>CM038218.1:47743800-48996726 GCA_021442155.1 Cymbidium sinense
AAATTACAAACAAGGACAATCAACCCCAGGATACATGTGAATTTTTTTGAGATCATGATGGATATGGTTGGGATTCTTACTCTTATATTACGGCTGGTGTTTGTCATGCTATTCTATTGTATTAGGGTTGCATAACAAACTCTAAGAGTGATATCAGTTTAAGATATTGAGGAATATATTTCATATCATAGGGATTTTATACTAATGACTATTGTATGTAAGAATATAATAATTGTACTTCATACAACTCAATAAAAACACCACATCATCAGAACTGCCATAATGAAAGCCTTAATTGTGGCAAAGGTGTCCTCGTATAGGCTCCCCAACTCTAATAGTAGTATTTGGGTTGCATAACAAACTCTAGTAGTAATATCAGTTTAGGATATTGAGGAATATATTCCAAATCATAGGGAATATAATAATTGTAGATCATACAACTCAATAAAAACACATCATCTTCAGAACTGTAAATAATGAAGCCTTAATTGTAACAAAGGTGTTCTTGTATAGGCTCCACAACCTTAATATCCTTTTTTATGTAAAGAATCGTGAATATCCTACTTGATATTTTTCATACTTAAAGCTAATAATCACTAGTAGTTTGTTTCAGCAACTTGTGAAAATTCCCACTATTACAAATATTCCATATGTAAGTGCTGCACTTTGTTGAGCGTGTGCAATGTTGAGTATTTATTCACAATCATTGTTTAAAAATATTTACATTCATGCCTTATTCTAATGAGTAACAAAATCTCTCTCTCTCTCTCTCTCTCTCTCTCTTTCTCCCTCTTGAGCTTTTCTGTTCTCAAGCCGTCTGCTTTTTATAGATGTCTGGGCAGGACAAGTCCTCATACAACTCTGCTAGTCCTTTTGTAAACAAACCAAATTCTCCTCCCATGCGGAGACAAAACCCTTTAGGCACGTGGTCTGGGGATCGATCTGCAGAATCATTGCCCTCATCGATTATCCATAGGGATGCAGCTGAGAAGCATTCAGTTGATCATGCATACCACCACTGTAAGATACTTATGAGCAATGCCTTTCACTTTCATGCCTTACAATTTCTGGTGTCTTATTCTTTGTCCTCTTTTCAAATGTCAGCTGCTTCAGGGAGTTCAGTGGCTAGGGATTCAGTAATGAAAACTTTGAATATAGCAGTGTTATTGGCTCCATGATAAATGGCTGCTTTCGTGGTGTAGCTATGCATCTTACTAGCTTTTGTCTGTCAATCATGTGGCTGGCAAAGATAGTTCACTGGCAGTTGCCCCTAACCCAGGTTAGCCTTTTAGCGTTTGCTCTTTTGTAGGGGTTTCAGTGTTTTGTTTATGTATTTGTATTACTTTTAAGTTAGCTAGCATGATAAAATTGTCAACAAACCTCCTGTACCCTTAATTGTTGTAATGTGCTTTATTTTACTTATTCTATGATAAGCATTACAGCATCAATGTTATACAATGGCAAAGGCTAATTTAATTTTCTATTCTTAGTTTGGTGGTTGCTTCTTCCCTTAATACTATATATTTTTTTCATGAGAACTATACAGAAGATATATTGATTTTTTTTATTTGTTTCCAACCCCTCTTTCTCTTATCTTAATTCTTTGATCTGTTGTGGACATTTCACATTGTACTTTTGTTTAAACCCATAAGTTTTTCCCTCCTTGAAGGGAAGGGGTGGTTGGATATTCTTGTATATTTTCCCACGGCATCTGAAAGAAGGTTAATGCCCACTTGCCATACTAAATGCTAAATAAAATAGTCAAACTTAGCTCTGTTCGTTTGTGTTAGGCCTTTTATTGTGTGGGACAGTGTAGGCTGGCTTGCAGGCTAAAGTAATCCCTAAAGTAATCCCTAAAGTAATCCCAAATCAGGTATTTAGCATTTTCAATAGATAAGGATGGTTTGGTTAATTGTTACTTAGGAGGTATATTTTTTTACAGCCATAATTTTATTGCTGTTTCTGCATGATATTCATACTCTTTAAGATGTACATTTTCCCCATTGATTGAAGAAAGTGCTAGCATCAACATTTCCTTTAAAAATGGCAAAAATTAACATTTCCTACCTAAAATGATACCTATGTGAGCTTTCCTTGAACAAATTGATTATTGTCTTCCTTAAGAAGCCAACCCTCTCTCTAACTCTTAAATGTATGATAGTGAGTTTTGATGAAAGGATGGATGATATTGAGTTTTGATCAAAGGAGCTGGGTGAGAAGGGATTGATGTTGTTGGAGATGTAATGCTTAAAGATGAGCTGGGTGAGAAGGGATTGGCTCATTATCGTTGTTTGTAACATATAGTCTGGAGCAAATGTCATTTTATTTTTGACTCTAAATTGGAAGGAAAAATAGGTTACACTCTGGTCAAAATTAGTTGGTGTCAAATGTATAGTTCAGGGAGGGGCAATCTCATTGGTTAAAATCTGTGTCTGTGACGTTTGTGGAATATTTTCTCAATTTTAAATATTTACTACTTCAAGATTGTTGGAATTGGGTGAGATGCATATAGAGTTTATGGGAAAAATTATCATTTAGTTATCTCGTTAATTTGTTAAGAAAGAAAGTGTTTCAATTTGATCTAAACTTGTGGAGCCTTCGTTATTAAAAAAAAAGTATGTTTTATTAGTACGTGGGTTATCTCATCTGCCAACTGTACGTTCTGTGGCTTTTGTGGAATATATATATATATTTGATGTTAAAATTTTGTTACTCTTAGATTGGAGTTGGAATCAGGTATTATTAAGACAACGGTGTGGATTTTAGATATTGGTTTACTTGTGTGACAAATAATGACCTTTTATTGCAATCTTCTAGCTTAGATAATGGTACATAAAGAAAATTGTCAGCTAGTTGGCCTCACCTGAGACAACTATATAATGAGTGTGGCACTAGAGTATTTCAATCAAGATTCGTGTATATTTTATTTTCTGTTGAAGATTTTATTACATCAATTTCCTGTGACTGTATGCACTTGTTTGAGCTTTATGTGGTTTCACTCCTGTGCCCATAATTATACTAATTAATTGAGGATATTGATATTTTGTGTGATTTTCCCTTTGTAACCATAGTCCATACAAAGTAGCATTGTGTATGTGTCATATGACTTTTGAATCCATCTTTTTGAAGGGGAGACAAATTATTAGACGTCATATTGATTTATCTCTACGTTCTCAATGGCTACAAAAAGAGCTCTTTCTTGTTGTTTAATGGTAGACAGGTGTCTTGAGGATGGTAGCCATTATTGCAGCTCCCAAAATAGGAGAGTAAATCATGGTTCTTTTACAGCTGATTTAACATTTTGTGGTTACTATAGAGATTCTACTAGGAACTCTCTTCCTTTATTTTCTCGGGAACATTTTTTATCCTTAGCCAAACCTCTTAATGTAACTAAGTCCACAATAAGAGGTTATAATGGATTCACGAAAGTTTCAAGAATACTTTTGAAAGTTCTTTGTATAATATTTACCTCTGGTGTTGTTTTATATTGTAGATGTTTCCACTCATAAAAATTTCAACAATAGGTTTCTACTTCAGGAAAACACTTGAATGTACAGGTCTAATCTTTCTCGAGCTGAAGTAATCAGCTGGAGGAAGATTAGTGAAAAAAAATGAAATTTATTCTTTTGCATCTCTTAATGTATTTTTGGTAGAATTTTAAGCCTTTAAATATTCAATCAGAAAGGTGTTGTAATCCATTTTCTAAACAAACTCTTCTAAAGAAAGAAAATCTTATTTGCAAATAATCAATTAAATAATTTTATATCAAAGGAAATTTTATTTAAAGTTATGGTAATAAAAATTTAAATTCAGAAACAAGTTTTTCAAAGCAAGTTCAAACATTTAAATTTATGTTTATCCTATTTCAACATGTATTATGTTGCAATAGTCTATGTCGATCTTGATCACCAAGCAGTTATTGATGACCTGTCTTCATTGGTGGTTGTTGATGCTTCTTTTCTTAATTATGTGATCTAAAAATATCATTATTGTTGAATTTTTATTGAGAGGTGTGGTTGCCACTGTAACTTCCTCTCCTCTCTCTCATGTAAAAAAGCCCTTTTTATATTTTTCTCTGTTTTGATTTATTTTTATTTCTTATGCCTGTTGAAGATGTATATATGCCTCTCTTCTTGTGTAAAAAATAATAAATTTTTTTAAAGTTTTATTATTTTATTTTTATATGGTATCAAGGCATTATATCCATTAGAAGATATGGTTTAAGAGCCATAGAGGACAGAGTGCTATGTCATGGGAGTCACGTCTTGGATCTTGGATGAGGCAAAATCCTACATGGCGGGAGTTACCTCTTGAACCTGTAAATGTGACCTCTAGAATTTTATCTGTCTAGTTGATGATTTTGTGTTAAGGACACTAACAAGAGGGAGATTGTAAAATTGTGTCTTTGAACATCAAAGCACAATTTAGTTTAATGGTTGAAATGTTAATAGAAATTTTGAAATTTAAGCATGTTTTTATGTAGCACACTTGTGATAGATGACCTGAGAAATTACATTATTAGGATAAAATCATAAGGCCATTAGGCCAAAACGGGTAATACCTTGATGGTTATGAGTTCTGTCTATTACAAAATGGTGACTTTTCTTAAAAGGAGTCTAGCATGATTAATAGTGAAAAACAAATCAAGGGAGAAGTCTAGGGATTTCAAGTATCTTATTTTTCAAATGAGAAAAATTATCTTAAATGATTCCAATTCGTGAATGCCTTTTTGAAAGAAAAAGGAAAGATTTATCTTTAGAGCTTATAGGATGAAGCTGATTTTATGATTATGATATGGTTGCAATTTGTAAAACACCACACTACTAGAGATATGTGGTGTTTTATGCTTCTCTCTATCTCAAAAGAGGCTTGGGATGTACTTAAATGAACTTATTCAAAATGAAATATATGAAATCAAGATATATTTCACCACTATTTGACAAGATAATCTTTTTGTTAGACTCTAATGTTTTCTAACTTTATTAGGTGGAGCTGGATTACTACAAAGATATTAATATATCCTATTATGAGGATATGGTGATAATCAAATAATTCATGGACTACAGAGAATCTTTGAATTTTGTAGGACTCAATAAGAATTTTTGATCAATTTGAGTATAAATTTGAAGTAGAGAAAATCTCCTGAGCAATTATTCTTTTCTTTCTTGTGTTATTTGAAGGTAGAAGAATCATGATGATTAATGATTTGACTCTTTATATATCTGTCATGATGATTTATGAATCCTAAGCTCAATGATTTTTTGTAGTAGTTATTTTTCCAAAAGAAAGACATGAATCTTCTTCCAAAGCCAATCCCTAGTGTGATTATTACAAAAAGAAAAGTGCTTGTCAAAGACAAATGTTATAGAAGGCCTCAAGGCTATGGATGAAATATAGACAAAATATATATATATATATATATATATACCTGCTTATTGAATTTAAAAGTACTCAACTCAAAAAATCATGGAAGGAAGAAGTTGGATATGATATAGTTATTCTTTTTTAAGATTTATGTGAGCAATATGATTAGCATGCAAGAGTGATGTTGTGATAGAATTCATAAAATTTATGAAATGGATCTGAAAGGAAGAAGAATTATCGATAGTATCTATTTTAAGTGATCATGAAGAATTTGTGAATGAGTTGTTTAAGACTTTTTTGATGACTTTGATATTAGATAGTTTTTTATACTTGGGTCACCACAATAGAATGGTGCAATAGAATAGAAGAATAAGGCATTATTAGATATGATTAATATAACGCTCAATGAATTTTGCCTTCCTAAGTATTTGTGTGTTGAAGTTATAAATATAACATATTATGTGGTTAATAGGGTAAACATTAGATCTATTTTTAAGAAGACACTTTCAGAAACTTTAAAAGAGAAGCCTAATGTGGATTTATTTTCATGTTTTAATGCCAGGATTTTATTCTGATTTAAAAGGAGTCAACTTATAAAATCATGGAAGGAAGAAGTTGGATATGATGGAGTTGTTTATTTGAGATTTATTTGAGGAATATACTTAACTAGCAAGAGTGGTGCAATGATAGAATTTATAAAATTTGTGAAGTGGATTAAAAAAGAAGAATTGTTTATAGTACCCATTATAAGTGATCATGAGTTGTTTAAGACTTTTTTTTTTAATGAGTTTAATATTCAATAGTTTTTTCACACTTGGGTCACCACAACAAGATGGTGCAATATAATATAAGAATAAGACATTATTAGATATAATTAAAATAACGTTCAATGAATTTTTCCTACCTAAGTATTTTTGTGTTGAAGCAATAAATATAATTTGTTATGTGGTTAATAGGGTGAACATTAGACATTTTTAAGAAGATACTTTCTGAAATTTTAAAAGAGAAGCTTAATGTGGATTCATTTTCATGTGTTTTAATGTAAGTATTTTACACTGATGAATAGGAAAGAGTGTCTAAATTTGACACTAGATTAAGTGATGTGTATTTTTGAGATGTACAAATTATATTAAGGCCAGAGAGAATGAAAAAGAAGAGTTTGATTTAAAGAATCCGATGTAATATTTAATGAGCAAAGTTAGCAACTACCTAGGATAAGAAATTTGGTTGATTAGTAGATTAATAAATTAGAAAACCTAAGTTTAGATTAATTTGAAGTTTTTAAGGAGGACCTACAAGCACTTGATTTATCTAATAAGTTGAGGTTTGCCTCTAGTCATCTAAGGAAGCGTAGTTTTTGAGGAGGTAGTTCATTTTTTTTAACATTGAATTTTCTTGTATTTATGAAGTTTTGGAGTTTTAGGTGATAATAATGCAAAATGGGTTGAATCAATACATTGGAAATGATAGTTAGGAGCTAGTGCTTAAGTTAAATGCTCAATATATGGTATGAACTAAGTGTCCTTATAAAAAACAAGAAAGATGACTTGGGAATCGTAATTAAAAAAAAAAAAAAATTAGGTTAGTAGCTTAAATGATATAACTTGATTGAAGGAATACATTTGAAGAATCCCATGATCTTATTGGTAGATTTGAAGTTTTTAGATTGTTACTAGCAGAAGTATAGAGGAAGATATCTATCTAGAGTAGCCATACTAGTTTATAGATTATTCATATTTAGATCATGTGTTTAAATGAAAAAAAGGTACTATTATGGATTTAAAAAGCTTTTAAATCTTAGTATGAGAGACATTCTTTATTAGTTTGAGTTGCAGTAAAGTTAAGTTAAACACTAAACACTATCTTATTCATTTAGAGGATTGGATATGAGATGATTGAACTCACATATATGCATATACTATTTTATTTGAAGCAGTAAAAGATTTTTTATGTTATGAGTTTGCTATTATTCTGAGTGATGACTTTGAGATGAGTTCAATAGGAGGAGCTCGCTCACATTCTTGAATTACAAGCAAAATAGAAGAGTGATGAAATATTTATATCTCTAATAAGGTATATTCATAATTTGATAATAAAATTTAGTCCGAAGGGAGTCATCTATTGGCACCCATATGAGTCTTGTAGCTATGTTAGATAAAGATGAGTGAGAAGGTAATGGGCTCTAAGCTCTTTAGAGGTATGATAAGATTGTTGTTATACTTGATATGTGCTAAGATTTCAAGTAGATTCTAAGGAGTTACATCTCATAACCATAAGAATACTTTTTGATGCCTTGTAGTAACACTGAACATAGGATTGTGGTATCTTAAGAACGAGTTTTCATTTGAAGTTGTAGGATATTTAGATGTATAATATATATGTAAAGTCAATTGAATGAAGATTTCAGTTATCTACAAGTTCTTAGAACTTTCACTTATATTATGATCCAATAGGAAACATAGTTTTGTTGTTTTATTTGATATAGAGATTGCATGTCACTGTAGGTAGTTGTATTGCATTGCTACTTTGCTTTCTATAGCAACTTAAGAATTATGAAAATATATAGGTCACAGTGTGATGACATCATTGTGATAAATCTACTTGAGCATATAGAGATCTGTCCTCACTTCGTTGATGATCACATTATCCCACGGTGATGTGGTTGTGGAGTTTGTCAGCATGAGATACAACTTGCAGACATCTTAAAAAAAGCTTGTGGGTAGATCATTTTGTTCTCTTATATGACGATTAGGTTTGCTAAACTCCTCATTATTTAGATGATTTCATGTATCTTATCATGTTACATATAAGTCTTCTTTGAGTCACATTTAGATTGAAATTTGAAAATCATCGTAAAAAATTGAAAAATTTAATTTTGGGCTTCTTAACAAACAACCTCTAACTTTAGTGAGCATCCATTAATTAACAACTACTAGCAAAGTTTCATATGTTCCCATTAACATTATGCATGTTTTGTTTTCTTGTTTTTTTTTTTTTTTTTTTTTGATTCTTGTGGCATGACATGTCACCTCACCTTTGTCTACATAGAATCTGAGAAGGATCAATTTGAATGGTAGATTTTTTACCAACTTTCAAGGACAAAATATTAAAATCTATTTATAGTTATTATTACTTTATTTATTGCACCTCCTCTTTCTAAATTTTTTAAAATTTTAAAAATATTAATTTTCTACCTATATACCTTCTATTCTCTTAATTGCCATGTTCATCACTCGATCTCATACCTCTTAGGCTAAATCAACGAGAGGAAAGTGCATTTAAGACAGAGAGGCTTTAGGTATAACTCTTGTTCATTTTCCTTGTTTAATTTTTACTATACCATTCTTTTTTTTTTTCACAAACCCATGATAGTTTT
Organism: Cymbidium sinense; assembly: GCA_021442155.1. Lineage (NCBI taxonomy): Eukaryota > Viridiplantae > Streptophyta > Magnoliopsida > Asparagales > Orchidaceae > Cymbidium > Cymbidium sinense. Next base: position 47,752,541 of record CM038218.1, read on the forward strand.
TGTCCTTACCTTCTTCCAAATACGCACAATGGATGCAGAAAGATTTCATCGCCACAGGCGTGGTGAATTCTCTTTCACCTATAGGTCATAAAAGGCATCACACCTTAATATGAATCATACTTTAATCAATGCATTTCTTTTCGTTGATTGATCCCTCCATAGATCTTGATTGTAACATTCTCTCATTATTTCAATCATTTGGACTTTAAATCCTCTTACAACAATTTTTTCTTACCTAACCACGAAGAAAAGATTTGGGCAATTGAATGATTTCACAGACCTTTAATTATTTGTCATAAACTCTATGCTCCATCAAAGTTCATCAAGAGATCACATCACTATTCTAAATAGTTTATCTTTAGAGGAATACTACATTATTATATCCTTCACCATGATATTTTTAAAAAAGTCAGTGACCAGCGATTTAAATATACTTTTGTCATTTATTAACCTACTATATTCTTAATCACAAATATTTTATTTTGCCATCTTATGCACTTCTAAAATTCATCATATTAAATATTTTTTGTTTGAATCACATTAAAAAAATGTAATTGATTACTTTATATTGTTTGGTTAAGAACAATTATCTTTCTTTTTTTTTTGTTTGGTTTAAATGTAATATAAACTTTCTCCTTCCAACGATGCCACGGGTGAGACTCAACCGCGGCTATTGGTGAGGCATGAGGTGGCATTCACATTTGGCGGTGGTGAGGCGGCGGTCTCACGATCACTATTGGTGTATTTGAATTACATTCAAATTAAACACTTGATTTGAAATACACCTAATTTTTCTTTCTTTGCATGCTTGAAATGTTTAAGCGTGCATTTGAATCTTATTAAATCTGCAAACAAATGTTTATTTTGAGTATGTGCCATATGGTGTCAAATTTATTGTCACATTTAAATCTTACTTGGATATCAGTGCATTTTCCATTATTGCTATCCTCGCACACATTCTTACACCAACTTTCAACTACCTTTATCACCACAGTGAGACTAACTATCCCCCTTATTTTGATCGTCATTCACTTTTATGCAAGGACGTCTCACTAAGATAATTAGGGTGGTGCATCAATTTGATTCACATTAGGATTGAATGGTCAAACATTGGCTGGGTGAAGAGAGGCCATTAACGTATATTATGTATGATTTGAAGAAGGTGATGATGAGGAGTCTTGAGAAGTTTTGATCTTGTTGTTGCACACCGCCCGTCTCATCCTTTATGTCGGTGATACGTTCCTGGCCTTAATTGGCCTGGTCACGCCTCCGACGCTATTAGTTTGAAGAAATTAGAGTGCTCAAAGCAAGCCCATACTCTGGATACATTAGCATGAAATAATACCATATGATTTCGGTCTTATTGTGTTGGCCTTTAGAACGGAGTAAATGATTAAGAGGGACAGCCGGGAGCATTTATATTTCATAGTCAGAGATAAAATTATTGGATTTATAAAAGATGAATCACTGCGAACTTTGGTGTGTATTTGTTTGACAATTGTTGTGTGGATGTTTTTTCTTTTACGAATAGTGGTTGTACTTCTCATTTTCATCTTTTTTACTGTTTGTAATAGCTAGTAGCTTTGCTTGCTTTTTGTTATGACAAAGGGGGGAGAAAGATTAATAGAAATGGGGGAGAGAGATTATTGCCCAAGAAAGTGAGTTTATGTACTATGCGCACAATATTTTCTACTATATTAATCAAAATTATGATCTTTTGATTGTTCTCATTACTTGTGTCGATACGTCTCTTGAAATTTTTTATTATTTACACTGATATTTTGTTTGTGATTATTACTTTCAAGAGTGAAATTTTTTTTGCATATATGCTTTTTTTAGGATGAAGGTTTATTATTTAAATCATATATGTTGTAAATTTATCATGTTTATTTGTCATTATCAAAATAGGATATATTATTGACCCCAAGAGCTTATAGTGCTATAGATTTTGATGATCACAAATATATTAAAAAAATTAGACTAATGATTTCATTCAAGTTTATTCAAGAAAAAGTATGCCGGTAGGACAACTCATATATATGGAGATTCATTCATTAGATTAAAAAAAGTGTCATGCAAGTGCTACACAAAACAAAGCATGTTGTGTAAGTGAGGTAGACTTTATCTTAAATAGCTAAATGATATATCCTCTATTTACATATAATTAAATTAGATATTTTGAAAGCTAAATTATTTTCGAAATATTCTATAAAGTCTTACTAATAATTAACTAAATCGACTTTTCAAACAATAGGCATTAGTTACTTTTTTAAAATATTAAAAATATGAAATTTGATAGATTATTTGAGTTTTTGTAAGTTTTTACGGGACTTCGCAATTAAACATGCAGCCCCTTGCGCATACAGATAAAAAAAATTCGGGTCCTTGGATTATTAACCATTACAGGCATTTGTTGAACTTTACGGGTCTGCAGAGCTTAATGGGTTTTTGCAAAGCATATTATAGCAATATTTCATTTCACAACCCGTAGTATCAAATATGATAAATAAGCGATTTTGAATGTTGCTAGTGGGATAAAATGAGAAAAATCATTAGCTAATTAGTTCTAATAATTATTGAGGTTCTAGAACTTTTATAACACTACTTCAATTTTGAATCCTAAATCTTGTTTTTCATTGATGTTTATATAGAGGATTGTTAACTTCATTTTGGAGTGAGGGTTCAATCCTCCATAAAATTAGGAGTTTTTTTAGACATTAAGAATCTTTAGTTGTAAGACACTTTTAGTGATTAGGTGAATACTTAACTTAAGTCTAAAAATTTTAGAGGATTAGTCATAGGATTCAGATCATACCTTAGGGACTAGGTAAACTCAATTTATGTTTACCGCCTTAGCTTAAATTAAATCTCAAATTCAATTCATCCAAATCTAATTAAATCTACAATCAAATCCAATTGAAAATCAATTCAATCAAATCTCTCCTAAGCCTTATCATTTAACCTTATGGATTAAGCCAAAATTCCTTCAATCCAATTCAAATTCAATTGATTTTTTCAAAAATTAATTCAACCCTTCAATCAACATATCAAGATCAACAATCAAATTCGAACCTCCAAACTAATTTCAAATCAAATCCATAACCCAAACATTTCTTAAGCTTTATGATTCAATCTTATGAATTTAGCCAAATCTCTTCAATCCAAATCAAACTTAATTGATTTTCTCATAAGTCAATTCAACCTTTCAATCAACATTTCAAACCAAAAATCTACAATCACACACAATCAAATCAAAATCAATCCAAATCAAATCAAGTTAACTCATTTGTCCTAAAATATCCAAATGAGCTAAAATCTTTTCAAATCTAAATCAATTGCAATAAAAGCTATAAACCAATTTCAAATCAATATTCAAAGTCAACTAAGCTCAAATCAAACTCAATCAAATTACTCTTGACTCATTTATTTACCCAAAATAACCTAAAGGATCCATTTGAGTCAATTTTCAACTCAACCCAAATTGGATTGAATCAAACCCTTCAAAGTCTTCTATGATGACTGTTGACCATCATTGATTGATCAATTACAATCAATTATATCAAATCAAGTCTATTTAGTCTTTTAGCCAAGTCGACACACTTAACATACATGAGCCAAATTTTATCTTAAGCCAAATCAATGGAAACTAGTGATTCACATCAATCTAAGATCAACCATTGAGCATAACTTGATCATCAATTGAGTCAAATTTAACCTAATTGGCCTTTTGACTTAAATTGACTCAATTTGACCTAAAAGACCAAATAAGGTCAAATCAAAATCCAAACTAAATTAATTATAACCAATGACTTCATTTTTGATGAAACATGATCAAAGCCTTGGTTGAATGATTTGATCAATTGAACTCATGGCCTATTTAGCCCAAATTGATCTAAATGGTCAATTTGGACTAAATCAAAATTAAATCCAAATTGATTCAAATTAAAGCTTAGAATCATCTTCAATTGACCAATTGAATATGAACCAATGCCTAACCCAAGCTAATTTGACCAAATTGATCAACTTGACTCATTTGACCCATTTAAACTCAAATATGCCAAATTCAAATCCAAGCTAAATTGAGCCAAATCAATTGCACCAAAATACTCTAAATACTCATTTAAACTTGACTGAACCTTTGGTTTCACCCAATTTGATCAATTGATCAACTTGACCTAACTTAGCTTAATTTGACTTAGATGGTTCAAATTGAACCAAATACACTCAAATCAAGCCCAAACCCAATGAAAGTTAGCATGACTCATCATTGGCTCACCTTAGGTCAGCCCAAACCAAACTCAACTCGAATTGACTCAAAATCAAATGGGTTCCGGCCACCAAATGGGACAAATGTCTCATTTGAATGGTCAAACCCACTCCCATCCACTTGGCGCCTCTTAGACCTCCCACATAGGAAAGCGACATTGGCTCACGACCCAAAGGTGGTTGGGCCACCATGAGCCAAGGGAGGTGATTATCTCTCCTTCCTCATTGGAGCATTTATCATACCTAAATTTGCTAAGGGAGTGTTCCAAAATCAAATTCCAACTAAATAATACAACAAATACATCTCCAAAAGTCTCTCCAAAACAAATGAACTCCAAACATACTCAAATTTATTGGAGCGGTCTTAAAAAAAAATTGAACATTAAATCAAAAGCAACAATTCAAGTCGAGCAAGGGTTTAATTTGGTTCTTTTTCAACAATGTAGAGATGTCAGCTGAGTTCCTCCCTTTACTTGTTCAATCAGCTTCCAACATGCCTTCTAGAAAGTTGATCTTTTTCTTTGCCTTGGGTGTGGATTTGGCCATACTCCTCGTTGCCCATGCGTCAGACTTGTCTTTGAGAATTTCAAAATCACATGTGAGGGACCAGCCCTCACCACTGTTAGCAAGGAGGATGTGACAAGCAAGAAGCTACTTTTTCGTTTCGATGTGTAGTCGGTTTTGAGTTTTCCTCTCTGAAGTGGAAGGTCGCTGTGGTTTCTACACCCCTGTTAGTGCCAACATCTGCGTCAGTGCTAGTAAAGTTTGTTGCCCCTACCGCAGTTCCATCGAGGGCTAGCACCACATATGTTGTTCCCCCTGCTCTAAAGGGGAAAACTATCTTAGCTTCGGAGATAGTTTCTTCCACCTTTGAGGTTGATACTAGCTGCCGTACCGCCCCCATACTAAGACTCAGTGCCGCAATAAGAACCGCAAGGTCAAGCAACAATATGAGTGAAAGGCGAGGTAGATAGATGATGTCTCTTATGTTCGAGGAGGGTTCCTTCTGAGACCCTCAATTTGACCTACATGGGTCAATTTGAGCCAAACCTACTCAAACCAAGCCTAAATTCAATGAAACTTGGCATGACCCACCCTTGGCTCACCTTGGGTCAGCCCAAATCAAACTCAACCCGAATTGACTCAAAATAAAAAGGGTTAGGGCCACCATGTGGGACAAATGCCCCCATTTGAATGGTCAAACCTACTCCCTATCCACTTAGTAGCTTCTTAGATCTCCACATAGGCAAGTAGGACACTAGATCACCTAACCCAAAGGTGGTTGGGTCAGCCATGAGCCAAGGGGGAGGTAATTTCAGCTCTCCTCACTCATCTGAGGGAACCCAAGGACGCCACCTCTCATGGCAGCCACTCCTTATCCACTTGGCCAACCAAACTGAGCACACATAGCTTAAGTGAGCTTCCTTAAGTCGTTTCGAAGCTGCCATAGAGTTTCCCGAGTGCCTCAAGCATTTTCGTCGTCAGAAAACATCAAACCGATCCCGCCTGAAATAGGACAAGGCTCTACTCCGTCCAACTCCACCAAATCCCACCAAACTCCAAACTAACTTCACCCACATATTCACCAAGCTCTAAGGAGGTGAAACAAATTTTTTTTCGAGCTCTCCGATCACCGTAAGTACCTTCTAGATCAACTCCCATGAGTTCTGATGATGCTTGTTGACGAAGCAAACATCGAGGAGGCATCATACTAACTTCTTAACGAGCTTTGTCTCATTAAGCGGCTACCTTAGTCGGTTTCTTGCCGATCTTGAGCTCCATGAGGTACTATTCCTTCAAACCGAAGTTTTCTTAATTTTTCTAGGCCTTTTCAAAGAGAATGTTGATTTTGCATCGGATCTAGATCTGGATCCTTCCGTGAAGGTGTGAGATCAATCTCAAGCTAATCCGAGCTCTGGCGAGGTTGAATTGGGTAGAGGAAGGCAGGCGGTGTCCGTCTTCTGTTGTGCGAGAGAGGATAGATCATCCGCCATCCGCTCCGTTTGATTGGAATGGACGGCCTTGATCTTGCGATTAGATTTAATCCAATTTAATCCTTATGAATCGCGGGATTAATCTCCGTCATCCGATCGAAAGATCGGACGGCAAGCGGCTCACGCCATCCACCCTCAACGACTCGAGCTTTTAATAACCAATCCCGCGATGCCCATGGAAAGCGCACCATGTTAGTGCTCCGCATGACGCCGATGGGATTAGGTTTAATTAGGCTTAATTAATTCATTTTAATGGCTGAAACTTTGAAAAATCATAACAAATTGTAAAACAATCAGAAAAATATAAATGAATGCTCATTTTAAAGGTACTTCAGAGGAGAATTAATTAAAATTTTTTTCATTTGATTTTGAATAGTAATTAAGTCTTAATTAGAATTTAATTATAAACTTAATTAAGCCCTAATTACTTGGGCAAATGATTTCAAACTTTATGTGTCCATTTAATGGGATGACTTCTACCTCCCATGATTTTCTTGGAATTTATTGCCTAATAATTAGGAAAATTGATGATTCATACCTTAATTATTCTTTTAAATTAATTAAGTGAATACTTAACATTCAAAAGAACAAGAATTAATTAATTAAAGCGGATGAGAGAGTGAGATTCTGACCTCTTTTGTAATCCCTTTTCTAAATCCATTTCATTTTGAGAGTTAATTAAGATAGAAATTAATTAAGTGACTAAATTAAATCAAATTGGAATGTAAATTATATCAGATGATTAACAATGAAATTAAGGGTTTTGTTATGTGTTTAAAAACATAAAGACTCTTACGAAAATTATGATTAACTCATAAGTGTGAAAAAATTATAAAAGTACTTAATTAGATTCTTTGATTTAATTAATCCTTAATTATGAACCAATTACATTAGGTCCTTAGGAGCATTGCAATTTTATTTCTTCACATGTTCATTTCATTTGTGGCTCATAACTAAACGATTAATCAAATTAAAGAAGCATAGGAAAGATAATTAAATGATTTGTTTAATGATTAACTTAATTAATTCGTAAAATCTATTTAATTATTATTTTTCCTTAAACCAATTGAGATCACCAACTTGGGAATGAGATTAACACAACAAATGATAATCTCTCATTTTTGAAGTTAACCCAAATCCAAAATCAAATTAATAAGAAGTTTTGATTTTCTTTAAATGATTTTATTTAATATGATTGTCCTTAGAAATTAATTTAGTTGAATGAACCATGTGCTTATATTTAGTTATTCCTTTCCAATCACTTTAAATATTGTATGCCACATGATTTCATGCATTCATTTTTTCAAATTTAAATAAATCAAATGAAATTTATTTATGTAAGCTTGCATGTGTTGATTTAACTTAATTATATGCGTGGCTATTATCACTAATAAATTCTAATATATTTTTCAAAGTTTATAAATTGATAAAAATATATGGAGTGATAACAATTATGAATACATATAGGATTTGTTTATTTTTATAGCTTAAGTATGTGGAATGAAGCTCTATTTCCTATATTTATATATAGATTTTACATAGATTTGAATGTTAATAAGTATATAATTTGGACATCCTAGGAATAAAAGGCTATAAGTAGCGAGATTCGTTGATTCTACTTCTCCTCTAAACACGTACTTATTTGAATTTATTTATATGTATTTTTGTATTATAATTTGGATTGAACTTTAATTCACATACATAAATAGTTCAACTAAATAATAATATAATTTTGCATGATTTTCTATTTTTATAGTTATTTATACATTCATATGTATTTAAGATAGCAAGTATTTAGTCTGGACATCCCGAGAACACGAGGCTTTAAGTTGCCCCAAGGAGGTCATTTGATTACATAACTTTCCTGGTTTAACAACGACACACACTTGCTTATATCTTTTAAAATGATAAGTGTTATGGGGGTCTTTATTCTTCATTCTTCATTCTTCACTCTTCATCTTTCATTCCTTCATCTTGATTTGCTCCACTTCTTTTTTTCTTTTGGCTTCATCGGGATGTAGCTTGCTCCAAAAGCATCACATGATGTATAATATATGGTCTTATAACCAATGCTCACCTTAATCCCCATAATACTCATATTAATCCTAATGTAAAAGTACATTAAAAAGAAGGCAAGTAAATTTAGCTATACCTGCAAAATAAATGTTAGCTAAACACACCATACAACCCAAGCAGTTATATAGATAATTTGGTCTTAGCACATTTAAAAAACCACTGTCCTAACTTGGGCTATGTTTATGGGTATAAGCAACATGCACAACAAAATGCATTTATATTTTTATTATAACACCCCTTAAGCACAATCCCTACAGAAAGCATGGTTAGGCTAATATGTCTAACTCACGAATACATACCCTTACATCCAACACATCACAAAATCAAATATTTATCAAGTCATGCACCACCCTAACATAAAACTAAAAATTGTGACTTAATCTAATTTGCACGTGTTAAGGCTTGTGTGGTATATCCTAACTAGGATTTAGAGTTATGACTTGCTAAGTGTGAGGGATTTAATTTTTAAAGGGTTGATTTCTCTTTAAGTGGTTTAATTGATTTGAAAATTTTACTTAGTATTTTCTTTTATTTTATATGACCTACACTTAGTAATTAAATGTTATAAAGAGAAGAAAGAGAGGGGATATCTTTTTTATCCCTATCTTAAGTCATTTTTAAGATAAGTTAATTAATTGATTTCTTTTAATGAATGATTTATTATGTGTTTTAATTAACTTTAAGTTTAGATTTATTCTAAATATTTCTATTCAATGAGAAAGATATCTTAAGATTAATTGAAATAAATTATTATCATATAACACACATTCATTTATTTCTTTCCATCATGTATATCATACATATGAATAATCATAAGCATACCTATACATGCAATTTAAATCTTAGCACACTTTGATGATGAATGCAAAGAAATGTATTTTGAATTTAAATATTTCATTTTTGATTGAATTATGAATGCATATCTTTATTATGTAGAAAAGAGAGATTTTCCATCCATTAGCTAAAAACATATTTATATGTATAAAAGTTTTAAGTGAGTACGATGCCATTTTTTTTTACATATAACGCATGACCTACTTAGAACTTAAAGCCTCCCTTGGGATAATACTAATATGCCTTTCTTAGATACATGTAATTGTATGAATAACTGTAAGGATAAGAAAATCCATGCAAAAGGTTATATTTGATTTGCTTGATTTATAATTATTTATTCATCGACCACATCATACATGCATATGTATAAGAGTTTTAAGTGAATACGACGCCATTGTTTTCTATACCGGTAATTACAAGACTTGCCGCTACTTAAAATCTTGCAGATGTAAATATACTCAAATACAAATACATATGAATGTACAAAAGAAACATATGAATAAAGAATCATGTAAGAAATTATGTTTGAGATTTACATATGTGATATGAACTTAAGTCTTAACATGAGCATATGAATAGATTTAGACAAGTGTTGTGTTCTTTTCAAATGAACTATACACTTGTAAATCCTATCTGAATCTATGTTAAGATAGGGAAAGAGAACTTCATATTACATGTCTTATATTATTATCACATGCAAGCTTATAGATATTTGTAATTAGCATCATTTCATTTATAATAATTGATTTATAAGTTTTTGAAAATAGTTTATGAGTTAATAGTGATAATAGCCACTCATAATTTTAAATTAAGTCAACACATGCAATTTGACTTAAAAAGAAAATATTTTATTTAATTAATGTAAAAAAAATGAATGCATGATTTCATATGGCAAGCAATAATTAATATGATTGAAAAGAAATAAACGAATGTAAACATATGATTTCATTCATCCCAATTAATACGTAAAGACAATCAAATTAAATAAGACTATTTAAAATGAACCAAAATTCTTTAAAGATATTTTTAAGTTTGAGTTTGATTTGATTTAGGAAATATGAAGGAGGTTTGTTAATCCTAACCTAATTCTCCATGTGTGAATTAATTTGGTTTAATGAAAAATATTTAAGTTGGTTTTATGTTTTAATTAGGTTAAGATATGAATTAAATGAATTAATTAATCTTTACCTATATCACCTTAAGTTAATTAACTAATTAATAATAAGTCAATATGATATGCAACCACATGAAAATAATTTTGTAATGCTCCTAAGAGAAATTAATGCAATTGGCTTATGATTAATAGTTAATTAAGTTTAAGATCTCACTTAATTATTTTTATGATTTTTCACACATGTGAGCCAACTATACTTTCATTATCTCTCACCTTGGGTTATTGAACACCCAAGGAGCAACCCAATTAATTAAGGGTTGCTTAGGTGTGGATGAATTGATTCTTAATTTTAATTTCATTAGGTCTTTAATTAATTGATTAAATATTTTGGTTATGTTTTAATTTGAATGATAAAATTAACTTAGGGGAGAGGATCAAGGGGAAGACCCTAATTCTAATCCCTAAATCCAACATTCAATTAGATTATGATTTCCTCATTTTGAAGATTAGTCGCTTAATTAATTAATTAATCATTTAATTAGCCATTAATTAATTTAATTTTTAAATGTAAAGAAAATTTAGGAAATGGATTAGGAAAAGTATCCCCAACCACATCTCCTAAGTTATCTTATTGTTCAATAGAGGTGATTATGCTTAAGTGATTAATTAAGTTATTGTTCATTCATTAATTATAATTAATTAAATTACGAGAGTGATTAGGACTTAATCAAATTATTTTTCTAATTAAGCAATCAATAAAATCTCAAAAAAATAGGGGAGATAGAGGTCACCCCCCTAAATAGTCACATAAAATTTGAGATTGAGTGAATTAGGTGCAATTAAGCTAATTAGATTTTAATAAAATTATCTCTCAAAATTAATTAAATTTAAGTTTTCTAGATTCTACTTTGAAATATCTTCAAAATGAGCCTAAGTTTGCATTTTTTTGGATTTTTTTTATAATTAGTTATGATTTTAAGAAGTTTCAGGGTTAAAATCTAATTAATTAGTCCTAATTAAAACCTTAATCTCGTCGGGCCACGTGGTGGCTGACGCGTCGCGTTGATGCCGCACGATGGGATGCGTTCTGACTCAGCTGGCGGCAGACGCACTCTCTTTGTGGACCATCTAATCTAAAGATCAGACGACCACGATTCAATCCACGATTTAGGAAAGGAATCAGAGGGCTCTACTGTGGGATTTGATCAGAGCGGCTCAGCTCGATCATGCGGGATGGATGACTCATGATCTATCCCGTTTGTGAGCGACGGAAGATGGATGTTGTCCGTCTTCCCTTGTTCGATCCGAGGTCATCGGAGCTCGGATTGTCTCCAAATTCTTCCCACACCTTTGGGGAAGGGAGACACACACATCCAACTGTCAATTTTCCTTGAATTTTGAATTTTCTTCACAAAGGACCTACCCGTTTTGGCATACAATGCTCGATTTGAGAGATTACCTCACCGGAGCTAATGTCCGGCGGTGCAATGCTAGAGGTAGCTTCGCTTAGTTGAGGCGAGGCCCTGTTGAAGATGTTTAAGCTTGATTTGGTGTGGGATGCTTGGTTGACCAATCCATGCGTAATGGGCTCATTGATCGAACTCGATCCTCGTGGCTTGGAAGCTTGAGAATTGGTTCGGTTGGCTTCGATTGGGTATGGTGATGGTGTGGCTAAGAGGAATTGAAGTTTGATTTTGAAATGAGGGAGTATTGCTCGGGATTAGGATGCCCTATTTCGGCTTTGCTCGGGAATGGACAATGCCGAATGGAGAGGGCTTGAGAACCTTGGAAACACTCTTAGGGGCTTCGAAAATGAGTTAGGAGAGCTCACGATGCAAGTGTGTGTGATTTCGTGTTCGAATTGAGGGGTTATACACCTCAATTTCCCATCATGGACGGACGACAACATGCACATGTTTTGCATGGCTCTCTACCGGACTTGTCTCCATCAAGTCAGGGAGGCATGCTAGGGATGGGAGGAATGATGGGGAGCTGCCATGGACCCAATGTTCAAGGATGCAAAGATCTTGATCCAATGGGTGCTCGGTTTGGGTTGGAGGTGAGTCAACTCACCTCCCAAAGGTTCTTGGCCGACTTAGGGTGAGTTAGGTGAGTTAGGTTATCTAGGTTGGTTAGGAGAAGGTTCCATGGAGGTGCTTCGAAAATGAGTTAGGAGAGCTCACGATGCAAGTGTGTGAATTCGTATTCGAATTGAGGGGTTATACCCCTCAATTTCCCATCATGGGCAACGGCATGTGCACATTTTGCCGGTTTCACGGCTGTTTTGTCTCCATCAAGTCGAGGGAGCTAGGGATGAGAGGAATGATGGGAGGCGCCATGGACCCAATGTTCAAGGATGCAAAGATCTTGATCCAATGGGTGTTCGGTTTTGGTTGGAGGTGAGTCAACTCACTTCCTAAAGGTTCTTGGCCGACTTAAGGTGAGTTAGGTTAGCTAGGTTGGTTAGGAGAAGGTTCCATGGAGTGCTAATGAGTTGCCATGGGGATGAGGTAGTTGACTTTGGTTGGATCTAGTAGTTTTAAGTTTAAATCTTATGGTTTGATGGCTAATCCCCTTGGTGGGGTCCACTTGGCTTTTGGGCTGATTTGAAAATAAATTAGGACATGTTTGGGTCGGGTTTGGCTAAGTCCTAGGGTCCCATAAGTTGGTTTGGAGTGATTTGGCTTGGATTGGTCAAATGGGTATCATGTAGGCTAGGTTGGGTTGGTTTGACCAATTGGTTTAAATTGGGTCAAACCAAGACTTGGGTTTGGTGTTGAGTCAAGTTCAATTAGTTGATTAAAATGATTGTAGGTTTGATCTAATTTAGAATTAATTTGAATTTTGGTCAATTTGACCTTTTAGGTCAATTTGGGTTGGGTTAATCAGTTGACAAATTGGTTAACTTGGGCTCAATCATAACTTTGGTCAAGTTCAACAAGTGATTTGAATGAACTTGAACCATTGCAATCAATTTGGATTAAATCATGATTTGACCTATTTTGGCTTTAGCCAACTTTTCAAATTAATGAATGGCTTGGTTTGGCCCAATTGATGGTTTGGTCATGTTCAATCATTGATTATGAATGAGTTTGGGTCAATGGTTTTAATCAATTTGACATATGGTGGATTTTGGTTAGCTTGGGTTTCATTTGGGCTAAATGTTGACTTGGTCAAATGTTAGGTTTGACTTGGTTTGACCCAATTCAAGGTGGTTGATCACTCCATGATGATTGTTGATCATGATTGAGGTTTAGATAGGCAGTTCAATCCAATTTGGGTTGGATTAAAATTTGGCTCAAAAGGTCCTTTAAGTCGCTTTGGGTCAAGTGAGCCTAAATCGTTAATTGATTTGATTAAGGTTTGATTCAAGTTTAGTTGAACTCACATATGAGCTTAGGATTGAAATATAAATTCAATTGCAATTAATTTGGAGCTAAATAGGTTTTGGTTGATATGACAATTTCAAGTCAAAAGGGTCAACTTGGATTTGATTTAGGTTGACTTGGATTTGATTTATGTTTATATTTGGTTCAATGATTGTATGAATGATTGAATTGTGAAAAAATCCACGAGTTTTGAGTTGATTTGGATTTCATTTAACATAGTTCAAAAGTTTGGCTAAAAGGGTTAAATTGGGAATTTGATTTGATTTGAGTTTGGTTTTGGTCATTTGAATTTATATTTCATTTATATTTGTGTATATAAATAAAGATATGGAGGTCAACTTTAGAGTCTAAAGGTTTTTTTCGTTTAAGCATCTAATATATAGTGTAATTTTAGTTGTAGAAATTTTAGTGGTAGTGTTGTGACTTTGTGATCAAGTCATTAATAAGAGTGAGATTGAATATTTATATTGTTCAAAATGATGGTGAAATAGATGGAGATATTATTAGTAGAATTCAAGTTGGATGGTTGAAGTGGAGGAATGCATCCTATTATGTGATAGAAAAGTTCCACTTAACTTAAGGGAAAATTTTATAAGATGGTGGTAAGACCGAATGACTTATGTGCAGAATGTTGGCCAATAAAAGCTAAGAGTAAGTTAAGTATTTGAGAGATGAGGATGCTCGTGGATGAGTGGCTTTACCCTTAGAGATAGAATGCAAAATGAGTATGTTGAAAAAAGTTGGTAGCTCCATAGATAAGATTAGGGAGAATCATGGTTTGGCCACATAAAGCGTCCCAGATGACCTTAGGAGTAGATGCATTAGATTTTCCATGTTAAGAAAGGTAGTAGACCTAAAAGACTTGGTTAAGATGTATAAAAAATGATCTTAGTATACCGAATTAAATGAGAATTTGACTAATACATACAATGGAACGAAGGATTCATGTTACAACCCACCTAGTGGGATTAAGGCTTCTTGTTGTTGTTGTTGTTGTATATAAATAAAGATACAATTGAGTTATGAGAAAATCACTTGAGTTTGGAGTGTTTTGGAAATAAATTTGATCAAATTAAGGGATGTAGGTCAAAAAGGGCTAACTTGGATTGTGAATTGGTTTGATTTACTTTTGGTCATTGAAGAGTTTGTTTTATTTATATTTGTGAATTTAAATGAATGAATGATTGATTTATAAAGTGATCCATTAAGTTTGAATTTATTTGGATCAAGATTTGATTGCTCTCATTGATCAGGCGGTCCCAATAGTGTAAGAACAGAGACCCTCATTTTTAGCAAGAGTGATAGAAGATGCATGCATGATGTGAGACATACAACATACAGTTAAGAGATTGCAAAATATTTTAATTATCTTAGTTATAACCTAGGCTTTATGATGAGATTATGAGTTATTTAGAGATTTAGTTATGAATTATTAGTTGGGTAGAAAATTTATTTTATCCTAAGATCCTATTGTATTCAGGCCACAGATTAAAACATCAAACATTAAGAAACTATGAAGAGGATGCATCATTGCATCTAAATAAATCATCAATCAATTTTATAAACCAAAAAAGAATAATAGTGCGTCAGATGCTGTGTCCCAAAAAAAGAAAATAGATCAGCTCTTCCCTTATACAACCCAAAATATAAATAAATAACATTACAATTAGAATGAATACATGCTATGGGGGTCTTCATCTTGACTTTTGATTTGATTGTACTCCAAAGGCATCACAACGCAACCCAGAACTAAGCCTTCTATCCATCGCTCATCCTAATCCCCAATAGTATTAATCATAATTCCTATTGAAAAATTACATTTTATATATGGAAAGTGAATCTAACTACACCTACAAAATAAAGGTTAGCTAAACATACATAGAGTCCCAAGCAGTTATATTTATAATTTTGGTTTAGCATCTCGCACATGGGTAACCAAGCCCACCTGTCCTAACTTTGATTATACTTATGGGGTTTAAGCAACCTACAAAGAGAACATTTATATTTATTTTTAAGCAACCCCTTAAGCACAATCCCCTATAGAAAACATGATTATGCTAAGAGCGGCCTAACATCCAGTCTACAAAATATACATCCTAACATGTAGTCTAAAATATTATATCACCAAACAAAATATTTATCACATCATACACCATCCTAACATAGAGCTAGAAGTGGTGGCTTAAGCCTAATGTGTGTGCTAAGGCTTTGTGTGGTATGTCTTAACTAAGCATTGGAGTTATATTTATCTAAATTTGAAAATTGTTTAAGTTAACATGATGGTGGGTTTCATTTGAAGTTGTTTAACCGATTTATGAATTTTAATTTGTATTTTATTTTGTTTCATGTGATTTACACTTACCAACTAAGTGTTATAAGAGAAGGAAGAGGATTACTCTATTTCATCCCTACCTTAAGCCACTTTCTAAAGCATATTAATTTGATTTAGTTCTCTTTAATGAAGAGCTTATTAGATGATTTTTAATTAATCCTAAGTTTAGGTTAAGTCTAAACCTTATATAACATAAAAGCTTCTTAGGATTAAAATGATTGGATTACTATCACATGAAGTATACTAAGTCATTCTTTTCCATCACATGTAACATGCATATGATTTAACACTTAGCATATCTATACATACAATACGTTTAAGCATACTTAAATGATGATGAATGTGTATGTTTGGAATATTTTTTTGTTGAATTATTTAAACATATAAATTAAAGCTTTATCCAAATTCTAATACCAAAATACATAAGGATGAAATTACATAAGTACGTGTCATTGTTAACCAGGGGAGTGAGGTAATCAAATGACCTCCTTGGGATGAGCTAATACCTCGTATTCTTAAGATGCCCAGACTATATGCTTATTAACATTACAAACCTATGTAAATCTATACATGAATAAAAAAAAGAGAACACTAATTTATATATAACATGTGCTAATAACTTAGGTGAATATGGATGCATGCGTTTTTAGTAGGAAAGAAGGATCCTAATTCCTTAACTAAATACGCACATGTATATCTGAAAGATATAAGCAAGTATGTGCCATTATTAACCAAGAAAGAGAGGTAATCAAATGACCTCATTGGGGTTAGCTAAAGCCTCATATTCCTGGGATATACAGACTATATACTTGCTTTCTTAGATACATACAGATGTATAAACAATTAAAGGAAGGAGAATCATGCAAACTTGTATTTTTATTTGATTAAATTATTTATGTATGTGAGTTAAAGTTCTATTCAAATTCTAATGTAGAAATACAAAGGAATGAAATCAAATAAGTATATATCATTGTTAATCGAGTGAGGTAATCAAATGACCTCCCTAAAGTCTCATATTCGAATGTCGGACTATATACTTATCAACATTCAAGCACATGTAAATCTATACATAAATTAAAGAAAGAGAGCTTTACTTCACATATCTAAGCTATAAACACATGCAAAATCTATATGCATTCATAACTACTATCACTTCATATGTTGTTGCTTTATAAATTTTAAAAAATATTTAGATTTAATAGTGATAATAGCCACACATATGATAAGTTAATCCAACACATACAAACTTACATAAATGAACATCATTTGATTCATTTATATTTTAAAAGGATGAATGCATGCAATTAATTAACATACAATATCTAAAGTGATTGGAAAGGAATAACTAAGTACAAACACATAATTCATTCAACTAAATTAATTCCTAAGGACAATCACATCAAATAAAGTCATTTAAAGAAAACTAAAGTTTCTTTATTAATTTATGACTTAAGATTTTGATTAAGTTTCAAGAGGTGAAGAATTATCTGATGTTTTAATCCCATGCCCATGTTGGTGAACATAATTAGTTTAAGAAAAGGCAATTAAGTGAATTTTATGAATTAATTAAGTTGGATCATTAATTAAACCAATTAATTACCCTTACATATGATGAAATAAAATTGCAATGCTCCTACAAGGACCTAATGCAAATGGCTCATAATTTAGTGTTAATTAAATTAAAGAACCTAATTAAGTTTATGATTTTCCTATACTTATGGGTCAAACATAATTTCCTTAAAGGGTCTTTATGTTATTAAACACATAAAGAGGAACTTTTAATTTCATTGTTAATTATCTGATATAATTATGATTTCAATTTTATTAATTAAGCCACTTGATTAGTTAATTTACCTTTAATTAATCTTCATATTAATTAAGTTTCTTTCAAAATGAAGTGGACTTAGGAAAAGATGCTAGGAAAGATGTTCTAATCCTAATCCCCTGGTCCATTCACTATTAGACAGCGATTAGAAAGTTTAATTAATTATTTATTACTATTTAGGGTGTTAATTAACAATTAAGTGAATTAAGAGAGTAATTAGGACTTAAATGATCAATTCCCTTAATTAATCAAGCAATAAATCCTAAGAAAATTATGAGAGGCGGACATCATCCCATTAAACTAACACACAAAGTTTGGAATTAATTAGTTAAGTAACTAGCTTAATTAAGCTAATTAAGTTTTCATTTAAACCTTAATTAAGCTTTAATCACTATTCAAAATTAATTAAAATTAATTTTAATTAAAACTCCTTTATTTTACCTTTAAAATGAGTATTTATTTATATTTTTTGGATTTTTCTATAATTTGTTAAGAATTTTTAAAAATCTAGCCACTAAATCAAGTTAATTAAGCCTAATCCCATCGGCTCCATGCGAACTGCTAACATGGCGTGCTTTCATTGTGGCGTCATGAGATTGGCTACTTAAACGCGTCCAACTCAACGCCTACATGGCTGACGGGCTTGTCGCCGTTGATCTTAGTAGGGCGTAAACCTGCGATTTCTATAAAATAAAGTGAGATCGGATCTAACGGATCAATCATGACCATCAGTTTCAATCATGAAGAATGGATGGTGCATGATCTATCATCCCTCGAGTGATGAGAGATGAATACCGTCTACCTTTCTTCACTTGATCCGAGCTCACTCGAGCTCAGATGACCACGAAAATGATCATACACCTTCACAAGGAAGGGATCCAACGATCAAAATTGCAAGACATACAACCTCCCTTCGAAAAGGCCTAAAAAATTTGCCTAAAGCTCAATTTAATGGAAACTACCTCGTTGGAGCTCAAGATCAGTGATGCAACGCTTGAGGTAACTTCACTTGGACGAGGTGAAGCCCTATTGAGCAACATGCATAATGGTTCCTTGTCATTGGCTTTGTGCACCATGAACCAACGATTGCATAGGGACGCCGATCAAAATGGAACCTACGGTGGTCATGGAGCTCAGGGGAAGTTTTGTTCTCGCTCGACGAAGGCAGGGGAAGGTGTGGGTGAAATTAATTTAAGTTTGGTTCAGATTTGAGGGAGTTGGATCGAAGAATGGCTTGCCCTATTTTGAATCAACGGAGTTCAACGTCAGGAAGGAACGACAAGGCTTGGAGGCTTGGATGCTTGAGGAAGTGCTAAGGGAGTTTGTTTTGGTGTGCTTGGGTTCTTTGAGGATTCAATTGTGTGTTTTGAATCGAAATGAGGGGGTATATCTCCCTCCCTTGGATCGAATGGTTCAGATTGCTCCCTAAAATTCGACCAGTCAGTCGCCGTCCCAGCACCAAAATAGTCAAGGTCAAGCTGAGGTGGCTGATTTGTCTGGCCAAGAAACTTTGTTGGTGGCTCAAGGAAACCTCCCTCTTATTTGGATCCAATGGGTTCGGTTAGTGTTGGGAGGTAAGTTAACTCACCTCCCATTGGTCCATGGCTAACCTAACCCACTTAGGTCTGGCTAGGTATGTAGGTTAGGTCCTATTTGGGGCATTGGATGGCTTCCATGTGACAAGAGAGAGAAATTGACTTGTCAATTTGGGTATAATCTCATGTGGGGAGGTTTAGCCAATGGATAATTCCTTGGATTATGTTCAATTCAGGTTGAGCTAGTTTGGGGTTGACCCAAGGTGAGTCTAGGATGGGTTGTGTCAGGTTTCATTAAGTTTGATCTTGGTTTGAGTGGGTTTGGTTCAATTTGACCTATGTATGTCAAATTGGACAAAGTTGGGTCAAGTTGACCAATTGGTCAAATTGGGTCAAACCAAGGCTTGGGTTAAGTTCAAATGAGTATTTGAAGTATTTTGTTTCAATTGGTTTGAGTCAATTTGGCTTTGATTTAATTTTGGCTCATTTGAATTATGTAGGTCAAATGGGTCAAGTTGACCAATTTCACCAAATTAGTCAAATTGGCTTGAATTAGGGGTTGATTTGGGTTTGATTGATCAATTGAAGATAATTGTAGGCTTCAATTTTAATTAATTTGGATTTGATTTTGATTTAGTCCAATTTGACCCTTTAGGTCAATTTGGGCTAAGTGGGTCAATTGGGCTCAATTAAGGCTTTGATCAAGTTCAACAATCAATTTGGAATGAACTTGAGTCATTGGTTGCAATCAATTTGAATTATATTTTATTTTGACTCAATTTGATCTTTTAGGTCAACTTAGGTCAAGAGGGCTAATTTGATTTAGTTTGGCTCAATTGAGGATCAAGTTATGTTCAAATATTGATTATAGGTTGGTATGAATCGTTGCTTTCAATCAATTTAGCTTAAGATGAAATTTGACTCATTTGATTTATGTGGGTTGACTTGGTCAAATGACCAAGTTGACTTGGTTTGACCTAATTGATGATATTTGATCAATCATGGATGATTGATGATCATCATAAGAGGTTTTGATAGGTTTGGTTCAATCCAATTTGGGTAGGATTGGAGTTTGGGTTCAAATGGGTTTTGGTTCATTTGAATACTTCAAGTTAAATGGGTTAGGCTAGGTTTGATTTGGTCTGGATTTTGGTTTGGTTTGAAATTGATTTGATTGTATATTTGGTATGGGTTGATTGAAGAGCTGAATTAACTTTGAGAAAATCAATTGAGTCCGATTTAACTTGGAGGAAATTTTGGCTAAGTCCATGTGATTAAATCATATGGCTTAGGCTAGGTTTGATTTGGTTTGAATTTTGGTTTAGGCCATGCGAATGTAGGTTTTATTTATATTTGGGAAGATGATTGAAGAAATAATTGATTCATGAGAAAATCAATTGAATTTGTTTGGATTAAAGGGGATTTTGGCTAAGTCTATAGGATCAAATCATGGGCTTAGGCTAAGTTTGATTTGATTTGATATTTGATTTAGTTGGTTTGAATTTGAGTTATGGAATTGATTTGGATTGGGACTTGGTTTAGCTTGGGAAGGTAAGTGTGAATTTGGTTAAGCTATAGGCTAGGTAATTTTCCTAATCCTAAAGCATACCCAAATCCTATGATTAACCCTTCTAAGTCTCTAAGCTTAGGTTAAGTGTTCACCTAACTGCTAGAAGTGTATTATGACTAAGAAGAATTTAGTGTCTAGAAGACTTCTAAATCTAAGGAGAGGAGATTGAGTCATCACTCCAAAAGTGAGGTCAACACTCCTCCACCAGCTCAAGTAGAAGGACGATCAGATATATAGGATGGAGAAGAGGGTAGAGGAATTGATGGCAGTAACCCTAGCCTTGAAGAACCCAACCCCAGTCTCATAGCCTTCCCCTATGGCAGTAGTTCTGGCTTTTCACCACCAGTCTTGAGCTCCAACAAGACAATTTTCAGTAAACCAAGCTTTAGAAAAATATTTTTATGCCTTTTCAAAGGAAAGTTGTATGTCATGTGATTTTGACCATTGGATCCCTTTGCATCTTCCTTGTGAAGGTGTGGGATCATTTTGGTGGTCATCCGAGCTTGGGTGAGCTCGGATCAATCGAAGGAAGGCAGACGATGTTCGTCTCTCATCTCTCGGGGGATAGTAGATCACACACCGTCCGTTTCACGTGATTGGAACAGATGGTCGTGATTAATCCATTAGATCTAATCCATTTAATCCTATAGAAATCACGAGTTTAATCTCTACCATCCAATCTTAGATCAAATGGCAGGGACGAAATCATGTCTGCCACTAGCCATGTAGGCGCTGAGTCGAACACATTTAAGTAGCCAATCCCGCGAGGCGATGTGGAAAGCGTGCCACTAGCAATCCGCATGGTGTCGATGAAATTAGGCTTGATTAGGCAGACTACTTAGAAAGGATATGGAACAACAAATGCAAGAACTCTCAGGTAAGACCAGGACTAGGATTCGATACAGTGAGTCCAATCGATGATGATGATTATTACCTAATCATCACCAATCATTTAGAATCTGATAGGTACTTTGCAAATCAAATTAACTAATATGAAGAGGTGTGTTTAAAAATTTCAAATGACCCAAATGATTTCAAGTCAAGATGCTAGAGTTCAAAGAAGAAATCAAGTCAACCATCGATGAGCTCAGAGAAATCAACCTGGGAACTATAAAAAATCCACATCCGATATACATCAGTTCCTTTTTGAGTGAAACTGAAACTAATGACTTAGTTAAGCTACTCATTGAGTTTAAGGACTGCTTTGTGTGGAGTCATAAAGATATGCTTGGATTAGCTCCTGACATAGCTATCCATAAACTAGCAATACAGCTTGATGCTAACCCTGTCAAGCAAGCTCTTAGATGCGTGTGATTAGACATTGAACAATAAGTCATTTATGAAGTCAAGAAACTGATCGATGTTGATTTCATCCTGAAGAAAAAATACCTCACCTGATTGGCCAGTGTCATCCCAATTAGGAAGAAGAATGGCCAAATTTGCATATACGTCAATTTTAGGAATCTAAATAAGGCATGTCCAAAAGATGAATTTTCACTACCAATACCAGAACTGATGGTGGACATTGCCTCATCTCATGCAGTCTTCTCTTTCATGGATGATTCATCTAGATACAACCAAATAAAGATGGCCCCTGAAGATAAAAAAACACTACCTTTAGCACCCTGATCAGAATCTATTGCTATAAGTTCATGCCTTTGGGCCTTAAAACTGTCGGTGCCACATACCAAAGGGCCATGGCCCGAATCTTTGATGAACTCATTCTTCAACAAGTTGAATGTTATGTCGATGATCTTGTGGTCAAAAGCAAAGAGAAGGAAAATCATCTCTTTGACTTGAGAGTAGTTTTTGAATGATTAAGATAATTTAACCTCAAAATGAATCCTTTGAAGTGTGCATTCGAAGTAGCTTCAAGGAAATTTCTTGAGTTTATTGTCCAACACCATGGAATCAAAATTGATTTGGAGAAGATCAAAGCGATATTAGAAATGTCACCCCCTAAAAGTTTAACCAATTCAGATCATTCCAAGGATGGTTGGTGTATCTAAGACGTTTTATATCCAACCTATCAGGAAGATGCTAGCCATTCTTAGCACTTGTTAAAAAGGATGTGAAGTTCAAGTGGGATGACAAGTGCCAACATGACTTTGAAGATGTCAAGCAATACCTGATGACACTGCTAGTTCTAGCAGTCCCTATCATGGGCAAGCCTTTGATACTCTACACTACTACATTAGATGACTCCCTTAGCGCTTTGTTGGACCAAGCCAATGATAAAGGAAAGGAGAACGCACTGTACTACCTCAGCCTTCGTCTAATCCTTGCCGAGGCAAACTATCCACCTATTGAGAAGCATTGCCTAGCTTTAATCTTTGCATCCCAAAAGCTACAGCATTACATATTTTCTCATAAAGTCAACTTAATTTCTAAAATCAATCCACTGTAATATCTCATGTCACGGCCGATGCTATCCGGATGGTTGGCACATTGGTCCATGATTTTATCGCAGTTTGACATCACTTTTGTACCTCTTTGTGCGGTGAAAGGACAAGCACTCGTGGATTTCTTAGTAGCACAGCCACTTCCTGCTAATTCTCCCATAGTGATGACCTCCTCGAAGAAAAAATCATGAACTTAGTGGACACTAGCATTCACCACTATGAGATGTATTTTGATGGTGTAGCTTTCTCTCAAAGAAAAGAAGAATCACAATCTATTCTTCCAGGAAAGGCAATAGTAGGAATTATTCTCCTAACTCTAGACCGCAAGATGATGAGATCCTCATACTATCTATCTAATCCTTGAACCAACAACGAAGCCAAATATGAGGCTTTGATTACCCGTCTGGAGTTAGCCATCTCGCTAAGCATCCAGAACATCAACATCTTTGGGGATTCCCAATTAGTGGTCAACCAAATCGATGGGTCCTATAAGGTTTTAAAGCCTAGACTCCATCACTACCTCAATTACACCATGGAATTGCTAGCCCAAATTCTAGAAGTAACCATCTATAAGATTCTTTGAGGAGAAAATGCCATAGTGAATGCTTTAGTCAAGCTTGCCAAAGAGTTGGCATGTTAGGAAGATGAGTCCATATCAATAGGGATCCAAAATAGGCAAGTCCTTCCTCTTATTGATATTGAACTCATCAAAAACTACTCTCTTGAAGGGGAGGTTATCGTTGCCAAAAAGGACGAGGAGCTAGATTGGAGGCAACCATGCATTGATTACCTAAATAAAGGCAAACTACCTCAAGAGAAGTCACAAGCACATCAGATGAAGAAAAGGGGACTTTCCTACGCCCTCTTGAATGGTGTCTTATACTAGCAGTCCTTTGATCATATGTGGTTATGTTGTTTAGACAAGCATGAAGCCAGTAAGATTGTGACCGAGGTACACTCAAGATTATCTAGAGCTCACCAATCCAGCCCCAAGATGAAAGCCAAAATCAAAAGACTCAGGTACTATTGGTTGTCAATGATCCCAGATTGCATGGGTGTAGCTAGGCAATGCCATCAATGTCAAGTATATGGAGTGGTCCTACACCAACCATCCAATAGTCTACATCCAACATTAGCCTCGTGGCCATTCGAGTGTTAGGGTACTGACATAGTGGGTTCGATCGATCATCTTTCTTCCAAGAGTCATTGATTTATCTTAGTTGCTACTGACTACTTTTCCAAATGGGTGGAGGTGATTCTGCTCAGAGAGGTCATAGCTCAACATGTGCTGCAATTTTTCAGGAACTATATCATATATAGATTCGGGGTGCCTCGATGAATTATATATAATAATGGTTCTGCATTTAAGAGCACAAAAATCAATAACTTTGCACAGAGACACAACATAGATTAGAAATACTCTACCATCTATTACCCATAAATGAATGATTTAGCAGAAGCCTTCAACAAAATTCTCATCCAAACACTCAAAAAGACACTCTATGACAACAAACAACATTGGCATGAGTAGTTAGTTGAAGCTTTGTGGGCCTATCACACCAACTACAGAACTCTAACTCAGTTTACTCCTTTCTCCTTAGTGTATGGGTCCGAAACTGTTCTACCATTAGAAGTTTAACTCTCATCACTAAGGATAGTTGTGGGTAGTAAGATCACAATAGAGTAGAACACCAAGTTACAGTTAGAAGAGCTCGAAGGTTTGGAGGAGAGACGCCTACGGGCATGCTAAAATTTTGAGTTGTACAAAGCCAAAATGATTCAAGCTCATAACAAGTTGGTCCGCCATAGAGCTTTTCAAGTAGAAAAGCTTGTTTAATTCTAAGGAGACTAATTGTTGCCTGTCGTAAGATGGGAGGCAAGTTTTAACCCACTTGGCAAGGCCCTTTTGCCATAGAGAAAGCCTACCAAGGAGGAACATATCAGCTTATCAATCATAAGGGAGAGTGTTCGATGCTTCTAATCAACGGGCTCTACCTAACAAAATATTATCTATAAAACTATGTTTGAAAATAATTACCATCAATGAAAATGTTATTTCAAATTCAGTCTCTTCAAATTGAAAGTATTTCTGTCTACGAAACTGCCACGACGTGTTTAGGGTAGGTGTAAGAGAACCCAAGCGGCATCCTATCCTTCATCAACATCACACAAAAATAAATTACACACAAAATACAAAACAAACACATATATTTTATCTCGGGCTATTTTGAGTTGAGATAACACCCCACTCACTCGGTATTTGTTCTAGGTCGATTGATTTACTTAGCTGTGTCACCCTGATGGTCTTTCTGCCTTGGAGGATGTAAATCTGCTATGATTTCTTCCTGGCTAAACTACCTCTCCACACCGACGAGTGCCTTATTAGTATGGTAGGCCTTATTACGCAGTTGGTGAGCTACCTCATGATGGCTTCATTTAAGATGACGTAAGTCTGCTACTGTGGTGAAATTTTTTATATTTTCTTTAGAGAATAAGATATATACTTCCATCTTCACTCTATGCGGGACAAAATGAAGAGAGAAATATACATCTTCTTCTTTTTATGCAATTTGACACCACGTAGATCCGCAGATGTTCTTATTGAGGGTGATAGGGTATGACATTGAGGAGAGGTGTACTATCTCAAAAGATAGAAGTCACCACCCTATAATTGACCTAATAACCTCAACAAGGACTCCTAAAGATAATGGGTCTGCATGTGTACCAAAGATTCTTGCCCTACTTTACAAGAAAAAGTAAAGTAGGGTTTATTTTAAATCAGGTTCGTTAAGTTCCCTATAGGGGCAAGCCCTCATAGTTAATTATATCCTAAGGAATGAGATCCCTTAGGAATACTCTCGATTAAGGTAAATGATCATTGTCTCCAAAGATTTTAATAGATAGTTCTATCAATCGATTAGTTAATTTTAGAAGATCATATGGGATTGATCAAAGAGAGGGAGTTATTATCAAAGCCAAATATAGATAAGTAGGAGATACTCACAATGCTAGGAAATCTAGCTAGCATCTCTATCAGCTTTTCCCTCATTGTCCGATCGGATTGGATGATTAAAGTCGAGGATCAGAGGGATAAAATTAAATATAAAGCATGTTTTAATCTCGGTCATCCATCCAAAAAATGTGCGGATATGCACCAGATCCTTCATAAACCGTGATCCATGGAGACCGTCCATGATCTAGGATGATCATCGATTGAGCTTCGGATTGGGATGAAACTCAACCCACACCATCACCATGCATCCTAGATCACATCTAGCGGTCAAGATCATATATTTCTTTCATAAATTCCACAAATGAGTTTAGTGATCAAAAAACATTCCTCAATTGAGGTTGTTGAATCATCCAGGTCACCTCCTCCTCCAGCAGCTATTTTGATTGAATTAGATCTCCCCTTACTTCAATAACTTGGAAGAGAGCTTAAGCAAACTCGATTAGATTCTCTGATGGAGTGTACAAAAGGAATTGCACTGAATTTAAGTGTGGAGAAAGTTGGAAATTTAATTGAGCTCCCCTATTTTCAAATGATGAAAATTGAGAAATGGAAATTTCAATCTCCCTCTAGAAAGCTTAGGATCACTTTCAAATGGCTCCTATGACTCTCTAGGCTTCAATCGATTATGTCTCTCTTAGAATTGAAGTGAATTAGGGGCAATGGAAATCGGATGGCCGAAGCTTCATTTGCCATTTTGGATCAATTTCCTTGATTTAGAGGGTTGTTTGAGCTGTTAGAGGTGCCATGTGATTCATTTTAGGTCGAGTGGATTAGAAGTCCCTATGTGCTCCATTTGAGTGGAGGCATGATTCCCATGTGCCCATTTCAAGCCATGTGCTCGGTTTAGCCCTGGGTCAAATTGACCCAAACCCATTAGGTTGGGTGCACCACCACCCTCCCTATTGTTCACTTGACCTATTAGGAGAGTATCAAGTAGGTATGAAAAGGGTTTGACCAAATTCCAAGTGGAATTGGCCAAAATTTGTTCTATGACCTAGGGGTAAAATGGTCATTTAGCTTATTTTTGAATTTGGATATGCTGGGTATGTTGAGAAAATAGGCTTGGCCAAGTTTCATTAGATTTGGAGTCTATTTGGTATGGTTTGGCTCATGTTGACCCATTTAGGTCAAAATGGGTCAACTTAGTCAGATGACCAATTGATCAAATTGAGTCAAACCAATAGTTAGGACAAGTTCATATGATCATTTGAAATATTTTGGTGGCTTTGGTTTGATTCAATTTGGTTTTGGTTTGAATTTGGTTCATATCACTTCATTTAGGTCAAATGGGTCAAGATGATCAATTTGACCTATTTGACCTATTTGAGCTAGGTCATGGGTAGGTTTAGGTTTGGTTAGTCATATGAAGTGGATTGGTATCTTTGTTTCCAATCAATTTTGGTTAAGTTTGAATTTGGCTCAATATGACCATTTAGGTCAAGTTGGGTTCAATTGTGCTAGGAGTTTAGTTGGTCAATTAGCTTTGGTCAAGTTCAATAAGTGATTTAGAATGAACTCGACCCATTGGTTTCAATCGATTTAGCTTAGATCAAGTTTTGACATATTTTGACTTTTTAGGTCAAGTTGGGTCAGCTTGGGTCAAGTGGCTAATTGGGCTAGGTTAGGCTCAAATATTGACTTGGTCAAATTCAAACATTAGTCATGAATGAACTTAGATCAATGGTTTCAATCAATTTGGCCTATGGTGGATTTTATGTTGGATTTTATTTTGGCTAAGTGTTGACTTGGTCAACCCTTAGGTTTGAATTGGTTTGACCCAATTTAGTGATTGATCATCATGATGATTGTTGATCATGATGAGGCATAGGTGAGTTTGATTCAATTCAATTTGGTTAGGATTAGAATTTGGCTCATAAGAATCTTTAGGTCACTTTGGGTCAAGTGAGCTTAAGTGGGTCAAATAGCTTGGTCAAAACTTGATTTGAGTTTGATTGACCTTGTATATGGACTTATAATTGAAATATAAATACATTTGCAAGCGGTTTAAAGTTAAATGGGTTTTGATTCATTTGACAATGTCAAGTTCAAAAGGTGAACATGAAATGAATTTTGGCTTGATTTTTTAATTTAGTTCTGATTAAGTGATTGACATTTGTATTTATATTTGGATTCATGATTGAAGGATTGATTGAATCATGAAAGAAAATCAAGAATTTGGCTTGATTTGAAATTGATTTGACTAAGTTCAAGATTTTGACTTGAAAGGTTTAGGTTGGAATTTGAATGAGTTTGAGCTTGATTGGTTTGAATTTATATTCCATTTATATATGTGAATATATATGAGAATATAAATGGGTTATGAGAAAATCTCATCAGTTTGAATTGATTTGAAGATGATTTTGGCTAAGTTCGTAAGAGAGGAAATTAAGGACTTCAGAAATATTTGGAATTTGGAATTTCAACTTCGAATTCAATCATGGATTTCAATCATGGATATCAATCATGTGTTATTGATTTGAGTTTGGAGAAAATTAAATAAGATTGATTTGGAGTTTGACTTGAAGGAAGAAAGGTGAGGAGTGGTTCAAGCTAGGGGTAGGCAAATTTTTCCTAACACCCCAAAGGCATGACCTACTCCTATGGCTAACTCTTCTAAGTCTCTAGGGCTAGGTTGAGTGTCCACCTAATCAATAGATGTGTCTTAATGCTAAGGAACTCTTAATTTCTAAGAGAAGCCCTATGTCTAAGATGGAGGGGTTGAGAGCTCATCCTAAAAATGAGGTCAACAACTACGTTGTCTTCTTGGACTAGCTATCATGCATTGACTGGGTCAAGTATATTTGAGGTTTAGGATAAGTCCCCCCCAGGGGCCCATTTTCTTCTAACTACTTCAAGTTTGGGTCTAATCCTTCTTCGGGACTCCCTGCTTTGTAGTCGCCCTATGTAGGATAGCATATGTCCCACGGACAACAGACTATCCCGATTATCATTTCTGTCAATGAAGATGTGAGTCTCCTATGCCTTTTTCTTAGATTGATCTTCGCACATCGATAGGTACTTTAGGTTGGTTGGTGCTCGCTATGTTGACAGCAACCAACCCAGTGGATACACCACTCATGGCAGATGTAAGTCCCTACGCATTCTTCTTGAGTTGGCCACCATACACCTATAAGCTTTCTTTTCATGGATCAGGATAACGCCCCTAG
This sequence comes from Cymbidium sinense, assembly GCA_021442155.1. NCBI lineage: Eukaryota > Viridiplantae > Streptophyta > Magnoliopsida > Asparagales > Orchidaceae > Cymbidium > Cymbidium sinense. The sequence goes on from CM038218.1 coordinate 47,782,058, forward strand.
TGGCACCTCCCCTATGGGCACTCTATTTGGATCATGTCCTTGCGACCCCATCTAGACACTACCCGATTTACAATCAGATTGGACAGTTCCCCTTTCCTAGTAACCAACCTTATGGTTGAAAGGTTTATACTACAGATGTGCAGACTCTTCATTTGGATTGGTAAATCTAAGATAGGTCGACATAGCCCCTTCTCAATATGGTCCATCGCACACCAATGGGGTCCACACAAACATATAAAAAAATAAAATATATATTTGCTTGTGAATCAGGAGGACACCCCCAGTGGTACCTTTTCCCAAGCAGACATCCTATATTTAGGGAAATGTCAGAAAAATTCTCTATAGGAATTTTCTGACTACTCTTGAGTTGACATAAGTCCCCAGAGGCACTCACTCAGTAGTCACCTTAGGTAGGGTTCGATTTGTTATGCATCCAACAAGTCACCCCATTGGCTGCTTTTACTCTGGAAGATGTAAGTCTGCTACGCTTTCTTCCTAGCATAGTTATTGCACACCGAAAGGCAACCTTTAGGTTGGTTAGTCTCACCCTTCGACTGGTAGACTACCCCTTTGGATTGATAAATCTTCGAGGCGACACATACCTTCTTAATTTCATCGCTGCAAACCAATAAATTAAATCAAACTAAGTCAAATTCAAACAAACCATATCAAACTAAATGAAATTCAAATGAAATTAGTTTTGACTACTCTTGAGCTAACGTAAGTCCCAGGCGACACTCACGTAGTAGTCGCCCTAGGTCGAGTTCGATTTGTTGTGCCATCAACAGGTCACCCCGGTGGTTGTTTTTGCTTTGGAAGATGTAAGTTTGCTACGCTTTCTTCCTAGCACAATCATTGCATACCGAAATGCAACTTTTAGGTTGGATAGCTCTACCCCACGGCCTGTAGACTACCCCTTTGGATTTGTAAATCTAAGACTGGCCAAGGTCCCCATGGCTCCTTCTTAGTGGGTTCATCACACACCGATAGGGTTTATAAATCAAATCAAAATTAAATCAATCCACATCAACTGAGCTCATATCCCAAGCGGATATGCCCTCAAACCAAGTCAAATTAAATCCAACTTGATTCTCCTCAGTGGAGTTAAATCACACCCTTCTCCCCAATAGAGCCTAAATCATACAAACAAATCAAACAAATAAATCAAATTCAAATTCAACCTCCAAGTGGATCCATAACAAATTAAAACAAATTAAACACAGACTTGATCCCCAGTAGATTCATGTAAATATCCCCAGCGGATATGCCCCACCTTTAAAGAAATTAAAATAAATCCAACCTTGATCCCCAGCGGATCTCTCTTCCATAAATCAAATCAAATGAATTAGAATGAATCCAATCAAATCTCAGTCCCTAGCAGATTTCTTCTTTATGCCCTTACATAACTTTATCTCATAATTAATTGATGTGTGATTCCCCAACGAATCCTCCTTCACATCCTTGACATGAAACACTCATCAAATCTTCTTGACTCTCTTATGCCCTTGGCATGAGACGAGTTGCATTGCACTAAGATTATGATTCTATCTACCTCTTGGGTCATGTATAGATCCATTAGCTTGCTTTCTTTTGTTGATCACCTGGTCAGCTATACATCGGTGTGCCCTTTAGTTACACCACACTTATTGGGGGTTCTTTTATTGGCCTCACTTTTGGAGTGAGGATTCAATCTCCTCTCCATAGATTTAGGAGTCTTTTAGACACTAGATTCTCCTTAGTCATAAGACGCTTCTAGCAAATTAGTTGAACACTAAACCTAAGACAACAGACTTAGAAAGGTTAATCATAAGATTATGGTATGCCTAAGGATTAAGAAAATTTACCTAGCCTAACCAAATTCATACTTGCCTTCTTAAGCTAAACCAAACCCTAAACTTGATTCAATCCAAATCAAATCCATAATCAAATCAATCAAACCAAATCAAATTCTAAATCAAATCAATCCATCCTAAGCCATATGACTCAATCCCATAGACTTAGCCAAACCAAACTCATTTTATTTTCTCAAAGTCAATTTAACTCTTCAATCAACCCATACCAAATATACAATCAAATCAATCAAACCAAACCAAACCAAATTCAAAATCAAATCAATCCTACCTAAGCCATATGTTTCAATCCCATGGACTTAGCAAAAATTTCCTTCAAGCCAAATCAAACTCAATTGATTTTCTCATGAATCAATTATTTCCCCAATCATCACCCCAAATATAAATCAAATCTACATTCAAATTGAACCAAACCCAAAATCAATTTGATTAAACCTAACCTAACCCATTTGACTTGAAATACTCAAATAATCCAAAACCCATTTCAACCCAAATCAATTGCAATCAAAGCTATAAGTCAATCCTAAATCCATATATAAATCTAACTAAACTCAATTCAACCCAAAATTGATTCAACTAAACCCAATTGGTCCACTTAACCCAAAATGACCAATTTGACCTATTTGAACCAAATTCCAATCATACCTAAATTGGATTAAACCAAACCTACCAAAATCTCCTATGATGATCATCAATCATCCTTGATCGATCAATTGTTATCAATTGGGTCAAACCAAGTCAACTTAATCATTTGACCAAGTCAACCCACCTAACCTACATAAATCAGCCTAGCCAAATCTCAACCCAAGCCAAATTGATTGAAACCTATGATCCACATCAACCTAAGATCAATCTTTGAACATGACTTTACCATCAATTGAGCAAAACCTAACCCAATTGGCTTTTTGACCTAAGTTGACCCAATTTGACCTAAAAGACCAAATTGGGCCAAGTCAAAATCTAACCCAAATTGATTGCATCCAATGGATCAAGTTTATTTCAAATTAATCATTAAACATGATCAAAACCTTGATTGAACCTAATTGACCCAATTAAGCCCAATTGACCTACTTATCCAAATTGTCCTAAAGGGTCAATTGACCTAAATCAAAACTAAATCCAAATTAATTTAAACCAAAGCCTACAATCATCTTTGATTGATCAATTGAACTTGAACCAATGCCTAACCTAAACCAATTTGACCAATTTGGTCAAATGGGTCAACTGGACCCATTTAACCCATATGACTTCAAATGAGCCAAAAACAAATCCAAGCCAAATTGACTCAAACTAATTGAACCAAAATACTTCAAATCATTATTTGAACTTGAATCAAGCCTTGGTTTGACTCAATTTGACAAATTGGTCAACTTGACCGAAGCTAGCCCAATTTGACCTACATGGATCAAATTGAGCCAAACACACTCAAGCTAAGCACAAAACCAATGAAATCCGACCCAACCCATCCTAGAATCACCTTGGGCCAGCCCAAAGGAAACCCAACCTGCTTGGGACTCAATTTGGCCTATTATCCATGGGATAAAGCCGCCACATGGGATCAAACTCATTTTAGGAAGGTCAACTTTCCCTATTATCTCTTGGCATCCACCCAATACTTAAAAATAACACTCTACCTACATGGCTAGCCAGACCCACATGGGCTAGGTCGGCCAATGGACCAAGGGGAGGTGAGTTAACTCACCTCCCAACATTGGTCAAACCCAAAGGATAACCAAGTCACCTTGTGCCAGCAACCAGGCCTCTGGCCAACCAAATCGAACCACATGGGGTGCCTTTGGCTCTCATGAGCGACCAAAATGTTGGATCCAATCCAAGTCATCCATCTAAAAGAGAGAGGAGGGTGGTGTCGTGGAAAATACCCCCCTCTTTTGATCCAATTCACACATTTGCACTTAGAGAGTTCCCTAGGAAATTTTTGAAATCCCACAACACTCTCCAAGCTTCCTATGCCTTCTCGACGTCGAACTCCCTCAATTCGAAATAGGTCAAAAAACCACTCGACCCAACTTCCTCAAACCTTAACCAAACTTCAATTAACTTCACCCACACCTTCCCCTACCACCATCGAGTGAGAAGGAATCTTCTACCGAGCTCCCCGACTGTCGGATGTACTACTTCAATCAACATCAGCTTGCAAATCGACGGACCTTGGTCCACAGGGTAAATGATGAGGAGATAGCATGTAAGCTGCTCAACAAGGCTTTTTCTAGTCTAAGAGAAGCTACCTCAAGCATTACACTGCCAGTCTTGAGCTCCGGTGAGGTAATTTCCATTAAACCAAACTTTTAACAAATTTTTCTAGGAATTTTTGAAGAAAAGTTGTATGTCATGCGAATCTGACCAGTGGATCCCTTTGGATTCTCCTCATGATGGTGTGGGTTCAATCCCGAGCCAATCCGAGCTCCGGTGAGCTCGAATTAAGTGAAGGAAGATGGACGGTGTCCGTCTCCCATTGCTCTACGGACGATAGATCACTCACCGTCCATTCCACATGATTAAAATAGAAGGTCATGAATAATCTATTAGATTTATTCAATTTAATTCCTTAAGCACCACGGGTTTAATCTCCACCATCCAAACTTGGCTCGGACGGAGGCGGCAAACATCCGCCCACCACATCGGTCGACTAAGGCAGCGGTTAAATAGCCAATCCCGCACCACTACGTAAAAAGCGCACCACATCAGCGCTCCACGTGGTGCCAACTAGATTAAGCTTAATTAAGGCATCATTAATTATTTTCATGGCAGAAACTTTGGAAAGTTAGAATAAATTATAAAAAAATAAAAAAAGTATGAATAAATGCTCGTTTCAAAGGTAATTTAGAAGAGATTCAATTAAAAAAAATGTAATTAATTTTGAATGGAAATTAAGGCCTAATTAGGGTTTGAATATAAGCTTAATTAGCTTTTAATTAAGCTTTAATTACTTTGGCCTTGGGGAATTAATTTCATGGGATGACCTCTGCCTCCCATAAATTTCTTGAAATTTATTGCTTAGGAAATTAGGAAATTTGACCATTCAATCTTTAATTACTTTCTTGATTAATTTAATTGATTAATTAACCTCTTAAATAGTAAAAATTAATTAAATTAAGTTCACTAATTAATAATTAGCAGTGAATGGCTGAGGGAAATGGTTACGCCTCTTGCCTAATCTCTTTTCCAAGATCATTCCATTAAGAAGAGAATTAATTTAAGATTTAATTCAGCGGTTAATTAATCAAATAATCAATGAATTAATCGAACTAAAATCATAATCATATCAAATAATTAACAATGAGATTAAGGGTTCTTCTTTATGTGTTTAATAACATAAAGACCCTTAAGGAAATTGTGATTAGTCCATAAGTGTGGAAAAATCATAAAAGTATTTAATTAGGTTCTTTAACTTAATTAACCCTTAATTATGAGCCATTTGAATTAGGTCTTCTTAGGAGCATTGCAACTTTATTTTCTCACATGTTCATGTCATTTGTGGCTCATAATTAAGTGATTAATCAAATTATAGAAACATAAGTAAGGGTATTAATTGATTTAATTAAGGATCCAACTTAATTGATTCATAAAATCCATTTAATTACCTTTTCCTAAAACAATTAAGTTCACCAACATGGGAATGAATTAAAACAACAAGCAACTCTCCTCCTCTTTAAATCAAATATAGATCTAAAAATCAAATTAATAATGAAGCTTTGGTTTTCTTTAAATAATTTTATTTGATATGATTATCCTTAGGAATTAGTTTAATTGAATGAATCATGTGCTTATATTCAATTATTCATTTCCTATCATGTTTAATGTTGCATGTCATTTGAATTCATGCATTCATCTTTTCAAAGTCAAGTGAAAAAAAATGAATTTTTTTATGTGAGTTTGCATGTGTTGACTTAATCTAATTATATGTGTGGCTATTATCACTAGTAAATCTAAAACTATTTTCCACACTTTATAAATTATTGATAATATGTAGAGTGATGATAGTTACGAATACACATAGGATTTGCATGTGCTTATAGCTTAAGTATGTGAAATAGAGCTCTTTTCCCTATGTTTATATATATAATTGCATAAGTTTGAATGTTAATAAGTATATAGTTTAGACATCCTGGCAATATGAGGCTTTAAGTATCCCCAAGGAGGTCATTTGATTACCTCACTTTCCTAATTAACAATGACAGGTACTTTTTGATTTCATTTTTATGTATTTTGGTATTATCATTTGGATAAAGCTTTAATTCATATGCCTAAATAATTTAACTAAAGTAAATATAATCTTTGCATGGTATTCATTCTTATAGTTATATATATATATATATAGCCATATGTATTTAAGATAAGAAGTATTTTGTTTGGACATCCCTGGAATGCGAGGCTTTAAGTAGTCCTAAGGAGGTCATTTGGTTACCTCGCTTCCTTGGTTAACAATGGCACGTACTTGCTTACATATTTTATACATGTGTATGTGTGCTTAATTAAAAGATGAAAATCCCCCTTTTTATCATTAAAGAATACATGCATCCATGATCATCTAAGTCATTAGCATACATTACATGTAAATTAGTGCTATCTTTCTTGTGATTCACAAATAGATTTACATAAGTTTGAATGTTAATAAGTATATAGTCTGGACATCCCGAGAATACGAGGCCTTAAGTAGCCACATGGAGGTCATTTGATTACCTCACTTCCTTGGTTAACAATGACATGTACTTATTTGATTTCATTCCTATGTATTTTTATATAAGAATTTGGATAGAGTTTTAATCTACATATATTAAATAATTCAATCAAATGAAACATAAATTCCAAATGTATGCATCCATCATTAAAATGTGCCAAAATACATTAGATGTATAGATATGCTAAGTGTTAAAGTTATATGCATGCTATATGTGATGGAAAAAATGATTTAATATATGTCATGTCATAGTAATTCAATTATACTAATCCTAAGATTCCTTTCACATTGAATATGATCATTTAGAGTTAATCTAAACTTAGGATTAATAAAAAATATTTAATAAGCCATTCATTAAAGAGAACTAAATCATAAAAAGGTACTGTAGAAAGTGGCTTAAGGTAGGGATGAAGGAGGGTAATCCTCTTTCCTTTCTTTATAACACTTAGGTGTTAAGTGTAAGTCAAATGAAATAAGTCAAAATATAAATTAAAATATACAAACCAACTAAACAACTTGAAATGAAACCAACCTTTATGATAAACTAAATTCTTCCATTATTAGAAAATCATAACCCAAGTGCTTAGTAAGACATACTACACAAAGTCATAGAATACTCATTAGAATTAAGCCACCACTTCTAGTCTTAAGTTAGGATGGTGTATGTGTGATGTATGTTTTATTTTGTGATGTAATATTTTAGACTAGATGTTAGAGTGTATGCTTCGTAGACTAGATGTTAGGCTGCTCTTAGCCTAATCATGTTTCCTGCAGGGTATTGTGTTTAAGGGGATGCTTAAAAATAAATATAAATGCTCTCTTTGTAGGTTGCTTAAACCTCTAAGAATAATCCAAGTTAAGAGAGGCGGGCGTGGTTACCCATGTGTAGGGTGCTAAGTCCAAATTATACATATAACTTCTTAGGATTGTATGTATGTTTAGCTAACCTCTGTTTTGCAGGTGTAGTTAGATTTACCTTTTCCTACATAAATGTAATATTTGCTATAGGAATTAGGATTAGTCCTATGGGGGTATAGGATGAGCAGTGACTAGAAGACTTAGTCCTTGGAGGCCCTGTGATGCCTTGGAGCAAACCAAATCAGAAGGGAATGAAGAAATGAAGAATGAAGACCCCCCACATAACATATATTCATTTGGTCTTCATTCTGTTTATAATCATTCTATCATATTTCGGGTTGTATAAGGGTAGAGCTTGGCTACCAATCTTTTTTTTTGGGTGTATGACAGTACCCGATTGCCCAGACCTGTTATTCTTTTGCGGTAGATTATAAATTGATTGATTATTTGTTTAAATTGTGCATTATGATGGCATGCTTTTCATAATTTCTTAATGTTTGATGCTTTAATGTGTGGCCTGAATGTGGTAGGCTCTTAGGATAAAAATAATTTTTCTATCCAACTAATCACTCATAATTAAAGTTTTAAATAACTCATAATCTCACCATAAAGCCTAGGCTATAATCAAGATAATTAAAAGATTTAGCAACTCTTTAGCTGTATGTTGTATGTCTCACATCATGCATGCATCTTCTATAACTCTTGCTAAAATGAGGGACTCTATCCTTACACAATAAAGACTGCTTGACCCATGAGAGCAATTCTTGATGACGGTGCTTCACCCTCTCTCTTTTGATTTAGCTAACAATCAATTTTCATCAAACATTTAGGCATACAAAAATATCAAAACCTTTGACTAAAATATTGAGTCCAAAATGAAATAAAATTTGAAAAGTTTTTTGCATTTGTAGACTAAGTCATATCTTCATACGAGAGTGTGAGTTTAAGACTTTAGTCTCATTCAAATTAAATAACTGCCCTAGCCATCTTATAATTCATAAGTCGCGATTACATGGTTTTAAATCATAGGAGGAGTTAGCTGGTGGCCACTCCAAGCGGTTGTAAGTCCAGAAATTGGGTAGGTTTACTCTCTCTTATGGAGACAAACCCTTATGTCCATCTATCGCTTAGATTTATGTCATGCTTTAGCTCATACTAAAGCTCCTTAGATTTAGGATTTGAGGTAACTATTTCTTTCGAGCTACAAGTATAAATCCTCACCTCTTAGGAATTTTCATGATCTTGTATTAGTGGATTATAAGCCTTAGCAATCTAATAAAATTTTAACTCAAATAAATAAACTCTCTTCACTTCCAAATATATAAAGCCTCACCATATGATAGATTAAAATGCTCACTAGGCTTTCTAGTATCATAAGCATTTCCTACTTCCTCCCTTTGGATTCCAAAAATAAGTCTTCTACTTGGTCTCTCCCACTTTATTTTCCAAACATAACTAATCCTTTGATAGTCTAATCTTGAAATATTTGGAGATAATAATTGTTTACTTTAATCGAGAGTATTCTTAAAGAATTTCATTCCCTAAGATGTAACTAACTATGGAGGTTTGCCTCCATAGGGAACTTAAGAACCCGGTTTAATATAAACCATACTTTATTCATCCATGTAAAGTAGGAAAAAATCTCTGGTACATTCGAAGATCTATCATGCCTTAGGAGTCCTTATTAGGTAATTAGGTCCATTATAGGGTAGTGACTTCTATCTCTCAAGATAGTACACTATTCCTTAATGTCATACCCGATCACCCTAGTAAGTACATCCTCCGATCTGCATGATATCCCCTCACATATACACACAAAGCACATAACCAAAAATAAACACCACAACCAACACAAAAAAACTCAACAAGATTTTATCATAAGTTCATCTAATTGATAGTTACATTATATTACATACATTATAGATTTTATTATGATTGATTAAAGAGAATTATAACTTATGATTGAGGACTTATGGTGTTTATTTTTAGAATGTGTATGAGGGTGTGGACACCACACAGATCATAGGGGGTACTTATTGAAGTGATCGGGTATGACATTGATGTATGATATATTATCTCGAAAGATGGAAGCATCACCCTTCAATAGACCTAATCACCTAATAAGGACTCTTAAGGCATGATGAGTCTTCGAATATACTAGAGATTTTCCCCTTCTTTATATGGATGAATAAAGCTTTATATTAAATCGGGTTCTAAAGTTTCTATGAGGCAAGCTCCATAGTATCATAAGGAACTCTTAGAATACTCTCAATTAAAAGTAGACAATTATGTCTCAAAGATTTTAAGGTTAAGGCTATCAAAGGTTATGTCATAATACTCGATATCATCTACTCACTTGATAAGTATCATACATGATGCAGTGGTGCCCCCCCTTAACATCCAAAAATAAACACCATAATCATGCATTTAGCCAATAAAAATTATAAGTCTTTGTATAAAATATCATGTCAAAATGAAATAAAATTTAGAAAGATTTTGCATCTATATGCTAAGTTATATGCTCATATTACTCATGCTCTAGTCTCTTACGGAGTGGGTTTAGGTCTTTAGTCTCTTTCTAATTTAATAACTACCCTACCTATCTTGCAATTTCATAAGACCGGACTACATGAATTTAAAGCGTGGGTGGTGTTAGCTGGCAACCACTCCTGATGATTTTAAGTCCAGAAGTTGGACGCGTTTATCCTCTCTTGTGGAGGTGAACCCTTATGTCCATCTGTTGCTTAGATTTAGGTCATGCTTTAGCTTGTGCTAAAGCTCCCTAGATTTAAGATCAGAGGTAGCTTATTTCCTTCGAGCTACAGGCACAAATCCTTACCTCTTAGGCATTTTCACAACCTTGTGTTGGTGGATTATAAGCCTAACAATCTAATTAAAGTTTGACTTAAATAAACAAATCTCTTTACTTTCAAACACATAAAGCCTCACCATAGGATATATTAGAATGCTCATTAAGTTTCCTGGTATCATGAGCATTTCCTACTTCCTCCCTTTGGACTCCAAAAATAGGTCTTCTACTTGGTCTCTCCCACTTGATTTCCCAAACATAACCAATCCTTTGATAGTCTATCTTTGAATTCTTTGGAGATAATAATTGTCTACTTTAATCGAGAGTATTCTTAGGAAATCTCATTTTATAAGATGTAACTAACTATGAAGGCTTGCCTCCATAGGGAACTTAAGGACCCAGCTTAATATAAATCTTGCTTTACTTTTCCATATAAAGTAGGGGAAAAAATATCTAGTATATTCGAAGACTCATCATGTCTTAGGAGTCTTTATTAGGTGAATAGATCCATTGTAGGGTGATGCCTCTATCTTTTGAGATAGTACATTATACATCGATATCATACCCGATCACTTCAATAAGTACCCCTTACGAAATGTGTGGTGTCCCCCACATCCAAAAATAAACACCACAATGACTTAGGGGGCTAATGATAGTTTAAGAACTCTAAGGCAATAACTAAAAATAAACCACTAACCTTATTTTATATTACCAAAACTCTGAGATTTCAATGTTCTTCATGAAAGAGAAAAAGCTTGCATTGCCACCATCATTCACTTGGATTGATAAGTTTGTGGTTCTACATGTAATATTGCACTGCCACCATCTATATTAATTGATTAATTAAGTGACTAATCTTCAAAATAAGAAAACCAAAATCTAATTGAATGCTTAAATGATTTAGGGATTAGGATTGGAGCCTTGCCCTTGATCCTTTCCCCTAAGTTAATTTCATCATTCAAATTAAAACATAACCAAAGTGTTTAATCAATTAAATAAAGGCTTAATGAAATTAAAGTAAGAATCAATTCATCCACACCTAAACAACCTTTAATTAATCTTGGATAGCTCCTTGGGTGTTCAATAACCCAAGGTGAGAGATAATAAAATTATGGTTGGCTCACATGTGTGAGAAAATCATAAAAGTGATTAAGTGAGACCCTTAAGCTTAATTAACTATTAATCATAAGCCAATTGTATTAGGCCCCTTTCATTTCTTAGGAGCATTGTAAATTTACTTTTCATGTGGTTGCATATCATATTAGCTTATTATTAATTAGTTTAACTTAAGGTGATATAGGTAAGGGTTAATTAATTCATTTAATTCATACTTAACCTAATTAAAACATAAAATCAACTTAAATATTCTTCATTAAACCAAATTAATTCACATATGAGAATTGGGTTAGGATTAGAAAACCTCCTTCATATTTCCTAAATCAAATCAAACTCAAAGTAAAAAAAATATCTTTAAAAAATTTTAGTTTATTTTAAATAGCCTTATTTAATGTGATTATCCTTAGGAATTAATTGGGATGAATGAAATCATGTGCTTACATTCTTTTATTTCTTTCCAATCATGCTAAACATTATTTGCCATATGAAATTGCATTCATTTGTTTAAAATTAATTAAATGAAATATTTTCTTTTATGTCAAATTACATGTGTTGGCTTAAATTAAAAATATGTATGACTATTATCACTATGAAATCAAAAGTTATTTTCAAAACCTAGAAATCAATTATTGTAAAGAAAGTAATGTTAATTACAAATATCTATAAGATTGCATGTGATGATAGTATAAGATATGCAATATGAAGCTCTTTTCCTATCCTAACATGGACTCACATAGGATTTGCAAGTGTATAGTTCATTTAAAAAGAACATAACATTTGCCCAAAGTCTATTCCTATGCACCTTCATGTTAAGACTTGGGAAGAATTTCATATCACATATGTAAATCACATAATCAAATCAACATAATTTCTTGCATGATTTTATATTCATGTGGTTCTTTTATACATTCATATATTTTTAGAAAAGGATATATTAGACATCGGGCTGGACTTTATTAAAATAAATACTTATGCCCTGTAGAAAATGACTACTCACTCACTTAAAACTCTTATACATATGCATGTATCCAATGAATAAAGAATCAAAAATCAAATAAATCAAACATAACCTTTTGCATGGATTTTCCTATCCTTATAGTTATTCATATACATTTACATGTATCTAAGAAAAGTGATATATTAATTTGGACATGCCTGGCTTGTAAAGCTTTAGGTAGCCCTAAGTAGGTCCTGTACCTTACATCCCTGGTGTAGAAAATAATGGCTCCATACTCACTTAAAACTTTTATACATGTAAATGTATAATTAGCTAATGGATGAAAAATATCTCTTTTTATATAATAAAGACATGCATTCAAAATTCAATCAAAAATGAAATATTTAAATTCAAAATACACTTCTTTACATTCATCATCAAAGTGTGGTAAGATTTACATTGCATGTAGGTATGCTTAGATTATTCATATGCATGATATACATGATGGAAAAAATGAATGAATGTGTTATGTGATAGACCAATTTCAATTAATCTTAAGATGCCTTTCTTATTGAATATTATTTAATGAACCTAAACTTAGTTAATTAAAACACATAATAAATCATTCATTAAAGAAATTAATTAATTAACACCTTAGAAATGACTGGGGTGGGAGAAAAAAGAGATCTCTTTCTCTCTTTATAACACTTAGTTGCTTGTAGGATATATGAAATAAAAAGAAAACACTAAGTAAAATCTTCAAATCAATTAAATCACTTAAAGAAAATCAACCCTTTATAAATTAAATCCTCACACTTAGCAAATTATAACACTAAAGCCTAGTTAGACATACCCACAAGCCTTAACACATACACATTAGATTAAGTCACCATTCTATTTATGTTAGGCTATGGTTTGATGAATGTTTAGTTTTGTGATATTTTAGACTGATGTTGTGTGTATGTATGTAATATTAGCCTAATCATATTTTCTAGATTAAGTGTAATAATAATAATAATATATATATATATATATATATATATATATATATATATATATATATATAAATGCTGCTATGCATATAACCCCTAAGCATCCCAAATTAGGATAGTGACTTGGTTACCCATGGGTGCTAAGTCCAAATTATTCATATACGCTTGGGTTGTATGTGTTTAGCTAATATTTATTTTGGTATAGCTAGATTTACTTTCTTTCTTTTATGTAATTTTGCATTAGATTAGGATAAGTGTTATGGGATTAAGATCATTGGTTATAAGACCAAGTCTTATGTACCATGTGATGCCTTTGGAAAAGTTACATCCAATCAAACCAAAAAGAAAACAAATGAAAAATCAAATGAAGAAATGAAAGATGAAGAGTGAAGAATGGAGGATGAAGAATGAAGACCCCAATAACACATATCATTTTATAATTATAATTATTCTTTCATTATATCGAGATGTATAAGGGTAGAACACGGCTACCCACATTTCTTTTGTTATCTTTACACCCACCACATCACTTTATTCTTTTATATGATGATTTATAAAATTGTTCGATGTTTTCTTTATGATTGGTGATTGCTGTGTGGCCTTGATGTGATTAGGTTCTTAGGATAAAAATAAATTTTATGTCCCACTAACAAGTGATAACTAAAATTTTAAAATAACTCATAACGTCACATAAAAGCCTAGGAATTAAATCAAGATAACAAAAAATATTTAGCAACCCCTTAGCTGGATGATTGTATGTATAATATCATGCACGTCATATTCTTCCACTTTTATTAAGAGAGTGTTTCCATCTTGAGAATAAAGGCTTAACCTGTAAGAGCCTTGATGGAAAGACACCTTCTCTTTGATTTGGCCCATAATCAATTTCTCATGCATTTAGGCATACAAATATAGCTGTGTCAAAATAAAAGTCAAAAATTAAATAAAATTGTTAAAATTTGTATTAGATTAAGTCATTACTCATGCTTCATTATCTAGTCTCTAGGAGTGAGTTTAAGGATTTCTTTTCTAAATAAATAACTCTAACCATCTTGCAAAAGCATATGACTTTCCTATAGAATTTAATGCAGAGTAGTTAGTTGCCACTCTGGGATAAAGAAAATGATTTTACTCTCTCGTGGAGGTAAACCATATACCAACTTTAGATAGATTAGGTCATTTTGGCCTCGCCAAAGCTCCCAGATTTAAGATCTAAGATTATTTTCCTATGCTACAAGCATAAATCCTCACCTCTTAGATTTCTATAATATTATTGTGGAATTATAAGTCCTAGATTTCTAATAAATTTCAACTCAAACAATAAAAATCCTCAAATTTCAACTATATAAAGCCCAACCATGGGATAGATTGGAGTGCTCACTAGGCTTCCTAGTATCATGAGCACTCCCTACTCATCTCCTTCAGTTTTGATAAGAACTCTTCCCTTTTGATCTCTCCCACTTGATTCTCAAAAATACAACCAATTTTTGATAGTCCTATCTTTAAATTCTTTGAAGATAACAACCGCCTACTTTAATCGAGAGTATTCTTAAGGGATTTATATTTCTTAAGATGTAATTAACTATGGAGGCTTGCCTCTATAGGGAACTTAACGAACCTAGTTTAAATAAACCCCGCTTTACTTTTCCATGTAAAGTAGGAAAAAATCTTTGGTATATTCGAAGACCCATCATGCCTTAGGAGTCCTTATTAGGTGATTATGTCCATTATAGTACATCCTCAGATCTGCATGGTGTCCCCTCACAGATACACATAAAGCATATAACCAAAAATAAGCACCACAGATTTTTTTGGCGACTATGCTAGGGATGGTTCCTCTCTCCATCTCTAGTAGACAATTGCTATCTCCAAGCATCGATAGTAGACTTGCATTTCATGTGAGTTCAAGACTATCTTTCTTTCCGTTGGCACTTAGCTTATTTTATTCTTAAGCAAAGTTTGCCAACATCATTTAGGTTTTAGGACCTCACTCCGTGTAGGTCTTGAAACCCTTATTAGGTTCCCCAATAGGTGAGAACAAAATTTATCAACGAAAGGGGGAGATAATAAAAATTTAGAACCTCCTCACCACTAACTTGGTGAGGCAAAGTTCATCATAAAATTTAAAGAAAATAATTTTTTTAGAAAATGATAATTTACAAAAGTACCTTTCAAGAAACTCACAAAGTCACAAAGTCAAAACCCCTCCATTTAACAATCCCTATGATTGCTACATAAGGTTCTTTTTTTCAAAGCATTCTTGAAAAATAGCCATGCCCATTCAACATACTCAAAATTATTGAATGAGGAATCCATTTTTCAAATAAAATTGACTCCACTTAACATTTTCACATATGTTGAAGTTGAAGCTTCCCCTTTCAAAGTAAATCATGAAATTTGATTCTACTTAACATATCCAATTGTTAAGTGAGAATCTATTTAAATTAAACATAAAATTTGACTTTCACTTAACAATTTCAATTTGTTAAGTGGGGGTCTCATTTTCAAAACATGAATTTGACCTTCACTTAATAATTTCAATTTGTTAAGTGAGGGTCTGATTTTCAAAA
This sequence comes from Cymbidium sinense, assembly GCA_021442155.1. Lineage (NCBI taxonomy): Eukaryota > Viridiplantae > Streptophyta > Magnoliopsida > Asparagales > Orchidaceae > Cymbidium > Cymbidium sinense. The sequence continues at coordinate 47,797,889 of CM038218.1, forward strand.
AATTTTTGACTTTCACTTAACATTTTAATTGTTAAGTGGGGTCATTTCAAAATATAAAATTTGACTTCACTTAATATATTCTATTTTACTTTTATTCAATTTTACTTCACTTAATATTTTCAAAAGATATATTTAGACTTTCACTTAGCATATCCAATTTGCTAAGTAAGAGCCTCACTTTCAAAGCATGTATTTGGTTCTACTTAAACACATCAAATTTGTTAAGCAAGAATCGCATAATTATGCCATATTGGATTCCCACTTAACATACCAAATTTGTTAAGTGAGAATCTCATTCTCAAGTCATATCATACTTTGATTTCCACTTAACACACCAAATTGTTAAGTGGGAGTCCCATTTTCAAAAAACATATCAAACACATTTAGGCTTTCACTTAACATACCAAATTTGTTAAGTGAGGGTCTCTTTTCAACATACATTTGATCCCTATTTAACATATCAAATTTGTTAAATAAGGACACTTGAGATTTCAATTAACAAACCAAACTTGTTAAGTGAGAGTCACATTTAAAAAAAAAAAAAATCTAAAACACATTTGGGGCTTTCACTTAACATACCAAATTTGTTAAGTGGGACTCCAATCTTCAAAGAAAAATAAATCTATATCACAATCACATTTGGATTTTGCTTAACATATCAATTTTTTTAAGTGAAAGTCTCTGCTTTAAGCATAAATCAAACATAGGTGACCTCTACTTGACATACCAAATTTGTTAAGTGAGAAGCCCCATTTTCAAATCAAAATATCAGACAATCAAATCTTCACAAGCAAAAATATTTCAAACACACAATCACAACCTCTTCTTAGCATACCCAAATTTGCTAAGTAGAGGTTCTTTCAAACTATCCATATTTTCAAACAAGAAACATAAAATGCAAAACAATCCAAAAAAAAAGAAATCTCTCTCAAATTTTGAACCCCACCCAACCTACCTAAATTGGTTGAGTATGGGTTCTAAAATCAAAATCAAATGGTAAAAAGACTCTCCTCCAAACATCAAATCTCTCCAATGAACCCACTTAACATATTTGAATTATTGAGTGTGGTTCAAAACTCCAAACTTATTACTTTCATGGAACAAATATCAAGAAAATTTGATACAAGTTATATTTCAACACATATGTGATCGCTAGTGCTATGTACCAGACATGGCCTCTCAGAAGTTTGTTTTCACCTTTTCGTTCGGGATGGATTTGGCCCTGGATCAGACCAGCCTTGCTCAGACTGACTCCACCCATCTATTGTACTTTGGTCGAGGATTTGAGGAGCATGCATTACTGAGGGGGCACCACCATCTAGTTGGGATGAGGTGCAAAAGCCGCCATCCACATGACCGCCATCGACATGGTATCCTTCCTTGAAGAGGAAGGCAATCAGTTCCACCCGCCCACTTACCAATCTCCATCCTGCAGTAAGACCTCACATTGGTCCTCTAAGGGAAGGCTATCTTGACTTGAGATAGCCTCCAATTTGAGGGATCTAGCTCTCACACTACCTTACTCACCGCATGCAACGCCACACATGATGCAATAGAGCGCAAGATCGGCACACATGCACGCCAAGAGATGGATGTCACATCCCACATTGTAGAATGTTCTCCCAGGTTTCCATTGTCACTAGCAGTTCCACCCTCTTGATATCGAAAGAGGAAGACTAGAGGATAGTTGCATTACTCCACCTCCTACATACCATGAGGTTTGGCTGGGGATGTGAGGAAGTCATGCATCTCTACGATATTATGGCAGTAAAGGTGGCACATAAAGTTCAAGTCTGATATTATTTGACTTGAGGTCGATCATCATCCCCAAGAGTGTTACCATGCACATTCATGATAGAGCATCGGAGGCCCAAAATTACCGTGGAGTAGAGTGATGGAGGTTCATGTGCCAGCTCCGCCTAGTTGATTTCTCATTATCAGCCAGTCGGCAGACCAATAACATAGTGTGATGGGTACCACCACCATGGGGAAAGCCCCTGAGAGGGTAGGCGGTTGTCTCCACCACACCGATCCACTCCTCGCCCACCATCACCAGTTCAGGTCCTGCCATCCATCATCCCTACAAAGGCACAAAAGACAACATCTGGGAAGAAGAAAGCTCCCTTGGTGATCCGGCTACAGCTAAAGGATCCCACTTCATCTACTCCATATGAGGTGAGGATGTTCACTGACCTCCTACTCAGCCTTGAAGAAGGAGTGGACCCCAAAGATCGCGGGTCACACCACCACCACCACCATCGAGCTGATAGAGAGTAAGGGGAAGGGGACAGTTCCCATGAAGTGGATCTCCTGGGATACTACTCCACCCATGAGCAATCACATGTACCTCTTCTAGAGAATGACCCTCCAGAGCCAACACTCGTTAGGTGCATCTCCGTGACCACAACCCTCTGATCAACAATTATTTTAATCGATACAAGATCCCCTAGATGATTTTAGACAATACTTTTAGAAGAGAGAGCTTCTAGGAGTGACCTCGTGATGAGAGGGAAAGGTCACTTTGATCCATGAGGATGATCTCTTGAGGATTTAACAAGTTCACATGGTCGATACTGCCCTCCATGAGATCAAGAGCCGTGAAGGTATAGTTGAAGAAGATGATGTCATCCATTCAACTCAACACCTCCTCCACTAGCTTAGAGGGATGATCATATTGACCAAAATGGGAAGAAGATTAAAGAGTTGATGGCAAGGTGTCAGATTGTAGAATTCATTTCAGTCTTCTCCCATAGTAACAGAGTAGAGTTGGAACACACTTTAGATCATCCTGCATTCTCAGAGGAGACAATAAGCTTGCATGGAAGGTGGTGGATAGCACCTCCATGCATGAAAGAGATATCAAACACATGGAGCAATAGAGGGATTGGTGCAAGCCCAGGTGGCTCATTTGTTCCAAAGGGTAGACCCTACCAAGAAGAAATTTAATGGTGTCCAATACCCAAAGGGTTTGTGCCTCCATCCTTCAAAAATTTTGATGGCAGTGGGAACCCCCGGCAGCACATAGCACATTTCAGGGCCAGATATTGCAATGCCTATAGCAGCGATGCACTCTTATTTCGCTTCTTCATCAGTAACTTGACAGACATCACATTTGATTGGTATCACTACCCAATGGTTCAAGAAGACATTTGTGAGTTGAGCAGCTTTTATTAAGAGATTTTGGAGCTCAAAAGGGTATCAGGTGATTTTATTGTAGCTCAACAACACCCCGGTGAGTCCCTTGTTGATAATATTTTTAGATGATGCAATTTAAGTATGAAAATGCGAATCACAGCTATTTCAATAGGGTTTATTATTAAGACATTTGAGAAATTAATCAACAAGGTGACTAGTCTACAAGGAGAGGTCAAACAGTTACCTTTCCAAGATCACCAAGCCTGCATCATAAGGCATTTGAGAAAGGGGTAGTCACCGTTGATAAGGGAAACAACTAGAGTTCAATCAGATAGACCTCGAGCTCAGCCTCTCTACCATCTCCTTGCCACCACCTCGCCATCATATCGCCACCTCACCGCCATAGGCCTCCACCACCCGCTAAGAGTATCCCATCCTCAAAGATCAGTAAGATTCTATCACCACCGTAGCTATCACTTACCTACTCTGTCGATAAATTGAATAAACCTTATTCATTCAAGAGGGAGGTAGTGAAGATCTTTAAGAACCTCTTAAAGAAGCCGATTTTCAATTACTGAGCCTAGAGGCCGGAGGATGTGGGCAAGAGTCATGATCCAAACTTTTGCCCCTACCACGCATGTTGGTAATGTCTTGAAGATTGCTTTACCTTTAAGAAGCATAAGCTACAAGTCGGGTGCCATCATGTCATCCCAAAAGAATACCTAGAACAACCTCTAGTTCTTAGGGTAATCCTTGGGATACATGATCTTCTCAAGATAGAGAAGGTTGGGATATCTCCCTATCTAACCTCCAAGAAAATCATTTCTAAGATAAAAGTTACCTCAGGTGCTCAAACAAACCTCCAACTCTAAGGAAAGTTTGCAAGTTGCTAAGACAACTTGAGGGAGGTAGAAGCCCAGCAACAGCAGTGAAAGCTTCCACTTGCCCAGGATATCATATTTGTGCAACCATCCAAGTCTAGCACTCCTACACTTGCACATAGTCCTTCAAATGCTTCTTCTTCTAGTACATATCAGACAAGAGTGCAAATCCTCACCCTTACTTTACTTGATTTCTACTTTGTACCTTCATCCAAATCTAAGAAATCAATGAAGAAGAAGACTACTACATTCTCTCTACTTTGATGATCTTGATGTTTTATTCCTATAGAAAGCTCTCCAAGTACTAATAATTATAATAACTCTGATCCAATCCTTTCTGATTTTGAAATGGATTACCCATTTCTAAATCACTGTTCACCCATTGAGATAGATTTGGAGTCATCTCGACTCGATGATCTATAGAGAAGTAGGTGAACTGGTGTAGAACTTTCATTAAACCATCTCAAGTCAAAGTCAACCTTCATGTGGCAAAGTTCTACCTCCTAGGGTAGCACCTTAAGATAAAGGTAAACAAGTCATTGGTTCTAGCAATCAAGAATCTTCTCCACAGGATGCTCTACTTATGGATATGCTTATGGAGGACCAACCCAGAGTTGACTACACTGTCCTCGCTTGCCTAAGAAATTTGCCAGCTAAACTAGGCATATATGATGCCCTTGTCTTATCCAAAGAGATGAGGGAGTCATTGATCAAAGCCCTTCTTGATCCAGAAATATGCTTAGCTCAATTGACCGCTATTGATGAGGAGACATATTTTTCTAAGAGAAGCCCGTGGAGTTAGAATCACCGATGAAGACCTTTTTTTGGGGATAACAGAGCACAACCGTCCCCTCTACATCATAGTGGATATGGGCATTCGACTCTCCGGGGTGTTATTTGATCAAGGTGCATCAGTGAACATTATGAGTCTAAAAACCCTTGCCTACTTGAGGATCGGCATCTCTGAACTCTGAGGAGATCAAATTATGTTGAGAGGATTCAATGAACAAGGCGAGAGGGCTATAGGCTCGATAGTGTTACCACTAGGGATAGATGACTAGAAGATAAAAAGCCAAGTTCTACATAATCGATTCAGATACATCTTTCACTACTTTGCTCGGTAGGCCTTGGATACATGGAACAACATTCCATCCTCTTTACATCAGTGCTTCAAATTCAGAAGAGGTGGAATCGAGTATTGTATCAAAGGAGATTTGAAGCTATTCTCAGTTAAAAAGGTTGAAATTTATGAAGATAAAGCCTACTATCTTCCTACAAATCAAAAAGTCTATTCTCGTGAACTTGGTGAAAGATCAAAATCAAAAGAAAAAGAAACAAAAGAAAAAGAAAAAGAAATTGAAAAAGAAAAAGAAAAAAAAGAAAAAGAAAAAGAAAATACAAGTGAACGAGAATTAGACACCGAGGAAGAGGTAGAGCGATGTTAGACACCAGTTGTTCTCTCCATATGAACACATGGGTGATGACTCGACCTCACCAGTAGAGGAAGAGGCAAGTCCAGGCGCTCTAGAGGTGGAAGACCTCCTCACGGTGGCCGATAGAGCTATGTTCCATGAGTACCGCTATCCACATAGACTTAGAGTCAGGATGAGTCTCATGTGATTAGCATGACCAACCCTCTCGGGTCCCTTTGGAGGTGACGAGCCGTGACAAAGGATGAAGACCAGCCTCCAAGCAAAGCATGAATGTATCCAAATCATCATTATGTAGAATAGGAGTTGGGAACTTTAGCTCTAACCTCACTTTCTCCCAAAAAAAGTTGAAGGTTTGGTAGTTAAGAGGCCCCAAGTCATCCATGGATGCCTAAGAGGTTTTGGGGAGCATCATCCTCAAGTCAAGAAGTCGATGTAGAACTTGAGGATGATTCATATAAAGATTTAATACAACTACCTTTTGATTGGTATTTACCTTATGTTATTAACTTAGCAAAGAAGGGATTAATCCCACATACTTGGTCTAAACATAAGTTGGACTACTTTGAAAAACTATGAGACAACCAAAGCAAACACTCTCAATCAAGATTGACTAGATTCATATGGGTCCAGTCGATGATGACAACCATTGCCTAGTCATCACCACTCATTTGGGGTCTAATAAGTTCTTCTCAAATCATGCTAACACTTATGAGGAGGCATGTTTAGAAACTACAGATGGCCCAAATGAGCCTAAAGTCAGAGATGCACAGTTAGAGTTTGAAGAAGAAATTAAATCAACCATTGATGAACTCAAAGAAATTAGCTTGGGAACAAAAGAAAATCCATGCCCAATGTACATCAGTTTGTTATTGAATGAAGAAGAAACGAATGACTTAGTTAGGCTATTAGTTGAGTTTAAGGATTACTTCACATGGAGTTATGAAGAAATGCCCATTTATCTCTACAAGTCCACAAACTAGAATAGATCCTAATGCTAACCTATCAAGCAAGCTCCTAGACGCATGAGATTAGAAATTGAACAAGTGTCACTTCAAATCAAGAAATGATCATGGGCTTTATCGTAAGAAAAATATCACCGGTTAGCCAATGTCATCAGTTAAGAAAAAGAATGACCAAATTCACATATGCATTTTAGGATCTAAATAAGGCATGTCCTAAAGATGAATTTTCACTTCCTATACTAATTGATGGTGGACATTGCCTCATCTCATGCAAGATTCTCCTTTATGGATGGGTCATCCGCTACAACCAAATCAAGATGGCTCGAGGATGAAAGAAACACGCTTTTGAACCATAGAATCTATTATTATAAGGTCATGCCTTTGGCCTTAAAATGCGGTGCTACATACCAAGGCCATGACTCGATTTTCAATGAACTCATTCATCATCAAGTTGAATGCTATGTTGATGATCTAGTCAAAAGTAAAGAAAAGGAAGACCATCTCTTTGACTTGAGTAGTTTTGAATGGTTAAGATAATTTAACCTCAAAATGAATCCTCAAGTGTGCATTTGGAGTAGCTTCAGAAAATTCCTGGGTTTGTTGTCCGACAGGGAATAGAGATCAACGAGAAGATCAAGGCTATCTTAGAAATGCCACCCCTAAAAGTCTAACTCAACTCATCATTTCAAGGGCGTTGGTGTATCTAAGATGCTTCATATCCAACTTATCGAAGATGCAACCATTCTCGACTTGTCAAAAGGATGCCAAGTTCAAGGGATGATAAGAGCGATGCTTTTGAAGACATCAAGCACTACGATGACGCACTCTAGTACCTATCCCGTGCAAGCCATTGATCCTCTATACCGCATTAGATGACTCTGGCACTTTGTTGGCTCAAACCAAATGAAAGGGAAAGAAAATGCTCTACTATCTCCTTGTTGTTCTAATTCATCCGAGGCAAACTACCCACCTATTAAAAGCACCTAGCTTTAATCTTTGCATCCCAAAAGCTATGACATTACATGCTTTCTCATAAGGTGAATATGATCTCTAATCAATCCACAAATATCTCATGACATGACCAACGCAACATTATGTACGATTGGTCCATGATTTTATCATAGACATCACATTTGTACCTCTCATGTGAAAGGACAAGCACTAGAGATTTCTTAGCAAAGACACCCACTTGGATTCTCACTTAGTGATGACCTCCCATGAACAAATCATGAACTTAGGGGACACTAGCATTCACCATTTGGAGATGTATTTTGATGGTGCGGCTTCCTCTCAAAAAGGAGAAGAACCATGATCTACTCTTCTAAGGAAGGTGGGTAGAATCTCCTAACTCGACCTCAATGTGATGAGATTCTCATATCATCTCCAATCCATGCAAACAAGAAGCCAATATGAGGCTCTAATTATCCCGAGTTAGTCATTACATTATATGCGTGAGCATCAACATCTTCGGGATTCTCGCCATCATCAACCAAATCATGGGTCCTACAAAGTTCTAAAGCCTAAGCTCCATCATTACCAAGTACACCATGGAGTTGTTGGCTCAAATCCTAGGTCACTATCTACAAGATTCCTCAAGGAGATAATTTAAGATGCATTGCCAAGCTTGCCAAAGAGTTGGCATGCCAAGATGAGTCCATTAAGGGTCCAAAATAGACAAGTCTTATCCCTTATTGAAACTCATCGAGAGACTCTCTTGAAGGGGAGGTTGCCATTGCCAAAAAGGATGATGAGTCAGATTGGAGGTAACCATTCATGGATTACTAAACAGGAAAACTACCTCAAGAGAAGTCATTAGCCCATCAGGTGAAATAGAGAGCTCTCTCCTATGCTCTAGTGGAATCACCTTGTAATATGTGGTTACATTGTTTAGCCAAACATGAAGCCCGTAAGATTGTGACCGGTACATTCGTTTATGTGAGCTCACCAGTCAAGATGAAAGCCAAGATCAAAAGACTAGATACTAGGCCTTCGATGATTACTGATCGCATGGATGTAGCTAGATGCCACCAAAGTGCACGGTGGTCACATCAACCACCCAACATTCTACATCCTACATTGGCCTCATGGCCATTTGAGTGTTGGGGCACTGACATAGTGGGTCTGATCGATCCTCCTTCTTCCAAGGGTCACCGATTCATTCTAGTTGCCACTGAATACTTTTCCAAGTAAGCGGAAGCAATCCCACTTAAAGAGGCCACAACTCAACATGTGCTCTAGTTTTTCAAGAATATATAGATTCGGGGGTGCCTTGATGAATTATATCTGATAATGGTACTGCATTCAAGAGCACCAAGATCAACAGCTTTGCCCGGAGACACATCATAGATTGGAGATATTCCACCATCTACAATCCAAGAGAAAATGTCAGCGTAAGCATTCAATAAAACTCTCATCCAAATATTAAGAAGACACTGCAACAAGCGATAAGTGGCATGAGTAGTTGAAGCCTTGTGGGCCTACCACACCACATACGTAACTCCAACTCAATCTACCCATTTTTCTTAGTGTATGGGTCCAAGCCATTCTACCATTAGAAGTCCAACTCCATCAAAGGATAGTGGGTAGTAAGATTACTATGAGTAGAACGCCTGTGGTTAGAAGAGCTCAAGGTTTGGAGGAGAGATGCCTGGCATGCTAACCTCAAGAGTTAAAGCCAAAATGATTTAAGCTCACAACAAGTTGGTCTGTCCTAGAGCTTTTCAAGTAGGAGAGCGTGTTTTAATTCTAAAGAGACCAATTGTTGCCTGTCAAAAGATGGGAGGCAAGTTTGAACCCAGGCCTACCAAGGAGGATCTTATCAACTCATAAATTGTAAGGGAGAACACCCTATGCTTCCAATCAACATGCTCTATTTAAAGAAATACTATCCATAAATCTTATTTGAAAATAATCATCAATAAACTTCTTTTCATATCATCTCCATTATGTTAGAAATCATTTGCTTGTAATCACCATGATGTGTTTAGGTAGGTGTAAGAGAACCCAAGTATATCCTATCCCTCCACAAAATACACATTTAATCCTCTGTTACTGGATAGGTGTAAGAACCCCAAGAGGCATCCTACTTTGACTAGTACAACTAATTTAGGTGTAGGAGAACCCAAGTGGCATCCTTTCTTGGTGGAGTAACATTTCTATATGTTTAGGATAGGTTTAAGAGGACCCAAGCGGCATTTTATTCCTTTTTTCATAACACAAACAAACACACATCTTTTACCTCAAGAAATTTTGATGTGGGAGCAAGCGCCCTGTGGCACTCACTCATTAGCTGCTCTAGGCGGGCCGATATGCTACCTTGTTAGTATGTCACCCCAGTGGTCACTTGTCTGAAAGATGTGAGTGCCCACACTTTCTTTCTGACTTGACCATTGCAAACCAATGAGCGCCTTATTAATTTGGTAGGTCTTACTACGTAGTCAGTAAGCTACCCCATGTTAACTTCATTTAAGAGGATGTAAGCCTACATGCTTTCTTCTTGAACTAGCCATCATGCACCACTAGGTCGAGTATATTTGAGTTTAGGATAAGTCCCCGGGCTCCTTTCCTCTTGACTACTTCAAGCTTGGGTTTAGTCCTTACAGACTCTCGCCAAGTAGTCACCCTAGGTCGATATCCGAGTCAAGATGACTATCCCATCGCTTTGAGAGATGTAAGTCTACACGCCTTCTTTCTAGACCGATGCAAATCAATGGGAACCTTAGGTTGGTTTGGTATGTCGATGCCACCCGGTGGATACACCACTCTGATGTGAGTCTCACGCTTTCTTTGAGTTGGCCACCAATACCTACAGCTTTCTTTTATAGGTTTTGGATAACCCCTAGGCACCTCCCCTATGGCACTCTATTTGGATCACATCCTTAGTGACCCCATTTAGACACCCCGCTTACTTTGGATTGACAATCCCCTTTCCAAGTACCCTATGGTTGGAGAATTTGTTGATGTAGATTCTCCTTGGTCCAGTAAGTCGAGATAGACTAGGGATATAAGCTCCTTCTAGTGTGGTCCCTCATAAACCAACAGGTCCACACAAATATAAATAAACAAAATATATCTTCACTTGTGATTAGAATTCAAGCCCCAAGGGCCCCTTTCCCAAGCGTGCATCCTATCTTGTGGCGGTCAAGAAAACTCCCTAGGAATTGACTACTTTGAGTTGAGATAAGTCCTGGGTCGCACTCTCAAGAGTCCCTTAGTTGAGTTCAACTTGTTGTGCCATGAACGTTACCGATGTCATCTTTGCTTTGAAAGTTATAAGTCTATTATGCATTCTTTCTAACACAATCATCAAATTGATAGCATCCGCATTTGTGCAAGTGCAATCGATCACCCAGTGGTTCCTTGTTAGAGGATGTGAGTCTGCTTTCTTCCTAACTTGACCATTGCACAAAAAACACCCTTGGTTGAGTTCTACCCCACGAGACTATCCCTTGATTTGTAAATCTAAGATAGTCTAGCGATATTAGCCCCTTCTTAGTGGATCCATCACACCAACAGGGATCCATCAAATTAAAATAACTAAAATTAAACAAATATAATTCAATCAAATGACATTATCTTGACTACTGAGAATATAAGTCCCTGAGGCATTCATTCAAGTCCTAGTTGGGTCATTTGTCCAATGATCACCTGGTTCCTCTTTGAGATGTAAGTCTACGCTTTCTCCTAACTTGACCATACACTCAAAGGCAACCCCTTAGGTTGATAGTTCTACCATGTGGGTGGACTACCCTTTGATTGGTATTGATAGGCCGCATATAGCCCTTTCTAGTATCCATCACAAACTGACAGGGTCCATCTTAAAATCTAAAACATAAAACAAATAATCAATCTTCTCAATGAGACATCAATCATCCCACCTCCCTGAGTCAATTAAACCCAATTCAAACTTGCATTCTAGAGTGCACCTCAAAAGAAATCTCATCAAATCCTTATCCCTAGTGGATAACCCAACTGCTTCCTAGTGGAAGGTTCATGCATCTATCCTGGGTTATACATCCTAATCCCTAGCAGATACTCTACCCAAATCGTACCTTGCATTCAAATCCAAACCACTTGTCCTTAGTGGATAACTTGAACCTGCTTCCCTAGTGGAAGCTTCACATGCTTGATCCCTTGGTGGATCTCTTCTTCCTCCCTTATGCCTTTGGGATGAGTTGAGTTGCGTTGCACTAGTAGATCATTTTTGTCAGTGTTTGCGATCCTTCGGATGTTTTTGATCGTCTTGGTCAACACCAATACGTGTGGTGGGCCTTGTCAGCCACACCACACCTATTGTGTGCCCTTTGTTGACCTCACTTTTGGAGTTAGCTCTCAGCTTCTTTATCATAGATCTAGGACTCTTATATTACCAAGAGTTCTAGTCTTAAGACACTTCTAGTGATTAGGTGAACACTTAACCTAACCCTAGAGACTTAGAAGAGTTAGCCAAAGAATAGTTGTGCCTTAGGATTTAGGAGGACTTGCCTACCCTATAGCCCAAACCCAATCCTTGCTTCCTTCTTTCAAACCAAACCTCAAATTCAAATTAAAATTCAAAAATCAAATCCAACTATCCAATGATTGAAATCCATCACCAAATTCAAACCAAATCCCTTCCTAAGCTCCTTTGATTTTATCTTATGGACTTAAATTTTAACCAAATCCAAATCAACCCCAATCCAATTGATTTTCTCAATTATCAAATTCACTCAAATCAAATTCCAAATCATAATCAATTCCAAACTCCAAATGATTGAAATCATGATAATTCAAATTCAAATCCCTAAGCCATATGAACCACCTTCATATGCTTAGCCAAAAACTCCTTCAAATAACTCAAACTTGATTTCTTTATAAATCAATCATTCTTCATTTATATTCATAAATATAAATGAAACCCACCTCAATGACCAAAAAAATAAATCAAACCAAATCAAAACCAAGTTAGCTCTTTTGACCTACATCCCTAAGCTTAATCAAATTTGCTTCCAAATCACTCCAAACTCAAGTGATTTTCTCATAACCATTTATATCTTCATTTATATTCACAAATATAAATGAAATATAAATTCAAATGACCAAAACCATCCAAATCAAATCAAATTCCCAATTTTAGCCCTTTTAGCCAAACTTTGAACTTGGCTAAATGAAACCAAATCAACTCAAAACTCATGGATTTCTTCATGATTCAATCATTCCTTCAATCATTGATCCAAATATAAACATAAACCACCATTATCAAACCAAATCCAAGTCAACCCAAATCAAGCCCAAGTTGACCCTTTTGACTTGAAATTGTCATATGAACCAAAACCCATTTGGCTCCAAACCAATTGCAATTGGATTTATATTTCAATCCTAAGCTCATATGTGAGTTCAACTAAACTTGAATCAAACCTTGATCAAGCCAATTGACCCATTTAGGCTCACTTGACCCAAAGTGACCTAAAAGATCTTTTTGAGCCAAGTTCTAATCCAACCCAAATTGGATTGAACTAAGCTTATCTAAACCTCAATCATGATCAACATCATGGGGTGATCAACCATCTTGAATTAGGTCAAACCAAGTCAAACCTAACCTTTGACCAAGTCAACATTTAGCCCAAATGAAACCCAAACTAGCCAAAATCCATCATATGCCAAATTGATTGAAACCATTGACTCAAACCCATTCATAATCAATGATTGAACATGACCAAACCATCAATTGAGCCAAACCAAGCCTAATTGGCCACTTGACCTAAGTTGACCCAAATTGGCCTAAAAAGCCAAAATGGGTCAAATCATGATTTAATCCAAATTGATTGCAACCAATGGCTCAAGTTCATTCCAAATCACTTATTGAACTTAACCAAAGCCATGATTGAGCCCAAGTTTGACCATCAACTTGACCAACCTAGCCCAAATTGACTAAAATCAAATTGACCAAATTAAAATTAAAATTAAACCAAAATACAATCATTTTCAATCAACCAACTTGACTAACAACACCTAATTTTAAATTGGTCAAATTGGTCAAATTCTTGACCAATTTGATTTTGAATCCAAATGAGTCAAATCCAAACCTAGGCCAAACCAATTAATTGAACCAAAACATCCCAAATCATCATATGAACCTAACCCAAGCCTTGGTTTGACCCAATTAATTGTCAACCCAACCCAACCTAGCCCAAATGAACCCATTTGACCAATCAAAACCAAATCTCAAACCAACTTATGGGACTTGGGCTGACCTAACTCATATTAAGCTCACCCTAAGACCTCCCCAAAAGCCAAATGGGCCCCACCAAGGGGATTAGCCACCAAACCATAAGATTTAATCTTCAAAACTATTGGTTCCAAGCTAAAGTCAACTTTCTAATCTCCATGATAGCTCATTAACACTCCATGAAACTTCTCCACTAACCACCTAGCCAACCTAACCCACCTAGGTCAACCAGGACCTTTGGGAGGTGAGTTGACTCACCTCCAACCCAAATCGAGCACCCATTGGATCAAACCTTGCATCCTTGCAATGGATCCATGGCCCCCCATCTCTCCTCCCATCCTCGGCCCACTTGCTTGATGGAGACAAGTCCCGATGGTGAACGGAGCAAGTAAATCATGACGCCCTCCATCATCATGGAAATTGAGGGTATACCCCTCAATTGCATGACAAACACACTTGCATCATGAGCCTCCTAAGTCAATTCAAAGCTCCTCAAAGATTCCAAGGATCCCAAGCCTCTCATTGGCATTGCCATTCAAAGTGAAATGGGCATCCCAATCAAATACTCCTCTCCACTAAATCAAATTTCAATTCCTCTTACCACACCATCACCATACCCTATCCCAACACCAATTCCAAGCTTCCAAGCGAGGAGTGAGTTCGATTTGAGCTGAGCCCCTTGCATGCGTGGATTGGTCGACCGAGCCTTCCACACAAAATCAAGCTCAAATCTCTTCAAAAGGGCCTCGCCTCAACTAGGCGAAGCTACCTCCGGTGTTGCACCACCGACATTAGCTCTGGAGGTAATTTCAAACCAGCCTTGTGGAAAAGTGGGTTGGTCCTTTGTGAAGAAAATTTCATGGATTGATGTTGGATATGTGTCCTCCTTCCCGGTGTGGGAAGAATTTGAGACAATCTGAGCTCGTGAGCTCAAATCGAATGGAGAAAACACATCCTTTCATCATTCGTGAATGGGATAGATCATGAGCCCATCCATGATGATGAACGATGATCAAATCCGCTTTGAGCCTTCCTTAAATGGATGAATCATGATCCCATCTATCTGATGTCCAAGAAAGCGCCCACCGCCGTCCGAAGTCACAATGTGACTACTTAAATAGCCAATCATCACGCCATGGAAAGCGACACGCCACCATGGCCCACGGGGATTAAGGCTTTAATTAGGGCTAATTAATTGGCTTTTAATCCTAAAACTTCCTAAAATCATAACTAATTGTAGAAAAACTCAAAAAAATAAAATTAAGCTCATTTTGAAGATATTTTAAAGTAGAATCTAGAAATTTATTATTAATTGATTTTGAATAGTGATTTTGTTAAGGTTTTATCAAAAATCTAATTAGCTTAATTACACCTTAATTAAGCATTAATCTCAAATTTTTTGTGGATGTTTAGGAGGATGACCTCTATATCTCCTATTTATTTTTGAGATTTTATTGATTGCTTAATTAGGAAAATCACTTGATTAAGTCCTAATCACTCTCTTAATTTAATTAATCATAATTAATGAATGAACAGTAACTTGATTAATCATTTAAACATAATTATCTCTATTGAATAGTAAGATAACTTAGGGAATGTGATTGGAGATACTTTTCCTAATTCATTTCCTAAGTCTTCTTTACCTTTAAAAATCAAATTAATTAATGGTTAATGGAATGATTAATTGATTAATTAAGTGACTAATCTTCAAAATAAGAAATCAAAATCTAATTGAATGCTTAAATGATTTAGGGATTAGGATTGGGCCTTTCCCTTGATCCTTTCTAAGTTAATTTCATCATTCAAATTAAAATAACCAAAATGTTTAATCAATTAATTAAAGGCTTAATGAAATTAAAATTAAAATCAATTCATCCACACTAAGCAACCTTAATTGATTTGGGTAGCTCCTTGGGTGTTCACAAATAATGAAATTATTGCCATAATTATGTTAATTTAAGTAATTAAGATCCCCTTTCATTTCTATTAATTAAGCAAATTTTTTTCATGTGGTTGCATATCATATTGGCTTATTATTAGTTAATTAACTTAAGGTGATATAGGTAAGTTAATTAATTCATTTAATTCATACCTTAACCTAAAAAACATAAAATCAACTTAAATATTCTTCATTAAACCAAATTAATTCACACATGGGAATTGGGTTAGATTAGAAAACCCTTTCATATTTCCTAAATCAAATCAAACTCAAAGTTAAAAATGTCTTTAAAGAATTTTGGTTTATTTTAAATAGCCTTATTTAATGATTGTCCTTAGAATTAATTGGGATGAATGAAATCATGTGCTTACATTCCTTTATTTCTTTCCAATCATGCTAAATATTGCTTTCATATGAAATCATGCATTCATTTCTTTTAAAATTAATTAAATAAAATGTTTTCTTTTATGTCAAATTGCATGTGTTGGCTTAAATTAAAATATGTGTGGCTATTATCACTATTAAATCAAAAGCTATTTTCAAAACTTATAAATCAATTATTATAAATGAAGTAATGTTAATTACAAATATCTATAAGCTTGCATGTGATGATAGTATAAGATATGCAATATGAAGTTCTCTTTCCCTATCCTATCATGGATTCACCTAGGATTTACAAGTGTATAATTCATTTAAAAAGAACACAACTTGCCTAAATCTATTCTATGCATCATGTTAAGACTTAGGAAGAATTTCATATCACATATGTAAATCACATAATCAAATCAAACATAATTTCTTGCATGATTCCTTATTCATTTGGTTCTTTTGTACATTCATATGTATTTGAGAAAAGTGGTATATTAGTCTGACATCATGAGCTAAAGTAGCCCTAAGTAGGTCTTGTACCTTATGCCCCTGTAGAAAATAATGTCATTGTACTCACTTAAAACTCTTATACATATTCATGTATGATGTGGCCAATGAATAACGAATCATAAATCAAATAAATCAAACATAACCTTTTGCATGGATTTTTCTATCCTTATAGTTATTCATATACATTTACATGTATCTAAAAAGAGTGATATATTAGTCTGGACATCCTGGGGCTGTGAGGCTTTAAGTAGCCCTAAGTAGGTATTGTACCTAACACACATGGTGTAGAAAATAATGGAGTCATACTCACTTAAAACTTTTATATATGTAAATGTGTATTTAGCTAATGGATGAAAAATCCCTCTTTTCTATATAATAAAGACATGCATTCATAATTCAATAAAAAAATGAAATATTTAAATTCAAAATACACTTCTTTGCATTCATCATCAAAATTTACATTTTGCATGTATGTATGCTTAGATTATTCATATGCATGATATACATGATGGAAAGAAATGAATAAATGTGTATTATGTGATAGTAATCCATTTCAATTAACCATAAGATGTATTTCTCATTGAATAGGGCTATTTAGAATGAACCTAAACTTAAAGTTAATTAAAACACATAATAAACCATTCATTAAAGAAAATTAATTAATTAACCTATCTTAAAAATGACTTAAGGTAGGGATAAAAGAGAGATTCCCTCTCTTTCTTCTCTTTATAACACTTAATTGCTAAGTGTAGGTTATATGAAAAAAATACTAAGTAAAATCTTCAAATAAATTAAATCACTTAAAGAAAAATCAACCTTTTATAAATTAAATCCCTCACACTTAGCAAATCATAACTCTAAAGCCTAGTTAGGACATACCACAAAGCTTTAACACATGCATTAGATTAAGTCACCATTTCTAGCTTTATGTTAGGCGGTGCATGGTTTGATGAATGTTTGGTTTTTGATGTATTATTATTTTAGACATGATATTTGGGTGTATGTTATGTGATGTAGATATTAGCCTAATCATGTTTTTTAGTATTGTGCTTAAGGGCATGTAATAAAAATATAAATATTTTTTCTTGTGGGTTGCTTATACCCCTAAGCATAGCTAGTTAGGATAGGTGGACTTGGTTACCCATGTGTGCTAAGTCCAAATTATTCATATAATGCTTGGGTTGTATGGTGTGTTTAGCTCATTTATTTTTTGCGGTGTAGCTAGATTTACTTTCCTTCTTTTAATGTAATTTTGCATTAGGATTAGGATAAGTGTTATGGGGATTAGGATGAGCATTGGTTATAAGACCAT
Source organism: Cymbidium sinense (assembly GCA_021442155.1). NCBI lineage: Eukaryota > Viridiplantae > Streptophyta > Magnoliopsida > Asparagales > Orchidaceae > Cymbidium > Cymbidium sinense. Next base: position 47,815,637 of record CM038218.1, read on the forward strand.
GTCTTATATACCATGTGATGCCTTTGGAACAACATCCAATCAAGCCAAGAAAGAAAGAAATGGAACAAATCAAAAATGAAAATGAAAGATGAAGAGTGAAGAATGGAGGATGAAGAATGAAGACCCATAACACTTATCATTTTATAATTGTAATTATTCTTTCATTATAGGATGTATAAGGGTAGAGCTCGACTACCCATTTTTTTAGGGTTGTATGGTACATGACCTCTTATTCTTTTTGATAGCTTTATAAAATTATTTGATGTTTTGTTTAGCTTGTGCATTAGAAAATAGCATGTCTTTCATAGTTTCTTTATGATTGGTGATTGTTGTGTGATGCGATTAGGCTCTTAGGATAAAAATAAATTTTCTATCCCACTAACAACTCATAACTAAAATTTTAAAATAACTCATAACCTCACATAAAAGCTAGGAATTAAATCAAGATAATAAAATATTTAGCAACCCTTAGGATGATTGTATGTATAATATCATGCATCATATTCTTCCACTCTTGTTAAGAGGGCTTCCATCTCGCTAGAGAATAAAGGCTTAACCTAAGAGCCTTTGATGGAAGAACACCTCTTTCTCTCTTTGATTTGGCCCATAATCAATTTCTCATGCATTTAGGCATACAAAATCCATAGCTGTCAAAATAAAAGTCCAAAAATCAAATAAAACTTGATAAAATTTGCATTAGATTTAAGTCATTATTCATGCCCTTCATGATCTAGTCTCTTGAGTGGGTTTAAGGACTTAGTTTCTCTAAATAATAATGCCTAACCATCTTGCAAAGCATATGACTTACTACATGGATTTAAAGTGTAGGAGGAGTTAGGCAGTTGCACCACTCAGGTAATAAGTCTCAGTGGTTACTCTCTCTTGTGGAGGTAAACCATATACCCACTTTTCCTTAGATTTAGGTTGCTTTGGCCCAGCTCTCCCAGATTTAGGATCACGAGGTTATTGTTTTCCATTTGCTACAAGCATAAATCCTCACCTCTGAGGTATTTCCACAATCTTGTATTGTGGAATTATAATGCCTAGATTTCTAATAAAATTTCAACTTAAACAATTAAATATCTTCAATTTGAAATATATAAAGCCCAACCACAGGTTAGATTGGAGTGCTTACTAGGCTTCCTAGTATCATGAGCACTCCCTACCCATCTCCTTCAATTTTGATAAAAACTCTTCCCTTTTGATCTCTCCCACTTATTCTAAAAAATACAACCAATTTATTGATAGATCTTTTTCTTTGATAACAATCATTTTAATTAATCAGTATTCTTAAGATGTAATTAAGTGCCTTTCATGGGAAACTTAATGAACATTTAAATAAACCTTACTTTTCATGTAAAGTAGGAAAAAATCTTGGTATATAAGACCCATCATGCCTTAAGAGTCCTTATAAGGTGAGGTCCATTATGGTAGTAACTTCATCTCTCGAGATAGTACACTATTACTTAATGCTCATCACCCAATAATAACATCCTGACATGAAGACTGGTGTTTATTTTCAATGTATTGGGGACACCACACAGATCATAGGGGATACTTATTGAAGTGATTGGGTATGACATATGATGTATTATATCGAAAGATGGAGGCATCACCCTTCAATGGACCTAATCACCTAATAAGGACTCCTAAGGCATAATGGGTCTTTGAATATACCAGAGATTTTCCTTTTATTAAAATAAAGCGGTTTATATTAAATTGGGTTCTAAAGTTCTGGAGGCAAGCCTCCATAGTTAATTACTCAAATTGAATTTCTACTCAAAAGAAGGGCAATTTCATCTCCAAATACTTAAGACTATTAAAGGATTGGTTATGTTTAGAAAATCAAATGGGATAGATCAAATGGAGAGAATTATTTTGGAAGCTAAAGGATATGAGTAGCGAATGCTCATGATACTAAGAAGCCTAATAAGCATCCCATTTTATCCTATAGTTGGGCTTTATATATTTGAAGTGAAGAGGATTATTTTGTTAGAGTTAAATTTTATTATATTGCTAGGGCTTGTAATCCATCAACATGAGATTATGGGAATGCCTAAGAGGTGAGGAAATGCGGCAAAGAAACAACAACCTGATTCTAAATCTAGAGGGCTTTAGCATGATACTAAAGCATGACCTAAATCTAAGCGAAGATGGGCATAAGTTTTACCTCCACAAGAGAGGATAAACCACCTGACTGCTGGGCTTATAATCGCCTAGAGTAGCCACCAGCTAACTCCTCCTATGATTTTAAAACTATGTAGGAAAGTCTTATGAATTTGAAAGCTAGTTAGGCTATTATTTATTTAGAAAGAGGCTAAAATCCTTAAACCCACCCCTAAGATAAGAGGGTATGATGAATAATGACTTAATCTAATGCAAAATATTTTCAAATTTTATTTTAATTTTGACACTTCATTTTGACAAGGCTTTAGGATTTTTATATGCCTAAATGCATGAAATGAGTCAAGGCTAAATCAAAAGAGAAAGAGTGAAGCTCCATCGAGGTTGCTCACAGTCTTGTGTAAGGATGAAGAGCTTCATTTTGTAAGAGTGATTCAAGATGCATGCATGATGTGAAATATACAATATTTAGCTAAGGGGTTGCTAAATATTTTAATTATCTTATTTAATGCCTAGCCTTTATTGTGAGGTTATGAGTTATTTAGTTCTCAATTATGAGTGATTAATTGGGTTAGAAAAATTAATTTTACTCTAAGAGTCTAATATTCAGCTATACATAAAACATCAATCATAAAAAAAATGAAATATTTCTAAACATACATCAAATAATTTATAAATTAAGAAATAAGAAAAGCTATTCAATCCATAATGGTAGAAAATACATAATAAGCTCCCACATCCTAATCTAAACACATATGCAAAACAAAAAATAAACACCTACACACAAAAAATCTATTAAAATTAACCAAACACTAACATAAACCAAGAAAACTGCTTGGTTTAACTTACAAATAGAGCATTCATATTTATTTTAACCACTTTAGCATAATCCCTGCATAAGATAAATGATTAGTTAATTACTTTAACATCCACCTAAAACACTAACATCCAATCTAAAATAATACATCATAAAACAAAACATATGTCATACCATACACAATCCTAACATAAAGCTATAAGTGGTGACTTAATCCTAATGTGTGTGTGTTAAGGCTTGTGTGGTATATCTTAACTATGCATTAGTATTATGATTTTCTAAGTATGAAAGAATTTATTTTAATATAAAGGGTTGCTTTCACTTGAAGTTACCTAATTTATTTGAGAATTTTAATTTATGTTTTCTTTTATTTCATATGATTACACTTAGCAACTAAGTGTTGTAAAGAGAAGAGAAAGGATTGCCCTCTTTCATCCCTACCTTTTATCACTTTCTAAAGCACATTAATTTGATTTAGTTCTCTTTAATGAATGACTTATTAAATGATTTAATTAATCCTAGGTTTAGGTTCACTTTAAGTAATTTCATTTAACATGTAAGGCATTTTAAAATTAATTGAATTGAATTATTAACATTTGGCACATATAAAATCATTCCTCTCCACGATGAATATCATGCATATGGTATAATCCTAAGTATATCTATACATAGAGCACACTTAAATGATGAATGTATGTGTATGTGAAATCTTATATTCTTTTATGTAATTAAATTATTTAATCAAATTAGCTTAAAGCTCTATCTAAATTCTTATACAAAATAAATACATAGGGATGAAATTAAATAGGTACATGTCATTGTTAACTAGGGAAGTGAGGTAATCAAATGACCTCCTTGGGGCTACTTAAAGCCTCGTATCCCTAGGATGTCCATACTATATACCCATTACATTCATGTTTATGTAAATAAACATGTGAATAAAAGAAAAAAAAACTTTATTTCATACACTTAAAGTATAATCACATACATATCCTATGTATTTATAACTAACATCACAACATATGTTACCATTCATTTATAAGCTTTGTGAAAAAAAATATTTGAGTTTAGTAGTGATAATAGTCATATATTAAATTAATCATGCAATTACAGGAGAACCATTTGATTTAATTAATTTTGAAAAGGAATGGATGCATGGAATTAAACAACATACAATATGTAGCATGATTGGGAAGGAATAATCAAATACAAGCATGTGATTCATTCAATCCAATTAATTCCTAAGGATAAACATACCAAATAAAACTAATTAAAATAAACCAAAGTTCTTTAATGTCATTTTTAATTTCATGTTCAATTCGACTTAAGAAATGTGAGAAGGAGTTTGCTAATCCTAACCCATCCCCATGTTTGTAAGTTAATTTGGTTTAATGAAATATGATTAAGTTGATTTTATAGATTAATTAATGTTATTATACTAACTAGGTTTATTAATTAATGCTTACCTATGTTTCCTTAAAGTAATTATCCTAATAATTGTGAGTTAATGTGATATGCAAATGAATTGAAAAGTAAATTAGCAATTGGCCTATGAAATGAAAGGGCCTAATGCAATTAGCTCACAATTATTAGTTAATTAGATTAAAGAACTTACTTAATGACTTTTATGATTTTCTCACACATATGGGTAAATCATAATTTCATTAAATCTCTTTAGGCTATTAAACACCTAAAGATCTACCCATAAATTAATCAAGGAAAATCAAATATGATAATGGTTTTTTAATTTGATTATTCAAGTCATTAATCAATTAATCAATTTCTCGTACTTAATTTTTCAAATTTGATTAATTATCCTTCAAAATAAATGGCCTTTAGGGGAATAATTTGGGGGAGAGGTCTCAACCTAATTCCATGAGTCCTTTCATTCAATTAAACAAGATTTGATGTGATTTGAACCTTAGTTTAGCTAATTAAGTAATTAATTAATTAATTAATCTTTGATTACTATTTCTTAAATAAAATGAGAGGGGTTTATGGAAAAGAGATTAAAGAGGTCCCAACCCACCAAAGCTCTTCACTTAAAGGATTAAGGAGCCCAATTAATTAATTAATTACTATTCATATGCTTAATTAACACTTAATTATGTTAAGAAGGTAATTAGGGCTTAATCAATCAATTTCCTCAATTAATTAACTAATAAATACTAATAAAAATAGGAGAGGCAGAGGTCATCCCCTTAAATAATCTTAGAAAGTTTAAGGTTAATTAGTTAATTAATTAGAGGTAATTAGGCTACTTAATTTTTTAATTAAACCCTAATTAAGCTCTGATTACCATTCAAAATCAATTAAGGATAATTTTAATGGATTCCTCTCTAAAATATCTTTAAAATGAGCCTTTATTTATATTTTTAAAATTTTTCTATAATTTGTTATGAATTTGTGACCTTAAAAAATAGAATTAGCCTTAATTTTTAATCATGTCGCCACATGGTGCGATGCACGCCTATGTGGCATTGTGGGATTGGCTATTTAAGTTGGCACATTCGCTTCGAAGTTAGTTTCGATGGGATGCACTTTCGTGTTCCATCTTGATGAATGACATTAAACTCATGTAAAGGGTATGAAATTGATCGGATCTAATGGATCTAATCACCCATCCGCTCACGTCATGAGGAACGACGAGCGTGATCCATCTCCATGATGAGAGCGATTTGCTGACATTTGAGCTAATTTGAGCTCGCTTGGCAATTGGAATCCACACCATTGCACGAAGGATCTAAGAGGATCCAATGAGTATAATCATGTGATATTCATTTCCTTCAAAATCTATAAAAATTGGAGGAAGCTCAGTTTTCATGGTGTCACCTCACTAGAGCTAAGACCGACGACTCGTATGCTTGAGGAAGCTTTGTCTGGTTGAGACAAAGCCCTATTGAGTAGAAATTAGATTAATTTCATGTGCAATGCTCGAAAAGCCAATTCCCGTGCTTTGGATGCTCAGTTTTGATCGAACTCTGACCTATGGGGAGCTCGAGGGAAGGTTCGTTTGGCTTCCACGAGGTGCAGAGATGCTGTGTGCAAGAGGAATTTGATTTAAGTGGAGAATTGGTGGAGTTTGGATTGGAGGATAATTTCCCTATTTTTGGCTTAGCTCATAAAAGGGAAATTCTGACGAGGGAGGCCTTGAGAATGCTTGGGAGCTTACTAGGGAGTTTGAACCTCTCTTGGAAGCTCAGACGATGTGAATGGATCCCTTTCCTATGAGAATTGAGGGATTATATCCCTCAATTGCTTGTGATGGATGGATGGAATTATCTCCCATTTTCGGTCGGCCAACCGCCGTCAGGGTGCCCGAGTTATTCCCATCAAGGCCACGTGACTTGGTTTAAGTGAAGGAAGGCTTGGGAGGTGGCTCAAGGCTGGATTTGGGCTGATTACATTCCTTGGATCCTTTGGGTTTTTGATTTATAAGGGAGGTGAGTTAACTCACCTCTCTTTGGTCCATGGCAAGCCTAGCTTACTTAGGGTGGGCTAGGTGGCTTGGTCAGACCCCATTTGGGGTATGTGAGGGCTGCCAAGTGGAAAGAGGAAGTGGAATTTGCTATTTTAGGTAAAATCCCTTGTGGGGTGGCATATCCAAGGGAGATCTCATCGGGTTTGAGCTGACCCAAGATGGGTTTGGTCATTTTTGGGCCAATTTGGTTTTAATTTAACCCTTATAGGTCAAATTGGGTCATGTTGGGTTAGGTTGACCAATTGGTCAAATTGGGTCAAACAAAAGCTTGGGTTAGGTTCAAATGATGATTTGAAGTATTTTGGTTCAAGTGTTTTCAATCAATTTGGCCTAAGTTTGATTTTGGCTCATTTGGAATCAAATGGGTTAAATGGGTCAAGTTGACCAATTTAACCAAATTGGCCAATTTGGCTTGGATTGGGTGTTGGTTTAAGTTTAATTGGTCAATTGGATAGGATTGTAGGCTTTGGTTTGAATCAATTTAGATTTAAGCCAATTTTATTCTTTAGTCAATTTGGGTTAAGTTGGTCAATCAATTGTGGGTGGTTCAATAATCAATTTAGAATGAACTTGATCTATTGGTTGCAACAATTGGATCATTATTTGACCCATTTTATCTTTTAAGCTAATTTTGGTCAACGGTCAAATGGCCAATTGAGTTTGATTTTTCTCAATTGATGGTCAAGTCATGTTCAATCATGTGATGAGTTTGGGTAATTTGGGTTTCGGCTAGGTTGACTTGGTCAAAAATGACTGTTGACTTGATCAAATGACCAAGTTGACTTGATCAAATGACCAAGTTGACTTGATCAAATGACCAAGTTGACTTAGTTTGACCCAATTTAAGGCAATTGATCATCCTAGGGTGATCAATGATCATGGTATGAGATTTGGATGAGCTTGGTTCAATCCAATTTGGGTTGGATTAGAACTTGGTTCAAATGAGTTCTTTAGGCCACTTTGGGTCAAGTGGACCTAAATGGGTCAATTGACTTGGTTTTTGATTAGGTTTTGATTTTATATGAGTTTAGGATTGAAATATAAATCCAACGCAATCAATTTTATGATGGGTTTTGGTTCATTTGGAACTTTCAAGTCAAAAGGCTAAGTTGGGCTTGACTTGAGTTGATTTCAATTTGGCTTGATGATTATAGGTTTCATTTATATTTGGATAGATGATTGAAGGAATGATTGATTCAAGAGAAAATTTATTGATTTTGGCTTGAATTAGGTGGGTTTTGGTTAAGTCCGAGGAATTTGGCTCAAAGGGTTTAAATTGGGTTTTGATTTGATTTTATTTTTGGTTTTGGCTATTTGAATGTATATTTCATTTATATTTGGGAATATAATTGAATATATAATCGACTTATGTAAAAATCACTTGAGTTTGAAGTGATTTGGAGGCAAATTTGGCAAAACTCATGGAGGTAGGTCCAAAGGGCTTAGAAGGGAATTTGATTTAGTTTGATTTAATTTCTATCATTGGAATGTGGATTTCATTTATATTTGTGAAGATGATTGAATATATAATTGATGAGAAAATCAATTTATTTTGGGTTGATTTGGGTTAAGATTTGGCTAAGCTCATGGAGGTAGGTCCATATGGCTTAGGAGGGGTCTTGACTTGACTTAATTTAGTTTGATTTAGTTTTGATCATTTGGATATGAATTTCATTTATATTTTTGAAGATAATTGATGGAATAATTGATTTGTAAAAAAATAAATTGAGTTTGATTTGATTTGAATGGGATTTTTTGCTTAGCTTATGAAAGTGGATCACACAGCTTAAGAGGGATTTGGAGCTTGGATTTGATCTTGGGTTTTAATCGTTTGGAGTTGAATTTGGATTTGAATTTGATTAATGATTGAGGGATTGAATTGATCTTGGAGAAAATCAATTGAATTGGATTTGGCTAGGGCTAAGTCCATGGAATTCAGTCATAAAGCTTAAGAAGGATTTTGAGCTTGGATTTGAGGTTGAGATTGATTGTAGAATTTGGAAATTTGATTTTTGATTTGAATTTGGGGTTTGGGGTTTTGAGAACGAGAACATGGATTGGGTTTAGACTATATGGAAGGAAAATCTCCCTAAGCCCCTAAAGCATAACCTACTCCCATGAGTAACCCTTCTAAATCTATAGGCATAGGTTAAGTGTTTCACCTAATTACTGAAGTGTCTTAAGCCAAGGAGCTTGAGTGTCATAAGAGTCTCGATCTATGATAGGGTGGTTGAGAACTCACTCCAAAAGTGAGGTCAACAGGTCCTATCACATATTTTTATCAAAGGGAATAACTTAATATAATGGTCACAAGTATAACAGAAATCAGACTCAAGGCTTTGAGAGCTATCATCGATATTTATGTGTTAAAATTTTAAAAGATTATAAAATTGGTCATTAATAACTTTGCAATTATCATTGATGTCATGATGATTGCTTGGTAAGGTAAGGTCTTCATTTTTCTCATCTCTTATTTTGTTTTTTAATTTAGTAAATTTTATAATAGTTTTGATAATTATGTTATAGTGCATATCTAGATGAAAATTTATACATTTCCCTATTATGATTTAAGCTTGATAAAAAAAATTATATATATATAGTTTTATTAAGAATTTTGCGTCATGCTTAGATGTCTCAAATTTATTAAGAAATTAGATGAATTACTTTGAATAAATATCACAAGAGAGTTCGTGGGCAATATATTAGGAAGAAGGAATTTGGAGAAATGTAAAAAAAAGGAGGGAGGGAGGCAGAGGTTAGGGTGAGGTAAGCTCGATTCCTTTTTTACATTATTTAACCAAATATTTGTAGATAAGAATAAATTATCTTGTACATTTTTTATACTTCTAATGAGTTACTTCTTCTATTCTTAGAAGTCAACCGATTTGTCATCTTTTGGTTCCTAGATTTGCCGAAAGTTGAATGTCCTTGTGTCGAATATTTGAATGTCGGCTTGCTATTATCAACTGTTATGTAAGCCTTTGACTTTGACCATGTTCTTTTCAGGAATTATGCTCTCCTTTTAGGATTTGCTCGTACATATTTAGTTTCTTAATTTCTGTCTTTTTTTATTCCTGTGAAAAAATAAGAAAATATTTTTATGTATATATTATCATCTCGTGGATTATTTTGTTAACATCAATTGTCCATCTCAGCTCCATTAATGTGTACTAATATGGAAATGAATGTTCTTATCTTCATTGACTTTTTGTGTTGTATATAACTTACTTTTGGGCGTTTGAGGATTCTTCATCTAGTTAAGGCTGGAAGTATAGAAGTTTTGAAGGATAAGATAGAGATCCCCGACGATATCATTGTTTCTCAACTTTTTGGCAAACCAAAAAGAGAAATTTGTAGAAAAGAAGTAAAGAAAGTTGTCCGCTTACGTAGGACCAATTGCTGAGGCGTGACCCATAATTGATTTTTAGATGGTTGAAGGACAAAGAAATGATGAGGAGGTGAAAACGGTTGGTGAGATGTTTTTATGAGACACACATTTCTTAATTTTATAAAGGTCTCTTTAGATCTTACTTGGGCTGTTTTATTTCAATTGTTGCACCAGCCAAGGAATTGAAACTCCAATGAAATTAATACGTGGCCACTTGCCACGTATTAAAAGCTGCCGCCCCACTCCATATTAAAAGATGTTGCTCAATTTTAAATGCTATTATTTTTTTTATCAAATGCTTAGTATGCTTCATGCCATTTTTCTTTGGCAAAATTTTTAAAATAAATATGTTTTAAATTGTAATTAGTAATTTAAGTATTTTTTAAACAAATTTAATTTAGGTATACTTATCTATTAAAGGGGAGACTAGCAAGTCACGATGTGGTGGCTGTTTTCTTGTAGTCGCCTGCTTAATGGCAACTAGCTCTGTCAAAGCTAGTCCTGCTTAAATGGACATCAGATTAGGTTAATAAAATGCGGCCAAACGGCCCCACTTTCATTTCGCGCGATCCCTCCTAACCCCAACAGCAGCCCCCGCGAGAGACCCAAATGCATTTTCGTCTGTCCGTGAGTGATCCGAACGCGTCTCCTAACACCAACAGCCTTCCCTCAGGCTGATAGTTGCTCCCCCACACTCCGACCGCAACCCCATTGGCTGACATCGGCTCCCCAAAGCGTCCGAACGTGTTTCCCTTGGCCGACAGCCGCTCCACACACATCTGACGGTGACTTCCTTGGCTAACAGTGGCATCCACCTTGTCTATCAACCTCCCCCTTCGTCCAACAGCCTGTTGAAGCCGAACAGCGGCTTCCGACGGCTCCCTTCCTTTTAGTGAAGTTTCCGGTGGCTACATTCCTTGTTCACAATGCACATTGACGCCGATCTTCCTACATGCACAATAAATCTCTAATGTTTTCATGTGTAGTTGTTTAGGTTGTCTTGATTGGTAGAATTAAGCTTGGATTTAGTAAGTGAGCTACATTTAATTTAGTCAAAATGTATTATTAAACACATTTAGTTTTGTAATCCAATCAAGGAGCTTATGCATCATTAGATTAGCCCAGGGAAAATCCTGTTGTTAGATCAATCTGTAGGATTTAGAAAAGTAGTAACGTGGTTGCCTAAATGAGACTACGATTTGAGCTGGATTTAACTTAAATGCAATGTAATCGGAGTGTCGGTTGAGTTAAATATCATTTGCCTTGTGTAATCTAGTACAACTAATATCACATGCTTAAGAATTCACTAATTCTTGCTGGAAGAGTTTAAAGGATTACCGTAAGATTTCATCGACTTAATTTAAATCCAATGAGATGTTATGTTTGGCTAAGTGTGCTTCGTACTACATCTAAAGTCGCTGCAAGTTATATCCTAATTTACTTAATCCTAATGTGATTAATTGTATTTTAGATATTTATTTTGTCTCGACTCATCTTGTCAACAATGAGCAAGGAGTTGGTCTCGTTGATCTTATTCTACGGAGACGAACTAGGTGTTGATGATTAGTTTATTCCAACTTATGTTGGTGGTCGAAATCGTCCGATTAAGGTTCTACGACATAACACTTTATTGGATTTGAAATAAAAAATTATGAGATCATTGCACATTGATTCTAAGTGTGACACGCTTAGTTTGACATGTTATCCGTAGGGATTTATAACATTAGTTATTTCTAATGATGAAGTTTGTGATGTTATACTGGATGAAGTTTCTCGTTAGACATTGGTTCTCTATGTGGAAGCTGAAGATGATAATATTGCATCTACATCAGCTAATCATGTCTTAAGCTCAGCATATATTTCATCGAACCTTATGCAAAATTTCATCTCACCTGCCCCTTTAGTGATGCAAAGCAGCTTCGAGGAATTGATTCCCCAGTAATATCTTGTATAACTTACCCTACTTTAGTAGTTAATTTTCAGTAACATGCAATAATTATAAAAATTATGTGTGTAATGGAATTACAGATCCATAGATGATGTTATTTGTCATTCAGCTGGTGATGAGTACGAGACTAGAAGAGGTTCAAGTAGTGACTTTGAGCATAGTAACATTGATGATGATTGTTCACCTGGGTTAAAAACTATGGATGAATATTTTAGCAGTCATGATATGTTAAAGAATCATTCATTCCAGATTATTGAAAGTAAAATTCAAATGTTTTCTAATAATGACTATGTCCAAATTTCTCAAACGATGAGAGAAGGGGATAACGATATTAGCTTCGGTGGACCATCTAATGACAATGTCCTATCAGATGATGTTGAAATCCTAGGTGAACTTGTTGAAGAAATGTGTTTCTGATAAAAGAAGTCGCCATCGTTATTGGTTGGTCCATAGTACACAACGTACAATTTGAAACAATAACTTCAAACTAGAAGAACTTCATAGTGATATTTGTTCAGCACGACCATCCTAGTAGAGCATGTAACTAACGCCTGCATTATAGTCACAACAAGCATCTAAGAGCAAGTCGTTGGAGCACGGCCTCTGTTTCCTTGTATGTGGATCGAGCGAGTCGCTTTAATGGGCGACGGCTTACTCAGAAACTAGTCGCTAAACGGACTACAAGATTAAGTTAATAAAATGGGGCCAAACGGCCCCACTTTCATTTTGCGTGATCCCTCCTAACCCCAACAGCAGCCCTCGCGAGAGACCCAAATGCATTTTTGTTTGTCCATGAGCGACCCGAACGCGTCTCCTAACACCAACAGCCTTCCTTCCTGATAGGTTTCCCCACATCGACCGCAACCCATTATCGACATCGGCTCCCAAAGCTAATGTGTTTCCCTTGGCCGCCGCTCCACATCCGGTGACTTCCTTGGCTAGCATCCACATTGTCTATCAGCCTCTTCATCCGACTCTAAAGCCAAATAACTTCCTGGCTCCCTTCCTTTTAGTGATGTTTTTAGTGGCTACATTCCTTGTTCACAATGCACATTGACGCCGATCTTCCTACATGCATTGTAAATCTCTAATGTTTTCATGTGTAGTTGTTTAGGTTGTCTTGATTGGTAGAATTAAGCTTGGATTTCATTTAGTAACTGAGCTACATTTAATTTAGTCAAAATGTATTATTAAGCACATTTAGTTAGCTGCTTTGTGTAATCCACTGAAGGAGCTTATGCATCATTAGATTAGCCCAGGGAAAATCCTGTTGTTAGATCGATCTGTAGGATTTAGAAAAGTTGTAATGTGGTTGCCTAAATGAGACTATGATTTGAGCTGGATTTAACTTAAATGCAATAAAAAAAAAACTTAAATGCAATGTAATCGGAGTGTCGGTTGAGTTAAATATCATTTGCCTTGTGTAATCTAGTTCAACTAATATCACCTGCTTAAATAAGAATTCACTAATTCTTGTTGGCAGAAGAGTTTAAAGGATTACTGTAAGATTTCATCTGGACTTAATTTAAATCCAATGAGATGTTATGTTTGGCTAAGTTAAGTCTGTCGCTTTCTGTACTACATTTAAAGTCGCTTGTGCAAGTTATATCCTAATTTACTTAATCCTAATGTGATTAATTATATTTTAGATATTTATTTTATCGCGACTCATCTTGTCAACAATAAGCAAGGAGTTGGTTTCGTTGATCTTATTCTACCGAGATGAACTAGGTGTTGATGATTAGTTTATTCCAACTTATGTTGGTGGTCGAAATCGTCCGATTAAGGTTCTACGACACAACACTTTATTGGATTTGAAATAAAAAATTATGAGATCGTTGCACATTGATTCTAAGTGTGACACACAGTTAGTTTGGCATGTCGTTATCCGGTAGGGAACGGATTTATAATGTTAGTTATTTCTAATGATGAAGTTTGTGATGTTATACTGGATGAAGTTTCTCGTTAGACATTGGTTCTCTATGTGAAAGCTGAAGATGATAATATTGCATCTACATCGCCTAATCATGTCTTAAGTCGCATATATTTCATCAAAACTGCGAATTTCATCTCACCGCCTTTAGTGATGCAAAGCCTTCAAGGAATTGATTCCCGAATATCTTGTATAACTTACTACTTTAGTAGTTAATTTTCAGTAACATGCAATAATTATAAAAATTATGTGTGTAATGGAATTACAGATCCATAGATGATGTTATTTGTCATTCAGCTGGTGATGAGTGCGAGACTATGAGCAGTGGTTCAAGTAGTGACTTTGAGCATAGTAACATTGATGATGATTGTTCACCTGGGTTAAAAACTATGGATGAATATGTTGGCAGTCATGATATGTTAAAGAATCATTCATTCCAGATTATTGAAAGTAAAATTCAAATGTTTTCTAATAATGACTATGTCCAAATTTCTCAAACGATGAGAGAAGGGGATAACGATATTAGCTTCGATGGACCATCCAATGACAATGTCCTATCAGATGATGTTGAAATCCCAGGTGAACTTGTTGAAGGAATGTGTTTTACAAGTAAAAGAAGTCTTCAGTTTACTGTTATTGGTTGGTCCATAGTTAACAACGTACAATTTGAAACAATAACTTCAAACTAGAAGAACTTCATAGTGATATTTGTTCAGCACGACCATCCTAGTAGAGCATGTAACTAACGCCTGCATTGTAGTCACAACAAGGCCTAAGAGGTGCCTGGAGAATCTCCAGAGTTGGGGATGACCACAGATGCATGAATACAATGATAGGCAATGGTCACCGACAGATATTCATTGCTTATTTCATTCTACCTGTAATACGACATCAAATTGATCTAAAACCTAAGGAGATTATCAGTTGAATGGAATCAAAATTTAATGTGAAAGTAACTTATATGAAGGCTTGGGATGCTAGGCGTATGGCAATTAAGATAATTTTTGGTAGCTGAGAAGTCTTATAGGACTCTCAATGTCTTTATGGAAGCAGTTTGTTCCAGTATATCAGGTACAATCTATAAAATACAGTCAAACACTATACACCGATTCTAGAGACTTTTTGGGGCTTTTGGTCCATCTATTTTCGGTTGGGGTAGTTATCGTCTAGTCCTAAGCTTGGATGGGACATTCTTACTTGGCAAGTATCACGGTACATTGCCTACTACAGTTAGAATTGATGAAAATAATAGTTTGTTTTCTCTTTCCATTGCTGTGGTTGAATCTGAATCAAACGAATCTTGGCTTTGGTTTCTAATGCGTTTATAAGAGATGCTACCAGTGGTGTCAGCTAGACTTGTGTTGACCTCACTTTTGGAGTGAGTTCTCAACCTCCTCTTCTTAGACTTAGGAGTCTTCTAGACACTAAGACTTTCCTAGTCATAAGACACTTCTAGTGATTAGGTGAACACTTAACTTAAGCCTAGAGACTTAGAAGGG
Source organism: Cymbidium sinense (assembly GCA_021442155.1). Taxonomy (NCBI): domain Eukaryota; kingdom Viridiplantae; phylum Streptophyta; class Magnoliopsida; order Asparagales; family Orchidaceae; genus Cymbidium; species Cymbidium sinense. The sequence continues at coordinate 47,830,827 of CM038218.1, forward strand.
TTAATCATAGGATTAGCCATGCCGTGACTTGGGGAAAATCACCACCATAGCCTAAACCCAATCCATGGACACCTTCTTAAATTCAATTCAAATCCAAATTTCCAACCAAACTATCAAATTCCAATTCAAATCCAACTTCAAATGATTCAATCCCATGATCAAATCCAAGCTCAAAGTCCTCCTTAAAAGCATTATGAATGAATTTCATAAGCTTAACCAAATCTCCACCTAAGTTATTCCAAACTTAATTGATTTTTTATAAATTAACTATTCCTTCATTTATATTCATAAATATAAATGAAACCCACATTCCAATGACCAAAAATAAATCAAACTAAATCAACTTCCTACTTAAGCCCTTTTGACTTACATCCATGAGCTTGGTCAAATTTACTTCAAAATCACTCCAAATTCAAGTGATTTTCTCAAGAATCATTTATATCTGCATTTATATTCTCAAATATAAATGAAATATAAATTCAAATAGCCAAAACCAAATCCAAAATCAAATCAAAATCTAATTTATACCTTTTAAGCAAATTTCTTGTACTTAACCAAATTCTATCCAAATCAAGCCAAAACTAATGGATTTTCTCTTGAATCAATCATTCCTTCAATCATCTATCCAAATATAAATGAAATCTACAATCATCAAGCCAAATCAAAATCAACACAAGTCAAACCCAACCTTCATTTGACTTGAAATATTCAAATGAGCCAAACTCATTTGAACCTAAACCAATTGCAATTGAATTTAAATATTAATCTCAAATACTTATATAAACTCAATTAAATAAAACTCAACTCAAAATCAAGCCAACTAAACCGAATTGGCTCACTTGATCCAAAGTGGACAATTTGACCTACATGAACTAAAATCAAATTCAATCCAAATCAAAGTGAATTAAGCCAATTCAAACTTGATGCCATGATTGTTGATCATCCTAGGTTAATCAATTGTCATGAATTGGGTCAAACCAAATCACCCTAACTCGTTGATGAAGTCAACCCTTTAACCCATATGAACACAAACTAGCCAAATTATAACCTAAACTAAATTGATTGCAACCAATGGCTCAAGTGCATTTCAAATTGATTATTGAACTTGATCCAACCCTTAGTTTGACCTGATTTGACAAATTGGTCAACCTAACTCGATTTGACCCAATTTGGCCCAAATGGGTCAAATTTACCCAAATTAAACCAAATGAACTCTAAATGATATTAAATTTGGTCCAACTCACTTTTGACTCATTTTAAATCTACTCAAATTAAATTCAATGCCAAATGACCACTTTTCCCTTTGGTCATCATGAGAAAAGACACTTGCCCAAATGGTCATTTCTTTTCCTTGGTCACTTGACACTCATCCGTTGGTCCACATAGGCACCAAGAACACTAAACAACCTGACCCAAGAGGTGGTTGGGTCAGCCATGACTCATGGGGGAAGTGAATTCACCTCAGTTCTCCCATTGGGACACTTGACATGAAGGACTCCCACCTCCCTTTGCTAGGACACCCATTTGTCCTTCATGACAGCCACTTTCCATGCTTTAGCCAACCAAAATAAGCCACTTAGGATGATTCCCTTCTATTTCTAACCACCCCAAGCCAAAGTACATCCATTAGGAGCCAAAAAAAATCACAAAACAAGGGGATTTTTGGCCATATTGGAAACTAGAAAATTTGAGACACCAAAATTGATCCTCTTCCACTCATTTCATTCTCCTAGAGCTCCCAAACCATCTAGCAACCATTCCCACTTGGATTTTGAGCAAAAGTCATCAAAATTAATTGGATTTCGGTGAGGAAGTGATAGCAATTGAAGAATACAACATTCTGATGTGAAGCAAGAGCCCGAACCCATTCCAAAGCTTCTTCTTACTCTCAGGAGCGTGCTCGGGTCATCACTATTGTCAAAAATCATCCCTAGTGGTAATTTTTGAAAATTGTAGTTGGCCATAGGAGCTTTTGTTTGTGATGATTTTTGTATGATTTTAAGAATGTTTCTTAGATAAACCTTGCATTTTACATTTTATATCATCCCAATACAAAAATAAGAATTTTTTAGTGTGAATCGACATAAAAATGAGGCCATTCGTGTGAGATTTTATTCAGATTTCATAAAATTCCAAAATCTCTCTACAGTAATAATCCCGTCAATTTCACGAAAGCCCGATCCGACTGGGATCGGATGGCTAAGATTACACATTAGATCTGCCTATTTTCATGCTCAAATCCTTGGATGCGATCTGAATCATTCGATCTATGATCGGATAGTATGAAACAATGTGTCACCCTCTTCTCCTCTTTCGCGAGAGTAGCACGCGCATAACCGCGTTAATGGCACCATGCACCACGAACTATACGCTTAATGTGGCGCCGTGGCGCTTGTCACAGGCCGACGTATAAGTAGGAAATTCAACCTTTTTTCGATTACAATAATTATTTAAATCACCTAGAATTTTAAAATTTTATAGAAAATAAAATACTTAACAACAAATTACAAAAATGGGCTCGTTGGATTCATATTTCTAAGAGGAATCAACAAACCTAAAATCCCAAAATTTTACTAATTATTTTGGGCTTAATTTAGGTTTTAGGGAAAATAAAATTTCATTAATTAAACTAAAAATATACATCAAATTGATTTGAAATTTTTAGAGATTTAAATTGATGTTAATATACACATACTATAAACATTTCAAGTCAAAACAATCTCTAGATTGGAAGATATTATATTTTGAAACTCAGATAGTTTATTTTAGCAAAATAAATTAATGGACTTTATAAAAATCATGAAAAAGCATTTAAATCAATTGAACTTTGAAAAATCATAAAAAATTATATAAAAATTATAAAATACAATTAAATACATATTTTGAAGGTATTTCAACAGAATTTAAAAAATATTTTGAATGATTTTAAATAATAAATAGAGCTTAATTAATGTTTAATAAAAAAGCTTAATTAGCCTAATTACTCTCTAATTATTCAAGTGATTAATCCCAAATTTTTTGAGATTGTTTAAGAGGATGACCTCTGCCTCCTCTAAATTTCTTAGGATTTATTACTTATTTAATTAGAAAAATTGATTAATTAAGCCTAATTACTCTCCTAACCTAATTAATAATTTCATTAATCTAATTAAAATCTAAAACACATGTGGTGTATATTTTTATATATCTGAAACTTTGGGATTTGAAAGATATATATACTTGGTTTATTTGGGACACTATGATCCATAGATGTCATTGTGTGTTCATGTGTGACATTGAGGAATGATTTACTCTCTCGTAAGTCACCATCCCATAAGGACCTAATCACCTAATGAGAACTCCTAAGGACAATGGGTCTTCGATTGTACCAGAGATCTTTCTCCTACTTTACATGAAAAAGAAAAATAGGGTTTATTTTAAATTGGGTTTGTTAAGTTCCCTATGGAGGCAAGCCCCCATAGTTAATTACATCATAAGAAATGATATTCCTTAAGAATACTCTCGATTAAGTTTAATGATCATTGTCTTCAAAGATTTTAAAGATAGGACTATCAATCAATTAGTTATTTTTGAAAAATCAAGTGGGATTGATCAAGAGAAGAGAGTTATTATTGAAACCAAAGGGAGATGAGTAGGGGATGCTCACGATGCTAGAAAACCTAGCGAGCATCCCAAACTATGGATGGTTAGGTTTTATATTTTTGAAATTGAGAAGAATTATATGTTTGAGTTAAATTTTTATTAAAAATTTAGGGCAAACAATTTCACAACACAAGATTATAGAAATGCCTAAGAGGTGGGGATTTATGCTTGTAGTCCGCAAAAGGAAATAGCAACCTCAGATCCTAAATCTAGGGAGATTTGGCGAGGGCCAAGGCACGACCTAAATCTAAGGAAAAAATGGGTATATGGTTTATCTCCACAAGAGAGGATAAACCACCTGACTGTTGGACTTACAATCGCCTAGGGGTGGTTGCCAACTAAGTCCTCCTACGATTTTAAATATATGTAAGCAAGTCTTATTCTTTGCAAGATAGTTAGACTGTTGTTTATTTAGAAGGAGGAGTCAACACTCCTAAGAGACTATATCATGTAGGGCATGAATAATGACCTAAATCTAATGAAAATTTTGTTTACTTTTATTTTAATATTTGGACAATTCTTTTGACATAGGCTATGGGATTTCATATGCCTAATGCATGAGAAGATTGATTATGGGCTAAAGTCAGCAAGAAGAGGTGTATTTTCACCATGGTTGTCAAAGGTCAAGCCATTTTCTCTGGCAAAGGTGGAAGCCCTCTATTAGAAAGAGTGAAGTAATATGATTTTTATGCATGATGTGAGACATACAACATCCAGCTAAGGGATTGCTAAATATTTTATTATCTTGATTTATGTCCTAGTCTTTAGGTGATGTTATGAGTTGTTTAATTTAATTTTAAGTTGATTAAATATATGTAAGCAAGTCTTATGCTTTGCAAGATAGTTAGACTGTTGTTTATTTAGAAAGGAGACTAAGTCCTTAAACACACTCCCTAAGAGACTATATCATGTAGGGCATGAATAATGACCTAAATCTAATGAAAATTTTGTTTACTTTTATTTTAATATTTGGACAATTCATTTGACATAGGCTATGTGATTTCATATTCCTAATGTATGAGAAGATTGATTATGGACTAAAAGTGAAGAGGGTGTATTTTCACCATGGTTTGTAAAGGTGGCCATTTTCTAGCAGGTGAAGCTCATTAGAAAGAGTGAAGTAATATGATTTTTATGCATGATGTGAGACATACAACATCCAACTAAGGGATTGCTAAATATTTTATTATCTTGATTTATGTCCTAGTCTTTAGGTGATGTTATGAGTTGTTTAATTTTGAGTTGATTAATTGGATATAAAATTTATTTTTTAAGAGCTAATCGTGCCAATTCACCAAACAATGAAGAAACTAGGGAAATCATGCCATCCTAATGCATAAGCTAAAAAAACATCAAACAATTTTATAAAGCTAGTGTAAAAGAATAAGAGGATGATGTGGTCGGGTACCATCGCATAACCCGAAAAGAAATGTGGGTAGTCGAGCTCTACCCTTATACAACCAGATTACAAATTGAATAATTACAATTAAAAGGAATTCATGTTATGGGGGTCTTCATTCTTCATTTCTTCGTTCTTCACTTCTTCCTTCCTTTCTTTCTTTCTTTCGTCATTCCTTTCTTTCTTTCTTTCTTTCTTCCTTCCTTTCTTCCTTTCTTTCTTTAGCTTGGGATGTAGTTTGCTCCAAAGCTTCACATGGTACATAAGACATGGTCTTATGACCAATGTTCACCTTAATTCCCCCATAACATCCATTCTAAATTCAATTACAAAAATTTACATTAAAAGGGAAAGATAAATCTAATTAAACTTGCAAAATAGAGATTTGCTAAACATACCACATAACCCAAGCAGTTATAGGAATAATTTGGACTTAGTACCCCACACATGGGTAACTAAGTCCACATGTCCTAATTTGGATCATGCTTAGGGGTATAAGCAACCTGCACAACAAAAGTATTTATATTTTTATTACAGTGCTCCTTAAGCACAATTCTCTGTAGAAGACATGATTAGACTAAGATCATCCTATCATCTAATCTACGCACATGCACACTAACATCCAATCAAAAAATAGTACATCACAAAATAAAATCAGGCATCAAATCATGCACCGCCCTAACATAGAACTAAAAATAGTGACTTAGCCTAATGTGTGTGCCATTTGAGGCTTGTGTGACATGTCTTAGCTAGGCTTTAAGGTTGGAATTTCCTAAGTGTGAAGGATTCAACTTAGAGAGTGGTTTCATTTAAGTGATTTAGTTTATTTTTTTAATTTTATTTGATGATTTGATTTGGTTTGAATGAACATAGACTTAGTTACTAAATGTTGTAAAGAGAAGAAAAAAGAAGAGAACTTCTCTTTCATCCCTACCTTAAGTAATTTCTAAGGTAGATTCATTAATGATTTTTCTTTAGTGAATATTTTATTATGTGTTTTAAGTAGTCATATGATTTTTTCTAAACCTATTCAAATAAGAAAGGCATTTTAGGATTAATTAAGTGAATTACTATCACATAACACACAACCATTTATTTCTATGTATACCATGCATATGAATGATCCTAAACATATCTATACATGTAATGCAAATTTTAACACACCTTGATGATGAATGCTAAGAGATGTTGTGTAAGAAAATTTGGATATTCCATGAATGCATGTTTTTTTTCATTATGTAGAAAAGTGGATTTTCATCCTTAACATAATGCATATTCATATATATAAAGACATAAGTGAGTGCGACCATTATTTTCTACACTAGGGGTATAAGGTACAAGACCTTCTTAGGGCTACTTAAAGCCTCACAACCCCGGGATGTCTAGACTAATATATCACTTTTCTTAAATACAAGTAAATGTACAAAAGGAAACAAATGGATGAAGAATCATGCAGAAGATTTTGTTTGATTTGACTTATATAATTTACATGTGTAAATGTGAGGATCCTTCTTAAGTCATAACATTGGAATGAATAGGAATATATTTAAACAAGTGTTGTGTTCTTTTAAATGAACTATACACTTTGCAAATCTCATTCAAACCCATGTTAAGAAAGAGAAGGAAAATAACATAAAACACATCTTATGCTATAATCACATGCAAGCTTATAAGTATTTATAAGTAGCATTACTTTATTTATTATCTTTTGATTTATAGGTTTTGAAAATAATTTTTGGTTTAATAGTGATAATAGCCACTCATATTCTTAATTTTAGCCAAAGCATGCAATTTTGACATCAAAGGAAACATTTAATTTATTTGATTTTTCAAAAGATATGAATGCATGATTTCATATGACAAACAACATTTAGCATGCTTGGAAAGAAATAAAGTGATGTAAGCATATAACTTCATTCACCCTAATTAATTCTTAAAGACAATCCTATAAAATAAGATCATTTAAAGTGAATCAAAATTCTTAAAAGAGATTTTCATTTTTTGAATTTGATTTGATTTAAGAAATGTGAAAAAGTTTGCTGGTCTTAACCCATTTTCCAGATATGTGAATTGATTTAGTTTAATTTTTAGAACAATTAGGTTGATTTTATCTTTTGTTTAGGTTATGGTGTGAATTAAATCCATTAATTTCCCCTTACCACTCTTTACCATAATTAAAAAATAATTATGAGCCAACATATGATATGCAACCACATGGAATTTAAATCAATGCACAAGAAATAAAGGGGCCTAATGCAATTAGTCACATTATTGATTAATTAAGATAAAGGTTTTCATTAAGTACTTTCATAACCTTCCCACACATATGAGTTGGATATAATTTCCTCAAACTTACCCTAGGCTTTTGAACACTTAAGGATCTACCCAGAGATTTATTAACTTGATTGGTTTTGAAAGTTTAGACTAATTAAGTAGATCATTAGTGGATTAATCTTTAATTATGTTTGGATTAAGGAAGAAAAGGGGTTTAGGAATAACTTAGAAAAATATCCAAACCCATTCCATAAACCTTCTCCTCACTTAAATAATATTTATTATCTTAATTAAGGGATTAGATCACTATTCATATGTTTAATTACTCTTAATTACATTAAGGAGGTGATTAGGGGTTCGTTAATTAATTATCCTACTTAACTCATTAATAGATTTCAAAAAAATTAAGAGAGGCAGAAGTCATCCCACTAAATAATTTTGAGAAATTTGGAATTAATTAATGAAGGAATTAGGGAGTAATTAAGGTAATTTAATTTTTAATTAAACTTTAATTAAGGAAAATTCACTGTTCAAAATTAATTGAAAATAATTTTATTGGATCCCCTAGATATCTTTAAAATGAGCTCATTTATATTTTATTTTGAATTTTTACATTTAATTATGTTTTATGAAGTTTCTATGATTAATGAGTAATTAAATGACCTAATTAATTAACTAATCCTGATTGAACGTGGATCACTAACGCGGTGCGCTTTCACATGGCGCGATGGGATGGGTTATTTAAGTTGTTACATCACGTGCCGAATCAGTTGGTGTTGTAACGTGCTTTCCCCTGGGTCGTCCTATCAAGGATTAGACGACCAAGATTAATCTTGTGGTTTTAAAAGGTTTAAATTAGTGGATATAATCAATTTAATCAGAGTTGTCCACTCAAAACATGCGGGATGGACGGCTCATGATTCATCCCTGCCTATGCTGTGGGTGACGGAGGTCGTCTGTCCTCCATGGCTTGATCCGAGCTCACCTAAGCTCGGATTAGGCTAGGATTTACCCCACACCATCAAGAGGTATAGGGAAGAACATCCAACAGCTAGGATCTAATGGGATTATAATTCCCTTCATAAAAGACCATGCAATTTTCTACTTAGGATCTATTTTGAGTCAAACCTCCTTGGAGGCTATCACCGATGCTTTCAATGAAAGAGGTAGCTTCTTCTAGTGGAGACGAAGCCCTGTTGAAGGTTTTGAGCTACAATTTAAAGTGGATTGCTCAATTGGCCAAGCTCCCCTTCAATGGCTTGCAGCTTTGATCAAAATCCCTCTTCTTCTTGGAGACTTGGGAAACACTTTGGGTGAGCTCGACTAGCTCCCTTGATGGTGCTTGCAAAGTGAATTGAGGTTTGGTGGAGAATTGAGCAAGTTGAATTTCCTTAGGCCTCCCCTATTTCAGCTTTGAAGAAAATCGAGAAGGAGAATTTCAAATGAGCTTGGGAATGCTTACCAAGGCTTGGAGAAGCTTGGTTGAAGTTCCTAGATCTCAATTCATAGTGTGTGCTTTAAGTTGGAATGAGGGGGAGTATAGCTCCCCCTCCTTGGATCGGATGGTTGAGAGCCATCTTGAAATTTTTGATCAATTTCCTTGATTGATTGGGTTGTTTAGGCTGTTAGGGACTCCATGTGGTTCAGTTTTGGTAGAGGAGTGGAGAAGAGGAAGTGCGCATGTGCTAGGTGAGTGTATGGAGTGATCAAAGTGGAGAATCCCCATTGGAGGGGTTGGTTTGGCCTTGGGTTGGGTCATGGCTGACTTAAACCCATTGGGTCATGTTCACCACCTCCCTTGATGTCCACATGGACTACTACGAAGATGCCAAGTGGCCATGAGAAAGAATTAGCCAAATTCCAAATGAATTTGACCATAGGTTACCCTTTGACCTAAGGGTAAAATGGTAATCTAGTATTTATTTTGATTTTGGTAGTTTGAAATGATTAAAAAATGGGTTGGGCCAAATTTCAAGTGATTTGGAGTTCATTTGGTTTGAATTGGTTCAATTTGATCAATTTAGATCAAATAAATTGGGAAAGACCAATTGTCAAATTGTCAAACCATGGGTTAGGTCAAGTTCAAATGATCATTTGGAGCCTATGGGTATCTTTGGTTTTGTTCAATTTAGTTTAGATTTGGTTCATTTGAGTTTACTTAGGTCAAATGGGTCAAGTTGTCCAATTTTACCCATTTGACCCATTTGGGTTAGGTCATGGGTTGGTTTAGGCTTGGTTGATCATTTAAAATGTATTGCAAGCTTTAGTTTCAATCAATTTTGGTTTGTTTTGATTTCAAGTTGATTTGACCTCTTAGGTCAAGTTGGGTTCATGGTCAATTAAGGTTGGGCCTTAATTGAGGCTTTGGTCAAGTTCAACAAGTGATTTAGAATGAATTTGACTCATTGGTTGCAATCAATTTGGTTTAGAACAAGATTTGACTCATTTTGACTTTTTAGGTCAACTTAGATCAACTTGGGTCAGTAAGTTGGGGCTTGGCAAATGATGACTTGGTCAAATTCAATCTTTGATTATGGATTGATTTAGATCAATGGTTTCAATCAATTTGGCTTATGGTGGATTTTGGCTAGTTTGGGTTTCATTTGGGCTAAATGTTGACTTGGTCAAAGGCTATGTTTGACTTAGTTTGACCCAATATGAGTGATTGATCAACCTAGGATGATTGTTGCTCACAAAGTGAGGCTTAGATGGGCTTAGTTCAATCCAATTTGGGCTCAATTAGAATTTAGCTCAAAAAGGTCCTTTAGGTCACTTTGGGTCAAGTTAGCCTAAGTGGGTCAATTGGCTTGATCAAGGTTTGATTCAAGTTTGGTTGAACTCACATATGGACTTATGATTTAAATTTAAATCAAATTTCAAGTGATTTGGAGTCAAATGGGTTTTGATTCATTTGACAATTTCAAGTCAAAAGGGTGAACATGGGTTTGACTTGGGTTAGTTTGATTTTGGTTTGATTGAAGTTTATGTTTATATTTGGTTTTCGATTGAAGAAATAATTGTTTGGAGAGAAAATCTAGAGGTTTGGATTGATTTAAGAATGATTTGACTAAGTTTAAGAATTTGACTTGAAAGAGTATAGGTTGGATTTAAGTTTGTTTTGGACTTGAGTTTTGAATTTGGTTTTGGTCATTTGAATTTATATTTCATTTATATTTATTAATATAAATGAGAATATAAATAATTATGAAATATTTTGAATTTGGAGGATTTGAATTTGATTTGGTTAAGTTCAAGGATTTGACTTGAAAAGAGCAAGTTGGATTTTGGTTGGATTTGGATTTAAGTTTTGAATTTAGTTTTGGCTATTTGAATTTATATTTCATTTATATTTGTGAATATAAATAAGAGTATAAATGGGTTATGATAAAAGCTTTTGAATTTGGAGTAATTTTGAATTTAGTTTGGTTAAGTCCATAAGATGAAATCAAAGGGCTTAGGGAAGATTTTGGATTTAGAATTGATCATGGGTTTCAATCATTTGAGATTTGATTCATGATTTGGATTTTGGAATTGATTTATGATTTGATTTTGAATTGATCATGGGTTTCAATCACATTTGATTTGGATTTGATTTTTTGATTTGGATTTTGGAATTGATTTATGATTTGAGAAAATTAATTAAGTTAGAATTGATTTAAGGTTTGATTTGGAATTGATTTGAATTTGAAGTTGATTTGAATTTGAAGTTTGGCTTGAAAGAAGGAAGTAAGGATTTGGTTCAAGCTATAGAGTAGGCAAGTTTTCCTAATACCCCTAAGGCATAACCTATTCATATGGCTAACTCTTTTAAGTCTCTAGGGTTAGGTTAAGTGTTCACCATCACTAGAAGTGTCTTAAGACTAAGAACTCTTAGTGTCTAAGAGGAGTCCTATGTCTAAGATGGAGAAGTTGAGAGCTCATTCTAAAAATGAGGTCAACAACACATCTGAACCTAATTAATCAATTCATGGGTAGATCTTTAGGTGTTTAATAACCTAATGATAGTTAAGAAAATTATGGTTAACCCACATGTGTGGGAAAACCATAAAAGTATTTAATTAAGTTCCTTAACCTAATCAATTATTAATTATGAGCTAATTGCATAGGGCCCTTTCACTTTTTAGGATCATTGCAAGTTATTTTCCATGCATATCATGTTAGCGCATAATTATTTAATCAATTACTTTAAGGCAACATAAGAAAGGGGTAATTAATGGACTTTACTTATATTATAACTTAATTAAATCATAAAATCAACCTAATTACCTTTGCATTAAACAAAATTAATTCACAAACCTGAGAATGGTTTAGGATTAGCAATCTCTCTCTCATTTCATTAAATCAAATCCAAACATAAAGTGAAAAATGGCATTAACAAGCTTTGATTTTCTTTAAATGCTTTTATTTGATATGATTGTCCTTAGGATTTAGTTTGGTTGAATGAAATCATTTGTTTACATTTAATAATTCCTTTCCGATCATGTTAAATGTTGTATGTCATTTGAATCATTCATTCATCCCTTTTAAAAATAAATCAAATAAAATTTTCTTTATGTTGAGCTTGCATGTGTTGAACTTAATTTATAATATATGACTATCATCACTATTAAATAAAAATAATTTTCAAAAGCTTATAAATCAATTACAATATTTGGAGTGATATTAGTCATAAGTATATGTAAGCTTGCATGTGTTCTAGTTTAAACATATGATGTGGAGTTCTCTTTCTTTAATTCACATATAGATTTGCATAAGTTTGAACCTTCATAAGTGTATAGTCTATTTAAAAAGACACCACTTATTTGAATTCATCCTTACACATTTCTATATTAGAATTTGGATAGAACTTTAACTCATATGTATAAATAAATTCATTTAAAAAAGAAACACAACTTTGCATGATTTGTCATTCTTGTAGTCATTTGTACATTCATGTGTATTTAAGATTAGCGGGTATATCTAGTCTGGACATTCCGGGGACACACGACTTTAAGTAGCCCCAAGGAGGTATTTACCTCACTCACATGGTTAACAATGGCAAAGTACTTACTTAAAACTTTATACACTTGAATGTGCATTTGGCTAATGAGTGAAAATCCTATTTTATATAAAATACACATATGCATCTTTCATTTAAAGTGTGCTAAAAGAAATAAATTGCATGCATTAGTCATACTTAGGATTCAATCATATGCATGTTACATGTGATGGAAAGGAATAATATGATGTATGTCATGTGTTAGTAGTTCAATCAAATTAATCTTAAGAATCCTTTTATGTTGATTGCAATCATTTAAGGTGGACCTAAACTTAGGATTGATTTAAAATATGTAATAAGCCATTCACTAAAGAGAACTAAATCTAATTAACATGCTTTAGAAATGACTTAGGGTAGGGATGAAAAAGGGCAATCCTCTTTCTTCTCCTTATAACACTTAGATGCTAAGTATAAATGATATGAAACCAAACAAAACACATTAAAACTTGCCAATCAGTTAAAGTACTTGAAGTGAAACCACCCTTTAAATTGAATCTTTCTACACTTAGAAAATCTTTACTCTAAAGCGTAGTTAGGACATGCCACACAAACCTTAATACACACACATTAGATTAATTCACAACTTCTAGCCTTATGTTAGAATGGTGCATGGTTTGATGTATATTTTATTTTATGATGTATTATTTTAGACTGGATGTTAGGGTGTTTGTTTTGTAGACTGGATGGTAGGCTATGATTAGACTAATCATATTTTCTATATGGTATGTGAGCTTAGTTATGCATGTGCAGAGTGCTAAGCCCAAATTATAAATATAACTGCTTGAGTTGTATGTATGTTTAGCTAACCTCTATTTTGTAGGTGTAGTTAGATTTATATTTCATATTTTTAATGTAATTTTGCATTAGAAATTAGGATTAGTGCTATGGGGGGATAAGGATGAACATTGGGTTTTGTCCTGGTAGGCCATGTGATTCCTTTGGAGTGGAGTAAATCAAATCAAATGAATATATAAAGATGAAGACATGAAGCATGAAGAATGAAGACCCCTCATAGCATTTATTATTTCTAAATTATAAATTATTCTTTTATGTACTAGGTTGCATAAGGGAAGAACTCAGCTACCCATTTCTCTTTTTGGGTTGTACGATGGTACCAGATCACACCGACCTATTATTCTTTTATGTTAGCTATAAAATGTTTTATGTTTTGTTTAAATTGCTCAATAGAAATGGCATGCCTTTTCATAATTTCTTTATGATTGGAGTTTGTTATTTGAACTGGAAGCGATTAGGCTCTTAGGGAAAAATAAATTTTCTACCCAATTACAACTCATAATTTAGTTTCTAAATAACTCATAACCTCACAATAAAAGCCTAAGTATTAAATAAGATAATTAAAAGATTTAGCAACCCCTAGCTGAATTTTGTATGTCTAATATCATGCATGCATCTTTTACCACTCTTGCAAAAATGAGGGCCTCCATTCTTGCACGCATGGGAACCACTTGACCTATGAGGGCAACTCCTTCTAATGGAGCTTCACCCTCTTCACTATTGATTTGGCCCATAACTCATTTCAACATGCAGTTAGGCATACAAAAATCCTACGCCTTTATCAAAATGTAGTGTCCAAAATAAATAAAATTTGAAAATATTTGTATTAGAATAAGTCATTACTCATACCACTCATGCTTTAGTTTCTTTAGGGAGTGGTTTTAAGGACTTTAGTCTCTTTTTAAATAATAATAACCTAACTATCTTGTAAAATCATATAACTTGCCTACATTATTTTAAAGCATAGGAGGGGTTAGTTGACTGCCACTCCAAGTAGTTGTAAGCCCAACAATCGGGTGGTTTATCCTCTCTCATGGAGATAAACTATATACCCATCTTTGCTTAGACTTAGGTTGTGCTTTGGCTTATGCTAAAGCTTTTTAGATTTAGGATTTGAGGTGGCTGTTTCCTTCGAGCTACAAGCATAAATCCTCACTTCTTAAGCATTTCGACAACCTTATGTTGTGGGATTATAAGTCCTAGCATTCAAATAAAATGTCAACTTTAATAAAATCAATCTCTTCAATTTTTAACATATATAGCCCAACCATAGGATATTTTAGAATACCACTAGCTCTATCATGAGCATTTCTTACTTATTCCCTTTGGGTTCTAAAATAAGTCTTCTTGAACAATCCCATTTGGTTTTTCAAACATAACCAATTTATTGATAGTCTCAGCTTTGAAATCTTTGGAGACCTTAATTGTCTACTTTTAATTCTAAGGGATCCCATCTTAGATGTAATTAACTATGGGGCTTGCCTCATAGAGAACTTTCATACTGATTTAAAATAAACCCTGCTTTACTTTTCCATGTAAAGTAGGAGAAAAATCTCTAGAACATTTGAAGACCCATCATGCCTTCAGAGTCCTTATTAATGATTAGGTCTATTATAGGGTGATAATTTCTCTCTTTCAATAGTGCATCATTCTTTAATGTCAGATCACTTTAATAAGTACTTCTTAGATGGTGTCCCACATCTAAAAAATAAACACCACGATTTTGGCGACTTATTTGGGATGGTTCCTCTCCATCTTTAGTTGATAATTATTGTCTCCAAACATCGAGTGGACTTATATTTTATATAAGCCCAAGAGTATTTTATTTCCATTGACACTTATTTCATCCTTAAGCAAAGCTAGCCAACATCCTTTAGGTTTTAGGACCTTTGGTCCGTGTAGGTCTTAAAATTCTATGGGTCCCTAATAGGTAAAATTAACTAACTAAATAAATGAGATGAAAGAATACAAAGTTTTGAACTCCTTACCACTAGCTTGGTGAGGTAAGGTTTATCCCACATTTAAGAAAACTCAAAACAAGTAAAGTCTTTTGCAAAATATATTCAAAAGCACTTTTCCTAAACAAAATCATTTTTAAATTCACTCCACATGAAGATTGCGAAAACTTAAAAATTTTCAAATCTCTTTAAAATAAAAGATAATTAAACTCAAAATACCTAAATTTGTTAAATGAGGATTCTCTTTCAAAAATCAAAATCAAATTTACAATGATCAAAATACCTTTTCAAATATTTTCAAAAAACACATTTCTTAAAATAAAATTAATTAACCAACTCCATTTAACATACCCAAATTTGTTAAATGGAGTTCCTTTTTTAAAATAAAAATCAACATATAATTGAACCTCACTTAACATACCCAAATTTATTAAGTAAGAGTTCCCTCTTTCAAAAGCAATATCACACAAGTCAAGATATATATATTTTGAATCTCATTTGGCATACCCAAATTTTCCAAATGAGAGTTCCATTTTCAAAAGCAACCACATGCAAAAAATTGAACTCCAAGTAGTATACCTAAAGTTGTTGAGTGGTGTTCCTCTTTTTCCAAAAATCAAAATAAATTGGATCCTACTTAGCATACCCACATTTGCTAAGTATAGTGCTTCTTTCAAAATTATATAAAAAAATCAACACCCATTTGAATTCCATTTGACACACCCAAACTTGTAAAATGAGAATTCTCCTCTTTTTAAAAATCAAAACAAATTGGAGTATGCTTAACATTCCAACATTTGTTAAGTAGAATTCTCTTTTTCAAATCACAAACAAATTAAACACGATTAAATTCCATTTGACATACCCAAATTTGTCAAATGAAAATTACCATTTTATAAAATCAAACATCATCATGAAAGTCAAATTGAACTCTATTTAACATACCACATTTGTTAAATGAGAGTTTACCTCTTTCAAAATAAAACAAATACCAAGTCACACTTACTTAACATACCACATTTGTTAGGTAAGAATCCCACTTTTGAATTAAAAGCAAACATATTTTTGGACCTTACTCAACATACCACATTTGTTAAGTAAGAGCCCTATCCTCAAATCAAAGCAATAAACACACTTGAGCCCTGCTTAACATAATAAATTTGTTAAGTAAGGGTTTCACTTTTCAAATCAAAATAAACATCAAATATTTTGGATCTTACTTAACATATCACATTTGTTAGGTAAGAATCTGACTTTCAAACATATTAAACACACTTGAGCCCTACTTAACATACCAAATTTGTTTAAGTAAGGGTCTCATTTTTCAAAATCAAATCAAAATACATCAAACACATTAGGATTCACTTAACATACCTAAATTTACTAAGTAAAGATCCCATTATCAAATTAAAACAAATCAAATACATGACAAATAATACTCACAATTAATAAAGATATTTTCAAAAATATTTTCAAACATACACTTGGATCTCTCTTAGCATACCCAAATTTGCTAAGTGAAAGCTCCAAAATCAAAATCTCAAAATAAAGGATTAGAAAAATAAAATTTTCTCTAAAAATCTCTCCAAAATGAGGAACCTCAGTCAACATATCCTAATTTATTAAATGAAGGTCCCAAAATTAACAAACCAATTCTTATGTCAAAGTCTCTCTTCAAAATTCTAAATCTCTCAAAATCAATGAACCCCATTTAGCATACTTAAATTTATTGAGTTTAGGTTCAAATTCCGAATTCAAATTAGAAATTATTGATTAAAGGAAAATATGAAGGTCAAAGTCTGATTCAGTTAGATTTTCACTTGCAGAGATATCAGAACAACCATCTAGTTCTATTAGAGTAATTCTTGGGGATACATGTGATCCTCTTAAGATAAAAGAAGGTTAGGATATTTTCTTATCCCGAACCTCTAAGAAAATTATTTCTAAGATTAAGAAACTTTCCTTACAGGTTCCTGAGGCAGCTCAAACCTCTAACATCAAGAAAGGTTTGCATGTTATCAAAGACAACTTGGGGAGGTGAGCTCGCCTGACTATCCCCACTTTCCCGGATAGGCTAGTGGCACCACCAGAGTCAAGCATATTCACCATTGCACTACTACTATCCATCTTCTTTTCTAGACATATTGTATATGCGACGAGGGTACTAAACCCCTCACTCTGCTTACTTTACTTGATTTCTATCATGTACCTCCATTTAGAAAGAAATCAATGGAGAAACTTGATTCCACTTTCATCTTCTCTACTTTTGATGCTCTTGATTTTATTTCTTTAGAAAACTAACCAAGTATAGAAAATGATAATAGCGTTAATAATTTTGATCATTCTTTATCCGATTTAGAAATGGATTATCCATTCCTAAAACTTACGGGTTCACCCTTGAGATTGACTTGGAGTCATCCAACTTTGAGGGTCCCATAAGAAAATGTAGGTGTACCCAAACGGTAGAACCTTCAAGCATATCATCTCAGGAAGTCACCAAAGTTAACCTTCGTAGTAGCAAGGTTCTACCTCCTAGGGTTGCACCTCAAGATAAGGGTAAGCAAGTCATTAGTTCTACCGATCAGACATCCCTCCACTAGAGATTTTGCCTATAGAAACTTTGATGTATGGACAACCTAGATTCGATTACAATGTCCTTGCTCACCTTAGGAAGTTATCAACTAAGCATATACATGACCTTATCTTATCCAAAGAGATGAGGGAGTCATTGATCAAAGCTTTATTTGATTCTAAAATATGTTTGGCTGGTTTACCACTATAAGAGGGAGGCACATTACTAAGGAAGTCCTAGAGTCACATTCATAGATGAAGACCTTCTCTTAGGGACAATCGAGCATAGTCATCCCCTCTACATCACAATCAACATGGGTAGATTCAGATTATTTAGAGTATTTGTTGATCCAGATGCATCGGTGAATATTATGAGTCTAAGAACCCTTGCCAACTTGAAGATCGACATCTCCAAACTTTCAGAAAAAGGATGATATTGAGAGGATTCAATTAACAAGGTGAGAGGGCCTTAGGTTCCATAGTGTTACTTTTGGAGATAGATGATTGGAAGACTGCGACCAAGTTTCATATTATAAACTTGGATACATCTTTCAAGGCTTTGCTAGAGAGACCATGGATACATGAAAATAATATGGTTCCATCCTCTCTACACGAGTGCATCAAGTTCATGAGAGGTGGGATTTCATATTGTGTCAAACGAGATCTCAAGCCATTCACAGTTCATGAGGTCAGAATATACGAGGATGTGGCCTACTATCTACCTTAAAATTAACAATTCCATTCTCGTGAACTTGGCCAAAGTTCAAAGATAAAAAAAGAAAGAAAAAGATAAAGATAAAGAAAAAGAAGAAGAAAAAGAAAGAGAAAAAAGAAAAGAAAAGAAAAATGAAAGTGAAAAAAAAGGAGAGAGAAATAGACCTGGAGGAGAAAGTAGAGTCTATCATTAGATTCCACCCATAGTTCATTACTCCATTCGAACATATGGGTAGGATGACCTGACCTCCACTAGGCAGAGGAAGAGGCAGATCGAGAGGCATTCCTAGGGACGGAAGACCTCCTTATTGGCCACCCAATAAGAGTTATTTCCCTGCTACCAGAAGTACACCTACTACCCATATAGACTTTGAATCTAGTTTAGAGGATGAGTTCTATATGGTTAGTATGCTAGCTATCACTTCTAGATAGTAGATCCCCATGTAAGTGACAGTTGGGTTGGACAGTGATGAAGGACGGGCTCCAAAGCAAAGCATGAGTTTAACCAAGTCTATATGTGAAACAATCAGGCATCAGTTGAGAACCTTAGCCCTAACCCCACTTACCTCACAAAAAGTTGAGGGTTTGGTAGTTAAGAAGCCCCTAAGTCTTCCACAGATGTAAAAGTGAAGATGTTCTTTCTTGGAGCATCATCCTCAACTCAAGAAGTTGATGTAGAACTTGAGGATGATTCTTATAAAGATTTAATAGAATTACCTTTTGATTAGTGCTTGCCTTATGTTCTTAAGTTAGCAAAGAAAGGTTTGAATTCCACATTCTTGGTCTAAAATAGGTCAGATTACTTCAAGAGATTATGGGACAATAATTACAAACATTATCAATCAAGACCAGGACTAGGATTCAATACAGTAGGTCTAGTCGATAATGATGATTATTACTTTGTCATCACTAATCATTTGGAATCTGATAAGTTCTTTTCAAATCACATTAACTCATATAAGGAGGTGTGTTTAGAAACTTCAGATGCTCTAAATGATTTTGAAGTCAAAGATGCACCACCAAAATTTGAAAAAGAGATCAAGTCAACCATTGATGAACTTAAAGAGATAAAATTAGGAACAGAAGAAAATTCACGTCCGACAAACATCATCTCCTTGTTGAATGAAGAAAAAACCAATGACTTAGTTAGGCTATTGACTGAATTTAAGGACTGTTTCGCATGGAGTTATGAAGAAATGCCAGTTTATCTTCTGATGTGGCAGTCCACAAACTAGCATTAGAACCTAACACTAACTCTATCAAGTAAGCTCCTAGATACATGCGATTAAACATCAAATAATAGGATATTTTTGAAGTTAAGAAACTGATCGATGCTGACTTTATCATGGAAGAAAATTATCCTACATGGTTGGCTAGTGTTATTCTAGTTAAGAAAAAGAATGACCAAATTTGCATATACATTAATTTTAGGGATCTAAATAAGGCATGTCCAAAAGATGAATTTCTAGTACCATCACTAGAATTGATGGTGGACATTGCCTCATCCCATGTAGTCTTCTCTTTCATGGATGGATCATCTGGATATAACCAAATAAAGATGACCCATGAGGATGAAAGGAACATTGCATTTCAAATCCCGATCAAAATCTTTTGCTATAGGGTCATGCATTTCGGCCAAAAAAATGATAGTGCCACATACCAGTGGACCATGACTTGAATCTTTGACGAACTCATTCATCACCAAGTTGAATGTTATGCCAATGATCTCTTATCAAAAGTAAAGAAAAGGGAGACCATCTCTTTGACTTGAGAGTAGTTTTTGAGTGGTTAAGATAATATAACCTCAAAATGAACCCCATGAAGTGTGCATTTGGAATAGCTTTAGGGAAGTTCCTTGGGTTTGTTGTCTAACAATGGGGAATAGAGATTGATCAAGAGAAGATCAAAGCTATCTTAGAAATGCCACCCCTTGAAAGTATAACTCAACTCAAATCATTCCAAGGCGGTTGGCATATTTAAGATGCTTCATATTCAACCTATCAGGAAGGTGCCAGCCAGTTTTAGCACTTATCAAAAAAGATGCCAAGTTCAAGTGGGATGATAAGTGTCATCATGCCTTTGAAAATATCAAGAACTACCTGATGATGCCACCAGTTCTAGTAGCCCCTATCCCAGGAAAATCCTTCATTCTCTACACTACTACATTTGATGACTCCCTTGGTGCTTTGTTGGCCCAAGCCAATGATGAGGGGAAGGAAAATGCACTCTACTATCTCAGCCATCATCTAATCCCTACTAAAGCCAATTATCCACCTATTGAGAAGCACTTCTAGTTTTAATCTTTGTATTCCAAAGCTATGACACTACATGCTTTCTCATAAGGTAAACTTGATCTTTAGAATCAATCCACTACAGTACCTCATGACATGACTGACATTATCTGGATGGTTGGCATGTTGGTCCATGATTCTCTTATAATTTGACATTACATTCGTACCCCTCCGTGCAGTGGAAGGGCAAGCACTTACAAATTTCTTAGCATCATACCCACTTCTTGCTAATTCTCTGCTTAGTTATGACCTCCCTGATGAACAAATCATGAACTTAGGAGACACTTGTATTCATCGCTAGGAGATGTATTTTGATGGTGCATCTTCCTCTCAAAAAGGAGAAGAATCACAATCTATTATCCAAGGAAAGGTAGGGGTAGGAATACTTCTCTTAACTCCAGACCGTGATGTGATGAGATTCTCATATCACCTGTCTAATCCTTGCACCAATAATGAAGCCGATTATGAGGCTTTGATTTTTGGTCTAGAGTTAGCAATCACACTATGCATCTAGAACATCAACATCTTTGGGGATACTCAGTCAGTCATTATGTTGAATTTTTATTTTTATCTTCAACTATCTTTCAAAATAAATGAAGATAAAAATAACACTTATTGGGACACCACGTAGATCCACATATATTCTTATTATGGTGATCAGGTATGACATTGATGAATGATGTACTATCACGAGAGATAGAATTTGCCATCTTACAATGGACCTAATCACCTAATAAGGACTCCAAGGGATAATGGGTCTTTGAATGTACCAAATATTCTTCCCCTACTTTACATGGAAAAGTAAAGTAGGGTTTATTTTAAATTGGGTTTGTTAAGTTCCCTATGAAGGCAAGCCTTCATAGTTAATTGCATATTAAGAAATTAGATTCCTTAAGAATACTCTCGATTATGGTAAATGAATATTGTCTCCAAAGATTTTGAAGGTAGGACTATCAACAAATTGGTTTATTTTTGGAAGATCAAGTGGGATTGATAAAAAAGAGGGAGTTATTATCAAATGGAGATGAGTAGAGGATGTTTATGATGCTAGAACCTAGTAAGCATCCCAAACTATCCATGGTTGAGCTTTATATTTTTGAAATTGTGGATAATTATTTGTTTGAGTTGAATTTTTATTAGAAATTTAGGGCTTACAATTCCACAACATAAGATCATGGAAATGCCTAAGAGGTGATGATCTATGCTTGTAGACCACAAAAGGAAAAAATAACCTTAGATCCTAAATCTAGGGAGCTTTGGTGAGGGCCAAGGCACGACTTAAATCTAAGGAAAAAATTAGTATATGGTTTACCTCCACAAGAGAGGATAAATCACCTGACTATTGTACTTACAACTGCCTAGGGGGTGGCTGCCAACTAACTCCTCCTATGATTTTAATTACATGTGGGCAAGTCTTATGCTTTTGCAAGATAGCTAGGCTGTTGTTTATTTAGAAAGAAGATTAAGTCTTTAAAACACTCCCTAAGAGACTAGATCATGTAGGGTATGAATAATGACTTAAATCTAATACAAATTTTATTAAGTTTTATTTTCATTTTTTGGACAATTTATTTGACACATGCTATGGGATTTCAAATGCCTAATGTATGAGAAGTTTGATTATGGGCTAAAATCAGTAAGAAGGAGGTGTGTTTCCACCACAGCTCTCAAAGGTCAAGCCATGTTCTCTAGCAAGGTGAAAGCCCTCCAAAAGCAAGAGTGAAGCAAGATGATTTTTTGCATGATGTGAGACATATAACATTTAGCTAAGGGGTTGCTAAATCTTTTATCTTGATTTAAGTCCTAGGCTTTAAGTAAGGTTATGAGTAATTAATTTTAATTTTGAGTTGATTAACTAGATAGAAAATTTATTTTCCCTAAGAGTCTAATCGTATCCAGGCCATTCATCAAACAATGAGGAAACAAGGGAAAACATGCCATCTTAATGTACAAGCTAAACAAACATCAAATAATTTATAAAGCTAACATAAAAGAATAAGTCGATGTGGTCGGGTACCACTGCACAAACTGGAAAAGAAATGTGGGTAGCCGAGCTTTACCCTTATACAACTCGGATTACAAATGAATGATTACAATGAATTAATTTATGTTATGGGGTCTTCATTCTTCATTCTTCTTTCTTCCTTTCCTTTTTCTCTTTCTTCTTCATTTCTTTCCATCCTTTGGTTGGTTGGAATGTGGTTACTCCAAGGCTTCATATGGTGCATAAGACTTAGTCTTATGACCAATGTTCATCCTAATCCCCCGTAACATTCATTCCAAATCTTAATTTCAAAATTACGTGTAAATGGGAAAAGTAAATCTAAATAAACCTGCAAAATAGAGATTAGCTAAACATACCGCACAACCCAAGCATGTATATAAATAAGTTGGACTTAGCACCCCACACATGGGCAACCAAGTCCACCTGTCCTAATTTGGATCAGGCTTTGGGGTGTAAGCAACCTGCATAACAAAAGCATTTATTATTTTTATTGCAGCGCCCCTTAAGCACAATCTCCTGTAGAAGATAATGATTAGACTAAGATCATCCTATCCAGTTTATGCACATACACTCTAACATCCAGTTTAAAAATATTACATCACAAAATAAAATCAGACATCAAACCATGCACCGCCCTAACATAGACTAGAAATGGTGACTTAGCCTAATGTGTGTGCCATTTAAGGCTTGTGTGGCATGTCTTAGCTAGGCTTTAAGGTTGAAGTTTTCTAAGTGTGAGAGGTTTCAACTTAGAGGGTGGTTTCATTTAAGTGATTTAGTTGATTTGTCAATTTTATTTATTAATTTGATTTGTTTGAATGAACCTACATTTAGTTACTAAATGTTGTAAAGAGAGGAAAAGAGAAGAGAACTTCTCTTTCCTCTCTACCTTAAGTAATTTCTAAGGTAGATTCATTGATGATTTTTTTCTTTAGTGAATGTTTTATTATGTGTTTTAATTAGTCTTATGTTTAAATTTACTCTAAATAAACATATTCAAATAAGAAAGGTGTTTTAGGATTAATTAAGGTGAATTACTATCACATAACACACAACCCTTTATTTCTTTTCAACATGTACACCACGTATATGAATGATTCCTAAGCATACCTATACATGCAAATGCAAACATTAGCACACTTTGATGATGAATGCTAAGAGATGTTGTTTAGAAAAATTTGGATATTCCATGAAAGCTTGTTCTTATTAAGTAGAAAATAGGAACTCTTTCATCCATTAATGAAATGCACATTTACATGTATAAAAGATATAAGTAAGTACAACGACATTGTTCTCTACACCAAGGGTATAAGGTACAAGATCTTCTTAGGGCTACTTAAAGCCTCGCAACCCTGGGATGTCTAGACTAATATACCACTTTTCTTAAATACATGTGCATGTACAAAAAGAAATGAATGGAAGAAGAGTCATGCAAAAAAGATTTTTGTGTTTTATTTGGTTATGCAATTTACATGGGTAAATGTGAAGATACTTCTTAATTCATAACATAGAAGTGTATAGGAATGGATTTAAGCAAGTGTTTTGTTCTTTTCAAATGAGCTATACACTTTGCAAATCCGATTCAAATCTATGTTAAGAGGAGATAAGAAAATCACATAACACATTTTATTCTTTAATCACATGCAAGCTTATATGCAGTTATAAGTAGCACACCATCATTTGTAATCTTTGATTTATAGATTTCAAAAATAATTTTTAATTTAATAGTGATAATAACCACTCATATTCTTACTTTAGCCAATTCATGCAATTTGACATAAAAGGAACCATTTCATTTATTTGATTTTTCAAAGGACATGAATACATGATTTCATATGACAAACATCATTTAGCATGCTTGAAAAGAGATAAAGTGATGTAAGTATATGACTTCACTCACCCTAATTAATTCCTAAAGATAATCTTATGAAATAAGATCATTTAAAGTGAATCAAAATTATTTAAAGAGATTTTTATTTTATTTTAGATTTGATTTGAAAATGATTTGTGAGAAAGAGTTTGATGGTCATAACCCATTTTCCCCATATGTGAATCAATTTAGTTTAATTTTAGCACAATTATATTGATTTTATATATTTTTTAGGTTAAGGTGTGAATTAAATCCATTAATTACACATTACCTACACCACTTTAACATAATTAACCTAATAATTATGAGCCAACATATGATATGCAACCTTATGGAATTTAAATCAGCAATGCACCTAAGAATGAAAGGGGCCTAATGCAATTGGCTCACAATTATTGATTAATTAAGCTAAAGAGTTTTCATTAAGTACTTTCATAACTCTCTCACACATATGAGTTGGATATGATTTCCTTAAACTCACCTTAGGATTTTAAACACCTAAGGATCTACCCAGCAAGAGATTGATTGATTTCATATTAATTTTGAAAGTTTTATTAGATTAATTAAGTAGATCATTATTGGATTAATCCTTAATTATGCTCGGATTGAGGAAGAAATGGGGTTTAGGGATTAACTTAAGGAATACCCCAAACCCATTCCATAAACCTCATACTTAAACAATATTTAATTATCTCAATTAAGGGATTAAGTCACTGTTCACATGCTTAATTGCTCTTAATTACATTAAGGGATGATTAGGGGTTCATTAATTAATTTTCTAATTAACTCATTAATAAATTCCAAGAAAATTGGGGGAGGCAGAAGTCATCCCCATAAACATGTTTGAGAAATTTAGAATTAATTAATTAAGAAATCAAGGAGTAATTAAGGTAATTAGGCTTTTAATTAAATCCTAATTAAGGAAAATCTACTATTCAAAATCAATAAAACAATTTTATTGGATTCCTTTGAATTATCTTTAAAATGAGCACTCATTTTTGATTTTTTTAGATTTAATTATGAATTTATGAAGTTTATGCGATTAAGGGATAATTAAATATCCCTAATTAATTAACTAATATCGTCAACACCATTTGGACTGCTGATGCAGTGTGTGCTTCTCAGGTGGCTCAATAGGATTGGTTATTTAAGTTATCACATCATGCACCACATCGAACCGTGACGCTTCCTTGGGTCGATCAAGGATCTGGGTCGATCAAACTTACGATTATAAAGGATTAAATTAGTGGATATAACATGTTTTAATCAGGGCCACCCATCCAAAATAAGCAGGATGAACAACCCATGATTCATCCCTGCCTTTACCTGTGGGAGATGGAGGCTGTCCATCCTCCATGGCTTAATCTGAGCTCACTTAAGCTCAGATTAGGCTGAGATTCAACCCACACCATCTAGAAGCATAGGGAAGAATATCCAATGGTTGAATTTCAATGGGATTACAATTCTCTGCACAAAAGACCAAGCAATTTTTGACTTAAGCTCAATTTTTAGTCATACCTCACTGAAGGCTATCACCGGCGCTTCCAATAATGGAGGTAGCTTTGTCTAGTGGAGATGAAGCCCTGTTGAATGTTTCAAAGTTCAATTTGAAGTGAGTTGCTCAATTGACCAAGGCTCCCTCCAATGGCTTGCGACTTTGGTCTAGGTCTCTCTTCCCATGGCTTGGATGCTTGGAAAACACCTTGGGTGATCTTGCCTTAGTGCCTTGATAGTGCTTGCAAGAGTAATTAAGGTTTAGCTGAGAATTGAGCAAGTTGGCAATTCCCTTCACTTCCCCTATTTTGACTATAGAGAAAATTGAGAGAGAGAAATTGGAGAGAGCTTGGAAATGCTTAGGGAACTTTGGTAATGCTTTCTTTTGATCCTCTGAGCTCAATCGAATGCAAGAGTGATGGTTTAAGTGGAAATGAGGGGGAGTATATCTCCCCCTACTTGGATCGATGGTTGAAGTTTGCCTTGCCATTTTGATTAAATTTTTGGATTGAATGAGTTGTTTTGGTTGTTAAGAGTCCCATGTGCTTTGATTTTGGAAGAGGAGTGGAATGGAGGAGGTGCACATGTGCTAGGTGAGTGTGGGAGGTGATCCAATTGGAGAATTTTGATTGGAGGGGTCAGTTTGGCCTTGGGTTGGGTCATGGCTAAAATGTATCACAAGTTTTGGTTTCAATCAATTTTGGTTTGGTTTGATTTCAGGTTGATTTGACCTTTTAGGTCAAGTTTAGTTCAGGGTTAATTGGGCTAGGTTGGGTCTAGTTGGCCAATTGATGCTTTGGTCAAGTTCAACAAGTGATTTAGAATTAATTTGACCCATTGGTTGCAATCAATTTGGCTTAGATCAAGATTTGACCAATTTTGACTTTTAGGTCAACTTGGGTCAACTTAGGTCAAGTGGCCAATTGGCTAGGTTTGGCTTAAATGATGACTTGGTCAAGTTCAATCATTGATCATGGATTAGTTTAGATCAATTGTTTCAATCAATTTGGCCTATGGTGGATTTTGGCTTATTTAAGTTTCATTTGGGTTAAATGTTGACTTGGTCAAAGGATAGGTTTGACTTGGTTTGACCCAATTTGAGTGATTGATCATCGAGATGATTGAATGAGGCTTAGATGGCTTAGTTCAATCCAATAGGATTAATTTGCCTCAAAAGGTGCTTTAGGGGGTCAAGTGAGTCTAAGTGTCAATTTGATCAAGGCTCATTCAACTCAAAAACTTATAGACTTGAAAATATAAATCCAATTGCAAGTGATTTAGAGTCAAATGGCTTTTGATTCATTTGACAATTTCAAGTCAAAAAAGGTTGAATATGGGTTTGACTTGGGTTAGTTTGATTTTGGTTTGATGATTGAAATTTATGTTTATATTTGGGCTTATGATTGAAGGATTGATTATTTGGAGAGAAAATCCAATGGTTTGAATTGATTTTAGATTGATTTGGTTGAGTTCAAGAATTTGACTTGAAAGGGTATAGGTTGGATTTAGGTTAGATTTGGACTTTGAGTTTTGAATTTGGTTTTGGTCATTTAATTTATATTTCATTTATATTTGTGAATATAAATGAGAATATAAAATGGTTATGAGAAATATTTTGAGTTTGAAGTGATTTGAATTTGATTTGAGCTATGTCCATAAGCTAAAATCAAAAGGGCTTAGGAAAGATTTTGGATTTAGAATTGATCATGGGTTTCAATCATTTTGAATTAATTCATGATTTGAGAAAATCAATTGTGTTGGAATTAATTTGAGAATTGATTTAGAATTAATTTGAGATTTGATTTGGAATTGATTTGAATTTGAAGTTCGATTTGAATTTGAAGTTTGATTTGAATTTGAAGGTTTACTTAAAGGAAGGATGCAAGGATTGTGTTCAAGCTATAGGGTAGACAAGTTTTCCTAATACCCCTAAGGCATAACCTATTCTTATGGCTAACTCTTCTAAGTGTCTAGGGTTAGGTTAAGTGTTCACCTAATCACTAGAAGTGTCTTAAGATTAAGGAACTCTTAGTGTCTAAGAGGAGTCCTATGTATAAGATGGAGAAGTTGAGAGCTCATTCTGAAAATGAGGTCAACAAAGGGCTTTGAATAGGTGGTGTCAGACTAGGGATACAACATGTATTGGTGTTGATTGAGATGATCAAATGTTTGAACAATGATAAGCACTAACATAAATGATCTACTTCCCAAACCGGGTGTAGAAGGAATTGAGCTTGTGACTACTCATGTTAAAGCATGAGAGAGAAGGGGGAATCCACTGTGGGATTGAGAGATCTGAACCTTCTACTAAGGGAACAGGTTCAAGTCATCCACTAGGGAATGAAAGGTTTGACTTGAATTGCATTTTGCTGGGGAGAAAATTGATTTGCTTTGTTAATTCATGATTTGGTGCTCCACCGGGGATGAAAATGTGAACTTCTCACTAGGGGAGCAAGTTCAAGTCATCCACTTGGGATAAGAGGTTGTGAAATCCATTGATGGATTAGAATTTGGGATCTGCTGTGGAGTGAATGCCACTGGGGAACTTAAATCAGCTCAAAAGATAGTGAGGATAAATTTCATTTTAATTATTTTTGATGGATCCGTTCATGATGGCCGTAGGGTCGTTGCATCTATCGATTACAATCCAAAGGGGTAGTTTACCAACCACATAATAGGACCATCAAATCAAAGGGGTTGCCTTTCGGTTTGTAATGGTCAAGTTAGAAAGAAAGCACCGGGACTCACATTTTCCAAAATAAAGAACCACTGAGGTGATTAGTTGCTTATGCAACAAATCAAACCCGACCTAAGGATGATTATTGAGTGAATGCTGTCGGAGGACTTAAATTAGCTCAAAGATAGTCAAGATTAATTTCATTTTTAGTTATATTTGATGGATTGGTTTATGAGGGATCACACCGAGAAGGAGCTTATATCGCCTAGACCTTCTCTCATTTACAACCAAAGAGAGTAGTTTCTCGGCTGAGGGGAGAACTATCCAACCAAAGGAGGGCCTTTTGGTTTGTAATAGTCAAGTTAGGAAGAAAGCGCGGGGACTCATATCTTCCAAAATAAGAAATCACTAGGTGATCGCTGTTTGTGCAAATCGAACCCTAGGGTCATTGATTTGGCCATGCTAGAAAGAATGCATCGTAGGCTTACATCTTCCAAAGAGAAATGACTGTCGGGGCAACCTGTTTGTGAAAAAATAGATTGAACCTGACCTAAGGGTGACTATGGAGAAAGTGCTGACTTGGGAACTTATTTCAACTCAAGTAGTTAGGCAATTCTAATAGGGAGTTCTGCTGACACTACCTTAAAGATAGGATGTCTGCCTAGGAAAAGGGGCCTCTGGGGGCTTTAATTCCTAATCCACAAGAAAATAAATTTGTTTGTTTCATTTGTTTATTTATCACGGACCATTTTGGGATCATAATGAGAAGAAGGAGCCTATCTCGCATTTACGAACCAAGGGATCATCTCTGTTGAACAAATTCTCCAACCACAGGGGTGGCTACTAGGAAAGGGAGGCTATCCAATCCAAGAGTAACCTGGGTAGTTTCTAAATGGGATCGTAAAAGATGTGATCCAAGTAGATTTCCCACAAGGAAAGGGGCCACTAAGGGCATTATTTAAAACCCTAAAGAAGATAAATTCTGTAGGTATTCGGTGGATAACTCAAGGAGAAAGCATGGGGACTCACATCCGCCAAGAGTGGTGTATCCATCGGGTGAGTCACTGTCAGCTAGCAAACATTAATCAACCTAAGGTGCCCTTTAGTTTGTAATAATCAGCCTAGGAAGAAAGCATCAGGGACTCACATCTTTCTACAGCGAAACTTATTGTCGGGATAGTTTGTCTTCGGCTTGACAGGTGTTATCCGACCTAAGACGACTACTGAGTGAATGCCACTAGGGGACTTATATCAACTCAAATGTAGTCAAGAGGAAAGGAGACTCTGGGAAACTTATCCTAAGCCTCAGATATACTCGACCTAGTTAGTACATGATGATTAGTTCAAGAAGAAAGCTCAAGGACTCACATCTTTTTAAACAAAATCAACATGAGGTAGCCATCGCGTAACAAAGCTCAAACTAACAAGGTGCTTGTTGGTTTGCAATGGTCAAGTTAAGAAGAAAGTGTGGGAACTCAAATCTTCCAAAATAAGTAACCACTGGGGTGACAGACTAGCGAGGTAGCATGTCAACCCGACTTAGAGTAGCTAATGAGTGAGTACCAGAGGGGGCTTGCTCCCACATTAAAATAGCACGAGACAAAAGATATGTGTTTATTTTATTTATGTTTGTGTTAGAAGGAAAAGGATGCCTCTCGGGTTCTCTTATACCTATCCTAAACCACGCTGGGGAATTGAGGAAATGGTGCCATAGATGGTAGTTTTGATCCCACTAAGAAAGGATGCCACTTGGGTTCTCTTACACCTAACTTAGTTGTGTTAGTCGAAATAGGATGTCTCTTGGGTTCTCACACACCTATTCTAGTAGTACTGGGGAAATTATGTTTAATTTGTGTTTTTGTTGTGAAAGAGGGATATGATGTCTCTTGGGTTCTCTTACACCTACCCTAAACACGCCATGGCAGATTCACAATTAATTAAATCACGCTTCGAATAAAGAGAAGATTTTGATGAATTGGAATGAAATTTTTGATGATAACTATTTTCAAACATATTTTTTTATGGGTAATATTTCTTTAAATAGAGCCCATTAATTGGAAGCATCGGGTGTTCTCCTTTATAATCAATAAGCTAATGAGATCCTCCTTGGTAGGCTTTCTCTATGACAAAAGGGCCTTCCCAAGTGGGTTCAAACTTGCCTCCCATCTTTTGATGGATAATAATTGGTCTCCTTAGAACTAGGACAAGCTCTCCTTCTTAAAATGTTCTAGGGCTAACTAGCTTGTTATGAGCTTGAATCATCTTGATTTTGTATAACTTGAGATTTTGGCATGCCCATAGGCATCTCTCTTCCAAACCTTTGAGCTCTTCAAACCATAACTTAGCATTCTATTTTGTAGTGATTTTACTATCCATTGCTATCCTTAGTGATGGGAGTTGAACTTCTAAGGGTAGAACGGCTATGGACCATACACTAAGGAGAACAGGGTAGATTGAGTTAGAGTTCTGTATGTGGTGCAGTATGCCTACAAAGCTTCAATCAACAGCTCATGCCACTGTTGCTTGTTATCATCGAGTGTCTTCTTTAGTATCTGGATGAGAGTTTTGTTAAATTCTTCTGCTATGCCATTTTCCCTGGGGTAGTATATGATGGAGTATCTCTAGTCTATACCATGTATCCTGGCCAAGCTATCAATCTTGATGCTTTTGAATGCAGTACCATTATTGGATATAATTCATCGAGGCATCCCGAACCTATATACGATATGGTTCCTAAAAAATTGGAGCACATGCTAAGTTATGACCTCTCTAAATTGGATTGCCTCACCACTTAGTTGAAAAGGGGATGAACCGAAGAAGAAGAAGGGTTAATAGAACCCACTATGTCGGTACCCCAATACTCAAATGGCCATGAGGCCAATGTAGGATGTAGAATGTTGGGTGGTTGATGTAGGACCACACCGTGTATCTAACACTGATGGCATCTCCTACCCACATCCATGCAGTCTGTAATCATTGAATGCTAGTAGTTTCCTAGTCTCTTATTCTTTGCTTTCATCTTTGGACTGGATTGATGCGCTTTGCATAGACCTGAATGTACCTCGATCATTATCTTATAGGCTTCGTGTTTGTCTAAACAACATAACCACATATGATCGAAAGACCGTCGGTACAAGGTGCTATCCACGAGAGCATAGGAGAGAATTCTCTATTTCACCTTATGGGCTTGTGATTTCTCTTGAGGTAGTTTTCCTATATTCAAGTAATCTATGAATGTTTGCCTTCAATCCAGCTCCTCATCTTTATTGGCAACAACAACCCCCCTTCAATAAAAATCTCTTCTTGATGAGTTCACATCAATAAGGGATAGACTTTTGCTATGGACCTTAATTGGAATGGACTCATCTTTAATCGATTCTTTAGAAAGTTTGGCCAAAGCATCTCCGTTCTTTCCTCAAGGAACTTTGTAGATGGTGACCTCGGACCAACAACTTCATGGTTTATTCATGGTAGTGATGAAGCTTAGGTTTTAGAACCAGGATCTATGGTTGCATTGAGTTGAATCCCCGATATTGATGCTCTTGACACACCGTAATAGCTAACTCGGATCGATAATCAAAGCCACATACTTGGCTTCATTAGGATTGGAGAGATGGTATGAGAATCTCATCACATTGGGTGCAGGTTTCTACCCCTGCCTTTCCTAGAAGAGTAGATCGTGGTTCTTCTCCTTTATGAAAGGAAGCCATGCCATCAAAATAAATTTCCTAATGGCCATTGTCAACCTCGCCTAAGTTCATGATTTGTTCATCGGGGAGATCATCACTGCGGAATCAAGAAGAGTGTCGCTAAGAAATCGCTAGTCCGACCTTTCACCGCACATAGGGGTACAAATATAATATTAAACTACAAGAGAATCATGGATCAATGCGCCAACCTTCTGGATAACATCAGCCATGTAATGAGATATTGCAGTGGATTGATTCTTGAAATCAAGTTCACCTTATGAGAAAGCATATAGTGTCGTAGCTTTTGGGATGTAAAGATTAAAGCTAGGTAATATTTCTTAATAAGTGGATAGTTTGCTTCAGCAGGGATTAGATGATAGCTGAGATAATAGAGAGAATTCTCCTTCTCTTTGTCATTGTCTTGGGCCAACAAAGCGCCAAGGGAGTCGTCTAATGCAATTGTGTAGAGGTTCAACGGCCTGCCCAGGATAGGGGCAACTAGAACTGGTGGCTTCATCAAATACTGCTTGATATCTTCAAAGGCATGCTGACATTTGTCATCCCACTTGAACTTGGAATCCTTTTTGATAAGTGCTGAGAATGGCTTGCATCTCCCCGATAGGTTGGAGATAAAGCATCTCAGATACACCAACCACCCTTAAAATAATTTAAGTTGGGTTAAACTTTTATGGGGTGGCATTTTTAAGATAGCTTTGATCTTCTCTGGATCTATCTCTATTCCCCAGTGTTGGATAACAAACCCAAGGAACTTCCCTGAAGCTACTCTAAATGCACATTTCAGGGGGGTTCATTTTTAGGTTGAATTATCTTAACCATTCAAAAACTATTCTCAAGTAAAAGAGATGGTCTTTCTTTTCTTTATTTTTGACTACTAGATCATCAACATAGCACTCAACTTGATGAAGAATGAGTTTGTTGAAGATCTAAGTCATAACATATGTAACGACATTTTATGGGCGAAAGGAATGACCTTATAACAAAAGATTATGATCGGGGATCGAAAAGTAATGTTTCTTTCATCCTTGGGGGCCATCTTGATTTGGTTGTAGCTAGATGACCCATCCATGAAGGAAAAGATTGCTTGAGATGAGGCGATGTCCACCATTAATTCTAGTATAGGAAGTGAAAAAAATTCTTAGGACATGCCTTATTAAAGTCTTGATGCATATATAAATTTGGCCATTCTTAATTGGATGACATTGTAGTAAGGTATTTTTCTTCCCTGATGACACTACCATCGATCAATTTCTTGATTTTAGAAATGACATATTGTTTAATTTTAATCGCATGCATCTAGGAGCTTGCTTGATAGGGTTAGCGTTATTGCTACTTGGACCACTTAGGAGATAATATATGTCTCTTCATATCTCCATGCAAAGTAGTCTTTAAACTCTGTCAACTTAACTAAGTCATTGGTTTCTTCTTCATTCATGGCATCTGATGTGTCAAGCGTGGATCTTCTTCTCATCTGAGGTTGATTTTTTGAGCTTGTTAATTCTTTGAATGGATTTCCTCTTCAAATTATAGATGTGCATCTTTGATTTGAAGATCATCTGGATCATTTGAAGTTTCTAAACACACATCCTCATGAGAGTTAGTGTGGTGTGAAAAGAACCTATCAGACTCCAAATGATTGGTGAAAACTAAGCAATAATCATCATCATCGACTGGACCTACTATACCAAATCCTAGTCCTGATCTTGATTGTGCATTTCTGCCTATGTTGTTCCACAGCTCTCGAAGTACTCTGACCTGTGATTGGACCATGTATAAAGAATCAAACCTTTCTTTGCAAGATTGAGAATAGAAGTGAAATCAATAATTCCATTAAATCTTTATATGAATTCTCAAGTTCTAACAGGGGATGATGATCCCAATAGGAATCTCTTTCGGTTGACATCCATGAAAGACTTGGGGGCTTCATTAACTACTAAACCTTTAACTTTTTGAGAAGAAAGTGAGGTTAGAGCTAAAGTTCCCAACTACTGCTTGATAGTTTCACATAAACCTGATTTGAATAAATTCATGCTTTGCTTAGAGGCCTGGTCTTCATCCTTTGTCACTCAGTGTCACCTCTAATGAAACTGGTGAGGGGTTGGTGGTGTGCTAATCACATGAGACTCATCCTCCATGGATTCCAAGTCTGAATAGGCTCTCGTGGCTGGATAACCTGTTGGTGGCTTCCCACTCCTCTCTATGTCCGCCTACCTCT
Source organism: Cymbidium sinense (assembly GCA_021442155.1). Taxonomy (NCBI): domain Eukaryota; kingdom Viridiplantae; phylum Streptophyta; class Magnoliopsida; order Asparagales; family Orchidaceae; genus Cymbidium; species Cymbidium sinense. The sequence continues at coordinate 47,865,477 of CM038218.1, forward strand.
ACTTGGTGGATGTTGAGTGTCTCCACCATATGTCAGTATGGAATGAACTATGGGTGAAATGTAACATGCACTCTACTTCTTCCTTGTTGTCACTCACTTGTGTTTCTTTTTCTTTTTTCTTTTCTTCTTATTTTCTTTTTTATTTAAATTTTTTCCAAGTTTGTAAGAATATACATTCTGATTTTGAGGAAAATAGTAGGTCGCATCTTCATACATCTCGACCTCTCCATCTAAAAATGACTTTTCATCTCGGTTGATATAGTATTCGATTCCATCCTTTCGAAACTTGATGCGCTGATGAATGGAGGATGAAATCATCTTGTTCTGGTTTATTTAAGGCTTACCAACCAAAGTAGTGAACAAAGTATTTGAATCAATTATATAGAACTTGGCTTTGTTCCACTTATCTCCAAAGGTAACACTAGCTAAAGCCTCACCTTGTTCATTGAATCTCTCAACATAATCCAATCTTCGGTGTAGATGTCCATCTTCAAATGCAAGAGTCTTTAGACTCATATTATTCGATGCACGGAACAACCAAAACCAAAAAATTTGAATCCATATCCACTATAATGTAGAGAGACATATGTCCCTAGAAGAAGGTCAGGTGAATGTGACTAATTGGGCTTCTCTTGAATAATGTGCCTCTCCAATAGTAATCACCAAGCTAAACATATTTTGGATCAAGAAGGGCCTTGATTAATGATTCTTTCATCTCTCTTTGGATAGGGCATCATATATGCTTAGTTTCGGCAACTTTCTTAGGTGGCGGGGACATTGTAATCAACTCTGATCCTCCACAAGCATATCCATGGTTGGAGCATCCAGAGAGGCGTTCATTGGTACCAATGACTTGTTTCCCCTTGAGGTGCTACCTACAGAGGTAGAACCTTGCCACTATGGAGGTTAACCATGATGATCTCTTTGTATAACTTCTCTAGACCAGGAATCAAAAGATTCCAAGTCTATCTCTGAGGTGAAAAGTATTCAGAAATGGAAAGTCTATTTTTTGAATTAGAAAGAGGATGATCTAGGTTATAGTTATTGAGACTTAGAGTTTTTAGAGTTAGACACTGACAGATGTAATTCAAACTAGTTTTATTCCTCAATTTCTTGAATTTAGAAGGAGGTACATAGTAGAAATCTAGTAAAGTGGGGTGAGAGATTTGATGACCTCTTTCGCTGATATAAGATGTCTACTAGAAGAAGAGCTAGTTGAAATAGAAATGCCGGGTAAAGTAGTAGCTACAATGGTGGAATGGAGGCTGGGCTCAATTAGTGGTTTCTCTATTTGGTTATCCAGGCAAGTGTGGACTGGTGCTACTGCTATTGAGCTCCCACTTTCTCTAAGTTGTCTTTGGCAGCTTGTAAACCTTCCTTGATGTTGGAGGTTTGAGCTGCCTCAGGCATATGCAAGGAAAGTTTCTTGATTTTGAAATAATCTTTTTAAAGGTTTGGGATAATAAGATTTCCCAACCTTGTTTCATGTTGAGAGTTGTATGACATCCCTTTTTTATTGCTTCAATTGCTGTTGCTCGATTTTATCTTTTGATCTTGAGTCAGAATCTTCATGATGACTTGAGTTATTGACTTTGATTTGTCCTTCTAAATTAGAACCCTCATTTAACAAATTTAGGTATGCTAAATGGTGTTCTAATGGAGAGATTTAGATGTTTGGAGTAGAGAATTTCAGTTTAGAATCCACTTTCAACAAATTTGTGTATGTTGAAAAATGGGTTCAAAGATTTTGAAGAGGTTCTTGATGCTTCCATTGGTTCAATTTTTTATTTAATTTTTATGTTTGGGGACCCTTTATTTAACAAGTTTGAGTACGTTAAAATAAAAGGGTCAATTAATTTTTGTTGGGATTACTCACTTAACATATTTGGATATGCTAAATGAGTAATTTTAAAATAATTTTCTTCTTCTTTTGCTTGTTTGCTCATGATGTGAATCATGTGTGAGTTTAAATGAAATCTTTACTTAGCAAATTTGTGTATGCTAAATAAAGTCCAAAATGTGTTTGAATTTTGTGTTTTATTTTTTGAAGTTAGAATCTTTACTTAGCAAATTTGGGTATGCTAAATAAAGTCCAAATGTGTTTGAATTATGTATTTTGATTTTGAAAAATGGAATCTTAACTTAGCAAAAATTCGAGTATGCTAAATAAAGTCCAAATGTGTTTGAATTTGATTTTTGAAAAGTGGAACTTTAATTAGAAAATTTGGGTATGTTAAATAAAGTTCAAATGTGTCTTGAATTTTGATTTTGAAAAGTGGGAACTTTACTTAACAAATTTGGGTATGCTAAATAAAGTCCAAATGTGTTTGAATTTGTTTGATTTTTGAAAAGAGGATTTTCACTTAGCAAATTTGAGTATGCTAAATGAAGAATCCAAATGTTTTTGATTTTGATTTTTGAAAAGAGGATTTTTACTTAGCAAATCAAGGTATGCTAAATAAAGAATCCAAATGTGTTTGATTTTTATGATTTTTTAAAAGATGATCTTTACTTAGCAAATTTGAGTATGCTAAATAAAGAAACCAAGTGTTTTTTATTTTGAGTTTTGGAAAGAGGATCTTTACTTAGCAAATTTGGGTATGCTAAATAAAGAATCCAAATGTATTTTTTACTTTGATTTTTGAAAATTGGAACTTTATTTAGCAAATTTGGGTATGCTAAATAAAGTTCAAAAGTGTTTGAATTTTTTATTTTGAAAAATGGGAACTTTACTTAGCAAATTTGGGTATGCTAAATAAAGAATCCAAATGTTGTTTGATTTTGATTTTTGTGATTTTGAAAAGTAGATTTCTATTTAACCAATTTGGGTATGTAAAATGAAAGTCAATTATATTTTATTTTTCAAAGATAAATTTTTTGTGTGTAATTATTGTTTTTTTTTAAAAGAAGGGAATTCTAACTTAACACATGTGGAATGTGTTGAGTGGAATTTCAAGTGATGTGAGTTTATTTGAAAATAAAGACCTCCATCCAACATATTTGGATATATTGAATGAAGAGGCTTATTTTCAAATTTGTAATTTTTTGAAAAGGAAGGAATTCCAACTTCAACATTTATGAGATATATTGAAATGGAAATTCAATATTATGATATGATTCTATTTGGAAATGAATTCTTCATTCAATAAATTTAAGTATATTGAATGAGGTTGTTCATTTTCAAATATGTGTTTTTTAAAAATATGATTTTGATTTTATTTGAAATGAAATCTTCATTCAATAAATTTGGGTATATTAAATGAGGATATTCATTTGTGATTTTCGAAAAGATGATTTTTTTTATTTTATTTGAAAATGAAATCTTCATTCAATAAATTTGGGTATATTGAATGAAGAAGTTCATTTGTGATTTTTGAAAAGATGATTTTTTATATTGTTTGAGAATGAAATCTTCATTCAATAAATTTGGGTATATTGAATGAAGAAGTTCATTCGTGCTTTTTTGAAAAGATGATTTAGGTTTTATTTGGAAATAAAATCTTCATTCAATAAATTTAGGTATATTGAATGAAGATGTTCATAAGGTGCATTTTTGAAAGGATGATTTCTTTTTTTGAAAATGAAATCTTCATTCAATAAATTTGGGTATATTAAAAAAGGGTATTCATTTTCAAATATGTGCTTTATGAAAAGATGATTTTGGTTTTATTTGGAAATGAAATCCTCATTCAATAAATTGAATGAGGATGTTCATTTGTGCTTTTTTTTGAAAAGCTGATTTTTTTTATTTTGTTTAAAAATGAAATGTTCATTCAATAAATGAAGATGTTCATATGTGCTTTTGAAAAGATGGTATTTGAAAATAAAATCTTCATGAAATAAATTTGGGTATATTTAAAGAGGGTATTCATTTTCAAATATGTGCTTTTTTAAAAAAAAGATGATTTTGGTTTTATTTGGAAATGAAATCCTCATTCAATAAATTGAATGAGGGTGTTCATTGGTGTTTTTTGAAAAGATGGTTTTTTTTATTTTGTTTGGAATGAAATCTTCATTCAATAAATTTAGGTATATTGAATGAAGATGTTCATTTGTGATTTTTGAAAGATGATTTTGATTTTATTTGGGAATGGAATCTTCACTCAATAAATTTGGGTATATGGAATGAAGATGTTCATATATGCTTTTGGAAAAGATGATTTTGGTTTTATTTGGAAATGAAATCCTCATTCAATAAATTAAATGAGGATGTTTCTCTATGCTTTTTGAAAAGATGATTTTTTGATTTTGTTTAGAAATGAAATCTTCATTCAATAAATTTGGGTATATTGAATGAAGATGTTCAAATGTGCTTTTAAAAAGATAATTTTTTATTTTGATTTTTGAAAAGATTCTACATGTAACAATCTTGAAGATTGTTAGATGAGGTGCAAATATTTTATTATGTGGACTTTTAGAAAAAGTATTTTTTTTGGAAAGTGATGTTTTTATATAAAGGATTTATTTTTCTCTCTTTATTATTTTTGGAATGAACCTTTCCTTACCATAGAAATCATAAGGAGGAAGTCTTTAGTTATTTCTTTTTATTAAATTTTATTTTCACCTAACCAAGGGTTTTAAGACCTACATGGAGTGAGGTCCTAAATTCTAAAAGATGTTGGCTAGCTTAGCTTAAGAATAAAATAAACTAAGTGTCAATGGAAAAGAAAGATAGTCTCGAATTCATATAAAATACAAATCCTCTATTGATAATTGGAGACAACAATCATTTACCAAAGATGGAGAGAGGAACCTTCCCCAGCAGAGGCCCTAGAAAAATCTGTGGTGAATTTTTATTTTTATCTTCATCTATCTTTGAAAATAATTGATGACAAAAATGACACTTGTTGGGACACCATGTAGATCCGCATATGTTCTTATTAGGGTGATTGGGTATGACATTGAGGAATGATGTACTATCTCGAGAGATGGAAGTCACCATCCTATAATGGACCTAATCACCTAATAAAGACTCTAATAATCTTCTAAGTGTACTAGAGATTCTTCTCCTACTTTACATGGAAAAGTAAAGTAGGGTTTATTTTAAACCAGGTTCGTTAAGTTCTCTATGGAGGCATGCCCCCATAGTTAATTACATCTTAAGGAATAAGATTCCTTAAGAATACTCTCAATTAAGCTAAATGATCATTGTCTCCAAAAATTTTTAAGGTAGGACTATCAACAAATTGGTTTATTTTGGAAGAATAAGTGGGATTGATCAAAAATAAAGAGTTATTATCGGAACCAAATGGAAATGAGTAGGGATGCTTATGATACTATGAAGCCTAGTAAGCATTCTAAAGATTGGTGAAAGCCCACAAAGATCTATGAGACTGTGACATTCCTAAGCGGTTCAAGAAGTTAAAAAGTAAAGGAAATCATAGAGAAGAGTCAGAGCGTCAGACGACTCAAAAAAGTAAGAACAAGAGAGAGGGACAGAGTCACAAAGACATAGAGGATAAGATTCACGTAGAAGACTCTCCACTTGCTTGGTACACCAAACGCCATGCAATGACGCAAGAATGAGAGAAATCCAAGAGGCAGGACTCAGGAGGAAGAGATTGTATGAGTGCTATCACCACCGCTTGTGATTCAATTGAAAATGAGGAGAAGTGGAGATTGGAGAACTCAGAGGCAGAGATGCTCAGAGCCAGAAGAGAAGAACTAGGGCATGAACAAATGCTCAAATCGCTCTCCATTGAAAAGTCAAAAAGACTTAAGCAAATAGTAGAATTTAAATCACTCGGAGAAGTCAAATAGGCTAAAAGCTTAAAAAAATATCGAAATAACGCAGTTGTGAAATTGAGAAATCGTGGCGCCTCACCGCTGCTCTTATCGAGCCTTATCGAACACAAGTAACAGTCATTGTTAGGTTTACTCATTCTCAATTCAAACTTTATTGGTGTTCGGCTCATTAGTTTAACGAATGAGCTGAACACGAGCTAATTTTTGAGTCGAACATGAGGTGTTCACGAACAATGAGCTGTTTTGATAGCCCTACCCATAACAATCATTCTAAAATCCCAATTGCAAAAATTACATGAAAAGGAAAAGTAAATCTAGCTAACACCTGCAAAATAGAGATTAGCTAAATAAACCACACAAATCTCAAGCATGAATGTTGGACTCATAACCCCACACATGGGTGACTAAGTCCACCTTTCCTATTGGATTATGGTTAGGGGTATAAGCACTTGAACATCAAAAGAATTTATATTTTTTTTTATCATAGCGCCCCTTAAGCTCAATCCCCTGTAGAAAATAATGATTATACTAAATCGTCCTATCATTCATTCTACTCACATACATCCTAATCATCTAGACTAAAATATATATCATAACAAATGCAAACATCAAACCATGTACCGCCTTAACCTAAAACTAGAAGTGGTGACTTAGCTTAATGTGTGTGCTTTAGAGGTTTGTGTGGTATGCTTAGCCATGGCCTTATGATAGAATTTTCTAAGTGCGAAAAATATTTAACTTAGAGGAGGGTTTCATTCAAATGGTTTAGTTGTTTTAGATTGATTTTATTTTATGTTTTGATTTGGTTCAAGTGAATCCTACAATTAATTACTAAGTTATAAGAGAGGGAAAGAAGAAACTTCTCTTTCCTTCCCTAACCTAAGTAATTTCTAAAGTGGATTCATGTTTTAATTTTGTTTAGTGAATGTTTTATTATATGCTTTAATTAATCCTAAGTTTAGATGAACTCTAAACAAACCTATTCAAAAAGAAAGGCATTTTAAGATTAAGTAAAATGAACTAAATTCACAAAACATACATCACTTCATTTCTTTCCCAACATATATAACTTGCATATGAATGAGTCCTAAACATATCTATACATACAAATTGGAATGTTTAGTACACTTTATGATGCATGTTAAGTAGTTCCTTTAAGAAAATTTGGATGTTTATGATGCATGATTTTCATTAAGTAGCAAAGGGTTTCTTATCCAATTTTCACATGCACATATATGAATGTAAGAAAGACATAAGATGCCATTGTTAACTAGGGGTGTAAGGTACAAGACCTACTTATTACTTAAAGCCTTGCAAACCCGGGGTTGTCAGACTAATATATCACTTTCCTTAAATACAAGCATGTGTACAAAAGAAATGAATGGAAAAGAAAGAATGCAAAAGTTTGTGTTGGATGATTTTTGTTTATGCAATTTATATGTACAAGTGTAGGTATCCTTCTTAACTAATAGTAAAGGAATGAATATGAGATGGAATTAGGCAAGTGTTAGGTTCTTTTCAAATGAATTAAACACATTACGAAGTCATATTCAAAATTATACTAAAAGAGAGGAGAAGGAAAACCTACACTAAGCACATCCTTATATTTTACTCACATGCAAGCTCATAAGTAAGATATAAGTAACACACTTTCAGTTTTGGTAATTGATTCATATATTTTTAAAAATAATTTGGATTTAATAATGATAATAGCCACTCATATTTTTTACTTTAGCCAAAACATGCAATTTGATATAAAAGAAACATTTTCATTTTGAATTTGATTTTTTGAAAAGCATGAATGTATGAAATGATATGACACACACATTTAGCATGTTGGTAAAGAACTAAAGTAATGAAAGCATGTAAACACATTCATCTTAATTAATTCTTAAATATAATCTTATGAAATAAGAAAGCTTAAAGCAAATCAAAGTTTGTTTGATTTTGAATTTGATTTAATTTGAAAAATGTGAGGAGAGTTTGTTGTTCCTAACCAATTCCCACATGTGTTTGATATTTTTGTTCAATTTTTAGGTGATTAGATTCATTTTATATTTTGCTTAGGTTAAGGTATGAATTAAACATGTTTATTACCCCTTACCTACACCACCTTAGCATAGTTAATCAAATAATTATGAGGTAATGAGATGACATAAAACCTCATAAGGAATTTAAATTTTCAATCCTAGGAAGGAAAAATCCTAATGCAATTTGGCTCATGATTAATGATTAATTAAGCTAAGGGGTTTAACTTAAGTAATTTCAAAACACCCTCACATATATGAGTTGAATTTTGATTTTCCTAATTGTACTTAGGCTCTTGAACACCTAAGTATTTGGCCAAGAAGAATTAATTGAGTTCTGAAAAGTTTTACAATTTATTGAAATTAATTAAGGGGGTAATAAGTGAATTAACCCTTAATTAAGGATGGATTAAGAAGGAAAAAAGGGGGTTTAAGGAATAGCTTAGGGAAAATGCAGCAAAATTATTCCCATAACCTTGTATACATTTAAATAGACTTTAATCAACTCAATCAAAGGGTTAAACCACTAATTTTAACCTTAATTAACCTTAATTACATTAAGGGAGTAATTAAGGAATGAACTAATAATTCTCCTAATTAAGCCACAAATAAATCCCACGAAAATTAGGGGAGGTATAAGTCATCCCTCTAATTACACCCAAGAAGTTTGAGATAAATCAGTGGATTAATTAGGGAGTAATTAGCAAATTAACATTTCTAATAAAATAAAAAATCCAGAGAAAAGATCTATTTAAAACTAATCAAAATAAATTTTAGAATATTATATGTTCAATTATATTTCTAATGCAATTTATTTCATTTTTTTTTGATTTTTCCATGTTGATATATGAATTTGAAGCTTAGGTGATTAATTAAAATTATTTAAATCCCTAATTAAATCGCATCCCACCTGCACCACATTCATGCGCATGCTTTACACACATGCGGTTGACACGGCATGTGCTTTACACCCATCACTATCTGATTGGTTTTTTAAAATGTTGCATCGCTGGCCGATGCTACACTTTCTCCTCAACCGATCAAGGATGGATGGTTGAGATTAAAGTTGCGGATCAGAGTATTAAAAAAATATATCACGCATTTTAATCTTGGTTGTCCATCCAAAACACGCAGATGGATGACCAAAGATCCATCCGTGTTATCCCTTGTGAATCATGTGGATGATCCAAGCGATGAGCTCTGGATCGATCCCAAATTTTACCCACACCATCAACATGCATAGAAGATTACATCCAATAGTCAAGATCCTATGAAATTAGCATTTCTTTCATAAAGCTCCACACCACATTGAGTTTAATGCTCGCAACCTCACCGCCGATTCCCATGGAGAAGCTTTGTCTAGTTGAGACGAAGCTTTGCTAAAATTTTGAGGGGTTGGGGATGAGTGGATTCTCCTATGGGTCACCTCCTCCTTTTCTTGAGCTTGGCCTTGTTGAACTGGATCTCCCCTTGCTTCAAGAACTTGAAAGAGAGCTTGGGCAAGCTCAATTTAGCTCACTGATGGAGTGTGCAAAGGGAATTGAACTGATTTTGAGTGTGGAGTGAATTGGCTTTTCAATAGACCTCCCCTATTTTCAAACTCTGAAAGCTAAGAAATGAAGTTCTCAAATCCTCTCTAGGAAGCTTGGGAAGACTCTCTAAGGCTTGCTCTGAGTTCCTAAGCTTCAATCAATAGAGGGGAAGCTAGAATTGAAATGAATTAAGGGGAGTATATCTCCCCCTTTGGCAATCAGATGGCTGAGCATAGGCTTGCCATTTTGATCCAATTACCTTGATTCAAAGGGTTTGTTAGGCTGGGGACTCCCTTGAGTTCGATTTGGAGGAGTGCGAATATGAACTCCCCATGTGCTCAAAACAAGTCGAGGCATGATTCTTATGTGGCCATTTCCATGCACATGGTCGGTTTGGCCATTGGGTCCAGTTGGGCTGACCCAAACCCATTAGGTTTGCACCACCCTCCTAGTGTTCACTTGATCTATTAGGAGAGTATCAAGTAGGTATGAAGAGGATTTGACCAAATCCCAAGTGAAATTGGCCAAAATTTACTCTATGGCCTAGGGGGAAAATGGTCATTTGTCTGATTTTTTATTTTAGGTATGTTTTGTATGTTGAGAAAATAGGTTTGGCCAAGTTTCATGGAATTTGGAGTTCATTTGGTATGGTTTGGCTCATGTTGACCCCTTTAGGTCAAAATGGGTCAATTTGGGTCAAGTTGACCAAGTGGTCAAATTGGGTCAAACCAAGGGTTAGGTCAAGTTCATATGACCATTTGAAATGTTTTGGTGGCTTTGGTCTGATTCAATTTGGTTTAGGTTTAAATTTGGTTCATATAATGTCATTTAGGTCAAATGGGTCAAGTTGACCAATTTGACCCATTTGACCTATTTGAGCAAGGTCATGGGTAAGTTTAGGTTTGGTTAGTCATATGAAGTGGATTTGTATCTTTGTTTCTAATCAATTTTGGCTAAGTTTATATTTGGCTCAATATGACCATTTTAGGTCAAGTTGGGTTCAAGGTCATAAGTCTAGTTGGCCAATTGAGGCTTTGGTCAAGTTCCACAAGTGATTTTGAATGAACTTGACTCATTGGTTTCAATCAATTTGGCTTAGATCATGTTTTGACACTTTTTGACTTTTTAGGTCAAGTTGGGTCAACTTGAGTCAAGTGGCTAATTAGGCTATGTTAGGCTCAAATGTTGACTTGGTCAACTTCAAACATTGGTCATGAATGAACTTAGATTAATGATTTCAAGTTTGGCCTATGGTGGATCTTGGCTATGTTGCATTTTGGCTAAGTGTTGACTTCATCAACCCCAGGTTTGACTTAGTATGACCCAATTTGATTGATTGATCATCTCATGATGATTGTTGATCATGATGAGAGGCATAGATGGGTTTAGTTCAATCCAATTTGTTTAGGATTAGAATTTGGCTCATAAGGGTACTTTAGGTCACTTTGGGTCAAGTAAGCTTAAGTATGTCAAATGGCTTGGTCAAAGCTTGATTTGAGTTTGATTGAACTTGAATATGGACTTATGATTGAAATATAAATCCATTTGCAAGTGGTTTGAAGTCAAATGGACTTTGATTCATTTGACAATTTCAAGTTCAAAGGGTGAACATGAAATGGATTTTGGCTTGATTTTTGGATTGAGTTTTGGTTAAGTGATTGAAGTTTGTATTTATATTTGAATTCATGATTGATTGATTGAATCATGAAGGAAAATCAAGAGTTTGGCTTGATTTTAAATTGATTTGGCTAAGTTCAAGAATTTGACTTGAAGGACTTAGGTTAGATTTTTAATGAGTTTGAGTTTGAGCTTTGGAAGTGGTTTTGATTGTTTGAATTTATATTTCATTTATACATGTGAATATAAATGAGAATATAAATGGGTCATGAGAAAATTTCATGAATTTGAAGTGATTTGATCATGATCTAGGCTAAGTCCTTAAGAGGGAGATTAAGGATTTAGGAAAGATTTAGTGAATTATGAATTTGAACTTTGGATTTGGTTTGATTGATTTTTTTTTCTTTATTTATATATGTGAATATAAATGAGAATATAAATGAGTTATTAGAAAATCTCATGAGTTTAAATTATTTGAAGATGATTTAAAGTTAAGAGGAATTAAGGACTTAAGAAGGATTTTGAATTATGAATTTGAACTTTTGATTTGGTTTGATTGATTTGAATTTATATTTCATTTATATATGCAAATATAAATGAGAATATAAATGATTTATGAAAAAAATTTATGAATTTGAATTGATTTAGATTTGATTTTTGCTAAGTCCATGAAGGGAAATCAAAGGACTTAGGCAAGATTTGGAATTTTGAATTTCAACTTGGAATTTAATCATGGATTTCAATCATAGGTTTCAATCATGTGGCATTGATTTGAGTTTGGAGAAAAATAAGTTAGGCTATAATTGATTTAGGTTTGATGTTGATTTGATTTGGAGTTTGACTTGAAGGAAGGAAGCAAGGAAAGTGGTTCAAGCTATAGGGTAGACAAATTTTCCTAACACCCAAGGCATGACCTTCCTATGGCTAACTCTTCTAAGTCTCTGTAGGCTGAGTGTCCACCCAATCACTAAATGTGTCTTAAGATTAAGGAACTCTTAAAGTCTAAGAGAAGTCCAATAATGGAGGGGTTGAAGCTCATCCTAAAAATGAGGTCAACATAATATTTGAAAATAATTATCACCAATAAAATTATATCTTTTTATTCATCAAATATTCTCTTCATTTCAAGCATTATTGAATTTGCCGATGCATTTAGGATAGGTATAAGAGAACCCCAATGGCATCCTCTCTTTCATCAACATAAACACAAACTACACATAATTCTCCAGTGTTATTAAGATAAGTGTAAGAGAGCCCAAGAGGCATCCAATTTTGACTAGCACAACTAAGTTAGGTGTAAGAGAACTCGAGCGACATCCTTTCTTAGTTGAGTCACCATTGCCCCTGTGGCACCATTTCATCCACTCTTCGATTTGTTTAGGGTCGGTGTAAGAGAACCCAAGCAGCATCCTATTATTTCTTTCACAACACGAACACAAATAGACAAATAGATACACATCTTTTATCTCTAGCTATTTTGATGTGGGATAACGCCCCCTGCAGCACTCACTCATTAGTTTCTCTAGGTTGGGTTGATGTGTTACCTTGCTAGTTTATTACCCCAGTGGTCCCTCGTTCAGGGAAATGTAAGTCTACTATGCTTTCTTTCTTGATTTGACCATTGCAAACCGACGAGCACCTTGTTAACATGGTAGGCCTTACTACGGTCGGTAATCTACCGTCATGACTAGCTTCATTTAAGAGGATATAAGTCTACACACCTTGTTCTTAAACTAGCCATCGTGAACTAACTAGGTCAAGTTGAGGATTAGGGTAAGTCCCTCAGTAGCTTCTTTTCCTTCTTGACTACTTCAAGTTTAGGTCCAGTCCTGCTTTAAGACTCCCTACTTGGTAGTCTCCTGGGTTGATCTTGCATCATCAATGGGTCGCCCTAGTGGTTGATCTATTTTTTGGAAGAAAGGCCAACTTGACACAACTAATCCTATCTTAAGGTGAGCATACATTCAATCAAACCTTATGCAGGATTTCATCTCACCTACCCCTTTAATGTCGTAGAGCAGCTTTGAGGAATTGATTCCTTAGAAATATCCTCTATAACTTACCCTACTTTTGTAGTTAATTTTTAGTAATATGCAATAATTTTGAAAATTATGTGTGTAATCGAATTACATATTCATAGGTGATGTTATTTGTCATTCAATTAGTGATGAGTAATGACTATGAGGACTAGCTCAACTAGTGACTGAGCATAGTAACAATATGATGATTGTTCACTTGGGTTAAAAACAATGGCTGATTATGTTGACAGTCATGATCTGTTAAATAATCATTCATTCTAGAATATAGAAAGTGAAAGTCAAATGTTTTTTAATATTGACTATGTCCGCATTTATCAAATGATGAGAGAATGGGATAAGATATTAGCTTTGATGGACCATCTGATGATAATGTCCTATCTGATGATGTTGAAATCCTAGGTGAACTTGTTAAAGGAATGTGTTTTATGCGTAGAAGAAGTCTTTAGTTTTCTATTTTTGGTTGGTTCATAGTTAACAACGTCCAAATTGAAATAATAACTTCAAACCAGAAGAACTTCACAGTGATATGTGTTCAAAGATGACCATTTAGACATGTAAGCGGCGTGCATTGTAGTCACAATAAGCATCTAGGACGTGCATGGAGAATCTCTAGAGTTGGGGATGACCATAGATGCATGAATGCAGTGATAGGCAATGGCCACTGATAATGTAGTTCTAAATTCATTGCTAATTTCATTCTACCTGTAATACAACATCAAATTGATCTAAAACCTAGAGAGATTATCAGTCGAATAGAATCAAAATTTAATGTGAAAGTATCTTATATGAAGGGGATGCTAGTAAGGCAATTAAGATAATTTTGGTAGTGAGAAGAGTCTTATAGGACTCTCAATGTCTTTATGGCAAGCTTGTTCCGATACATACAATCTATAGAATACGCAAGCACCATACACCGATTCTAGAGACTTTTTTGGGCTTTCGATACATCTATTTTTGGTTGGGGCAGTTGTCATCCAGTCTTGAGCTTGGATGGGACATTCTTACTTGGCAAGTATTATGGTACATTGCTTACTATTATTAGAATTGATAAAAATAATGGTTTGTTTCCTCTTGCCTTTGTTGTGGTTGAATCTGAATCAAACGAATTTTGGCTTTGGTTTCTAATGTGTCTATAAGAGATACTACTAGTGGTATCAGCTAGAGGTGTGTTGACCTCACTTTTGGAGTGAGTTCTCAACCTCCACTTCTTAGACTTAGGAGTCTTCTAGACACTAAGACTTTCCTAGTCATAAGACACTTCTAGTTATAAGGGCAAACACTTAACCCAAGCCTAGAGACTTACAAGGGTTAATCATAGGATTAGCCATGCCTTAGGGACTTAGGAAAATCACTTACTCTATAGCTTAAACCCAATCCATGTACACCTTCTTAAATTTAATTCAAATCTAAATTTCCAACCAAACTATCAAATTCTAATTAAAATCCAACTTCAAATGATTTAATCCCATGATCAAATCCAAGCTCAATGTCCTCCTTAAAAGCCTTATGATGAATTTTGTAAGCTTAGCCAAATCTCCACCTATGTTATCCCAAACTTGATTGATATCTTTATAAATGAATTATTCATTCATTTATATTCATAAATATAAATGAAACCCACCTTCCAATGACAAAAAAAAAATCAAACTAAATCAATTTTCTACTTAAGCCCTTTTGGCCTTCATCCATGAGCTTGGTCAAATTTGCTTCAAAATCACTCCAGACTCAAGTGATTTTCTAATGAACTGTTTATATATTCATTTATATTCTCAAATATAAATGAAATATAAATTCAAATATCCAAAACCAAATCCAAAATCAAATCAAAATCCAATTTATACCCTTTATCCAATTTCTTGGACTTTACCAAATCTATCCAAATCAAGTTAAAAGCTAATAGATTTTCTCTTGAATCAATCGTTCCTTCAATCATCTATCCAAATATAATTGAAATCTATAATCATCAAGCCAAATCAAAATCAACTCAAGTCAAATCCAACTCCAGCCCATTTGACTTAAAATATTCAAATGAGCCAAAACTCATTTGAACCCAAATCAATTGCAATTGATTTTATATGTCAATATCAAATCCATATATAAACTCAATTAAATCAAACTCAACTCAAAATCAAGCCAAACCTAATTGGCTCACTTGACCAAAGTGGCCAATTTGACTTACATCAACTAAAATTAAATTCAATCAAAATCAAAGTGAATTAAGCTAATCCAAACTTCAATGATTGTTGATTATCCTAGTTAATCAATTATCATGGATTGGGTCAAACAAAATAAACCTAGCCCATTTACCAAGTCAACACTTTAACTCATATGAACTCAAACTAGCCAAATTACAACATAAACTAAATTGATTGCAACCAATGGTTCAAGTCCATTCCAAATTGATTATTGAACTTGATCTAACCCTTAGTTTCACCCCAATTTAACCAATTGGTCAACCTAATCTGATTTGACTCAATTTGGCCAAAATGGGTCAAATTTACCCAAATTAAAATAAATGAACACCAACTAACATAAAATTTGGTCCAACTTACTTTTGTCTCATTTCAAATCTGCTCAAATCAAATTCAATACCAAATGACCACTTTTCTCTTTGGTCAAGGGCATCCCATGAGAAAGGACACTTACCCAAATGGTCATTTCTCTTCATTGGCCACTTGGCACTCATCCATTGGTCCTCATAGGCATTAAGGACACTTACCAACCTGACCTAAGAGGTGGTTGGGTCAGCCATGACTCATGGGGAGGTGAATTAACCTCACTTCTCCTATTGGAACACTTGACATGAAGGAATTCCACCTCCCCTTGCTAATACACCCATTTGTCCTTCATGGAAACCACTTCCCATGCCTTAGCCAACCAAAATAAGCCACCTAGAATGATTCCCTACCATTTTCAACCACCCCAAGCCAAAGAACATCCACTAGGAGCCAAAAAATCACAAAACAAGGGGATTTTTGGCCATATTGGAAACTAGAAAATTAGAGACATCAAAGATTGATCCTCTTCCCTCATTTCATTCTCTTACAGCTCCCAAACCAACCAACAACCATTCTCACTTGGTTTTGAGCAAAGTCATCAAAATCAAGTGGACTCAAGGAAGGGACAATAATTGTAGAATACAACATTCCAAAGCGGCAAGAGCAACCTATTCCAAAGCTTTCTTGCACTCAAGAGAGTGCTTGGATCATCATTGCCACCAAAACAAATCCCCAGTGAGGTAATTTTTAAGAACCGTAGTCGACCTTAGGAGCTTTTATTTGTGATGATTTTTGTGCACTTTTAAGAATTTTTCTTAAATAAACCTTGTATTTTTCATTTTATATCATGCCAATATGAAAAGAGTAGTTTTTTTTGGT
Organism: Cymbidium sinense; assembly: GCA_021442155.1. Taxonomy (NCBI): domain Eukaryota; kingdom Viridiplantae; phylum Streptophyta; class Magnoliopsida; order Asparagales; family Orchidaceae; genus Cymbidium; species Cymbidium sinense. The sequence goes on from CM038218.1 coordinate 47,881,814, forward strand.
GTGAATCGATGTGAAAATGAGCCCATTTGGGTGAGATTTTATAAAATTCCAATCTCTCTCGCACAATCCCATCAATTTTAACTAGTAAGAAATGCTAATCTCCTTGGGGATCGACTTGAGATTACGCATTATAGGCCTATTTTTGCCTTAAGATCCTCGAATGCAATTTGGATCATCCGATCTATGACCGACCATACTGATGACCATCACTGGATCCGGACCGCTCGACCGCATCATGGTTCTATCTCTCCACTTTCCCACCTACCAACGCTGCCCCGCTCAATCGCTGCCATGTGGCACGCATGCTAAACCGCTCTAATAGCACCACGTTACCATGTCAACATCATGCGGTGCTGACTAGGATAAGTAGGAAATTTAGTCTTTTTCAGTTTTAAAAATTATTTAAATCACCTGGAACTTCAAAAATTCATAGAAAATAAAATACTTAACAAAAAATTATAAACAAGAGCTCGTTCGATTTATTTATTTTGATAGAAATCCAACAAACCTAAAATCCCAAAATTTCACTAAATATTTTGGGGTGAATTTAAGTTTTAGGAAAAATTAAATTTCATTAATTAAATTAGAAATACACATCAGATTGATTTGAAATTTTTATAGAATAAAATTATTGTTTAAATACACATACAATAAAAATTTAAAGTCAAAACAATCTTTTGATTGGGAGATATTGTAGTTTGAAACATAAATAATCTATTTTAGCAAAAATAAATTAATGTACTTTATAAAATCATGAAAATCATTTAAATCTAATGAACTTTAAAAAATCATAAGAACAACAACAACAACAACAAGCCTTAATCCCACTTGGTGGGGTTGGCTACATGAATCCTTCATCTCCATTGTGTCATGTTATGTGTCAAATTCTCATTTAAATCAAGTATACTAAGATCATTTTTATACATCTTAACCAAGTTTTTTTAGGTCTACCTCTACCTTTCTTAACATAAGGCAAATCTAATGCATCTACTTTCCTAATTAGTTCATCGGACGACTGACGCTTTATGTGGCCAAATCATCTAAGGCGACTCTCCCTAATCTTATCTACCACGGAGCTATTCCAACTTTTTCTCAATATACTCATTTTGCATTCTATCTCTAAGAGTAAAGCCACTCATCCACCTAAGCATCCTCATCTCGTAACATTAACTTAATCTTATGCTTCTCTTTATTGGCCAACATTCTCGCACTATAAGTCATTGTCTTGCCACCATCTTATAAAATTTTCCTTAAGTTTAAGTGGAACTTTTCTATCACATAATAGGCCGATGCATTCCTCCACTTCAACCATCCAACTTGAATTCTACTAATAATCTATTTCACCATCATTTTGAACAATAGAGCCTAAATATAAACACTCACTCTTATTAATGACTTGTTCACCTAATGTCACAACACTACTAGAACTTCTACAACTAAAATTACACTCCATATATTCAATTTTTAGATCTACTTAAAAGAAAACCTTTAGACTCTAGAGTTGACCTCCATAATTCAAGTTGTTGGACTCCCTCTCTAGTCTTATCAACAAGAAGAATAAAGCATACACCAAGGTACATCTTCTTGTAAATGCCTAGTAAGAACATCCATAACTAAAGTAAAAGATAAGGGCTTAAAGATCCTTGATGTAATCCAACTAAAATAGGAAAATATTTTATCAATCCTTTTGTTTGGACACAAGTAGCCTTTTAGTATACATATCCTTAATGACTTGAATATAACCAATATTAACTCCTTTTTGTTCTAGAACTCCCAAAGAACATCTCTGAAACTTTATCATAAGATTTCTCTAAATCAATAAATATCATATGTAGATCCTCCTTACTTTCTATGCTTCTCCATCAAACCCCTTAACAAATGTATAGCATCCATAGTAGATCTACGCATGAAACCATAAACTTTATCACACATCGTAGCATGCTCACTATCTCTCCCATAATTTAATGTATGGCACATTAACTTAATTCCTCTATAATTTGCACACTCTTGTGCATCACCTTTATTCTTAAATATAGAAACCAACAAACTCTTTCTCTACTCATCGGCATTTTTTAGTCTTTAACATGACATTAAAAGATTTGTAAGCTAAGAAATTCCTTGATCTCTAAACATTTCCACACTTCTATTGGAATATTATCCGTCTCTTTTTTCCACATTTCATTTTCTTTAAAGCTTCACTAACTGATTTACTAATACGATATAAAATGAAATTCTTTTTGTTTAGAGTATTAAGGTTGCTAAAATCAATCATACTTTCAGATCCTTCATTGAAAAGTTTATCAAATACCTCACCACCTATTTTCAATGTCCTTTTCTAAAAAAAAGCATTTTATTATTTTCATCCTTAATACACCTCACTTGAACTATGTCTTTACTTCTCCTATCTCTTTGGTTGGCTAACTTATACATACATCTTTCACTTTTGGTATCTAATCTATTGTATAAATCACTTAAATTTTTTGCATCATCGCTTTCTTAGAATCTCTATGCAATTATATCTTTCCCAATTCTCAGTTTTACATCTAAATCAAGTTTTATAACAATACTTATTTTTATATTTTCTTGCACATCGACTCCACCACCAACTACTCTTATTAAAGAAGTTTTCCTTTTGATTCTCCAAGCACATCTTTATCAACTTGCTTAATTTCACTTTTTTTTCCCACACATAATGTTAGTTTCATGAACATCCCAAATTCTAATCTCTTGTAGCTTTCTCTTAAAAATATTTTATTTGTGTTCTTTAAGTGTCCCCATCTAATTCTAGGACAATAATTTGTTTTTTTTTTCTCTTACAACCTTTCATCTTAAAATCTAAAAACTAACAATCGATGTTGGGTATTTAGATTTTCACTTGAATCTTACAATCTTACAAAATCTAAGCGATCTATTTTTCTTATAAAATCAATCTGTTTTTACTAGATCCATTTTATAAGTAATAATATGTTCATCTCTTTCTTAAATAAAGTGTTAGCAACTACAAAATCATAAGCTAAAGTAAAATCTAATATTGTCATACCTTCTTCATTAGACACTCCAAATCCATAACCACCATGAATACTTTTAAAATCTTCTACCACTCTACCAACATGTCCATTTAAATCTCCTCCAATACATACTTTTTTCTTGAGGTGCCTTTGTATTAATCCCTCTAATTCATTCCAAAAATTTTATTTTATGCTTACCTCCAAACCTACTGAGCATAGACACTTATATTATTGATAATCTTATATCAACAATAAGATTTAAAAATCATAACAAATTATAAAAAAAATATAAAAAATACAAATAAATACTTGATTTTTTAAATAGAGCTTAATTAGGGTTTAATTAAAAACTTAATTAGACTAATTACTCTCTAATCATTGAAGTGATTAATCCAAAAAATTTTGAGATTGTTTAAGAGGATGACCTATACCTCCTCTAAATTTCTTGGGATTTATTACTTGTTAATTAGAAAAATTGATTAATTGAGCCCTAATTACTCTACTAAACTAATTAATGATTTCATTAATCTAATTAAAATCTAAAACACATCATAACCTAATTAATCAATTCATGGGTAGATCTTTAGGTGTTTAATAACCTAAATTTTAAGAAAATTATGGTTAACCAGATGTAGGAAAATCATAAAAGTACTTAATTAAGCTCCTACCAATTATTAATGATGAGCTAATTGCATTGGACCCTTTCACTTTCTTGGATCATTGTGTTATTTTCCATTCATATCATGTTGGCTCATAATTATTAATATTTTAAGGCAACATGGCAAGGGTAATTAATAGACTTAACTTATATTATAACTTAATAAATAATAAAATCAACTTAATTACCTTTGCATTAAACCAAATTAAGTCAATATGAGAATGGTTTAGGACCAGTAAACTCTTTCTCTCATTTCATTAAATCAAATCCAAACATAAAATGAAAATGGCATTAACATGCTTTGGTATTCTTTATATTTTTATTTGATATGATTGTCCTTAGAATTAGTTTGGTTAAATCATGTGTTTACATTTAGTAATTCTTTGATCATGTTAAATATTGTATGTCATTTGAATCAATCATACATGCCTTTCAAAAATAAATCAAATGAAATTTTCTTTATGTTGAGCTTGCATGTGTTGAACTTAATTTTCAAAACTATTATCACTATTAAATCAAAAATATTTTAAAAGCTTATAAATCAATTACAATATTTGGGTGATATTTGTCATAAGTATATGTAAGCTTGCATGTTTTCTAGTTTAAACATAAGATGTGGAGTTCTCTTTCTTTAATTCACATATAGATTTGCATATGTTTGAACCTTCATAAGTGTATAGTCTATTTAAAGACACCACTTTTGAATTCATCCTTACACATTTCTATATTAGAATTTGGATAGAACTTTAACTCATATGTATAAATAAATTCATTTAAAAAAGAAACACAACTTTGCATGATTTGTCATTCTTGTAGTCTTTTGTACATTCATGTGTATTTAAGATTAGCGGGTATATCTATTCTAGAAATTTAGGATGCATTATTTTAAGTAGCCTGAGGATCTTACCTCACCCCATGGTTAACAATGGTGAAGTACTTACTTAAAACTTTTATACACTTGAATGTGCATTTATTAATGAGTGAAAATCATTTTATATAAAATACACATATGCATCTTTCATTTAAAGTGTGCTAAAAGAAATATATTACATGCATTAGTCATACTTAGGATTCAATCATATGCATGTTACATGTGATGGAAAGGAATAATATGATATATGCCATGTGTTAGTAGTTCACTCAAATTAATCTTAAGAAGCCTTTCATGTTGAATGCAATCATTTAAGGTGGACCTAAACTTAGGATTGATTTAAAATATGTAATAAGCCATTCACTAAAGAGAACTAAATCTAATTAACATGCTTTAAAAATGACTTATGAGAGGGCAATTATTTTCTCTCTTATAACACTTAGATGCTAAATGTAAATCATATGAAACCAAACAAAGCACATTAAAACTTGCCAATTAAAGCACTTGAAACCACCCTTTAAATTGATTCTTTCTTTAGAAAATCTTTACTCTAAAGTGAAGTTAGGACATGGCACACAAACCTTAATACACACATTAGATTAAGTCACTACCCTTATGTTAGAGCGGTGCATGGTTTGATGTATGTTTTATTTTATGATGTATTAGACTAGATGAAGGTATTTGTTAGATTGGATGGTAGCCATGATTTAATCATATTTATGTGGGGATTATTCTTAAGGGCCATTAAAAAATATAAATGCTTTTGGTTGCTTAAGCCCAAGCATAATCCAAGTTAGGATAGGTGGGCTTAGCATGTGCAAGGTGCTGAGCCCAAATTATAAATATAACTGCTTAAGTTGTATGTATGTTTAGCTAACCTCTATTTTGCAGGTGTAGTTAGATTTATTTTTCCTATTTTTAATGTAATTTGTATTAGGAATTAGGATTAGTGCCTAAGGGGATAATGATGACATAAGATGGCTTTGTCTGGGAGGCCATGTGATTCCTTTAGAGTGGAAAATCAAATCAAATGAATATATAAAGATGAAGACATGAAGCATAATGAAGACCCTCATAGCATTTATTATTATTTCTAAATTGTAAATTATTCTTTTATGATCGGGTAAGGAAGAACTCATACCCATTTCTTTTTTGGGTTGCCACCAAATCACACCATCCTTTTATTCTTTGTGTTAAATTTATAAAATGTTTGATGTTTTATTTAAATTACATAATAGAAATGACATGCCTTTTCATAGTTTCTTTATGATTGGTTTTTTGTTGTATGGTGTAAGCAATTAGGCTCTTAGGAAAAATAAATTTTTCTATCAATTACATCTCATAATTAAATTTCTAAATAACTCATAACCTCACAATAAGTTAACCATTAAATAAGATAAAAAAGATTTAGCAACCTAAATAGAATATAATGTAATATCATGCATGCATCTTCTACCACTCTTGCAAAATGAGGGCCTTTTCTTCAAATGGAACCACTTGACTATGAGGGCAATCAATGGAGCTTCACCCTCTTCACCTTGATTTGGCCCATAATTTTCAACATTAGGAAAAAAATTGCCTTTGTCAAAATATAATGTCCAAAACAAATAAAATTTCAAAAATATTTCTAAAATAAGTCATTACTCATACCACTCAAGTCTCTTTAGAATGGGTTTAAGGACTTTAGTCTCTTTCTAAAATAATAACCTAACTATCTTGCAAAATCATATAACTTGCCTACATGGTTTTAAAGCATAGGAGTTAGAATGCCATTTCATAAGCCCAAAATATTGTGATTTATCCTCTTATGGAGGTAAACTATATCCCATCTTTGCTTAGACTTAGTTGTGTTTTTAGCTTATGCAAAGCTCCCTAGATTTGAGGTGGTTGTCTTTCAAGATAAAAAAGCATAAATCTCACATCTAGGCATTTTCACAACCTTGTAGGATTATAAGTCCTAACATTCTAATAAAATGTAAACTTTAATAAAATCAATCTCTTCAATTTCTAGCATATATAGACCAACCATAGGATAGATTAGAATACTCACTAGACTTCCTAGTATCATAAGCATTTCTTACTTATTCCCTTTGGGTTCTAAAATAAGTCTTCTTCTTGAACAATCCTATTTGATTTTTCAAACATAATAAATTTATTGATAGTAGCCTTGAAATCTTAAGATCTTAATTGTCTACTTTAATGAGTATTCATAAAATCCCATTCGGATGTAATTAACTATATTGCCTCCATAAACTACCATTTAAAATAAACTCGCTTTACTTTTCCATAAAAGTAAAAAATACTGTCATTAAATACCATCATTTTAGAGTCCTTAAGTGATTAGGTCCATTATGGATGATTTCTTATTTTAAGATAGTGCATCATTCTTTAATGTCATATCCAATCACTTCAATAAGTATCCTACATCTACGTGGTGTCCCACATCAAAAAATAAACACCACAAATTTTTGGCGATTAAGGGATGGTTCCTCTCCATCTTGTAGATAGTCTCCAAACATCGAAAGTAGACTTATATTTTATATAAGCCCAAGACTATTTTCTTTCCTTTCCACTAGCTTTTTTCCCTTAAGCAAAGATAGCCAACATCCTTTAGGTTTTGGACCTCAAATCTATGTCAAAATTCTTGGGTCCCAGGTAAAATTAACTAACTAAATAAAGATGACAAAATACAAATTTTTGAACCTCTTTACCACTAGCGGAGGTTATCCCACATTTAAGAAAACTCAAAACAAGTAAAGTCTACAAATAAGTTTAGCAAAACATAAAATTTATAAAACATAACATTTACTCCATATGAAGTTTGCAAAACATAAAATTTCAAATCTCTTTAAAATAAAGATAATTAAATCATTTAACATACCTAAATTTGTTAAAAGGGATTCTCTTCAAAATCATAATCAAATTTACAATCATCAAAATACCTTTTCAAAGATTTTCATTTCTTAAAATAAATCAACCAACTCCATTTAACATATCCAAATTTGTTAAAATGGGTTCCTTTTAAAAACAAAATCAACATATAATTGAACCTCACTTAAATAACCAAATTTATTAAGTAAGAGTTCCTCTTTTAAAGGCAATATCACACACAAAGTCAAGATATAAGAATCTCATTTTGGCATACCAAATTTTCCAAATGAGAGTTCCATTTTCAAAAGCAACCACATGCAAATAATTGAACTCAAGTAGTATACCTAAAATTGTTGAGTGGTGTTCCTCTTTTTCAACAAGTATGGTGCCTTCTTCAAAATTATATAAGAAAATGCACATTTGAATTCTATCACACACCCAAACTAAATGAGAATTAAATCAAAATAAATTGGAATATGCTTAACATTCCCACATTTGTTAAGAGTTCTCTTTTTCAAATACAAAACAAATTAAACACAATTAAATTCCAATTGACATACCCAAATTTGTAAAATGAGAATTACCTTTATAAAATCAAACATCATCATGAAAATAAAAATTGAACTCTATTTAACATACCACATTTATTAAATGAGTTTACCTCTTTCAAAATAAAAAAAACCAAGTCACACTTTAACATACCACATTTTAGGTAAGAATCCCACTTTTGAATTAAAATCAAACACATTTTGGACCTTACAACATACCACATTTGTTAAGTAAGAGCCATATTCAAATCAAAGCAACAAACACTTGAGTCTTTAACATATCAAATTTAAGTAAGGGTTTCACTTTCAAATCAAAATAAAGCATCAAACACATTCCTTACTTAACATACCACATTTTAGGTAAGAATCTCATTTTCAAACATATTAAACTCACTTGAGCCCTACTTAACATACCAAATTTGTTTAAGTAAGTCTCATTTTCAAATCAAATCAAAATACATCAAACACATTGGGCTACTTAACATACCTAATTTTGCTAAGTAAAGATTCATTCTATCAAATTAAACAATCAAATACAACAAATAATCCTCAAAATAACAAAGATATTTTCAAAAAATATTTTCAAACATGCACTTGGACCTCTCTTAGCATACCCAAATTTGCTAAGAAAAGCTCCAAAATCAAAATCTCAAAATAAAGGTTTAGTAAAAGAAAATAAAATTATCTCTTCTCCAAATGGAGGAACCTCATTCAACATATCTAATTTATTGGATTCCCCAAAATCAACAAACCAATTCTTATGTCAAATTCTCTCTTCAAAATTTTAAATCTCTCCAAATCAAGAACCCCACTTAGCATACTTAAATTTATTGAGTGTAAGTTCAATTCCAAAAAATTAGAAATTAGTGATTGAAGGAAATATGAAGGTCAAAGTATTAAGATTTTCATTTAGAGATAAGAACAACCATCTAGCTCTATTAGAGTAATTCTTGAGGATAGTGATCCTCTTAAGACAAAAAGAAGGTTGATATCTTCTTATCCAACTCTAAGAAAATTATTTCTAAGATTAAGAAACTTTCTTCTTGTGCTTGAGGAGCCTCAAACCTCTAACATCAAGAAAGGTTTAAAAGTTGTCAAAGATAACTTGGGGAGGTTCAGCCAGTGCTAGTGTCCCCACTTGAGATGGAGTGCAACCAAAAGTCAAGCATGTCTTCCATGAGAGCTACTACTATTTAGTTTCTTCTTCTTGACATATATTCATGACTAGGAATAAACTCTCTTGATACTTAATTTCTATACACCCATTTGGAATGAAGAAAATTCCACATACATCTTCTCTACTTTTGATGCTCTTGATTTATTTCAAAACTAACCAAGTCTAGAAATGATAGCAGCTCTAATAATTTTGATCATTTTATCCGATTTAGAAATGGATTCATTTCTAAAACTTACTGTTCAACTTGAGATTGAATTTTGAGTCATCCAACTTTGAGGGTCCCATAGAGAAAATGTTAGACAAAGTAGAACCTTCCAACATATCATTCAAAGTCACCAAAGTTAACCTTAGGGCAGGTTTATAGTACACCTCTCAAGATGGGTAGCAAGTTCATTGGTTAAAATTAAGACATCACTAGACATTTTGCCTATAAATACTTTTGATGGATGACAACCTAATTGATTACAATGTCGATTGGAAGTTATCAAAAGCTAAAGATAGATGAATCTTATCAAAGAGATGAGGAGTCAGATCAAAGCTTTATTTGATCCCAAATATGTTTTTCCTTTACACTATAAGAGATGAAACATTACCTAAAGAAGTCTTAGAGTCACATTCATAGACTTTCGGGACAATGAAAGATATCCCCTCATCACAATCAACATGTGATTGATTATCTAGAGTATTTTTGATCAAAAAAGGTGAATGAGTCTAAGAATGCCAAGAAGATCACATCTCCAAACTTCAAAAAAAGACATATTGAGAGGATCCAATGAACAAGGTGAGGGCTCATTCCATAGTGTTACCTTTGGAGATAGATGATTGAAGACCAAGTTTCATATTATAAACTTGGATACATCTTTTCAATGCTTTAGAGATTGTGATACATGAAAACAATCGTTCATCCCTACACCAATGCATCAAGCTCAGAGAGGTGATTTCATACATGTCAAATGAGATCTCAAGCCATTCACAGTTCATGAGGTCATAGGATGTTACTATCATCCCTCAAAATTAAAATTTATTCTGTGAACTTGGCCAAAGTTCAAAGATAAAAAAAGAAAAAGAAAAAAAAAGAAAAAAGAAGAGAAAAAGAAAGAGAAAAAGAAAAAAAGAAAAGAAAAGGAAAAAATGGAGAGAGAAATGACTAGAGAGTAGAGTCTATCATGATTCCACCACATTGTTACTCCATTCAAAATTTTAGATGACACCTCCACTATAGAGGAAGAGGGAGTGAGAGTTGTGGATGAAGACCTCCTTTTCTACAAAGAGATATCCCTGTACCAAGAGTACACCTACTATCTATATGACTTAGAATCTAGTTGAGGATGAGCTATATGGTTAGTATTCTCACAAGCTTCTTGATAAAGATCCCCATATAGGTGACTTATCATCTGATGAAGGCCCAAAGAAAAGCATGAGTTTTCCAAGTCTATATGTGAAACACCTCATCTAGGAAATCTTAGCTCTAACCCCACTTTTCCTCACAAAAGTAGGGTTTGGTAGTTAAGAAAACCCCAAGTCAGATGTAAATGATTCTTTTGAGCATCATCTCAACCCAAGAAGTTGATGTAAAACTATGATTCATATGATTTCTAAAATTACCTGAATAAGTCTCACCTTGAGTTCTAAGTTAGCAAACAAAAGATTGATTCCACATCTGGTCTAAAATAGGTGATACTCAAGATTATGACCACAAATGAAAATAACCAATCAAGACTTGACTTGATTCATGTGGGTCAAATGATGATGATGATTATCGCTATCACTAATCATTGAATCTAAGTTTTCAAACCACATTAACTAATGGGAGGTGTGAAGAAACTTGATGCTCAAATTTTAAGTCATGGATGCTGAATTTAAAGAAGAGATCAAGTCAACCATCCAACTTAAAGAGATCACATAAAGAAAATTCACATCGACATACATCTTCCTTATTGAATAAAAAAAAGAAAAATGATGGTTAGGATATTGACTAAGTTTAAGGACTAGTTATGAAGTTAGGAAGAAATTTTATTATCTTTATGGAAACCACAAATAGATTAGAATAAGTTATATCAAGAAAGCTCCTAGATGTAGCGATTAAACATCAAACAATAGGATTTTGGGTTAAGAAACTTATGAATGTTTATTATTCAAAGATAAGGTCATTGATAAGAAAAAGAATGGAAATTTTCATATCAATTTTAGGGATCTAATAAGAGCATTCCATAACATAATATGGAAATTTTTATTGAGTTTTTTTATGATTAATTCCATATAATCAAATAAAAGATTTATATTTAAAGGAACATTTAAAATCATGATCTTTTCTAGGGTGGCATGGTAATTTAAATGCACATAAAAGGGGATGACTAATCTTCCCAACTATTCATCACTGGTGTTATATATGATTGTGTCTTAAGTATCTTTTGAATTAGAGAATTTATTTAGAAGAAAGACTAATATAACCTCAAAATGAACCCCATGAATGTATTTAATTTTGTTAAGTTTTTTTTTTTTATTTGGACAAATTATCTATGGGATTTCAAATATAAATGAGAAATTTTATTATGGGATAAAATCAAGGAGGTGTCCCAAATCAAGGTGTGGAGCCCTCCACAAGCAAGAGTGAAGCAATATGATTTTATGCATGATGTGAGAGGCATAATATTCAATGGGTTTCTAAATATTTTATCTTGATTTAATGGCTTTAGTTGAGGCTATGAGTTGTTAATTTTAATTTTGAGTTAATTAACTAGAATATTTATTTTCTCTAAGAGCCTAATCTCATCCGTGCCATTCATCAAATAATGACAAAACTAGGAAAAACATGCCATCATAATGCACAAGCTAAACAAACATCAAATAATTTATAAAGCTAGCACAAAAGAATAAGAGGTCGTGTGGTAAACGATAAACTCAAAAGAAATGTGGTAGCTCTACCCTTATACAACCCGAATTACAAATGAATGATTACAATGAATGAATTCATGTTATCAGGGTCTTCATTCTTCATTCTTCTTTCTTCCTTTCCTTTTTCTCTTTCTTTCTTCATTTCTTTCCATCCTTTGGTTGGTTGGAATGTGGTTACTCCAAGGCTTCACATGGTGCATAAGACTTAGTCTTATGACCAATGTTCATCTTACCCGTAACATTCATTCCAAGTCTTAATTGTAAAATTACATGAAAATGGGAAAAGTAAATCTAACTAAACCTACAAAATAGAGATTAGATAAACTTACCACACAGCCCAAGCATGTATATAAATAAGTTGGAGTTAGCACCCCACACATGGGAAACCAAGTCTACCTGTCCTAATTTGGATCATGCATAGGGGTGTAAGCAACCAGCATAATAAAAGCATTTATTATTTTTATTACAGTGCCCCTTAAGCACAATCCCCTGTAGAAGACAATGATTAGACTAAGATTATCCTGTCATCCAGTTTATGCACATACACTATAACATCCAGTCTAAAAATATTACATCATAAAATAAAATCAAACATCAAACCATACACCGTCCTAACAAAGTACTAGAAATGGTGACATCGCCTAATGTGTGTGTCATTTAAGGCTTGTGTGGCATGTCTTAGCTAGGCTTTAAGGTTGAAGTTTTCTAAGTGTGAGAGGTTTCAATTTAGAGGGTGGTTTCATTTAAGTGATTTAGTTGGTTTGTAAATTTTATTTGTTAATTTGATTTGGTTTGAATGAACCAACATTTAGTTACTAAATATTGTAAAGAGAGGAAAAGAGAAGAGAACTTCTCTTTCCTCCCTACCTTAAGTAATTTCTAAGCTAGATTCATTGATGATTTTTTCCTTTAGTGATCTTTTATTATGTGTTTTAATTAGTCTTAAGTTTAGATTTGCTCTAAACAAACCTATTCAAATAAGAAAGGCTTTTTAGGATTAATTAAGGTGAATTACTATCACATAACACACAACCCTTTATTTCTTTCCAACATGTACACCATGCATATGAATGATTCCTAAGCATACCTATACATGCAAATGCAAACTTTAGCACACTTTGATGATGAATGCTAAGAGATGTTGTTAGAAAAATTTGGATATTCCATGACAGCATGTTCTTATTAAGTAGAAATGAGGGAATCTTTTATCCATTAATCAAATGCACATTTACATGTATGAAAGACATAAGTGAGTATGATGCCATTATTGTGTACACAAGGGTATAAGGTACAAGACCTTTAAAGCCTCAATCCCAAGATGTCTATTAATATACCACTTTTCTTAAATACATGTGCATGTACAAAAAGAAATGAATGGAAGAAGAGTCATGCAAAAGATTTTTGTGTTTGATTTGGTTATGTAATTTACATGTGTAAATGTGAAGATCTTTCTTAACTCATAACATAGAAGTGGATAGGAATGGATTTAAGCAAGTGTTATGTTCTTTTCAAATGAGCTATACACTTTACAAATCTGATTCAAATCAATGTTAAGAGGAGATAAGAAAATCACATAACACATTTTATGCTTTAATCTCATGCAAGTTTATAAGTAGTTATAAGTAGAACACCATCATTTGTAATCTTTGATTTATAGATTTCAAAAATATATTTTAATTTAATAGTGATAATAACCACTCATATTCTTACTTTAGCCAAAACATGCAATTTGACATAAAAGGAAATATTTTATTTATTTGATTTTTCAAAAGACATGAATACATGATTTCATATGACAAAAAGCATTTAGCATGCTTGGAAAGAGATAAAGTGATGTAAGCAAATGACTTCATTCACCTTAATTAATTCCTAAAGACAATCTTATGAAATAAGATCATTTAAAGTGAATCAAAATTGTTTAAAGAGATTTTTATTTTATTTTTGGATTTGATTTGAAAATGATTTATGAGAAAGAGTTTGATGGTCCTAACCCATTTCCCCATAGGTGAATCAATTTAGTTTAATTTTAGCACAATTAGATTGATTTTATATTTTATTTAGGTTAAGGTGTGAATTAAATCCATTAATTACACCTTACCTACACCACTTTAACATAATTAGCCTAACAATTTTGAGCCAACATATGATATGCAACATTATGGAATTTAAATCAGCAATGAACCTATGAAAGAAAGGGACCTAATGCAATTGGCTCACAATTATTGATTAATTAAGCTAAAGAGTTTTCATTAAGTACTTTCATAATCCTCCATCCCATGTGAGTTCGATATGATTTCCTTAAACTTACCTTAGGCTTCTGAACACCTAAGGATCTACCCAGCAAGAGATTTATTAATTTCAGATTATTTTTGAAAGTTTTATTAGACTAATTAAGTTGATCATTAGTGGATTAATCCTTAATTATGTTTGGATTAAGGAAGAAAGGGGGTTTAGGGATTAACTTAGGGAAAATACCCAAACCCATTTCATAAACCTCATACTTACTTAAATAATGTTTAATTATCTTAATTAAGGGATTAAGTCACTATTCATATGTTTAATTACTCTTAATTACATTAAGGGGTGATTAGGGGTTCACTAATTAATTTTCCTGATTAACTAATTTATAAATTCCAAGAAAATTGGGGGAGGTAGAAGTCATCCCCTAAACATTTCTGAGAATTTTGGAATTAATCAATCAAGTAATCAAGGAGTAATAAAGGTAAATAGACTTTTAATTAAAATCTAATTAAGGAAAATCCATTATTCAAAATTAATTAGAACCAATTTTATTTGATTCCCCTTTGAATTATCTTTAAAATGAGCCCTCATTTATATTTTTCTAATTTTTCTACATTTAATTATGAATTTATGAAGTTTATGTGATTAATGGATAAGTAAATAGCCCTAATCAATTAACTAATACCGTCGGCGCCATGTGGACTACTAACGCGGCGCGTGCTTCTTACGTGGCTCGATAAGATTGGTTATTTAAGTTGGCGCATCACACACCGCATCATCCGGAGGCGCGACGCACTTTCCCTTGGACTATCCGATCAAGGATCGGATGGTCATGATCAAACTCACAGTTATAAAGGATTAAATCAGTGGATCTAGCGTGTTTTAATCAGGCCTGCCCATCCAAAAACACGTGGGATGAACAACCCATGATTCATCCCTACGTTTACTTATGGGAGGCAGGCGTGTTCATGGCTTGATCCAAGCTCTAAGCTCGATTAGTCGAGATTCAACCCACACCATCTAGAAGCATAGGGAAGAACATCCAATGGTTGAATTTCAATGGGATTACAATTCCCTTCACAAAAGACCAAGCAATTTTCAACTTAAGCTCAATTTTAATCATACCTCATCAGAGGCTATCACAGGCACTTCCAATGGTGGAGGTAGCTTCGTCTAGTGGAGATGAACCCCTGTTGAAGGTTTCAAAGTTCAATTTGAAGTGAGTTGCTCAATTGACTAAGGCTCCCTCCAATGGCTTGTGGCATTGGCCTAGGTCTCTCTTCTCGTGGCCTGGATGCTTAGAAAACACCTTGAGTGAGCTTGCCTTAGTGCCTTGATGGTGCTTGCAAGAGTAATTGAGGTTTAGTTGAGAATTGAGAAAGTTGGCAATTCCCCTACTTCCCTTATTTCAGCTATAGAGAAAATCGAGAGAGAGAAATTGGAAAGAGCTTGGAAATGCTTAGGGAACTTTGTGAATGCTTGCTTTTGATCTTCTAAGCTCAATTGAATGCAAGAGTGATGGTTTAAGTGGAAATGAGGGGGAGTATATCTCCCCCTACTTGGATCGTAGGTAGAAGCTTGCCTTGACATTTTGATCAAATTGTTTGGATTAAATGGGTTATTTTTGTTGTTAGGAGTCTATGTGCTTTGATTTTGGCAGAAGAGTGGAATATAGGAGGTGCATGTGTGCTAGGTGAGTGTGGGAGGTGATCCAATAGGAGAATTTTGATTGGAGGGGTCAGTTTGGCCTTGGGTTGGGTAATGACTAAAATGTATAGCAAGTTTTGGTTTCAATCAATTTTGGTTTAGTTTGATTTTAGGTTGATTTGACCTTTTAGGTCAAGTTTTTGGTTCATGGTCAATTGGGCTAGGTTGGGTCCAGTTTCCCAATTGAGACTTTGGTCAAGTTCAATAAGTGATTTAGAATGAATTTGACCCATTGGTTGCAATCAATTTGGCTTAGATCAAGATTTGACCAATTTTAACTTTTTAGATCAACTTGGGTCAACTTAGGTTAAGTGGCCAATTGGGCTTTATTTGGCTAAAATGATGACTTGGTCAAGTTCAATCATTGATCATGAATTAGTTTAAATCAATGGTTTCAATCAATTTGATCTATGGTGGATTTTGGCTTATTTAGGTTTCATTTGGGTTAAATGTTGATTTGGTCAAAGGCTAGGTTTGACTTGGTTTGACCCAATATGAGTGATTCATCATCTTGAGATGATTGATGCTCACAATTTCAGGCTTAGATGGGCTTAGTTCAATCCAATTTGGGTAGGATCAGAATTTGGCTCAAAAAGGTGCTTTAGGTAACTTTGGGTCAAGTGAATCGGGTCAATTGGCTTGATCAAGGCTTGATTCAATTTGGTTGAACTCACATATGGACTTATGATTGAAATATAAATCCAATTGCATGTGATTTAGAGTCAAATGGCTTTTGATTCATTTGACAATTTCAAGTCAAAAAAGGTTGAATATGGGTTTGACTTGGGTTAGTTTGATTTTGGTTTGATGATTTAAATTTAGGTTTATATTTAGGCTTATGATTGAAGGATTGATTTTTTGGAGAGAAAATCCAATGGTTTGAATTGATTTGAGATTTATTTGGTTGAGTTCAAGAATTTGACTTGAAAGGGCATAGGTTGGATTTAGGTTAGATTTGGACTTGAGTAATGAATTTGGTTTGGTCATGTGAATTTATATTTCATTTATATTTGTGAATATAAATGAGAATATAAATGGGTTATGTGAAAATCTTTTGATTTTGAAGTGATTTGAATTTTATTTGAGCTGTCCATAAGCTGAAATCAAACAGGCTTAGGAAAGTTTTTGGATTTTGAATTGATCATGGGTTTCAATCATTTTGAATTGATTAATGATTTGAGAAAATAAATTGAGTAGGAATTGATTTAAGATTTGATTTGGAATCAATTTGAGATTTTATTTGGAATTGATTTGAATTTGAAGGTTGACTTGAAGAAAGAAAGCAAGGATTGGGTTCAAGCTATAGGGTAGACAAGTTTTCCTAATACCCCTAAGGCATAACCTATTCCTATGGATAACTCTTCTAAGTCTCTAGGGTTAGGTCTAGTGTTCACCTAATCACTAGAAGTATCTTAAGACTAGACTAAGGAACTCTTAGTGTCAAAGTGGAGTCCTATGTATAATATGGAGAAGTTGAGAGCTTATTCTAAAAATGAGGTCAACAAAGGGCGTCGAATAGGTGTGGTGTCACTGACAAGGTTTACCGCACATATTGGTGTTGACTGAGATGATCAATAATGTTCAAACAATCACAAGCACTAAAGAAATGATCTACATCTCAAACCAGAGGTGTAGAAGAAATTAGGAGCTTAGTGTAATGTGGCTCTACTCATGTCAAAAACATAAGAGAGTGAAGGGGAAATCCACTTGGGATTGAGAGATGTGAACCTTCTACTCAGGGAACAGGTTCAAGTCATCCACAAGGGGATGAGAGGTTTGATTTGAATTGCATCTCGCTAGGGAGAAAATTGATTTGATTTGTTAATTTATGATTTGGTACTCCATGGGGATGAAAATGTGAACTCTTCACTAGGGAAGCAAGTTCAAGTTATCCACTAGGGATAAGAGGTTGTGAAATCCATTAAGAGATTAGAATTTGAGATATACTATGGAGAAAATTGATTTGATTTGCATCTCATAGAGCAAAAGTTGATTGATTTGATTATTTGAATTTGGATCCACTGGGGGAGGTTGGTTGGTTTTGTTGTTTGATTTGACTCCACTAGGGGAGGTTGATTGGTTTATTTTAGATTTTGAATTTTTGAATTTTTGAGATGGACCTTGTTGGTTTTCTTGAGATGCACTGAGTAAGGGCATGTTAGCCTTGATCTACATTAGATTTACCAATCCAAAGGGGTTTTCAGTTTACAATGGTTAATTCAAGGAAAAAAGCATGGGGACTCACATCTTCCTGAATAAGAAACTGTTGGGCTGACATATTAGCAAGGTACCATGTCAACCCGACCTAGGGCTGACTACTAAGTGAATGCCACTAGGGGACTTAGATCAGCTCAAAGATTATCAAGATTAATTTCATTTTTAATTATTTTTGATGGATCCTGTTGATTTGTGATTGACAGCACTGAATAGGGGCCATGTTGGCTTTGATCTACATTAGATTTACCAATCCAAAGGGGTAGTCTACCAACCACATAGTAGGACTTTCCAACCAAAGGGTTGCCTTTCAGTTTGCAATGGTCAAGTTAGGAAGAAAGTGTGGGGATACACATCTTCCAAAATAAGGAACCACTAGGGTGATCGATTGCTTGTGCAATAAATCAAATTGGACCAAGGGCTTACTATTGAGTGAATGCCACTGGGGGACTTAAATTAGCTCAAAAGATAGTGAGGATTAATTTCATTTTAATTATTTTTCATGGATCTTATTGGTTTTTGATGGGATGCAGAGCGTGTTGGTCTTGATCTACATCAGATTTACCAATCTAAAGGGGTAGTCTACCAACCTCATAGTAGAACTATCCAACCAAAGGGGTTGCCTTTCAATTTGCAATGGTCAAGTTAGGAAGAAAGTGCGAGGACTCACATCTTCCTAAACAAGGAACCACTAGGGTGATTGGTTCCTTGTGCAATAAATTGAACCGTAGGTTTGAGTGAATGCTCTGGGGACTTAAATCACTCAAAAGATAGTGAGATTAATTTTATTTTAATTATTTTTTATGGATCTCATTGGTTTTGCGATGGTCTGCACTGAGTAGGGGCAGTGTAAGTCTTGATCTACATCAAATTTACAAATCCAAAGGGGTAGTTTACCAACCACATAGTAGGACCATCCAACCAAATGGGTTGTCTTTCAATTTATAATGGTCAAGTTAGGAAGAAAGCTCGAGGACTCACATTTTCCAAAACAAGGAACCATTGAGGTGATCGGTTGCTTATGCAATAAATTGAATCGAACCTAGGGTTGAATTTTGAGTGAATGCCACTAGGGGACTTAAATTAGCTCAAAGATAGTCAAGATTAATTTTATTTTTAGTTATATTTGATGGATTCCATTAGTTTGCGAGGGATCACAGAGAAGGAGCTTACATCACAGACCTATCTCAAATTTAGATCCAAAGAGAGTAGTTTCACGAGGGGAATAACTATCCAACCAAAGGAGTGCCTTTTGATTTGTAATAGTCGAAAGTAGGGACTCACATCTTCTAAAATAAGAAATCACTGGGGTAATCGATTGTTTGTGCAACCAATTGAACCCGACCTAGGGTTGCCTGTTGATTTGCGACAGTCATGCTAGAAAGAATGTATCGTAGGCTTACATTTTCCAAAGAAATGATTAGGGGCAACTGCTGCGTGGAAAAATAGATTGAACCCGACCTAAGGGTAACTACAGAGAGAGTGTCGACTCGGGGACTTATCTCAACTCAAGTAGTCAGAAAATTCTAATAGGGAGTTCATCTGACCCTGCCCTAAAAGGATGCCTTCCTAGGAAAAGGGGCCTCTGGGGCTTTAATTCTTAATCCACAAGTGAATAAATTTGTTTGTTTCATTAATTTGATTATCACGGACCCTGTTGGTTTGTGAGGGATCATAATGAGAAGGAGCTTATATCAGCCTGGACATATCTCAGATTTACTGAACCAAGGGATAATCTATGCATTTGTTGAACAAATTCTCTAACCACGGGGGTGGCTACTAGGAAAGAGAGACTATCTAATCCAAGAGTAACCCCGGTAGTGTCTAAATGGGGTCGCAAAAGATGTGATCCAAGTAGAGTGCCCACAAGGAAAGGGGCCACTAAGAGCATTATCCAAAACCCTAAAGAAGATAAATTCTATAGGTATTTGGAGCCAACTCATGGCAAAAGCGCAGGGACTCACATCTGCCAAGAGTGGTGTATCCACCGGGTGAGTCACTTTCAGCTAGCGAACATCAATCAATCTAAGGTGCCCATCAGTTTGTAATAATCAGCCTAGGAAGAAAGCATCGGGGACTCACATCTTTCTATAGTGGAACTTATTATCGTGATAGTTTGTCTTCGAGTCGACATCTGTTATCCAACCTACGATGACTACTGAGTGAATGCCACTAGGGGACTTATATCAACTCAAATGTAGTCAAGAGGAAAGGAGCCTTTAGGGGACTTATCCTAAGCCTTAGATATACCCGACCTAGTTAGTACATGATGATTAGTTCAAGAAGAAAGCTCAGGGACTCACATCATTTTAAACAAAATCAACATGAGGTAGCTTACTGGCTGTAACAAAGCCTACCAAACTAACAAGGTGCTTGTTGGTTTGTAATGGCCAAGTTAGGAAGAAAGTGCGGGAACACACATATTCCAAAATAAGGAACCACTAGGGTGACAGACTAGCGAGATAACATGTCAACCTGACCTAGAGTAGCTAATGAATGAGTGCCACAAGGGGCTTGCTCCCACATCAAAATAGCCTGAAACCAAAGATATGTGTTTATTTTGTTTGTGTTTATGTTAGAAGGAAAAGGATGCCTCTCGGGTTCTCTTATACCTATCCTAAAACACGCTGGGGAATTGATGAAATCGTGCCATGGATGGCAGTTTTGATCCCACTAAGAAGGATGCCACTTGGGTTCTCTTACACCTAACTTAGTTGTGCTAGTCAAAATAGGATGCCTCATGGGTTCTCACACACCTATTCTAGTAGCACTGGAGAAATTGTGTTTAATTTGTGTTTATGTTATGAAAAAGGGATAGGATACCTCTTGGGTTCTCTTACACCTACCCAAAACACGTCGTGGCAGAATCACATTTAAACAAACAATGCTTCAAATAAAGAGAATATTTTGATGAATTTGAATGAATTTTTTTATTCTAATTATTTTCAAACATGTTTTTTTATGGGTAATATTTCTTTAAATAGAGCCCATTAATTAGAAGCATCGGGTGTTCCCCATTACAATCAATAAGCTGATGAGATTCTCCTTGGTAGGCTTTTTCTATGACAAAAGGGCCTTCCCAAGTGGGTTCAAACTTATGTCCCATCTTTTGATGGGCAACAATTGGTCTTTTTAGAACTAGGACAAGCTCTCCTACTTGAAAGGTTCTAGAGCGAACTAGCTTGTTGTGAGCTTGAATCAACTTGGCTTTGTATAACACGAGGTTTTTTCATGCCCATAGCATCTCTCCAAACTTTGAGCTCTTCTAACCATAACTTCGCATTCTGTTCTGTAGTGATTTTACTACCCATTGCTATCCTTAGTGATGGGAGTTGAACTTCTGAGGGGAAAATGACTTTGGACTGATACACTAAGGATAATGGGGTAGATTGAGTTGGAGTTAGATATGGTGCAAGATGCCAACAAAACTCAACTTGCTCATTCCACTATTGCTTATTGTCATCGAGTGTCTTCTTTAGTATCTGGATGAGAGTTTTAGTGAATTCTTCTGCTAAGCCATTTTTCTTAGGGTAGTATATGGTGGAGTATCTCCAGTTTATACCATGTATCCTGAAAAGCTATCGATCTTGATGCTTTTGAATGCAGTACCATTATTGGATATAATTCTTCAAGGCACCCTGAACCTATATACGATATGGTTCCTGAAAAACTGGAGCACATTCTAAGTTGTGACATCTTTGAGTGGGATTGCTTCCTACCCACTAAAAGTAGTCGATGGTAGATGAACCCGATGACCCTTGGAAGAAGGAGGATCAATAGACCTAATTCAACACTCAAATGGCCATGAGGCCAATGTAGGATGTAGAATGTTGGGTGGTTGATGTTGGACCACACACCATGGCATCTCCTAGCCACATCCATGAAGTCTATAATCATCGAATGCCAATAGTATCAATCTATTATTTCTTTGCTTTCATCTTTATCCGGATTGATCCTGATGTACTTGAATGTACCTCAATCACAATCTTACGGCTTCATGTTTGTCTAAACATCATAAACACATATGATCGAAAGATCATCAGTACAAGGTGCTATCCATGAGAGCATAGGAAAGAGCTCTCTATTTCACTTGATGGGCTTGTGATTTCTCTTGAGGTAGTTTTCCTATATTCAAGTAATCTATGAATAGTTGCCTCCAATCTAGCTCCTCATCTTTATTGACAACATCAACCTCCCCTTCAATAGAAAATCTCTCATTGAGTTCAACATCAATAAGGGATAGAACTTGTCTATTCTGGACCTTAATTGGAATGGACTCATCTTTTGGACATGCCAATTCTTTAGAAAGTTTGGCCAAAGCATCTACTACTGTGTTCTTTCCTCAAGGAACCTTGTAGATGGTGACCTCAGGGATCTAGGCCAACAACTTCATGGTGTACTCATGGTAGTGATGAAGCTTAGGTTTTAGAACCTTGTAGGATCTAGCAATGTTGACGACCAGCTGAGAATCCCCATAGATTTTGATGCTCTTGACACACACTATAATAGCTAACTCCAGACCAGCAATCAAAGCCACATACTCAGCTTCATTATTGGTGCATGGATTGGAGAGATGGTATGAGAATCTCATCACATTACGATCTGGAGTTAATAGAACTATTTCTACCCCTGCCTTTTCTAAAAGAGTTGATCTTGGTTCTTCTCCTTTATGAAAGGAAGCCATTCCATCGAATAAATCTTCTAATGGCGATTGTCAACCTCCCTTAAGTTCATGATTTGTTCATCGAGGAGATCATCACTAAGTGGGGAATCACCAAGAAGTGAGTGTCTTAAGAAATCCAAGTGCGACCTTTGTCACATAGGGGTATAAATGTAATATCAAGTAGATAATCATGGATCAATGCACCAACCGTATGGATAACGTTGGTCATGAGATATTATAGTGGATTGATTCTTAAAATCAAGTTCACCTTAGAAAGCATATATCATCATAGCTTTTGGGATGCAAAGATTAAAGCTAAGCAATGTTTCTAAATAGGAAGATAGTTTGCTTTGAGGATTATATGAGGTAGTAGAGAGCATTCTCCTTCCCTCATTATTGAGCCAACAATGCGCCCAATGGAGTCGCCAATGCGTTGTAGAGGATCAACGACTTGCCTGTGAATGAGAACTGCGGCTTCACCAAATACTGCTTGATATCTTCAAAGGCATGTTGACACTTGTCATCCCACTTGAACTTGGAATCCTTTTTGACAAGTGCTGAGAATGGTTGCATCTCCTCGATAGGTTGGAGATAAAGCATCTTAGATACACCAACCACCCTTGGAATGATCTGAGTTGGGCTAAACTTTTAGGGGATGGAATTTCTAAGATAACTTTGATCTTCTATGGATCTATCTCTATTCCCCGGTGTTGGACAACAAATCAAGGAACTTCTGCTACTCTAAATGCACATTTCTTCATTTTGAGGTTGAATTATCTTAACCATTCAAAAACTACTCTCAAGTCAAAGAGATGGTCTTTCTTTTCTTTATTTTTGAGTACTAGATCATCAACATAGCACTCAACTTGATGATGAATGAGTTTGTTGAAGATCTGAGTCATGGCCCACTGGTATGTAACACCGGCATTTTTAAGGCCAAAAGGCATGACCTTATAACAAAAGATTCTGATCGGGGATCAAAAAGTAATGTTTCTTTCATCCTTGGGGGCCATCTTGATTTGGTTGTGGCCAGATGACCCATCTATGAAGGAGAAGGCTGCATGATATGAGGCGATGTCCACCATTAATTTTGGTATAGGAAGTGAAAATTCATTCTTAGGACATGCCTTATTAAAGTCTCTGAAATCGATGCATATATGAATTTGGCCATTCTTTTTTTTAACTAGGATGAAATTGGCTAACCAGGTAAGGTATTTTTCTTCCTTGATGATACTAGCATCGATTAGTTTCTTGATTTCAGAAATGACATGTTGTTCAATTTTTAATCACATGGATCAAGGAGTTTGCTTGATAGGGTTAGTGTTAAGATCTATTGTTAACTTGTGGACCGCTATGTCAGGAGATAATCTGAGCATCTCTTCATATCTCCATGCAAAGCGTCTTTGAACTCAATTAGCTAACTAAGTCATTGGTTTCTTCTTCATTCAGTAGCGAACTGATGTATGTCGGGCGTGGATCTTCTTCTATCTCGAGATTGATTTTTTTGAGCTTGTTAATTATTGAATGGATTTCCTCTTCAAATTCTAGATGTGCATCTTTGATTTGAAGATCATCTGGATCATCTGAAATTTCTAAACACACATCCTAATGAGAGTTGGTGTGGTGTGAAAAGAACCTATCAGACTCCAAATGATTGGTGACAATTAAGTAATAATCATCATCATCATCGACTGGACCTACTATACTGAATCCTAGTCTTGATCTTGATTGTGCATTCCTACCTATGTTGTTCCATAGCTTCTCGAAGTACTCTAACTTGTTCTTGGACCATGTATAAAGAATCAAACCTTTCTTTGCAAGATTGAGAACAAGGCGAGTACTAATCAAAAGATGATTTCATTAAATATTTATATGAATTATCCTCAAGTTCTACATCTTCTGATTGAGGATGATGATCCCAATAGGAATCTATTTCACTTGGCATCCATGAAAGACCTGGGGGCTTCATTAACTACTAAACCTTCATCTTTTTGAGAAGAAAGTAAGGTTAGAGCTAAAATTCTCAACTGTTGCATGATAGTTTTACATAAACCTGATTTAAATACATTCATGCTTTACTTAGAGGCCTGGTCTTCATCACTGTCTAACTCAAGTGTCACCTCCAATGAAACCCTGAGAGGTGCTAATGACATGAGACTCATCCTCCGAGGGATTCCAAGTCTATGTGAATAGTGGAATACTCGTGAACTGAACATAGCCCTTGGACTAGAGGCCAACCGGGGTCTTCCACTGAACTACCTCTATGTCTTCCTTTGCCTGCCTGGAGGAGTCAGTCATCCCACCCATATGCCCATATGATGGAATGAACTGGGAAATGTAACATGATTCTACTTCTTCCTTGTTGTCCCTTTTCTCAGAGGGTGTAATGTAACATGCGATTCTACTTCTTTTCCTATTTTTCTTTTCTTCTTTTTTCTTTTTCTTTTTCTTCTTATTTTTCTTCTTCTTTTTCTTCTTCTTTTTTTCTTCTTCTTTTTCATCTTCTTTTTTTTTTTCTTCTTCTTTTTCTTTTGTAATTCAAACTAGCTTCATTCCTCAGTTTTGGTATGCTAAATGGGGTTCTATTGGAGAGATTTAGATGTTCGGTGAAGAGACATTGAGTTTAGAATCCACTTTCAACAAATTTGTGTATGTTGAAAAATGGGTTCAAAGATTTTGAAGAGGTTCTTGATGCTTCCATTGGTTCATATTTGAATTTAGTTTTTATGTTTGGGGACCCTTTATTTAACAAATTTGAGTACTGTTAAAATAAAGGGTAAATTAATTTTTTTGGGATTACTCGCTTAACATATTTGGGTATGCTAAATGAGTTATTTTAAAATAATTTTCTTCTTCTTTTGCTTGTTTGCTCATGATGTGAATCATGTGTGAGTTTAGAAATGAAATCTTTACTTAGCAATTTGTGTACGCTAAATAAAGTCCAAAATGTGTTTGAATTTTGTGTTTTATTTTTCGAAAATGGAATCTTTACTTAGCAAATTTGGGTATGCTAAATAAAGTCCAAATGTGTTTGAATTTTGTGTTTTGTTTTTTGAAAATGGAATCTTTACTTAGAAAATTTGGGTATGCTAAATAAAGTCCAAATGTGTTTGAATTTTGTGTTTTGATTTTGAAAATGGAATTTTTACTTAGCAAATTTGAGTATGCTAAATAAAGTCCAAATGTGTTTGAATTTGATTTTTAAAAGTGGGAACTTTACTTAGCAAATTTGGGTATGCTAAATAAAGTTCAAATGTTTTTTGAATTTTGATTTTGAAAAGTGGGAACTTTACTTAGAAATTTGGGTATATAAAGTCAAATAAATGAATTTGTTTGATTTTTTAAAAGAGGATTTTCACTTAGCAAATTTGAGTATGCTAAATGAAGAATCCAAATGTGTTTGATTTTGATTTTTTGAAAGGGGATTTTTACGTAGCAAATCTAAGTATGCTAAATAAAGAATCCAAATGTGCTTGGTTTTTATGATTTTTGAAAAGAAGATCTTTACTTAGAAAATTTGAGTATGCTAAATAAAGAATCCAAGTGTTTTTTTTTTATTTTGATTTTGAAAAGAATCTTTACTTAGCAAATTTGGGAATGCTAAATAAAGAATCCAAATGTATTTTTGTTTTGATTTTTGAAAAATGGGAACTTTATTTAGCAAATTTGGGTATGCTAAATAAAGTTCAAAAGTGTTTGACTTTTTTAATTTTTAAAATGGAAACTTTACTCAGCAAATTTGTGTATGCTAAATAAAGAATCCAAATGTTGTTTGATTTTGATTTTTGTGATTTTGAAAAGTAGATTTTTATTTAACAAATTTTGGTATGTAAAATGAAAGTCAATTATATTTTATTTTTCAAAGATGGAATTTAAGGTGATGTGATTTTATTTGAAAATAAAACCTCCATCCAACATATTTGGATATGTTGAATGAAGAGGCTTTTTTTTTGTAATTTTTTTGAAAAGGAAGGAATTCCAACTTCAACATTTGAGATATATTGAAATGGAATTTCAATGTTATGATATGATTCTATTTGGGAATGAATTCTTCATTCAATAAATTTAAGTATATTGAATGAGGCTGTTCATTTTCAAATATGTGCTTTTTGAAAATATGATTTTGATTTTATTTGAAATGAAATCTTCATTCAATAAATTTGGGTATATTGAATGAGGATATTCATTTGTAATTTTTGAAAAGATGATTCTTTTTATATGAAGATGAAATCTTCATTTAATAAATTTTGGTATATTGAATGAAGAAGTTCATTTGTGATTTTTGAAAAGATGATTTTTGATTTTGTTTGGCAATGAAATCTTCATTCAATAAATTTTGGTATATTGAATGAACAAGTTCATTTGTGCTTTTTTTGAAAAGATGAGTTGGGTTTTATTTGGAAATGAAATATTCATTCAATAAATTTAGGTATATTGAATGAAGATGTTCATATGGTGCTTTTTTGAAAAGATGATTTTTTTTTTTGAAAATGAAATCTTCATTTAATAAATTTGGGTATATTGAAAGAGGGTCAAATATGTGCTTTTTGAAAAGTTGATTTTGGTTTTATTTGGAAATGAAATCCTCATTCAATAAATTGAATGAGGATGTTCATTTGTGCTTTTTTGAAAAGATGATTTTTTTTTTATTTTGTTTAAAAATAAAATCTTCATTCAATAAGTGAAGATGTTCATATGTGCATTTGAAAAGATGGTTTTTGATTTTGTTTGAAAATGAAATATTCATTCAATAAATTTGGGTATATTTAAAGAGGGTATTCATTTTCAAATATGTACTTTTTTTAAAAAAAAGATGATTTTGGTTTTATTTGGAAATGAAATCCTCATTCAATAAATTGAATGAGGATGTTCATTGGTGTTTTGAAAAGATGATTTTTTTTTTTTTTGTTTAGAATGAAATCTTCATTCAATAGATTTAGGTATATAGAATGAAGATGTTCATTTGTGATTTTTGAAAGATGATTTTGATTTTATTTGGGAATGAAATCTTCATTCAATAAATTTGGGTATATGGAATGAAGATGTTCATATGTGCTTTTGAAAAGATGATTTTGGTTTTATTTGGAAATGAAATTCTCATTCAATAAATTAAATTAGGAAGTTCATTTGTGCTTTTTGAAAAGATGACTTTTGATTTTGTTTAGAAATGAAATCTTCATTAAATAAATTTGGATATATTTTATGAAGATGTTCATATGTGTTTTTAAAAAGATATTTTTTTATTTTAATTTTTGAAAAGATCCTACATGTAACAATCTTGAAGATTGTTAGATGCGGTGCAAATATTTTATTATGTGAACTTTTGAAAAGTATTTTTTTGGAAATGATGTTTTATATAAAGGATTTATTTTTCTTTCTTTATTTTTGAATGAACCTTTACTTACCATAGAAATGTAAGGAGGAAGTCTTTAGTTATTTCTTTTTATTAAATTTTTATTTTCACCTACTTGGGAACCCAATAGGAGTTTTAAGACCTACACGGAGTAAGGTCCTAAAACCTAAAATATGTTGGTTAGCTTAGCTTAAAAATGAAATAAACTAAGTGTCCATGGAAAAGAAAGATAGTCTTGAATTCATTTGAAATACAAATCCACTATCAATACTTGGAGACAACGATCATTTACTAAAGATGGAGAGAGGAACCTTCCCAGCGGAGTCGCTAAAAAAATCTGTGGTGAATTTTTATTTTTGTCTTCATCTATCTTTGAAAATAAATGATGACAAAAATAACGGTTGTTAGGACACCACATAGATCCACATATATTCTTATTAGGTTGAGAATGATGTACTATCTGAGAGAGACTATTCACCTAATAAGGACTCCTAAGGATAACGAGTATTCGAATGTACTAGAGATTCTTCTCCTACATTATATGGAAAAGTAAAGTAGGACTTATTTTAAACTGAGTTTGTTAAGTTCCATATGGAGGCAAGCCCCATATTTAATTACATCTTAAGGAATAGGATTCCTTAAGAATACTCTTGATTAAGATAAATGATCATTGTCTCCAAAGATTTTGAAGGTAGGACTATCAATAAATTGGTTTATTTTTGGAAGATCAAGTGGGATTTATCAAAAAGAGGGAGTTATTATTGAAACCAAATGGAGATGAGTAGGGGATGCTTATGATACTATGAAGCCTTGTAAGCATCCCAAATTATCTTATAGTTGGGCTTTATATTTTTGAAATTGAGGAGAATTATTTGTTTGGGTTGAATTTTTATTAGAAATCTAGGGCTTACAATTCTACAACACAAGATCATGAAAATGCCTAAGAGGTGAGAATTTTTGCTTGTAGCCCGCAAAGGAAAATAACAACCTCAGATCCTGAATCTAGGGAGCTTTGGAGAGGGCCAAGGCATGACATAAATCTAAGGCAAAAATAGTTATATGGTTTACCTCCACAAGAGAGGATAAACCACCGATCACTTACAACCCCTGGTGGTCAACCAACTCCTCTATGATTTTAAATACATGTAGGCAAGTCTTATGCTTTTCCATGATAGCTAGGTTGTTGTTTTTTTAGAAAGAAGACTAAGTCCTTAAACACACTCCCTAAGAGACTAGATCATGTAGGGTATGAATAATGACTTAAATCTAATACAAATTTTAATAAGTTTTATTTTCATTTTTGGATAATTTATTTGACACAGGCTAGGGGATTTCATATGCCTAATGTATGAAAAGTTTGATTATGGCCTAAAATAAATAAGGAGGTGTGTTTCCAAGTTCAAAGCCATATTTTCTAGCAAAGGTGGAAGCCCTCCATAAGCAAGAGGTGAAGCAAGATGATTTTATGCATGATGTGAGACATACAACATCCAGCTAATGCTAAATCTTTTTCTTAATTTTAGTTCTAGGCTTTGGGTGAAGTTTTGAGTTGTTATTTTAATTTTAAGTTGATTAATTTGATAGAAAATTTATTCTTCCTAGAGCCTAATGTAGGCCATTTATCAAACAATGAAGAAACTAGGGAAAACATTTCATCTTAAACAAACATCAAACAATTTATAAAGCTAGCACAAATAAAGTGATGTGGTGCACTACCAGATAAACGAGAAGAAATGTGGATAGTCAAGCTCTACCCTTATACAACCCGGATTATAAATGAATGATTACAATGAATTAATTCATGTTAAGGGGGTCTTCATTCTTCATTCCTCTTTCTTCCTTTTCATTTTATCTTTCTTTCTTCGTTTCTTTCCTTCCTTTGGTTGGTTGGCATGTGGTTACTCCAAGGCTTCACATGCCGCATAAGACTTAATCTTATAACAAATCATTCATTATAATTCCCCATAACATTCATTCCAAATCTTAATTGCAAAATTACATTAATAGGGAAAAGTAAATCTAACTAAACCCCAAAATAGACATTAGCTAAACATACCACACAACCTAAGCATGTATATGAATAAGTTGGACTTAGCACCCACACATGGGTAACAAGTCCACCCATCCTAATTTGGATCGTACTTAGGGAATAAACAACCTACAAAAGCATTTATTATTTTTATTATAGCCCATAAGCACAAAATCTTGTAAGATAATGATTAGACTAAGATTGTCCTATCATCTAGTCTCACATACACTCACTCAAAACATTACATCACAAAACAAAATTAGCATGAAACCATGCAACATGGGACTAGAAATGGTGACTTAAAATAATGTGTAAACATTTGTGTGGCATGTCTTAGCTAGGCTTTAAGGTTGAAGTTTTCTAAATATGAGAGGTTTTAACTTAGAGGGTGGTTTCATTTAGTGATTTAGTTGATTTGTCAATTTTATTTGTTAATTTAATTTGGTTTGAATGAACCTACATTTAGTAACTAAATGTTGTAAAGAGAGGAAGAGAACTTCTCTTTCCTCTACCTTAAGTAATTTCTAAGGTAGATTTCTTGATGATTTTTTTCTTTATTGAATGTTTTATTTTTTGTTTTAATTAGTCCTAAGTTTAGATTTGCTCTAAATAAACCTATTCAAATAAGAAAAGAATTTTAGTATTAATTAAGGTGAATTATCACATAACACACAACCCTTTATTTCTTTCCAACATGTATACCATGCATATGAATGATTCCTAAGCATAACCTATACATGCAAATGTAAAATTTAGCACACTTTGATGATGAATGATAAGAGATGTTGTTTAGAAAAATTTGGATATTCCATGAATGCATGTTTTTATTAAGTAGAAATGTTAGATTCTTTTATCCATTAATCAAATGCATATTTACATGTATGAAAGACATAAGTGAGTATGGTGCCATTGTTTTCTACACTAAGGGTATAAGATACAACACCTTTTTAGGGCTACTTCAAGCCTACAACCTGGGATGTCTAGAATAATATACCACTTTTCTTAAATACATGTGCATGTACAAAAGAAATGAATGGAAGAAGAGTCATGCAAAATATTTTTGTGTTTGATTTGGTTATGCAATTTACATGTGTAAATGTGAAGATCCTTCTTAAGTCATAACATAGAAGTGGATATGAATGGATATGAAGTGTTATGTTCTTTTCAAATGAACTACACATTAGCAAATCTAAATTAAGAGGAAGATTATTTTAATCACATGCAAGCTTATAAGTAGTTATAAGTATAACACCTTCATTTGTAATCTTTGATTTAAAATAATTTTTAATAATAAATAGTGATATATATATTTATTTTAGCCAAAACATGCAATTTGACATATAAAAGGAAACATTTCATTTATTTCATTTTTCAAAGACATGAATGAATGATTTCATATGATAAACAATATTTAGCATGCTTGGAAAGATATAAAGTGATGTATATGACTTCATCACCTAATTAATTCCTAAAAATAATCTTATGAAATATGATCATGTAAAGTGAATCAAAATTATTTAAAGAGATTTTATTTTATTTTTAGATTTGATTTGAAAATGATTTGTGAAAAAGAGTTTGCTGGTCCTAACCCTATTTCCCCATATGTGAATCAATTTAGTTTAATTTTAGCACAATTAGATTGATTTTATATTTTGTTTAGGTTGAGGTGTGAATTAAATCCATTAATTACCCCATACCTACACCATTAACATAATTAACCTAACAATTGTGAGCCAACATATGATATATGCAACCATATGAAATTTAAATCAATAATTCACCTAAGAAAGGGGCCTAATGCAATTGCCTAACAATTATTGATTAATTAAGCTAAAGAGTTTTAGTAAGTACTTTCATAACCCTCCCACACATGTGAGTTGGATATGATTTTCTTAAACTTACCTAGGCTTTTGAACACCTAAGGATCAACCCAAAGAGATTGATTAATTTTAGATTGATTTTGAAAGTTTTATTAGATTAATTAAGTAGATCATTAGTGGATTAATCCTTAATTATGTTTGGATTAAGGAAGAAAGGGTGTTTAGGGAATAAAAAAATACCCCAAACCCATTCCATAAACCTCCTACTTACTTAAATAATGTTTAATTATCAATTAAAGGATTAAGTCACTATTCACATGCTTAATTGCTCTTAATCACATTAAGGGGTGATTAGGTGTTCATTAATGAATTTTACTAATGAACTCATTAATAAATTCTAAAAAAAAATTGTGGGAGGTAGATGTCATCCCACTAAACTTGTCTGAGAAATTTGGAATTAATTAATTAAGTAATCAGAAAGTAATTAAGGTAATTATAATTTTAATTAAACCTTAATTAAGGAAAATTAACTATTTCAAATTAATTAAAAATAATTTTATTAGATTCCCCTTTAAATTATATTTAAAATGAGCTCTCATTTATATTTTTCTGATTTTTCTACATTTAATTATGAATTTATGAAGAAGGGATAATTAAATAGTCCTAATTAATTAACTAATCCGTGAGCCATGTAGACGCTAAAGACGCACTTTCCATGGCGTGATGGTTATTTAAGTTGTCACATCAGCGCCGCATCGGTGCAACGCTTTGCTTGTGCCATCCGATCAAGGATCAAACGCTCGGTCAATCTCACTATATAAAGGATTCAATCGGATCTAGCATGGGTCATCCATTCCAAACATGTGATGGATGGCCCATGATTATCCCCCGCCTTTGCGGGGAGACGAGGCCGCCCATCCTCCATGGCTTGATTTGAGCTCACTTGAGCTCGAACAGCTTATTCAACCCACAACATCTAGAAGCATGGGGAAGAACATCCAATGGTTGAATTTCAATGGGATTACAGCCTTCACAAAAGGTGAAGCAATTTTCAACTTAAGCTCATTTTGAGTCATACCTAGGCTATCATTAGTGCTTCCAATGGTGGAGGTAGCTTTGTCTAGTGGACATAAAGCCCTGAAGGTTTCAAGGTTCAATTTGAAGTGAGTTGCTCAATTGACCAAGGCTCCCTCCAATGACTTGCAACTTTGGTCTAGATCTCCTTTCCCATTGCTTGGATGCTTGGAAAAACCTTGGGTAAGCTCAACTTAGTGCCTTGATGGTGCTTGTAAGAGTAATTGAGCTTTAGTTGAGAATTGAGCAAGTTGGCAATTCCCTTCACCTCCCCTTTTTGGCTATAGAAAACTGAGAGAGGGAAATTGGAGAGAGCTTCAAAATGCTTAGGGAACCTGGTGAATGCTTGCTTTCAATCCTTAGCTCAATCTAAAGCAAGAGAGATGGTTTGAGTGGAAATTAGGAGGAGTATATCTTCCCCTACTTGGATTGGACATCCGAAGCTTGCCTTACCATTTTGATCAAATTACTTGGATTGAATGGGGGCATTTTGGTTGTTAGGAGTCCCATGTGCTTCAATTTTGGCAGAAGAGTAGAATGGAGGAGGTGCACGTGTTCTAGGTGAGTGTGGGATGATCCATGGAGAATTTTGATTGAGGGGTTGGCCTTGGGTTGGGTTGGCTGAAATGTATTGAAAATTTTAATTTCAATCAATTTTAGTTTTGTTTTATTTCAAGATGATTTGACCTTTTAGGTCAAGTTCATGGTCAATTATAGGTTGGGTCTAGTTGGCTAATTGAGGCTTTGGTCAATAAGTGATTTAGAATGCATTTGACCCATTGGTTGCAATCAAATTGGCTTTGATCAAGATTTGACCCATTTTGACTTTTTAGGTCAACTTGGGCCAACTTAGGTCAGGTGGCCAATTGGGCTAGGTTTGGCTCAAATGATGACTTGGTCATGTTCAATCATTGATCATTGATTGATTTATATCAATGGTTTCAATCAATTTAGCCTATGGTGGATTTTGGCTTGTTTAGGTATTATTTGGGTCAAATGTTGACTTGGTCAAAGGCTAGGTTTGACTTGGTTTGACATAATTTGAGTGATTGATCATCCTGAGATGATTGTTACTCATAATGTGAGGCTTAGATGGCTTATTTCAATCCAACTTTGGTAGGATTAGAATTTGGCTCAAAAAGGTGCTTTAGGTTACTTTGGGTCAAGTGAGCCTAAGTGGGTAAATTGGCTTGATCAAGGCTTGATTCAAGTTTGGTTGAACTCACATATGGACTAATAAATGAAATACAAATCTAGTTTTAAGTGATTTGGAGTCAAATGAGTTTTGATTCATTTGACAATTTGAAGTGAAAAATAGTAATATGGGCTTGGGTTAGTTTGATTTTGGCTTGATGATTGAAGGTTATGTTTATATTTGGGCTTATGATTCAAGGATTGATTGTTTGGAGAGAAAATCCAAAGGTTTGAATTGATCTGAGATTGATTTATATGAGTTTGACTTGACTTGAAATATATGTTGGATTTATGTAGATTTGGACTTGAGTTTTGAAATTTGATTTGAATTTTATTTGAGCTAAGTCCATAAGATGAAATCAAAAGGGCTTAGGAAAGATTTTGGATTTCAAATTGATCATGGGTTTCAATCATTTGAAATTGATTCATGATTTGAGAAAATCAATTGAGTTGGAATTTTGAGATTTGATTTGGAATTGATTTGGAATTTAATTTGATTTGGATTTTAATTTAAAGTTTGGTTTGAATTTGAAGTTTGACTTGAAGGAAGGAAGCAAGGATTGGGTTCAAGCTATAGGTAGGCAAGTTTTCCTAATACCCCTGGCATAACCTATTCCTATGGCTAACTCTTCTAAGTCTCTAGGGTTAGGTCAAGTGTTCACCTAATCACTTGTTGACCTCATTTTTAGAATGAGCTCTCAACTGCTCCATCTTAGACATTGAACTTCTCTTAGACTTTAAGAGTTCCTTAGTCTTAAGAGACATCTAGTGATTAGGTGGACACTCAACCTAGACCTAGAGACTTAAAAGAGTTACCATGAATAGGTCATGCCTGGGTGTTAGAAAATTTTCCCACCCTTAGCTTGAACCACTCCTCACCTTTTCCTTCCAAATCAATCTTATTTAATTTTATCCAAACTCAAATCAATGCCACATGATTGAAATCCATGATTGAAACCCAAGAATGAAATTTCAAACTTCAAAAAATTTCTAAAGTCCTTTAATTTTCTCTTAAGTACTTATCCAAAATCATCTTCAAATCAATTCAAATTCATGAGATTTTCTCATATCTCAGTTATATTCTCATTTATATTCACATATATAAATGAAATATAAATATAAATCAATCAAATCTAAATCCAAAATTCAAATCCTCACTCTAAAATTTCCTATGATCTTTAAATTCCTCCTTAAAAGACTTAGCCTAGATCATGAGCAAATCACTTCAAATCCTTGAAATTTTTCATAACCCATTTATATTCACATATATAAATGAAATATAAATTCAAACAATCAAAACCAATTCCAAAAATTAAACTAAAATCCATTCAAAATCCAACCTAAGCTTTCAAGTCAAAATCTTGAACTTAGCCAAATCAATTTCAAATCAAGCCAAACTCTTGATTTTTCTTCATGATTCAATCAATCCTACAATCATGAATCCAAATAAACACAAACTTCAATCACTAAATCAAAACAAAATTCAAAAATCAAGCCAAATCATTCATGTTCTTCCTTTGAATATGAAGTTGTCAAATGAATCAAAATCGATTTGACTTCAAACCACGTGTAAATGGATTAATATTTCAATCATAAGTCCATATACAAGTTCAATCTAACTCAAATCAAGCTTTGACCAAGCCATTTGACCCACTTAGGCTCACTTGACCCAAAGTGACCTAAAGTACCCTTATGAGCCAAATTCTAATCCTAACCAAATTGGATTGAATCAAACTCACCTATGCCTCTCATCATGATCAATAATCATCATGAGATGATCAATCAATCAAATTGGGCCAAACCAAGTCAACACTTAGCCAAAATGAAACCTAACATAGCCAAAATCTATCATAGGCCAAATTGATTGAAACCATTGATCTAAGTTCATTCATAACCTATGTTTGAACTTGACCATGCAACATTTGAGCCTAACCTAGCCTAATTGGCCACTTGACCCAAGTTGACCCAACTTGACCTAAAAAGTCAAAATATGTTAAAACTTGATCTAAGCCAAATTGATTGAAACAATGGATTAAGTTCATTCCAAATCACTTGTTGAACTTGACCAAAGCCTCAATTGTCCAACTAGACCTAACCTAGCCCAATTGACCTTGAAAACAACTTGACCTAACGGGACATGTTGAGCCAAATTCAAACTTAACCAAAATTGATTAGAAACAAAGATACCAATCCACTTCATATGACTAATCAAACCTAAACCTACCCATGTCCTAGCTCAAATAGGTCAAATGGGACAAATTGGTCAACTTGACCCATTTGACCTAAATGTAGTCATATGAACCAAATTCAAACCTAAACCAATTGAATCAAACCAAAGCCACCAAAAAAATTTCAAATGGTCATATGAACTTGAACCAACCCTTAGTTTGACCCAATTTGACCAATTGGTCAACTTGACTAAAGTTGACTCATTTTGACCTAAATGGGTCAACATGAGCCAAACCATACCAAATGAACTCCAAATCCAACGAAACTTGTTCAAACCTTTTTTTTCAACATACCCAACATATCTAAATTCAAAAATTAGCCAAATAACCATTCTAACCTTAGGCCATAGAACAAATTTTGGTCAAATCCATGGGGAATTTGGTCAAACCCTCTTCATACCTACTTGATACTCTCCTAATAGGTCAAGTAAACCCTATAGAGGGAGGTGCACCAAATCCAATGGGTTTGGGTTAGCCCAACTTGACCCAAGGCCAAAATTGAGCACATGGGAATCATGTTCCCACTCAATTTGAGCACATGGGGAGTTACCATTCCACTCCTCTAGCCAAACCGACCATGTGCAAGCCTCTAACAGATCAAACAACCCATTGCCTAAGGTCAATTGGATCAAAACAGTAAGTGAAGCTTTGACCATCCGATTGCCTAAGAGGGAGATATACTCCCCCTAATTCACTTCAATTCCAAGAGAGCCTAATTCGATTGAGTGTTAGTAAGCCATTGGAGTGATTCTTGAGTGATCCAAAGCTCTTTAGAGGGAGATTGAATTGGCCATTCTTGATTTCCCTTAAGCAAAAATAGGGGAGCTCCAAGGATTTGCCAACTTTCTCCATACGCCAAACCAAGTCAATTCACTTTGCACACTCCACCAGAGGGTCAAGTCAAGCTTGCCCAAGCCCTTTCCTAAGCTCCAAAGGTGAGGAGGATTCACCTAGATCAAAGCCATGCTCGAAGAGGAGGGGTTGGTCCATAGCTATCCACTCAACCTCAAGAACTAAAACTTTCACCAAAGCTCAACCGAAGCTTCTCCAAGGAAATCGAGCACGGTGATCACCTGGCGAGGCATGACATTTTTGATCACTAAACTCAATGTGGTGTTGAGCTTTATGATAGAAATTTTGATCCCATGGAATTTTGACCGTTAGATGTGCTTGCCATTAGGTTTAGATGGTGTGGGTTGAGTTTCAATCTAATCCGAGCTCGATTGAGCTCGGATCTTCCCTTTGAAAGTGGACGGTCTCCATTATTCCCGTGGAAGAATAGGATGATCTCCGCCATCTAGCCACATGTTTTGGATGGTTGAGATTAAATCACATTTTATTTCCTATTTTATCCCCTAAAGTTGGATTAAATCTAGCCATTCGATCCTCGATCAACGAGGTCATACAAACCGCAAGCTGCTGAAGTGATGTTTAAGTAGACAATTAGTAGATGCATGTAAAGTGCAACCGAGTTAACCGTAAACGTGGCATGTCATAGGATTAAGAAATTAATTAGGTTCCATTTAATTTTAATTAATCCTCTAAATTTTTAAAATTCATATCTCTCTAAAGAAAAATTAGAAAAATATGAGGTAAATTGCCACTAAAAGATAATTCAATCTAGAATATTCTAAAATTGGTTTTAATAGATTTTAAATATTGTATTTTTCTGATTTTGGGTTTTACTGGAAATTTTAATTTGCTAATTACTCCTTAATTAATTGGATGATTAATCTCAAACTTCTTGAGTGTATTTTGGGGAATGACTTTTGCTTCCCTTAATTTTCTTGGGATTTATTGGTGGCTTAATTAGGAAAATTACTAATTCATTTTCTAATTACCCCTTAATATAATTAAGGTTAATTAAGGGTTTTATTAGTGGTTTATCCCTTTGTTGAAGTTGATTAAGGTTTGTTTCAGTAAATAGGTGGTTTAGGGAATGATTTTTGGGCATTTCCCCTAAGTTATTCCCTAAACCCCATTTTCTTTCTTAATCCTCTCTTAAATAAGGGCTAATTCACTAATTATCTTAACTAATTTTTTAAAAAGTCTAAAACTTTCCATAACTTAATTAGTCTACTTGGGGTAGATGCTTAGGTGTTCAAGACCCTAAGTTTAATTAAGGAAATTAAAATTCAACTCATAAGTGTGAGGGGTGTTTTGAAATTACTTAAGATAAACCCCTTAGCTTAATTAATCATTAATCATGAGCCAAATTGCATTAGGCCCATTTCTTCCTAAGTGCATTGCAAATTTAAACTCCTTGTAAGTTTTATGTCATCTCAGTGGCTCATAATTATTTGGTTAACTATACTAAGGTGGTGTAGGTTAAGGTATGAATTAATATAAAAATGAATTTAATCATCCAAAAATTAAACAAAAATGTCAAACACATGTGGGAATGGGTTAAGAATAGAAAACTTAATTCATATTTTCAACATTAAATCAATTTCAAATCAAACAAAAATCATATTAAATAAACTTTGATTAACTTTAAGCTTTCATATTTCATAAGATTGTCTTTAGAATTTAATTAAAGTGAATGCGTTTACATGATTTCATTGCTTTAATTCTTCCCCAACATGCTAAATATGTGTGTCAGATGGTTTCATGCATCCATGCTTTTCAAAAATAAAATTTAAAATGAAAATATTTTCTTTATGTCAAATTGCATGTGTGGGCTAAATTCAGAATATGAGTGGCTATTATCACTATTAAATTCAAATTATTTTCAAAATATATGAATCAATTATCAAAACTAAAAGTGTGTTACTTATATCTTACTTATATGTTTGCATGTGAGTAAAATATAAGGATGTGCTTAGTGTAGGTTTTTCCTTCTCTTCTCTTTTAGTATAGTTTTGAATAGGATTTGGAAAAATATATGGTTCATTTGAAAAGAACCTAACACTTGCCTAACTCCATATCCTATTCATTCTTATACTATCACTTAAGAAGGATACCTATGCTTGCACATATAAATTTCTTAAACAAAAATAAATCAACTAACACCAACTTTTGCATTCTTTCTTTTTCATTTCATTTCTTTTATACACATGCTTGTATTTAAGGAAAGTGGTATATTAGTCTGGACAATCCCGAGGTTGTGAGGCTTTAAGTAGGCCTAAGTAGGTCTTGTACCTTACACCTCTGCTTAACAATGACATCGTACTCACTTGTGCCTTTCATACATGCATATGCGCACGTAAAAACTGGATAAGAAACCCCTTTGCTACTTAATGAAAATCATGCATAAAAAAATATCCACATTTTCTTAAATGAACTACTTAGCATGCATCATAAAGTATGTTAAACATTCCCATTTGTATTTATAGATTTGTTTAGGACTCATTCATATGCATGTTATACATTTTGAAAGAGAAATGAAATGATGTATATTTTGTGAATTTAGTTCATTTTACTCAATCTTAAATGCCTTTCTTTTGAATAAATTTATTTATAGTTCATCTAAACTTAAGATTAATTAAAACACTTAATTAAAACATTCACTAAACAAAACTAAAACATGAGTTCACTTTAGAAATTACTTAGGTTAGGGAAGAAAAGAGAAGTTCTCTTCTCTTTCCCTCTCTTTATAACTTAGTAATTAAGTGTCTGATTCACTTGAACCTAATCAAAAAATAAAATAAAATCAACCCAAAATAACTAAATCACTTAAATGAAACCCTCCTCATACTTAGAAAATTTTAACTTAAAGCCATAACTAAGCATGCCACACAAACCTCTAAAGCATACACATTAGGCTAAGTCACCACTTCTAGCTTTAGGTCAGGGTGGTGCATAGTTTGATGCTTGCTTTTATTTTGTGATATATGTTAAGTCTAGATGTTAGGATATATGTGCGTAGAATGAATGGTAGAATGATCTTAGTCTAACCATTATCTTATGCAGGGGATTGTGCTTAAGGGGTGTTGTGATAAATAAAAATGTAAATACTTTTATTGTACAGGTGCTTATACTCCTAAGAATAATCCAATAGGCCGGGTGGAGTTAGTCACCCATGTGTGTGGTGATAAGTCCAGTATACATGCTTGGGATTTCATAATTTATTTAGCTAATCTTTGTTTTACAGGTGTTAGCTAGATTTACTTTTCCTTTTAATGTATTTTTGCAATTAAGATTTTGGAATGATTATTATGGGGTTTAGGATTAACATTGGTCATAAGATCTCATCTTATGCAGCATGTGATGCCTTTGGAGCATCCACCTTCAACCATCCAAAAGAAGGAACCAGGGAAAAAAGAAGAAATGAAGAATAAATAAATGAAGTTTGAAGGCCCCCATCATAATTAGTTCCTTGCTTAATTGTATTTAGTTCATTTGTAATCCAGGTTGTATAAGGGTAGAGCTCGGCTACCCAATTTGTTTTCAGGTTTATGTGGTGGTACCCGACCACAACAACCTCCTATTCTTTTGTGATTGGCTTTATAAATTGATTGATGATTTATTTAGCTTGTCCATTAAGTGACATAATTTTCTTAGTTTCTTCTTTGCTTTATGTATGGCCTGGATGTGGATTAGGCTCTTAGGGAAAAATAAAACTTCTACCAAACTTGAAAATTCAAAATTAAAGATAAAGAACTCATAACCTCACCTAAAGCTTAGGCTAAAAATCAAGATAAAAGAATTAGCAACCCTTTATCTGGATGAGAATTGCTTTTGTAACATCATGCTCAAATGCATATTATTTTTACTCTTGATTGGAGGGCTTCCACCTTTGCCAGAGAAACTTGGCTTGACCTTTGAGAGCCATGGTGGAAATACAGCTCCTCCCTTATCGTTGATTTTGGCCAATAATCTCATTTCTCATGCATTAGGCATATGAATCCTATTAACCTAAGTCAAAATGATTGTCCAAAAAATGAAAATAAAATGAAAATAAAATGAAATATGAATTGCATTAGATTTAGGTCATTTGAAGCATACCCTTACATGATCTAGTCTCTTTAGGGAGTGAGTTTAAGGACTAAGTCTCTTTCTAAATAAATAATAGCCTAGCTATCTTACATAAAGCATATGACTTACCTACAGGAATATAAAACCATAGGAGGAGTTAGTTGGCAGCTACCCCTAGGCGGTTGTAAGTCCAAGCTGTCGGGTGGTTTGTCCTCCCTTATGGAGGCAAACCAAATGCCTATTTTTGTCTTAGATTTAGATTATGCTTTCGGCCCTCACCAAAGATCCCTAGATTTAATTTATGAGGTTGCTTCTCCCCTTTGTAGGCCATAAGCATAAATCATCACCTCTTAAGCATTTCCATAATCTTGTGTTGTGGAATCATAAGCCCTAAATTTCTAATGAAAAATTCAACTCAAATAAATTAAATCAATTTAAAAATGTAAAGCCTAACCATATGATAGTTTGAGATGCTCGTTAAGTTTCTTAGCATCATGGGCATCTCCTACTTATCTTCGTTTGGCTTCGATAATAACTCCCTCTCCTTGATCAATGCCATTTAATCTTCCAAAATAAGCTAATCGATTGATAGTCCTACCTATTGAAATCTCTGGAGACAATGATCATTTACCTTAATCGAGAGTATTCCTAAGGGAGCTTGCCCCTATAGGGAACTTAATGAACCCAATTTAAAATAAACCCTACTTTACTTTTCCATGTAGTAGGGAAGAATCTTGGTACATATGCACTGTCCTTAGGAGTCCTTGTTGAGGTGATTAAGTCCATTGTAGGGTGGTGACTTTTATCTTTCAAGATAATACATGTCTCCTCAATATCGTACCCGATCACTGCCCTCAATAAGAACATTTAGGGATCTACGTGGTGTCCCAACTAAAGGTGTGTTTTATATATTTCTATTTTTGTTTATCCTCTTTTCCAAAAGGGGGGATAGATGAAGGCAGGAATGTATAAAATTTTCACCACATCACTAGAAGTATCTTAAGACTAAGGAACTCTTAGTGTCTAAGAGGAGTCCTATGTCTAAGATGGAGAAGTTGAGAGCTCATCCTAAAAAAGAGGACAATAGTCATCAACCAAATCGCTACATCCTACAAGGTCCTAAAGCCTAAGCTCCATCACTACCATAAGTATGATATGGAGTTATTGGCCCAAATCCTAGAAGTTACCATTTACAAGATTCCTTGAGGAGAAAGTGCCATAGCAAATGCATTAGTCAAACTTGCCAAGGAGTTGGCATGTCCGAAAGATGAGTCCATGCTAATAAGGGTACAAAATAGACAAGTCTTATCCCTTATTGATACTAAACTCATGAAGAGACTCTCTCTTGAAATGGAGATTATCGTTGCCAAAAAGGAGGAGTTGGATTGGAGACAACCATTCATGGATTATCTAAATATAGACAAACTACCTCAAGATAAGTTGCTAGCACATCAGGTGAAGTAGAGAGCTCTTTCCTACCCTCTCATAGATGGCACCTTATACTGGTGATCCTTCAATCATATGTGGTTACATTATTTAAAGAAATATAAAGCCCCTAAGATCGTCACTGAGGTACGCTCATATTTATGTGCAGCTCATCAGTTCGGTCCAAAGATCAAAGCCAAGATCAAGAGATTAGGAAACTACTGGTCGTCGATGATTACATATTGCATGGATGTAGCTAGACGATGCCACTAATGATAGGTGCATGGTGTAGTCCTACATCAACCACCCAACATTCTACATACAACATTGA
The DNA here is from genome assembly GCA_021442155.1 of Cymbidium sinense. Taxonomy (NCBI): domain Eukaryota; kingdom Viridiplantae; phylum Streptophyta; class Magnoliopsida; order Asparagales; family Orchidaceae; genus Cymbidium; species Cymbidium sinense. The sequence continues at coordinate 47,925,038 of CM038218.1, forward strand.
CCTCATGGCCATTCGAGTATTGGGGTACGGATATAGTGGATCCAATTGATCTTCCTTCTTCTAAGGGTCATTGGTTCATCCTAGCTGTCACCAACTACTTTTCCAAGTGAGCGTAGGCGATTCCACTCAGATAGGTCGTAGCTCAGAATGTTCTCCAATTTTTCAGGAACTATATCGTATATAGGTTCGGGGTGCTTCGATGAATTATCTCTGATAATGGTATTGCATTCAAGAGCACCAAGATCAACAGCTTTACCTGAAGATATAACATATATTGGAGATACTCTAATATCTACTACCCGAGGACATTTGTCTTGGTAGAAGCCTTCAACAAAACTCTCATCCAAATATTGAATAATACACTCAATGATAATAAATGACTTATGAGCAAATAAGCAATACGTAACTGAAACGAAGTACCACATCTGACTCCAACTCGGTACACCTTTTCATTAATTTATGGGTCTGAAGACATTCTACCATTAGAAGTCCAACTCCCATCACTAAGGATAGTTGTGGGTAGGAAGATCACAATGGTGTAGAATGCCAAGTTACAATTAGAAGAGCTCGAAGGTTCAGAGGAGAGATGACTACGGGCATGCCAAAACCTTGAGTTTTATAAGGCCCAAAATAATTCAAGCTCACAACAAGCTGGTCTGTCCTAGAACTTTTCAAGTATATATATAAAGAATAAGATATATACTTCCATCTTCACTCTATACGGGATAAAATGAGGATGGAAAATACATCTTCTTCTTTTTATGTAATTTTGACACCGCATAGATCTGCAGATGTTCTTATTGAGGGTGATCAGGTATGACATTATGGAGTGGTACAGATAGAAATCATCACCCTATAATGGACTTAATCACCTCAACAAGGACTCCTAAGGACAATAGGTCTGCATGTGTACCAGAGATTCTCCCCCTACTTTACATGAAAAAGTAAAGTATGGTTTATTTTAAATCGGGTTTGTTAAGTTCCCTATAGGGGCAAGCCCCCATAGTTAATTACATCCTAAGGAATGAGATTCCTTATGAATACTCTCGATTAAGGTAAATGATCACTATCTGCAAAGATTTTAATAAGTAGGATTATCAATCTATTAGTTTATTTTGGAAGATCAAATGGGATTGATCAAAGAGAGGGAGTTATTATCAAAGCCAAAGGAAGATAAGTAGGAGATGCCCACGATGCTAGGAAACCTAGTGAACATCTCAAACTATTCTATGGTTGGGCTTTACATTTTTGAAATTGAATTATTCATTTGAGTTGACTTTTTATTAGAAGTTTAGGACTTATGATTCCATAACACAAGATTAAGGAAATGCCTAAGAAGTGAGGATTTATGCTTATGGCCCACAAAGGAGAGAAGCAACCTCAGAACCTAAATCAAGGGAGCTTTGGCAAGGGCTGAAAGCACAACCTAAATCTAAGGCGAAAATGGGTATTTGGTTTTCCTCCATAAGAGAAAACAAACCACCCGACTGCTTTGACTTACAACCGTGTGGGGTGGCTACAAACTAACTCCTCCTACAGTTTTAAATTCATGTAGGCAATTCATATGCTTTATGCAAGATAGCTAGACTCTTATTTATTTAGAAAGAGACTAAGTCCTTAAACTCTCTAATGAAACTAGATCATGTAAGGATATGCTTTGAATGACCTAAATCTAATACAATTTAGATTTTATTTTATTTATTTATTTTTTTGGACAATCATTTTGACTCAGGATAATAGGATTCATATGCCTAACTCATGAGAAATGAGATTGTTGGCCAAAATCAGCGAGAAGGGAGGAGGCGTGTTTCCACATGGATCTTAAAGGTCAAGGAAAGTTTCTTTATAGCTCATCAAACTAATTCTTTTATCTTTAAGAGGTTGTGAGTTCTTTATTTTTAATTTTGAATTATTAAATTTGGCAGAAGATTTATTTTTCCCTAAGAGCTAATCCACATCCAAGCCATACATCAAGCAAGGAAGAAACTATGAAAAAGATGTCATCTTAATGCACAAGCTAAACAAATCATCAATCAATTTATAAAGCTAATTGTAAAAGAATAAAAGGCCATTGTGGTCGGGTAATACCACACAAACTCAAAAATAAATTGGGTAGCTGAGCTCTACCCTTATACAACCCAGATTACAAATGAATTAAATACAATTAAGCAAGGAATTTATTATTATGGGGGTCTTCAAGCTTCATTTCTTCATTCTTCTCTTCTCCTTTCTCCTTCTTTTCTTCTTTCTTCTTTAGTTCCTTCTTTTGGATGATTGGAAGGTGGTTGCTCCAAAGGCTTCACATGGTACATAAGATGAAATCTTATGGATAATATTCATCCTAGTACCCATAATAATCATTCCAAAATCCTAATTTCAAAAATTACATGAAAATCAAAAGTAAATCTAGCTAACACCTGCAAAATAGAGATTAGCTAAACAAATCACACAAATCCCAAGCATGTATGTTGGACTCATCACCTCGCACATGGGTGACTAATTACACATGTCCTATTGGATTATGATTTGGGGTATAAGCATCTGCATAGAAAAGCATTTATATTTTTATTTATCACAGCACCCCTTAAGCACAATCCCCTGTAGAAAATAATAATTAGACTAAATCATCCTATCATTCATTCCACGCACATCCTAATCATCCAATCATAAAACATATATTACAAAATAAAGTAAACTCAAACCATACAACTTTAGAAATGGTGACTTAGCTTAATGTGTGTGCTTTAGAGGTTTGTGTGGTATGCTTAGCTCTCTCTTCTCTTTAGCTTGGCCACCCATCATGAGAAGAATTAGGGGCTATTTATATATTACATGCAAAATCCAACTCACTCCATCGGACGGCTCAAAATGATTCCTTTGATTATCTGATGTATTTTAAGTATTTGAATGCTCAAATAAAGTCAGAATCAAGATATCTTGGGCTTGTTAGGTCCGTCTTGTCAAGATGCTCGATTTGACTATAAACACTCCATATTTATGAGTTATTTAATAATTTGACTGATATCTCAAAATTTTTAATTATATTTTAAGCACTTGATCTAGGTTAGTCTCAACTCAGAATTTTCAGTTTCATATCAGTTGTCCCTCTATTTTTGGATGACATTATCTATATCATCTAAAAATACATGCCAAATAATTAAAAATAATAACTTCTTCAATGTTAATAAAATTTGAATGATCATTAACCTTTGCGTCACATATATTTTGAGAGAATAAATCTTTATGGGTGCACAAAACTATGTTCATGGAAGCGGGTGCGCAAGGCCACAGGAGATGGAATTAGGCAAGTGATAGGTTCTTTTCAAATGAATTAAACACTTTACCAAATCCTATTCAAAATTATACTAAAAGAGAGGAGAAACACTAAACACATCCTTATACTCACATGCAAGCTCATAAGTAAGATATAAGTAACACACTTTCAGTTTTGGTAATTGATTCATATATTTTTGAAAATAATTTGGATTTAATAATGATAATAGTCATTCATATTTTTACTTTAGCCAAAACATGCAATTTGGCATAAAAGAAACATTTTCATTTTGAATTTGATTTTTTGAAAAGCATGAATGTATGAAATCATATGACACAAATATTTAGCATGTTGGGAAAGAACTAAAGTAATGAAAGCATGTAAACACATTCATCTTAATTAATTCCTAAATATAATCTTTTGAAATAAGAAAGTTTAAAGCAAATCAAAGTTTGTTTGATTTTGATTTAATTTGGAAAATGTGAGGTGAGTTTGCTGTTCCTAACCCATTCCCACATGTGTTTAAGATTTTTGTTTAATTTTTAGGTGATTACATTCATTTTGTATTTTGCTTAGGTTAAGGTATGAATTAAACATGTAAATTACCCCTTACTTACACCACCTTAGCATAGTTAATCAAATAATTATGATCCAATGAGATGGCATAAAACCTCACAACGAATTTGTATTTGCAATTCACCTAGGAAGGAAAAGGCCTAATGCAATTTGGCTCATGATTAATGATTAATTAAGTTAAGGGGTTTAACTTAAGTAATTTCAAAACACCCCTCATATATATGAGTTGAATTTTGATTTCCTTAATTGTACTTAGGCTCTTAAAAACCTAAGTATCTACCCAAGAAGAATTAATTCAGTTCTAGAAAGTTTTAGAATTTTGTGAAATTAATTAAAGGGTAATTAGTGAATTAACCCTTAATTAAGGATGGATTAAGGAAGAAAAAAGTGGGTTTAAGGAATAGCTTAGGAGAAATGCCCCAAAAATTTTCCCTTAACCTCCTATACATTTAAACAGACCTTAATCAAGTCAATCAAAGGGCTAAACTACTAATTACAATCTTAATTAACCTTAATTACATTAAAGGAGTAAATAAGGAATGAACTAACAATTCCCTAATTAATCAATTCTTAAAAAAATTGGGAGGCAAGTCATCCCTCTAATTACACCCCAAGTTTGGGATTAATCGATTGGTTAATTAGGAGTAATTAGCAAATTAACATAGGAAGCAAAAGCATCCATCCTCCAAAGTAGGGACGGATGTTGGGGTAATCTCTTGTGGGTAAGTATTGGGTTGAGAGTGAATGTTGTTGGGAGACTTAGATCAACTCAAAATAGTGTCAATATTAATTTCATTTTTAGATTTATTTTTGATGGATTTATTTGGTTTCGATGGATCATCGAGAAGGAGCTTATATTAGCCTAGACATCTCAAATTCTTTAAAGGGAGTAGCTTCCACGGATGGAAAACTATCAACCAAAGGAGTGCCATTCAGATTGCAATGATCAATTGAAGGAAGAAAGCTCAAGGGACTCACACTTGACTACAAAAGATCAGTCAGTTTCTTTGGGCAACAAATCAAACCTAACTAAGAATTTATGGTGACTTTTGACAATCATGTTAGAAAGAATTTATCATAGTCTTACATCTTCCAAAGAGGAATGATTGTTAGGTTGCTTGAATAGATTGTGATTTTAGGGTACTCTGAGTGAGTACCAACGCGGGCACTTATCTCAACTTCGGTGGTCGGAATTCCTAAGGAGTTCCACTGACATTGCCCTAAAGATAGGATGCCTGCTTGGGAAAAGGGGGCCCTTTGGGGGATTGTATTCAAAATCAACAAGTGAATTAATTTGTTTGTTTGGTTTAATTTATTTATCATGGACCCTATTAGTTTGTGTGGGATCAAACTGAGAAGGATCTTATATCAATCTAGACTTATCTCAGATTTACTGAACCAAGGGAGAATCTGCATATCTACTGAACAAATTCTTCAACCACAGGGGTGGCTACTAGGAAATGGGGACTGTCCAATTCAAGAGTAACCCGGGTAGTGTCTAAATAGGCTCACAAAGGACATGATCCAAATAGAGTGCCCGCAGGGGATGGGGTCGCTAAGGGTTTATCCAAAATCCTGGAGAAGATGACATAAGGCCATATCAAATAGGTATTGGTGACCAACTCAAGGAAAAGCATGAGTCACATCGCCAAGAGTGGTGTATCCATGTGAGTCATTGTCGATAATAACATCAACCAACCTAAGGTGTCCCCAATTTGTAACAATCGCCTTAAGAAGAAAACCCAGTACTCACAACTTTATAATGAATTGATTGGGATAGTCTTTTTTGGCTTAGCTATCCCACCTGTGGCAACTACTAAGTGAATTATATCAACTCAATGTTAAGGAAAGGATCTGGGGACTTATCCTAAACCTCAAATATGCTTGATAGTTAGATCATCATGATTAGTTCAAGAAGAAAGCAGGACTACATCTAAATAAAATTAACATATCTAAGAATGTCTACTATAACAAGGCACTCATTGATTTTAATGGTCAAGGAAGAAAGCTCTCACATCTTCCAAACAAGTGACCAGCGTGACATACTAGCAGGAGTAGCATGACCACCTGAGCTAATGAGTGAGTGGGGGCTTGCTCCTACATCAAATATGATAAAAGATTTATGTTTATTTTGTGCTTGTGTTAAAGTGAGGATGTCTCTGCCCTCTTACACCTACCTTAAACATTCTTGAGGATTTTGATGAAATGGTGCCATGGATGGAAATCGGGAATTCCAACTAAAAAAAGATGCCACTTAAGTTCTCTTACATCTAACTTAGTCATTAATCAAAATAGATGTCTCTTACACCTACCATGTACGACATGACATCTCCAAGCTACATCCATGTAGTCGAATCATCAAAGGCCAAGATATCCTAGTGATCTTCATCTTCATCTTCAAACCAATTGATGTGCTCATAATTTGAATGTATATACCATGCTTGTTTGTCTAAACAATGTAACCATATTTGGTCAAAGGACATTGGGTATCAATGAGAGCATAGGGAGCTCTATTTCACTTGATGGGCTTGTGACTTTTCTTGAGGTAGTTCGTCAGTTTTCAAATACTCTATGAACGATTGCCTCCAATCCAGCTTCTTATCCTTATAGGTAATGACAACCACCCTTTCAAGAGAAAGTCTCTCAGTGAGTTCAACATCAATAAGAGATATGACTTGTTTATTTTGGATCCTTATTTAAATGGACTCATCTTCCATACATGCCAATTCTTTGGCAAGTTTAAAAGCATCATGTTCTCTCGCTTGGGGAAACTTGTAAATGGTGACTTAGAATTTGGGCCAATGTTTCATGGTAATGATGAAGCTTTGATTTGAGAACCTAATCTGATGACCAACCGAGAATCCCCAAAGATGTTGATGCTCTTGACACTAGTGATGGCTAACTCTGACGAAATCAAAGCTCATACTGCTTTGTTGAGTGGGTTGGAAAGATAGTATGAGAATCTCATCACATCATGGTCAGAGTGAGAACTATTCCTACCCGCCTTTCTTGAAAGAGTAGATCTGGTGCTTTCCCTTTATGAAAAGAAGTCACCATCAAAATACATCTTTCATCGGATTTTAACCCCTAAGTTCATGATTTGTCATCGAGATTCAAAGTGGTGAATAGTGAAGTGGGTGTCGCTAAGAAATCCACTAGTGCTCCTTTATCGCATGGAGGGGGAAGGTGATATCAACAGAGGATCATGGACCATCCCAAACATTTGAGATAATTGGTCGAGATATTATAATGGATTGGTTCTAGAGATCAAGTTCATCTTATGAGAAAGCATGTAGTGATGTAGCTTTTGAGAGGCAAAGATCTAGTAATGTTTCAAGGGATAGTTTGTTGAAATAAGATGACAAATGAAGATAGAGAGCATTCTCCTTCCCTTCATCGTTGGCTAGGTCCAACAAAGCACCAAGAGAGTCATCCAATGCAGAAGTGTAGATAAAGTGTGGTCTGTCTGTGATAGGGGCTGTTAGAACTGGCAGCTTCACCAAATACTGTTTGATGTATTCAAAGGCATACTGACACTTGTCATCCCATTTAAAATTGGCATCCTTTTTGACAAGTGTTAAGAATGGCTTGCATCTCCCCAATAGGTTGGAGATAAAGCATCTTAGATATGCTAGCCATCCTTGGAAGGATCTGAGTTGAGTTAAACTCTTAGTATGTGGCATTTCTAAGATAGTTTTGATATTTTCTGGATCTATTTCTATTCCCCGGTCAGACAACAAACTCAAGGAATTTTCCCAAAGCTACTCCGAATGCACACTTCAAGGGATTCATTTTGAGGTTATATTGTCTTAACCATTCAAAACTACTCTCAAGTCAAAGAAATGCTCTTCCTTTTCTCTAATCTTGACTATTAGATCATCAATGTAGCACTCAACCTGATGATGGATGAGTTCGTTGAAGATCTGAGTCATGGCCCATTGGTATATAGCACCAGCATTTTTAAGGTCAAAAGGCATGACCCTATAACAAAAGATTTTGATTGAAGTTTGGAAAGCAGTGTTTCTTTCATCTTCAGGAGACATTTTAATTTGGTTGTAGCTAGATGACCCATCCATGAAAGAGAAGACTACATGAAATGAGGCGATGTCCACCATTAGTTCTGGTATAGGAAGAGAAAACTCATCCTTAGGACATGCCTTATTTAACTCCCTGAAATCGATGCATATTCAAATTGGGTCATTCTTCTTTTAACTGTATGACATCAACTAGGTAGGATATTTTTCTTCCCTGATGAAACCAGCATCGATCAATTTCAAGACTTCAGAAATGACCTATTGTTTGATTTCTAATCACATGCGTCTAGGAGCTTGCTTGATAGGGTTGGATCTATTGCTAGCTTGTGGACTACGCCGTGAGATAATTTAAGCATCTCTTCATAACTCCATGCAAGTAGTCTTTAAACTCACCAATAGTCTAACGTTAGTTTCTTCTTCATTCATAATGATGACAAAACATGGCGTGGATTTTCTTATGTCTCGAGCTTGATTTCTTCAAGCTTGTCAATAATTGAATGGATCTCCTCTTCAAATTCTGGCAATGTATCTTTGATTTAGAGATCATTTGGATCATCTGAGATTTCTAAACACACATTCTCACAAGAGTTGGTGTTATGTGAAAAGAACCTATCAAACTTTAAATGATTGGTAACAACAAAAGATATCATCATCATGAAGACCATCAATCCTAGTCCTGCTCTAGATTGTGCTTCCCTGTCTGTATTATTCCATAGCTTTTCAAAGTACTCTAACCTATGCCTGGACCATGTATGAGAACTAAACCTTTCTCAGATAAGATTATGAACACAAGGTGAGTAAAAGTCAAATGGTAATTCCATTAATTTTTAAATGTATCCTCCTCAAGTTCTACATCAACTTCGTGGACTTGAGGATGATGATCCCAAAAAAGAATCTTTTGGGCTTCATATCATGGAAGACTTAGGGGCTTCCTTAACTACTAAACCTTCAACTTTGGATGAAAGTGAGGTTAGCTAAGGTTCCCATGCCTAATAGTTTCACACATAAACTTGATTCAAATACTTTGCTTTGTCTGAGGCCCGCCTTCATCGTCTGATTGAAAGTCACCTCCAATGGAACCCATTGAAGGGGTTGGCTGGTATACTAATCACATTAGACTCATCCTCCAGCTAGATTCCAAGTCTATGTGAATAGTAGGGGTACTCCTATGAACTGGAATATGACCTCTGTTGGCTGATGGCCAACTAAGGGGTCTTCCACCTCTAGAACTACCTTTATTTCTACCTCTACCTCTGCCTGGTGGAGGTTGAGTCATCCTACCCACATGTCCATATGATGGAATGAACCGTGGTGGAATGATATGCGGATCTATTTCTCTTAATTCCCTTCTTGTTCACTGGATTTTCATTTTTTTTTTCTTTTCTTTTTCTTTTGCCTTTTCTTTTTCTTCATTTTCTTTTTCATTTGATTTTGAGCTTTGTCCAAGTTCACAAGAAAGGATGTTTTGAGGAATATGGTTGGTCGTGTCCTCATAAATCTCAACCTCTATAACTGAAAATGGTTGTTCATCTCCATTGACATGGTATTCAAACTCATCCTTTCTGAACTTGATGCACTGATGGATGGAGGATGGAATTATCTTGTTCGATGTATCCAAGGCCTACCGAAAGCAAAGCATGAATGAAGTATTCAAATCAATGATGTAAAACTTGGCTTCAGCCTTCCCCACCTATCTCCAAAGGTAACACTATGGAACCTAAAGCTCACCTTGTTCATTGAATCCTCTCAACATCATCCCATCTCTGAGTGTGGAGATGTTGATCCTCAAATAAGTAGACTCATAATATTCACCATAACTTGGATCAATGAGAACTCTAGCAAGTCTAATCTACCCATGTCAATGTGATGTAGGGACTTGTTCAAGTCCATCCTAAGAAGGTCTTCATCTATAAAGGTGATCCAGCTTCTTTTATGTAATGTGTCTTCACCTATAGCACACTGAGCTAAACATATCTCGTGATCAAGGAGAGCCTTGATTAGTGATTCCCTCATCTCTTTGGATAAGACAAGGCATCGATATGCTTAGCTTAGATGACAACTTTCTTAGAGAGAGGACATTATAGTCCACCTTGGGCGATCCTCCTCCAAAGCATATCCAAGGGTGGAGCATCCTGGAGGGCTGATCTTCTATACCAATGACTTGTTTCTATCTTGAGGTGTCGCCTAAGAGGTACAGAACCTTGCCACTATTGACTGATCTCTTATGGTGAGTAATGGAAGGTTCTACCTACATCGCTCACCTATATTTCTTGTATGGGACCCTCAATCGATGATTCCAAGTCTATCTCAAGAGGTGAACTGTAGATTCATAAGAAAGTCCAACTCAATCGAAAGAGAAGATCAATTGTTATACTTATTTTGACTTGAAGAGTTATCATTAAGAATAAAAGTAGACAACCCATCATAAGTGACATAGATGTAATTCAAGCTAGCTTTATTCTTCAATTTCCTGGATTTGATAGGAGGTACAAAGTAGAAATCAAGTAAAGCAAGCAGGGTAAGGGATTTGATGCCCTTATCTGTCGATACAAGAGTTCTACTAGTAGAATAAGAAGAACTGGCTGAAGTAGACGAAGTCACCAATGTGGTAGCTACAATGGCAGACTGGAGACTAGACTCGATTGGTGGTTGTGCTAATGGGCTATCCCGGGCCAACACATGCTTGTTTTTGAGCTCCCCTTTCCTCGAAGCAAGACGGCAACTTGCAAACCTTCCTTGATGTTGGAGGTTTGAGCTGACTCAAACAATTGAAAGGAAAGTTTCTTGATCTTCTAAACAATTTTTTTAAGGGTTTTGGATAAAGAGATATCCCAACCTTCTTTAGTTTTAGAAGGATCACAAGTATCCCCAAGGATTACCCTAATTAAACTAGATGGTTGTTCCATAAAGTATTCCTTTAGGATAACTACAGCACCGGTCTTGAAGCTATGTTCAAGCTAGTCCTTAAATCTGAAGCAATCCTCCAAAACATGACCTAGATATGGTGGTAGGTAAAATTAGATCATGGCTTTTGCCCACTTCCTCTCTCGGGTAACTAAAAATTAAGCTTCTTTAAGAGATTCTTAAAGATCTTCTGACACCTCTTAAATGAATAAGGTTTATGAGCTTATCTAAAAGAGTAACCATACACCGGCTAGCATGTGTATTCTGCCATGTATGGTGGGAGGTGGTAGTCGGGCCATGGAGGCTGTGGGGTGAGGCTGCCTTAGTGGTGGTAAAGGAGGTGGAAGTGAAGGTTGTTGAGGTCTCTCGACCCATCTCTAGTTTCTTCCCCTTATTTACCACTCATTGTTCTCCTTCTTCATAGACCTTTATGGCTTTGCTTTGAACCGGTCTTGAAAAGGCAACTGTTGGTCTCTCCTTGTAGACTATTTGATTAGCTTCTCAAATGTTTTGATAGTGAAGCCCTTAAGCATGAAGGCATGCCATGGATATTCTTAGAAGAATCTCAATGGCATGTCGCGCATGCTTGTGTCTTGCATTTCATACTGTGTTACGTCATCTAAGAATATAGTCAATAAGGGACTCACATGGGTGTTGTTGTGCAACAATGAGATCACCAACAGTAACCCTTTGCTAAGCTCCGATAAACTTCATGATAAAGTGTTACTCCAACTCAGCAAATGTCTTTATTGAACCGTTGAGAAGTTCAGCATACCAATTGAAAGCTATCCCTGTGGCTCGATGAAGAGAGATAGCGTCACGCCACCGGCGGTAAACAACTATTCCCTAAGTGTAATATGCTCTGTTTCCACCATCAAAACTCTTGAATGAAGGTGCAACGAAACTCTTGAGATATTGGATTGCATCAAATTCCTCCATGTAGGGTCTACCCTTTAGAATTGATGATCCTCCACGGGCTTGAGCCAATGATTCCTTCACTTGTTGTTCAATCATAGATCTAATGTCTTTCTCTTGTATGGAGGTACTTTCCACTACCTTCCTATACATGCTAGCGCTACCTTGTTCAACGGAAGGTAAGGTCTTAGCTGGGTCCAAGACATGCACTAACTCTGGCTGACTAAAATCAACAGTAATAAGATGAACTTCTAGGGCTTATTTCTAAAGTACTGAGACTATTGCTAACAAGTCCTCAAGCTACCTCACCATCCTATCTATTTATTTAGCTTTCTGCTTTAATTGATATTGGAGGTGTTGGGCTGATTGGGCTGTGTCTTATAGCTCAACCTCATCACCTTCCATAGCTTGCTACTCTCTGAGGAGGGATCCCCTGGTATCTATTCAAACTGCCGAGTCTCAACAAATCATCTTGGGATAAACTGATCTTCTCCTCATCAAACCAATCATACCCAAGAATCTTCTTCTTTTCTACATGATAATGTGCCATTATGGCCTCAAGAGAATGATCAATCTGAATGGGAACAAATGATTTTGGATGACTGATGTGATCACTATCATGTACTGAGAGACATCGGACCTCCCCTGCTGCTGGAGAATCAATCCTATGAAGATTGTACTCACCAGAAGAGACACTCCTGACTATCACAAACTCTGAATGGGGTGACACTACTAGGAGGTTCTACTATCATGTAACCGCTATCATCGCTCTCCTCAATAGCCACCATCTCTATGTCTTGAACCGGTGATGTTGGTGAAGGGATGACCACTATGCTTCGGTCAGATTCCTCCACTCATCAAGAAGGTCAAGAGAGGCCTCACCACAAGAGGCGGTAGATGGGATCCCTCCGGATCACCAATGGGTGCTTCTCCTGATATGGCCTTCATGGCCTTCGATAAAATGGAGATACTAATGAACGGTATGATGATGGGATAGAGTGGTGTGGTGGAGACACCACCGACTCTCTCGGGATAGGGAACCTCTTCCTATGATGGGTTGTTCCTGTAAGCAAAATACAATTTGTGTGATCGATGAGGGTAGCACGGCGATCAGGGAAATTAATGAGTGTAAAGACTGTTGACTGTCGACCAAACCATCACCTCTCTCTGCTAGTGATTTGTACTGAAGTGCGGCCTCTCTAGCCCTTTCCTATGGTAGGTGTTTCTCCATGCTACAGGGAATGACAGATCTTAAATTGAACTGAGCTCCAAACTCAAAATGTTTGTAAGCTCCACCAATCTAACGTAGAACTGATCGGAGGCCAGCATACGACCTCCTGCTCTGACTAACTAGGGGTTGTTGTTGAACTGCTAGTGGAGGTGAAGTACGGATCCTCCTAACATCCCTCTCACCCAGAGGATGAAATGGGTTCATGTAACTGGGTGGGAAATAGGGCACCACCTATAACCAACCGTAGTGGCCTCCATCTCCACATGTATGATACCGCTTAATCATGTGGTTATTATTTCTCCTCTGAGTCCTGGTAGGATGAGTGGAGTAAGAACTAGACCCAACCTCAAAGGCTGGGGAGGCAATCTTTGGGATCAGGGGAGCCTTACCCTTAGAGGGTGCTAATGAGAGTAACCCAGGGGTAGTAATGGAAACCACAAGGCACAAAACTTTGTCACCATCGGCACTAGACCGCTAGAACCGATGGAACTACCACCGCTTCTTTAATGAGGGGATGTTAAGAAAATTGATCAATGACCGCCTGATCACCGCACTTTAATATGTGAGGGGAGCACACTAACAGGTGATCCTCACCCACTGGAAACCTCTACCACAATGGATGAGATTGGTTTGATCAGCTTGGGGAGATTGGTCTCATCTAAGGCTAAATCCATGATGTAGGGGAAAGTAAACATAAACTTCCATGAAATTGCCATTTATAGTCAACTCAAAAAAGAATGACTACAAGTAATCAGACCGATGTTGAAATCGTAATGTTGGAAATAAGCTTGGATAAGATTTTGTTTTGTTTATTTTTGAATTTGAATTTTTAAAATTTGAACCCACATCCAACATCTTGGAATTGTTAAGTGGGGTTCAAATGGATTTAGAGAGGATTTAGAGATTTGATTGGAAATAGAATTTTGAATATGAATCCAATTTAACAAATTTGGGTATGTTGAAAATGGGTTCAAATATTTTTAGAAAGATTCCATAGGTTCATGTTTGAAATTAGATTTTGATTTGAGGACCCTTTCTTTAACAAATTTGGGTATAAAAGTAAGGGTCAATTGGTTTTGTTTTTTTGATTGTTTTGAATTCACCACTTAGCAAATTTGGGTATGCTAAGTGAGGTGTTTGAAAATAATTTTTTTTCTTAAATTGTTTTATCTAGTGAATTATTATTTTGATTTTGAAAATTGGACCACTTAGAAAATTTGGTATGCTAAGAAAACCTAATGTGTTTTCTTTGATTTTTTTTTAAAAGTAGATTCTTGGCAAAGGCTAAGAAATATCTAAAGTATTTCATTTTTTGATTTTTTGATTAAAGTAGATCCTCAAATTTGGTATGCAAGAAAAATCCTAAGATTTGTTTATTTCAAAAGATTATGTAATGATTAAAAAGTGGATTTATTTCGTTATGGGAAACCATATCATTAGAAAAAATATTTATAAAGAGATTTCAAGAAAATGTTTTACAAGGAAAATTTATTAAGATCATAATGGGATCAGGAATTATTGAAATCATGAAATAAAGATAGATTGATTCTGAGCCAAAATCTCAAATAGCTATTTAGATTGGGTTTTTATATTTGAAATATTTTGGTACATTTTTGGGACTTAAGATTCCTTAACACAAGATTAAGGAAATGTCTAAGAGGTGAGGAAATATACTTATGGTTCGTAATAGGGAAAAGCAACCTCAGAACCTAAATCTGGGGAGCTTCAAAGAGGGCCAGAAGCACAACCTAAATCTAAGGTGAAAATGGATAATTTGTTTACCTCCACAAGAGAGGACAAATCACTTGACAGCTTGGACTTACAACTGCCTAGGGGTGGCCACCAACTAACTCCTCCTATGATTTTAAATACATGTAGGCAAGTCTTTACGCTTATGTAATATAGGTAGGCTATTTTTATTTACAAAGAGACTAAGTCCTTAAATTCACTCCCTAAAGAGATTAGATCATGTAACAGGTATGCTTCAAATGACCTAAATCTAATGCATTTCAAATTACATTTTATTTTAATTTTTTTGGACAATCATTTTGACTCGGGCTAATAGGACTTTTTATGACTAATGCATGAGATAGTAAATTATTAGCCAAAATCAGTGAGAAGTTTAGGAGGTGAGTTTCCACCACGGCCCTCAAAGGTCAACCCGGGTACTCTGGCAAAGATGGAAGCCCTCCAATCAAGAGTGAAATAAGATGAATTTGTGTATAATATTATAAACAAATGCTCATCCAGCTAAAGGGTTGTTAATTATTTTATCTTGATTTTAATACTAAGCTTTAGGTGAGGTTATGAGTTGTCTAGTTTTATTTTGAGTTGTTAAGTTGGGTAAAAGATTTACTTTTCTCTAAAGAGCCTAATCCTCATCCATGCCATACATAAAGCAAGGAAGAAACTAGGAAAAGCATGTCACTTAAATGCAAAAGCTAAACAAATCATCAAACAATTTATAAAGCTAAAGAATAAATGGCCATTTATGGTCGGGCGCCACCGCAAAAACCTGAAAATATCAAATTGGGTAGTCAAGCTCTACCCTAATACAACCCAGATTTCAAATGAATTAAATTACAATTTAAGCAAAGGAATTCATTGTTATGGGGTCTGCTTGATTCTTCTTCTTTCTTCTTTCTTTCTTTCTTCTTCTTCTTCTTTGGATCTTCTTGACTTTGAGGGTGGATGCTCCAATGCTTCACATGGTACATAAGATGGGATCTTATGACCAATGTTCATCCTAATCACCCATAACAAATCATTCTAAAATTTTAAATATACAAACTTTTACATGAAGAGGAAATGTATAAATCTAACTAACACCTGCAAAACAAAGGTTAGTCAAATCACACCACACAAATCCCAAGCATGTATATTAGACTCATCACCCCACACATGGGTGATTAAGTCCACTGGCCTATGGATTATGTTAAGGGGTATAAGCACCTACAAGCAAGAAGCATTTATATTTTTATTTATGATAGCGCCTCTTTAGCACAATCCCCTGCAGAAAAGAATAGTTAGACGAAGCAAGTCCTAAAATTCATTCTACGAGCATACACCCTATCATCTAGTATAAAATATTCATCACAAAATAAAACATAACATCAAATCATGCACCGGCCTAACCTAAAGCTAGAAGTAGTGACTTAGGTTAATGTGTGCTTTGAAGGTTTGTGTGGTATGCTTAGCTTAGGACTTTAGGTTCAAGTTTTCTAAGTGTGAAAGACATGTTCAACTTAGAGGAAGATTTCATTTAAGTTTTTTAAGTGTTTTGGGTTATTTTTATTTCATGTTTCAATTGGGTTTAAGTGAAACCTATAATTAATTACTAAGTTATAAAGAGAGGGAAAGAGAAGTGAACTTCTCTTTCCTTCCCTAATCCTTAAGTAATTTCTAAGGTAAGTTCACATTTTAATTTCATTTAGGTGAATGTTTTGATTACATCTTTTAATCAATCCTAAGTTTAGACAACTCTAAACAAACCTATTCAAAAAGAAAGGCATTTGAAGATTAAGAAAAATGAATCAAAATTCACATAACATGCATTATTTCATTTCTTTCCCAACATATATAACATGCATATGGATAGACCCTAAGCATATCTATGCAACCAAATGAGAATAGTTAATACACTTTATAATGCATGCTAAGTAATCCATTTAAGAAAATTTAGAAGTTAAATGTATATAATTTTTCTTAAGCAAAAAAGATTTTCCTTATCCAAAATTTCACATACATGCATGAACGTAAGAAAACCATAAGTGAGCACAGCGCCATAGTTAACCAGAGGTCTAAGGTACACGACCTACTTAGGGCTACTTAAATCCTCGCAACCTTAGGGTTGTCCATACTAATATACCACTTTCCTTAAGTACTGACATGCATATAAAAGAAATGAAATGGAAAAGGAATATGCAAAAGTTGTTTAATAGTTTCATTTTTATTTATGCAATTTATTCATGCAAGGGTAGGCAATCCTTCTTAGATGATGGCATAGGAATGAATATAGAATTAGGTAAGTGTGTGGGTTCTTTTCAAATGAACCCTACATCTTACCAACCCTTATTCAAAACTATGCTAACATAAGAAAGGAAGGAAAGGCTACACTAAACATTACATCTATCACATGCTTATAATTAAATTATAAGAATAGCACACTTTCAGATTTGATGTTTCGTTTATAAGTTTTGAAAATACTTTAGATTTAGTAGTGATAATAGCCACTTATATTTTACTTTAGACAACACATGCACATTTGACATAAGGTAAACAATTTCATTTTACAATTTGAAACATGGAAATATGAATGCATGAATCACATTACATACAACTTAACATGTTGGGAAAGATCTAAAGTAATGAAAGCATGTAAACAAACTCACTTTACTTAAATCCTAAAGACATTCTTAAAGAATAAGAAAATTTAGAATAAATCAAAGGGAATTTCAAAATGATTTTTGTTTGTTTGAAGTTTGATTTAATTTTTGAAAAGGTGAGATGAGTTTTCTATTCCTAGCCCATTCTCACATGTGTTTGTTTTTTGTTTAATTTTTAAATAATTAAATCTATTTTTAAGTGTTGATTAGGTTAAGTTATGCATTAAATGGCTTAATTAACCCTTACCTACACCACCTTAGAAAAATTAACTAAGTAATTATGAGCCAATGAGATGACATAAAACCCACAAGGTATTTAAATTTGTAATGCACCTAGTAATGAAAAGGCCTAATGCAATTTGGCTCACAATTAAAAGTTAATTAAGCTAAGGGGTTTAGCTTAAGTACTTTTAAAACACCCTTTCACATGAATAAAAGGGATTTTAATTTCCTTAATTAGACCTAGGCTATTAAACATCTTAGCATCCACCCAAGGTAGCTTAATTAACTTATGGTAACTTTTAGAATTTTTGAAAATTGTTTAAAGAGATAATTAAAGAATTAAACCTCAATTAAGAAGGGATTAAAGAAAGAAAAGGGGGTTTAGGGAATAGCTTAAGGGAAATACCCAAAATTATTCCATAAAACCCTTACTCACTGGATCTAACCTTAATCCAACTTAATCATAGGTAAAATCCACTAATTACACCTTAATTACCCATGAAGGGGTAATTAGGAAATGAGCTAGCCATTTCCCTAATTAAAGCCTCAATAATTCTCAAGAAAATTAAGAGCGGTAGAGGTCATCCCCTAAAATGAACTCTAGAAATTTGAGATCAATTGCTAACTTAATTTGAAAGTAATTAGCTAATTAACATTCCCAAAGAAACCCAAATTCAGAGAAAAGGGAAATTCAAAATACATTGAAAACATTTTTGAAATATTCTATATGGAATTATCTATCCATAGCATTTTTTTTCTTATATTTTTCTAATTTTTCTTGAAGGAGTTATGATTTTTTAAAGTTTTCTAAATTAATTAAGAATTATAAATAATCCCTAACTTATCCCTAGCTAATACCTGCTCACTGTGCGACACGTGGTGACAACGGTTAGCATGCTTTACACGTATCGTGTCATGAGCCCCTTACTTAATTATCAAATCAAGGGGATGGCAGTGGCACACACGCTTTTATCTTTAACCATCCAATCAAAGATCGGATAGCTGAGGATACACCCTTAATTTTAAATCGAGTAAAAGATATATAAACGCGTAATCTGCCTTCCAT
Source organism: Cymbidium sinense (assembly GCA_021442155.1). Classification (NCBI taxonomy): domain Eukaryota; kingdom Viridiplantae; phylum Streptophyta; class Magnoliopsida; order Asparagales; family Orchidaceae; genus Cymbidium; species Cymbidium sinense. The sequence continues at coordinate 47,943,645 of CM038218.1, forward strand.
CTAAAATATACGTAACCGGAACGAAGTTTCTTCCCGAGAATGAATGTGAATGCACAATTCAAGGGAAGATCTAAGCCAAATATTTCATTGATTCATTCAAGACTCAACCCACACCATCTAGAGGACCAGAGCGGCCAATCCAACGGTGGATTTCACATGCAATGGAAATTTCTTTCACAAAAGAACAACACCTCTTAGCCTAAGTGGTAAAAAAATAACTAGCCTTGTTGGAGGTGATCACCAATGCTTGAGATCGATGAGGTAGCTTCGTCTTGTGGAGATGAAGCCCTATTGAAGTTCCTAGGCCTTGAGGTTGAGTGTAAAGATCTATGGTCCAACTCTTCTTCACTCCCTTTGAGGCTTTGATTGAATTGATCTCTCCACCTCAGAACTTTAAACCTTGGGCAACTAGCTCCTAGATCAAGTGCAGGAATTAAAAGGAGATCGAGTGTAGAGGAAGTTGAGAATTCAATGGACCTTCCCTATTTTTCACTATGCAAAATTAAAGAATGGGAAATCTCAATCCCCTCTAGGGACCTTAGGAAAGCTCTGAGATGGTTGCTAAGGATTCTTAGGTTCCAATCGATTGTGAATCCATTCAAATTTTAGTGGATTAGGGGGAGTATATCTCCCCTTATGGCAATCGAATGATCGACAATGAGCCATTTTTGATCCAATTATATGGGATGGGTTATTTTGGGTAGAGGCACATGGTCTGCTTGGCAAGGGAGTGGAATGCTAACTCCCATGTGCATCCAATTGAGCTTAGGGGAGTTTGAAATTTCAATTTCATGCTATGTCGTTTGGTCCATGGGCCAAAGGACCCAAACCCATTGGGTTGGGTGCACCACTCATCACTAGGTCCTCTTGATATTTTAGGAAAGATTCAAGTGATTGTGATGAGTGTATGACCAAAATACCCATGGGCTAGGCCAAAATTTGTTCAATGGACTAGGAGTATAATGGTCATTTTGCTATTTTTCCAATTTGGGTATGTTTGGTACATTGAGAAAATAGTGTTAAGTTTCAATGGATTTGGAATCCATTTGATAGGTTTGCTCATGTTGACCCATTTAGGTCAAAATGGGTCAAGTTGACCAATTGGTCAAATTGTGTCAAACCAAGCATTGGGTCAAGTTCATATGACCATTTGAAATGTTTTGGTTCCTTTGGTTTGGTTCAATTTGGATTAGATTTGGTTTTGGCTCATATGACTCATTTAGGTCAAATGGGTCAAGTTGACCCATTTGACCTTTTTGGGTTAGGTCAAGGGGGATAGGTTTAGGTTTGGTTAATTATATGGAGCATATTGGTATCTTTGTTTCCAATCAATTTGGGTTAGGTTCAATTTTGGCTCAACATGACTCCTGTCATGTCTACAAATTGGGCTAGTTGAGTCTAGTTGGCCAATTGAGGCTTTGGTCAAGTTCCACAAGTGATTTGGAAAGGACTTGACCTATTAGTTTCAATCAATTTGTCTTAGATCAAGTTTTGACACATTTTGGTGGTTTAGGTCAAAATGGATCAACTTGGGTCAAGTGGGCCAAATGGGTTAGGTTATGCTCAAAGGTTGACTTGGTCAAGTTTAAACATAGGTCATGAGTGAACTTAGATCAATGGTTTCAATCAATTTAGCCTATGGTGGAATTTGGCTATGTTAGGTTTCATTTTAGTGTTGATTTGGTCAACCCATGTTTGAATTTGTTTGACCCAATTTGATTGATTGATCATCCCATGATGATTGTTGATCATGAAGAGGATATATGAGTTTGGTTCAATTTGGATCAAAGTTGGCTCATAAGGGTACTTTAGGTCACTTTGGATCAAGTGGGCCTAAGTGGGTCAAATGGCTTAATCAAAGCTTGATTTGAAGTTGACTGATCTTGTATATGGACTTATGATTGAAATATAAATCCATTTACAAGTGGTTTGAAGTCAAATAGATTTTGATCCATTTGAAAATTTCATATTCGAAGAATATGAAGGGTCTTGGTTTGATTTTGATTTGGGTTTTGATTGAGAGATTGGAGTTTGGATTTATATAAGAGTTCATGATTGTAAGATTGATTGACCATGAGAAAATTGGTTTGGCTTGATTAATGATTTGACTAAGTTCAAGATTTTGGCTTGAAAGGCTTAGATTTGATTTTGGTTTGATTTGAGTTTGAGTTTTGGAGTTGGTTTTGATTTTTATTTACATTTATATATGAATATAAATGAGAATATAAATTGATCATGAGAAAATTTCAAGTTTGAAAGATTTTAATCATGATTTGAAGTTAAATCCATTAAAGGAATTTTAATTTAAAAATTTAATTTTGAATTGATTGATTGATTTATATTTATATTTATATATATGAGAACATAAATGAGAATATAAATTGATTTTGAGAATATCCCATGAGTTTGAAAAGGTTTGATCAAAGTTTAGGTTAAATCCATTAATGAAAATTAAGGATTTAAGAATTTCAAGCATTTTAAATTTGGAATTTAAATTTTGGTTTAATTTGATTGATTATATTTATATTTCATATATAAATAAGAAAATATAAATAAGTTTTGAGAAAATCCCAAGGATTTGAATAGGTTTGATCAAGGTTTAGAGTTGATTTTGGCTAAGCCCTTTAATGGAAAATTAAAGGAATTTAGGAAACTTTTAATGAATTTGATTTAATGGGTTTGAATTTATATTTCATTTATAAATGAGAATATAAATGGATCATGAAAAAATATCAAAGATTTGAATAGGTTTAGATCACAATTTTGGTTAAGTCCTTAAGAAAGGGATAAGGACGTATGAATTTTGGACTTAGGAATTTATTATGGATTTTGATCATGGGTTTCAATCATCGATTTTCAATCATGGAATTGATTTGAGTTTGAGAAAATCAAATAGAATTGATTTGGAGTTTGACTTGAAAGAAGGAAAGTGAGGAATGGTTTAAGCTAAAGGGTAGAAGATTTTCCTAACACTAAGGCATAACATTTTATGGCTAACTCTTCTAAGTTTTCTAGGTCTAGGGGAGAGTGTCCACCTAATCACTAGATGTGTCATAAGACTAAGGAACTCTTAAAGTCTAAGAGGAAGTTTTAAGCCTAAGATGGAGGTGTTTGAGAGCTTCTAAAAATGAGGTCAACATTATGCTAAAAAATGAAGTTCCACTTAATTTTGAAATATAAATTCATTTAGAAATTTGAGAATGCTAAATGAAATTCCAAAATATGTGTTTTAAAAAATTTTGTGTTTTGATTTTGAAAAGGGAGACTTCATTTTAGCAAATGGGGTATGCTGTTGAAGTTCCAAATATGTTTTAAAATTTTGTGTGGAATGGATATATCACTTAACAATTTTGAGTATGCTAAATGAAATTTCCAAAAGTGTGTTTCAAATTTTATTTTTGGAAAAAGAGAGACCTCATTTTAGCAAATGGGATATGCTAGAATGAAGTGTCAAATGTATTTTAAAGATTTTTGTTTCTTGTTGATTTTTTGAAAGGAGATTTCAACAAATTATGTAAGATGGAAATCAATTATGTTTTATTTTCCAAAGATGTATATTTTGTGTATGATTATTGCTTTTTAAAAGAGGAAATCTCAACTTCATCATAGGTGGAATATGTTAAGTGAGGATTCCAAAGTGATACCATTTTATTAGAAAATGAAATTTTCATTCAATAAATTTGGGTATATTGAATAGAGAGGTTTCATATGTTTTTTTTTTGAAAATATGAAATAACCCAAACACATGTGAAATGTAAGTGGAAGTTCAAAGTTATGATTTTGCTTGAAGAGGTAATATCCATTCAACACATTTGGATGTACTGAATGGAAAGGTCCATCTTCAAATTTTATGCTTTTGAAAATATGATTATTGAAATTTTATTTTTGTAAAGATGAGCTCACATATAACAATCATAAAGATTGTTAGATGAAGATGATTTATGAAAAAATTTGTGCAAAATATTTTATTAAGTGCATTTTTTTGAAAGAGTTTTTTGAAAGCATAATTTTTATAAAGATTTATTTTATTTTTATTATTTTAGAATGAAACTTTCCTTGTAGAAATGATAAGGAGGAAGTCTTTAAATATTTTCTTTTTATTAGATCTTTTTATTTTTACCCATTGGAGAACCTAACGAGAGTTTTAATACCAACACAGAGTGAGTTCCTAAAATCTAAAGATGTTAACTAGCTTAACGTAAGAATGAAATAAGCTAAGTGCCAACAGAATGAAAGAAAGTTTTGGATTCATACCAAAATACAAATCAAGTATTGATACTTGGAGACAATGACCATTTACCAAATATGGAGAGAGGAACCATCCCTAGCGGAGTCACTAGAAAAATCTGTGGTGAAATTTTTTATAAGTAATTTTGAAAGGATAAATATATACTTCCATCTTCACTCTATGCGGGATAAAATGAAGATAGAAATATACATCTCTTTTTGTGCATTTTTTGACATCACATAGATCTGCATATGTTCTTATTGAGGGTGATCGGGTATGACATTGAGGAGAGGTATACTATCTCTAAAGAAAGAAGTCACCACCCTACAATGGACCTAATCACCTCAACAAGGATTCCTAAGAATAATGGGTTTGCATGTAAAGATCTTCCCTACTTTACATGGAAAAGTAAAGTGGGTTTATTTTAAATTGGGTTCTGAAGTTCTAAAGCCCCATAGCATTACATAAAGAATGTCCCTAAGGAATACTCTTGATTAAGATAAATGATTATTGTCTCCAAAGATTTCAATACGTAGGACTATCAATCGATTAGTTTGTTTCAGAAGATCAAATGAGATTGGTCAAAGAGAGAGAGTTATTTTCAAAACCAAAGGAAGATAAGTAGGAGATGTTCACGATGCTATGAAACCTAGCGAGCATCTCAAACTATCCTATGGTTGAGTTTTATATTTTTGAAATTGAATTATTCATTTGAGTTGACTTTTTATTAGAAGTTTAGATTTATGATTCCATAAATACAAGATTATGATAATTCCCTAAGAGGTGAGTATTTATGCTTATGGCCCACAAGGGAGAGCAACCTTAGAACCTAAATCTATGGAGCTAGCAAAGTAATGACCTTTACCTCCACAAGAGAGAGGAAACCACCGCTTGGACTTACAATTGGGGTGACGCCAACTAACTCCTCCTACCATTTTAAATTCATGTAGCAAGTCATATATTTTATGCAAGATAGCTAGGCTATTATTTATTTAGAAGAGACTAGTCCATAAACTCACTCCTAAAGACTAGACATGTTAGGTATTAAAATGACCTAAATCTAATGCAAATCATATTAAATGTTATTTTCATTTTTGGACAATCATTTGACTCATGCTTATAGGATTCATATGCCTAATGCATGAGAAGTAAGATTATTGGCCAAAATCAATGAGAAGGGAGGAGGTGTATTTCCACCATGGCTCTCAAAGGTCAAGCCAAGTTTCTCAAAGGTGGAAGCTCAATCAAGAGTGAAAATAATATGCATTTGTGCATGATGTTGTAAAAAGAATACTCATCTAGCTAAGGTAATTTTATCTTGATTTTAACTTAAGCTTTAGGTGAGGTTATCAATTTATTTTAGTTTTGAATTGATTTTTATTGAAATTTATTTTTCTAAGAGCCTAATCCACATCAGGCCATAAATCAAGCAAAGAAGAATATAGGAAAAGGATGTCATCTTAATGCACAAGGTAAAAAATTATCAATCAATAAAAAGCTAATGCAAAAGAATAAGAGGCCATTTGGTTGGGCACAAAAAAACCCGAGAATAAATTGGGTAGATCTACCCTTATACAACCCGGATTACAAATGAATTAAGTACAAAAGGAATTCATTATTATGGAGTCTTCAAGCTTCATTTCTTCATTCTTCTTTTTTCTTCTTTCTTCTTTGGTTCTTTCTTTTGGATGGTTGGAGGTGGTTGTTCCAAAGGCTTCACATGGTACATAAGATGTAATCTTATGATTAATGCTCATCCTAATCCCCATAACAATCATTCCAAAATCCTAATTGCAAAAATTACATGAAAAGAAAAGTAAATCTAGCTAACACACAAAATAGAGATTAGCTAAACAACACACAAATCTCAATGTATATTGGACTTATCACACACACATGGGTGACTAAGTCCACCTAGCCTATTGGATTATTTTATGGGTATAAGCATTAATACAACAAAATATTTATATTTATATTTATTATACACCCTTAAGCACAATCGCAAAAGTAATGATTAGACTAAATCATCCTATCATTCATTCTATATTCACCCTAACATCAGACTAAAATATATATCACAAAACAAAAGTAAACATCACCATACCACCCCTAACTTAAAGCTAGAAGTGGTGACTTAGTAAAATGTGTGCTTTTGTTTGTGGTATGCTTAACTATGTTTTGGGTTTGTGTTTAAAATGTGAAGTGTTCAACTTAGAGGATGGTTTCATTTAAGATATTGATTTTATTTTGTATTTTATATTTATTTTGAATGAATCCTATAATTAATTAGTAAGTTTTAAAGAGAGGGAAGAGAGAAGAGAACTTTTCTTTCCTTCCTTACTTTAAGTAATTTCTAAAGTGGATTTATGTTTAATTTTATTTGGTGAATGTTTTATTATGTGTTTTAATTAATCCTAAGTTTAGATCAATTCTAAAAAAACCTATTCAAAAAGAAAGGCATTTTAAGATTAAGTAAAGTGAACTAAATTCACAAAACACACATCACCTCATTTCCTTCCCAACAAGTATAACATGCATATGGATGAATCCTAAGCATATCTATACATGCAAATAAGAATGTTTAGCACATAATGAATACTAAGTAGTTTACTTAAGGAAATTTTGAATGCTTATGATGCAATTTTCATTAAGTAAGGGTTTCATATCCAATTTTCATATGCACACATGAATGTAAGGAAGGCATAAGTGAGTAAATTGTTAACTGTAAGGTACAAACCTACTTAGAATTACTTAAAGCCTCCAACCCCAAGGGTTGTCCAGATTAATATATCACTTTCCTTAAATACAAGCATATGTACAAAAGAAATAAATGGAAAAGAAAGAATACAAAATTTTGTGTTGGTTGATTTATTTTGTTTATGAAATTTATATGTACAAGTGTGTATTATTCTTAAGTAAAGCATATGAATGAATAGAGATGGAATTAGGCAATTTTGTTTCTTTTCAAATGAACTAAATACTTACCAAATTATTCAAAATGTACTAAAAGAGGGGAGAAGGAAAACTACACTAAGCCCATCCTTATATTTTACTCGCAAGCTCATAAATAAAATATAAGTAAATAACACACTTTCAATTTTGGTAATTGATTTATATATTTTGAAAATATTTTAGATTTAATAGTGATAATAGCCACTCATATTTCTATTTTAGTCAAAACATGCAATTAGACATAAAAGAAAATATTTCACTTTCATTTTGTTTTTAAAAAGAATGAATGAATGAAATTCATATGACATACACATTTAGCATGTTGGGAACGAACTAAAATGATAAAAGCATATAAACACATTCACCCTAATTAATTCCTAAAGATAATCTTATGAAATAAGAAAGCTTAAAGCAAATCAAATTATTTTTAAAGAAGGTTTGGTTTTATTTTGAGTTTGATTTAATTTAAGAAATGTAAGGTGAGTTTGTTATTCTTAACCCATTCCCACATGTATATGATATTAAGTTTAATTTTTAAATGATTTGATCTATTTTATATTTTGAGTAGGTTAAGGTATGAATTATGTGTATTAATTACCCCTACCTATACCACCTTAGCATATTTAACCAAACATCATGAGCCAATGAGATGACGTAAAACCTCACAAGGAATTTAAATTTGCAATGCACCTAGGAAGAAAAGGCCTAATGCAATTTGGCTCATGATTAATGATTAATTAAACTAAGAGGTTTAACTTAAGTAATTTCATAACCCATCTCACACATATGAGTTGGATTTTGATTTTATTAATGTACTTAGGCTCTTAAACACCTAAGAACCTATCCAAGATAGATTAATTAAGTTCTAGAAGGTTTTAAAATTTCATGAAATTAATTAAGGGGATAATTAGTAAATTAACCCTTAATTAAGAATAGATTAAGGAAGAAAAGAGAGTTTAGGGAATATCTCAAGGAAAGTGAAATATAAAGGGTTAACCTAAATCAAACTAAACTAAGGGAGATTTCTCATAACCCATCACTTCATATCTTTGAAATTTTCTCATAACTTATTTATATTCTCATTAATATTCACATCTATAAATGAAATATAAATTAAAAATAATCAAACTAAATTCAAAATTAAAATACCTAATTCAAAATCATTATTATGTCCTTAATTTCTCTCTTAAGGACTTATCCTAAATCAAATCTAAATCAATTCAAATTCATGGAATTTTCTCGCAACTCATTTATATTCTCATTTATATTCACATATATAAACGAAATATAAATTCAAATCAATCAAAACAAATTCAAAATTCATGTTCCAAACTCCAAAATTTCCTAAGTCTTTTAAATTTTCTCTTAAGGACTTAGCCTAGATCATGATCAAATCACCTCAAATTCATGAAATTTTCTCATAACCCATTTATATTCTCATTTATATTCACATATATAATTGAAATATAAATTCAAACAATCAAAATAACTCCAAAAATCAAACTCAAATTCATTCAAAATCCAACCTAAGCCTTTCAAGTCAAAATCTTGAACTTAGCCAAATCAATTTCAAATTAAGCCAAACTCTTGATTTTTCTTCATGATTCAATCAATCCTTCAATCATGAACCTAAATATAAATACAAACTTCAATCACTTAGCCAAAACTCAATTCAAAAATCAAGCCAAAATCCATTTCATTTTCACCCTTTCAACTTGAAATTGTCAAATGAATCAAAACCCATTTGACTTCAAACCACTTGCAAATAGATTTATATTTCAATCATAAGTCCATATACAAGTTCAATCAAACTTAAATCAAGCTTTGACAAAGTCATTTGACCTACTTAGGCTCATTTGACCCAAAGTGACCTAAAGTACCCTTATGAGCCAAATCCTAATCTTAACCAAATTGGATTGAATCATACTCACCTATGCCTCTCATCATGATCAACAATCATCATGAGATGATCAATCACTCAAATTAGGTCAAATTAAGTCAAACCTAAGGGTTGACCAAGTCAACACTTAGCCAAAATCTACTATAAGCCAAATTGATTGAAACTAATGATCTAAGTTCATTCATGACCAATATTTGAACTTGACCAAGTCAACATTTGAGCCTAACATAGCCAAATTGCCCACTTGACCCAAGTTGACCCAACTTGACCTAAAAAGTCAAAATGTGTCAAAACTTGATCTAAGCCAAATTGATTGAAACCAATGGGTCAAGTTCATTCCAAATCACTTGTTGAACTTGAACAAAGCCTCAATTGGCCAACTAGGCCTAACCTAGCACAAATGACCTTGAACCCGACTTGACCTAAAGGGTCATGTTGAGCCAAATTCAAACTTAACCAAAATTTATTGGAAACAAAGATACCAATCCACTTCATATGACTAACCAAACCTAAACCTTTCACATGACCTAGCTCAAATAGGTCAAATGAGTCAAAACCTTGACCCATTTGACCTAAATGAAGTCATATGAACCAAATTCAAACCTAAACCAAATTGAATCAAACCAAAGCCACTAAAATATTTCAAATGGTCATATGAACTTGACCCAACCCTTGGTTTGACCCAATTTGACCAATTGGTCAACTTGACCCAAGTTGACCCGTTTTGACCTAAATGGGTCAACATGAGCCAAACCATATCAAATGAACTCCAAATCCAATGAAACTTGGCCAAAACTATTTTCTCCACATACCCAACATATCCAAATTCAAAAATTAGCCAAATGACCATTTTTCCCCTAGTCCATAGAACAAATTTTGGTCAATTCCACTTTGAATTTGGACAAACCCTCTTCATACCTACTTGATACTCTCCTAATAGGTCAAGTAAACACTAGGGAGTGTGGTACACCCAATCCAATGGGTTTGGGTCAGCCCAACTTGACCCAAGGGCCAAACCTAGCACATAGCTTGAAATGGCCACATGGGAATCATGCCTCCACTTAAATGGAGCACATGGGGACTCCACTAATCCACTCCCTAGCCTAAAATGAATGGGTTAGGAACAGCAAACTCACTTCACATTTTTAAAATTAAGTCAAACTTAAGATCAAATAAAAATCATATTAAATAAACTTTGATTTACTTTGAGCTTTCTTATTTCATAAGATTATCTTTAGGAATTAACTAAAGTGAATGTGTTCATATGCAATTACTTTAGTCCTTTCCCAATATGCTAAATATGTGTCTCATATGATTTCATGCATTCATGTTTTTCAAAAATTAAATTTAAAATGAAAATATTTCTTTTATGCCAAATTGCATGTGTTGGCTAAAGTAAGAATATGAGTGGCTATTATCACTATTAAATTCAAATTATTTTCAAAATATATGAATCAATTATCAAAATTGAAAGAGTGTTACTTATATCTTACTTATAAGTTTGCATGTGAGAAAAATATTAGGATGTGCTTAGTGTAGGTTTTCCTTCTCCTCTCTTTTAGTATAGTTTTGAATAGGATTTGGCAAGGTGTATGGTTCATTAGAAAAGAACCTAACACTTGCCTAATTCCATATCCTATTCATTCTTATGCTATTACTTAAGAAAGATACCTATACTTCTACATATAAATTGCATAAATAAAAATAAATAAACCAACATAAACTTTTGCATTCTTTCTTTTCCATTCATTTCTTTTGTACACATGCTTGCATTTAAGGAAAGTAGTATATTAATTTGGACAACCCCGGGGTTATGAAGCTTTAAGTAGCTTTATATAAGTCTTGTACCTTACACCCCTAATTAATAATGGCATCATACTCACTTATTCCTTCATACATTCATATGTGCATGTGAAAGTTGAATAAGAAATCCCTTTGCTACTTAATAAAAATCATGTATCATAAACATTCAAATTTTCTTTAATGAGTTACTTAGCATGCATCATAAAGCATGCTAAACATTCCCATTTGTATGTATAGATATGCTTAGGACTCATTCATAAGCATGTTAAAGATGTTGGGAAAGAAATGAAGTGATATAGGTTTTATGAATTTTGTTTATTTTACTTAATCTTAAAATGTCTTTCTTTTGAATAGGTTTGTTTAGAGTTCATCTAAACTTAGATTAATTAAAATATATAACAAAACATTCCAAAACAAAACCAAAACATGAATCTCAGTAGAAATTACTTAGGTTAAGGAAGGAAAGAGAGTTCTCTTCTCTTTCCTCTTATATAACTTAGTAATTAATTCTAGGATTCACAAACCTAATCGAAATATAAAATAAAATCAACCCAAAATAATTAAATCACTTAAATGAAACCCTCCTCTAAGTTGAACATCTTTCACACTTAGAAAATTCTAACTTAAAGTCATAGCTAAGCATACCACACAAACCTCTAAAACACACCCATTAGGCGAAGTCACCACTTCTAGCTTTAGGTTAGGCAGGTGCATGGTTTGATGCTTGCTTTTATTTTGTGATATATATTGTAGTCTGAATGTTAGGATGTATTTATGTATAATGAATGGTAGAGTGATCTTAGTCTAACCATTATCTACAGGGATTGCTTAAGGGCATTATAATAAATAAAAATACAAATGCTTTTGTTGTGCAGGTGGTTATACCCCTAAGCATAATCCAATAGGCCAGCTGGACTTAGTCACCTATGTGTGGGATGATAAGTCCAATATACATGCTTGGGATTTTGTGTGGTTTGTTTAGCTAATCTCTATTCTACACATGTTAGCTAGATTTACTTTTTTTCATGTAATTTTTATAATTAAGATTTTGGAATGATTGTTATGGGGATTAGGATGAGCATTGGTCATAAGATCTCATCTTATATACCATGTGAAGCCTTTGGAGCAATCACCTTCCAACCATCCAAAAGAAGAAACCAAGGAAGAGAAGAAAAGAAGAAGAAAGAAGAAAAGAGGAGTGAAGAAATGAAGTTTGAAGACCTCCATAATAATGAGTTCCTTGCTTAATTGTATGTAATTCATTTGTAATTTGGGTTGTATAAGGGTAGCGCTCAGCTACCCAATTTGTTTTCGAGTTTGTGTGGTGGTACCTGGCCACAATACCCTCTTATTATTTTACAATTAGCTTTATAAATTGATTGATGATTTGTTTAGCTTGTGCATTAAGTGACATCTTTTTCCTGGCTTCTTCCTTATCTTATGTATGTCCTAGATGTGGATTAGGCTCTTAGGCAAAAATAAATCTTCTACCAAATTTAACAATTCAAAACTAAAAATAAAGAATTCATAACCTCACCTAAAGCTTAGGCTAAAAATCAAGATAAAAGAATTAGCTACCCCTTGGTTGGATGAGTACTTCTTTTATAACATCATGTACAAATGCATATTGCTTTTGACTCTTGATTGAAGGGCTTCCACCATTGCTAGATAAACTTGGCTTGATCTTTCAGAGCCATGGTGTAAAGACACCTCCTCCTTTCAATAATTTTTGGCCAATAATCTCATTTCTCATGCATTGCATATGAATATTACCTGAGTCAAAATGATTGTCCAAAATGAAAATAAAATAAAATCTAAATTGCATTAATTTAGGTCATTTGAAGCATACCCTTATATGATCTAGTGAGTTTAAGGACTTAGTCTCTTTCTAAATAAATAGCATGCTAGTTATCTTGCATAAAGCATATGACTTGCCTACATGAATTTAAAGTGGGAGGAGGAGTTAATTGGCAACTCCCGGCAAGTCCAAACAAATGTGGTTTGTCCTCTCTGAAGGCAAACTAAATACATTTGCCTTAAATTTAGGTTACTTTTACCTGCCAAAGCTCCCTAGATTTAGGTTCTGAGATTGTTTCTCCCCTTTGTGAGCTATAAGCATAAATCCTCACCTCTTAGGCATTTTTTTAATCTTGTGTTATGGAATCATAAGTCCTAAATTTTTAATGAAAATTTCAACTCAAATAAATTAAATCAATTTCAAAAATGTAAAGCCTAACCATAGGATAATTTGATATGTTCGCTAAGTTTCCTAACATCGTGAGCATCTCCTACTTATCTTACTTTGGCTTCGACAATAACTCCCTCTCTTTGATCAATCCCATTTGATCTTCCAAAATAAACTAATCGATTGATAGTCCTACCTATTAAAATCTTTGGAGATAACGATCATTTACCTTAATCAAGAGTATTTATAAAGGATCTCATTCCTTATGATGTAATTAACTATGGGAGCTTTCCCTTGTAGAGAACTTAATAAACCCAGTTTTAAATAAACCTTACTTTACTTTTCCATGTAAAGTAGGGGAAGAATCTTTGGTATATATGCAGACCCATTGTCCTTAGGAGTCCTTATTGAGGTGATTAGGTCCATTGTAGGGTGGTGACTTCTATCTATCGAGATAGTACACCTCTTCTCAATGTCGTACCCGATCACCCTCAATAAGAACATCTGCGGATCTACGTGGTGTCAAAAATGCAAAAAGAGAAAGAAGATGTATATTTTCATCCTCATTTTGTCCCGCATAGAGTAAAGATGGAAGTATATATCTTATTCTCTAAAGAAAATTAATGAAAATTTTCACCATAGTGGTGCAACAGGATTGGGTATTTAACTCATCACATTGAAGATCGCTGCGGCTACACTTTCTTGATGTCCCATCAAGGATAAATAGATTAAAGGACGATGAGATATATATATATATATATATATATATATATATATATATATATATATATATATATATATATATATATATATATATATATATATATATATATATATATATATATATATATATATATATATATATATATATATATATATATATATATAATGCATTTTAATCTGGTTGTCCATCCAAAATGCTCGATGGACGCCGTGAGATCCATCCCTGCTCATGTGAGCCATGGACACCCATGTTTTAAGATCCGAGCTCGATTGAGCTCGGATTGGGATGAAACTCAACCCACACCATCAACATGCAACCTAGATCACATCTAATAGCTAAGATTCTATGGTATTAATAGTCACTTCATAAAGCTCCAAAACATAGCTAGATTAAGCTCAAAAAATGGCTAACCTCACCAGAAGTGATTATCGATGCTCGATTTCCTTGGAGAAGCTTCATATGGTTAAGATGAAGCTTTGCTGAAGATTTGAGCGCTTGAGGTTGAGTATATGGACCAACCCCTTGCATTGAGCTTGGTCTTGATCAAAATGGCTCCCTTTTTTAGAAACTTATGAAAGAGTTTGGGTGAGCTCAATTGAGGTCCCTAAGGGAGTTTGCAAAAGGAATTGCACTGGTTTTGACTATGGTGTGAGTTGGTTCTTCAATGGAGGTCCCCTATTTTCAAGCTCTAAAAATTGACAAATGAAGTTTTTAAATCACTCTAAGAAGCTTGGAGAGGCTGAGGAATTACTTCTCTGGCTTTCCTAAGTTCAATCGAATTGGGGAATGTTAAGTTTGAAATGAATTAGGGGGAGTATATCTCCACCTTTGGCAATCGAACGGTCAAAGCTTTCCATGTTGTTTTGGATCAATTGCCTTGATATAATGAGTTTGTTAGTCTGTTAGATGAGTCATTGAGTTTGGTTTGGCCATAGGAGTGGAATGGTGAACTCCCCATGTGCTCAAATAAGTGGAGGCATGATTCCCATGTGGTCATTTCAAGGGGAGTGGTCGATTTGAAAATTGGGTTAGGTTGGACTGACCCAAACCCATTGGGTTGGTGCACCACCCTCCCTAGTGTTCACTTGATCTACTAAGACGGTGTCAAGTGGGTATGAAGAGGATTTGACCAAATTCCAAGTAGAATTGGCCCAAATTAACCCAATGGCCTAGGGGTAAAATAGTCATTTGACCTTGATTTTAGTTTGGGTATATTTTGTATGATAAGAGAATAGATTTGGCCAAGTTTCATTGAATGTGGAGTTGGTTTGATGTGATTTGGCTCATGTTGACCCATTTAGGTCAAAATGGGTCAACTTAAAGTTGACCAATTGGTCAAATTGGGTCAAACCAAGGGTTGGGTAAAGTTTATATGACCATTTGAAATGTTTTAGTAGCTTTGGTTTGATTAAATTTGGTTTAGGTTTGCATTTGGTTTATTTGATTCATTTAGGTCAAATGGGTCAAGTTGTCCAATTTGACCCATTTGACCTATTTGAGCTAGGTCATGGTAGGTTTAGGTTTGGTTGGTCATATGAAATGGATTGGTATCTTTGTTTCAATCAATTTTGATTAAGTTTGAATTGGCTCAATATGAACCTTTAGTCAAGTTGGGTTCAAGTCAATTGCTAGGTTAGGAATTGGCCAATTGAGGCTTTGGTCAAGTTCAACAAGTGATTTAGAATAAACTTGACCATTGGTTTCAATCAATTTGGCTTAGATCAAGTTATGACATATTTTGACTTTTTAAGGTCAAGTTGGGTCAACTTGGGTCAAGTGGCCAATTGGGCTAGGTTAGGCTCAAATGTTGACTTGGTCAAGTTCAAACATTGATCATGAATGAACTTAGATCATTGGTTTCAATCAATTTGTCCTATGATGGATTTTGGCTATGTTGGGTTTCATTTTGGCTAAGTGTTGACTTTGTCAACCATTAGGTTTGACTTGGTTTGACCTAATTTGAGTGATTGATCATCTCATGATGATTGTTGATCATGATGAGAGGCTTAGGTGAGTTTGATTCAATCCAATTTGGTTAGGATTAGAATTTAGCTCATAAGGGTACTTTAGGTCACTTTGGGTCAAGTGAGCCTAAGTGGGTCAAATGTCTTGGTCAAAGCTTGATTTGAGTTTGATTGAACTCACATATGGACTTATGATTGAAATATAAATCCATTTACAATTGGTTTGAAGTCAAATGGGTTTTGATTCAGTTGACAATTTCAAGTTCAGCATGAAATGGATTTTGGCTTGATTTTTTAGTTGAGTTTTGGTTAAGTGATTGAAGTTTTATATTTATTTGATTGAAGGATTGATTGAATCATGAAGAAAAATCAAGAGTTTGGCTTGATTTGAAGTTGATTTGGCTAAGTTCAAGAATTTGACTCGAAAGGCTTAGGTTGGATTTTGATTGAATTTGAGTTTGATTTTTGGAGTTGGTTTTGGTTGTTTGTATTTATATTTCATTTATATATGTGAATATAAATGGGTCATGAGAAAATTTCATGAGTTTGAAGTGATTTGAACATGATCTAGGCTAAGTCCTTAAGAGAAAATCAAGGTGACTTAAAAAAGATTTGTGAATTGATCTTGAATTTTGGATTTAGTTTGATTGATTTGAATTTATATTTCATTTATATATGTAAATATAAATGAGAATATAAATGATTTGTGAGAAAATTTTATGAATTTGAATTGATTTGAAGATTATTTTTAGGCTAAGTCCTTAAGAAAGGATTAAGAACTTAAGAAGGATTTTAAATTAGGAATTTAAATTTTGGATTTGATTTGATTGATTTGAATTTATATTTCATTTATATATAAAATATATAAATATTAATGAGTTATGAGAAAATTTCTTGAATTTGAATTGATTTGAAGATGATTTTAGGCTAAGTCCTTGAAGGAAATCAAAGGACTTGCAAGATTTGGAATTTGGAATTTCAACTTAGAATTTGATTTGAATTTATATTTCATTTATATATGTGAATATATATGAGAATATAAATGGGTTATGGGAAAATTCATGAATTTGAATTGATTTGAAGATGATTTTTAGGATAAGTCCTTAGGAGAAAAATTAAGGACTTAATAAATATTTGGAATTTCGAATTTCAATCATGGGTTTCAATCATGGATTTCAATCATGGGTTTCAATCCTATGGCATTGATATGAGTTTGGAGAAATTAGGCTAAAATTGATTTAGCTTTCATTTTATTTGATTTGGAGTTTGACTTGAAGGAAGGAAGTAAGGAAAGTGGTTTAAACTAGTGATTTTCCTAACATCCCAAGGCATGACCTACTCATGGCTAACTCTTCTAAGTCTCTAGGGTTAGAGTGTCCACCTAATCACTAGATGTGTCTTAAGACTAAGGATCCCTTAAGATCTAAGAGAAGTTCTATGTCTAAGATGAAGGGGTTAAGAGCTCATCTTAAAAATGAGGTCAACACTTCTGTCCTAGCTTTAAGCTTAATGGACTTGATGAAGGAGTGACCTAATTTGTCTGTATTGAATTGTCGCGTGTATGCCTAAGTCTTCTGCTTGCTGCTTTGCTGAACTTGTTGAAGGGTGCATACAGATGACCCAGCCTCCCGTCTTATATTGGGTCAACGTTGAGTTATCATTCTAGTAATGTGTACTTTAACAGACCGAATAACTACATAATTCCTTTAGTTCGGCCATTGCCTTTGTATGAACTATGGGATTGCTTCCTTGGTCCTATAATTTCTGCTTTAGCAGGCTTGATGAGGGAATTGGCTTTGATTTGTGCTTTGTGCTTAATCAGATCATTGAAAATAGTTTGGGATATCACCGTGCATGTAATATAGAGATTGATTTGAGGCAGCTCTAGGTTGAGAGTTGTTTCCTCAGATTATCTTGGTCTATCTATCAGGTAGAAAGATATCTTGGATTCTGTTTATTTTTAATCACTAAGATGAATTTGGCTTGATATTGAACAACTATCATCATTAGATTGATGAGCATTGACTCTTTCACTATGGCCTTTTCTTGCAGCTTGTTGAGTGAGAAGAGCATTAGTAACTCGGCCATTTGTGGGCTTGTTGAGTCCGACCTTTAGAACCTACTCAAGCCTTTGACTTAGGCTATGATGACTTAGTGTTCTTGTCATCAGACTAAAGAATGGAGGGCTCTTTCACTGCGGCCTTTTCTTACGGCCTTTTCTTACAACTTGGCCATTTATAGGCTTATTGAGTTCTACCTTTAGAACTCATCTGTGTCCTAAACTTGAAGATGTAGAGGTTGATATTTTTCCAACTTAGTTGATTGAAGCTTCCAAAACTAAGATTTCTTCTAGCTTGATCTTCAAAATTTGATGAATCTTGGAGAGAAACTTTTGAGATTTAAGGTTATGTTTTCATGCTTGTAGTTGATTCTTTTTATTCTTACAAGAGCCTGCAACTTTGACCATAACAGTTATAGATATATTCAGGGATCTCGACATAAAGCTTGATGTCAACTTGAATATATGCAAGAAGACCTCTTATTTCACAGAAGAGGGTTGAACAACCTTGATCATTAAGAAAAATGCTCCTGTCTAACAGGGGATTGCAGAGCAGCTCAAAAATACATTACAAGGTCTAATATCCTTTACTGCAAAATAGACATGATTTGTTTTTCAATCATAATATGTATATATCTAAGTATCTTGGCTTAAAGCATGATATCGACTCAGATAAACATATAAAAATGCCCCCTGTTTAATAGGGGGAGCTTTCGTAGTAACTGTTGAGAGAATTTGGAATATTTTTGTCCTATCTTTTGTGCTTTCGGACTTGGTGAAGACTTCCTCTTGAGAGTTTGAAATTTATATTTTTTTGTCCTAGCTTTGTGCTTTGGTGGACTTAACGGAGTTCATAACTTCTTGGTGAGATGAGAATGTCTTCGGCCCTATGCTTTGTGCTTTGACGATCTTGTTGAAGATTCAATCTCAAAATTTGAAATTTATATTTTCCTCCTATTCTGGCTTCATACCTTAGTGGACTTGATGGAGTTGATGACTTGTTGAGATGAGAACATCTTACCATATGGTTTGTGCTTTGATGGACTTGTTGAAGACTCCATCTGAGATTCGTATCTTGTATTTCCTTCTATCTTGGATTCGTGCCTTGATGGATTTGATGGAGGAAAGTCCTAAATTATCTTGAAGTCTTATCAAGTGATATGAAATTACCTTCTACCACAGCTTTCTACTTTTTTGGACTTATAGAAGGATGTCTGACAGTGACCTAGCCCTCAGAGATTGTGTTGGGTCAAAAGAGTCATCGCCCCTATGCTTTACATAATGGACGTATTGACATGACTCCTTTCATTTTGGCTTTTTAACATTGAGTGACTTCTTTGGAAATTTATTTTACTTTAGTGGACTTGTTGAAGAACTTCCTTCTCATTGCTTTTTTATGACTTGTTGAAGGACATTTCCATTAGATATTGATACCAAACTCGCTTAGTGACTCGGTGACAATCTTTTGTCAATTTTGAAAAATTACCTAATAATTACGGATGATCTCCCACTGCCACATGAACTCAACATGTTGGAAGGATTTAAAGGTTTAGATGCTCTTGTCTTTAACTAATGAAGTAGGAGATCCATCGCTACCTTTGGTATGTTGAGTAAGCATACTTGTCAGCAACTCGACCATATTTAGGCATGTTAAATCTGACCTTATGCACCCAGTTGAGTCTTAGACTTAAATAATTAATGATGGGTTTTATCAGCCAGGTGGGGGATCTCCTACTGTAGCCTTTATGCCGTGTTGAGTAAGTAGACTTGTCAGTGACTTTTATCATATTTAGGCATATTGAGTCCAACTTTATGCACCAACCTCGAGATTTGATTGATATGGATGGAAGATGTGTTTTCAACTTGATTTGTTGCAGTTTATAGATTTAAAAATTTCTCTTTTTGGTCAGTAAGACATTGAAACTTGTGAATTTGAATACATAATTTGAACATGTATATGGGGATCTCGGTCTTAGTACAATGTCAACCTAAATACAAAAAGAGGCATCATGTCTTATAGAGGAGCCTAATATTTTGCTATAAAATTTAAAAAAACCCCTAGTCTAATAGGGGGATGTTTGCTTTATTTCGAAAATACAATCTTGCGTTACAAGAGAATTTCCAAGAAAAACTTACACATGTAATGACAACGAGGAATAATTGGTATTCTCAGCATTAAGACTAATTCTCCTTCTTGAAAAGTTTGAGGATGCATAATATGATTGAATGCTTTGTACATCCTTGCTCGATAAACTTCTAAATTTTGTTGAGCTTGGAGCCTGATCTCGTCAAGCTCATCAAGCTCTTCTATCGGTAGACAGACATTCTCATCTTAGGTAAGATCATGTTGAATGGCTACTCAGAGTGAATGTAGTTTAACTTCAAGTGGCAAGATTGCTTCAGCTCCAAATACTAGTACGTAAGGAATGGATTTTGTGGGAGTATAGTCCAAATGTCACGTCATTATCTTTCTTTAAGGCAGTTCCACTTTGAGGGTTTAGCCTCTAAATTTGCTTACCTTTTGTCGTGACCTTTTGATGATGGATTCAACACGCACATTCCTCGATGTTCAATTATTTAGACATCTTGAGCATTACCCACTGAGAGTAACCTCTTTTGTGAAGCTTTATCATTTTCTTTGATAATAAGGCATTGATACTTTTCTTTAAAAGATTCTTCTCCTTGACAACTTTCAAGACCCTCACTGAGTCTGAGTCTCGGATGCCCTCCTTTGTGGGTTATAGCTTGGTGTGCTGCCTAGAATGATTATTTGATATGACTAGTAGAGCTATTCCTTTTCACCCACATGAGATTCTCAAACTTTTTTTGAGTGGAAACACTCGCTTCTGGCATCAAGTCTAATCACATAGCTGATTCAAGCAGCAACTATTGAGCTCGCAGTTCAGTGTTTCTTCTCCTTTGCCTTTTACTCAATTTTCCTCTAGAAGAGGAGGCTTTAGTATCATACCTTCCTAGTGCAAAAGGTTCAAGCGAGTGGTCATTCATGTGCATGATTGAAACTTTCTCCCAAAGGATCGTTCTTTCATGGTGATCTCAAAATGACCCAATCTTTCAAATACAAAGGCTCTCTTTCAAGGAACCTCAATAGCAGTAATGGTCATTCTAGTTGTCCTCCTCCTAAATTGGATGGTAGCTCAGCATCTCAGTATTGATTACATCATTAACTAGGCATTGGCCCGTGATCTAACACATGATGGTGTGTTCAAGATCCATCGATATAGAACAAGCAGATTAGTCATAAGGACATAATTGACTTAGATTTAGTTTCATTGAAAATTAATTCTCTTTTTTTTCTTTTTAATTTCAATTTTTTATTATACTCAACTATTATTATAACTCATATTTGACTAGCCAAAGATGAAAATAGAAACATGTCCCCAGCGAAGTCATCAGAAATCTGAGGACTCCAAAAATTCACCACCAACCTCTCAATAAAGAGAGTAAATTAAAATGTCGATGTAATTTTTATGAGGCAGATGAAATAGTAGATAAGACACTACCCAGAGATTTGGCCCTCATTTTGTGAAGACTTCACATATGGTTCCAAGTTTCATGCACGTTAGTTAATTACCCTCAAATCATGAGAGAACTTTCGATTAAGGCTAGTCATTAGATTG
This sequence comes from Cymbidium sinense, assembly GCA_021442155.1. Taxonomy (NCBI): domain Eukaryota; kingdom Viridiplantae; phylum Streptophyta; class Magnoliopsida; order Asparagales; family Orchidaceae; genus Cymbidium; species Cymbidium sinense. Next base: position 47,965,098 of record CM038218.1, read on the forward strand.
CTTAATGTAGCGTATAGATGATATGAGTTATGGAATTTAGATTTATGAAATTCATCATCATTTAAAGTAGATGGTTGGGGAAATAATGATGCTCCCGATCAAGATCCCATGGTTCCATCATCCCGGGAGGTCCTGGTCCTAGTCTACTTAGTCAGAGTAGATAGTCGACCCAACCTAGCCGAAGGATCTTATCAACAACACATGGGTTACATCATCTAAGAAATTCTTGTTGACCTGGGGTGGTGTTTGTCTAAGAAGGCATGCTTAAGTTAACTTTAGCTAATAGAGAGATTTTTTCCCGATCAAGTATACCTTATGGTTCACAACTCAAAGGGCGGAGCCATTGGGGAGCATATGGGCTACAGTCGTGACTGTAATATAATAGTGTCATTTGGCAACAACCACCCGATCAAAGGACTAATCACATCATATAGCCAAGCCAAGCCACATAATTAGAGGACACTGACCACATTCTTACTAGCATAAGATTAATTAAGAGTGAATATAGTTATGTACTTGATTTGACATTGGCTCCTTTGTGAGCTAGCATTTTCTTAATTTGTCACCTCCGACAAATAATTATGAAAGGTGAGTTAGATTTTAGCTTTAAGTTTTTAACTTGATGATTTTTAATTAATCATTTTGAGCTTAATAATTCATTAGATTTTTCATTAGGATTGATATTTAACTTATATTAATTTGATTTGAAATAACAATCATATTTTGATGAAAGTATTCCCTCCGGTTGAAATCTTCATTCAACACAGCCATCATCGGGGTATATAAGTTTGCTTGATCTATTAGTTTATTATTTTAGATCTTGTCGAGTCTCTTAATTTAATAATAGAGGATCAGATCTACTGTCATATGATAGAATTAGCTTCTGAGATATTTTATTAAGTTGGAAATATTATAATATTAATTTTGGATTTTTTTTTAGGTTTTGTTAACCCAGACCCGATCCTAAGACCCAACCGGGAATCAACCTGCACAGCATCCTCAGACACTAAGTTTAAGCATTTAGTATAGTGGCTAGGCCCATGTGGGTGTATTTGTAGATTACTTGCATAATTTTAAAGTATTGAATTTGAGTTTTAATCATACTTTATAATGTGTGCAAGAGTTCAATTGAAGTCTTAATTAATATCTTCTATTCACTTGTATATGACATGTAAATTCAAGGCATAAATTATGTTTTATTCATATCCAACTTTAAATCTTTTGAATATTTTATAGCACTGTGTAATTTTTATTCATTCAAATATTTTGCTTGGGTTGGATAGGCATCTAGTTTTTTTAGACTATTGTTAGTCTATGATTCTAAGCTCAATTTGTCTCAATAGCTTAGTACATTGTACTTAGTTTGATTATTGATCTTATGTCTCATTTAAGATTCAAATATTATTTCTTAGCTATTTCATTTTTATTAATTATCAATCTTTATTTTGATAAAATTTTGGCAGCCTTCGAGCGTCGTCCCCACATAGAGGGTTGCTTCGGGAGAGCTACTGCCTTCCTACCATGCTTGAGAAAGCATGCATAGTTAGTGTCTTGCAACACTATGGCTTAAAGAATCCTCTAAACCCACCACGCTTAAGAAAGCACGCATAGGCCTTCAATATCTATGTTTAAAATGAAATTTGATAGCCTCCCGGCGTCATCCACATGTAAGGGGTGGCATCGGAAGTGCTAGAGCCTTCCTACAATGCTTAAGAAAGCATGCATAGTCAGTGTCTTATGACACTACGACTTAAAGAATCTTCTAAACCCACCATGCTTAAGAAAGTGCGCATAGGCCTTCAATATATATGTTTGAAATGAAATTTGGCAGCCTCCCGGCGTCATCCCCGTGTAGGGGGCTGCATCGAGAGTATTAAGGTATTCCCACCACGCTTATAAAAAATGTGCATGATAGGTGCCTTGCGACACCGCGGCCAAGTAATTTTTTTGCACCTATCGTGCTTATGAAAAGTGTCGCATAGGCCTTCAAACCTGTATGAAAACCATCCTGATTTTCTCGACATGCTAAAGCAACATACACGAGTACTTATATCTAGCAAATATTTGCAATTATATTGAAATAGTAAGTGCATGAATTTAATATGCTATGCAAGCATATACACAGGCATTTGAAATGAACTCCGGTAGCCTCCCAGCGTCATCCCCGTGTAGGGGACTATATCGGGAGTACTGAGGCCTTCCCACCATGCTTATGGGAAGCATGCATGGTAGGTGTCTTGCGACACCACGTCTAAGTGATTTTCTATCACCTACCGCACTTATGAAATGTCGTATAGGCCTTCAAACCTGTATAAGAGACTTCCTGGTTTCCTCACCATGCTGACTTGTCTTTGGGAGGATGGTGGTTACAAGATCCTTGTTTATTGTCACTGACAATGGTGGCATCTGACTCATTATTCCAGGCATTCCACTAATGCTATTTAGAATGGCTATGATGTTGTTTCTTGTGCGTAAAAATAGATTAGCATTATCATGAACTTTTAATCTTTCTACATTTGCTACAATCTAGCCAAAAATGTGAGCATTTTCTTGGATAAGTTGCCGAATCATATCATTGATGATAGGAACTTTTATCAATAACTTATTGTTGTGATTCACTTGATGGATAACCCGCGCAGCATCCATCTACCAATTATTTGAAAACTCAAACATATTATTGAATAAACCAAAAGAAATTTTATCAAAAATAGAAAGCTCCTGATTAAACTGTTCTGGCATCTGTTGAAAAGACAGAACATCAAATCTGAATTACATTCTTCCCCCCTCATCAACTCTTCTCTTATCTCTTCTTGAGGTCAATTTCCTTCTCCTAGAAGCAGCTCTGGAAGATTCTATCTCATTGTTCTTATGAGCAAGAGCATTCACTTCTCTATCCTTGCCTCTGCTTCTGTGTTTAGAATTATCATATTTATCTCTAGAGTGGTATATTTTTGCATTTCTATCTGTATTTCGACTGCCTTCTTTAGACCTCTCAAAACTTTCATTGTGCTTTGTAGAATTAGGATGACCACCTGTTAATTCCTAGCCATACTTAGAATACCCTGAAGAATCTCTGTCTTCATCATCAGGAAACTTGTGGTATCCTCCATCATCACTGTGTTCATAGTCACAAGAACTTCGGTAAGCATGCTTATTTGAATATCTATGAGAATCACTCCCTCTGCTAGAATGGCTATGACCAAGTTCTTTCTTTGGTTGCTTTCCATGATAGTTTCAAGCCCTGTCATCAGATACTTTACTCCTATTTGCTGAGGAATTCCACGGACTGATGTATCGTTCATGCTTAGGACTGCCTCCTGAGGAAGAAGAATCAGATCCATCAACAACTGAATGGTGACGATACTTCTTATTAGCAGAATCATTTGAAGGCTTCCGAAATGATGGCCTTAAATCTGATTTATCAGGGGAATCCTTTGGAGGAACAAAATCCATGATTCCAAAACCAAGATAATCCAAATAGAAATAGTGGTAACAAGTTGGAAAGTAATTTTTGCCCATAAAGAGCGGGCTAGTGAAAGATTCAACGGAGAAGTTGTCGATGATGTTGAGGGGCGAAATAGGGGAGTCAAAGTTATTGGGAGTTCGAACCGAGAGGAATTAATGTGTGGCATTGAGTGAGGGCTTAGGGTTGTGTCTCTTTAGGGCTAGATATAAGTAGATATATATAGGTAGATTTTTTTTTAGATATTAAATAAATTACAATTTTTACTTTTCATGATTGTATCTACACATAAGTAAATTGGATATGAACTTTAGGTTACTCCGATGTTTCAGATGCAACGGTGCAGTCCATTTCACGATCGGGGCTATTTGGTTCAAGTAGGCACCGAATCGTATCGATTTCAGTTCAAATTGTGCGTTGCCGCTTCCAAATGCTCGACATTCACGCAGACTCATCCAAATTGAGTGTGAATAGTCTCATTTGATAGATTTTGATGTTTTGAAGCTAAAGAAGTGATCAATTTTATGAAATGGATCATATGGAAAATGTCCACCGGCTTGATATGTATCGATGCATTGATTTCTTCTTGATCGATTCAAATTGCATATATATATATATATATATATATATATATATATATATATATATATATATATATATATATATTCTAATCAATTGATGCTTTAAGCGATGGTGAAGTCATTCATCACGATCATTTCAACTAGTTTATGGCGTCTGTTTGACTTCAATTTTGCGTTGCATCGAAGTTCGTTGTTGTGAGCTCGATCCGACTAATGCATCATGCATGGTGGTCAACAATCAGTTGGATCAAATTTTCTTTTTATACAAAGCAAGATTTGGAATCTGAATTTTGTTGTGGCTAACTTCAAAAATTCTTGAGAGAATTCTGTAATTGTGGTCTTCTTCGCATTTTCCCTCCTTCAATGATCTCGTGGAATCTTCTTCTTCATTAGGGAGATAAGTTTCACCTTCGTCTCTGGGTCAGAGGTAGCTCTTTTCCTTCGATTAGCTGAGCTTAGAGATTCAACTGGCATATCTACCCTATCAATGTGAAGTATTCTTTCTATTGTATTTTGAATCATCCTGGTTATTCTTTCTTCAAATTTAGCCAATTTGTCTCGTGGTTATGTTCTTCCATGTGTTTATGTTGGTTTCTCGGGATGGCTCTCTATGAGAGATATTCTACTCACAACAACACTAAGGAGAATGCTTGAAACTTGGAGTTCGTGAGCATATATGTTAGAATGAAAGAATTTGGAGAAGTGTGTGTGTGTGTGTGTGTGTGTGTGTGTGAGAGAGAGAGAGAGAGAGAGAGAGAGAGAGAGAGATCCCTTTATTTGATTTCATATCTATACCTTTAAACATTTACGTATATATCCCTAGATAATGAGTTAGCTTCCATTTAATTATTCTATTCTAAGTTGTCATTTGGTTCTTGAATTTATTGAATGTTGAATGTCCTTATGCCAATTTTTTTCATTTTTTACATTTGAGCCAAGTTTATAATAAACTCACACACACATCACAATGTAAACTTTAAAATCAAGACCTTTTTATTGGTAGCTTAATCTTTCAATGAGTAGGACATATGTTCCTAATAATGAAATGTCGCTTTCTATTATTGATTGTCAAGTAAGCTTTTAATTTTGATCAGAAGTTATTTAGGGGCTATTTGGTTGGCTGAAAAAGGATTGCAGCATAAAATGAATACAATGAATTTTGAATGCTTTACAATTGTTTGGTTGAGTGTAAAGTAAATACATGAAAAAAAAAAATTTTCTATTTAGTTGGATATATGTAAAGTAAATACCTGTATTTTGAATGCTTTATTATATGTAAAATAAATGTAGAATTTTTTTCACTAATTGAATTTTAAATTAATAAATTGAAAATAGTTTAAAATATAAATAAATTATAAATAAAAATTTACTAATTGTATAAAAAAAGATTATAATATATTTATTTTAAAATTAAAACTTTCTTTATGATTTATATATTAGAGGCATGTTAGAATTAAATAAATTCAAGCTCTTAGCTCAATATATAATCTTGTGGGGTCAAATTCAACCTACTTCAAACTAATCAAGTTAAGTTTGACTTAACTATTTACAACCTTATTCTACAATCATTATTTTCTAAAATAAATTCAAAAGCATATATAATTTTTATACATGGAATTGAGGATCAAATATATTCAAAAAAAATTTAAATTAAAATAATGCATATCACTAATTTATGAAGAGAGGAGATAATTTTACCATAAACAACCCCTAAATACTTTATTTGCATATATATATATATATATATATATATATATATATATATATATATATATATATATATATATATATATATATATATATATATATATATATATATATATATATATCATTAATTCTAATTAAAAATACCAACAAATTATAATTCAAAAAAACACCAAGCCCTTCATATGAATGGACAGAAAAGAATGAAGTATTATGAGAAGAGATCCCAAACAGATTGAATAAAGCTCAATAAGCTAGATGCTGAAACTATGTTGAAACAATAATCCAAATTCACCTCTGTAAACAGTCAAGCTCCATATCTATTTGTAGCACATTTGCATCATCACATGGGATCAAGACTCTTAGAATCTGTGTATTATTAAATTATTTTAAAAGGAATATCAATTATTAAACATATCACTGATAATATTTTTTTGCAGCTCCAAATAAACAGTTTCAATAAAGAATAGTCTACAAGGTAATACTTTTTTATCCTATAGTCTAGCTAGAAAGAACATCGCATGAAAAAAATCAATGATTCCAAAGGCTTTCCAACATATAATATTTTTTTTATTTTTTATTTTGTTGATGAGAAAATCAATTTTAACTTACCTGAAAAGAACATCCAACCAAAAAAAATCTAAAATGTAAAAAATAATATCCTGCATTAGTTTTTCGCACATATCTCACTTGATCCTGATCCGAATTAGATGAAAAAGATATCATTAAAAAGTAACAAAGTTATCCACAAATTTCACATTGATCACTTTAGATAATTACTCATGGATTCGCTACAGTTCTCTCAAACATCATATGAAATAACTGAAATATAGTAAATAATGCACTGCTATTTTTTCACATATTTCACTCAATCATTGTTCAAATTAGATGAAAAGGTATTGTTAGAAAGATAACAAACTTTTACACAACTTTCACGTTGATCACTTTTTATAATTACCCATGGATTCACTATAGTTATCGCAAATATCATATAAAAAAAACTAAAATGCAGAAAAGTAATGTCATGCGTTGGTTTTTCTCACATATCTCACTCAATCCTTGTCTAAACTAGATGAAAAAGTTATCTTTGGAAAGCTAACAAACATCTTCACAACTTTTACAGTGATCACTATTGACAATTACTCATGGATTCGCTACAGTTTTTGCAAACATCATATGAAAAAAAAAAATTGAAATACAGAAAATAATATTTTGTGCTGATTTTTCGCACATATCTCACTCGATTCTTGTCTGAATTAGATCAAAAATATATTTTTGGAAACCTAACAAAATCATCCACAACTTTTATGTTGATCACTTTTAGTAATTATCCACGGATTCGCTACAGTTCTTACAAACATCATATACAAAAAAAAAAAAATTTGAAATACAGAAAATAATACCCTATGCTGATTTTTCGCACATATCTCACTTGATCTTTGTTCTAATTAGATGAAAAAGGTATCATTGGAAACCAAATGAACTTCTCCACAACTTTCTTGTTTATCACGTTTAGTAATTACCCACGGATCCGCTACAGTTTTCGCAAATATCATATTAAAAAAATAGAAATGCAAAAAATAAATCCTTGCATTGATTTTTTGCACATATCTCACGTGATACTTATCTGAATTAGATGAAAACGGTATCATTGGAAACTAACGAATTTCTATACAACATTCATGTTGATCATTTTTGCCAATTTCATATGGATGCACTATATTTTTCACAAATAACGCATTTCTGTTGAATATCTTGCTTATTAGCCAATATCGACAAAGAAGCTCCAGATTATCTCCATCATAGGCAACAAAAAAAAAGATACCAATTATTGTGAAATTCAAAAAAAAGGATAAATGATGTGTTAATATATATTTTGTTTATTTAGCTACAAATATTGTGTTACCAAGTATGTAGCATGCCAAGTAAGCAAGCAATCTTCTTGCTACATTCAAATTCGATAGTAGAAGTATTTTTTTTAAATCGGAATTTTGATAAAGAGATCCCTCCAAAAATTGGCGTATGCTGCTTTAAGTGACGAGCACACGGTATTCTCTAGTAGAAGACAAAAGAATAGTTTGCTCTGTGCTCATCATGCAATTGATAGTTGAAGTTTAATCTAAAAGAACAACCCAAATAGGTTTGCAAATAAGTCTGTTATAGCTTGATCTGATCCAAATTGCAATAATTAAGGACCTTACTGGGCAACCATACCTACTTTATTCTATTATAATTGGCTAATGCTCCATCTTCTTTCAAATCATGATGACCTAAATTCTATCAACTAAATATAGATGCAGACTAAAGGAGTAAACGTAGGACTTCACTATATTTAGCATGACAGGTGAAAATGTATTTAAGATGAAAACTTTCATTGGCCTGACAATAAGAAAATAATTCAATGATATGATGACAGAAGCTCATGCAAGGATCCACATTGATAGATTAATATGTTTTTGTTCCTTCTGGACCAAAAACAAAATTCTAGCTTGACAACATGCAAAATTTTTGGCGAGTTTTCTTCATCATATACCATGATGCATACATTCTTACAATAACATTGATTTTTAAAATATAAACTTCTAAAAGATCTCTTTAATATATTTTGTTTGTTCACTGCACGAATTAAAAAACCTGCTATGAAACACAGAACATTATAGAAAATACCAAAGCTATATTATACTATTATATGCCTCTAAACTTATATGGATATGTATAAGGTTTTAGGGATACAGGAAAAGAGAAATAAATTACATCATTACTAGCATATCCCAACAATCAGCGAGGTCAATTTTATGAATCCTCATTCTCATTTGTTCATTTTGAATGTTGCAAGAAGTGCTTAATGTGATAGTGATTAACAAGCTAGGCATATCAACTTATGCAGCTCAGCTTGAGGAGAGTATTGAAATAATCTACAGTCTATGGCTAGTAATTTTTCATCTGCAGCAACTTTGCAATTCATGAACAGTAGTGCATCATCTATAACAATTGAGCATTCAAGGGATGACAACTTTTCATTTATAACAATCTAGCAATCCATGGATAACAGCATTCCATTTATGTTATGCAAATAATTATGAATTCCAGAATTAAAAATTAGTTTTCAATCTATAATTTATGATATTGAGAGTATTAATTTTTAAGGTACAAGGTGGGAGAAATATAAAAAGTTGTAAAACCAGCTCTTTGATTTGAATTTCTTTAAGAAGTCTCACATTACTTGTAAAATAAAATATCACAATGAATGCAAAGAATACAACAACGACAACAACAACAGACCTTTATCCCACTAAGTGGGGTCCGCTACATGAAACTTTTGTCTCCATTGTGACCTATTATGTGTCAAATTCTCATTTAATTCAAGTATACTAATGTAATTTTTATACATCTTAACCATGTCTTTTTAGGCCTGCCTCTACCTTTCTTAACATAAGGGAAATCTAATGCATCTACTCTGTTAACCGAGTCATTGGACGGCCGATGCTTTATGTGGCCAAACCATCTAAGATGACTCTCTCTAATCTTATCTGCCACTAGAGCTACTCCAACTTTCTCCGGAACATACTCATTTCGCATTTTATCTCTAAGAGTAAAGCCACTCATCCACCTGAGCATCCTTATCTCTGTAACTCTTAAATTAGTTTCATGCTCCTCTTTTATTGGCCAACATTCTGCACCATAAATCATTGCAATTCTTACCACAATCTTATAAAATTTTCCAAGCGGTACGTTTCTATCACATAACAGGTTAGATGCATTCCTCCACTTCAACCATCTAACTTAAATTCTACAAATAACATCTCCATCTATTTCACCATCATTTTGAACAATAGAGCCTAAATATATCAATCACTCGTTTAATGACTTGTTCACCTAATGTCACAACGCCACCTTCTACAACTAAAATTATACTCCATATATTCAATTTTAGATCTACTTAAACAAAACCTTTAGACTCTAAGGTTGACCTCGATAATTCAAGTTTCTCTTGGACTCCCTCTAGTCTTATCAAAGAAGAGTCATCAACAAAGGCATACACCAAGATACATCTTCTTGTAAATGCTTAGTAAGAACATCCAAAACTAAAGCAAAAGATAAGGGCTTAAAGGATCCTTGATGTAATCCAAGCGAAATAGGAAAATATTTTGTCAATCCTCCTTTTGTTTGGACACAAGTAACAACTTTAGTATACCTATCTTTAATGACTTGAATATAACCAATATTAACTCATTTCTTTTCTAGAACTCTCCAAAGGATATCTCTTGAAATTTTTTCATAACCTTTCTCTAAATCAATAAATATCATATGTAGATCCTCCTTACTTTCTCTATACTTCTCCATCAAACCTCTTAACAAATGTATAGCACTTATAGTAGATCTACCTGGCATGAAACAACGATTCTCGAATTTTGTATCACATCGTAACCTATGCTCAATTACTCTCTCCCATAATTTTAATGTATGACACATTAACTTAATTCCTCTATAATTTGCACACTCTAGTACATCACCTTTATTCTTAAATATAGCAACCAACAAACTCTTTCTCCACTCATCTGGAATCTTTTTAGTCTTAAAATAACATTATAAAGATTTGTAAGCCAAGAAATTCCTTGATCTCCTAAATATTTTCACACTTCTATTGGAATATCATCAAGTCCTAGTTTTCCACATTTTATTATTAAAAACTTCTAACTTTAGATTTACTAATCGATGATAAAAAATAAAATTCTCTATTTGTTTAGGGTATAAAAATCAATCGTATTTTTAGATCCTTCATTGAAAAGTTTATCAAAATACCTCATCCACCTATTTTCAATATCCTTTTCTAAGAAAAGAACTTTATGATTTTCATCCTTAATACACCTCACTTGAGCTAGATATTTACTTATCATATCTCTTTAGTTAGCTAACATATACATACATCTTTCACCTTCTTTAGTATCTAATCTATTGTATAAATTTCTAAAAACTAAATTTTTTGCATTATATATTGCTTTCTTAGAATCTCTACATGACATTTTTTATTTTTCCCAATTCTTCAATTTTTATATCTAAACCAAGTTTTATAACAACACTTCTTATTTTTTTATCTTTTCTTGCATATTCTGACTCCACCACCAACTATTTAAAAGAAATTTTTTCTTTTGATTCTCCAAACACATCTTTAGCAACTTGTTTAATTTCATTTGCTACATTTTTCCCACATAACATTAGCTTCTTTATGAACATCCCAAATTATAAGTTCTTGTAGCTTTCTTAAAATATTTTTATTAGTTTCTTTAAGTCTCCATTTAATCCTAGGATAATAATTTGATTTATTTTTTATCTTCCAATCTCTTCATCTTAAAATCTAAGACTAATAATCGATGTATTTAAACTTTCACTTGAATGACCTTACAATCTTTACAATCAACGATCTATTTTTCTTATCGAAAATAATCAATCAGTATGTATCATTTTTATAAATAATAATATGCTCATCTCTTTTCTTAAATAAAGTATTAGCTACAAAATCATAAAGTAAAGAAAATCTAATATAGTCCAACATTATTCATTACCACTTAAATGCATAACCACTATGAATACATTTAAAATCTTCTACCACTCTACCAACATGTCCATTTAAATCTCCTCCAACAAATATTTTTCTTGAGAGGTATCTTTGTATTAATCCTCTAATTTATTCCAAAATTTTCTTTTGAGCCTACATCCAAACCTACTTGAGGAGCATAAACACTTATAACATTAATAATCAAGATCACATAATCTTTAAAATTTATAATTATCAGATCTATTTCCTTTAAGCTTTTATCTATAATCACACCTACGTCATTTCTAATTCGACTTTTACCTGAATACCAAAATTTAAAACTAAACTATCAATCTCTTTAACTTTCTCCCAAACCCATTTAGTTTCTTGAACACATAAATTATTTATCTTCCTATGAACCATAATATCTATTAATTCCATTAGTTTACTTGTAAGAGTACCTATATTCCAAGTTTCTAACCTAATTCTAGTTTCATGGAGTAACTTCTTTGCCACTTTTCATAATGTGGGAACCACGATTTAACACGCAGTGTCAATGCGCAATCCACTTTTCACTCTATTTAGGGCATACAACGTGTCGCTTCCAGAGGACGCCCTAGCATTAAAGGATTCATGTCATGATTATTTCGACAAGTTTTATGCTAGCTGTCTACTGCCTAACGCAACCCTCTACTCTTTTACATCCAAACTAGGGACCGAAAATGCCAAGAATATCACAATAAATTTGTTCATAATTTAAATACTCAATTCAATAGAAAAAGAAAACATATATCACAAGCTTTAATATATTCAACAAAATATCTTAGTGCATTACATCTCAACATAAGTAAGCAACACTTAAGCATACATTCAACAAAAAGAAAATCAATTTTACAAGAAGTAACTACTGCACAAGATAGTGATTAAAGAAAAATTGAACAACTATTACAAAATCTCATAATAGAAAATCATCTTCCTAGGCCTACAGCTCAAATTCACTTGTTTAGCTCCTTGTGCATTCATCGAGCATTCACCTATGTTGGTTTAGAGAGGAATGAGTGAATCATCATTGTGTTCTTTGATAACGTATCATAGATAATGTCAATTTCTTCCTCAAAAAGTTCTGGAATGCTAGATAACTCAGACATAAGTTCAGTAAATATTTTTCTCTCATCAGATGCTCTTGTTGAATATTGGATATCATTGGCTACTTGGGTCACACTATCATCTACCATAGCAATGTATTCATGAATACTACCATCACCTACATATGTTTTCCTTTTCTTTCTTGAGAGGCATCCTTTAGAAGACGATGATGTTGTTCTCTTTGTCAATCACTCATGGTCATCTTTCATATCCACTTATGTCCACTCAGTACCTTATGTTGTATTCATGTTAGCATCTAAGAAATATGTTTTCTCATCATTTAGGTTGCTTTGTTGAGTCCCTAATAGAATTTGACTATTTTCCCAAAAAAAAAAAGAATTTGACTACTTCCAGATTTAGCCCAATCTCTAGTGGCATGCCCTTCGCCACAGACTTTCTCCAATTCAGTATAATTTGTGATAGGAATATTCAGGAAAGTAGCATCTTTTGGAATTGCCAACAACATAAACAAGAAGACTTACTTTTACTTTTATCAATTTAATTTTTTTTTAAAAAAATAAGATGCTTGAGTAGAAACACTACCGGAATGTGAGATGCATATTCTTCTAGACCTATCAAAATAATTTACTTGCTTTCATCCCATGATACTCCAAATTTCTTCTTCAACTCTTGAATATGATTCCATATACTACGTTAATGCCGAATTTGATTTTTGCATTGCTCACCTGTAACATCAATGCCAAATCTATCCTTCAACTTTTGAGCAACACCTTGGTAAATAGAGTCCTTAAATCCATTTGAATTTCACAAATTTGCGAGAACATACTTAGACATGATTTTTAGGAGCCTAGTTACCCATTCCAGTTTCAAGCTCCATATAAAATTTTTTCTCTTCCTGCTTTTTGAAGCATAAGCTATTGATTGATGTGTATTCATTACCCATACAAAGAATAAATAACATACCACGAATATTTATTTATATATGCATTAGTCAAGTCAATATTTGCAATCATAATAAGTAGATAGTTTTACAAAAAAAAAATACAAAGTATATTACATTTTATATTAATCATATAATTGTATTAATTTAAATATACATCACTTATCAAAAATAAATACAATTTAATGCAATTTTTGACATTCAAAAAAGGCATACAGATCAAAAAGTCATATGCTTGGCAAAAAAAATTTAAAGTTGTGCAAAAATGAGCCATATAAAAGATGTACACTTATTGTAATATTTTTAGTATCCAACATTCTCCATCCTATTCCACATAGTCAAAGCTATTTGGTCTCTTTTTGCTAACCATTCATATGACTCATTTGAGATAAGTTCATATCGTTTTCTAGAACACCTCCTTCTAACCCAGTCATTCTCTAATGGAATGAAGTCATCTCTACATTCAATTATAATTCAGTTGTGTAATATGCAACATACAAAAACAATATCAACTTGAGTTTCTAAATGAAAGTAAGGCTCATGTTTTATAATTGTAAAATGATTTTTTAATGAACCAAATGCATGTTTCACTATTGTGCGTAGAGAGGAATGTCATAGATTGAATAATTATTTGCTATTTCTTGGTGGCTAGAACTAAACTCTTTTATGTGATATGTTGTAGCATGATATGGACATAGAAAACCTTTTTTAGTAGAACACCCACCATCCACTAGATAATATTTATTTGTAATTTTAACAATAGACATACAGTAAGAGTATTATGAGTTCTTATTAAACTTAATGTGAAGTAAGTTCCCTATGCCTTCAGGAACATGTAGATCGTCTGGTCGTTCTAATGCATTTCTAAGAGCAGTTGCATTATGTGCTGAACCCTCCCAACCAGATGTGACATATGTGAACTTTAAGTCAAAGTCTACTGCTGCTAATACATTTTTATTGGGGTAAGGCTTTCTTCCTCTAAATGCTAATTAATATGCTTTTGGTACTTTAGCTCGAATATGTGTTCCATCTATAGTGCTAATACAATCCTATTTTATAAAAAAAGTAAATTAAGATAATTATCATCAAGCTAGATCATGTAATTAGAAATATGAAGTTTAGTTATACCTTAAAAAAGGTATGAACTTATTATTTGATTGTATCTTCTGTGGAACCTAAAGAGAAGGTGATCTAATCAATTCTTAATGCAACTCTCCGATGACATGTATTCCTTCATTCAAGTATCTACTAACAGTTTCCCAAGATATTTGAAAGTTGAAATGAATGACTCTTTTATGAACGCTATGTCCAAGTATATGTAATAACATATTAACTAGCTCTTCTATACATATGTTGAATGTGTCTATAAGTAATCTTTTTATGCACAATAAATTACATAATTTGAAGAAATATTATTTTCTCATTCTCACCATATCAACACAATCAGAGTTAGATCCACGATATAATTTGGATAGGTATGTCCGACTATGAATATTTTGTTCAGGATTAGAAATTTGTTTCTCACATCTAACCTCATGCATTACTTCCAATATGACACTAATTGTGGTAGCGATAACCGCTTGGAATGTTAAATGGTTATGACCTAACTCTATCTCATCTTAGATGTTATCTGAGTTGGACAAACGGTCTTCATCATCTTCTAATTGTTCATTCATCTATATAAATAGAAATGAGCAAACACTTTAATTAGGTCGCAACCTTTGTTAGTCCATAGGCTAGAACATCTATAATATGCATTTGGAATGGGTAATGTCTGTAGGAACATATCTAAAATTCAACTACAACTATAGACAAGAATAATAAAAATTATAAGTAGGAGATCATATAATCGATACATGAAATTATTACCATCCCAACCACAAAAACTTTAATAGAAAATGGTAGATGGCAAGTGACATGACAAATCTTCCTTATATCCATTAAGTTACATTATCATGTTTCATCATCAACATCGAAAAGGTGGAATGATTCGTAATGAGGTATACATTTTGACATCAATATTACATAAGGTGATGAAGCATCTTATCTTCTAATGAAACATATTGTCCAATACCACCATGGTGTGATATTCCATATTGCAGTATGTTGGAATTATTGAATAAGGTGATCTTATTATTTGACTTAGTTCATAGGATCTTGTAATATATGTCACGGTGATTAATTTATGTGCTTTATCATGCATTTATTTTATGTATATCTTAGACAAACTTTCGGTTTATAGTTTTCAAGCAAATCATAATTTTGTTGAATGAAATATAGTGATTATGAATAAAGAACTATGAGAACCACAAAAAAAATACTTTTGCTTAATAAAAATTTCAAGTTTCTTTCAATCTTGCGTGCTACTCAAAAATGAATCATCCTTCTAACACACACGTATCACTAGCTAGGATAAATGAATGCATATAATATAGTAGCAGTAAACATACTTTTTATATTATTTTGGAAGATAATAAGTCCATCCACAACATGATAAGCTATAAGGTTAGCTTCAGAAAGAACCAACTCCATTAATTGAATTAGCTTAACTAGGTCTTCATAATTGAATTTTATTACGTTAGACATTTAGTAAAATATCTAACGAAGAAAAATCACCTAGCACATGACTTTAAAAGCACAAATATAGATTTGGATTTTTTTTTTTTTTTAGATTTAAAATTTATGAAATTGTTAGCTTAAGAACAAACCACTGGCAAGAAATGAAGAATAATTGTTAGAAGAAAAAAAGAAATAAAACTCTGTTTGGATGATGTGAAATTCAGTAAAAGGAAATGAAAAAAAAAACTTTTAAAGAATAAATCAATAACCATAGAATCATAATCGACTAGAAACTTAATGAGAATTTTATTTTATTTTTTTTAACTTTACTTCAATCCAAACAAGGATAAAATGTCAACGACAACAGCCTATAACACCAAAACTAAAATATTACTACAAAGTTTCTGCTCTCTACTCATATTGTCAATTAAATTAGGATCTTTTGATAGTAGTAATTGATTCTTCTTTGTTTTCCAATTTTAAATAAAAAAAATCTTATTTATTCAAAGCAAAAGACAAGGCAAGTGTAAATCTTTGAGCAAGATTAATTGAAACCATATACATGGGTGCACTTAAACAGACCTTGATGCAAATAGGAAGAGAAGCCTATTAAAAAATAGGCTTCTGTTGGTTGGAGAATGAAAAAAGTTGGTGAGAGAATTGCTTTCCATAATGGGAATTGATGTGAGAAAGAATATACTCAGAACAAAGTCAAGTAGAAGATTAATATTTGTTTGGGCCATTTACATACATGCCAAATAATTCTTATTTTATCACTTATAATGGCTATCTCAACATTGATGTCTATAACGACCTAATGTTTTCCGTCATCTACACTTAATAATATCAACAAGATTACTCACTTCTCAATTTAATGCATCAATTCTTTAGGACCTAAAGAACATCAAGATAATCATTAGTAATTTAGAATCAATGCAAATATTAATATGCTGAAATAAGTTAGACATATGATTTTTTTTACTATTCATGTTATCATAAAGTTTTAATTTCAATGAAATGTTTTATTATTAAGTTATTTTGAATTTAACATTATGTCGGCGTATTGGATAGTTGATCCATAAAATTTAACTTTTAAGCTTATAAAATTTCAATTTCTAAACTTCAAAAATTTCAAAATTCCAACCCTCAATGCAATTGACATGTGATTAGATGTGATCAGTCGAGAGGATGTAAAATTTTTACATATTCAAAATATGAAGCTTCAAAATAGTGAAATTAAAGAACCTCTCTTTTTTCTTGAGTGTTTTCCTCCTCACTATGTCTCTTTTATTCTTCCTACTTAACATCTTAGAGCCATCCTCACATCATCTTTTCTCTGATTTTGCTAGAAACATCACAATACCACTGGAAGAGTTATTGCTCCTATTTATAGAGTCTTATACTACAAATTTACCCTTATATGCATAATTTAAGCATTAAATCGTAGATATGTATTGATAAACACCATACTTTACAATAAATTCTGCATAAGATTTTTGTAAAACTTTTTTATCATCATATATTTTACTGTTCAATCAATATGTATAGAAATGTGCATGTTATAAAAATTCTGCATCTTCTCATAACAACACCTAAAATTCTGCAATTTGTATATCTGTCTCAATAATTACGCAACTTCACATAACAAATACCAACAAATTGTTCAAAGCAGGACCGAGAAAAAAAATTTACTATAAAAGGAGCCCTAAATCACTCTTTCGCGGCTATCTCCTGCCTCACAAACTTCGATGATAACCATGCGAAGAGATTATCGAACCTCCTCATGCTGTAGCAAAGAAAAAATTCATTAGAAACAGAACTACGGGAAGGAATGTGCAAGCCAAAGAAGAAGAAGTAAGGATCGACCGATAGGAAGACTCTCGGAGGTGAAGAACTTACCTACAGTACCGAATCGCACGCGAGCGGCAACGAGAAGTTGAGAATTGCAGGCGAATAGCAACGAGAAGGGAAGAGTCGCACGGGTCGGCTGCATCGTGCGGTTTCGTGAGATGCCCAGTCCCGTGAGGTATTTGCTTTTCCCCCAGATTCGACTGAATTCGTAATCCACATGAAATAGCTTATTTGGAGTATTTGAAACACTCAAATATTTTATTTTATTTTTATAAAATAATCTAATCAAATATTAAAATATTAATTTATCTGTATTTATATTTGATATGACCCTGAAAATTCCTCTAAGAATCACGAAAAGAAAGTAATAATAAATCAAATAATGCAGATCAAGACTTAAAATATCATCGGAAACTTTGAGACATCGTTAAATTCCTAAAAGTCTCAAATATGAGCTATATAATAAAATACCGACTTGCCCAACAACAAGATAAAGATCTTACAATTTCATTTGAGCATTCAAATACACAAAATACATCATATGATTAAGAGAATCATCATGAGCCGTCCGATGGAGAGGAGGGGTTCGGATTTTGCATGTATTTACAGAGACGACACTCTTCCAATCTATAAATAGCCCCTCATTCCTCATATGAGGGGGGCTCAAGCAAGAGAGAGCTCTAAAGATCCTTCAAGCACAATCGTACCACCACTCGACAGTTGTCAACCACCGCCGCGCCGGCCGATCTCCAGCCGTCAATTACCACTATCACGCATCATCGCCAACATCGCCGCCAACATTGTCGCCAACATCGCCGCCAACATCATCACATATCGCCAACATTTCTGCTTAAAGAATCGCTTGTCCCTTTCTCATATACAATTTCAGAATCCCAGACGGAAGATTCAGATCAAACAGATACATAAAAGCCAGTCAGCCGTGGTTTGCCCTCTTTTTCGAGATTTTTCACGGAAAATTATGGAGTTTTATTGCTCGACTTTTTATACCGCGGCAGCTTGATTTCACAACTTAAAAACTTTTACTCTACCGAACCGGTTTTCTAACACGCAATGGAAGTTGATTCTATTATTTCATCTTGTATGGACCAAGTTTTCCAACAAGATCAAAACTACCATCGAGATGTAGCATTTCAAACTTTTAAGGCATAAGAAAGAAGATTCATCAAACTTGCTCCTTGATTTTGTCGCTGGAGGCAAATCTTAATCTCAAAGATTATCCAAATCGATATTTTGGATATCTAATTGATTCAGTTAAGCAAGTCGTATACTTGAAAAGGCCAAGGTTAAAGCAACTTTGGTTACAACCACAAACGGATGTTTTCATCGACCTCTTCCATACAGTTAACGTCATCGAGCAAAGACTGAAACAACCTAGGATAGGTCAAAAGGTCCTTGTGGACTTCCCACCCTCTTCCATACAGTTAACGTCGTAGAAAAGACTCGACAAATAACCTGGATGGGTCAAAGGTCCTGATGGACTTCCTACGACCTCTTCCATGTTAACGCCATCGGCAAAAACTCAACAGATAGGTCAAAAGGTCCTGGTGGACTACCTACGACCTCTTCCATGCAGTTAACGCCATCTAACACTCGATAAACAACCTCGGATGGGTCAAAATCCCCGATTCATTCAACCTCTTCCACAAGTTTCATCAAGCAAAGACTTTACAACCTGATAGTCAAAAGGTCGCGGTGGACTTCCTACCTCTTCCATACAAGTTAACGCCATCGGCAAAGACTCGACAAACAACGGATAAGTCAAAAGGTCCGGTGGACTTCCTACCTCTTCCAAACATTAACGTCGTCGACTCCAACAACCAGAATAGTCAAAGGTCCTTGTTTGACTTACGACCTCTTCCACATTAATGTCAACAAAGACTCGACAACCAAGATAGGTAAAGGTGGACTTCCCACGCTCTTCCACAGCGTCGAGCAAAGACTCGACAAACAACCTCGGATAATTCAAGACCCCGTTTGGCCGCTTCCCGTCGCCGATGCCGGCAATCTCCGGCTGGTCACCATTATCGTCGCCGGTCATCTCCGCCGACTGCGCGCTGATCGACTACCGTCGTCGGTTTGCCGACTAATCGATTTCTGTGCCGGTCACCACCATGCCATCGTTGGCAATCTTAAGCTTCGCCGCCATCGCCTTCGCTGCCGTTGTGGCTCATCGCCCTGATCATTACCGTCATTGTTGCTGTGCCACCGCGTGCCGCTTAACCACGCCGGCCGCCATCAGCTCTGTATCGGTACCGCTGATTACCATCTCCGGTCTGCTGATAGTTTCACCGCTTGACCATCTTCAATCTTGGTACCATCGTGCCGGTCATCCCATTTTGTCGGTGCCGTACCATCGCCGGTTTTGCCGACCACCCCATCGGTATCAATCGCCAATCGCTGCTTATCGCCGGTCTATCCTGCATATCGTCTGATGGCAGACCGAAGACAATTTTTAATCAGCGTGTTATGCCCATAAATATCGCCATCGTCATTTGCCCTTATTTGCAGAACCGTCGGTAGCCAATTTGGCATATTTACCATATAATTTTAGCGGTCAGAGCGTCGCGGTCATCCGAATTCTCATTAATTAATACGTGATTTGGTTACCGCTGAAAACCTATTATGGTTCGGTCAGCATTATCATTTCTTACTCATGGCAATTTGATATTTTTCATACCTTAGCCCCGTCGGTGCCGACCATCGCATTTATTATCATTTTGCTGGCCATCGTATTGTCGGTCACCACCGCCGTATTTGGTGGTTATCCTGACCGTGCTCATTTGCCATATCGTCGAACATTATAAACCCACTCTCATTTATTTTGATCGCCTCACCCGGTCGGTACGAGGTCGATTAACACCTCTTTCAAATAGCCTTGTCGTGAACTATCTTGATCGACTCGATCGGTCCGAGGTTAGTTAAACCTCTTTCGGAAATAAATTCTGGTCTTGATAATATCCGTCCGTTATTATTAACACCTCTTTCGAGAGCGGAGCCTTTATATGAACTACGGGTTTGATCCTCAATGACCTTCTCTCAGGAGAAGGTGCCTTCTCCCAAGGGTTTTAAACTATAGACAAAAGGTAAAAATCAAAGAAACGTCAAAATTCAAAATTGTAAAAACTCTCAAAACCATCAAAACGGTAAAACGGACAAAATTCTTAGCTGACTGGCCTCATTTTTTAGATACCCGTGGCATTTCGTCATCATATTTCAGCATCCTCAGCTACTCGTATTCTGTTATTATCAATCTGGAGCGACCCACGCTCACTCCGTTCGACGGACGACCCGCGTTCACGGCCCTCAGCTCCGCCGACCCCTGGTTTCTGGACCCTACGACCACCCACGCCATGCGCCACGGACATGAGCTTATACCCAGAAATCGCCAATATCTCGAGTGCACATGGCCGTAGAGAGAATTCAGAACCTCAAAATTCGTCTTAACACATACCTACATATATTTATTAATGCTTAAGTCATAATCTTGCTTACATGAAGATTGGTTCTCTTAAAATGATGTGGTTAATGGACTAGATTTAGTTGAATTATTTTTTTGTACTTTTTTTTTGATCAAATATATTTTGAGATAATATCATCCAAAAAATAAACTACCGAAAATTCCTCAATAAACGAATCTTGATCTAAAGCGCTAATCGAAATTGAAACGGTGAGATCAAGCACTTAAAATATCATTTGGAAACTTTGAGACATCGGTTAAATTCCTAAAAGCTCTCAAATAGGTGTTTATAATCAAATCGAGCGTCTCGATGGTGATTCCAACAAGCCAAAGATCTTACAGACTTCATTTGAGCATTCAAATACACAAAATACATCATATGATCGGAATCATCAGCGAAGATGGAGATGAGTTCAATTTTTGCATGTATTCTGAGACGCCAAAATCTATAAATAGCCCCTTCCTCATGAGGGGTGCAAGAGAGAGAGGAGAGAAAAAGATCCTCCAAGCACAATCGTGACCACTCTTGCCAAACCAGCGGCCGCCACCATCACCGCCGATCCCGCCGTCGTCGAATGCGTCATCATCACCGACCACTCGTGACATCATTATCATTGTCAACATTGATCGTTTTGTCAAGTTTCGCAATCATTTCTGTTTGCATACTGATTATGTAATCCGGTATCGGAAGATCTTGTACTCACAGATATATAATGGAAGCTTTTCAGCTAGGTGATTTTCCCTCTTTTCAGATTTTTTAGTAAAAAAATTCGGAGTTTGTTGTTGCACTTTTATACATTATTGTGTGTTTGGATTTTACAAATTCACTTTCTATCTAACTGATTTTTACGCAACAATATTATTTTAAAAATAAATAAAACAAACAGCCCTTGAGGGAATGCTCTCTCCTCTTTAGGATGTTTGCTCGAATAGTGAACTTTAATTTGAATGCTGATGCGGATGAATGTAGCACTAGCATCCAATGGGGAAGAATCCAAATGAATTAGCAAATGAAGTCTCACGATGTTATAAGCATCCAAATAAATAAGCAAGACAAGATGCTCTTGCTATTGCACATTAAATTTACTATCACGAATAGTATTATAATAATATATCATTTAGGAGTTTTAAATTTGAATATACTCAAAAGTAAAATTTTTAAAGGGAATTACGTACATAACAACAATATTAAAGGAGTTTTAAATAGTTTCTTGATCATCACTTACTTAACAAATGAAATTTTGATAGATGTACCTTGCTTAGGTAGACTTAGAGATATACTTAATAAAGCATGTTGTGGTGAAGAGGTCTAATTATAGATTGGGGAGGGATGATATCAGCGGAGTTTTTCAGAATTTAGGGAGTCTAGCTTAAAAGAGAGAAAATTAAACGGAAGAGACCATAAAATTATACGTTTTTATTTTTCTTCTCATCTTTCCTAATAATTCAGACTTTTATCTATTCCAACAAAAATTTTTAAATATTAATCCAACATACGCATCTTTTTAACAACTGGCATTTGATTATAATTTAGAAGTGTTTAATTTTTGATAAATGGGCATAAATAGTTAATAAATTTACTAATTGGTTAAAATAACATGAGAAATTAATTTAGACTAATTGGGTTATAATGAAGAAAGTCATAGAATATTCTCTTATAGTATTAAGCTGAATATTTAACTTATAATGATTGTTACAATATAAAGAAAAAGGCTTTCATATAAATCTAAGGGGCTGTTTAGGAATAATTATATTTTTTTATTTGTTATTTTTAATTTAATTTAATTTATATTTAATTTAAAAAAAGCTTATTTCATTGTCTTAGTTTTTTTAAAACATTCAAAATATTTAAAAGTTATTTTTTGATGTTTTTAAAAATAATATGATTTATTTCTATAAATAAAAAATAAAAGAGTTTTAAAAAACATATCAAATAAATTTATTTTTAAAAATAGCATAATGAAATAATAATAATAATAATAATAATAATAATGATAGTATAAAATAATTGATCCAGGACAAATCCTAAATAAGTGAGGGTTGGAAAAACGAAAATTAAAGCATAATATTTTTAGGTTTACTTGCAAAACGTTCAATATTTGTCTTTTCTTAAAACACGCTAATCTAGCTTTTAATTTTTTTTTTAAATTAAAATGTCAAGTTTTTGGAATATGACTAGCTGTTAAATAATGACTTCACACCCAACAGATGCTTCCATCCTACTTCTATTGACAGGCTCTGGTATAAAATTTGTCTGCACATCTCAATCCATTGTGTCCACGTACAGCCTCCGACAGCTAGGAAAACCAGAAAATGGCTGATGATTCCCGATCGCCGGCGGCATCAAAATTCCGCAAACCAAAGCTAGCACTAAAGGTCCGGCTAGCCATCTCTTTCCTCTCCGCGGTAACGGACGCCTCCTGCCGTGCGGATGGAACAATCAACCGTTGCCTCCTCTCCTTCCTCAATCTCCGTGCCTCTCCCAACCCTAACCCAGTCCATGGCGTCAGTACAATTGACCTCACCGTCAACCCCTCTCGCAACCTTTGGATCCGTCTCTTTCTCCCAGACGGTGGCCGCAGTTCTCAACGCTTCCCCCTTATTGTCTTCTTCCACGGCGGCGGCTTCGCTTACCTCTCCCCGGATGCCCGTGTCTATGACCAAGCATGCCGTCGGATTGCCCGCAAGATTCCAGCCGTCGTCGCCTCGGTTAACTATCGGCTAGCCCCAGAACACCGTTACCCCGCTCCCTATGATGACGGTATGGAGGTCCTCAGATTCGTCGATTCGGGCGGAATCGACACTGTCGCTGGCGAATTAGTTGATCCCACCTCCTGCTTTCTGGCAGGCGACAGCGCTGGCGCCAACATCGCTCACCATGTGGCCCGCCGTTGGGCCGCCGAATGCGGTGGATGGATCAAGGTGAGGCTGTTGGGCTATCAGTCATCTTGTTTGTTGAGAGTCCTCCGTCATAAGCTCATATAAAATCCACTAATTTACCACAGCCTCACAAAATGCAACAGGTGAACTTATCAGGCATCGTCCTGATCCAGCCCTTTTTCGGTGGGGAGGAGAGGACGGAATCGGAGATCTGGCTCACCGGAGCTCCGCTAGTATCGACAAAGAGAACGGATTGGCTTTGGCGGGCGTTCTTGCCTCCGGGAGCTGATCGGGACCATGAGGCAGCGAATGTTTTCGGGCCGAGGCAGACACGGGAGCTCGAGGAAGGATTCCCGCCGGCGATGGTGGTGGTCGGCGGGTACGACCCACTTCAGGATTGGCAACGAAGGTACTGTGAAGCGTTGAGGGCGAGGGGAAGGGAGGTGAAGCTCGTGGAGTTTCCGGAGGCCATCCATGCTTTCTACGCTTTCCCGGAGATCACCGATGGTGATAAGATGATCGCAGAGATGGGGAGCTTCATGAGGAGTTGTCGGCTCCGTTCTGTTGGAAAAAAAATTGTTTAAGAATATCTAAATGCTTAATTTTTATTCGGATGATAAGATAATAATAAATTAAACATATATGTTTAAATGTGGAGTGGGCACTATCTACTTTTAAATACTATTCCTTTTTTACAACTATTGATGACTTTATTATTGTTGTTTGATGTATATAATTTTATCTCTTTTTCTATATAATATATGTTATACTATTTTTACATGAGATCTTAATTTGTTGCAAACAAAATCTTGGAAGCATATTATGCTATCATAATATATTTATAAAATATAAATATCCATCTATAAAATATAAATAATATATTTACAATATAAATATTTATCGTGCATCAAAGTAAACCTTGGGTAAAAAAAATATTTTTGGGCTGTAGTGTTGCAAGCCTTTATTATTAGCACATAAATAACTTGATATTTGAACAAAGCACATCTTTTTTTTTTTTTAAATATAAATTTTTCGTAAAAGTACAATTATTTCGACTACAAATTTATTCAAATATATTAAGACATATGGTTCAATTACTTGTATAAATCAGTTTGTAAAATTAGGGGTCAATAGTACGTTCAATTGCATAAGATTCAGATTTTGTATAAACCTATATAAATAAGTTCATTCTATTAACATAAAAAATGACCTTCAATGATAAAATTATCAGGTTGTTTAGCCCATGAATATCTTATAATAACATAAGAGCAAATTAAAAGGATACTTATAGTGTCATCAACATCAGTTCAATTGAATAAATTTGGCAAGTGTCTCCTCTCAATTATGTTAAAACTTGAAGCTTGAAGCAAAATGAACTAAAAATTGCTATTTGATAATTAAGTTTCTTCAATTCTTTCTATTTTACTATACTTCTTACTAAATTCTAAGTCATTTTTCCCTTCTCATTAATATACAAACTTTGTGTTGAAGCATATTCAATCAAGAAATATTGAGTAATAAGTAAAAGTAAAATTTTCAAAGATTTGCATTCGTAGCGGCCAAACTATTACTAAGAATTTCTTGATAGATATAGTTCACTTAATTTCAAATTTATAATTATAGCTTGTTTATACTTCACTATAGTTTTGATTGTGGCTTGCAATGTATTATATTTTATTGCAGTTCTCATGTCATGCAAGGTCTACTGTCAAAAAATTGTATTCCAAGCTGTATGTCACGGATGGATTTTTTTCAAGTAATTCTTGCGGCCTTAGCACACTCTG
The DNA here is from genome assembly GCA_021442155.1 of Cymbidium sinense. Lineage (NCBI taxonomy): Eukaryota > Viridiplantae > Streptophyta > Magnoliopsida > Asparagales > Orchidaceae > Cymbidium > Cymbidium sinense. The sequence goes on from CM038218.1 coordinate 47,990,981, forward strand.
TTAGTGCCAATGCTTATATTTTGACACTCTTGCACTCTCACTTGAATCCTCACTTGGATGGTGGAAGGGTTCTATTTATAGCCCTTCTCACATGCCTAAGAACAATCTAGAATACACTACACATTACATATATATAGAGAGTTCTCTAGAATACTCCACACTATCCCTCTTTACAAAGTAATGCATTTTAAAATATTTTAGAGAGTCTTGGAGTCTCCCGGAATACTCTTCAATCCCCTAGATAATTCTAGATATTTATAGAGACATGGGCTTTCATAGTCTTCTGGAGGGTTCTAAGCATGTGTAGCGCCTTTTTTCAGAACCTTCTAGCATATGTTGATTCCATGCTTTGATGGCACTAGTTAATCTCGTTGCCTTCCTTAAGACATGTCACACCTAAAACTACTTGGAGTTTTGGCAGTGCATGACATGTAGCTACACAGTACGATAACTAATATTATTGGTTAACATACAAGTAACTAATTTAGCATTTATGAACTTGTTGTGCCAACACAATAATAACTTCATTGGATACTTAATATTGACTATAATTAATTATAAGAATAAATTTTGATGTTCATAACATATACCCAAGCATACAAATACCACTAAAGTAGCTTACAACTGAAATAGCATTGATAATGAAGTTCAAACATACATTAGCAGGGACAAAAACATAGCCATATGAAAGCTATTGTCGTTATAATTTTATTTTAAGTTGAGATTACCTCGAGCTTCTTGAAGTTCTCTGTGAAAGCTCATGCTTGGTACTCTTTTTTATATGTTGTGTGTTGAGCATTGTCTAACTAGACAATCGATAAAATAACCATAATCCTCTTTTGTTTGATCATGTACATTAGCAACAAATTGAATATTTATATTTCTTTATTCTATTATGACACCAGAATATGCTTCGATGATTTTGAATAAAATACATTAAGATCTCATATAAATATAGTATTACAGATACTATAGAAGAAGAGATAAAATTATATACAAAGAGGAAGAGTATTTAAAAAGTTTTTTTTATGCCCACGTATTTTATATTATATATTTAATTCATTATCATCTTATCATCTAAATATTATTCTGGTATTTCTTTCTTTATAGAATTTAAATGTCATGTTGTGAACTTCTTTGACAGTTATCTTAATGATTTTCCAGAATGCCCTCGATGCAGATGATTGATTAGAGTTTATTTTTTTATAATATAATGCCTAAATAAATAAAAATGAAGTCAATGTTTAGTTGATTACATACATATTAAGTTGCAAGTAAGATGCTTTCTATCATTAGATAAATGGTAATAATTTCGACCATTCATCCAAAGAACTTTTTAATGAGCTTGTAAGTATCCTATTTTAAGTAGGTCTTCAATAATATTTAGTTTAAATCCTATCAAACAAAATGTTGGAGACATAAAATGCTATTATTTAAAAAAATTATTTCTCCATGATTTATTAAATGTAATCATTCACAAGATTTAATGAATTTAAGAAGAGCTTGCATAACTTCTCACAAATAAATAATAAAATACAAAATAAAATTGAAAAGGTTACATGCAAAATATTTTTTAAATTATAGCTCATGATATTTAATAAATTTGAATATACTAGAAATAGCAAATCTTATTTGTTGGCCAATAAATTGTTAACACAAATTTGGATAATACCTAAATTTTAAAGATGTCTTGAGCAACTGATCATTGTAGTGTCGACTAGTCCACCACTTTTATCTCCTTTTTCTATCTCCAAAATTTATCTTTCTAAGGTTAATGAAAATTTTTGGCTTTATGAAAATTTTCAGTAGGTGTTAATGAACTCATTCAAGACATTTCTACAGTTTAAAATATCATGTGTTTTAAGAAGAATCACAACTATTTAAAACTTTTTTTTTTTTTGACATCAAAAGATTTGTACTTGGAGGAAATGTCTCTTCATCACTATAGTGAAATATAATGTCATCCGGCTCGGGTTGGATGTTAGTGATCATTGATAGTGCTTGACTCAACAAACAACCAAGTTGGAAAATTTTTCATGTTCATGCTCTCAATGGTTTTTTCTATAATAGCACCTTAAATGAGTAAAGTAATTCGCTCCATCATTTTCTTTTGTTATTGATGTGTTTTGAAGTGTTGAGTTTCTTGTTACTTGTTGATCAAGCAATCTCTTGTTAGCTATCCTCTTTTTTGAAGTACTTGACTTCTGGAATGTGGAATTTGCTTAAATAAAATTTTCATAACCCTAGCCAAAAATTTTCATTAACCTTCTTCCAAGTTAAGGATGCCTCACTTGAATGTCCTCATCAATGGAAAATAATAAGTTTCATTCGAATCATACTTAAATTGTTACCTTTGTATTCTAAATCCAACACTTCACTTGAAATCATATATAAAAATAGCAATGTTTATATAATTAAATGAGCAGGAGTAAAGTAGGTTAAAAATATACTTGATAAAAAAAACATCTTGAAAGGTCATTTTTCCGTTGTCCTTTACAAAATAACACTTAACTGATCATATACTACAAAAAATGGCGTGTATTTGATGAGAAAATATTACATCCAGAGTCCGCACATAGCTTTACGTGTGGACTCCAATCCTGGTCCGACGCGTGTCCAGTGATTTTTTTCCCGTTTTAGTGCTTAACGGCGCTGTAACTGGACGGATGGCGACCACGCCATTTATCTTGGCCCGACCCGGCCTGACCCTCGTTCAAACAGCGGGAGAAGAAAAATGAGATGGGCGTTGTTCGACATTCCTCTCGCATATGACAGTTTAGGGCTTTCTCCGCTAGCTTAGCTCGCTCTCGTGAGCGTTCGTCGCTGGTGGTTTAGCAAATCTTGCGAATAACTTCCATTGAGATATTGTAGGCAACTACATGAGGTATTTACACCTGTGTTCCCGAACTTTAATGAATTTAGGATTTTCTCTATTCTTCTCACCGTCCAATATGTGAACATTTTAGAACATTTGAGTTCTTTAAATGAACGAGATGTATTTTAATAGTTTTTGGAGATGTTTTGCATGTGTACTCTCTGTACTGTTAAGATAGTACACGGCATTATTTTCAAATTTTTGAACTGATTAGCCTTGTGAAATATTTAGTATATCATATCCATGGTAGGATGTTAGTGTTTCAAGATGAATTTTGTGGCTTTAGGGATGATAGTATGTTCGTCGATGGAATTAAAATTACGGCCAGATTTGCATCACACTCTGTCTCATGAGAGCATTTAGTCATTTCTTTCTTATTTTTTAGCCTGTTCGGAGGAAATATATTAATTACAATCCATTAGGAATAATTTGGAGGTTGTTTGTTAGTTTTTTAATGTGATTTTTGCATATGTACTCTGTACTCTTGAAATCTGAATGATTTTAATGGTCATTTTTTTCTTTGGCTAATTGTTTATATTATGTTCATTACATTCAGTGGAAGCAATTTGGTGGTTTGTTTGGATGGTTTTGGAGAATTTTTGCATCGTACTCTCTATACTCTCATGAGAGGCATTTTAGTCATTTTTTTTCTCTTTTTTTTGTTTGGAGGAAATATGTTGGTCCATCCATTAGAAATAATTTGGAAAGTTTGGTTGGTTTTTTTTGTATTTATTTTGCATCACTCTCTCTCTTGAGAACGAGATGATTTTTGGATATTTTTCTAATTTTTTTTGGCCTCGTTGTTGGATGTTCATTACATTATATTGGAAGCAATTTGGAGGATGTTTGGATGGTTTTAGGAGATTTTCATTGTACTCTACTCTCTTGAGAGTACAGATGATTTTGTGGATATTTTTCCAGTTTTTTGGCCTGGTTATTCAGATTATGTTCATTACATTCCAGTGGATGTAATTTGGTGACTGTTTGGATGGTTTCTAGGAGATTTTTCCATCTATACTCTCTGTACCCTCAAGAGAGTATAGAGCATTTTGGTCATTTTTTCATATTTCTTTGGCCTGTTTGGAGAAAATATGTTCATTGCAATCCATCAGAAATAATTTGGAGGCTGTTTGGTTAATTTTTTAGTGTTATTTTTCATCTATACTCTCTTGAGAGTACAGATGATTTTGTGAATATTTTTCCAGTTTCTTTGACAGTTATTGATTATGTTATATTACATTGGAAGCAATTTGGAGGGATGTTTGGATGATTTAGGGATTTTATATTTGTACTCTCTCTCTCTTGAGTATAGATGATTTGTGGAAATTTTTTCCTTTGGCCTACAGTTGTTATTCATTACATTCAGGGAATTTGATGTTTGTTTGAATTTACGCATCGTACTCTTTGTACTCTCATGAGAGTACAGAGCATTTTGGTCATTTTTTTCCTATTTCTTTGGCCTATTTGGAGGAAATATGTTCATTGCAATCCATTAGGAACAATTTTAGAGGCTGTTTGATTAGTTTTTTAGTGTTATTTTATATCACTCTTCTGTACTCTCTTGAGAGTGATAATTTATGGATATTTTTTTTCTTTGATTATTTATTATGTTCATTACATTACATTGAAGTAATTTGGAGGGATGTTTAGATGATTTAGGGATTTTTTGTCTGAAATACAGATGATTTTGTGGATATTTTTTTCCATTTTTTTTGGCATGGTTGTTCAGATTATGTTCATTATATTCCAGTAGAAGCAATTTGGTGGCTATTTGGATAGTTTTTGGGAGATTTTTGCATATGTACTCTCTGTACTCTCATGAGAATACATAGCATTTTGGTCATTTTTTTCTGTTTCTTTGGCCTGTCTGGAGAAAATATGTTCATTGCAATCCATCAGGAACAATTTGAAAGCTGTTTAGTTAATTTTTTAGTATTTTTTGCATCTGTACTCTCTATACTCTCTTGAGAGAACAGATGATTTTGTGGATATTTTTTCCATTTTCTTTGGCCTGGTTGTTCAGATTATGTTCATTACATTACATTGAAAGCAATTTGGAGGGATGTTTAGATGGTTTTTGGGAGATTTTTACATCTATACTCATCATGATTGAAATAATTAATGAATATTTTTTTCCAGTTTTCTTTGGCATGGTTGTTTGATTATGTTCATTACATTCTAATGGAAGCAATTTGGTTGGATGATTTAGAGATTTTACATATTACTCTCATACTCTCTTGAGAGTACAGATGATTTTGGATATTTTTCAATTTCTTTCTTTGATTGTTGATTATGTTCAGATTTACATTGGAAGCAATTTGGAGGGATGTTTGGATAGTTTCTGGGGGATTTTTGCATATGTACTCTCTGTACTCTCTTGAGAGTATAGATGATTTTATGGATATTTTTTTTTCAATTTCTTTGGCCTGGTTGTTCATATTATATTCATTATATTCTAGTTGAAGCAATTTGGTGGCTATTTGGATAGTTTCTGGGAGATTTTTGTCTGTACTCTCTATACTCTCATGAGAGTATAGAGCATTTTGGTCATTTTTTTATTTTCTGCTTTGTTTGGAGGAAATATGTTCATTGCAATCCATCAGGAATAATTTGGAGGCTGTTTAGTTGGTTTTTAGTGTTATTTTGCATCTATACTCTCTTGAGAGTGCAGATGATTTTGTGGACATTTTTTTCAATTTTTTTGGCCTGGTTGTTCAGATTATGTTTATTACATTATATTGAAAGCAATTTGGAGGGATGTTTGGATGATTTCTAGAGAATTTTTGTATCTATACTCTATGTACTCTCTTAAGAGTATAGATGATTTTGTGGACATTTTTTTCAGTTTCTTTGGCCTGATTGTTCAGATTATGTTCATTATATTCGAGTAGAAGTAATTTGGTGGCTGTTTAGATGATTTTTAGGGGATTTATGCATATGTACTCTCTGTAGTACAGAGCATTTTGGTATTTTTTTTTCCTGTTTCTTTGGCCTGTTTGGAGGAAATATATTCATTGCAATCCATCAAGAACAATTTGGAGGCTATTTGGTTGATTTTTTAGTATTATTTTGCATCTGTACTCTCTGTACTCTCTTGAGAGTACAGATAATTTTGTGGATATTTTTTCCAGTTTTTTTGGCCTGGTTGTTCAGATTATATTCATTATAAATCAATTGGAAATAATTTGGAGACTGATTGGTTATTTTTCATGATTGATTTGCATCTTTACTTTAATTAACTAACTTTTCATTTTGAAGTTTATCATGTAGGAAAAGGATAACTTTGAGATGCATAACCATTAGAGCGGTGCGATAATATTTGACGATTCTTGATGAAGCCATTGACATTTTAAATAGGCATCATCAATTCATTAGACTCCACGAAATTAAATCTCATAGCCATTACCTCAATCATGTCTTCTTTGGGAGATAAAGAAGCAAGCTTTCTTCTGTGCGTCATTCTTTCACCCCGATGTTGCGATAATTAGGGATGCCAAGCGAGGGGAGAAGGTCTTATGGCGAAATTCTCCTCATCCTTGATTGATTGGTGGGCTATAAGACTATGCTTGAGCATAGAATATAGTTTATGGCACAATTTATACAGTTGTACATACGTTCTTGTCAAATCTTTTTTTGTATATCACAACTATAGGGTGGCATGAATTAATTTCCTACGATGACATAGATAAATTTGTTGAATACAATGGCGGGCCAGGGGCTTTCCTAGTTTCACAATTTATTACATCAAAATTCATACAGGACACTGGGTGCATGAGTGAATTTGTCCTCTTCTATGGTATATTTTATATCTTGGTTATGTATTATTTGATGCATTGAAGTTAACTTACATAAATATTAATTAGATATGAGCACATAAGCATCATGAGGCCATCTCCATTTGCAAAGAAAGCCGTATCTTCGATGGCGAAAATAAAGTTTCAGATGAAGCCTTCAGTTTAGGGGACACCTAGGTGACATAATAATATCACTTAGTTCTTATAATTATGTATTTATTTATGTTGTAGTCATCATATTTTCTTATCGATTTAACACAGGTCTACCTTTCATCCGAGGACATATTAGAAGAGGAGACCTAACTCCTTGAATCATTTTCCCCCTTGCATACATGATACATGTTATTTCGATAGTCCATTTTAAGTCCATTCAGCCATTGAATCTCCATATGTCTCTCCTCGATATTCTCCATCCCATCAGCTGCCCCTCTGCTACTACCCCCACAGAAGGCTTTGTGGTGGAGAGGATACTTGTATGTTTTAGGGACTTGAAAGATATAGTATCTTCTTTTCAAGCAACAATGATAGAGAGAATGGATGGGGGATTTGTTCTTGCTATCGAGGAGGTTCTCTTACAGAGTCCTACCATCCCTTATTGGGGAAGCTCATGGAGGTCACTGAGGGGAACTCTTGAGGAGGCGTGGGAAACTCTTGAGGTAAGGCGGCTATGGAGGTACCAGAGGAACTTCCCCATGGAGGCACAGGGGAGTCTCCGTGGAGGCAACCATGCTTGCCCTGTGGATACTTCCACTTGGGAAGCCCACAGGTAGCCTCCACAAGGGAAGCCCCTGTTGAGTCCACCATGGGAAAGTGTGGAGGCCTCTAATGCACATGAAGATGCTCAAGCCTTTAATGGTAGCATTGGTGGTGTGGCTATGAGGAAAGCTATTACACACTTACAGAAGTCACGAGCAAGAATAAGTGATGTGGTGGCCTCCACTCAAGATGAGAAGCGTGAGTATTAAGTTACTTTCTTTTAAATTTGAGATAATAAATAAATTTCACTAAATTTTTTTATAGTTCTTAGAAGATGAGCCAATAAAGGTTGATGACTCAGGCTATCGTTGTGGTGGAGCATCATCGGTATGAATCATCTGAGTTCGATCCTTAATTCATAGTGAATCTAGCTCTTCATCACTAACTTTCATCGTCAATAATTTCATTGCAGCTAGCAGAGGCACATCATTTTATTGAGTTCTCATCTAGAGCTATCCTGCCTAAGCTGATGCTCCATCTTATTGACACATCATGCTCCCGATTCGAGGACAAGTAAGTCAATCTTTAATCAGCTCCTTCATACATAAAATAACTTATTCGTTTAATTAAGCTCACTTTAAAATATTTATCACTTACAGGGGTGATATGATTAATTTGAAAATATCATTATTGCGGTAGATCGATGAATTGTTTCAATATCTCTCATGCACACGATGTCTTTGCCTTCTTATTGGTGAGAGTATTCACTCTATTTGGGTTATATGTTTATTTATACATCCTTGCTTAGGTAAGTTACCCCTTAGATATGCAGGGTATTATAATTCAATCATTATTTGTATAGATGAAAATTATAATTTATAAGCGTTCTCTTCTTTTCTTACAGAGCTATGCAAAATATGGCCTACACAAGGAAAGAAAAATGTTCATCTAGCATGTCATGTATATGTGTCAAGCTACTCTTATTTCAATTATATATCGACCTTTGGACACTCAGTTGGGCATATTAAGCTAGGGGCTTGGCATTTTTATGACTCATTACCAAAACCAACCCATAAGGCCATTCTTTCAGAGATTTTAAGAGTTATTTTCAATTTGGTTTCCATAAACTTATTTTTTTTTACCCCTTATTATATTTATTGAATTACTTGTTGAAGATATTGACCAGTCTTTTGTGAGCGGTCCCATAAAATGGCTAATTGAAATGGTGAGTGGGCTATTCGAAGATAGTGTTATTGGGATGTTTGTCTGCAGTACATGGAGGCGAATTAGAAATCCCACTTAAACCGATTGGCCTAAGAAGATGAATTGCTTTATGGCCGAGTTCTCTTATGCTATCTTTTGTTTGGGATTGAAAAAGTCAAGCTAAGAACTGTACATTTAAAGTTTGATAAGTAGGAAATAATTATATAGGGTATTTTTTTTTAATATTATTGGGCAGTTTGGATCTTTTATTATTAGAGAACACACAGCAATTTGGTTGATCTTTGGAATGCTTTCTTGGGATGTGTTTCATCATGCTCTATGTACTCTTGGGAGTACAGATTTCATCTATTTTCTTCAATTTTTTTGGCGTTTGGATAAATTATGATTGGAAGAGAGTGTCATCTGAGATGTGTTTTGTCTGTATATGTCGTGTACTCTCTATATTTGGACTCTCTGTGCTATGTATCCTGTGCTTCTTGTACTCTCTATACTCTCTATTTCAGTGCATGTAGTTTGAAGGTTGACTATAAGAATATTTGAGGTGTTATGTAGCTTAACTCTTTGTAATCTCCTCATAGTACAGATTATTTGCTTATTTTTTTCCCATTTCCACTTTTCTTTGCAGGCGAAGAATTGTTCACTATAACCTTAAAGCAAGTTGGATGCTCCTGGGTTGCCTTTTTATGAGTTTTCTGAGCAATTTTGCATGTGTATACTCTCTATACTTACTCTCTGTAATCTCTGTACTCTATGTACTCTCTGTACTTTCTGTACTCTATGTACTCTCTGTATTCTCTGTACTCTCTGTACTCTCTGTACTCTTTATATTCTCTGTACTCTCTATACTCTCTGTACTCTCTGAATTTATATTATATTTTAAATTCAGATCAACTGAAAAGGTGAAGCTAAAATTTACATTATCTAAAATTTACGTTATACTCAGCCACATTCAAAATATCTCAATCTGAAAGTATGTAGGAGAAGAAATATGAACTACTTAGCATGTGAACGTAATATAAGTGGGTATGGTTACTTTTACCTCAAATCATGCTTCTTAAAACCTACTCTCTTTGAAACATGCATAAAATATAAATATCGTCGATGATGTGACTTATTATCTTATTCACAAATATAAATTTTGAAGGCATTAAGATTATATATTTTAAGATGATGAATTTTTTTCAAATAATGTAATAACCGAAAGTATCATCGAATTAAATTAATATCATTGATAAATTTAAAAATAATTATTAAACTAATAGATCTTAATATAATCGTCATCATAAATTTTTTTTTTTTCATAAAATGTAGTACTTTAGAGTACATATATCAAACTATGTAATGCCTACAATGAAAATCAGCTTATTCTCGTAAGCAAGGTAGACTCATCAATCAAATACTACAATTTGATAAAATATGAGAGATTTAGTTGCCACAGTCTAAGGCTTACAAAGTTATGTACCTTCTATACTCTTTGTACTCTCCTACGAGTACAGAGCTTTCTGGGTATTTTTATAATAATAGTACGTTTCAGAAAAAAGCTGCTCAAAAGAAGAAATTCATCTTGACAAAAAAATGATTGCACAGTCTGGAGTATGAGAAGGTTATCCTAATGCCACAACTTTGAGGCAGTCTTCCTAATCGAAAGAAAGTCATCTTGGAGACTCTAAAGCTTTGCAGAAATGATTGCACAGTCGAAGAACACATAACTAAATGATATTATGCATTGAAATATTTTCCTGTAATAATATATATCATCAACTTAGTGTACCCTTCAGCCGACTGATTGATTATTGAGCTCAAGTTGAATTCACGAGGTAGAACGTCGCTTAATGATTTTAACATCGATGTACTTGTCTTCGAAAAATACTCTAGCATAACAGAGAAAGGTGTTGCAAGGGGTGATGAAACACGTTCTGTGACACTATCAGTTTGAACTTTGGTTTTTGTAACAACAAAAATATGATGGTTTGAAGATTAGCAGTAATATTTTAAATACTACAAATTAAGAGGCAAATAGAGAATTACTCTTGACTTTCTTGGATCTCTCTCAATATCCCTTAAGCCTTGCGTTGGAAACACCCTTTGACGTTGCTTAACTGGATCCTTCAAGATGTCTTTTCCCTTGTCTGTTGTAGCTCCACAAATAAATATATTCCTCCAAACAGGCTAAAGAAAGGGGAAAAAATAAGCTAAATCTGAGAGAATGACAAAATCATCCAAACATCTCTAAATTGCTTCCAATATAATGTAATGAACAAATTTCCTCCAAATAGGCCAAAGCTGGAAAAATGGCCAAGTATGTACTCTCAAGAGAGTCTGAGTAAATACAAAATAATACTAAAAACTAACCAACAACCTCAAACAAGTAAAGAAATCATCATAAAACATAAACAATATTATATCAAGTTACCCATGAGTTGAGAAGAGTCTACGAGAAAGTCTGAAAGTATAGAGTGTACAGAGGCGGTCTTCTTTTCATAAGGCTTCTTTATATTTTTTACCTTCAAGATGATCATGAATGTATAAGACCTCCCTCTGTTTGGCATCCTTATTATCATTCGGGGTGATGCTCTTTAAGGTTTCTTTTGCTTTATCTTTTTTACCTTCAAGATGCTCTTTAAGGGCTTCCTCACTGGAAGTGCTGACCTCATAGATAGCACATTACCTCTATTCCATAGGACCTTCTCCCCTCCATCCTAATTACAACTTCATCTGGGGTGAAAGGAATGCATTACAGAAAGCTTGCTTCATGTCCCAAGACGGATTGAGGTCATAGTATAATCTTCAATTTTGGAGTAATGAATTGATCTGAGATGAAGTCTATAAAATATCAATGACTTCATTACTAAAGAGTCAGAATGTAAAGAAAGTACAAATACAAAATTCTTAAAACCATCCAAACAAATGCTTCTTGAATGTACTTTCAACAACCAGCCGCGGACAACATGACCAAAATCATATGTACTCTCATGAGTATAGATCTGAAATTAAAACACTCAAATTATTACAATGAACATATTTTCTCCAAACAGGCCAAAGAAATAGACAAAAATGACTAAAATGCTCTGTACCCTCAGGAGAGTACAGAGAGTAGTGAAAATAATCTCAACAACCACTCTGAAGAAATTGGAGAAAATGATTAAAATCATCATGATGCAAAATAACACTAAAAAATAATCAAAACGTAAAATTGTTCTCATAGATTGTAATGAACATATTTCCTCCAAATAGCCACAAAAGTGAAAAATAAACAAATGCTCGTACTCTTAGAGATGCGAGTCTGAGAGTCTGATCAAAATCCTCCGAAACCATCCAAACATCCCTTAAAATTCTGGTATGTAATAAACATAATCACAACCAAGCCAAAAAATTGAAAAAATGGCAAAATCGTGTACTCTCTCAGAGAGTCTGAGAGAGTCTGATACAAAATAACACTAAAAAATTACCAACCCTCAAATGTTAATGATGGATTATGTATATTCCTCACACATGCCACACAAAGTGAAAAAAAGCGTCCAAAATGCTTTATACTCTCACAGAGTATAGAGTATGATGAAAATCTCATAAAGATTAACCAAATAACCACAAAATTACAATGGAATGTAATGACCATATTCTCTCTATCCAGGGCAAAATAAATTGCAAAATATTGAAAATCATTTATACTCAGATGAGGAAATCTGATCTGAAAATCTCTCAAAATAAAGTAAGTCTGCAAAGAACTCCAGTTTAGGAAATATACACTAAATAAAGAATTTCAAGGAATAACAAGTAAAAAATTATGCATTATATAATTGAGAAAAATTACCGATGAATTTTATTTAATACATCCCACTATTTCCTCGAGGCCCATTCATCTTCATGGTTCTTTCGTAAAAGGAAATGAGAATATCTCTTTCTCTCTCGGTTTGAAAAAAATACACCCTAAATCTAAATCTTGATATATATTTCTTTTAAATTCTAGAGCTTCTCTTTTTTTGAGCAGGGTGAGACGAGATAAGCGGCGCGTGTAGTATCGGTCTGATCGTTAAGCACTAAAAGCGGGAAAAATCACCTGGACACCGTCGGGCCGATTGGTCCGCCGTAAAGCTATGTGCGGACTCTAGATGTAATATTTTCTAGTATTTGACAGCCTAGTATGAAAGGATGGAAAAATTAAGTAGTCAAATCTATGCAGTGCAATAGAAGAAAAGGACGGAAAAGATTACATTTTACTCAAAAATAATAATAAAGGCTATGTAGAAACCATGAAGGGCATTTGCCTTCTATGCTTCTTCCACTAATATCTACGAGGGGAAAGATTTGTGCACATGCAAGCTTTTGTAAGAGCTAAATTTGCTATAAAAAAATAACTGGAAAGGGCTCTTTATTATACATTATCTCTAGTTGTTTAGGTATCATGTGAATTGTGAATTTATAATTCTTAAGGGATGACAAATTATTATACATTAAGTCGATTCAGTTTCATGTTCTCAATGGCTACAAAAAGGGCTCTTTATTATTATTCAATGATTGATGAGCGTCTTTAGGATGAAAATCTTTATTCTAGCTTTCTAAATAAAAAAAAGTAAATTATCTTATGATTTAGTTCTCATGATTCATCTATAGGTAATTTAACATTTTGGGGTTCTTTTAAAGCTCTTAGAAAGAATTCTTCTCCTTTTTGTTGCTTGGGAATATTTTTTATTTACAGCCAATTATCTCTTAATGTAGTTGAGTAAGTCCACAAATATATATATATATATATATATATATTCATAAATCTTTCAAGAACTTTTTTTTTTAAAGTTCTCTAGTATTTACCTCTAGCATTATTTTATATTGTATATTGTAGATGTTTTCATTCACAACAAGTAGCTTCTAGCACTATAGGCTGTTGCTCTAGAAAAACACTACAATGCATAGATCTAATCTTTCTCAAGCAAAAGTAAGTAATTAGAGGAAGAATAAAAATGAAATGCATTCTTATGCATGTTTTAATTGATTTTTTTGACAAAATCTTAGACCTTAATTGTAATTGTAATCCATTCTCTAAACAAACTCTCAATGGAAAGAAACTCTTATTTGCAAATAATCAATTTTAAAATATCACACTAAAGGATTTTTTTATCAAAATGTATGCTAATAGAAAGAGCAATCACAAATCTCTCTCTCTCTCTCTCTCTCTCTAGAAAATGAATGAAGATCCTGGTGCTGCGGCGTGGGGGAAGGGGTGAGAATAGTAGGACGCCGCCGGGGCGGAGCTGAGAAGAATCCGAAGGGGATTCTAGCAAGTCTCCCGGACCCCAGGTTCAGCGAAGCGGCGGAGATCCTGACCGCCATGATTCTCTGCTTCGACTTTGATGGGAGGGATAAGAAGGAGAGGCGCTTCCGGATGTTATTGTTGCCTTTGGAGAATGAGCACCACACAACTAGGGGAGACTTCACTTACTGCAGAGGTTTAGTTAAGCTTACGTAGCTTATAAGAATGGCCACTCTGTTGCCGACAAATTACACGGATTACTAAAGAAGAAAAAAATGGCAAATTTTTTTAAATAGGCACATTGTTAAACCTAATTAGCAATTTAGGCATCGAAAATTTTTTTTATGAAAATAGGCTGTCGTCGTCCCGATGGATGATGGCAGACGACGTCGGCGCCGATCGTCATCGTCGGCGCCCATGGATCGTCCTCGTCGTTGACGACGGCAGCTACACCTTTAAACCTGAGCGATCTCTTTCTATTCCCATTCGCTCGCTCGTTCCTTATCGCTCCTTCGTTTGGCGATGAAGAAGCACCGACCAAGGAGAGGTTGCACCAAGGAGAGGTCATTTAGGCAAACAAAGTAGCGATTTTCTTTGTCTTTTCCTCCCAACCGTCGCTACTCTCCTCCGGATTTCAAGAACCGCCCGCTAAGGGAGGTCAGAGACCTCTCCGAGTCTTCTTCGGAACGGGATATTTCTTCGTTCGTGCACCGATTAAGGTAATTTTTTTTAGTAAATGCGTAACTTGTGATAGATCTTGTTTTGTGGTGTCGATTTTCTTAGTTATTTAGTTACATTTATATTTTTTTCCTGAATGCAACACTTATCTTTTTGATCATTTTGAAGCATTATATATATTTAAAAGAATAATAATAATAGTTATGTAAATGAGTTGAGCTTTAAAAATTTGTCAATTCAAATTTGACCTGTATTCAAAATTATTAGAAAATTTATTATTCATGTTTAGCTCGTATAGTTCATAATGAACTTGTTCAATTTGTTTAGCTCGAATTGGATCGACTTTCATATAATGGAGTTTTTATATGATATATTTAACCAAGTTAAGTTATATATATATATATATATATATATATATATATATATATAAAGCTAAAACAAGTCACAAAAATAATTCAAATTAATTTTAAGAATGCCAAAAATAATAAAAAAAGTTAACATTTGAATTAAAGAGTAAATTAATTGAATATTATATTAAATATAAATAAAATCTTTATTTGAAATTCAATCAAGAGACCTAATCAATTCTAAACTTCATGAAATTATTTCTTAGGATCAGGAAGGACCTTAAGGATATTTCATGAAATTTTGAATTTTTAGAATTAATTATTATTTGGTATATTTTAGTTAATTATTTTCTAAGAAAAAATTAAATTAATATCAAAATAATTCTAATAATGACTAAATATTTCATCTAAGGATAGTAAGGAAAACATTTTAGATATTTTTAAAATTTTATTTTTATATTATTTAGTATTTTTATAAAATTTAATTAAAAATAATAATAATATTTTTATTTTAAAATATATACCAATGTAATTAATATTTTATAAAAAAATTTCCCAAGGGTTACTATTGCCCTGTAGAAGTATCTATTAAATTTATGAGTTATTTGGATTTAATTTAAATTTTATATATTTTATTTTTATAATAAAGATGATTTAATTATGGTAATTAAAATTAATTATTTAATTTTAATTTTATATTTTACTGATTGTAGATTTTAATTTGGTTCTCTGAATTTTAGTTTTTTATTTTTTGATTTGAATTAAGTTGCGGATTTTAAACAGATGAATACTTATGTATTTTATGATTTAATCAGGCTTAGTTAATCATTTTTCTTATCTCTCTCTACTTATAGAGTGTTTTAAATTATTAAACATAGAATTTTATAAATATTTTATTTAAAATTGAATTTATTAAATGATTTTTCTAATTTTGGATTCATGTTTTAATATCTATTGTACTTGTCCAAATGCCTTAGAAAAAATATCAGTGGTAGGGCTTATTTCAAATAATAATCCTTGAAAATTTCAATGCATTTAGTCTTGATTTTTTTAATTAATTACAAAAATTAACTATCAATAAATCTCTAGTTACTCCTAAAATAGTAGGTAAATTAAGGAGAATTATGAGTTTGCAAAATATATCAACTACAATGCCATTGTATTATATCTTGAAATATTTTTCTCCCGAGGGGAGGAAGAATTCTTGCGTTGGAGTTGTTGTTAGTTGAATATGAGTTCAGCATAGTTCTTTATTATGATGTGGCCGAATGTTGTTGATAATTTTTTCCGACCTATATTGGTGAAAAAATCGACCAATTCAGATCCCACGAAGGACTTCGGGGTTACAAAAGCGAATCATGAGATCATTGAAGTTAGACCATGCAAAGTCATGTGTTAATCTTATAGGTCGGTTTCCTATTGGTGCTGGATTTATCGCTACACATATTATTGAGGACGAAGTATGTGAATCGATACTCAACGCAGCGTCGGTGCAACCTATAGTAATTTATGTTGAAGTTTAGGAGTTAAATTATGAGGAAAGAGATGTTGCCATTAATGAGGAGCATCACAGGGCTTCAATTAGTGATAAATTCATCACACTTGATTTGCATGGCTTTCGAGGAAGCGTCAGTTTTACTCTGAGTAATGTAGGCGTACAAGTTATGATTAGGCGTGATCGGTGACATAGGATGGTATGAAACTATGCCTTGCGATGATGATGAAGAGGCGATAGTGATGCAGATGAATCTTCTTTAAGGGGAAAATATCCATCTAACGATTAATGAGAGCTTAGGGACTACTCGTTAGAACAAGCCAAACGGAGAGTACTTACAATCGAGTATATCGTGTCATGCTCAAACAAGAGAGAATGGGATGAACATTTGATGGCCTTGATGAGTCAACTTTGTACTTGAAAGTTGCATTCCAGATGAACTGAATAAAGGTATGTACTTTCTTGATAAGAAGTACCTGTTGTTTGCAGTTCAGGGTTGGTCTATCATAAACAACGTCGACTATGTGATCTACACCTCAAATAAATCCATGTTCACCATATGTGCACTCAATATCGAGCACACATGTGGCTTACATGCAAGTTCAAGTAAAGATTAGGAGGTGCATGGAGAATTGGCGTATAAGCACGACATATATGTAGTCATTCGGTCCTATCGGGCATAAACAATGTGACAGTTTATTAGTTATTTCATTCAACCTGCAATTAAGCGTTATCTAGATTTAAAGCCTAGAGAGATTATTAGCCGTATTGAGTCAAAATTTAACATATCTGAAATGCGTACATGGGATCGCAATGACGCAAGGTTATTTTGAAAGTTGGGAGGAATCTTACCGTCGTTGGAGAAATTCATGTATGTATATGCTCGGCAATGCGGGGATCGATCTGATCGATCGTCGAGTCATACCGATTTCAACGATTATTCGTCCTTGAGCCTTCATTATTGGTTGGCATTCTTGCCGCTTTATGTTTGGATGAGACTTTCCTCCTAGGTAAGTCTGGGGACTCTACTACCTGGCGGAATTGATGCCAACAACGGATTATTTCCACTTGCCTGGGTATCGAGAAAGTGAGTCGTGGTGTTGGTTTATCTGGACTCTGAGTTGGGATCTACAAAGAGGTGATTTGTGCATCATTTCTGACTAGCACGCGGGGTTGGTGCAAGGCTAGGAGATATTACCGTGGGTTGTACATCGCTTTTTCCTAAGACATTTGCGAGAAAACTTCAAAAAAGCAGTTAGACAACTTGGAATCGGAGATGTTGAATTTATATGCCAAAAAATGTATGTGGTGGGTAATACTGATGATATACGCATTTTTAAAAGGTGTATGACTGATATCAAGAACATCGATTGAGGCTACGATTGGCTCGTAGCAAGGGATGTACATCAGTGGTCTCTAACCCATGATGATGGGTATAGGTATGGCACCATGACTACAAATGCAACTGAATGCTTCAACGGTCCCTAAGAGAGCATGTGGCAATTCGACGGTCTCGCAATATATTATAACATCTACGTTCAAATGCTCAAGACATCGTGACGAATACCGCGACTCCATGTTCTCTCCCGACTATGGCAACTTTGCAGAGTAGTGAACACAAGGCAAGGAGATTTCCTGATCCGATACGAATTAACAATAATGAGTACCAAGTTTTTGCTTCTAGCAACAGAACATACAAATTGGGCGTATGAGAATCATATGTCTCGATGTACATGGTGACCACAAGCTTATCACATGCCATGTCCACGCCATTTTGTGTTAAGGCGACATATATAATCTACTACACCTTGGACTACTCAAAACATAGGGGAATGTTTCATGTCATCCCCGATGAGATGAGTAACACATCACTAGGAACTTCCCTGAGTACACCCAGGATATCAAGAGGAAGTCGTACGTTCATTGTGATTGAAATACTATGGATGAAAATACTACAAGTAATCGAACTTGTAGTTTATGTAAAAATAGTGGTCATACAAAGCAAGTGCCCAGTAGTGTGAGCTAATTGTGCATTATGGATAAATTGTTCTGTCACTATATCTATGTAATCCTAAGTTTCGACATTATAATTAATGCAATATATCTTAGCCAAGGGTTTCTAATGCTAATATATAGTTTAATGGATAAAATTAGGTCCCCAAGATTAGTTTTACTTGCATTTACCACAGATAAACCATTCAATGTTATGGGGATTGATGGGTTCTCAGACATTGTATAATCAACTACCTCAATCACAGGAAAATCAAGCTCATAGGAATACTTTTCTCCTCCATTGGTGCAAAGATTTGATAAGCCTAAATTCTTGAGATCCTACACTTTCTTGATTGCCAAAATCCCATATTTCGTGTAAAACTCTATCATCTCACTTTTTACAACACGATTCAAAAGAAAATGTGGGTAAAGCCGCATGCCCACACATCGATCTGAAAAGCGTAATGCCAGTGATTTAGCATAAAGGCAAACCAGAATTCAATAGAAATTTTTTGTTTTGATTGACATCTTATGCAACAACTGAATTTTTCAAACTTTAGATCCTGCACTTTCATACAGTTAAACTAAGGTTTTCAAACTTCAATTGAATTGGTCTTGAAATAGTATTTTAGTTTTAATGATTTTCTTGTTTGCTATATTTCCAAACAAAACTAATATGATTTCAATTGAATAAATTTTAATAATGCAATATCAACATTTTCATAATAAATTTCTATATTATATATATATATATATAAAATAAACATATACATACATATACATATCTATATACATACATGTATATATATATACATACATATGTATGTGTGTACAATAAAAGTTCACTTTTCAACTTTGAGTAAATTTTGCAAACTCTCACACATGTAAATATAATCAAACTTCAAACCCATGATCCATGCTAATATATATCCAAATATTATGTTGATACATGAGATTACTTACCATAAAATAGGTTTTCTCACTTTTATTGCACTCAAATAGTTCAACATCCATGAAGCAAAGTATAGAACATAAATTGTCAAGGAAGAACTAATTATTATGTCTCATATAATTTTATATAAATCTGATTTCCTATGTCTGAATCTTTTATTTTGAATTGTTCTAATCGCTGACCTACTTTTCCTACAGGATTGATCCCAAGGATAGAATTTGAAAAGTAGTTATAATATGCAATTCACATTCTCAAAATCAGAAGTCATTCTTGAAAAAAACAGATGACTTCATAATTCTTCAAACGGTGTTATCTAATGGATAGTGTTATCTAAAAGCTTCATTGCTTAGGTTGATTTGCAGAATATTAACTAACTTATTGATATAGCTTCTTTTATGTAAATACACTCTTTTCTTTATGCTGTGGTTTGTGAGTTAGCTTTGATTTTCAGCGAGGTCCCATGATTTTCAGGCCGGTTCCATGCACGAACACGCAAAATCTGCTGCGCGTCGGGCCGCAGTCGGCGCGTTCGACCAACAGGAGAGTCGTAGAGAAATCCGTTCGGTTCGGCGATATAAATTTCGCTCCATTCCGACACCATTTGACGCGATGCGCCGAAAATGCAAGCGAAATCGCGAGCAGTTCTTCGATATCTGTTGGTGAGCAGGCGCAATTTTCTGATGGGTGATTTCGCGGTCATTTGTTTGTTTTTTTAGTGTAGTCTTTGAAGGATTATAAGTCATATGTTCATTTGTTTATGTAAGGATAGTGTTATCTGGCAGAAAATATGATGGTTGCTTTCGAATATTAACTTGTTGATATGGCTTCTTTTATGTACATACACTCTTTTCTTTATGTTGTAGTTTGTGAGTTAACTTTGATTTTTGGTCGGTCTCTTTCGCCCGTTCCATGCCGAGCAGCGTGCAATCAGTTTCATTGTAGCAAGGAAAAAAATTGGTTGCTTTTATTTGTTTAAAGAGTTTTGAGTGAAGGATGCAAAAGGCAAAATTTAATGGGGTCCTTATTCATCTCTTGATGTTTCTCAAACTTGTTGATGATTCTACATGATGACTGTATCTGCGTCAGAATCGTGCAATTTTAGAGCATTAGGGAAAAATTAAGTTCTTGGTTGTGTAATTGTATATATAATTGCAAAAAAAGTAAAGTAAGAAAGAATTAGTAGATTGAGTTTAGTTGCTGTAGAAAATTGAAAGTAAAACATCATTAACATATTTGGGTGTGAATATTTAGGATGAGGATTACAATTCAAGATCTATTTTTGTTCTCTCTTAAATTGTAAGTATACATATTTGGTATGGCATATGCAGGGGTGATGCTTGTTTCTAAGTTTTAGATTCATAAATATTGCTTTAAAAATTTTTTGTATTCAAAGCAACCGTGTTTACATAATTTGTTCTCCATGTTTAGGGATGTGGAGCATCATTGCATTGGGATGATTATTTCAAAACCCGAATCTATCTTTATATTAGTAAAGCTTTCATGTCAATTAGTTTGAATTTAATTGATTTGTCTGTGTTGTAGGTAGGATGTCTGCCGAAGAAGGTGCTCACACCAGAAAGAAGACGTCGAGAGGAGGCGTAGTGGAATGAGCCTCTGGTGAAGTCCACCAGATAGCGGCATTGCTGATGACGAGCGACACATCGACTGGTAAGATTTTGTAAGTCAAGTTGTATTGGTTTTCTTATATTTTCTCTGAAATATAATTTCATCTTTGTCTGTTTTGTTCGGATATATCATCACCGCGTGCTTATGTTCAAAGAGTGGCCGGTGAACGTCCTAGATTCATGACGCCTTACAGACGTTAGTTGGATTGTGTGTCCCAGATCACGGTACATTCGCGCCACGATTTAGGTGGAGCGGTAGTCTTCTCAGACCAATTCATTCCATTTGCCCATTGGTGAGATAACGGTCACACTGCAGGATGTTGCTATGATCCTCGGTATTGTGATACCCGCTATTATTGGGCGAATGTTCTTGGAGGGGACGGTGGGCATCATGGCCGGCGTGATGAGTTGATAGAGCACATCGAGCCGCATCACATCACGATCGATCCCTCATATCACATCGAGTTCGATGGGCAAGCACGCCTGGTTTGCCCTACGGTGGTGGACATATTAGGATTCTTACTTAGATCGCGAGCAGTTTAGCATGCATCGAACATTCTTTTTTGGCTTCCTTATGCCAGAACGTGTTGAGATTCACCTACGATCCCCCTGGAGGATTGACACGTTCAGAGAGTTCTCATTAGGAGCAGCGGTGCTTGCTCATTTATACAGGGAGCTCCATGAGGCAACGAAGTCAAAGCTCACGAATATGGCTGGTTGCTTACAGTTACTGCAGGTATGGATGTGGGAGCATGTTCATGTTGGCAGACCGACGTTACATATTCCATACCCGACAGACATAGATGGGCTCAGTGTGGGTTGTCGCTGGAATGAAGGGGTGATATTAGCCCATATTAGAGTTTATCGAGGAAGCTAGATGGCCTACCAGAGTCGAGATATGTTTTTTTTAAGTGCATTTTGGGACAACTTTTGTATGTAGAATGTGTAATATTCATCTCAAACACAAGTGATCCGGGAGCCATATGAGTTGAGATCCACGCATATATATGCTTACATGGGGATGACATATGGCGAGTACCCCGATTAGTTGGAAATAAGTTGAGTGGCACCTACCCGATCATGTCCTCGGGAATTTGGCCTTCCACTACGCGAGGTTGCAGAGTCTTCTTTTCGCGAGTGGATGGTCGAGGGAAAGCCGACATGGACTGGGTCGTTTACCACCAGACATATATTGCGCAGTGGGAGAGCAGACGGGAGTTAGTTGTGGTAGTAGACTCTACCCAGGGGGTGCAACCATTAATCGACACATGAGATGGTATCGGTCTTGGGCTTCACATATATCGAAAGCACCACGGTGCCGTGCATTAAAAAGAGATCGACTCATGGTAAGATTTCTTAACGTGATAATAATTTTTTTAATTACATCATAATACGTCAATGCGTGAGCACATATTGAATCTAGATATATTCGGTATTTTGGGAGGTGGATGACAGATTCAACAATCAATCAACAGTATGAGGGGTTGTGCGGACTTGCATAAACATGTATATTTCGATGGCCGACGGACACTCCAGTACTTCCGTCAGCGGTCGGATGGGCGGCAATGGATATTGTCCATCATCTGACCATCTACATATACATTTACCCACCATAGTATTGTACGAGATCTATGTGGTCCGCAGATGCACCCTTGGCAACGGTTCCTCCTACGTATGGGCCTCCCTCATTCCATGACACCCGTATGGATTGTATCATAGTTACTGCAACATCCGGCAAGATGAACCGGAGGACCAGCAGCTGGAGCATCACTGAGACCGGCCACAACGACCACCTGCCCATTATACACCCGGTAGTGATGCGATACTGCATCTTAGGCATCGTCAGAGATAGTCAAATGTACTATTATATTATGTCCATACGGGATTACATTTTGTTCCATGTGTACTTTCTTCTGAGTGGCTGTTTTTATAAGATGTCACGTGATACATGTGTTTTCACTACAACTTGTTGATGAGACACATACATAATTTAGCATATATTTCAATTAGATTGAAGAGCATTAAAGGCTTGTTGTGCCACATAAATTTCATTAATTTGTATGTTGTTTAACTTAAAATGTTTCTCGTGACAAAAGGAATTGAATAATATAGAAATAGTGAGATGATATTAAATATTATAATTCTTGGTTTTAGAGGAAATGAATCTCTTAAGAATTTTTTTGGTGAATCCACTTATCAAAGCTTCTATATGTCATTTGTAAAAATACTTGTGAGATTGTTGCTTATCATATAATACATTCAAATCTTCTAAATCAATAACATTGCTCCTCCAAACCTTCAGCTTCGTGCCACCATTTTCGCGTGCATTTGTAAAATTTGCTACGCATCGAGCCTCAATCACAAATTTCAACCAACAAAAAAGTCCTAAATAGCTTCGTTACGATTCCAACGATGCAAATTTTGCGCAATTCTCACACCATATGACTCCGATATGCACAAAATACGATTGCTGCTCCAAATTTTCACCTCCGTCTTTCACAATTTCACATTTACTGCATGCGCTGAAGTTGCAATCACAAATTTCAACCAACATTAAAATTTTAGACAATTTCGTTAAGATTCCAATGATGTTACAAATTAAAATGTCTGACTACGCAAAATATAATAACTGCTACACATTTTTAAAAAAAAAATTTAAACCGTAGACTAGCGCGGATGTGGCGTCCACGCTGGCGCTAGTCGTCAGTTTGACGGCAACCGGCAAAGCGTTAAATTGTCAAGCGGACGGCAACGACCGCGCGGCGCTAGTCATCCGTTATCGGACGACTATTTTTAATAAAAAAAATACCTAAATTGTAATTATAATAATATGCCTATTTTAAAAATAATCCTAAAAAAATCAGATAATCAAACTCTAATTGATGGCCCTTCATTTTTGTCAATAGATTTTTGAGTTTGTTCTCTTTGAATTCAACGATTTTAATTTATTTTTTAAAGATTAGAGCATATATATATATATATATATATATATATATATATATATATATATATATATATATATATATATATATATATATATATATATATATATATATATATATATTTTGTTTTCTGCTTAAGAAATTATTAGAAGGATTTGGTTATAATATCAAGCATTTATCTTCATCTCGTTTAGAGCCAACACATCAAAATTTTAAAATGGAATAATATTAATAAATGAGTTAATATTCAATTGATTTAACAAATTAATGTATATTCTCAACTTAATATGTAATATTAGTTTACTTGTTTGTCGTAGCTTGACTTTGACCGGCTTTAAAATATTATTGGGCATATATAATCATTACGATGACTTTTAAAATTATATTTATTTAAAATAAATAAAATATGCAAAGCATCATAATCTATTGCTTGAGAGCTTTACTGTTAAACAAAAGATCTAGAGTTCAAATCTTATACAAATATTATATGTGCAAATTTACTATTAAATTAGCTTAATAAAAATAAAATAAAATAAAGTTTTACAATAAAGATCGAATGAAAACATAACTTTCTAAATGCCTATTAAAGTACAATTATATTAACCATTTAATCTCAAATTTCACATCTTGAGATTTTTTTATTTTATTTTTAATTAATGTGATTTAAGTGGCCTCCTTGCTGATAGCAGACTATTCGATTCAAGAGACTTATCAAGGACTATAAATTTGATCTTTTTTGCCTCCTTGAAACTAAACTTTTCTCCCTCTTCCTTGATAGATAAACCTCTCTCAAATAAATTTAATCATTTTCAGCCTGAAGATTCTTGTAACAATTTTGAATGCAGCCCAGGTGGTCAGATCTGGATCAAGTGGAATCCTATTATTCTCTCCTTTAGGAAAATTCATATGGACTCTCAATATATCCATGGATCTATCATATGTAGTGGCTTTCCTGAGTTTTTTCTCACTTTTGTTTATGGTCATAATGATCCCATTGATAAGAGATCCTTATGGTACTCTCTTAAAGGATTGCAGCTTCACAAAATGCTCCCTGGATTACTCCAGGGGACTTCAACTGTATCATCTCTTGTAAAGAAAAGCTGGGAGGCAATTCTATTCCCTAGCAAAATGGTGGATTTCAGAGATTGTATCAATGATAGTGGTCTTATGGAACTTCCTAGCTATGGACTCTTTCATACCTAGTCTAATCAGCAAACTGACAATCCCATTTTCACAAAAATTGATAGAGTTTTATGCAACTCTAGTTGGATAGAGCAATCCCCTTCTCTTTTTACAAAGTTATTGGTCCCCTATTCTCTGATCACCCTCCTCTTATTGTACACTTGAATGATATCCCTCCTCCTCAAACCAAGTTTATGTTTAGGAACTATTGGAGCACCTATGCTGATTTCTCTAATGTTATTTCTTCGGTGTGGACCACCTTCATCCATGGGTTCGTTGGATTCCTCTCAGAAAGACGAATCCAATGAGTCCTTGTTTGCAATTTTTGGTTAAGTATTTTTTTTATAAATTTTTAAAATTTCAGGTGATTTAAATTAAATTTTTTTTATAAAATGGAAATAAGTGCGGCACTGACGTTAGCCTTTGGGCAGGAAGAGTAAACGACCCGTGGCTCGCTCTGGGCCGCTAATCGCAGATAGGATGGTTTAGATCACATCGTGTGATCCAGAGGCCAGGATCGCATGATTGGTGTATGGTTTGAGCCATCCGATTGTGCGGTTCGCATGATCGAACAGTCCAGATCTCATCAGGAAATTCGAAACCTGGATCACGCGATCCACGTGCGATCCGAGCCGTCGATGGTGCACATCGATCGGATGGTCCGATCGCATTAAGTGATCGAAGGCGGATCGCGTGATCCATCCGATCCGCGGATCGAACAACTGCCGTGGATGAATAGTGTTTTCGCGAAAATATGAGAGTTTCTAAGCCAAAATTTATCGAAATGAACCCATTTTCACGTCGATTCATATCAAAAAAAATTATATTTCCTAATTGGGATGATTTAAAGTAAAAATGGGAGATTATCTAGGGGAAATTTCTAAAATTGCGAGAAAATTAATACAAAATATGCGAAATTCTAAGGCTGGTTATGGTTTGGTGAAATTTACCTCGCCGAGGATGATTTTCGGTGGCGGTGAAGATCCAAGCAAACTTTTATGTATGTGAGTAAGCTTTGGAGTGATCTTTAACCCTTACCTCCCTTCGGAACGTCAACTTTTCTGATGTCTACCGTCGCCTCGTTGGAAGAGCAATTATTTATATTTTTGAACTCAAAAATGGCTCAAAAAACTAGGGGATGAGTTCCTTTTTGTTTTGGGGAGCTTTTGGGAGCTAAATGCTGGTGGGAGGAAGTGATCTAAAGCCTAATCTCTGCTTCTTTTATAATGGCCGAAAATTTAATCTTTTTTAAAATTTTTTTCCTCTAAATTGATTGTCATCTTGCATAGGGTGGTTGGGATGGATGATAGATTGATTGAAGATTTTGGATTTTTACTCCAAAGTCCTCTCTTGCTGCCATATGATCAGATTTATTCAATGTAAATGTTAGGGAGAGTTAAGTGCATGATGGGGAGGAATTAAATGAGGTTGGGTGGAATCCTATGTGGGGGAGGATCCATGAGGGATTTAAATGAGTTGGGTTGGTTTTGGGCTGATCCCAAATGGGTTTGGGTCAGGTTTGATCAGCCCCCAATGGGTTTTGGCTTGGTTTCAAGGATTTTGCCCAATTTGACTCATGTGTCATTTTGGGTCAAATTGACCCATTTGACTAAAATTGGCCAAATTAGCTTGAGTTATGAGTTGATTCATGTTCAATTGGCTAATTAGAGATGAATATGGTCTTTGGTTTGAATTAATTTGGATTTAGGCCAAATTGACCCTTTAGGCCAATTTGGGCTAAGTTGGATCAAGTTGACCAATTGGGCTTGATTGATCAAATTGGGTTTAATTATGGCTTTGGTCAAGTTCAATAATCAATTTGGAATGAACTTGAGCCATTGGTTAATCAATTTGGGTTAGATCATTTTTGACCTGGTCTTTAGGCCAATTTGGGTCAATTTAGATAAAATGGCCAATTAGGCTTGGTTTGGCCCAATTGATTGCAATTGATCATCTTAGGTGGATTAACAATCATGGTGAAAGATTTTGGTGAGCTTGGTTCAATCCAATTTGGGTTGGATAGAAGTTGGGTCAAATGGGTCCTTTAGGTCACTTTGGGTCAAGTGGACCTAAGTGGGTCAATTGGTTTGATTTGGTTTGATTCGAGTTTAGTTAAACTTATATATGAGGCCTAGATTAGAATATAAATTCAACAGCAATCAATTTGGAGTCTAAGAGATTTTGGCTCATTTGAAATTTTCAAGTCAAATTAGCTAGGTTGGGTTTGACTTGGGTTGGTTTTGATTTGATTTAATAATTGTAGGTTTCATTTATATTTGGGTAGATAATTGAATGAATGATTGATTTAAGAGAAAATTCATTAGTTTTGACTTGATATGAATAGAATTTGGCTAAGTCCAAAGAATTTTTTAAAGGGTTTAGAATGAGTTTGGATTTGATTTTCGACATAGTTTTGGCCATTTGAATTTGAATTTCATTTATATTTGTGAATATAAATGAAGAAATAATTGAATTATAAAAGATCAATTGAGTTTGATTTGATTTAAGGGGGGTTTTGTCTAAGCTTATGAATGTGGTTCATATGGCTTAGGAAGGGTTTTAGGATTTGAATTTGATTTTGGATTTCAATCATTTGGAGTCAAATTTTGAAATTAGATTTAGAATTTGAATTTGAATTTGAGATTTAGTTTGAGAATTGAGTCTAGGTTTAATTTGAGAAAGTGTATCTAGATTGAGTTTAGGCTATGGGATAGGTAATTTCCTTAAATCCTAAGGCATAGCCTGATCTTATGATTAACACTTCTAAGTCTCTAGGCTTAGGTTAAGTGTTCATATAATCACTAGAAGTGTCTTATGACTAAGGAGTTCTTAGCGTCTAGAAGAGTCCTAAGTCTAAGAAGAGTCCTAAGTCTAAGAAGATGAGGTTAAGAGCTCACTCTAAAAGTGAGTCAACAATCGTACACGCTGAAAAAAAAATTGGGTAACCAAACTCCACCCATTATACAACCAAGATTATAATTAATGCAAAAGTTACTTCATAAGAGACTGTTGTTACGAGGATTGTAAAAATGCCATTTTCCATTTATTAGGAAAGGGTCCCGACTAAAAATTAGGTGGGGACTTTTCTCTTATCTTTCACGTTAAGAAATTTTGAATTAGAATATCTTAATTAAAATTTAATTAAAGTAAGGTCTTTCATTGTTAAATTTATTTTATGCTTATTATAATGTGAATATATTTAATTTATCTTGAAACAAATTTAATGATTTTCAAATTTATTTCAACTAAAAATTTGATTTGAATGCCTTTAGGATAATTCTTTTATCTTAGAATGCTTTTTTAAATATTTTTATTAATTTAAAGATAAGAGATGACGTGTCTAATTAGTCAAATTATTTATTTTACACTCAATTCTTTTATATTTATATATTTAATACTTACATAAAAATATTTAATAGTACATTAAAATATATCATTCATTTCTTAAAATGAAATGCATTTTTCATGCATAGAAAAATGATATATTTATAAATATCAAATTTTTAAATATTAGATATATAAATGAATAAGAATTATGTGCTATGCATCTAGATTTTCTTTATTTATTTCAAAATTGATTCAGTTGCTATAAAATTAATGTGACGCTTATCATTCAATTAATTATTATTCCACCCACTTAATAATTAATCAAAATAGTATGTTTGTGTTTGTATATGCATCATAAGTTATTGTTGACCTCACTTTTGGAGTGAGTTCTCAACTTCCTCATCATAGGTCTAGGACTCTTGTAAATACTAAGAGCTCTTTAGTATTAAGACACTTCTAGTGATTAGGTAAACACTTAACCTAAGCCTAGAGACTTAGAAGGATTAGCTATAATAATAGGTTATGCCTTAGGGACTTAGGAAAACTTGGATACCCTATGGCCTAAATCCAATCTATGCTTTCCTTCTCAAACCAAACCTCAAATTAAACTTAAAAATCCAAATCCAAATCATAAATCAAATTCCAAGCCAAATGATTCAATCTCATGATCAAATCCAAATGCTAAGACTCTTCCTAAGCCCTTTGATTTCATCTTATGGACTTAGCCTTAACCAAATTCAAATCAACCCAAATTCAATTGATTTTCTCAAATATCAATTTAATCTCAAAATAAATTTCAAATCATAAATCAATTCCAAACCAAACAAATCAAATCCAAGATCAAATTTCCCTTCTAAGCCTTATGAACAACTCTCATAAGCTTAGCCAAATATCAATCCAAACTATCCCAAACTCAATTGATTTATTTATAAATCAATTGTTCCTTCATTTATATTCACAAATATAAATGGGGCCCACCCTCCAATGACTAAAATCAAATCAAACTAAATAGGTTTCCCTTCTTATCCCTTTTGACCTACATCCATAAGCTTGGCCAAATTTGCTTCCAAATTACTCCAAACTCAAGTGATTTTCTCATGAACCATTTATATCTTCATTTATATTCCCAAATATAAATGAAATAAAAATCCAAATAACCATAACCAAACCCAAATCAAATCAAAATTTCAATTTTAGCCTTTTTAGCCAATTCCTTGGACTTGGCTAAATCCTATCTAAACAAACTCAAAATCTATGGGTTTCTTTATGAATCAATCATACTTTCAATCACTCATCCAAATATAAACATAAACTATAATAGTTAACCCAAATCAAACCCAAGTTAGCCTTTTTTTGACTTGAAAACTTCAAATGAGCCAAAATCCATCACACTCCAAATTGATTGTAGTTGGATTTATATTTCAATTCTAGGCTCATATATAAGTTTAACTAAACTTGAATCAAGCTAAAACCAAACTAATTGACCCATTTAGGTCCACTTGACACAAGGTGAGCTAAAGACATTTTTGAGCTAAGTTTTAATTCAACCTAAATTAAATTAAACTAAGCCCATCCAAAGCTCATATCATGATCAGCAATCATCATAGGTTAATCAATTATCTTGAATTAAGTCAAACCAAATCAACCAAGTCAACATTTAGCCTAAATAAAACCTAAACTAGCCAAATTATACCATAAACTAAATTGATTGTAACCAATAGCTCAATTCATTCAAATTGATTACTGAACTTGACCAAAGTCATGATTGAGCCTAATTTGACCAATTGGTCAACTTGACCCAACCTAGCCCAAGTTGACCTAAAAGGTCAAATTGATGAAAATACAATTTAAACCAAATCAAAGCCTACAAATAATTTCAATCAACCAATTGAACATGAACGAACACCTAACCCAACCCAATTTGATCAAATTGATCAAATTGGTCAACTTGACTCATTTGACCTATATGAATTCAAATGAGCCCAAATTAAATCCAAAACAAATTGAACCAAATCAATGGCATCAATACACTTTAAATAGTCATGTGAACTTGACCCAACCCTTGGTCTGACTCAATTTGACCAATTGGTCAACTTGACTTAACCTAACCCAATTTGACTTAAATAGGTCAAATCTAGCTAAATCAAACCAAATGAACTCCAAATTACTTGAAACTTGGGCTAACCTACTTTTGACTCATTTAAAATCTACCTGAATCAAATTCATATCCAAATGACTACTTTGTCCTTAGGTTTAGGGCATCTCATGAGATAAAATACTTGCACTTTTGGTCATTTCCTCCCCTTGGCCACTTGACACCCATTCATTAGTCCACTTAGGCACCAAGGACCCTAGCTAACCTGACTCTAGGGTGGTTGGGTCAGCTATGACTCATGAGGAGGTGAAATCACCTCCTCATTCCCATTGGAGCACTTGGCATCAAGGACACCCACTTCCTTTGCCATGACAGCCACCTCCCACCCTATACCCCCCTCATTCTCACTCAAACTAATAGAGACACACTCGATTCAACCCTAGCACACTCTCCTCTCCTTCCCAGAGCCATTCCCACTATTTCCTGAGCTCTCCACTATTACCTCTCTCAGCTTTGTGTGAATTTGAAATAGGGGATACTAGTGATTACCATTTCCTCATTTCACAACCAAAGTGCAATTAGCTTTGCACACACCATCCTTGGACCTAGACAAGCAAGAATGAATCATTTCCCAAGCTTTTAAGCCTCCGATGATAGGACTTCGATAAGGATCAAACACTCAATGGGAGGAGCTTGGTTCATAGAGAAAATTACCTCAAATCAAAGCTCGTGCAGCTCAATAGGGCTTTGTTTCTACCAAATAAAGCTTTCCCAATCATTGGAACCGCCGATCACAAGCCCCGGTGAGATATGCCATTAAAACTGATCCTTGAATGAAAATAGTTTGGAGCTTTGTGAAGAAAATTTATGTTTGAGTCCATCATAGTCGTTGGATCCTTGTGGATCCTTCGCACAAAGGTGTAGGTTGAGTTTGGAGTGGATCTAAGCTCGGGTGAGCTTGGGTCGAGCAATTCATGGCGGACGGGCTCCATCATTCGTTGTTCATAGGAGACAGATCACGGGTCATCCATTCCGCATTATCGGAACGGACGGTCTTGATCAAATCACGCATAGAATCCCTGATTTTTTCTTCAAAACTGCAGATTTAATTGTGGTCGTCTGATCTCATTAGATGATCCCAAGGATAGAGTGTTCCGCCGCCGTCCGCATCAGCATTTGATGCGACAACATAAATAATCAATCCCATCATGCCATGTGAAAAGCACGTCGTGCCAACTTCCACGTGGTGTTGATGGGATTAGAGGATTAATTAGGTTGATTAATTCATTTTAAATGCTAAAATTTCTAAAATTCATAACTAATTGTTGAAAAATCAAAAAAGTACAAATGAGGGATCATTTTAAAGGTATTTTAAAAGGGAAATCCATTAAAATTATTATTAATTGAATTTAAATAGTAATTTCTACTTAATTAAGATTTAATTAAAATGTTAATTATTCTAATTACTTTCTGATTAATTATTCAATTAATTTCAAACTTTTCAGAGATGTTTAGGGGGATGACCTTTGCCTCCCCTATTTTTCTTAGAATTTGTTGGATAGTTAATTAGAAAAATTAATTGATTAAGGCTTAATTACTCTTTTAGCTTAATTAGTGATAATTAATAAAATGAACAGTGAATTGATTAATTAATTAATTAAGCCCATTAGCCTATGTTAACAGTGGAGAAACTTAGGAAAATGGGTTGGGACCCTCTTCCAATCTTTATCTTTGAATCTTCTTCATTCATTCTATAAAAATTAATTAATTAAAAATTATTAATTAATTAATTAACAAAATTAATCAAAAATTCTAAATCATATTTGAACTTTTATTAACTAATTGAAAAGATTTAGGGATTGAGACTTAGGCTTCCTTATTTATCTCTTTCTCTAAATCCATTTCATATTATTGATTAAGGATAATTAAGATTTAATTAGATAATCAATGAACTTAATTAATTTGATTGAATCCATTTTCCTTTATTAACTCTTAGGTAGCTCTTTGGGTGTTCAATAACCTAAAGGGAGAGCTAATGAAATTATGGTTAGCTCACATATGTGAGAAAATCATAGAAGTAATTAAATGAGTCCCTTAAGCTTAATTAATTATGAGTCAATTGCATTAGCCCCTTTTATTTCTTAAGAGTATTGCTAATTTATTTTTATGTGGTTGCATCTCATGTTGGCTCATCATTATCTAGTTAATTAGTTTAAGGTGATATATGTAAGGATTAATTAAATGATTTAATTCATACCTCAACCTAATTAAGCTATAAAATCAATCTAATAGCTTTTCATTAAATCAAATTAACTCACACATATGGGAATGAGATTCGGACTAGCAAACCTCTTTCACATTTCCCAAACCAAATCAAACATGAAATCAAAAATGGCTTTAAGAAATTTTGGTTTATTTTAAATAAGCTTGCTTAATGTGATTGTCCTTAAGAATTAGTTGGTTTGAATGAAATTACATGCTTGTGTTGCTTCATTTATTTTCAATCATAATTAAAATGTTGTATTTCGCTTGTAGTCATGCATTCATTTCTTTCAAATTAACTAATTAAAAAAAATGATTTTCTTTATATCTAATTTGCATGTGTTGACTTAATTAAGAATAAGTATGGCTATTATCACTATTAAATATGCATTAATTAACATATATATATATATATATATATATATATATATATATATATATATATATATATATATATATATATATATATATATATATATATATATATTATGACCTTAGTTATATATGCATAGGAGATTCATGTGAATATAAGCTTAATGTATGAAGTGAAGCCTCTTTCTTTCATTCATGAGTTGACTTGCATAAGTAAGAATGTTAGTGGGTATATTAGTTTGGACATCCCAAGGATGCACATCTTTAAGTAGCCCTAAGGAGGTTCCTACCTCGCTCCCTTGGTGTAGAATAATGGCCACATACCTGCTTCATTTCATTCTTATGCATTTTTGACATTAGAATTTAGATGGAGCTTTAATTAATTCACACAAATAAACCAATCAAATTGAATCCAATGTTTGCATAATTTTCATTTCTATAGTTGCTTATATATATATATATATATATATATATATATATATATATATATATATATATATATATATATATAAGAGTAGTGGGTATATTAGTCCGACATCCGGACATGGCTTTAAGTAGCCATAAGGAGGTTCCTACCTCACTCCCTTGCTGCGAAATAATGACACCGTACCTACTTAAAACTTTTATATATGTATATGTGTGACACAACTAGTGGATGAAAACTTTAACTTAATCAAATCAATTTTATTTTTGCATGATTCCCATTCTTATAGTTGCTTATACATCCATATGTATTTGAGGATAGGTATATTACCGACATCCTGGGTGCACGCTTTAAGTAGCCTAAAGGAGGTTCCTACCTCACTCCCTTGGTACAAAATAATGGTGACATACATGCTTTAAACTCTTATACATTTGAATGTGCATTTAACTGATGAATAAAAATCCCAATTTTTCTATAAAAAAAGAAATGCATTCATATTTTGTTCAAGTGGTGCATGATTTTCTATTCTTATAGTTGCCTATACATCCATATGTATTTAAGAATAGTGGGTATATTAGTTTGGACATCCCAGGGACGCACGACTTTAAGTAGCCCTAAGGAGGTTCCTACCTCACTCCCTTAGTGTTAAATAATGGCGATGTACTTGCTTAAAACTTCTATATATTTGAATATAATGAATGAAAACCCCATTTTTTCTATTAAAAATACATGTATTCATATTTTGTTCAAGTGGTTGGGTTGATTAGTCATGTGATTTAGAGTTCTTTTCTTATGCCTTTGTATATAATTTAGATAGAACTTTAAATTAATATGATAAAATGACTCAACCAAATGAAACATCAATTCCAAATGCATGTTCTTACATTCATCATTTAAGTGTGCTAAGATACAAATTGCATATATAGATATGTTTAGGGCTTAATCATATGCTTGCCATATATGTGATAGAAAGAAATAACAAACATGTGTCATGTGATAGTAGTTCATTCCAATTAATTTTAAGATGCCTTTCTTATTGAACAATATTATTTAAAGTGAACATAAACTTAGGATTAATTTAAAACATGTTAATTAGCCATTTACTAAATAGGAATAAATTAAAATAACATGCTTTAGAAATGACTTAAGGTAGAGAAAAAGAGAGAGATCCTCTCTTTCTTTCTCTTTATAACATTTAGTTGATTTGTGTTGGTCAAATGAAATAAAAGAAAATATTAAGTAAAATTTTCAAATCAATTAAAGTACTTGAAGTGAAACCACTCTTTATATTGAATCTTTATACAGTTAAAAAGTTTTAACTCTAAAGCCTAGTTAGGACATACCACACAAACCTTAACACACACATTAGAATTAAGTCAACACTTCTAGCTTTATGTTAGGGTGGTGCATAGTTTGATGTATGTTTTATTTTGTGATGTATTATTTTAAACTGAATGTTAGGGCATATATTTTGTAGACTGGTTGTTAGCTGTGATTATCCTAATTATATTTTATGTAGGACATTATGCTTAAGGGGTGCTTAAAATAAATATAAATGCTCTCTTTTGTAGGTTGTTTTACCCCTAAGCATAATCTAAATTAGAACAGGTGGACTTGGTTACTTATGTGCAGGGTGCTAAGTCTAAATTATATATATAACTGCTTTGGTTGTATGGTGTGTTAGCTAACATTTATTTTGTAGGTGTAGATGGATTTATTTTTCTTATTTTTAATGTAATTATATATTAGGAATTTGGATTAGTTTTATGGAGGATTAGGATGAGCAGTGGCTAGAGGCTTTATTTTGGGAGACCCTATGATGCCTTTAAGCAAGCATCTCCAATTCAAGTCAAAGGAGGAAAGAAATAAAGAATGAAGACCCCCATAACATTTATCATTTATAATTATAATTATTCTTTTGTAATCTGGGTTGCATAAGGGTAGAGTTTAACTACCCATTTTTCTTTTCGGGTTGTACAATGGAACCTGACTACACCGATCTTTTATTCTTTTGTGGTAGCTATAAAATATTTAATGTTATGTTTAGCTTGTGCATTAAAAATGGCATGCCTCTTCATAGTTTCTTTATGATTGGTGTTTGTTGTATGGCTTAGATCTAATTAGGCTTTTAGGAAAAAATAAATTTTCTACCCAACTACAACTCATAATTAAATTTCTAAATAACTCATAACCTCACATAAAGCCTAGGACATAATCAAGATAATTAAAAGATTTAGCAACCCCTTAGTTGAATGGTTGAATGCTTCTCAACATGCATATCATATTATTTCATTCTTGAAAATTGGGGATTTTCATCCTTGCATGATAGAGGAAGCCTTACCTTTAAGGGCCTCCTCTGTGTTGGAAAACACTCCTTTCTCACTGATTTAGCCCAAAATCTACCTTCAACATGCATGTAGGCATCAATGTCCTAAAGCCTTTGTCAAAATGAAGTGTCAAAAATGAACTAAAATTTGAAAAGATTTGCATTGAACTAAGTCATAAACTCATACCACTCATGCTCTAGTCTTTTAGGTTTGGGTTTAATACTTTAGTTTATTCCTAAATTAATAACTACCTTAGCCATCTTGCAATATATAAGACTTAGCCACATGGATTTCAAATCATAGGAGGAGTTAGTTGGCTGTCACTCGAGGCGGTTGTAAGTCCTAAAATCAGGTGATTTATCCTCTCTTGTGGAGGTAAACCTTATACCATTTTTTCGCCTTAAATTTAGGACGTGCTTTGGCTCTCGCTAAAGCTCCTAGATTTAGGATCTGAGATTATTGTTTTCCTCGAGCTACTAGCATAAATCCTCACCTCTTAGGCATTTTCACAATCTTGTATTATGGGATTATAAGCCCTAGCTTTCTATTAAATTTCAACTAAAATACATAATTCTCCTCAATTTTAAAAATATAAAGCCTAACCATAAGATAAATTAGAATGCTTACTAGGCTTTCTAGTATCATGAGCATTCCCTACTCATCTCATTTTGACTTTGATAAAAATTCTCTCTTTTTGATCCATCCCACTTGATTTTTTAAATATAACTAATTTATTGATAGTCATATCTTTGAAATCTTTAGAGACAACAATTGCCTACATTTAATCGAGAGTATTCCTAAGGAACTCATCTTTCTTATGATGTAATTAACTATGGGGCTTGCCCCCTTAGGGAACTCTAGAACCCAATTTAAATAAACCCTACTTTATTAATCCATGTAAAGTAGATAAAAAATCTTTGGTATATTCCAAGACCCATCTTGCCTTACGAGTCCTTATTAGGTGATTAGGTCCATTATAGGGTGGTGATTTCTATCTTTCGAGATAGTGTACCATTCCACAATATCGTACTCGATCACTTTAATAAGTACCCCCTAAGATCTGCATGATGTCACACCATTCCAAAAATTAACACCATAGATTTTTCTAACAACTTCACTGGGGATGGTTCCTCTATCCATCTTTAGTAGATAATTATTATCTCTAAGCATCGATAGTGAATTTGTATTTCAAATAAGTCCAAAATTATATTTCTTAACGTTGGCACTTAGCTTATTTTATTCTTTGACAAAGCTAGCCAACATCTTCTAGGTTTTAGGATCTCACTCCTTATAGGTCTTGAACTATTGAGTCTCCCAATAGGTGAAAGATAAATTAACTAATGAAAGAGATGACAAAAATTTAGAACCTCATTTCCACCAGCTTGGTGAGGTAAGGTTCATCTTAATATTTAAGAAATAAACTATTTTGCAAAATACCACTTTCCAATGCGCTTTTTCAAAACTCATATGAAAAATAATTTTGCACAAAATTCATAAGAAACTTTTAAAAAACACAAAATTCATATAACCAAGGCTCATCTAAAAATCCCCATGATTGTTACATGGAGGTTCTTTTTAAAATCAAAATCAAAATCATTTTCAAAAGCATCTTTTTGAAAATAGTAACCTTCATTCAACATGCCCAAATTTGTTGAATGAAGATTTATTTTTCAAATTAAAATTATAGCATAAAATTGAAACTCCACTTAACATATTTTCACAAATGCTAAAGTTGGAGTTTCCCTCTTTTTCAAAAGCACACTTTTTGAAAATGACCACCTTCATTCAACATACTCAAATTTTTTGAATGAAGATTCTATTTTCAAAATAAAATCATAACATAAAATTGAAACTGCACTTAACATATCTTCACATATGCTAAAGTTAGAGTTTCCTTCTTTTTCAAAAGAACACTTTTGAAAATAGTTAGCTCTATTCAACATACCCAAATGTGTTGAATGATGATTCTATTTTCAAAATAAAATCATGACATAAAATTGAACTCCACTTAACATATCTTCACATATGCTAAAGTTGGAGTTTTCCTCTTTTTCAAAAGCACACTTTTGAAAATAGTTATCTCTATTCAACATACCCAAATTTGTTGAATGAAGATTATATTTTCAAAATAAAATCACAACATAAAATTGAAACTCCACTTAACATATATCACATATGCTAAAGTTGGAGTTTCCTCTTTTCAAAAGCAAGAAATCCACACACAAATCAAGACATATTTTGAAATCCATTTGACATACCTAAATTTTCCAAATGAGAATTCTCCTTTCTTTTGGAAAATCAAACAAGTTGAATTCTATTTGACACACTCACATTAGTCAAATAGGGTTCCTCTTTTCCAAAGTCTTGAAAATCAAAATACATTTGGACTTCATTTCACATACCCAAATTTGTCAAATGAAAGTCCCATTTTCAAAAATCACAAAAATAAATTGAACCCT
Organism: Cymbidium sinense; assembly: GCA_021442155.1. NCBI lineage: Eukaryota > Viridiplantae > Streptophyta > Magnoliopsida > Asparagales > Orchidaceae > Cymbidium > Cymbidium sinense. The sequence continues at coordinate 48,029,294 of CM038218.1, forward strand.
ATCTAACATACCCAAATTTGTTAAATAGGTTTCTCTCTTTCAAAAATCATAAATACACTTGACTCATACTTAACATACCAAATTTATTAAGAAGAGTCTCACTTTCAAATCAAAACATACTTGATTTCTACTTAACCTACCAAATTTGTTAAGTAAGAATCTCATTTTCAAATCATAATCACATTTTGACTATCACTTAACATACCAAATTTGTTAAGTAACAGTCTCATTTTCAAGTCATAATCACATATGGCTCCCACTTAATATACCAAATTTGTTAAGTGAGAGTCTCATTTTCAAAAATAAATCAAAACACATTTGGTTCCTACTTAACATACTAAATTTGTTAAGTAAGAATCTCATTTTCAAATCAAACAAACAAATATTAAACATATTTGGCATCTACTAAACATACCAAATTTGTTGAGTAAGAAGCCCCACTTTCAAATGAAATTAACATATATCCACACACATGACAAACAATCATCACAAACAAAGATATTTTTATAAAATTTTTAAATATATAAGCACAACCTCTTCTTAGCATACCTAAATTTGCTAAGTAAAGGTTCTTTCAAATCAAAATTATCAAAAAAGATACAATACAAATATCTTCAAAAAGTCTCTCCAAATATTTGAGCCCTGTCCAACATATTAAATTTGAATGAGTATGGGTTCTAAATCAAAATTATATGGCAAAGTCTCCCCTCTAAATATCAAAAAATCTCTCCAAAATTCAAATGAACCCCACTTAGCATACTTATATTTGTTAAGTGTGGGTTCAAATTCCAAATTAAGTATAAAAATCTATGATTGAAGAAAAACATCAAGGCAAGGGTCTGACTCAATCTTGTTTTAACAAATGCAGTGACTTCAGTATAGTTAGTTACTACAGTGATCATGGCTCCCAGCGAGTTCGTCTTTACTTTCCCCTCTAGTATAGATCTGGCCAATCTTACCATGATTGATGCCGCGCACTTGATCCATTTCGGTCGTGGCTTTGAGGGGTTCCGTGTCACCTTTAAGGGGACAATTCTCATAACCTTTAGTAAGGAGGAGGTGGTGATACAAACATCACTCATCCGCTTGGACATCCCATCCGACTCTAAGTTTCCTCTATTGAAGAGGAAGGCCGCAGTGGTTCCCACCCATTCGTCGGGCCAAAGACATGCTCGCTCGCCATAGCTCCGGTGAGAGAAGCTACCTCCTTGTTGGTCACCCCAAAGGGGAAGCCTATCTTAGCTTCTGAGGTAGTCTCCTCAACTTTCGAGATAGGTACTAGTTCCAGCTCTACCTTGCTCACTCACACTCAACACCAAAATAAAAATTGAAAGATTAAGCGGGAGTATGAGCAAGCAGCCAGAGAGCTTAACGCTATTTCCCATGTAGCTGAGGAGGGTTCTCCTGTGAGACCTCTCAACTTCTGAGTGGCAGTAGGTTCCACCCCCTCTCGGCCTCAAATGGAGAGAAAGATTACAGGAGGATTGCTGCTTCTCCTCCACCACTAGCATATCATGAGACATTGGCTAGGGAGCACGAGGCTCTACACCAAACTTAGGACTGTTCTATGCCAGGTTGGCAGAGCATACAGACGCTCGAAGTCCGATACCTTGTTTAACTTACGATCGGTGATCCCTAGGAGTGTTAGGAGTCAGATCCATAGAGAGAGAGAGAGAGAGAGAGAGAGAGAGAGAGGAGAGGAGGGAGGGAGAGAGGGGGGGAGAGAGGGAGTGAGCCGTGGAGGCTTGAGTATTTGCTCAGGAAGGCAAGAGAGAGTGATGAAGGTATGTCAGGCAGTTGGTAGCCTTCACCTGATGGATTTTCTTGAACATCACTTAGTTAGGGCCGATCATTCAGATAGGATTTTTCTTATCGCAACCCACCACGAATAGAGATCCCCAGTCGAGAGGCAATTGGTGTTGCCATCATACCGCTCCCCTCTTCGTCCATCATCACACGTACAGCTCGCAACATTTACCACCAAGATTCAAAAGCCCCCATTCGGGGAGAGACCTTCCCCTCTGGTGATCCGACTACGGCCCAAGGATCCCGCTCCATCCATTCCACTTGTTGAGGTGAGATTGAGCTCCCCTGCTCGATCCCCTACCTCAACTATGGTCAGGAAGGAGTGGCAACCCAAGAGCGTCGTCATCGCACCACCACCACCACAGCATATAGAGATAGAGAGAGGGGTAGAAATAGACACGGTCCCCATGGCAGTTGATCCTCCTGGCGAGGGCATATTGATAGTAAGCAGTGTCCGTTGCATTGAGACAGAGGAGCATAATCCTATAGCAAGCAGTAAGCGGGTATTTGTCCCAGCCCAGCCAGGCATAGTAGATCGGTCACAAGATGACATATTAACTGATTTACCGAGAAGAGATAGATATTCGGGAGTGACTATTTTGATCAGGATGAGGAGAGGGTAAGCTTCGATCCTGACAAGGATGACCTATTGGATGATACAAGTGAGGTCCACATGGTTGACACTCGGGCATCCTTACAACAGAATCACAGGAAGGTGTTGTGCTCGAGAAGGGTGACACTTCTCACTCAACTCAGCACCTCCTTCGCCAACTCAGATAGAGTGATGATCACATTGACCAGAGGGGAAGAAAATTGAGGAATTGATGGCGAGTTGCAGATGCGATTGATCTCCTCACAGCCTTTCTCCCATGATAGCGCCTAGGTATACCCTGAAGCCTTAGGTGCACTCTCGCAAAGGATGACGGTAGTTTGCATAGGAAGGTTACAGATGGCACCTCGATGCATGAAAAGGATATCAAGCACATGGAAGAGCATCAAATGAGGGAAGCATGGCACAAGCCCGGGGGAGCTCATCTATTCCGAAGGGTAGACCGTACTAGGAGCAATTTGATGCAGTTCAATACCCCAAAGATTTTGTGCCTCCTTCCTTAAAAATCTTTGATGACAGTGAGAACCCGCTCGATATTACATATTTCGTGAGTCAAATGTTGGTAGTGACTCATCATTGTTGTGAGTTTTGTCAACAGCCTAGCAGGAGTTGCATTTGATCTCCTTTTAGCTAAGTCTATTTTATGATCTTTCATATGATTAGACTCATAATTATATATTGTGTTTATGTGATTATTTACCAATTCTAATAGCTCAACAAGAGTTTTTGGATGTTGTAAGTTGAGAGCATATGAGAATGAGCTTTCTCTTAGACCACAAGTCAATGATGAAATGACTTTCTCATTTTATTTGGAGCATGAATTCAAGGGATGAATTTTCTTGGTTCATCTAATTTTTTATGCAGAGCATTTTTTTTGATTTTTCAAGTGATGAATTTGTTTAATTTATGCAATGAAATGTTTTATGCATCAAAGAGCTGAGAAGAATTTGTATTGAACATTTTTTCAAATTGGATTTACATATTTGCCTTAAATATTTACTTAAATAAAGAAATCTTATTTCAATGAAAGTGAAATACATTTTAGGAGGTAGGCAAATATCAAGAAAGCTAAGTTGTAAAGAATTTGAGAACATTAATATTTATCATAGAAATTACCTATTCGAATAAATGATATGATCAGTTGGATCAAATTTTCTTTTCTAGGAATCAAGATTTGGGAATCTGAATTTTTGTGGTGGCCTAACTTCAAAAATTTCTTGTGGTCTTCTTCACATGTTCCCACTGACGATCTCGTGGAATCTTCTTCTTCGTTAGGGAGATAAGTTTCACCTTCATCTTCTGGGTCGGAGGTAGCTCTTTTCCTTCGATTAGCTGAGCTTAGAGATTCCGCTGGCATTTCTACCCTGTCAATTTGAAGTATTCTTTTTATTGTATTTTGAATCATCCTGTTATTCTTTCTTCAAATTTAGCCAATTTGTCTTGTGGTTATGTTCTTCCATGTGCTTATGTTAGTTTCTCAGGATGGGTATGGTTCCTATTAAGAGAGAGAGAGAGAGAGAGAGAGAGAGAGATCCCTTTATTTGATTTCATATCTAAACCTTTAAACATTTACGTATATATCTCTAGATAATGAGTTAGCTTCCATTTTATTATTCTATTCTAAGTTGTCATTTGGTTCATGAATTTATTGAATGCTGAATGTCCTCGTGCCATTTTTTTTTTTAAATTTTTACATTTGAGTCAATTTTATAATAAACTCACACACACATCACAATATAAACTTTAAAATCAAGACCTTTTTATTTACAGCTTAATCTTTCAATGAGTAAGACATATGTGCCTAATATTGCAATGCCAGCTTTCTATTATTGACTGTCAAATAAGCTTTTGTTTTTGATCAGAAGTTATTTAAGGGAATCATGATCTCTCCTTTTAGATATTTGCTCGAATAGTGAACTTTAATTTGAATGCTGATGCGGATAAATGTAGCATCCAATGAATTTTTTTTCTATAAAATTTTTAGGGATATTTAGCATTAATTGCGTAATTGTTTCCAATGACCAAGTCACATGAGGCCCATGAATTTGTTACGATTAGGTAAGCAACTCGTCCTTACACTGTTTTGTCTTTACATTTGTATATAAAATATATAAATATTCTAATTTGGAATCATCAGTCATTTTTAAAATTCTTTCATTCTGGTGAATGAATATTGAAAGATAGGGCAGTGATTCCGCAGAAATTTTTGTACGAGCCTATAAAATGAGAGAAATTGTTAGATCCCTACAGTTAAATAATGAAAATAATTTCATAATTACTTATGAAAGAAAAGTTTGGTTGAAACTTTTTTTATCAAAATAGGCTCAAAAATATTATTTATTTTGATAATGAGTTCATGGGATTTGATACGAGCTCATGATGGGAGAGCTCTCTGCAAACAAGATAATAAATATCCCAATAGTCTCAGCTTGTTCCGTCCATTGCCTAAGGCCGCCCAAAGATGGCTGACATGTTTGATGATGTTGGCATTGATGTTGTTAAGTTTTGCAGGAGTTGCATTGGCAAGATAGGGCATAAGCATGAATGTTGGGAAAGAGGTAAGCGATGTTGCTTTTGTGAAAGAAGATGATAAAGGGGAAGCATAATGAGCAGTAGTTACAGTCAGGGAGGAAGAGACGAATCGAAAGGCTACGAGAGGGGCTGTACAGAAGATGTGGATAGGGATAGGGATAGGGTTAAGAGAGGCATGAAGGTTGAGGAAGGAGGCGATGGTTGATTGTTCTGCCGACTTGATGGAATGCGTTCATAACAATGGAAGGAAAGTGATGATTAGTGAACCAGTGTAATTTGGTTTCTGAATGAAACTTGACTAGACGTGGATACTAAGGCAAAATGTGTAGAATTTTTTTATTTAGGATATAAGTATGTAAAACATAAGAAACTATTAGGTCCTCATAAACAGACAGTTAATCAGAGGAGTTTATTATAACCATAATTAATCAAAACACAAGATTAAAATTTAATTTGAGATGAAACATAAATGAATTATTTTTAAAAGAATTATATTTAAGATGAAATATTTGAATAATTTTGCTTAGAATAGTTTTAACAAACTGGCATTTGATTATAATTTAGAAGTGTTTAATTTTTTATAAATGGGCATAAATAGTTAATAAATTTACTAATTGGTTAAAATAACATGAGAAATTAATTTAGACTAATTGATAATGAACAAAAGTCATAGAATATTCTCATAGTATTAAGGAATATTTAACTTATATGATTGTTAATATAAAAGAAAAATTTCATAAAATCTAATTGTTTAGAATAATTATAATTAGTTATAATTTAATTTAATTTATATTTAATGAAAAAATATTTCATTGTCTTAGTTTTTTTAAAATATTCAAAATATTTAAAAGTTATTTTTTGATGTTTTTAAAAATAATATGATTTATTTCTATAAATAAAATAAAAAATGTTTAAAACATTCAAATTTTATTTAAAAATAGCATGAAATAATAATAATAATAATTTAAACTAATTGATAAGACAAACTAAATAATTGATTAAAACAAATTAAAGAATATTTTTCTTATAGAAATTCAATATTTGTCTTTCTTAAAATTTTAAAATATAAAGAAAAAAGAGAATTAAATCTCTTTTAGGAAGAAATAATAAGATATTTATATTTAGTATTTTTAATTTAATTTAATTTTATATAATTAATTAAAAAAAAACTTTCATTAAGACTATTTATAAATGTTAAAAATATTTAAAATTTATTTTTCATTATGTTTAATTTAAACATAATATATTTATTATATTTATTTTTTTTTTTAAATAAAAAAAAAAGGATTTTAAAAAACATAAAAATAAAATTAAAATAATATTTTTAATAAAAATAGCATAATGAAATAATAATAATAATATAAAATAATTGATCCAAGACAAATCCTAAATAACTGAGGGTTGGAAAATGGAAATTAAAGCATAATATTTTTGGGTTTACTTGCAAAACGTTCAATATTTGTCTTTTCTTAAAACTGTGGGCTCCGAAAATACACCACCCACCTCTTCGATGAAAAGAGTAATTAAAGTGTCGGTGTAATCTTCAGAAGGCAGATGAAATAGTAGATAAGACACTACCCAGATATTTTGCCCTCATTTTGTGAGGACTTTAGATCTGGTTGCAAGTTTCCTATAGGTGCAAGCACTTATAGTTAATTACCCCTCTCAATGCTGAGAGAGAACTTTCCATTAAGGCTAGTAGTTAGATCGCTAAATGCGTGACATATAGTAGCAGTATGTGGAGTTTTAAAATTTAGAATTTATGAACTTCATTATGTTTAATTTAAAGCGGATGGTTGGGGGAACGATGATGCGCCCGATCTAGATCCCATGGTTCCGTCATCTCGGACTGTCGTGGTCCCTAGTCTACTTACTCAGGATGTCAACCCAACCCGACCAATCCTTATCGTACACGTTACGTTGTCCAAGAAATTCTTGTAGACTTGGAGTGGTGTTTGTCTAAGTAGGCATGCTTAAATCTACCTTAGCTAACAGATGACTTTTTGCCCAATTAAGTATATCCTATGATTCACAACTCAAAAGACAGAGCCAATGGGGAGCATACGGGCTACAGTCGTGACCATAATATAATGGTTTCATTTGGCGGCAACCACCCGATCAGAGGACTCTGGTCGTAACTACATCATATGGAGCCTACTGGCCAAACCACGCAGTTAGAGGACATGGGCCACGTCCTTACTAGCATGAGATTGTTTGGGAGTAAACATAGTTACGTACTTGATTTGACTTGGCTTCTTTGTGAGCTAGGATTTTCTTAATTTGTCACCTCAAACAAACAATTACGGATGGTGAATTAGATTTTTTTAGCTTTAAGTTCTTTAAAAATTAAATTTCATTTAAGCATCTATAATTTGGTGATTTATTTGATTTTATATTTACATTGATACTTGAGTTTGATTAATTCAATTTGAGATTGCAAGCACATTTTGATGGTAATTATCCCCTCCGGTTGAAATCTTCATTAAACACAGCCATCATCATAGTGGTTAATTAATTGAATCAAATATATTTGAGAATTTTAGATCCTGTCAACTGCTTAGCTCTAACGAGGATCGATTTACTATCGATGACGTAATTCTTATATATTTTACTAAGTTGAAATTCTTATAATAGAATTTTAGGTTTTGTTAACCCGAACCCAGTCATAAGACTAAACCGGGAATCAACCCGCGCAGCATCCTCAGACACTTGAATTTAAGCATTCAGCGTAGTGTTGGGGCCCACGTAGGTGTTTGAATCATTTAGTTTCTTGTTTCAGATTTTGTCGACTCTATTAATTTAATAATAGAGGATCAGACCTAGATTTATATTTTGAGGATTTTGAATTTGAGAATATTGAATATAATATCATAAATATTTTGATAATAGTTACCCCTCTAGTTGATATCTTCAATCAACTCAGCTATCATTGGGGAGTTAGAAAATAGTCGTTATACTGTCAAATGATAGAATTAGCTTCTCAGAGATTTTATCAAATAAAGAAAGCTATAATATCATTAGGTTTTGTTAACCCGGACCTAGTCTATAGACCCAACCGGGAATCAACCCTTGCAGCATCCTCAAATACTAAATTTAAGCATTCAACATAGTGTCGGGGCCCATGTGAGTGTCTTTTTATATTGTTTGCATACTTTTAAGGTATTGAATTTCATTTTAATCATGCTTTAAAATGTGTGCAAGAGTTCAATTGAAGTCCTAATTAACGTCTTCTATTCGCTTGTACGATATGCTGCGAATATGGTCGCATAGAAGATGTTATAGATTGATCTAATATATTTTTAGATTTTTTTTATATTAATATTTAATTTATTCCAATTTAGCCTACACAGCCTTTTCAGACATTAAAATTTGCACTTTCAATTTCTATGTCCAAGCACATGCAGGTGTATTTAAGAATGCCTTAATTAACACCTTCTGCTCGCTTGTACGATGTGTTGCGAATCTGGTGGCGATAGAAGATGTTATAGATTGATCTAATATCTTGTTATATTTTTCAGATTAATATTTAATTGATTCCAATTTAGCCTGCACAGCCTTTTCAGACATTAAAATTTGCACTTTAAATTTTTATGTCCGAGCACATGCAAGTGTATCTAAGAATGCCTTAATTAACACCTTCTGTTCGCTTGTACGATGTATTGTGAATCTGGTGGCGTTAGAAGATGTTATAGATTGATCTAATATCTTGTTAGATTTTTCAGATTAATATTTAGTTGATTCCAATTTAGCCTGCGCAGCCTTTTCAAACATTAAAATTTGCACTTTAAATATTTATGTCCGAGCACATGCAGGTTTATCTAAGAATGCCTTAATTAACGCCTTTTGTTCGCTTGAACGATGTGTTGCGAATCCGGTGGCGTAGAAGATGTTATAGATTGATCTAATATCATATTAGATTTTTCAGATTAATATTTAATTGATTCAATTTAGCCTGCATAGCCTTTTTATATAAATTCTTTGTCAGCACATGCGTGTATCTAATTAACGCCTTCGCTCGCTTTGTATAATATGTTGTGAATCCGGTGGCATAGAAGATGTTATAGATTAATCTAATATCTTATTAGATTTTTTCAAATTAATATTTAATTGATTCCAATTTAGCCTGTGCAGCCTTTTTAGACATTAAAATTTGCACTTTAAATCTTTATGTCCGAGCACATGCAGGTGTATCTAAGAATACCTTAATTAACGCCTTTTGTTGGCTTGTACGATGTGTTGCGAATCCGGTGGCGTAAAACATTTCAGCTCTTGTTCAATTATTTAGATTAATATTTATTTGTATGCATTTAGTTCATAACACATCAAGTTCTTTAAATTTCAATGAAACTTAGCTCGTGATCGCTAAGAAGCTTATAGACTCATTCTTTTTGAAGACCTTAGGAATTTTTTTGTGAGTAGGTTTGGCTTCGACTCGTCATTTTTTCATTTAAGTTTAATTTAAGCTTATTAATACTCTTATTTAATAATATTTAAGCTTTGTGTGAATCCAAATTTCAATAGCCTCCCGGCATCGTCCCCACATAGGGAGCTGCATCGGAGGCTATTCGACCTTCTCGTCAGCTCTACTGAGCATAATGGTAAGTGTCTTGTGATACTACTGTCGATCACCACTGCTTTAATAATTAGAGTCTTCAAACACCTGCATAAAAAGAGCATATATGTAGGTCTATTCTTCAATTTATCATTTTCAAATAAGCTTAATTTAAATTCGTAAACACTTCAATTTGTTTTAGTTTAAGTCTCCCATCAAACTAAAATTTGACAGCCTCCCGACGCCCCACATGGGTGCGGAGTCTATTCGACCTTCCCGCAGTTCTCACCGAAGATAACGGTTAATGTCTTCACACTACTGCGATCTTCTAACGTGTCGCTACGAAGCATAATAGGGTCTTCAAATATCTATAATTTCAATTCAGATTTTAATTTTGATTTTATAGTTCATTTTGTATTAAATTAATTAAGCCATCTGTCAGTCTAAATTTTATAGTTGATTTTAACATGGCTGCCAACCTTCACAAGCTTTGGCCCCAGGGCTACGGCTTTGAAAACATCTGTTCCACGCTGGATACCTCCATCAACGAGGACAGGAATTGCACCAGAAATAGCTTGAACTACCTCTTCCAGGACAGATATTGAGGCTGGTACGTAGTCGAGCTAGCATCTTCTGCTGTAAGGACACCCTTAATCAGGATTGGCAATTTTGTGATGGATTTAAGCCATGCAAGGTCCTTCCAACTCAGAGAGGGATCTAAAGTTTCATTTGCATATGCCTCGAGATTAGAACCACCATCAACATTGACGTCAACTGATAATAAACCCTCAAGGTTTGGTATCTTTGGCACAATCATCTTATTTTTGATATCGGCTTCCCTTCATCCTATTCGTGGAGTATCTACAGTCAGGACAATAGCCTTGAATCTGTAGTTCTCGGCTCTTTGTACAAGCTTTGCTGAAACATCTCTTCTTTTATATGTACATAGCTGAAAGAAACGGACAGCATTGCCGCTAGTAGCAACCTCCTCGATGGTGCAGTTAGAAGAAAATGATAACACCATTATTGTATTGCATGCTACAGCCGCTCTAGCCATTACTACTTCTCCTTCATGATGTGTAAGCTTATGTCCTCCGGTCGGTGCAACAAGTATAAGAGCAGATAGCTTGAATCCGAGCAAAGATGTTGATGTATTTATACTACTCACATCTATTAGAACCCTTGGATTTAACCATATTCTTTGAAATGCTTCTCCATTCTCTCTCAATGTGAATTCATCCTCAGCTCCTCCTCTACTTCAAATCCTCCAAAACGCAGAAGAGATCGATCTCTGATCGAACTCCTCCAGCTGGTTTAAATTGATTTCCACGCCGCTCATGATTATTAACAATGGGGTGTCGTTGAATCTTTGAGTTGATGGCGATGCGCTACTCGGTTTCATCGACTTTGCTTAATGATTTGCTAAGCTCTTCACCCGCATCTTCATGACTCATAGAACCCGATCTGATGGCTGCCATTATCACCCTATCCATGATATTCGGTCGCTGCATTTTGCTGAGCAAACGCCTGGTGTGCATCTGTAAGGAACGTTGCCCCTTGTACTCTCTTTCAGCTTTCTTTGAAAAACTAGTTGATTCCTCAAAAGTTGACAACGTGCTCACACTTCTTTTCACTTCCTGAACCATCAATTGTCGCGTGAAGGCTCTCTGTAATGCTTTCCGTAGCAGATGCCATTCCTGCCTTTGTCAGGGCAACAGGAAATGAGGGATATGGCTTGGTTGGAACGGAAGTCGGAATAGAAGAGGAGATTTGCTCGTTCGGCTAGGGCTTCCGTATAGAGTCTCGCCCGAGCGCGCGAGAGAGAGGAGATTTCGCTCGTTTTTTTTTTCTGTTCGACATGCCGCAAGACAACATAAGGTATGCAGGATAAGGTGTGGGAGGAATGATGTGGTGACCTCTTATTGGTCGAATGAGAGGTGGAGGTATGAAAATGGACGTCTACGAGTTCCGAACCATTTTAGATGTAATTAAGAAATAATCAACTAAATTTATCTCGAAATACGTATAATTTCAATGAAATTTTAAGTACAAAAACTTTAATCAAATTGGATGTCTACTTTAGATAATTTTTTTTGATGCACAATACAAATTGTTTCGTGAACGGAGTCGCTTGAACTCGGCCACACTTTCACTTCAAAATGCGTATTATCGCTTCTGACCACTCGACATTCACGCAAACTCATCCGAATTGAGTGCGAATAGTCTCATTTGATATGTTTTGACATTTTGAAGCTAACGGCATAATCGGTTTCACGAACGAAGGTTGTTGGTCATTGTTGCATTTTCCGACTCGAGCATGCGATCACATTAATAGCTCGCGCTTAATCGATTACTCATTAAATTTTTCAATATTTATATTCAGATCAATTTTGACATTCTGAACGCGACGGCGAAGTCCGTTCATCAATCGGAGGTCGTTTCGACCATTTTCGGTGATGTCTAGTGCATTTTGATCCTCAATTTGCACACTGTCACCTCCGAAGTTCGTCGAATTTAACTTGAGGGCTTGTCTTGATTTATGACACATATGAGGTGGTCAACAAATGCCCCCCAACAAATGTGATTCATGTATGGATGAGTTATATTTGTTGAAAACTAGTTGACAATTTGGGCTAGCCATGGGCCTTGGATAACTTCAGCTTTAAACTTCCATGGATTCATTGAAGAGCTTCTTCCACCATCTACTCTCTGCTTCAATGGGTTTTCTGAAAGTCTCTTTCTTTTGTGTCTTCATAGAATTGGCTTTCCTTCAACCCTAGCTTCATGCTTGATCGGGCTGGATGGAGGAATCGATTTGTTTAATTTGAGATTCAAAATTCCTTCTCTTCTAGCTTTATGCTTGATGGACTTTGCTGAAGGATTGACCTGATTTGTCAGACTCAACTTGTCGGATAGATAAGAGTTCTTCTCCATCTACTCTCTACTTTAAAGGGCTTGCTAAAGACGTCTTTCTCTTATGTTGTAAACTTGAATTTCCTCTGACCCTAGCTTCATGCTTGATCGAGTTTGATGGAGGAATTAATTTATTTACTTGAGGTTTGAAATTCCTTCTGTCCAAGCTTTAAGCTTACTTTGATGAAGGATTGACCTGATTTGTCTATATTGAATTATCAGGAAGTGTATGTATGCCCTAAGTCCCGGTTCGCTTTAACGGACTCGTTGCATACAGCATTCAGCCTTCCTACCATATTAGTCTATAATGTTGAGTTATCAGTCTAGCAATGTGTGCTTTAATAGACTGAATAACCATAAAATTCTTTTAGTTCAGATATTGCCTTTGTACAATCTATAAAATCGCTTCCTTGGTCCTATGCTTTCTGCTTTGGCGGACTTGATGAGAAAATTGGCTTTGATCTATGCTATGTGCTTCATCAGACTGCTTGAAAAGAGGTTGAAATATTACCTTGCAAGCAATATAGGGATTGATTTGAGACAGCTTCGAATTGAGAGTTTCCTCAGATTATCTTGGTCTATCGATCAAGTAGAAAGATCTCTTAGATTTTGGTTGCTTGTAATCACTAAGCTAGATTTGGCTTGGGATTGAACAGCTACCGTCATTGTATTGATGAGTATGGGCTCTTTCACTACGGTCTTTTCTTATTGCTTGTTGAGTGAGGAGAACATCAGTGACTCGGCCATTTGTGGGCTTAAATTTTTTACTTAAGCTGTGATGGCTTGGCTGCCATTAAACCGACTCTTTTCTTTCGCCTTTTCTTGCTTGTTGAGTGAGGAGAGCATCAGCAACTCAGCCATTTATGGGCTTGTTGAGTTTGACCTTTAGAACCCATCCGTGTCCTATACTTGAAAATATAGAGGTTGATATTTTTCCAACTTAGTTGATTGAAGTTTCCAAAATTAAGAGTTATTCTGACTTGATCTTTGACATTTGACGAATCTTGGAGTAAAAATTTTAACATTTAGGATCATCTTTTCATGCATTGAAGCAGATTCTTTTTGTTCTTATAAGACCTGCAACTTTAACAATAATAGTTATAGATATATTCAGGGATCTCGGCATAAAGCTCGATGTCAACCTGAATGCATATATAAGAAGCTCTCATGTTTCACAGGGAAGGATTGATCAGCCTTGATTTATAAAAACTAAAAAAAATGTCTCTTGTCTAACAGAGGGATTACATGCTAGTTCAAAAAATATATTATAGGATTTGAACTTCTTTAATATAATAAATATAACGTATTTTGATCACCATATATATTTATTTATCTAAGGATCTCGGCTTGAAGCACGATGTCAACTTAGCTAAATATATAAAAATACCCCCGATCTAATACGGGGGCTTTCACAATAACTGTTGAGAGAATTTGGAATGTCTTTGGTCCTATACTTTATGCTCTCGAACTTGTTGAAGACTTTTTCCTGAGAGTTTAAAATTTGTATTTTACTCTTGTGATGGCTTTGTGCCTTGGTGTACTTAATGGAGTTGATTATTTTTTGTTGAGATGAGAACATCTTCGATCCTATGCTCTGTGCCAGATTTGTTGAAGATTCAATCTCGAAATTTGAAATTTATATTTTTCTCCTGTCCTGGCTTCGTGCCTTAATGGACTTGATGACTTGCTAGGGAGATGAGAACATCTTCGGTCCTATGCATGGTGCTTTGACGGACTTATTGAAGACTTCATCTCGGGGATTCATATCTTGTATTTCCTTCTATCCTGGCTTCGTGCCTTGACGGATTTGATGGAGGGAAGTCCTGAATTATCTTGGAGACTTGTCAGGTAATACAATATTACCTTCTACCCTAGCTTTCTGCTTTCATGGGCTTATAGAAGGATGTCTACCGATGACCTAGCTCTTAGAGCTTGTGTTGGGTCAATGGCAAATAGTCATCAGTCCCATGCTTTATGCGTAACAGACATGTTGATGACATCAATCCCATAGTTCAGCTTTTGGCTTTTATGAATATTGGGGTGACTTCCTCGGTCCTTTGCTTTTTTGCTTGGCTAGACTTGGAGAGGAAGAGATTCTTTCAGTCTTTGCTTTCTGCTTTAACAGACTTGTTGAAAGAGTTGACATTTCTCATTTGATATTAATACCAAACTCAGCTTAGTGTTTTCTCGAGTAAGGATCTTTTTGTTGGATTTTAAAAATATGACCTTATGACCATTAGGGATGATCTCCCAGTCTGGGCCACTTGAACTCACCAAGTTGGAGGGATTTGGAGATTTGGATGCTCTTGTCTTTGAACTAACAAAGTAGGGGGATCCCTTACTACGACCTTTGTGGTGTGTTAGTAAGCAGATCTATCAGCGACTTGGCCATATTTGAGCTTGTTGAGTCTGACTTTATGCTCCTACTTGAGTATTAGACTTGAGCAATTGATGTAGGATTTTATCATCTGCCAATGAGACGGGGATCACTACGCGCCTTTGTGGCATGTTGAGCGGCACTGTCGACCATATTTAAGCTTATTGAGTCCGACCTTATGCACCCACTCGAGCCCTAGATTTGATATATTAATGGAAGATATGTTTCCAAGTTGATTTGTTGTAGTTTGCAGACTTGAAATTTTCAATTTTTGGTCAGTAAGACTTTGAGACTTGTGAACTTTATGTATATGGAGATCTCAACCTTGGGTGCGATGTCAACCCAAATATAATAGAAAGACCACCTATTTCACAAGGAGAGCCTTACATTTTGTTGTAAAATTAAAAAAAATGCCCCATGTTTGACAGGGGGATTTTTGCTTCATTTCAGAAATACATTCTTGTATTACAAGAGAATTTCCAAGCAAAATTTACACATGTAATGATAGTGAGGAATAATTAGTCTTCTCAGCACCATAACGAACTCTCCTTCTTGTAAAGCTCGAGGATGTACTGTATGATTGAATGCTTTGGACGTCCTCACTCAGTAAACTTTTAAAGTTTATTGAGCTTGGAGCCTAGCTTTGCCAAATGCATCAAGCTCTTCTATTTGTAGACAAGCATTCTATTCTTGAGTGAGATTATGTTAAATGGCTACTCGAAGTGAAGGTAGTTCAACTTCAAGTGGCAGAACTGCTTCAGCCCCAAATACTACTGCATAAGGAGTGAATTTTTTGAGTCTTGTAGGCGGTGCGGTAAGCCCATAAAACTTCAACAAGCTTGGAATGTCACTCCCTTTTATTTCTTGTAAAGATTTTTCTGAGTAGCTTAACTAGTATTTTGTTGAAAGCCTCAGCCAAGTCATTTTCTCTCTGATTATAAATCAACGAGTATCGTCAATCAATCTTATGTTGATCAACAAATCTATAAATTTTAGTGCTTTTGAAGGCTAGTCATTGTCTGAGATATTGTTGGCTTCTTCTATTCCCAAACATCGTAGCCACATCTGCCCGAATGATCTATGATATAGGGTATTGCCAACATAAGCATATAGTCGAAGCCTTTTCTCAAGTTGTGCATCCATCGGCTTATTGCTCGATAATTTGCTTTCCTTAAAGTAGTCAACGAAGTGCTATCTCTAATCTTACTTCTCTTCTACTATAAGGATTTTACTTTGTGGCCTTGGAGATTCTTCAGATTGAGGTCTTGCCTTCTGAATAGTCAAGCCTCATCTTGTTGATTTCGATGAGCAATTTGTGGAGTGAGATAAACGTGAGTTGCATCCTCTGTCTTACATTTGATGACCCCTCTTCCAGTGGAGATTTTTGATTTATTGGCTTTAGGACATAACGAGTGCAAACACTAATTAGCACATAGTCATTATTTATTTAGCTAACTTAGCTAAACATTCTATTTTGTACTCTGGAAACTCAAGTCATAATGATATTTAGGATTTTCTTTATAAACCCAAAAACTCGCTTATGATAGTGGGTCAATTCAGGCTTGTTGATTTTGTAAAGGCCCAGCACTTGATTAATGATGAGCTGAGAATCACCATAAACTTGTAGATTTTGAGCTCCCATGAAGATGGCTTCATCCAGACCTACCACCAATGTTTCGTATTATGCTTTGTGGCTTAATCAACCGTTAGGAATGCCTCATTATACCACCTTCTAGCATGATCAAGATGAGACTGATGCCAGCTCGAGCTTTTGGGAGATTTGAGGGTTAGTGTATTTGATGGATGAAGCTCCATCAAAATACAATCCCCATATTTGCTGCTTTTTTTCATATATATGCATGACCTACTCATCAGGAAGATCATCATTGAGCAATGAATCTACCAGGATAGGGAGTGCAGCAAGGAGGTCTGTCAGAATTTACCCCTTCACCGCTTTCAGGGAACATATGTGATGTCAAATTATACCAGAATAATAACCCATCGTGTCAAGCAACCTGTCAATGCTAGTCTTGTCATCAAGAACTCCAACAGATCGATTCTTGAGATGACAGTAATTTTATGAGATAACATATAATGTCATAGCTTTTTAAAAGCAAAAATTAATGTCAAACAATGCTTCTCAATTGTAGAATAGTGTATTTTCACTCCTATCAATCTTCGACAGATGTAATATAAAGCGCTATCCTTTCCCTCTTCATTGTATTGCGCCAACAGAGCACGTAGAGATTCTTCCAGTGCTATTGTGTACAAGATGAGAGGTTTTCTTGGGATTGCTGCTGCAAGAATGGGCAAATTTAATAGATACTTCTTGATACTATCAAATGGCTCTCGATAATTTTTGTCCTATTTGAAATAAGTATCCTTTTACATTAGATTCTTCCTCTTGGACATGGAACTCTGATCGATGCCTCCAATAAATTTCTCTCTCGGAGGACTACAATCGAACCTGACCTCTTCTTGAAGATATAGAGATGGTTGGCGACAAGCTCCAAGGTGTCGACCATTAGAAATCTCATCACATAGGATATTTTTCTTAGGTACACATTCTTAATGAGTTTAATTTATGGTGGATCTCTGGGAGTACAGTCTAGATGTCACGTCGCTATCCTTCTTTAAAGTAGTTTTACTTCAAGGCTTTAGCCTCCAAATTGGCTTACATTTTTACCGAGACCTTTCAACGGTGGATTCTTAGACTTGTGGTCCAAGTGTCACGCCTTGATGCTCATCGTGCGGGACTTGAATTGGTTGATATCCTGTCGAGGTTGTAGGAGGTATCCTTAGAGGAGCAACTCTAGTATCCCTGATGACAGGACTTTGATGTTTTATTTTCATCAGTCACTTTCTCCTTAACAACTTTAAGGACCCGATACACTCTTGCATATACAGTTTTGAGTTTCCTCACTGAAGAAGTTGGAACGATGTTGCCCTACTATTTGATTTGAACAATAGAGTTGTTTCGCTTTACCCATCTTAGGCTGTCAAACCTGTTATGGGTTGAAACACTCGCTACTGGTTTCACAACTATTTGTATAATTTTTTGCTTCAATAATGTTGTTGAGCACATAGTTCAACATTTCACTTTTTCTGCTGCCTCTAGGTTAGCTTGCTTCCAAATGAGGAAGCTTTTGCGTAGCCACTTCTTCTTGAAGCTTAGGGCTCCATATTTATTATTTTTTTTACCGGGACCTTTCGATAGCGAATTCCCGAACATGCAGTTCAGGTGTCATGCCCTGATGTTCACTGCAGACTTCCTCTCGAGGCTTCGCTCTCCAGATTTATTATTTTTTCTATCGGGACCTTTCGATAGAGGAATCCTGGACACACTGTCCAAGTGTCACACTCCGATGCTCACCGTGCAAAACTTGTTTAGAATGATCTTGAGTTCTTACTACCACTGATGGTAGTTTCAATAGTGAAGCATTCTCAGCTTCTCTGATAATTGGTCTTTAATTTCTCTTCTTCATAAGGCCTTTTTCCTTGACAACCTTCAGGACTCTATGTACTCGAGCAGATAAAGTTTCAAGTTATTTCTTCTGAAGAGTTGGAGCTGACTATTGTTGTGCCCAAAAAGACTGCTTAACATCACCAGTGGAGCTATTCCTTTTTTACCCATTTTAGATTTTCAAACTTGTGAGTGGGAACACTGATCCTGGTAAGGTCGCTTATGTAACAATGGCCCATGTGAGAGTTGATGAGCTCAACTCAAAGATTCATTCTTTTCCTCCTTTTAGTTAGTTTGAGGAGTCTTCAAAGATCATGTCTTCTTAGAAAGGTTCAACCGTGAGTGGTCGATGTGTATGATTGAAACTTTATGCCCAGTTCTTTTCATGACTGGCACATCAGAATGACCCGATCTTTCATATACAAAGGCTCTCTTTCGAGAAACCTCAAGAGAGTGGTCATTTCGCTTATCCTCCTCTCAAAGATAAGTTAGTGTAATATGTGCTTCAAGTAGAGGATTATTTGCAATGGTTGGGAAGTCTACACTATCAAATTGAATGGTAGCTCCAACATCTCCAATATTGATTATAGCATTAGTCAGACGGATGTTGACTCTGCGACCTAGCTACATTATGAACGATGTTTTAAAGATCCATCGATATACAGAACATACAGATTAGTCACAAGAATATAATTGATTTAAATTTAATTTCATTGATAATTGGTCACTTTTTTATTTTAGAAAAATTAAATTTTTTATTTAACTCCACTATTACTATAGCTCATATTCGACTAGCCAAAGATGGAAAGAGAAACTTGTCTCTAGCGGAGTCGCCAAAAATCTGTGGGCTCCAAAAATTCACCACCGACCTCTTCGATGAAAAGAGTAATTAAAGTGTCGGTGTAATTTTCAGAAGGCAGATTGAATAGTAGATAAGACAATACCTAGAGATTTTGCCCTCATTTTGTGAGGACTTTAGATATGGTTCCAGGTTTTCTATAGACGCAAGCACCTATAGTTAATTACCCCTCTCAATGATGAGAGAGAACTTTCGATTAAGGCTAGTCATTAGATCGCTAAATGCGTGACATATAGTAACAATATGTGGAGTTTTAAAATTTAGAATTTATGAACTTCATTATGTTTAACTTAAAGCGGATGGCTGGGGGAACGATGACGCGCCTAATCTAGATCACATGGTTCTGTCATCCCAGACTATCGTGGTCCCTAATCTACTAATCAGAGGAGATAGTTGACCCAACCTGATCGAAGGATCTTTATCAGCTACACATGGGTTATGTCATCCAAGAAATCGTTATAGACCTAGGGTGTTTTTCTACATGCTTAGACACCTTAGCTATTTTTTTGCCCAATCAAGTATACCCTATGGTCACAACTCAGAGCCATTGGGGAGCATAAGCTATAATCGGACCGTAATATAATGGTTCCATTTTGTGCAACCACCGATCGAGGACTGGTCGTAATCATCATGTGGAGCCCATGGCCAAGCCACGAAGTTAGACACGTCACGCCCCACCGCATGGTTGTTTGAGAGTCATAGTTTGATTTTGATTGATTTTGGCTCTTTTGTGAGCTAGGATTTTCTTAATTTCTCACCTCAGACAAACAATTACGGATGGTGAATTGGATTTTTTTAGCTTTAAGTTCTTTAAAAATTAAATTTCATTTAAGCATCTATAATTTGGTGATTTATTTGATTTTATATTTACATTGATACTTGAGTTTGATTAATCAATTTGAGGTTGCAAGCACATTTTGATGGTAATTATCCCCTCCGGTTGAAATCCTCATTCAACACAGCCATCATCGGGGTGGTTAATTGATCAAATCAAATATATTTGAGAACTTTAGATCTTGTCAACTCTAGCTCCTAATGAGATCGATCTACCGTCACTAATTAGCTTCGGATATTTTACTAAGTTGAAATTCTTATAATAGAATTTTAGGTTTTGTTAACTGACCTAAAGACTAAACTGAATCAACCTCAAAGATCCTCAAACACTTGAATTTAAGCATAGTTGGGGCCCATGTGTTTAAATCATTTAATTTCTTATTGATCTTGTCGACTCTATTAATTTAATAATAGAGGATCAGACCTAGATTTATATTTTAAGGATTTTGAATTTGAGAATATTGAATATAATATCATAAATATTTTGATAATAGTTACCCCTCTAGTTGATATCTAAAATCAACTCAACTATCATTGGGGAGTTAGGAGATAATCGTTATACTGCCAAATGACAGAATTAGCTTCTTAGAGATTTTCTCAAGCAGAGAAAGCTGTAACAACATCATTAGGTTTTGTTAACTCGGACCCAGTCTATAAACTCAACCGGGAATCAACCTGCGCAGCATCCTCAGACACTAAATTTAAGCATTCAGCATAGTGTCGGGGTCCATGCGGGTGTATTTTTAGATTGCTTACATACTTTTAAGGTACTGAATTTGTGTTTTAATCATGCTTTAAAATGTGTGCAAGAGTTCAATTGAAGTCTTAATTAATGACTTATGTTCGCTTATATGATATGTTGCGAATCCGGTGGTAGAAGATGCTATAGATTGATCTAATATCTTTTTAGATTTTTCATATTAATATTTAATTTATTCCAATTTAGCATGCACATCCTTTTCAAACATTAAAATTTACACTTTAAAATTATATGTCATAGCACATGTAGATGTATCTAAGAATGCCTTAATTAACGCCTTATGTTCGCTTGTATGATGTGTTGCGAATCTGGTGGCATTAGAAGATATTATAGATTGATCTAATATCTTGTTAGATTTTTTAGATTAATATTTAATTGATTCCAATTTAGCCTGCGCAGGCTTTTCAGATATTAAAATTTGCACTTTAAATCTTTATGTCCGTATATGCAGGTGTATCTAAGAATGCCTTAATTAATGCCTTCTGTTCATTGTGTGGAATCCGTGGCATAGAAGATGTTATAGATTGATCTAATATCTTGTTAGATTTTCGATTAATATTTAATTGATTCTATTTCAAGCAAGAACCTTTTGACATTAAAATTTACACTTTAAATCTTTATGTCCGAGCACATGCAAGTGCATCTAAAAATACCTTAGTTAACGCCTTATGTTCGCTTGTACAATATGTTATGAATCCGGTGGCATAGAAGATGTTATAGATTGATCTAATATCTTATTAGATTTTTAGATTAATATTTAATTGATTCTAATTTAGCCTGCGCAGCCTTTTTAGACATTAAAATTTGCACTTTAAATCTTCATGTTCGAGCACATGCAAGTGTATTTAAGAATACCTTAATTAATGCCTTCTATTCGCTTGTATGATGTATTACGAATCCGAGGGCGTAGAAGATGTTATAGATTGATCTAATATCTTATTAGATTTTCCAGATTAATATTTAATTGACTTAATTTATTTCAGCTTTTCGATATATTAAAATTTGCACTTTAAATTTTTATGTCCGAGCACATGCAGGTGTATCTAAGAATGCCTTAATTAATGCATTTTGTTCGCTTGTACGATGTGTTGCGAATCGGGTGGCGTAAAGCATTTCAGCTCTTGTTCAATTATTTAGGTTAATATTTATTTGTATGCATTTAGTTCATAGCACATAGAGTTCTTTAAGTTTCAATAAAGCTATGCTCGTGATCTCTAAGAAGCTTATCAACTCATTCTTATTTAAAGACCATTAAAATTTTTTTGTGAGTAGGTTTGGCATCGATTCATCATTTTTTCATTTAAGTTTAATTTAAGCTTATTAATACTCTTATTTAATAATATTTAAGCTTTGTGTCAATCCAAATTTCAAATTTCTCCGGCCGTCCCCACATAGTGAATCGAGGTTATTCGACCTTCCCCGCCTCTATCGAGATAACACTGTCTTGTGACACTATGGTCTGATCTTCTACTCCCACCGAGCATAACGGAGTCTTCAAATACTTGTATAAAAAGAGCATATATGTAGGTCTATTTTTAAATTTATCATTTTCAAATAAGTTTAATTTAAGCTCGTAAACACTTTAATTTGTTCTAGTTTAAGTCTCCCATCAATCTAAAATTCTCCCTCATCCCCACATGGGTGATCGTGAGTATATTCGACCTTCCCCGCCTCTCGAAAACAGTTAGTGTCTTGCGACACTACGATTGTAGTCTCTAACCTGCCAGCTCTACTGAGCATAACAGGGTCTTCAAACACCTATAATTTCAATTCAGATTTTAATTTTGAGTTTATAGTTCATTTTGTGTTAAATTAATTAAGCCTCTGTCAGTCGGAATTTTGGCAACCTCCCGGTGTCTTCCCCACATAGGGGGCTGCATCGGGAGCTATTGGACCTTCCCCTCAGCTCTACTAAGCATAACGGTCAGTGTCTTGTGAAACTACAGTCATGGTCTTCTACCC
Source organism: Cymbidium sinense (assembly GCA_021442155.1). NCBI lineage: Eukaryota > Viridiplantae > Streptophyta > Magnoliopsida > Asparagales > Orchidaceae > Cymbidium > Cymbidium sinense. Next base: position 48,051,962 of record CM038218.1, read on the forward strand.
ATTAGCTCTAATGAGCATAACAGGGTCTTCAGACACCTCCTGAATGACAAATCAACTGAACAACATATTTAGCCGATGGTTCATTTCCCTTAGCATAAGCAAGTCCACCATCATACAAATATTTGCTAAAAGCTTGCTTCAAGTTCTCAACATAGCCAGCTTCGGCCATTACCCTCACAACATGCACCCTTCTAAGTGCCATTGTATTCTCCAGCTCATTCTTTAGCACCCCGATAACATTTCTTACCCCTAACTCTCCCTTGGCGGCCAATCCAAATATAATTGACCAGCCAACCTTCACAACTTTGGCCCCAAGGGCTAGGGCTTTGAAAACATCTATTCCATGTTGGATACCTCCATCAACGAGGACATGAATTGCACTAGAAATAGCTTGAACTACCTCTTCCAGGACAGATATTGAGGCTGGTACGTAGTCGAGCTGTCGACCACCATGATTCGATACAACTATCCCAAAGACTCCAACCTCTACAGCCTTTCTAGCATCTTCTGCAGTAAGGACACCCTTAATCAGGATTGACAATTTTGTGATGGATTTAAGCCATGCAAGGTCCTTCCAACTCAGAGAGGGATCTAAAGTTTCATTTGCATATGCCTCGAGATTAGAACCACCATCACCATTAACTTAACTGATAATAAACCCTCAAGGTTTGGTATCTTTGGCACAATCATCTTGTTTTTGATATCAGCTTCCCTTCATCCTATTCGTGGAGTATCTACAGTCAGGACAATGGCTTTGAATCCGTAGTTCTGGTCTTTTTGTACAAGCTTTGCTGAAACATCTCTTCTTATATATATATATATATATATATATATATATATATATATATATATTGAAAGAAACGACAAAGATTGCAGCAAATAGTAACCTCCTCGATGGTGAGAAGAAAATGATAACACCATTATTGTATGCATGCTATATCGCTACTTCTCCTTCAGGATGGGCTAGCTTATGTCCTCTATTGGGTGCAACAAGTAGGCTTAATTTTTAAAATAGGCCAATTAATAATCATAATTAGGTGATTAGGTATTTAAAAAAAAAAATAATAGTTGTTGCCGCCAATACGCAGATGTCCAATCCGCCACACGCGACCGCCCCGCCTCAATTAGTTGAGTTTTCGGTTTGCTATTATTTTTTCTCCCACGTCGTGGTCATCGCCGCCGTCCGTCCGCCAAGACGCTGTCGCCATAAGAAGAGCCGCCACCAAGGAAGCTCTACGTTAGTGGTTTCCGCTGGTGAAGGAGTGAATCTCAAATATTTTATGCCGATTTAGATAAATTTTACCCGAAATGAAAAAAATGTTAGATTTTACTTTGAATTTGTTATTTTTATAGGAAATATGAGTTATATCTGATTGAGTTGGTATTTTTAAGCTATGTAGTTTGATTTTTATAGGAAATATGTGTTAGATCTGATTTTGAATGTGTTGTTTTTTTTGGGGGTTAGTTGAATTAATGAGGTTATTTTTGTTTGATTAGTTTATGCCATATCTTTTGCTCAATATGTATGATCTTTAGTTGGATTAAGTGCATTCCTTTTGTGGTGAAAAATTTGATAAGATCAAAGTTTGAAAGTGATATTTAGTTTATGAGAATTTACTTGTAATGTTTCATTAGTTTGTGCTGATATTTGTTGATGAAGAATTTGTATGTGTGATGTTTATATAAGAAATTTTATTATAAATGATAATATGTTTATGTGTGTTTATAGATCAAAGTTTATTTCGTGTTTATTTTTTGTGTGGATTATATTAAATTTGTACAACAAAAGTTTGTAAGGTCACATTAGAGATGTGAAATAGAGTATAAAATTTGAATTATTAAATTTCAATAGGTAGTAGTGAGTTAGCCCCATCATTGTCTTTATCCTGATTTAAACTATATAAATTCATCAGGTGAGACGAAGGATTGTCGTTTTGTTATTATTAGTTGAAATGAATGTGTAATCGCTCAGATAGTTCTTTACTATGGTGGTGAACCTAGTAAGCCACCATTTCATTCTAACATGTGTTGGTGGGAAAATCAAACCAAATCCCACCTGGATTAATTTTGAATTACGTAAAAGAATAATGAGGTTGAAGCTGATCCAAAGACAATTATCTGTTAATCTAGTGGGTCGCTTTCCCATTGGGTCGGATTTATTGCCACACACATTAACGATGATGAAGTCTGAAGTTAAGCACAAAGATGTGCAACCTATTGTGATTTACGTTGAAGTTAACAAACAGCCGTATGGAGATAGGGAGGTAAACAGTGCAGTGGAATGTCAAATAAGTCGAAAAAGCATTGAGTACATCACACCATCTTCTCAAGTGGAATTCTATGGGTCTGCAACAAGAGAACATGATTATTTTGCTGGGACAAGTTCTACTGCTATGGGTGACCCAGAAGGAGACGATATGAATTCACCATCTCCTGAAGATGTTGGATATGAAACTATGCCTAGTACGTAGTAATGATGATGAAGAGGATGATAGCGACCGTGAGAAAAGATTTGAGGCCACGTAACCATTCCTCGTGGTTAGAGATTTGATTGTCGCTATTCAAGTAGTCACACCAACAACACTTGATACGTAACAATGACTATTTCATGAGCTCAAACAACAGAAATGGAATGAGGACCACATTTGATGCATTAGACAATCTTTGAGGAGGAGAATTGCATTCCAGATGAATTGGTTGAGGGTATCTATTTTCATGACAAGAAATAGTTATAATTTGTTGTTCAGGGATGGTCTATCACAAATAATGTTGAGTATGTCATCTATGCTTCGAACAAATCAAAATTCACTATGCTGTTGCACCCATCATTCTGACCCAGGTAGACAATGTTTGTGGCATTTACATGCAAGCTCAATTAAGAGGTTGGGTGGTGCATGGAGGATTGGTTCAATTGGGTCACCTCATACTTGTGCTCATTCAGTAGTTAATGCTGGTCACAGGCAATGTACATCAAAATTCATCAGTTATTTCATACAACCCGCAATCGACGTCATCTAAAGCCTGTGGAAATTAGATGATTGAAAGTCAAAGCTCAATATTAGAGTGTCTTACATGAAGGCCTGGGATGCACATAGGAAAGCAGTGCAGGTGATATTTGGTAATTGGGAGGAATCTTATAGATCTTTGGGAAAATTCATGCGTAAAGATATTCAGTCAAGGTATCATGTCCACTCGTAATCAAACTGATTCTAACGATTGTCGTCATTTGAACCTTCAATTATAGGTTGATAGTATTGTCGTCCTGACTGCTTAGATGACACCTTCCTGGTAAGTATAGAGGTACTCTACTTAGTGCGCTTGGAATCAAATAATGGCTTGTTCCCATTAGCCTTGCGGTGGAGTGCATCAAGTCATGGGTATGGTTTCGCACACAAAAAATTTGATCCCACTAGTGTCTACAAGAGGTGATCTCTGCCTCATCTCAGATAGACATGCAGGTCTTATTCGTGGCTGCAGAGAGATCTTTTCCTGGGCTGCACATCATTTTTGCCTACGTCATTTGAGGGAGAACTTTAAAAGTGCAGTAAGATAATTAGGCATAGGTGATGTTGAGTTCATATGCTAGAAGATGTACGTTGCTGGGAATACTAATAATATTCAAATTTTTAAAAGGTACATATCGGACATCAAGAATATTAAGCAGGAGGCATATGATTGGCTGGTCTCTTGGGACATTAAGCAATGGTCCCTAACTCATGATGAAGGTTATAGGTATGGTACAATGACCACAAATGCAGCTGAGTGCTTCAACGGTGTGTTAAAAAGAGCACATGGTTTACCAATTCAAGCCTTGATTACAGCAGTGCATTATAACATAGTGTCACTATTCATGAAACGGCTAGAATCAGCTACCACACTAGAAAGGCAACAGGATACCTTATTCTCCCCCCACATTAAGATAATGTTGCAGGATAATGAACGAGAGGCAAGAAGAGTTCCTGAACCATTGAGGATAAGCATGATTGAGTACAAAGTGTTTGATGTCACAAGCGTAACCTTCAAGGTTGAACTAATCAAAAAATAATGAATGTAGGTGTTCATGCAGACAACCACAGTCTTACCACCTACCGTGTGCACATGTAATTGATGTTCTGGGACAATGACACCTAAGCCATGTGCAATTTGTCTCATCTTATTACAGCTTGCAAAACTACATTAAAACCTACCAAGGTGAATTCCATGTAATACCAGATCGTGAAGAGTGGTCAGAACAATTCAGTAGTGGCACATACCCAAATTATAATCCTCCAAATGTCAGAAGAAAGTCTGGCCGTCCTAGGTCAAACAGATATAAGAATTCAATGGACGAGAGCACTTCTAGAAGTTCAAGGATTTGTGGTGTGTGTAAGACTGTTGGGCACAATAGGTCTACATGTCCTCAAACTAGATCGCGGAGATTGTAATTTGTTTTAGTTTATGTGTTGGTTGTTATTTCTGGTGTGTGTAAGACTATTGGGCTTGTAGTACCCCTAATTTCATTTCTAGATCGTGAAGATTGTGATTTGTTTTAGTTTATGTGTTGGCTGTTACTTGTTATTTGGTTTAGTAAATGTCATTTCATTAAATACAAGTTCAAACTCATGGTTGACATGCAAGCTTCTTTAATTTGATGTTCTATCTACAAGTAAATTGCTTAGCTCTAAATGCTTTCGTTATTGTGTCTCTCAATTTGCACTTCTTTATTCAATTATTAGCTAAATTTATAACAGGAAAGATGTCTGGTGATGACGCTCCTCGTCCCCCACGTAGGAGGAGATGAAGCGAGGGAGACAGTGGACTATGGCCCCACCGCCAAATTACACCCCCAAAGATACACGTGGCGAATGAGCGCACATCCTGATATGGTAAATGGTTTTCTTAGAGTTTTATGTTTGGTTTTGTGCATACTTTGTTAATATACTGACGCATTATAATCATAATTCATTTGATTGCAAGTTTCTGTGCTTGAGGCTGCTGCGCACTTACTGATGTTTAGGGAATGGCCTGTTAACTGCCCTAGATTTATGGATGCCTTGCGAGTTGCCGACCTAGATTGTGTCTCTCAGATGTAGTATATTAAGCTTGATCATCACTTACTGACAGCATTCATAAAGCACTGGTGTCCTCAGACGAATACCTTCCACTTGGCCACTGGAGAGATGACGGTTACTCTACAGGATGTGGCGATGATTCTAGGCATTCGGATAGATGGCCCACCTATGATTGGCAGCACTATTGTTGGTGGCGGAAACGCGTGGGCCGATTATCGATGAGTTGATTGGAGCACATCCAGAGCCGCACATCATTTACCGTGATCCTATCCATCCACATGTTACATCAGAGTTTCGCATGGGACAGGCTCATGCGCATACTTGTATACCTTTACGATGGCTACGATGGACATACTACCGCGACTCGTACTTAGATCTACCAGATCTCTAGTTCACTATGTATGTCAGAGCCTACATAATATTTGCTATTGGATCATTTCTTCTACCAGATACTTTAGGTTCTGAGGTTCATTTGCAATATCTGCCATTACCTGAGGATATCGACACATTTAGGGGGTTGTCTTTGGGTTCAGCTATGCTCGCTCATCTATACAGAGAATTACATGAAGCAACCAAACCAAAGTGCACGAACATGGCCGGATGTGTTCATTTATTATAGGTATGGGCCTAGGAGCACACTCATGTGGGAAGACCTACGTTATGCGTTCCGTATCTTACTGACATTGATGGGCTTAGCGTTAGTTTTCGATGGAATGAAGGATATGTTCGGGAAATTCCATTATCCAATATCAGAGTCTATAGGGATGAACTGGATGGACTTCTATAGAGTCAGGTATGCTGAATTGATGTAATATTATTTGGCTAACTCATTACGATCTTGTAGTTAAAAGAATAACTTATGTTTTATTTGGTCATCCGAGCCATATGGACATCGACCACTGCGTCATGGAGATATGTTTATAGGGAGAGGAGATATGGCTAGAGTACCCCGATATGTTGGAAGAGGGTAGTGGTACCCACCGATCGTGGTGCTCGACAGCATGCCTCCATCGACCGATGTAGCGAGATCCATCATTCGCATGCATGGATGAGGAAAGGCTGATGTTGATTGGGTTGAATACCACCACTCCATTGCATAGTGGGAGCACAGGCGTGACTCGATTGTCATAGTTGATTCATCGCAGATCCGAGCCGATCAACCGCTATATGAGGTGGTATCGCATGGGCATCACTTTACATGCTGGGCACCGAAGCATCTCCCGACATATTACCCCAGCACCGGGGAACGCTTTGGTTAGTATGTATGCAAAGTATTATAATTTGTTTTTTTCTATTAACAATGAAATCGATCTAAAACTTCTATATGCGGCGAGCACATTCAAGACCGTGGATATATTTCTGCTATTTCTGAGATGAAGATACGTAATTTCGTAAATCTTTCAACGACATGAAGAGTCGCCGTGGACTTGAGGCAAAATATGCATATCTCTGACACTAGATACATGGATATAGACATATGTGCACTTCGATCACGAGAGATGTTCGTCGATGAATGTGGGGCCATCCTCGACACTGGGGCGCACGCATTACACATTTTCACAACCACCCCAGATTCATATCGAGGCAATGTGGTCTCGATGCACCCATACGCGAAGCCCAAATGACATATGAACCACCGCCATACCTGAGTACCATGGTATTCGCTGCCTCGCAGGGTCCAGATTTACCTCATGTTACGGTATTCGCATAACCGTCGAAAGGTGGAAGAAGAGGAGGACCATCAACAACATCATCTACGCGATCGGCCATGGCAACCATCAGCACATTACACTCCAGGTAGCGATGCGATTCCACCACGTAGGCATCACCGAAGATAGATGTATTATCTTTCTTATATAGGCATGTACTCTTTCTGCTTTTTATTTGTTATCCTCATGTACTTCTTATTGTATTATCCCAATGTACTTTATTATTTGTGTATTTTGATTAAATCAAATGCGAAGATGAGAGATTCAACAGGGAATTATATAAAGATTCAAACTCAATTTTTATATAGAATATTATGAGAGTGTTTGATATTATCAAAAAATTAATATATTCAACTTGAGAAGTCACACATTTACAAAAACTGTGGCTCACCGGACGAGATTCGTCGAAAGTTGTCAACATAGAAGTTGTTGAATTTTTCATTATCTTACCAACGATACTAACCACGCCGAAACCCGACACCTAATGAGCCTGATATGGCCAAAAAAACGTCGATCAATATCTTGAATTTTGTAACTTGTATTTCTAAACACCGCGGCTCACCGATGAGATTCGTCAAAAGTTGTTAACACGAAAGTTATAGAATTTTTATTATCTTTCAACCATACCACGTCAAATCCAACATCTGTTGAGTCGACACGCCATAAAATGTGACTTTTATTTAATTTAAAAAAAATTAAAGGACCGTTCCGACTAAAGAACTAGCCTATTTTAAAATTTTTTTAAAATGCTTAATCATCTAATTATGATTGTTAATTGGCCTATTTTAAAAATTAAGCCCAACAAGTATGGGAGCAGATAGCTTGAATCTGAGCAAAGATGTTGATGTATTTATACTACTCACATCTATTAGAACCCTTGGATTTAACCATATTATTTGAAATGCTTCTCCATTCTCTCTCAATGTGAATTCATCCTCAGCTCCTCCTCTACTTCAAATCCTCCAAAACGCAGAAGAGATCGATCTTCGATCGAACTCCTCCAGCTGGTTTAAATTGATTTCCACGCCGCTCATGATTATTAACAATGGGGTGTCGTTGAATCTTTGAGTTGATGGCGATGCGCTACTCGGTTTCATCGACTTTGCTTAATGATTTGCTAAGCTCTTCACCCGCATCTTCATGACTCATAGAACCCGATCTGATGGCTGCAGTAATATTTTTTTGCAACGCCAGCAGGCCGATTCATTTTGATACAACGTAGAGCACGACAGATAAGAATAGAAGAAAATCGGCCGCCATTATCACCCTATCCATGATATTCGGTCGCTGCATTTTGCTGAGCAAACGCCTGGTGTGCATCTGCAAGGAACGTTGCCCCTTGTACTCTCTTTCAGCTTTCTTTGAAAAACTAGTTGATTCCTCAAAAGTTGACAACGTGCTCCAACTTCTTTTCACTTCCTGAACCATCAATTGTCGCGTTTATCGAAGGCTCTCTGTAATGCTTTCCGTAGCAGATGCCATTCCTGCCTTTGTCAGGGCAACAGGAAATGAGGGATATGGCTTGGTTGGAACGGAAGTCGGAATAGAAGAGGAGATTTGCTCGTTCGGCTAGGGCTTCCGTATAGAGTCTCGCCCGACAGCGGGAGAGAGAGGAGATTTCGCTCGGTTTTTTTTTTTCTGTTCGACACGCCGCAAGACAAGATAAGGTATGCAGGAGTGATGTGGCGACCTTTTATTAGTCGAATGAGAGGTGGAGGTATGAAAATGGGCAGTTGCGAGTTCCGACGCATTGTAGATGTAATTAAGAGATAATCAATTAGATTTATCTTGAATATATGCTAATTTCGATGAAATTTCAAGCACTAAAATTTTAATCAAATTGGATATCTACTCTAGATAATTTCGACGTCACGAAAGCGGAGGTCGCTTGAAACGGCCGTCAATGAGCCACTTTCGCTCAAAAACGCGATTATCGATTTTGTGACCGACATTCGCGCAGACTCATCCGAATTGAGTGAGAATAATGTCATTTGATAGGTTTCGATATTTTGAATCTAATGGCGTAATCATTTCATCAGCCGTTTGGCCATCGTCGCTTTTCCGACTGATATACGCTCGACATATTAATAAATAGCCGGCGTTAATCGACATTGATTTTGTAATATTTATATTCTGATCAATTTTGACATTCAATGCGAATCTGAAAGTTACTGATCGGAGGTCGTTAATTTTCTGATGTCAGGTGTATTTTAAACTCCGATTATACACCTCCGCTCGTCGAATTTAATTTTGATTTATCTTGATGACACAAGGAGGTAAAAAAAAACAGGCTAATATACTAGCTTTTAATTATCTTTTTAAATTAAAATGTCACGTTTTTGGAATATGATTAGCTGTTAAATAATGACTTAACACCCAACAGTTGCGTCCGTCCTACTCCTATTGACAGGCTCTGATATAAAATTTTTCTGCACATCTACATCCATTGTGTCCACGTACAGCCTCCGATAGCTAGGAAAACCAGAAAATGGCTGATGAGTCCTATCGCCGGCGGCATCAAAATTCCGCAAACCAAAGCTAGCACTAAAGGTACAGCTAGCCATCTCTTTCCTCTCCGCGGTAACGGACGCCTCCTGCCGTGCGGACGGAACAATCAACCGTCGCCTCCTCTCCTTCCTCAACCTCCGTGCCTCTCCCAACCCTATCCCAGTCCATGGCGTCAGTACAATTGACCTCACCGTCAACCCTTCTCGCAACCTTTGGATCCGTCTCTTTCTCCCAGACGGTGACCGCAGTTCTCAACGCTTCCCCCTTATTGTCTTCTTCCACGGAGGCGGCTTCGCTTACCTCTCCCCGGATGCCCGTGCCTATGACCAAGCATGCCGTCGGATTGCCCACAACATTCCAGCCGTCGTCGCCTCGGTTAACTATCGGCTAGCCCCAGAACACCGTTACCCCGCTCCCTATGATGACGGTATGGAGGTCCTCAGATTCGTCGATTCGGGCGGAATCGACACCGTCGCTGGCGAATTAGTTGATCCCTCCTCCTGCTTTCTGGCAGGCGACAGCGCTGGCGCCAACATCGCTCACCATGTGGCCCGCCGTTGGGCCGCCGAATGCGGTGCATGGATCAAGGTGAGGCTGTTGGGCTATCAGTCATCTTGTTTGTTGAGAGTCCTCCGTCATAAGCTCATATCAAATCCACTAATTAACCACAGCCTCACAAAATGCAACAGGTGAACTTATTAGGCATCGTCCTGATCCAGCCCTTTTTCGGTGGGGAGGAGAGGACGGAATCGGAGATCCGGCTCACCGGAGCTCCGCTAGTATCGACAAAGAGGACGGATTGGCTTTGGCGGGCGTTCTTGCCTCCGGGAGCTGATCGGGACCATGAGGCGGCGAATGTTTTCGGGCCGAGGCAGACACGGGAGCTCGATGAAGAATTCCCGCCGGCGATGGTGGTGGTCGGCGGGTACGACCCACTTCAGGATTGGCAACGAAGGTACTGTGAGGCGTTGAGGGCGAGGGGAAGGGAGGTGAAGCTCGTGGAGTTTCCGGCGGCCATCCATGCCTTCTACATTTTCCCGGAGATCACCGATGGCGATAAGATGATCGCAGAGATGGGGAGCTTCATTAGCAGTTGTCGGCAGCGTTCTGTTGGAAAAAAAATTGTTTAAGAATATCTAAATGCTTAATTTTTATTCGGATGATAAGATAATAATGAATTAAATATATATGTTTAAATGTGTGGCTACTATCTACTTTTAAATACTATTCCTTTTTACAATTATTGATGACTTTATTATTGTTGTTTGATGTATATAATTTTATCTTTTTCTATATAATATATGTTATACTATCATGAGATCTTAATTTGTTGCAAACAAAATCTTGGAAGCATATTATGCTATCATAATATATTTATAAAATATAAATATCCAACTATAAAATATAAATAATATATTTACAATATAAATATTTATCATGCATCAAAATAAACCTTGGGTAAAAAATATATTTTGGGTTGTAGTATAGCAAACCTTTATTATTAGCACATAAATAACTTGATATTTGAACAAAGCACATCTTTTTTTTTCTAAATATAAATTTTTAGTAAAATTACAATTATTTGGACTACAAATTTATTCAAATATATTAAGACATATGGTTCAATTGCTTGTATAAATCAGTTTGTAAAATTAGGGGTCAATAGTACGTTCAATTGCATAAGATTCAAATTTTGTATAAACCTATATAAATAAGTTCATTCTATTAACATAAAAAATGGCCTTCCTGAAAGGAAAAAATGGCCTTCAATGATAAAATTATCAGGTTGTTTAGCCCATGAATATCTTATAATAACATAAGAACAAATTGAAAAGATACTTATCATGTCATCAACATCAGTTCAATTGAATAAATTTGGCAAGTGTCTCCTCTCAATTATGTTAAAACTTGAAGCTTGAAGCAAAATGAACTAAAAATTGCTATTTGATAATTAAGTTTCTTCAATTGTTTCTATTTTACTATACTTCTTACTAAATTCTAAGTCATTTTTCCCTTTTCATTAATATACAAACTTTGTGTTGAAGCATATTCAATCAAGCAATATTGAATAATAAGTAAAAGTAAAATTTTCAAAGATTTGCATTCGTACCGACCAAACTATTACTAAGAATTTCTTAATAGATATAGTTCACTTAATTTCAAATTTATAATTATAGCTTGTTTATACTTCACTATAGTTATGATTGTGGCTTGCAATGTATTATATTTTACTGCAATTTCCATGTCATGCAAGGTCTACTGTCAAGAAATTGTATTCCAAGCTGTATGTTATGGACGGATTTTTTTTCAAGTCATTCTTGCGGCCTTAGCGCACTCTGTTAGTGCTAAGTCATCCTTGTTCTCACACAACGCTTAGATTTCGGCACTCTTGCACTCTCACTTGGATCCTCACTTGGATGGTGGAAGGGTTCTATTTATAGCCCTTCCACATGCCTAAGAACAATCTAGAATACACTACACATTACATATATGTAGAGTTCTCTAGAATACTCCACACTATTCCTCTTTACAAAGTAATGCATTTTAAAATATTTTAGGGAGTCTTGGAGTCTCTCGGAATACTCTTCAATCCCCTAGATAATTCTAGATATTTATAGAGACATGGGCTTTCATAGTCTTCTGGAGGGTTCTAAGCATGTGCAGCGCCTTTTTTCAGAACCTTCTAGCATATGCTGATTCCATGCTTTGATGGCACTAGTTAATCTCCTTGCCTTCCTTAGACATGTCACACCTAAAACCACTTGGAGTTTTGGCAGTGCATGACATGTAGCTACACAGTACGACAACTAATATTATTGGTTAACATACAAGTAACTAATTTAGCATTTATGAACTTGATGTGCCAACACAACAATAACTTCATTGGATACTTAATATTGATTATAATTAATTATAAGAATAAATTTTGATGTTCATAACATATACCCAAGCATACAAATACCACTAAAGTAGCTTACAACTGAAGAAGCATTGATAATGAAGTTCAAACATACATTAGCAGGGACAAATGCATAACCATATGAAAGTTATTGTCATTATAATTTTATTTTAAGTTGAGATTACCTCGAGCTTCTTGAAATTCTCTATGAAAGCTCATGCTTGGTACTATTTTTTTATATGTTGTGTGTTGAGCATTGTCTAATTAGACAATCAGATAAAATAACCATAATCCTCTTTTGTTTGATCATGTCCATTAGCAACAAAATGAATATTTATATTTCCTTAATATATTATGACACCAGAATATACTTCGAAGATTTTGAATACAACACATTAAGATCTCATATAAATATAGTATTACATATACTATAGAAGAAGAGATAAAATTATATACAGCAAACAACAATAATAAAGCCACCAATAGCATTAAAAGAGAAAGAGTATTTAAAAAGTTTTTTTTATGCCCACGTATTTTATATTATATATTTAATTCATTATCATCTTATCATCATATCATCTAAATTTTATTCTAGTATTTCTTTCTTTGTAGAATTTAAATGTCATGTTGTAAACTATTTTGACAGCTATCTTAATGATTTTTCAGAATGCCCTTGATGCTGATGATTGATTAGAGTTGATTTTTTTATAATATAATGCCTAATTAAATAAAAATGGAGTCGATGTTTAGTTGATTACATACATATTAAGTTGCAAGTAAGATGCTTTCTATCATTAGACAAATGGTAATAATTTCCACCATTCATCCAAAGAACTTTTTAATGAGCTTGTAAGTATCCTATTTTAAGTAGGTCTTCAATAATATTTAGTTTAAATCCTATCAAACAAAATGTTGGAGACATAAAATGCTATTATTTAAAAAATTATTTCTCCATGATTTATTAAATGTAATCATTCACAAGATTTAATGAATTTAAGAAGAGCTTGCATAACTTCTCACAAATAAATAATAAAATACAAAATAAAATTGAAATATTTTTTAAATTATAGCTCGTGATATTTAATAAATTTGAATATACAAGAAATAGTAATCTTATTTGTTGGCCAATAAATTATCAACACAAATTAGGATACTACCTAAATTTTAAAGATGTCTTGAGCAACCGATCATTGTAGTGTCAACTAGTCCACCATTTTATCTCCTTTTTCTATCTCCAAAATTTCTCTTTCTAAGGTTAATGAAAATTTTTGGCTTTATGAAAATTTTTAGTAGGTGTTAATGAACTCATTCAAGACATTTCTAAAGTTTAAAATATCATGTGTTTTAAGAACAAGCACAACTATTTAAAATATTTTTTTCTTTTTTTTTACATCAAAAGATTTGTACTTGGAGGAAATGTCATTTCATCACTATAGTGAAATATAGTGTCATCCAGGCTGGGGTTGAATGTTAGTGATCATTGATAGTGCTTGACTCAACAAACAACCAAGTTAGAAAATTTTTCATGTTCGTGCTCTCGATGGCTTTTTCTATAATAGCACCTTAAATGAGGAAAGTGATTCGCTCCATCATTTTCTTTAGTTATTGATGTGTTTTGAAGTGTTGAGCTTGTCGTTACTTGTTGATCAAGCAATCTCTTGTTAGCTATTCTCTTTTTTAAAGTAGTTGGCTTCTCATATGTGGAATTTGGTTAAAGAAAATTTTCATAACCCTAGTAAAAAATTTTCATTAACCTTCTTCCAAGTTTAGGATGCCTCACTTGAAAGTCCTCATCAATGGAAAATAATAAGCTTCATTTGAATCATACATAAATTGTTATCTTTGTATTCTAAATCCGACCCTTCACTTGAAATCATATATAAAGATAGCAATGTTTAAATAATTCAATGACCAGGAATAAAGTAGGTTAAAAATATATCTGATAACGAAATAACATCTTGAAAGGGCGTTTTTTTCATTGTCCTTTACAAAATAACACTTAACTGATCAAATACTACAAAAAATGACATGTATTTGACAACCTAGTATGAAAGGATGGAAAAATTAAGTAGTCAAATCTATGCAATGCAATAGAAGAAAAGGAGGGAAACGATTACATTATACTCAAAAAAACAATTAATAAAAGCTATGTAGAAACCATGAAGGGCATTTGCTTTCTATGCTTCTACCACTATTATCTACGAGGGGAAAGATTTGTGCGCATGCAAAGCTTTTGTAAGGGCTAAAATTGCTATAAAAAAATAAGTGGAAAGCAAGCTTGCTGGTGAGGGTGAAGGGGAGAAGAGATGAGAGTGCATTCCTTTATATTCTTTCTTGTGTGAAAAGATTAATCAACGGTTTGTACTCTTGATGGAGTTAGAGGCGAAGCATATGACGACAGTTAGCTTGTTGTATTTTTATATAATTGAAGCTTTTAGATATTAAAAAAGTTAAAAAAAAAAAATGAAATTTTAGGAGTAAAATATGTAAATTAGAAAGAATTAAGTGTTGTACTTTTAAATCCCCCTTATAAATATAGTATTTGGATAACTTAGAATTAACCCATAACTTAATGGATTCAAGTCTAATATGGTTTATACTTATGATGAATCTAAAGTAATAATCCCTTAGATTAAAAACTTGGAAGCTTAATTGAGCTACCTTATTGCTCAATTATACTTAGAACCTACCTTAATTTTGGTTCATTTGTCCCTTTATATAACCATAGTCCATAAAAAGTTCTCTAGTTGTTTAGATATCATGTGAATTGTGAATTTATCTTTCTTAAGGGGTGACAAATTATTATACATTATATCGATTCATTTTTCATGTTCTCAATGACTACAAAAAGGGCTTCTTTATTATTATTCAATGATTGACAATTGTCTTTAGGATGGTAATCTTTATTCTAGCTTTCTAAATAGAAAAGTAAATTATCTTATGATTTAGTTCTCATGATTCTTCTATTGCTAATTTAACATTTTGGGGTTATTTTAAAGCTCTAAATAAGAATTCTTCTCCTTTTGTTGCTTGGCAATATATTTTATTTAGAGCCAATTACCTTTTAATGTAGTTGAGTAAGTCCACAAAAAAAAAAAAAAAAAAAATTAGGATGAATTCATAAATGTTTCAAGAACTTTTTGTATGTTCTCTATTTAGTATTTATCTCTAGCATTGTTTTATATTGTAGATGTTTTCATTCACAACAAGTAACTTCTAGCACAATAGGATGTTCTAGGAAAACACTACAATGCATAAATCTAATCTTTCTCAAGAAAAAGTAAGTAATTAGAGGAAGAATAAAAATAAAATGCATTCTTATGCATGTTTTAATTGATTTTTTGGGCAAAACTTTAAACCTTAAGGTGCAATTATAATCCATTTTCTAAACAAATTCTCGTAGGAAAGAAAAATCCTATTTGCAAATAATCAATTTAAAAATATCACACTAAAGGAAATTTTTATCAAAATGTATGCTAAAAGAAAGAGCAATCACATCACACTAAAGGAAATTTTTATGCGATTCGTGCATACGCTACAGCGATGCGTGCCACAGCGCCCCCGTGAGCCCATCTCGCCCAAAATTCCATTCCCACCAAACCATTAAACTATTAATTCCATATCCAGATGTCCTTCAATCCAATCAATTCGTATCATGGAAAAGGGTGAGAAAGAGAGAAAATATTACGTGCGAAATCCGGACGTAACTTTATGTGCTGATTCCAATCATATCGCTGTATCCATTATTAAAAAAATATCATTTTTTTTTGTATTTTTGGACTCGGCATTGTAATTGACGTTAATTGACATTAACGCTACCCAAGGCCCAGTCCGTCCGCTCAAACAAATGGTAAAACATCGCTCGAATGGAGAAATATATATATATATATATATATATATATATATATATATATATATATATATATATATATATATATATATATATATATATATATTCACCATAATATATTTTTTTAACAACTGAGCTCAAAGAGAAACAAAAAATCTCATTTTATTTGGAATTGAAGATGGAGAATGAATTCGAAGTTATGTCGATGATATAATTAATTTAGTGGATGATGTATTAAATAAAAATATATCGGTAAATCTTCTTAACCGTTTTATATGTACAATTTTTTTAGGATTTATTAGTGATATTTTTGAAATTCTTTTATTTAATGTATATTTCCTACACTCTTAGAAGTTCTTTGCAAGAGGATTTTGTTTGTTTTAGGAATTGTTTTCATGTGTACTCTCTGTACTCTCATGATAGCACAACCATTTTATTTTTATTTTTTTTTAGATTTTTGACCCTGTTTGGATATAATATGATTAGTATATGGCATTACAAGTTGTTTGGAGGCTGATTGGTTGGTTTTTAGGAGAGATTTGCATCTGTACTCTCATAAGAGTATATTTTTTTTTCAATTTTTGTAAAATGTTTTGGCCTGTTTGGAAAGAATATGTTTATTACATTCTAATGGAAGTAATTTGGAGGATTGTGAGATTTTAGGAGATATTTGCATCTATACTCTCTGTACTCTCATGAGAGTGTAGATTGTTTTCATTCTCTAAAATTTTTTTGCTTGTTTGGATATAATATGTTTATTATATTTTACTAGAAATAATTTAGAGGCTGATTGGTTGATTTTTAGGGGAGATTGGCATATGTACTCTCTGTACTCTCATGAGAGTACATATTTTTTTTTTCAATTTTTGTCAAATTTTTTTGCCTGTTTGGAGAGAATATGTTTATTATATTCCACTATAAGCAATTTGGAGGCTCATTGGTGGGTTTTTATGAGAGATTTGCATCTGTACTCTCTATACTCTCATGAGAGTACAATTTTTTTTTCATTCTCTATAAGATTTTTTGGCCTGTTTGGATATAATATGTTTATTACATTCCACTATAAGCAATTTGGAGGTTAGTTGATTTTTAGGAGAGATTGACATCTGTACTCTCATGAGAGTATAGATTTTTTTTTTCAATTTTTGTCATATTTTTTGGCCTATTTGGATATAATATATTTATAACATTCCACTAGAAGCAATTTGGAGGCTTATTGGTTAGTTTTTATGGGAGATCGGCATCTGTACTCTCTGTACTCTCATGAGAGAATAAATTTTTTTTTCAATTTTTGTTAGATTTTTTGGCCTGTTTGGAGAGAATTTGTTTATTACATTCCACTATAAGTAATTTGGAGGCTGATTGGTGGGTTTTCAAGGGAGATTTACATCTATACTCTCTGTACTCTCATGAGAGTACAAATTTTTTTTTATTCTCTGTAAGATTTTTTGGCCTGTTTGGATATAATATGTTTATTACATTTCACTAGAAGCAATTTGGAGGCTGATTGGTGAGTTTTTAGGGGAGATTGACATCTGTACTCTCTGTATTCTCATGTGACTGCAGATTTTTTTTTTTTCAATTTTTGAGTTGTTCTATATGTGACATATTTGTGTTTGCACAGGTGAATGCGGTAAATAAGCAGTACGATGATGAAGCTGTGATGTCTAATGACCCAAATATGGGGAAACTCCTTAACACCACGGTTCAAAATGAAATGGAGGCATATGCACTGTACTGTGATTATGCTTATCAAACTGGGTTTAATGTTAGGAAGGATCATACTAATTATTGGTAAAACTCCAAGAAATTGAAATCAAAGGATTTTTTTTCTGTGCTAAAGAAGATCAGAAAAAAGCTACCAATATAAACTGCGCAGTTAGATTCCAAAAAATAGATACAAGAAGTGGTTGTCCGGCCATGATTAGATTTTTCGTTGATTTAGATGGGAATTGGAAGGTTAAAAAATATATAGAAAGTCATAATCATTCATTGGCAAAGCCAGGTGACCTACATCTTCTTAGATTATACAGAGGCATCAGCGATGAGAAGGCATTTGTGTTGAAGACAATGACAGAGGCCGGAATTAGAGCAACTAATGCGTTTAGCTATCTAAGTGAGGAAGTTGGTGGCATGAAGAATATAGGATTCATCAAAAGAGATGCATTCAATTTCATCCAAAACAAAGAAGATCAAGGATTGTGAATGGTGATAATAATGCATTAATACAACTATTCAGGAAAGACAAGCGGAAGATGGGATGTTTGCATGGGATGTCCAAGTTGATGAGTCAGATAGCTTGGTTAGTTTTTTTGGAGCAATGGCATGTCAAGGATAGAATATGATTATTTTAAGGATGTCATAATTTTTGGTACAAGTTATCAACTCAATAAATATAATCTTATCTGTGCCCCTTTCGTTGGAGTGAATCATTATTGGCAAAATATCTTATTTGGAGTAGCCTTTTTATCAGAAGAGGCAATTAAGTCATTCATATGGCTATTCAAAACATTTCTCCGATTAATAAGTGACAGACATCCTATAACAATATTCACCAATCAAGATCAGATAATTGTGAGAGCTATCAAATTGCATTATTGCATACTCATCATAGGTTGTGCCAATGGTATATTTTGAAAAAAGCTCCTTCGAAGGTACACTGCTTTAATAGTAATAAGACAGTGCAAAATCTAATCTATACATGCATGAGCAAGTGTGACTCATAGGAGGAGTTTGAGCAAGCTTGGTGTACTATGCTAGATGAGGGCAATTTGCACGATCATGCTTGGCTGTCTGAGCTTTATAAAATTAGAAGTAAGTGGTCCACCACATTCTGCAAAGACTCATTCTGTATGGAAATCTTGTCAACGCAATGTGGTGAGTCCACGAATAATGTATGTCATGGAATCTCTAAACCAACAAGTTCAATCACAGATTATTTCTTGGGATTGGAGAAGGTTATCAACACATGGCATTAGAATGAACATGATGAAGATTTCAGTGCGGCCAATAATTGTTCTTGTTAAGACCATTCAATTCAAACAAGTTTATATTTTACACAAGAAAGCTTTATATGTATTCGAGAAAGAATTTTGCATGATGTTGGAGGATTAGCTAAAAATGTCGGATGACAATCCCATGGAGTATTTTGTGAGAAACTTAGAGAATAAGAGGTCTTCCAAAATATGGACTGTTCATTTTGACAAGATAAGCCTGAATATTACTTATAGTTGTAAAAAATTTGAAATGATGGGATTGCTTTGTGCCCACTGCATCCGAGTTCTTAGTCAAGAAAATATTGTAAGTATTTCGGATAAGTACCTTCTCATGCACTAGTCAATCAACTAGAGCAAATAGGGATATATACTTTGACAATGCTCATAAGAACTTAAAAGATGTGCAAGGCAATGATGGAAATGAAACTGACATTATTTTTTGGAACCACATCAGTCGATATTCATATCAAATAAGCACCAGGGCATAAGGTAATAAGACAACTGAGGAGTATATGCTTGGATACTTAAAAAACTATCTGATAATGTTGACTCAATATTATGTGGGAATTCACCTCCAGTTGACAGAATATCTAAGAAAAAGAAGTCAACCACAGTAGATAAAGGAAATGACATTTTAAAGGATCCAATTAAGCAACGACCAAAGGGTGTTTCAAATGCAAGGCTTAAGGGATATTGAGAGAGAACCAAGAAAGCCAAGAGTAATTTTTTATTTACCTCTGAAGTTATAGTATTTATATATTATTTTTAAACTTTAAATCATTATTTTTTTGTTATTATAGAGTTGAAAGAACAATCTGAGAGGGGTGGAGAATATGTGGAGTCACCAATTGCAACACCTTTTTCTACTATGCCTGAGTGCTTTTCAGAGGTATGCATGGAAAACCCATCAATCATGCTATTACATATCATTAACTAATACGATGTTCTATTTCTAGGAATTTAACTCAAGCTCAACAATCAATCAGTCGGCTGAAGGGTACACTAAGCTGATGATGGATATCATTACAGGAAAATATTTTAGTGTATGACATCATTTATTATGTGTTCTTCGACTGTACACACGTTAATGTCAATTACAATCATAATCCCTGAACAGGTTCGTGGGATAACAAATTTCAGAAAAGATAGCTCATTGTCAGTGTGAGGGTTTTAATTTTTCTTCACTTTAGACTATTTGTTATTAGTGTTATAGAGTAATTAGCTATAATTAGTCTTTTTAATGATGATGTAAAATATAAATTTGTTTGTTGATTTTTTGGTGGCAATGAGTACATTTGGAATTATTTATTATTTTATCGCTATATCATTTTGGACTTCATTTACTTCCAAATTTACACCTAAGAGAGTAAATTTTCATATAATCCATGGTCTTTGAATCCTTATTATTTAGCATGATGTAAATTCATTGCATTAGAAACCTTAGACCTTTATGCATTTTGCATCAAATGTTTATTGATTTAGCATAACTTTTCAGAGTTTGCAATATTACTTGATCCCAACGGTTCGTTCATGTAGAAGTTATATGCATAAATATGCGCCCAATGCCTGAAATGATAATGAATTGTAGCAAGTCAGTCTTTCAAAGCATGCCAACATTTGTAAATGCATCCCTTACTCTTTCACCAGTGGTCATATTCTTGAAGTTGTTGATGATATGCTTGAGTGGTGTTTTCCGGAAGCAATGGGGATAAGAACGATAACCTAGTCATATCTTTGCGGTGTATGTGGGTTATTAATGCCTTTATCATCTTTTTATTCCTCATTTCCCTTGTGTTTTTTCTCTAAGAAGTCAATTTAGGAGGAAGTATGTTCTCTTTTCCACCAATACATTCGTTACATAATGCATGCATTCTTCTTTTAAAATTGTCAATTTACCATGCACTCATCTTTTATGTTGACAAAGGAGATAGAACTCTTATTTGTATCCACGTTAATGTCAACCATGCACTCATCAATTATTTGAAGGGTACACTAAGCTGATGATGGATATCATTACAGGTAAATATATTGTGCTTCTCCTTTCTACTTTCAGTTTGTAGCATTATGTATGTGAATGAGAATAATAGTTTATTAATGCGTCTGATTTGATATATTCAAGAATCATTTAGTAATGATTATGTGTGATGATTATTTTTCTATTATTTTGTATTATTATAATTAACGTTCATTAATTTGTGAAGCAAGGAAGATGAGAACCATGTTAAATAAATTGCTTATTGAGCAATTTCTGTTTATTCCATGCTTTTTTTTTCTTGTTCCTTCCCCAACATTTATTTATTTACTTTTGGTTTATTTTTTTCTTGCTTTTCATTCCATTGATGTCATGGATTACTCATTGTTGGTTGGTGTTGATGAGAGAAAAAGAGAACTGGTTGTATAAATCATCAATTATATGAGGCAATTTTTTTTATCTTTTTTCCAATTTGATTATCTGTATATTTGGACTGCTTGACAGTGGACATTAAGCGTGCAAGGTGCAATGTCTTGAGAGTCCTTACATTGTTCGGCTAATTTTTTTGTTGCTTGTTTATTTCTCTTTGGAGGCTATACAATGTGTTCCAACAGCTCATTACAGAGATAAAAATAAAATGTGTTAATCCTTTATTCTTACACGGTCTTCTGCAATAAATTGGGTAATTTGTAGTTCCTTTGTTTCAATTTTTAGGTAGATGATGATGAAGGCTTAATTATGTAAGTGATGATGTTGAATCAAGGCTATCAATTGAACTCACATTAAACAGTTTTTAGAGAGAGAGAGAGAGAGAGTATATTGAATTGTGTAACTTTGTATCGATCTTTGATCCTTCATTTATAGATTTTGGTTGATATTGTTTACGCTACATTATCAGTCAGATGTACAAAATAAAAAAAAAATTAACATAAATCGTGTACTTCTTGCTGTGGTTGATTCTCAGATTCTACTCGAGTATATTGCACATGTACTAATATTATTATAAATTTACAAATATTATTAATTTTGAATGATCGGTATCAATCTTGAGGATGTAATATAAAATTAATAATCAATAATTGTATAGTAATTTTCTAATATATATATTTCTCTTATAGTATGTATATAAAGTGATTATAAAAATAACAATTTTATAATAATTTCGATGTGTTAAAATTCATTTTACAATAGAAGTATTCTTGACCTCCAAAATAAGAAGCATTCATATCTATGATATCTATATTCGTTTTTTATAAAATAATTTTATCATCATAAATGAAGAATATGGATCTTGTTTCTTTTAAATTTAGAATATATTTGTAGCTATTATAAGTTTAGAGAGAGGCAAAATTTTAGTGTATAAGTTCATTAAAAATCTAATAATGATCATGTGAATAGAAGATAGACTGAATCCAGTCTTTATAATATAAACAAGTGCTACATTGCTTGGATTAATGTATTATTTAAGCATTTTAAATGACTTAATTATTAACAAAACCTTGATCTAAAATTTCAATGTGGATGAAGATTTCAAACTATAAGAAAATTTGAGATCAACTAAATTATCAACACATGGAACTTCTTGGTCATGTAATAACTCGAATCTTAAAGGCTGTTTGAGATCACTTTTTTTTATATTTCTTATATTTTGAATTGCAACAAATTATATTTGATGCACATAATTATTTTTATAATAACTTAAAATATCTAAAATATATTTTAATTTTTTTTAAAAATAATATAATTTATTTTCAAAAATAAAAACCAATATCATTTTTAAAATATAATAAATAAATATATAAATAAAAATAAATTTTATACCAAATAATAGTTAATTTGATTAAATGACATTTTCTAGATAAACCTTCAAGCTCGGCTTTCAAATAAAATTCCTATCAACAAGCATCAAGTTCAAGCTTTGGTTGCATACCTTACAATTAGACCTACTTTTATTTTTATTATTTTACTTTTCAATACAATTAAGAAATTGGTTTGTACTCTCATGAGAGTACAGAAAGTACAGATGCAAAACAGTTTAGAAAATCAAGCCAAGATCCTTCGAATTGCTCAAACTGGTTGGGATTAAACACATTCTTCCCAAACAGGCATGAAAAATTGAAAAAACTGAGAAAAAAATATATACTGGAGGGTATGAGAGTACAACTAAAAAACTTCAAAATCTAATATTAAGGCTCCAATCAACTGAATTGAATATACTAAATATTTCCTTTCCAAACAGCTAACAATGAAAAAATTGAGAATGGTAGTACTCTCCTAAGAGTATAGAGAGTATAGATGCAAAACATCTCAGAAAATCAAGCCAAGAGCCTCCAAATTGCTCAAAATGGTTGGGATTAAATACATTCTTCTCAAACAGGCATGAAAAATTAGAAAAAATTGAGAAAAAAATCGGTACTCTCACGAGAGTACAGAGAGTACAACTCAAGAACAACTCCAAAAACCTAATATTAAGTCTTCAATCAACCTGTAATTGAATATACTAAATATTTTCTTTCCAAACAGGCTAATAGAAGTGGAAAAATTGAGAATTGGTCCAGACTCCCAAGAGTACGAGAGTACAGACAAAACAAAATTTAAAAAAATCAAGCCAAGAGCCTCCAAATTGCTCAAACTGGTTGGGATTAAACACATTCTTTCCAAACAGGCATGAAAAATTAGAAAAAATTGAGAAAAAAATATGTACTCTCAAGAGAGTATAGAGAGTACAACTCAAAAATAACTCTAAAAACTTAATATTAAGGCTCCAATCAACCTGTAATTGAATATACTAAATATTTTCTTTCTAAACAAACTAACATAAGTGAAAAAAATTAAGAAATTGGTCTGTACTCTCCTAAGAGTACAGAGAGTACAGATGCAAAATAGTTTAAAAAAGCAACACAACAGCTCCCAAATTGCTCCAAATAGTTTAAAGTCAACACATTCTATCCAAACAGGCATGACAAATTGGAAAAAAAATTGAGAAAAAATTAGTACTCTCAGGAGAGTACAGAGAGTACAACTCAAAAATAGCTCCACAAAACCTAATATTAAGGCTCAATCAACCTATAATTGAATATACTAAATATTTTCTTTCCAAAGAGGCCAATAGAAGTGGAAAATTTTGGAAAATTGATCTAGTTAATAATTCCCTTCCAAACAGGTCAAAAAAATTGGAAAAAAATGTGAATTGGTTTGTACTCTCCTCAGAGTATAGAGAGTACATATGCAAAATAGTTTAAAAAAGTAACCCAGCAGCTCCCAAATTGCTCCAAATAGTTTGTAGTCAACACATTCTATCCAAATAGGCCACAATAAGAAAAAATAAATTGAGAAAAAAAGTCTGTACTCTCAAGAGAGTACAGAGAGTACAGCTGCAAAATAGGTCAAAAAGGCTAATATTAAGGTTCCAATCAACCAAATTGCACATGGTCTCCACTAAACATATTCTACCCAAACCGCCGAAAATTAAAAAAATTGAAGAAATACTCATACTCTCAAGAGATCAGAGTACGATGCAAAACAGTCGAAAGGCTAATATTCAGCTCCGACAACCCAGTAATGAAATGTACTAAACATTTTCTTTTCAAACAGCCCATAAAAGAAAGACGGTCAAAAATCTGGAAATATTCTATACTCTCATGAGAGTACATAGAATACAGATTGAAGAAAGCTTAAAAAGGCAACTTAGCAGCCAACTGCAAAAGATATATATCTAAACTATCCTAAAAATATGATGAAAAAAATAAGAAAATAGTCTATACTCTCAGGAGAGTGCTGAGAGTACACATGCAAAGTTAGAGAACATGAACATAAGAGTCTGTACTTCCAAGATAATACAGAGAGTAAACCTAAAAAATATCTCACTGAAGCACCTCATCATCAACCAAATTGCTGCACATGGTCCACTAAAGCAATCCAAATAGGTAGTATAGATGCTACCTCTAAAAAAGGTTTAAAATCATAAATAATAGCTTCTAAAGCAATTGATTTTGAACATATCCAACTTCAATTGTACAGTTGTCAGATTAGTTATTTTATGCCCAAATAGAAGATAGTATAAGCGAACTCAGCCCTAAAGTAGTTCATCTTCTTTGGCCAATCCCGGTAGAGGTTTGTTGATTGCTGCCTCCATGTACTTGTAGACAAACATCCCACAATCGACACTGTTTTGTTGGACTGGCAACCCACTCATCATTTCGATTGGCCATTTTGTGGGATCGCTCTCAAAAGACTAACCAGCATTTTGAACAAGTAATTTGATCTAAATAGTAAGAAGTATAGTCAATAAGTTGGCAGAAAATATGCACTTTAGGCAAACCTAAATGAAAATAATTGTTACAATATCAGGAAAAATGGCCTTATGAGTTAGGTTTGGCAATGAATCATAAAAATAACAAGCCCCTTGCTTAGTATGCCCGACTAGAAGTGTTCAGTGCAGATTATTTATAATTGGAAGTAAGAGTAGCCATTGATACATCAAAGTGACATGTCGGATGAACATTTTGCTTTCTTTAGATGCCATATTTTGCATAACTCGCAAGAAGAAGGAAGAGAAAGTTTATAAATTCTAGCTTCTAACTACCTAAACCAGATTGGATCATACTACCTGATTGTGGAGTAACTTACCCAAAGGTAAGCATGAAATGTACAAATAGGGGACATACATCCTCGCATAGAAAATTTCTGCTAGTGTAAGGTGTCGATGTGCATCCGGATATTGACTGCCAAGAACTCATCAATTTGCCCTCGCACAATAATGATATTGCCAGTCGTGAATATGGCTTCACCCCTACATGTGAGAAATATGGGAATGCGAACTTAACTGAACGAATAGGTGATTTTACGTACAAAAAAGAATTGAATGAAGAATGACTTACTTGTCCTTGAATCGAGAGCACGACATATCAATGAGCTGTAGCATTGGCTTAGGCAGGACATCTCTTGATGAGAAGTCAACAATATGATGTACCTCAGCTGGCTACAAGAAAATTAGTGATGACAAAAGGCAGTGATGAAGAGCTAGAGTCATTGTGAACTAAGAATCGATCTGCTAAGATGATGCATACCACCGCCTGATGCTCCTCAACCACAACGATAGCCTATGGTTCACCATCATATTGGCACATCTTCGCAAACCTATAAAAAAATTATTGAAATCAGTTACTATTATGTCAAATTAAAAAGAAAGTTACGTAACATCTCTGCTGTCGGCTGCTCATCCTGAGTGGAGGCTACCACAGGACTTATTCTTCTCCGTGACTTCCTGTACGTTTGTGTGAAGGAGGAAGATATGGCTTTCCTCTTCCTCATCAGTCGCGCCTTCACACCATGCTCAATGTTGCCGAGTAAATGCTTGACAATATCTTCATGTGCAGTGAAAGCCTCCACAAGAGCTTCCCCTATGGTGGCCTCCACAGGGGCTTCCCCAATGAAAGTCTCCACAGGGGAAGTCCCTATGGTAGCCACCACAAGAGCCTCCCCTATGGTAACATCTACCATAGGGACTTCCCAAGTAGAAGTCTCCATAGAGGCAGCCACTGCAGTAGCCTCCACAGGAGCCTCTTCGGTGGTTGCCTCCACATGGGAAGCTCTGTAGCCTCTGTGTACGCCTCAGGACGCCTCCCTCAAGAGATTCCCTTGTGGTCACCTCCACAGGAGCTTCTCCCATGCTAGGGATGCTAGGACCCTGCTGTCCAACAATCACCACCTCAATAGCAGCTACCCACAATTCAATTCCATCCATTCTCTCCATTATTAATGCTTCAAAAGACGATATTCTATCTCCCAAGGCACTAAAACTTGCAAGAATCCTCTCCATTGCAAAGCCTTCTGAGTGGGTAGTAGCAAAGGGCGCACACTCGGGGGAGAATATCGAGAGATAGAAGATTCAGGGGATGGACTAAGAATGGGACCTTATCGGCTCGATGGGTTGTCTCATGAATGTATCAGGAGTCGGTCTCCTCTTCCGATATGTCCTAAAAGATGACCGCATTACACGAAAAAAAATGTGATGCTACAAAAGAATGTATACATTCTAATGTAAATAAAGTGAAACTATTTTGTGTTATATGGTGACCTTCCAAACCAATCAAGGAGTCATCTACAAACTTTATTTTTGCCATCGAATATGTAAGAAACGGGCTTATGATGCCTATGTGCTCTACCACCCAGATCTACAATGAATATTTATATAAGTTAACTTCAATGCATCAAATAATACATAACTAAAGATATAGAACGTACCATTAGAAGAGTGACAAGCCACTCATGTACCCGGGTGCCTTCTCTATCAGAATCTTTGATGAAATATCATCAAATTATGAAACCAGAAAGGCCTAAATGGCCTCTACCCAGTTGTACTGAGCAAATTTATCTATGTCATCGACATAAGCAATCAATTCCAATGCCACCCTATAGTTGTGTTATATAAAAAAAGGTTTGAAAGCAGAAAATGTATGTACAACTGCACAAATTGTGTCACAAACGAGCGATCCGAAGTCTCAAGTTGATTCTTAAAGTCCACTGAGATGAACTGCGACATCGGAGATTTTTGCCATATGACCTTCTCCCCTCTATTTGGCATCCCTACAATTAGTGCAACTTTATTGGGAGTGAAAGGAATGCATTGGCCACCCAAAAAGAATGCTTGTTTCTCTATATCCTAGCAAGATAGGATTCACGTGATGGAAATTGAGTCTTGTTGAATTCCGTGCACTCTAGTAAACTAATGCAAATGAAGCCTCCTTAAAATATTAATGACTTCATCAGTAAAGAGTGCTGCAATATTATCGAACACCGCTCTAACGGTGGTAGGCCTGCATCTTGAAGTAATCCTTTCCCCAGACATTGTAAACTTCAAAATGAAAAGTCAATTAGTAAGAACATTATTAGCACAATGGAGGCCCACAAAGTACAGATGCAAAACTCCCCTAAAACTAACCAAACAGCCTCCAAATTGCTTCCAGTAGAATGTAATTAATATATTCTCTCCAAACAAGCCAAACCAAGTAGAAAAAATGAGAAAAATGCTTTGTACTCTCATGAGAGTACAGAGAGTACATATGCAAAAATGCCATAAAAATTAACCAAACAACCTCCAAATTGCTTATAATGAATGTAATGAACATATTTCCTCCAAACAAGCTAAAAAACTGCTCAAAATGAGAAAAATTTTATGTACTCTCATGAGAGTATAGAGAGTACAAATGTAAATCTCTCCTAAAAATCAACCAAATAACCTAGAAATTACTTCAAATGGAATGTAATGATCATATTTTCTCCTAACAGGCCAAAAAAATTAGAAAAAAAATGAGAAAATGTTATGTACTCTCATGAGAGTACAGAGAGTACAGATGCAAATCTCTCCTAAAAATTAACCAAATAGCCTAGAAATTGCTTCAAATAGAATGTAATTAACATATTATATCTAAACAGGCCAAAGAAAAAAATGAAAAAAAATACTCAGACTCTCATAAGAGTAGGAGAATCTCTAAATCCAAAACAACCTCCAAATTACTTTCAATGGAATGTAATGAACATATTCCCTCTAAACAGAGCAAACCAAGTGGAAAAAAATGATAAAAATAATTTATACTCTCATGAGAGTACAGATAGTACAGATGCAAATCTCTCCTGAAAATCAACCAAACAACCTCCAAATTACTTCTAATGGAATGAAATAAACATATTATATCCAAATAGGCCAAAGAAACTAAAAAAATGATAAAAATATTATGTACTCTCATGAGAGTACAAAAGTCTGGCAAATCTCTCCACAGAAAACCAAACCTCCAAATTATTTATAATGGAATGAAATGAATATATTTCCTCCAAACAGGCCAAAGAAACTGAAAAAAATAAGAAAAATACTCTGTACATAGGCCAAACCAACCAAACAGCCTATAAATTATTTCAAATGGAATGTAATGAACATATTCCCTCCAAATAGGCCAAACCAAGTGAGAAAAAATGATAAAAAAATATATATACTCTCATGAGAGTACAGAGAGTACAGATACAAATCTCCTAAAACCCACCTCAGCTTTCAAATGGAATGTAATGAACATATTTTCTCCAAACAGGCCAAACCAAGTGAAAAAAATGATAAAAAAATATGTACTCTCATGAGAGTACAGAGAGTATAGATGCAAAATTGCTCTAAAAACTAGCCAAACAGTCTCAAGGTTTCTTCCAATGGAATGTAATAAATATATTCTCTCCAAACAGGCCAAACTAAGTGAAAAAAAATGATAAAAAAAATATGTACTCTCATGAGAGTATAGAGAGTACAGATACAAATCTCCCCTAAAAACTAACCAAACAACTTTGAAATTACTTCAAATGAAATATAATAAAAATATTCCCTCCAAACAAGCCAAATTAAGTGAAGAAAATTGATAAAAAAATTTGTACTCTCATGAGAGTACAGAGAGTACAAATATAAATCTCCCCTAAAAACTAACCAAACAGCCTAGAAATTACTTCAAATGGATTGTAATGAACATATTTTCTCGTAACAGGCCAAAGAAACTGAAAAAAAATGAGAAAAATGCTCTGTAACAGATGAAAATCTCCTTTAAAAACCAACCAAATAGCCTAGAAATTGCTTCAAATGGAATGTAATG
The DNA here is from genome assembly GCA_021442155.1 of Cymbidium sinense. NCBI lineage: Eukaryota > Viridiplantae > Streptophyta > Magnoliopsida > Asparagales > Orchidaceae > Cymbidium > Cymbidium sinense. Next base: position 48,081,574 of record CM038218.1, read on the forward strand.
AACATATTTTCTCCTAACAGGCTAAAGAAACTAAAAAAAATAAGAAAAATGTTATGTACTCTCATGAGAGTACAGATATAAATCTCTCCTAAAAACTAACCAAACAGCCTAGAAATTACTTCAAATAGAATGTAATAAACATATTATATCCAAACAAGCCAAAGAAACTGGAAAAAATGATAAAAATATTATGTACTCTCATGAGAGTACATAGAGTACAGATGCAAATCTCCCCTAGATACTAACTAAACAGTCTCCAAATTGCTTATAATGGAATGTAATGAACATATTTCCTCCAAATAGGCATAAGAAATTGAAATAAATAATAAAAATGCTCTGTAAGAGTACAGAGAGTACAGATACAAAACTACCCTAAAAATCAACTAAACAGCCTCCCAAATTACTTCCAATAGAATGTAATGAATATATTCCCTCCAAACAGGCCAAACTAAGTAGAAAAAAAAATGATAAAAAAATATGTACTCTCATGAGAGTATAAAGAGTATAGATGCAAAACTCCTCTAAAAATCAACCAAGCAGCCTCCAAATTGCTTCCAATGGAATATAATGAACATATTCTCTACAAATAAGATTTAAAATCTGAAACAAAATAGGGTGTACTCTCTAGAGAGTACAGAGAGTACACATACAAAAAACCCTAAAATCCATCAATCAATTCAAACGCTTTAAAGTCGTATCTTGAATATATTATATCCAAAGCAGTCAAGTCATTTAAAAAATGACAAAATGGGTTGTACTCTCCTGAGAGTACAGAGAGTACACATATAAAACTGAAGCAAACATCCATTAATCAACCTACAAATAAATTGTAATGCCATCGACTGAACATATTATATCCAAAAAGGCCCCAGAATTCATCAAATCCTTCATGAAATAGCATCAAATATCCTACAATGTGATATACTAAACATATGATAAGCCCAACAGTTCAAAATTTTAAAAATAACGGTGTATACCATCATCATGATCTGAGAGTACAAAATATCTCCAAATACCAAGTGCGTCTTCGTTCAATTAAAGAACTCAAATGTAGCAAATGTTCTCCTACTCGACGGTGAGAACAACAGAGAAAACCCTAAATTCATTAAAGTTCAAGAATGTATGAAGAAATACCTCGTGAGGTCGTCTATAATACATCAATTTTTAATGCCCAAGATTTGTTAAATCTCTGAGGGAAGGTCGGACATGCAGCAGACAAAGCAGTTGAGAAAATTTTTTGTGATGATATTTTTCTTTCTGTTTGAACGGACGGCGGTCGGTTGGATCGTCAATGTGCCATCGATTCTGCATTACTTGCAAAATGCAAAAATGTCATTTTTTTATAACATAGACATTGGAGATAAAAGCTATGTCCGGACTCCACGTATGGTCAATAAACCAATCTTACGGAGTCACAAGCATTTTGATAAATGGAACCTCCTCTGATTAGGTGAAGTTTATGAAATAAATCTAGAAGGGGAAAGAGTATTAGGGTTTTGATTTTTGAATTTTGACCTCCATTTTCCATGCAAATCTGTAGTAGACTGCGAAGATGGCCATGGAGGTGATGCTGAAGCTTGACATAATCACTGCGACCAAATACGCTCGTCGCTATGCTTGTTTCCGAGCCCTTCGATCCTCTGTGCAGGATGCCATGATTCTTCCTTAAGCTCATAAGCGGTAGACTCCGGCAGCGGGGAAGGAATGGCAATTTTTTAAAATAAGTATCATTAGAATGCTAATTAGGTAATTAAGTATGGTTAAAAAATTTAAAATAGTACGTACTTGCAGTGCTAGCGCGTCGGATCACGATGTGGCGTGGCGATCGACGTTGAAATGAGCTCGCCCATTTTGGGCGGCTTTAGATTACCTGGTCCCACTAAGTGGCGGCTTTATGGTCGGTCGCCCATAAGTGGCCAATGAAAATATTATTAGGGGATCGACCTATCTTCTCGGTTTCATTCGAACTCATTTTCTCATAGAGCTCACCACCCTTCATTTCCGTCCATGATCCTCTCCTCTCGGAACTTCCATTGCCGTTAGTAGCTCCAACCACGTGTGTCAGTGTCGAAAGGAACTTCCTTTTCCGACTACTTTCCTGTTTGACGACTTCCCTCTCCCATCTAGCAGTCGTTGGAAGTCAACATTAGCTTTCGAGATGATTCCGGTGACTCCATTTCGTTCGAGGAAAATTCCTTTGGCAAATTCTACATTTGTTTGCGCACTTTCCTATCGTTCTTTGTAAACACACGGTAAATCACTTTTTTTATCAATTTATAAATTAATAGAGTACGTGTGCTAGGGGTTAGAGTTGTATAGTTAGACTTTTATTTAGGATTTGATTTGTAGGTTTGTGTTGGCATTGTAGTTTAGGTGTTAAGTAGCCAAAGGTAGTATTATTTAGGGTGTTGATTAATATAAATTTCTGATTATTCATATAGCTTATTTTGCAAGAATGAATAATTTGTTTTGATGATTCTTTTTTTATGGAGGCGGCGAGCGATGAGCGTCAAGTTATGTGGGAGGTCAAAATCATCCGGTTAAGATTCATCCTGCTGGAATTGAAGCAACGGATTATGAGAACCTTGCACATTGATTTAGAAGCGCAATCACTCTTACAGTCATTATCCGTTATGCATTATTTATCTACGGCGATGGCGTTTGTAGTAACACCGGATGAAGCTTCCTGTCAGATGTTAGTGTTGTATGTCGAAATGGAGGATGTTAATGTTGCATCCACATCAGCTGATCCAACAATAAGGTCAGTAGATATACCACTGACGACACAATAGGATTTCATCGCACATGCACCTATAGGGACACAATGCAGCTTTGATTAGTTGATTCCCAAGTAACATCTTGTCAATCTTTTCTTGCTTACAGTTGTAATAATTAATATGATTGGTTATTGTCCAACTTATGAGTTTTGTGGCCGCGATGATGCTGTTTATCATTCAGAGAAACCATATGTGTCTCATAGTGCTGTAGGTGAATATGAGTATCAGACTATGAGCAGTGATTCAAGTGGTGAGTCTGAGCAAGATATTAGTGATGATGACTGCTCACTCAGGGTAGAAGCCATTGTGCCTGGGACTCTAGACAGCCATGACCTTCTAAGAAATCACACACTCCGAAATATTAAAAGTGAGAGTCAGATGTTGTCCACAAACGAGTATGTCCAGATGTGCCAGACTACGAGAGAGTGGGACAACTATATTTACTTCGACGATCCTTCTAACGTCCTAACATCGATCTGAAATCCGGGTGACCTTGTCGAAGGTATGTGCTTCAAATAAAGCGAGTCCAATTTCTTTGTTGTTGGGTGGTGCGTAGTAAATAATGTTCAGTTCCAAACAGTTACTTCTAACCAGAAGAACAACATGGTTATTTGCATACATCATGATAGTCCTACTAGACCATATAAGTGGTGTTTGCATTATAGCAGCAGCTGACGCTTAGGGAGTGCTTGGAGAATATCAAGAGTCGGTGAAAATCATAGATGTATCAATGCAATAAGTGCAGTAGGTCATCGACAGTATAGCTTTAAATTCATAGCTTACTTCATTATACATGTGATTAGACATTAGATAGATCTAAAACCCAGGGAGATTATAGGTAGGATGGAATCAAAATTCAATGTTAAAGTTTCGTATATGAAGGCTTGGGATGCGAGGCGTAAGGCAATAAAAGTAATATTTGGCAACTGGGAAGAGTCTTACAGGACTCTCAGTCTTTTTATGGAATCAGTTTATAGTTCCTTACTTGGTACAGTCTACAAAATTCAATCTAGCAGTACACAATGCTTCTAGAGACATTTTTGGGCATTTGGCCCTTCAATCATGGGATGGAGTACGTGTGCGAGCTTAGGCTTTTTGTTAGTCAAGTATTGTGGTACATTATTAACTGCTGTTGGAATCGATGAAAATAATTGTATAAAATTGTCTCATACTACTATTTGCGCTCATTTTTTTTCAATTTGATACTGATTTTTGTGTTTATTTTTCTCAACAGTTACGATGGCAGAAGAGCACCACCCACCAGTTAGACGTCGGCGACATAGGCCTGTTAGGGAGGCCAACCCACTGTTGGAGCAGGCACATCGAGGTTCATCCAGATCCTGTGGCGCATCGCCCTCACCCGTACTTTAAGTAATATTTAATTTATTTTTTTAACTTATATGCTTTCCTTTTTTGGTTAATGACATTTTTTTTTTTGCGAGCAGTGCTTGAGTGGGTCACACTTGCTTATCTTTGAAGGAGTGGCCCATCCGCGTGACGATTCATCCGTGGGCTGAAGCGGTGGGCCTACTGTTAGCCGCTTCTTCATCCGACTAGATCATCATTTGTGCCTTGGTTAAGAGATGGTCTCCATGAGACCAATACCTTACACACTCGTCGGTGAGGTGGCTACACTCAGGACATGGCGATGATCCTGGGACTACGAGTTGATGGGCCACCTATCATAGGCCCAATTATGATTGGCGAGGGGAAGAGATGGGACACCTGGCCTGATTGATGTGATGATTTGTTGGGATGACACCCCTTACCAAACGTGATGTATCATGATCCGATCAATCTGCAGATCGACATTCTGGGATGGGTGACACAGCGCGATGTTGGTGGAGGTGGTGAGGTGGACTTTACAGAGTACTCAAATGAGCAGAGAGTTTTTTCCACTTTTACATTATATTCCTTATTGGTTGTTTCTTACTACCGGATACATCAGGTTCAGAGGTCCATTTGCAGTATCTACCACTACTAGAGGACCTAGATACCTTCAGTACGATGGTTATAGGTGCAGCAGTTCTAGCCCACCTATATAGGGAGTTGTACAAGTCGACTAGGCCCACCGGGTGCAACATGGTTGGTTGCTTAGACCTCCTTCAGATATGGGCTTGGGAGCATATTCATGTTGGGAGGCCGACTCTACATGTGTCATATCCTACTGAGCTTGATGATCTCAGCGTTGTGTTGAGATATATTTTGTTAAGTGTACTTTCAAATTTTGTAGCTTTTATATGTGTTTAAACTATTTTTTGTTTGCAGATGGAAAGAGAAGTATGCATGGCGGCAATATTAATTGCGATAAGAAATGATTTCAACTGCGGTTTGGTTGGATTCTGATAACAGTTCAAATATGCGACTTAATTTGACATAATTTTTAATATGTACAGTGATCCGTCTGAGTGAGTAGATTACGGTGGCGATCCGCGCGTCCATCGATACATGCTCGTGCTCAAGATATGGTTATCATGAGTCCCTCTTATCAGCTGGAAGAGGGTTGAGTGGCATTTACCAGATAGAGTGTTGCAACCCTCATTCCAGATTTGATGTAGCCTAGTTGATCAGTTTCAAAGGTCGATATTAGTAGCGGATGTCGACTGGGTTGATTACCACCAGTCACATATTGCTGCTTGGGAGAAGTAGAGAGATTTCCTTGTCGAGGGCTTAGATGAGGATGTGGCAGAAGACCTATCGTATGTGGTTCAAATGTGGATTTCTTATTTCTTGTGCCCGATAGATCCTCAGACCACTTGCAGCGAGCACCGGTGGAGCGTATTTTTATGTCGATATAAGTATTCATAAATTCAATATTTATGTAAGTGTTAATTTTACATACTATTTTTCGTGTAAGCGGGAACATCATCGTGACTGGACATCTTTCTTTACTGCGATGTGGATGAGCACCACTTACAAAGATGCATCGAAGCTACTATCGAGACACGGATGGCGTGTTCATAGTGACATATTACGTCGGTGCCTACGAGGGTGTATGCGCCATGGGAGGGCCATCTACTTATGCGGATCCAGGTCCATCTACGTATGCTGATCCAAGTCCTTCTACCTATCAACCTACATATGAGTCGTAGCCACCTATCTTCAAGTCATCATCCCGGCTACGAAGATCTTGCGGAGGGTCACCCATGCGTGATCGTCCATCCAGACCGTACACACACAGGAATAGTGCGCGATTCATAGGCGTTAGATGTTTAGGTAGTATATTTGTGCGTATGCTACGTTTCTTTTTTATTCATTTATGCTTATTGACTCTCACTTAATTAAATGTACTTGTTCAAATTGGGATGCAAATGATCATGTTATTATATTTCATTGATCTACTTGAATCAAACTAAACTGTTCCTACCTCTTTTCTTTGTGTGTATGTATGACATTCGGTTTACAAACTTGTAATAAAATAAATTTGTTTTAAAGTTCGTCACTACATAAATGAATCAAAGTGTAAATTAAGTAAGAAAGGTAATAAGTGACTCTATTACAAAAAGGCACAATATTAAAGATTAACTCAACTTCACAATCTAAATCAATCAATATACTAATCTCTCAAGTCTCTAAAACATAAATCTAAATATAGAAGATACATGTGTGATTACTAATATTTATGTTAAAATCATATAATTATTATTAAATGCAAAATTATAAAGATATTTTATAAGAATTATTTTTGACTTAATATCATACTTATATCCCAAGCTTTGTAAAATCACTTAGTACGGCTCATATCTGAACTGGGTCAGGATTGGGCGGTGTCAAGTAAATATGATACCATCACATATGCTCCATATCGTGATCAGATGGGTCGGTCAATTTATATCTACTTAATTACCTAATTGGATTCTAAAGATACTTAATTTAACTTAGAAATTTAGGTCACTTCCTTGACACGCCTGAGATGGTAGCGGGCGATCCGTAGAGATGGATGAATGAAGATCGTGGTGGCGTGTGGGAAGGGGTGAGAATAAAGACGCCGAGCGGTGGTGGAGAATCAGGATTCTAGCAAGTCTCTGACCGGACCCGTTAATGGCGCGAGATCCGCCATGATTCTCTGCTTCGACTTTGAAGCGACTGCAATTTTGTATGTTTCTCTCTCTTACTAGTAGATGGGAGGGATGAGAAGGAGAGGCGCTTCCGGATGTTATGATAAGTACTTTTCTAGATCTTAGATCCGATGATGAGATTGAGTGATTATTTGCTTTGAGCTAATTCGGTTGGTTCTTGTTTCAAGTTGGGTGAAACTTGAGCTTGATTCACCTCTGAGTTGACTCAGTTTGAGTGTTCTGGAACCCGGCTGCTTTCTGATCCGTTGGATCTGCGCCTTGTAAGTGTGGCCGTTGGATCCGATTCACTCGGATTGTGGTTTTGTCAAACCGTGCTTTTAACCTTTGGATTAAATTGTTTATTACTGACCTTTGGATTTGTTTCTTGATCTATCGGTTCCGGTTTATGGAATTAATGGATTACAGTGTTGGATCTGCGGCTTGATCTGGATGAGATCGATCCGTGGATTAAAAGGCGGTTGATCTTGATCGTTGGATCGACCTTTTGAATTAATCTAACGATTCGATGCTTTGTTTCCTTGTTTCATTTGTTTGCATTCGGTCGAAGACTCGAGAAGGAAGATGGCGGATGGAGACGAGAAGCTGTTTCTCCGGTGGCTTGTGATGGTTTCGGTGAGGGAACAGAATCTGGAAGAAGAGCAGGAAAGGGGAAAAGGCGAGAGCTAAGTTCTTTCACAGTTCTTGATTATTTCTTTGGCTTTGGAGTCCTATTTATAGTTTTGTTTAGGTTGGATCTAAGCTCTCTATCTAACTACTACATTCTGATTACATTTCTGTTATTCGGTTGGGTATTCTGTTGCCCTTGGATGTTTTGTTTCTGAGCATTTCTTGATCTCAGGCTATTAGTTCTTACGTTTTATCTCGCGACAAATTAGGTTTCTTGATCTCTATTTACATTTCATTTATTGGATTTTAGTATTTATGAAAGCCTTGTTCTTGTTGTGTTGTTGTAATAAGTTGATTTATTCTGTTGTATATTGTTCACGGGTTATTACATGCTTGTTTCTTTATAATTTCTCTGGGTCTTTGGGAGCTTTTATTCATTTGTTTCATATATCTTGTATATAGGATAGTTTGAATTAACAATTATATGATTTGGGATCATATCATTACTCTCTCCCCGACCTTGTCCTCAAGGTCAATTCAGATGCTTTACGTCTTTCTTTACTTGAAATTGCGCGGTTTACGTGGCTAGAAATCCTTTTGATTAGAAGCTTAATCCACGTAATTTGGCTCTTATTGGTTAATTACGGTTACGTTTGGATCTGTATTCCTTTGAATTTGGACCTTTACCTTTGGACTTGAGTCTATTCTTGAGTTAAACCACCCTTGGTCTAACTTGAGTCAGAGGTGGAATTCTGGAACTTTCTGTTTGCTTTGATATTTCTTAGTTTTGTGGGTCTCCGTCGGTGTTTTTGATCTAAAACTTACGAACAAGCTTGATTATCCTCTCCCTCTTACACTTGGTGATTTTCTTGATTGTAGTGTAAAGCTTGTGCATTGTCTTGAGTCTTGGATTGAAGCTCTCTTTATTAGCCCTTTGTTTCATGTTGTTGTTGAGCTTCACGTGAGTTATATGGTTTGTCCAACCTATATGTATGTATTATGTGACAATTCCATCTTATTTTGGGTTGTCCGATTGTTGTGCTCTTGTAATATGGCTGTATTGTTGAATTATGTGTGGAAATGTTGTGGCCATCTACTTGAGGTTGGAAGGAATTGTTGTGCCCCATGGACTATCTTATGCTAGATAATTGGGCTATATCCGACTTATCTATCTAGGCTAATTCTATGTTGAACTATGAGAACTTATTTAGGCTATTTTATAATTAGACATTTATATGTCTGTCTTAACACGGATTGAATGGTGATATTTGAAGTTTGGTTCTAAGGCATTCTCTTGTATCCAGAGTTTACGGTTGACTATAATCTTTGTAGTTGATATTCTTGTTCTTCATTGACACTCATGAATGCACATAAGTTGGCTAAGTTTGTTTGTTGCTATATTCATTGCCATGTGGTGGATTAGGCGGTAGGTGTTTCTTTGTATTTCTTTGTTTATCTTCTTTGTATTTCTTGTATTTGTATCGATAGCCTATCCTCCATTAGCTTGGCCAATTGAAATGCTTGTTGCAATGAAGTAGGTTGTAGGGCTCGATTTCTCTTCTAATTTCGGTTTAAGCCACGATTCAAAGCAACTTTGTAGCAATTCACTGTGGGATATCGACATTTGGTTAGCTAGGTCTTCAAACTCGATAAAGCTGTTTTGTTGTTTGTTGTTGAAGCTTAGCTAGTTCTCCTCTTAAATCTGTGTAGAGGGAAGGGCCAAATCTCTGCAGCACTTGTTCTTTGAGCTGGTGGCAATTGTTTATTTGCTTGCATCCATTGATACCAACTTAATGCAGGTCCATCCATGTATATTGAGGATATTAAAAATTTCTGATCATCTGAGGATTGATAATACTGAAAAAATTGCTCTGCTTTAAAGATCCATCCTCTAGGATCTTCTCCCTTAAATCTGGGCATATCTATTTTAAGGCATTGATATGGTGTGTGTGTATGTGGTATGTTTGGAGAATAGGATTCATCAAGGGATGCATTACATACACGGCTTTGAGTTTTTCTAACTGTTTCTATTGATGTCAATCTCTTTAATATTTCATTCAATGCCATAGTGATTGAGGTCATTTCTTTGTTCATTGTTGTTGGTCGGTAACACATGCTTCAAGTGTTTTGGCATTGTCTGGTTCCCTTCCATTTTACGTGTTGTAGGTGTGAGTTGTGGGAAGTGGAGAGTCAAGCAGAACCAATGATAAGAACTTTTCTAGATCTTAGATCGATCGATGAGGATTGAGTGATTATTTTGTTTGAGCTAATTACGGTTGGTTTCTTGTTTCAATTGGCTTGGGTGAAACTTGAGCTTGATTCACCTCACGAGTTGACTCGATTTGAGTGTTCGGAACCGCTTTTCGATCCGTTGGATCTGCGCCTTGAGAGTGTGGCCGTTGGATCCGATTCACTCGGATTGTGGTTTTGTCAAACCGTGCTTTTAACCTTTGGATTAAATTGTTTATTACTGACCTTTGGATTTGTTTCTTGATCTATCGGTTCCGGTTTGCTTCTGAATTAATGGATTGTTGGATCTGCGCCGGCTTGATCTCGGATGAGATCGATCGGTGGATTAAAAGCGGTTGATCTTGATCGTTGGATCGACCTTTTGAATTAATCTTTTCGATGCTTTGTTTCCTACATTTATTTGTTTCGATTCAGTCGCGAAGACTCGAGGAAGATGGCGGATGGAGGCGCGGAGAAGCTTTTCTTTCTCAGGTGGCTTGTGATGGTTTAAATCTGAGGAGAAGAAGAAAGGAAAAGGGGAAAAAAGAGATAAGTTCTTTCTGTAAAGTTCTTGATTATTTGCTGTTTGGCTTTGGAGTCCTATTTATAGTTTTACATTTAGGTTGGATCTAAGCTCTCTATCATCCTAACTATTTTACATTACGATGATTTACATTATTCGGTTGGATATTCTGCTGCCTTGGATGTTTTGAGCATTTCTTGATCTCATGCTATTAGTTCTTCTTTTTGTTGTGACAAATTAGGTTTCTTGATCTCTATTTATTTATTCTGTTGGATTGGATTTTAGTATTTATGAAAGCCTTGTTGTTCTTGTTGTCATTTGTTGTAATAAGTTGATTTATTCTCATTGTATATTGTTCGTTATTCTGTTTGTTTCCTGTTTTGTAGTCTTTGGAGCTTTTATTCAGCTGTTTCATATATCTTGTATATAGGATGTTCAAAATTATATGATTTGGGATCATATCAGTTATTGTTGCCTTTGGAGAATGAGCACCACACAACTAGGGGAGACTTCACTTACTGCAGTGGTTTAGTTAAGCTTACGTAGCTTATAAGAATGGCCACTGTGTTGCTGACAAATTACACGGATTGCCAAAAATGATGAAGAAAAAACAGATAATCAAACTCTAATTGATGGCCGGTCATTTTTGTCAATAGATTTTTGACTTTGTTCTCTTTGAATTCAACGATTTTATTTTATTTTTTAAAGATTAGAGCAAATATATATATATATATATATATATATATATATATATATATATATATATATATATGGTCGAACGTTTTGTTTTCTGCTTTAGAAATTATTAGAAGGATTTGGTTATAATATCAAGCATTTATCTTCATCTCATTTAGAGCCAACACATCAAAATTTTAAATGGAATAATATTAATAAATGAGTTAATATTCAATTGATTTAACATATTAATGTATATTCTCAACTTAATATGTAATATTAGTTTACTTATTTGTCCTAGCTTGACTTTGACCGGCTTAAATATATATTGAGCATCTATAATTACTGCAATCACTTTTAAAATTATATTTATTTAAAATTAATAAAATATGTAAAACAAGTATTTGAGAACTTTAATGTTAAACAGAAGATCTAGAATTTAAATCTTATACAAATATTATATGTGCGAATTTACTATTAAAATAAACATCTAATGAAAATATAACTTTCTAAATGCCTATCAATGCACAATTATATTAACCACTTTATCTCAAATTCTCAACTTGAGATTTTTCATTTTATTTTTAATCGTTGGAGCACTTAATTTCTCAAAGATAATGTATACATAAATTTATAATTATCTTAAAATTTAAGTCAGGCATAATTATCTCAAATTCAATAATAAATTAAATAAAATAATTTGAATAAATAGCAGTATGGTTCAATGTGATTATGTCTTTTCATAATATTAATAAAAAATAATTTAAAAATAAAAGATGACGAACTTCAATTAATGCTGATGCGAATGATCAAATGCATTTTTTTTTATTGCGAAATTATAAAAAAAAGAGCTATCTTTTTTTACAATTTTAAAATGGAGTAAAAACTCCGTTAGTAATGTCATTTTCATGCTTTATTGACTTTGACGACGTGGCAGAAAACGCCTTCCGATAAAAATCGCCTGTAGGAAGGAGTTTTATGAAATCACCTAAAAGAGAGCAATTTTTATACGTTTTTTATTTTTATTTATTGAGAGTGTGACAATAAAGCTAAGAGAGATATAAATGAATCTCGTATTATTTGAATCTTTTTAGGTAGAGAGAATAGATTGGAACGTAACAATTATCAATATTTAAATTAATGTTAAATAATTTTCTATGATTTTATTAATTACGAATATTTCATAGCCTAATTATTCATCTTATGATATATCTTCGAGTAATAAAATATTTAAAATCAATTTATATTTTAAATTTATGAATATTGATAAATCAATTATATTAATTTATATCCACATTTAACTAAAATAAAATTTAGATTTTAGGATATAAACAAATAATCGTTTATTTTGGATTCTCTCAGACTACAAAGTTGTTATTATTATTATTATTATTATTATTATTATTATTATTAGCATTTATATATATTTTTTCATTTTTTTTATTAGTAATGTTATTCTTTATAAGAAGAATTCTAACTAGCATTATTATTATGATTAGCATTTACTTGTCTAATTAATATATTATTATCACTATCATAGTGAATGTAGTTACACTTATAACTGTAATACTTCTAGTAATAATATTATTTTGAATATTTTAATTACAATAATGTTAATAATAATAATCATTATTATATGTCATTTCTAATAATATTTGTTTGGTTCTACTTCATGACAAATATTGATAACTTATGTAATAGATGACATGACTAACTTTAACTTAAATGATTTTATATTACAAATCAATTTATTGGGTAATATAATTAAGATGGCCAACAATATTTGTCATTTGATTCTTTTCTTTGGTGGAGAGATAAAGGTTTCATATGATTTTACTCCACACTACACTGGTGGTAGAAATTGCTCACTCAGAATCACTGCATATTTCACACTACAACAGCTTAAACTAAGAGTTCTACATTCACTACGTCGTGATAGTTCGGAGTACACGGCTAAGCTAGTTTTTAGGTTCCCTGCTAGTGGTTTTATTGCTATAGACATTGAAGATGATGAAAATTGTGAATTTTTATTGGAAGAATCTAAAAGCCAAGTAGTTGTAATTTGCATGGAGTTAAAGAGGTTTAATGCCCAAGAATTCTCAATATATTCTCCACTAAATGAACCTAACAACATAACATATGGGAATAACAACATTTTAAGGTATTGCAAATTTAAAATTGTAATATTCATAAATATGTGAACGATGCTTCTTGATAATTAATTGAAGTTGAATACATTGATGCAAGCTGACTCAAATTGTAGTTGCTTCATACAAGTATAGTTATACAATCGGTTATGACCCAATTACTTCTCAATCATTCATACTGGTTCACTCGTTTGAGCCCTATCATAGTCAAAGTGTTGAACCTCTAGGTGATGTTCCACCCATGCACAAACACGTTGTCATCTAGGAATGAGGTTACGAAACTATGATAGCCAATCTTGTGAAGATTCAGCGGGATCAGATAATAAGGAGATTAAAGGATAAGCTGCAATGAACAATAATGACAAAGTATCTTGTAGTATTTGTATTTGGGGTCGTAGGAATACCACACAGATCTTAAGGGGTACTTATTGAAATGATCAAATATGACATCAATGAATGATGTATTACCTTAAAAAGTAGAAACATCACCATATAATATGCTTAATCATGTAATAAGGATTCCTTATGTAGATGGGTCTACGTAAAGTATGGTTTATTTTAGGTAAGGTTCTTAAGTTCTTTATGAAAGCGAGCCTCCATTGTTAATAGTATCTTAGGAAATTGAGATCTCTTAAGAATACTCTCGATTAAAATAGTAAACTAATATCTTTAAAGATTTCAAAATTTGATGTCAAAGGATTGGTGATTATTGATGAATTAAGTGGAAAAGTTCAACTGAAGAGCGTTCTTAACGAATTTTAAATGGAGAATAACTAGGAAGTGCTCATGTAGTGAGCGCTTCAATCTATCATATAGTGAGGCTTTCTATTTTTTAGGAAGAAAACTATGTTTGTTTGAGCTATCATTTTATTAGAAGGCTAAGACTTAAATAATAGGAAAATAACATTGTGCAAATGCCTAAGAAGTGATGACTTTTACCCATAGCAAAGGAGAAACGGGCTACCTTTGAACCTACATCTAAAGTGCCCTAACACAAACTAAGAGCTCAGCCTAAATCTACTCGGAAAAGGGTGGATATAATGGTTCACCTCTACTAGAGAGTGTACCGATCCCGACTTTCTGGACTTTCAACCACTTAGAGTAGTTGGTAGCTAACACCTCCTACAATTCAAAATCATGGCCAATCTTTTGTAACTACAAGATAACTAGGTTGTTATATATATTAGAAAAGAATTTAAAATCTTAAACTCATTCCTTAATTAACTAGATCATGATTGTTATGAAAATCATCACTTAGACTAATGCAATAAAATATACAAATTTTATTTCATTTTTTGACTTGTTATTTTGATTGAGTTTTATGTCTACATGTACGATGAAATACAGTTATGAGAAAAATCAAGGTGAATAGGTGTTCTCTACTACAAGGGACTGTCATCACAGGTCAAGCTTTGTCCCTTATCATATAATAATGCGGACTCCCTATTTACAAGAAAGAAATAAGATGCATGCATGATGTTAGGATATACAACCATACAGTTAAAGGGTTACTAAATCTTTTATTTCTTTGATTAAAATTTTAGATTTTAAAGTGATGTTATGAGTTGTTAAAATTTAGTTGAAGTTGATTAATTGAAGTAGAAAAATTAAATTCATAAACAGCCTACCGCATCTATTCTACACATCAAATATTCAAACTTTAAGAAATTTATAAAAAAAAAAGCTTGTCATTTCTATTACGTAATTAATATTAACACGTCAAAGAAATTATCATCAATTAAAAAATAAAAGGCTCGTGTGACAGAATACCATCATATATTTAAAAAAATTAGATAATCAAGCGCTATCCTTATATATTCAAATTATAATTAATGTCAAAAGTTGTTTCAGAAGCGACCATTGTTACGAGAGTTGCAAAAATGTCATTGGTCATCGATTAGGAAAGGGTCCCACCTAGAAATTATGTGTGGACGTTTTCTCATATTTCACGTTAAATTTTTTTGAATTAGAATATCTTAATTAAAATTTAATTAAAGTAAGGTTTTTAATTGCTAAATTTATTTTATGATTATTATAATGTATATATATATATATATATATATATATATATATATATATATATATATATATATATATATATATAATTTATCTTGAAATAAAATTAATGATTTTGAATTTTATTTCAACTAAAAATTTGCTTATACTATCTTAAGGATAATTCTTTTATCTTAGAATGCATATTTTTATCAATTTAAAGATAACAGATGACGTATCAAATTAGTCAAATTATTTATTTTACACTAAATTCTTATATATTTATATATTTAATAATTACTTTAATATTTATATAGTAACATAGAAATATTTAATAGTATATTAAAATATATCATTGATTTCTTAAATAGAAATATATTTTTTTATGCATAGAAAAATGATATATTTATAAATATCAAATTTTTTTACGTATTAGATATATTAATGAATAAGAATTATGTGCTATGCATCTAAATTTTCTTTATTTATTTAAAAATTGATTCAGATGATATAAAATTAAGTTGATGCTTATCATTCAATTAATTATTATTCCACCCACTAAATAATTAATTAAAACAGTATGTTTGTGTGTGTATATGCATCATAAGTTATTCATAGCTATTGATAGATATTCAAGATTAGAAGGTATTTAAATTTTATACTAAGATAAATTTAGTATATGATCTTTATTTACTTCTAGTTAATTATGTTATAATTTTAAATATTTATTCTATAATTACAATATTTTGTCCTACCATCTTGATATAAATTATAGCAAATATTTTGATTTACTCACTGCTCATTTTTTGAAATTTTTTTAGGGATGAAAGCGGAAATTTTGGGGCGTGATAGGCGTGGTCGCAAATGAACCGAACCGAGCAGAGTTGTTCAAGCTGCTCGTTCCAATATCGAAGCTCGAGCTCGGCTCGAGCTCGATTCGAGCTTTTAGGATGGTGTTCGAGCTTGAGCTTGTTTAAAAAAATTGTGTTCGCGAGCTCCTTAACGAGCCTTAATCGAGCCTTAATCGAGCCATTATCGAGCCATTATCGAGCCTTAATCGAGCCTTATACAGTATCGTTTATGAACAAGCCTTAATCGAGCCTTAATCGAGCCATTATCGAGCCTTATACAATATCGTTTATGAACAAGCCTTAATCGAGCCTTAATCAGCCATTTTTATCGAGCGCTTGTTCAGAGCTTTAAATGATATCACATAATAATCAACAATAACTTGTGCTCGTTCATTTAACAATCAGTATTTACAAAAGTGTTCGATTAATTAAATTAACGAACATAAACGAGCTCTAGAAATGTCCAGTAACTTGTTGAACGCTCGGCTCGTTTGCACCCCTATGATAGGCTTGTAAAATGGGAGAACCTGTTTGGTCCTGGCAGATAGACAGCTAACATGTTCCATCCATTGCTTACGACTACTTAATAAAAGATAACCTGGTCCCACCGTCTCTTAGCTTAGTTGGTGGGCAAGCGTCGGAATCTCCGGACCGCTGATTCTCTCCGGCGAGGCGCTTCGGGGATATCAGGGACCTGCTATGTGGGTTTAATGAAGGTCGAGGGATAATTATATTCTCACCCAGATGGGTGGATATCTTAAAAAAAAAAAAAAAAAAAATGTGACCTGATAGGTGATACTTGTGTTGGCGTTGTCACTCATGGTTTCAATCATCTTAAAATTCTCACAATATAAAATTAATGTAAGTTTCAAAATATTCAATCTCTAAATTATTTTATTGTTCACTAAATAATTAATATTACTTGCATATAATTCAGCAAAAATAATAGATTTGAATTTTTCTTCATGATTAGTTTTAATTTAAATGCTGGAATAAAATATGAGAATTTTGTGGCAAACTTTTTTTTTAACAAAATTTTTAATCAAAATTAGGGCTGCAAAAGAGCCAAGCCGAGCTGAGTACATGCTTTGTTCGAAGCTCGCATTATCATTGAGCTCGAGCTTGAGCGATTCGAAGTTTTAGGATGGTGTTCAAGCACGAGCTCGTTTAAAAAATTTTGTTCCATTCTCAAGTTTGTTCAAGCTTCTCGAGGCTTATCGAGCCAAAGTAGCTCGTTTAATGAAATAAACAAGCCTTAATCGAGCTTGTTCGCGAGCAGCATGTCGAGAAATATAAATGATATTATTTATGAACAGCTTTAATCAAGCATTAATCGAGCTTATTCATGAGCTTTAATGATAATCTACTTAACATAACGTATCGAACAACAAGTTGTCAAGCTTACTATTTTGAATGAGTATTTATAAAGTGTTCAATTAGTTAAATGAATAAACATGAACGAGCACTCATCGAGCCGAGTAACGAGTAGCTTGTTGAACACTTAGTTCATTGTAGCCCTAATCAAAATATGTTCAAAATAAATAATGATTTTAAACTTGCTTTGATAGAAAATTTAGCCAGCTACTGTGAAGCAATTTTTTTCCCAACTTGCTTTGATTTGTAATTGTGAAAATTCGAAAGTATTTAGCATTTTGTAAAATAACGTAAAAATATTTTGTGCTTTCTGGGAAAAAAAAAACAAAATTTTGCAAGAAACGCAAAATACATTAAATTTAAATTTCATCTCGTGATATCATGGCTAATATTCTGGTGATATCATTGCTAATATTATAGCAATCACTGCTAATATTCTGGTGATATCATGGCCCAAATCACTGGTCATCAAATCTGAATTTGTTTCAATTAAAATTGCTATTTGATGACGATAATTAATTTTTTATTTGTTTTAAATATAATTTTTTAATCATGTTATTTTAAATGGGTTTTAAAAACATGTTAACAGGATAAAAAGAATCATATCCGACTTTCATGTATAGCGTACAGAATACTTTTTTTTTTAAATTCTCTGTTGGAGAGATTTTGGTATTAAATTAAAAATAATAATATTTTTTAAACTTATTTTAGAATAACATGATTGAAGAAATTACTTTAAAAACTAAATATTTGATTAATTTTGTTTGAAATTGTTTTAACAAAATCAGCTAAGGGTTATAATTTAAAAGTGTTTATTTTGTAATAAATAGGTAGGAAATAGTTAAATCAATTTATTTATTTACTTATTAAAATAATATAAATTAATTTAGACTAATCATGATTAATTAGAACTTTCAATTACGAATAATTAATCTTCATTATTGTATAACAATAATAATCATGCATTTATAATTATGTTTGTTACTTTCTAGAAAATCAGTTGCGGTAGAGTAAAAGTTTATGTCTTAACTTTGTTGTAGAATCAGCATACATGCAATGTCAAGAATTAATAAAAAATGAATTTTATGTGAAAAATCTCAAAAAAAGGGGAAAAAACTACGGGCTTAGCCCAAGAAAAAATATTCCACTATGTATCTATTTGAGTACAAAATTTTCACAATGCGATTACATAATCAGACGAGAAGTAAATGATCGAATCGAACAACAACCGATAGCATGGCCAGTTGTAACAATTGCTAGTAGTAGAGATGAATAAATGGGGTCGGCCGACTAACGATGACTACCGTCGCGGTGGTGACCGAGGAGAGTCGGCGATGGTCCCGGCTGGATGGCGATGAAGCAGAAGGATCGACAGAATGCCCCCACTGGCCGGGCGATAATGGCCCGCCATGACGGCTCGACGAGGATAACCAAATGGATGGTCGATAAAGAGGATTGATGGTAATACAACGACGCTTGATAATGGTCGGCAAGCAACGCAATAAATGGGCGATGATGATAAGATGAATGTTGAACCCGATGCAATCATGAGATGGTCGAGATGGCCGCATAAGTGTGGACCGGTGACCGGCGCTGACCGGCGCCAATGGCATACCGACGGGCGCCGTGGTAGCGCCGCTGGCGTACGGCCAGAACCGGCAGATTCGTGAATCGGCGATGATGACCGACGATGGTGGCGGAAGCCGAGCCGGTAGAGACTATGACAGAATGACCGGCGATAATAGCCGAGATGGTGCCAACGGGTGAACAACCCGCGACCTGCAGAGAGACGGCGACGACGCATAGATGGCTGATGACCGGCGATGGTGGTGATCGAGAATAATGATGTGATGATGCGATATGTGATGAATGACCATGTGATGGCCGGCGGTTATCACCATAGGTGAACGTGAGCGAAGATTATTACGCTGAGGATTTTCAAAGTTTAGAGCTTTTCCTCTCTTTGCTGACCTCCTCTCAAAGATAATGCTATTTATAGATTAGAGGATGGTCGTAAATAAATGCAAAATCTAAACCACCTCCATCGGACGACTCAAAATGATTCCCTGATCTCGATGTATTTTGTGCATTTGAATGCTCAAATGAAATCAAAATTATGAGATCTTGGGCGTGTTAGATCTGGTTCGTCAAGACGCTCGATTTGACTATAAACACTCCATGTTTAAGAGTCGATTGATAATAAACGCTTGATTTGGGTTAGTCTTGATTCAAAATCATATTGCTTTCGACATCAAGATTCATGCTTCGACTAGTAGAATTTTAAGTGTCATATCAGTTGTCTCCCTATTTTTGGATGATATTATCTCAATCATCCAAAAATATATATGTCAAATACTTGAAAATGATAAATTCTTCAATGAAATTTGCGGGTCCATTAATCATGCATTTTGAGAGAACAGATCTTCATGGGAGCACAAGATTATGATCATGACGCCAGCCAGGTCGAATGCCGCTATGCACGGACCAAGATTTTGTGATTATGGACCCATTGGGTACTACGCACTGACATGAAGGCCGCGACGCCAGGGTGGCGGTGGATCGCGGAACGCTGAGTCGGCCTCTCGGTGATCTGAGCGCGGGTGAGTCGGCCGCGTCCCATGGGTTCGATTACGGGCTGCGATCGCCTGGGTCACGCAGAACTGGAAATGACGCTGGCGCGCCTTGGTCAGCGTCACGGGCGTCGGGGCGAAGCGCAGGTGGCGAGAGTTTGATAGCAGGCCGCACTCGGGCGCAAGCAGTATGAAGTGGCGATGGCCGCGTTCCGCGGCGAAATGTCCATTTTTGTCCATTTTAGTCCGTTTTCAACGATTTTCGGCGATTTTTCTTTGATTTTTTACCTTTTTGCCCCTATAGGAGGTCTATAAAAACCCCTTAAGGCCAAGGGAGAAGACACAAATCTCATATGCTCTAGTGTTCCTCTTCTTCTTAAGAAAAGGTCGATCGGAGGCGTTCAAGGCCCATAATTCATACTGCGAGGCTGCGATTTTCCCTCAAAAGAGGTGTCAACCATCCTCGTCGGACCGATCGGATTCGGAGGCGATCAAGGCCCGTGGTACATACGGCGAGGATGCGGTTTTCCCTCGAAAGAGTCGTCAACCATCCTCGTCGAACCGACTAGGTTCGGAGGCGATCAAAGCCCGTGGTACATACAGTGAGGCTGCGGTTTTCCCTTGAAAGAGGAGTCAATCATCCTCGTCAGACCGACCGGGTTCAGAGACGATCAAGGCCTGTTACATACAACGAGGCTACGGTTTTCCCTCGAAAGAGGCATCAACCGTCCTCGTTGGACCGACCGGGTTCGGAGGCGATCAAGTACCGTAGTTCCTACTTCTTCTTGTAGGAAGTTGGATTTCTTGAAACTCCAATGGATAGTTTAAAAGTTGGCAACTGCCAAGATGACGGGAAAACATCAATTAGGAATCATCATTCGAGCAACTCAGAAAATCTGATAGATAATTTCAGAGTATCATTCTTCATGATATTACTTGATGTCGTTAACTTGCACGGAAGGGGTATAATCGAATTGGTCGGGATTTTGACCCATCCGGAGGTTGTTCCGTCAAAGTGTTACTTGATGACATTAACCTCAGATAAGAGCGAATCAATCGCAGAGGATTTTTGACCTATCCGAGATTGTTTGTCAGAGTGTTACTAGATGACATTAACCGGTATGGAATAGAATCAATCCCCGTGACGCCGGTCTGCGGCGCGACAACCGCCTACCACGGCGAACCCTCTGAATGGCGCCAACAACCGCTGGCTCGCTGCCGCCCGACCTGCTTCGCACCGACTCGCGCCTCACCACCGATTGCCTCCCGCATTTCGCAACCCGATCCTCGCCCGCGACCCGCCAGAGATCCCACTATTCCAACCGCATGATCCATTCCACGCCGAGGCACGCCATCAGCGACCCACTAGCTACCGGCGCCGCCAGGGTCACTCTACGACCCGCCAGCTAACCATGCGGCATATGGCGCCATGACGCATGTGCAGCAGGGTATGTAGTGAAATGCTGGCATGGAGCCGATTCGCACCCCGGATGAAATCTCCCGCCATTACATGATTTTGCTTCAGAGTCAGTAATCTTGTGCTATGAAGATTTGTTCTTCAAATGTAGTTAATGGACCTCATTGAAGAATTTTCTATTTTTAAGTATTTGACATATATTTTGGATGATTGAGATAATGTCATAGGGCAAACATATGACACAAAAGTAATGTATTATGATGTTAAAAGGTCGATCTAAAGTTGAATCGTCGAGATCGTTCTTAAAATATCCTTAGAAACTTTGGGATATCGTTAAATAAATAGCTCTCAAATATAAAGTGTTTATAGTCAAAGCGTTTACGTTTCCAACAAAATAAAGATCTTATAATTCATTTCATTTAAGCATTCAAATGCACAAAATACATATGATCAAGGGATCATTACAGCCGATGAAGTGGAGTACGGGTTTTGCATGTATTTTGAGACACCACTCCTCCACCTATAAATAGCCTCATAAGGAGGGGAGGCCAAATGAAGGAGGAGCAAGAGAGAGAGAGAGAGCTCTAAAGATTCTCCAAGCACAGCCACCCAACGGCCCAACCACCCCGCGCCGCCATCGCCATCCTCCGATTCATCACCATTGTTGCGGTTATCATCACCCACCACTATCGCCGGCCACAACATCGCCAACATGCCGCCAACATTGGCAACATCGGCCAACTTCGCCGGCCGTCAGAATTATTTTACCCCACCATCACCGTCGTCGATAAACATCGCCATCACATCTGTCAACTTCGCAGACATCATCGTCAACATCGTTGTCAACATTGTCTATTACTAGCAACTATTGTTCCCTTCTCACATACAATTCTCGTAATCCGATATGGAAGATCTTTCAAAACAGATACATGGAAGTACTGGTTAAAGCTCTTTTTTTTGAGATTTTCCAAGTCTGAGTTTTATTGTTCACTTTTAAATTGTAGTGAATTTAAAGAAGCTGCGTAAACTTTTTACTCTAACCGGGTTTTTTTCTAGCACGCAACAATATATAATTTATCTTGAAATAAAATTAATGATTTTGAATTTTATTTCAACTAAAAATTTGCTTAGAATATCTTTAGGGTAATTCTTTTATCTTAGAATGCATATTTTTATCAATTTAAAGATAAGAGATGACGTATCTAATTAGTCAAATTATTTATTTTATACTTGTGCGAAAACCAATGATAGTAAAAGTTTTGTGGGGAGTCCAAACACTACGTGATTTAAAGAGCTAATAAGAAAACCTGGGAAAATCTCAAAAGAGGGAAAACTCCTACTAAAAATATTCCACTTTGTATTTCTTTCGAAAGTGAGATATTCCAAACGACGGATTACGAACAGATGTGAGAAGGGAACAGAATAGAATAGACGCGATGACATATGTCGGCAAATGGACGATGTCAATGTTGACTAATGATGTTGACGATGATGATGGCGATGATGTTGACCATGATGATCGGCGGTATGGTCTACATGATGACCGCAACGCGATGATACGGCGAGGATCTGGGCGGCCGGCGCACCTACGGCGGTGGTCAATCCGAAAGTGGTGGTAACGATTGTGCTTGGAGAATCTTCGCTTTAGGGCTCTCTCTCTCTTTTGGCTCCCATATGAGGAATGAGGGCTATTTATAGATTGGAGAGGGCCTGTAATACATGCAAAACCAACCACTCCACTTCATCTGAGAATGATTCCATTGATCATTTGATGTATTTTAAGTATTTGAATGCTCAAATGAAGTCGAATTGTAAGATCTTGAATTCTCATCGACGCCGATTTGACTATAAACACTTCATATTTGAGAGCTATTTAGGATTTAACCGATATTCTAAAGTTTCCAAGGATATTTTAAGAGCTTGATCTACCAGCCAACTTGATCGGCTTTTAACATCAAGATTCGTGCTTAGTAGTATTTTAAGTGTATCACCCCCTTTTTTTTTTTGGATGACATTATCTTAATCATCCAAAATATATGTCAAATACTTTAAAATAGCAAATTATTCAATGAAATTTGAGGGTCCATTAACTACATTTTAAGAGAAGATCTTCATAGAGCACAAGATTATGACTAAGCAAATGGGTCGCAGAGATGTTGTAGGTAAGGGTGTGATTTCGAGGTTACTGACCATAAACGCCCTCGCGGAGTGCTCACTGCGCCGTGATATGGCCTCGATTCAGCTCGGCATGGTCGCAGGGTTGGCTACCGCTGGCCGGCGGGTCACGCGGAATGCCTGCGAGTCAGAACTGATGTGGGCTCGGTGGGCCAGTGGTGACTCGCTGTCAGGGCTCTGGGCGCTGAAAGGGCGACCGGCGGTCGGCAAGGCGTAGGGCCCAAACGCGCTTTTGACGCTGCGATTTTGATGGGCTGCGCTTTTGATTATTTTACCCTTTTTCTGGGTTTATGAAAACCCCAGAGCGGAGAAGGCACTTCTTCAATGCTTTTCTCTTCTTTGAGGGTCGTCGATCAAGGCTCAGAGTTCATACAAGGCTCCGCTCTCGAAAGAGGTGTCAACGACCATCGAACCCAACTGGCATCATCAGACCCATACATCAGCAAGGCTCCAGCCTCAAAAGAGGTGTCAACTATCCCTCCTGACCGGGTTTGAGGCAATCAAGACCCAGAGTTCCTACTTCTTCTTGTAGGAAATTGGACTTTGAGTCTTCAATGGATGGTTCAGTTGATAACCGCCAAGGTGGTGGAGAAGCTAGAACCATCGCTCAACGATTTCAAAGTTTCGTGTAATCTCGAGCATCATTGAGGGGAGTATCTCTCTCTCTCTCTCTCTCTCTCTCTCTCATATGTATATGTATCTTTTCCGATCAGAAGTAAAAAATTTTATCCCAATCTATATGAGAGAGTCAGAAAAGGATACTCTCAAGTATTGGGGTAAGTAAGCTGCTTCACAAAATTTTCAGATTTTTGTTATTTCTTCCTCTTTATTTATCATGTATTTTCACAGAGTGATGGTCAGAAGAAAACTCATAACATGACGGCTACAGACGACATATCATCCACCATCACATCGATAGTTTAATGGTGTTACTCTAATGAGTTGGTGGCCAATGAGTTGCAAAAGTCTAATCGAGCCCGCTCACCTCGATACTTCACGCTTTCGAGATGATTCTTCGTCTGGATCTGATTCCCTTTGGCTCCCGTTGATTGAGATCTTCAAAACATATGTGGTGTTTTATCAATTTTCATTTCAGCTTTAGTGGTCATCGCCCACATCTTCTTCGAGAGCTGGTGTTACTTTGAACATCAAATACTTATGCCGAATGTGTAGATTCACATGTGATGCTCAAGGACGTTTCTTATCTGCTATAAAGAATATAATTTTAGCACGGATCCGCCTCTAAAAATTGGTCTAATGGATTCTTTTATGAAAAATGAGTGGGCCTTCCCGAGAGATGGGAAGATTGAATGACCTTCCGCATCCATTATAGATTGAAGAGAATGAGATCTTGACAACTCTTAATATTCGATGTAGAAAGCTACAAAGATGAGTTAAGGCCATATTAGCAAATATATAGTTGAAGATAGAATGTTCAAGGTTGGCCTTTCCATCCAGGCAGGGAGATCTCATTCTTTTCCACTAAAGAGGTCAAGTAAAGGTGATGAAAGGTCTCCTCATATTCATAGGGTTCTTTCAAGAAGCCCGCCATGAAATCAGGGTGGTGGCAATGTTTCTTCCCTAAAGAAAAAGAAGACATGTGCTGAAGTGACTACGTCAGATATCTGCGAAGAAGATGTTCCCGCCACCGAGAGTTTAGTTTTCAACTCATGATGGGGAGTTCATTTCAAGTCACATTCTCAAAGAGGTGTTAAATCACATATGCACTGGGCATCAACGAGTAGATTAATTGGTATGTTGTCTTCCTATCTTTCTTCTTTTCTT
This sequence comes from Cymbidium sinense, assembly GCA_021442155.1. NCBI lineage: Eukaryota > Viridiplantae > Streptophyta > Magnoliopsida > Asparagales > Orchidaceae > Cymbidium > Cymbidium sinense. Next base: position 48,106,777 of record CM038218.1, read on the forward strand.
CTTTTTCTTCTTCTTTCTTGTGTGTATTTGTGATAATTTTTTTATAGGTAACTCAAACATTAGGGCTGATGGCTCATTTGGGTGTCTCTTTAGATGAGTGGAATACTGAATTTGTGAAGGTAAAATATCTCAAGGCAGTATGAGCAAAGATGAGTGCTAAGGCCCAAGAAGTGGCGACTTTGGAGGATCACTAACCGTGTCAGCTAACATGTCGCTTTCTTTCTCCAAAGGTCGGAGGTGGAGCGACACTCATGAGTCGATTGAGGTGAGGATTGAGACTCGCCGAAAAGAGAAAAGACTCAAGGCACTTGAAAGGAGAAGGAAGCTCGAACTGAGAAGAAAGCATTACAAGATCGCCTTTCCGAGAAGGAGCATATAATGTCGGAAGTAAAATAAAAATATCCTTGAAGGCAGTGGAAGACTTTAAGAGCTCTTTGGCTTATCAGATAATCAAGACCATGGTGAAGCTCATAATCATATTCTTGATGTTGAAGTGAAGGACTTGGAGCACCAATGTTTAGAGGAGGGCTTCATGAGGGTTCCTAAAAGGAATGCTTAGTGCATCAGACCGAGCTCATGTTGAGGATCTATCTCCCACCAAGTGTCTCAAGACTCTTCACGATTCGTGAGATGAAGGAGTTGAGAGTGAGTCCAAGGGAGCATCTCCTAGTGGTGAGGAGGACGCTGATATCACCAATCGATATGATGTAGCATCACTTGATGACGCATATTTTTTTATATGTATTGTTATTAGTGTATATCAGAATCTTGATTCTTTCTTATATCATCATGTTAATGCTGTCAATAAAATTTTTTTTTTATTTTTTTTATTTTTTTAGATGGTACGCTCTTATTTTGATTTTACCTATCTGGGATAATTGGTCGGAATATTATTCGACGATGCTAACCTATACGGATGAGGTTGAATTGAATCCACTGAGAATTTTTGATAAATCCGAGGTTGTTTGTCAAAGTGTTACTTGATGACGTTAACCTGCATGGAAGAGGTCACGGGATGTCCACCAAGGACCTTTTAACCTATCCTGTATCACCAAAGTGTTACTTGACTTCTTACCGTATGAAAAGGTCCCATCAAGTTCGCTGGGATTGATTATGCCCCATTGAGATACAACGTGAGTTATATTTTCTCAAGTGGAGAATTAAATGAAGAAGAAATAAGCTTGTAAGAAAAACTATAAATTCATTATAAGTTTGGTGATACAATTATAAGATGATTTTAACCTAATATGAGTTTCAAGAGGAAATGATGACAACAACAACAAGTCTTTATCCCACTAAGTGGTCAACTACATGAAAAGAGGAAATGACACCAGACAAAATAAAAGTTGCAACAAATTATGCAAGAGAATTACCGATAATATTTTCGAGATTTTGTTCCAAGTTCGAGGTAAAGTTTTTTTTTTCCCTCTGATCCTTGAGCTTGAATGTTCTTGGGCTTTACCATAGCAACTATAACTACATATGTCATCTCAAAGAGGTGAGAGTTTATTATGCTGAGGTCTTTGCTCACAGTTTAGAGACTAGAGACCAAGTCACCTATCGATACTGACAAAAGTCTTACTCTTTGAATGAGCTACCCTTTGGTGATAGAAGCGGTCAGTAGGGGCCATGTCACGAGTTTGGGGAGTAGGTCCGTGTCGAGTTTTTCTTCATTACCATCATGATTGAATAATTGAACTCTTGGACTTGGAACCCGATATCTACTGGTATAATAGCTTCTATGCCGAAACACAAGTTATATGGTGTCTCACCGGTCGGGGCAATGTAGTGTGGTAAGCCCAAAGAATATTAGAAAGCTCATCCCATTGCCCCAGCCTTCTCGAGGCGTGTTTTAGTCCTTTGAGTATAGTCACTTGGTAGCTTGATCAGTTAGTTTGAGGATGTCTTATACGGTATGTGAAAGAATGTGAAGATCTTTAAAGGGTAAAGACTTTTCCAATAAATTGGTTCATTGTCGGTGATGATCTTTGCGGGAAGGCCGAATCGACATACTATATTTTTCAAACAAATTATTTAGCATTTGCCTCCATGATTTTAGCGAGTGGTTGCTTCCACCCATTTAGTGAAGTAGATCTAAAATGATAAACTTTCGTTCATGCTTGCTCGAAAAGGTCCCATGATATCAATTCCCCAGCAAAAGGCCACGGGCTTTGAATGGATGAGAGCTCATGCGCATGTGAGAGAGGTTAGAGTGGTGACAACTTGCACATTTTTTGTGAACTCAAGGGTGTCTTGTTTCATTATGAGCCAGAACCCTTGCCTTATAATTTTAAGGGCTAGCCCTTCCTCTAGTGTTCTCCACATATCCCCAGTGAACCTCTCTTAATGCGTGTCGACCTCGAAGATGAGAGGGTGAGATGGTCCAAGAAAGCTTCGTTTGTATAGTTCACCTCGATAATAGTAAAGTTTGAAGCTTGTCTTGGGAGGCAATTGCAGTTGGGTCTTGGGAAGGGTTCCTTCTTGTAGAAAAGATAGGATGGGGTCCATCCACGAATGTTCCTTTATCTCATTAATTGCTTGAATTACCCATGACCCTTGGATACTAGAAAATATATTTCTTCAACATGCCTTCTCTTAAATAGATCTCGGTAGCATATGTAAAGCTTAGCGAGGCGTCATCGAGTATTCTTCTCTCGCGGTATGTGAATGATTTGATGTGTCTTGAAATGGGCAGAAGAGACTTCACCAAGTGGAGGTATGTGCGGTGAGGATTATGAGTATTAAAGTTTCCCTCAACTTGGGAGGCGACAAGTTGAGAGTCGGTGGATCACTAAGTCTTGAGCTTCACATGTCAATGGCGAGTCTCAACCCTGATGAGATCCTCATATTATATTATTAGTTGTAGAAAATTTTAGTAAGTCCATACTGGGTATTTAGGAAATAAGTAAGATTCCCGCCACAGTACTTCGAAGCTCCATCAACATAGAGGGTCCATTGAGGAGGCGAAAGGCATGTAGTATAGCTCCTCTCAGTTGGGCGTGCATTCCACTATAAAGTCTGCGAGTGAGACTTTATAGTGAGGTAGAAAATTTATATCAAACTCTCCCAATTCTATAGACCATTTGATTAACCTCCCATGCTTCGGTTTACGTAGGATGGCCTTAATGGTAAATGAGTGTAAATCGATAGTATGAGCTTGGAAGTATGGACAAATTTTGCTGAGAAAACTAAAGCGAGCCACCTTATCGCAAGTGGATAATGACTTTCTATATCAGAGAGAATCTTGCTGACATAGTAAATTGGTTGTTGTCTCCCATTCTCTTCTCGCATTAAAACTAAGTTTATCGCATAGAAAGAGACTGCGAGATATAAGTATAACATCTCTCCTTATATAGGCTTGGATAGTAGGGGTGGAGATGCTAAATACTCCAAGTTGCTTGATCGACATTCAATCCAGAAAATTATTATTTTTAGCTCCCTTTAATATTTTAAAGAATGGCAAGTATTTATCCCGAGCGGGCTAGAAGCGGGATAACAATTATCCATTCAAATGTTGAACTTCTTGATATTCTTGAGGAGTCATATCTTTGAGAGCTTTGATTTTCTGGGGTTGGCCTCTATCCCACGGTGGGTTACCATAAATCCAAGAAATTTTCCGTAACTCCAAAAGCACATTTGGTGGTTAAGTCGCATGTTATAACGAAGAAGGTTAAAGCATATTTCTAAGTCAGAAATATGTTGTGATTCTTCAAGCTTTTTCTATGTCATCCACATATACCTCTATGCGACTAATAGGTCTTTAAAACCTTATTCATAAAATTGATAGCACCCATTTTTTAACCCAAAGGCATAACTTGGTAATAATATAAACCTTTATATGTTTGAAATGATGTAACTTCTTCATCCGTTGGGTCCATTTTATTTGGTTGTAACCGAGTAAGCATCAAAAATTGAGCATTTGATGTCATAGCATCAACCAATTGATCAATTGAGGAAGAGAGAAAACTATCTTTCGGCAAGCCTTGTTAAGTTGATGTAATCAATACACATTCTCCATGTTCCATTTATTTTCTTAACCATGACAATATTTGCTAGCCATGTAGGGTAATGTACCTCTCGTCACTTCTAGGAGCTTGTTAACTTCTTGTTCAATAGCTTGGAGGCGATTGGGTGCAAAACTTCGCTTCTTTTGGATGATCGGTTTGAATGTTGGATCAATCTTGAGGGAGTGCATGATCACATTGGGGTCGACCCGCATATCGGACTCCAAGCGAAGATGTCTTGATTTCTGTGCAAGAAGTCTATGTATTTTTCCTTTGTTCTTAGAGCATGGATCCCACTTGCACTATTCATAGTGGTTGGTCATCTGATAATACAACAAAGAGCAAGTCTTCAGCTTTCTAGGGTACTTCTTCATCTCAAAAATTAAAATCTTTGATGCTGAAGGTCATAGAAGGGCATGGTTGAGCTTGTCTGAGATAACATGATTGTGCTATCTGTTGATTTTCACACCAACTCCAACGGGGTTGAAAATTTCATCTTAAGATGAGATACTGAAGTGATTGCACCAAAATTGATTGGAGGGCCTTCCAAAGATAGCGTTATATGAATCGACTTGACCACCATGAATTGGATTAAATGAGTCACTTGTCGAGGAAATTCACCAAGGATAACAGGAAGGGTGATTGTTCCCTCTACTCACACAAGAAAATTATCAAACCCGTACAATGGTCCTACAGCGAGTTGGAGCTTTTCCCTAATCAGGCCCATGCTAAGAAATGTGGAGTAAAATAAGACATCAACAGAACTCCCATTGTCAATCAAAATTCTCTTAACATTATAGCATGGGTCACCGATCCCTGCACTGATGACAAGTGGATCTTGATGAGGAACATGGACTCCTTCTAAGTCTGAGTCATTAAAAGTGATGGAATGATCAATACGAGACTTCTTTAACTCCGGCTCTTCAGAGATGGTAATGAGAACTTGATTAGATAGTATTGGTCCTCCTGCGATTGTTTCAATTTCTCCAACTGTTTGATGATTATTTTGTTATTTCATGATGATTGTCTGGTTGCCCCAGTTGGAGGTATGTTTGTTTGATTCGATTGATTCTTCACAAATCGATGTAGATATCCTTGTTGAATGAGCTCTCAATTTCTTCTTTGAGTTGTTTGCATGCCTCAGTAGTATGTCCACGACTTCGATGGAAGTGACAATATTGCTCCTGATTTCTTGAATTTGGTTTTAGTGGATGTGGCCACTTGATATTTTCTTCATCTCGAATAGCCATTAGGAGGTTAACACGAGATGTGTTCAGCGGCGTGTATTCCTTTTCTAGTCATGGTTCACGCGTCGTTGATATGGGTGGAGGGAGATCCCACTTGTTGCTTCTTTTGATAGGATTATCGGTCCGCATTCCCAGGTGCTTTTCACGTAGATTGCTCAAATTATTTGCGATGGGCATTAATAGCCTCATCGGAGATTTGTGCTTCCACATGATGAACCAAGTGGCATATGGCGGGTACTAGTGATGAGTAAAAGGCCGGGAGTCCTCAAGGAAAACTCCTCTTAATAGTTCGATTCACTCGGGTATTTGGCGAGCTTCTAAGGAGAACCTGGAAGTATTCCTTAAGTGATTCACCCTCATTTTGAATGGAGAGATGGGAGGAATCTTTAATGATCCTCCATTTGCAATGAATATTCTACAAAAAATCTTGGCGAGTTCAAAGGTATGGATGGATCCCCTTGGAAGAGAGTAGAACCAAGCTTGCCCTTGAGGGTAATCGGAAAGACGACAAAGCGGTGTGAGCTCATGGATATGCATGATACCCCTGTAATGGTCGATGTGTTCATGTGGGTCGCCTCATCATAGGAATCAATGCTCTAAGCTTGAAACCCAGAATAGATGTTGAAGAATAGCCTAAATTAAAGAGGATTCCTCATAGCCAGGAGGGGAAGATGATGCCTTGAAGGTGAAATTCTTGCATTAATTCTCGAACATATACGAGTGGGTCAACAGAAGAGAATGTGTCAAGCTACCAAACAATAATGGATGGATTATGGTTGAGATGCACGTGATGGATGAGTAGAACTAGCAAGGAAAGAGATCGATCACGGTCGTGAAGCGGAGGAACTTCATTGTTAAGGAGATCGCATTTTGACCTCCCGCTAAATGATCGATCTTGGGAGAGGTGTGTTTATCGGTAATGGCCGTTGTGTTTCTCTCAAAAGTCGGATCATCTCATTTTGAGACTCTTCCATTCGCATGATCTTCTAAAGAGATCCCTATCGCGCCTTCACCAACATAATGCCTTTGGGGAGTGAGAAGCTTGCCCCTTGGTTCAAGGATTGATTTTGAGCGGATGAGCGGAGTTGAGCCAGGATTGGCAGCCTACGGGCCAGGTGTTCAGAATTGTGATTGATGGGTTCCATTCACATGACGCCAAACCGCTATGCGTTAGAAACCGTAGAGTAAAAGTTTCCTTTAGCTTCTTTGGGGAGTCCAAAGACACACACGTATTTAAAGAGTGAATAAGAAAACTCTAGAATTTTACGGAAAAAATCTCAAAAGAGGGAAAACCACGGGGCCTAGCCCAAATAAAATCTTCCACTTATTTCTTTTTAGAGTACAGATCTTCCGATGATTCATGAATAAGTATGAGAGGGAACAAGCGCTAGTGAATAATGCAATACATTGACGATGACAATGCTGTTGACGATGTTGACGACGATGATCACGGCGGTAGAATCACCGATGATGGGTCGCGGCAGGATCACGGCGACCGCATGGCTTAATCGCCGTCAAGTGGCGCATTGTGCTTGGAGGATCTTCAAGCTTTAGGCTCTCTCCTCTCTTGCTTGCTCCTCATATGAGGAATAATGGGCTATTTATAAATTGGAGGAGTGGCATCTCTAAAATACATGCAAAATTCGAACCACTCCACTTCATCGGACGGCTCAAAATAATTTCATTGATCATTTGATGTATTTTAAGTATTTGAATGCTCAAATGAAGTCGGAATTGTAAGATCTTGGGCTTTTAGATCTACCACCAGACGATTTGACTATAAACACTTCATATTTGAGAGCTATTTAGAAGTTTAAGCGATATCCCAAAGTTTCCAAGGATATTTTAAGAGATCTCGACCGCTTCAACGGATTGCTTTTAACATCAAGATTCGTGCTTCGACTAGTAGTATTTTAAGTGTCATATCAACACTAAATTCTTATATATTTATATATTTAATAATTACTTTAATATTTATATAGTAACATATAAATATTTAATAGTATATTAAAATATATCATTCATTTCTTAAATAGAAATGCATTTTTTTATGCATAGAAAAATGATATATTTATAAATATCAAATTTTTTAAGTATTAGATATATTAATGAATAAGAATTATGTGCTATGCATCTAAATTTTCTTTATTTATTTGAAAATTGATTCAGTTGATATAAAATTAAGTTGATGTTTTATCATTCAAATTATTATTCCACCCAAATTTAATAATGAATCAAAATAGTATGTTTATGTATGCATCATAAGTTATTCATAAATATGATAGATATTCAAGATTAGAAGTATTTAAATTTTATACTAAGATAAATTTATTATATGATATTTATTTACTTCTAGTTAATTATCTTATAATTTAAAATATTTATTCTATAATTATAATATTTTGTCCTACCATCTTGATATAAATTATAGCAAATATTTTGATTTAGACTCACTGCTCATTTTTTGAAATTTTTTAGGGATGAAAGCGGAAATTTTGTGATAAAGTTATACAATGGGAGAACTGCTTTGGTCCCGGCAGATGACAGAAAATATACGTCGAGTCCTGACGTATTTTACGGCGGACTCCAATCGATGCCGACGCTGAGAAAGCACGGCCAAAAAATGACGCCGTAAATGAAAATTTTTTCGTGGTTTGCCCACCGACCGACCCGACCGATTTACCTCGCCTAAAACCTCGTGGAACAAAATATCTGCGTCTCGGTATTCTTTCGTAATACTCTATACTGCTTTGAAGAGAATTTCCCAGCTCCATTGTCGGTCGGCCCACCTTCGCCGTCGATCACCCAGCAGCGAATTTCAAAGCGAGGTATTCGGTTGGTTACAGGTATTTCCACATGCATTAACTTGAAAGATTTTAGGGTTTTCTTTGTCCATTACAATCCATCAAGATGTGTAGGTTTATTTATGGGCGTCCCTTCGATTTTATATGGCTACCCTCTGCACTGTACCTGTACCTCCAATATTAGAGATGATTTTGGGTCGTTTTTCTTGATTGTTGTGGTCGAGACAATGTTTCGCTTTTGTGTGGAAGTAGATTAGAGGTTGTTTGGAAGCTAATTTTGATGCTTGTTTGCAAATGTACTCTCGAACCCTCTGCACTCACTTTATACTTTCTTGAGATTTTGCATTTTTCACCATTTGTTCGCTTGGAGGACATACTATGGCTAGAATGCTATGAATAATTGGGAAGTTGTGTTTTGCCAGGTGTTCTCGTGGAGAAAATGAATCACTCATCTCTTATACCTCGACTGACTCAGACTTTCACAGACTCTGCATTGCACCTCGAGATATGATTTTGGGTCTTTTTCTTGATTGTTGGTATGGTTTTGAGACAATGTTTACGCTTCTCCGTGGAAGTGGATTAGAGGTTGTTTGGAAGCTAATTTTGATGCTTGTTGCAAATGCACCTCCGAGCCCCTCTGCACTGCACTTATACTTTGAGATTTTGCATTTTTTTCACCCATTTGTTCCCATTTAGAGGGCATACTATGGCTAGAATGCTATGAATAACCTGGAAGTTGTGTTTTGCCGTGTTCTATGGAGAAAATGAATTGACCTCCGCACTGCACCTCCTGTACCTCCGATATTAGAGACGATTTTGGGCTGTTTTTCTTGATTGTTCGGTCTGGTTTTTGAGACAATGTTTACTGCTTCTCTGTGGAAGTGGATTAGAGGTTGTTTGGAAGCTAATTTTGATGCTTGTTTGTAAATGCACTCCCAGCCTTTACTCCTGCACATACTTTCTTGAGATTTTGCATTTTTTCGCCTATTTGTTCCCGCTTGAGGGCATACTATGGCTAGAACTGCTGAATAACTGGGAAGTTGTGTTTTGCCGCTTTGGGTGTGTTCGGAGAAAATGAATCTGCACCTCCTGCACTCACCCTCTGACTGCACTGCACTCCCTCATGATATTGTAGACGCATTTTGGGTCGCTTTTTCTTGATTGTTCGATTTTTGAGACAATGTTTACCCGCTCAAAGTGGAAGTGGATTAGAGGTTGTTTGGAAGCTTTTGATGCTTGTTTTGCAAATGCACTCTCCCCCTCTGCACTCCTCCTGCACTTCTATACTTTCTTGAGATTTTGCATTTTTCACCCATTTGTTCCCGCTTGAGGGCATACTATGGCTAGAATCCGAATAACCTGGAAGTTGTGTTTGCCTGGTTTGGGTGTGTTCGCGTGGAGAAAATGAATATGTACCTCTGCACTGCATCTCCTCGATATTATACGCATTTTGGGCTATTTTTCTCAATGAGAAGTACTCCTGCGTGCTCCTGTGGATTGTATGTCCCATTCCCTTTATATTTCATGCTTACATCGGGTGAGTTACTCCTCCAAAATTAATGGTTATGCAATTCATTCTTGATATTCATGTATGTCTACTGTGACTTATAGATGTTATCTTACATCCCCTCAAGAATTATGCTAGTGATGGCTCGCTAAAAGAAAGCAAGATGTATATCCAAAGATGTCACCGCAGACAAGAGCTTCCACCTGAGTGCTTCTTACTCCCGCTGTCCAAGATCGACATCAATCAAGTCATGGTCATTTTAATGACTCATTGCCAAAACCGACATAAAGCCATTCTCACGAAATGGTATGCACTCTTCTTATGGGTTCTCCGAGGATCTAACTAACACCTTATCCATCTTCCCGCGTGACATTAAATTCGGCTCAGATATCGGGCCATTATTTTGACAAAGAACCCAAGAAATGCCGCTTGAAACTGGAGTTGCCACAAATTCAACAGGTCGATCATGCTGCGTATTCAGAAATACATGGAGGCAAACATCGAGAAGCCCACAATTAACGGCTCAACCTGTGACTGACAAAAAGATGAATAGATTTTGTAATTTGTTTATGCATTTTGTTTGGTTTCAAAAAAACACTTAAATAAAATTCGTATTTCGGAGTTTAGATATAATTGTTCTCAGACAAAGACATTCTTCATAGGTATGTTCATTTGCATTTTGAGGCGCCTTTTGAGAATAGACGCATTTTTCCAGCTTTGTTTCACTTTCTTGTTCTATTACATAGAATTCAAATCCCAACCAAGCAATAAGGTAGCTACCAATTCAATTAGAGATTGCATTTCTACTATCTGCATGTGTTTTGTTTTTTGTAGCTCTTTGTTCGAGATAACTAAATCCCAATCAAGCAATGAGGTGCTCTTTCACGGATTTTGAGATTTCTATTCGTATCTGCACCTCTACCTCTGCATCTTCTGCATCTCGTACTGCATCTCTCGTACTGCATTTCTGCACTCATCCTTCTGCATTCTCAGACACTGCATTAAATTGTACTGTGTACTTTCACCTCTATACCTCTGCATCTATACCCCTATACCTTTTGTACATCTGTTAATTCATTGGATTTATTTTTTAAAACACTATATTTTATTTTTAAAAAATAATTATTATAAAATATATATTTTCAAATCAAAAGATAAATAAAACAAAATAATAATAATAAATAGAATAAATAAAATACAAGATGCCAAATAGTCCATAAAATACAATAGATTACTTAATTTCTCTGCTTTTACTTAATATACATTGTAATATAAAGTATATATATATATATATATATATATATATATATATATATATATATATATATATATATATATATATATATATATATATATATATAGTATTTTTATTGATTATTTTAAAACAAAAAAAATGGTAAGATAAAAAAGAAAAGAAGATGCTCCACGTCTGAGCTGAAATGTCGATAATGATTTCATCAACAACTATTCCTACGCGGAACATATGATTTATTTAATTCAATGTTAATATTAAATAATTTGAATTTTAACTTAAAAAAGAGTTAGAATCAGTTTTAAGCAAATTTTAATTACCATTTTTAATTAAATCAAAACGAAAATAATATTAATAAATAAAAAATAATTACATATTTTTAATTTCTCATTTACTAATCATCATTTAATTTTTTTCTAAATTTGTATTATTAAAATCAAAAAATTAATTTTCTGAATTTTAATTCTTAAATCCTCTCAGATAAAACAAATCCAATGCACACTCTAATTAAAATTTAGAAATATGTTAGTAACTTAGTATAAAATATATTTTAAGATATGATATTAAATAGTTTAGTATATAATAAAAATGAATAAACAAATATCTATTATTATAAATTTAATTTTTTAAAAATAAAAAATATATCTATTAAAGCTTATATTTGTTTCAGAACATGCATAGTTTTCATAACACGTAAAACATAAAATAAAACACGTTTAGATGGTCCAATTTAGATGACAATGCAAATGGATATCTTTCAATAATAAAATTTTAAGTAACTTTTATTAGTGCAATGGTTTTCAATAGTTTACCAAAGTTATGAAATGAAAAAAAAATACAAGCATTATGACTAAAACGAGAAAAATGAAATTAAAAAAATGCCTTCTTGGATAATATCATGCATCAAAATGCCGCCTTGTAATAATATCCATCATCGCTTAGTGTACCCTTCATATTGATTGATGAGGTCGAATCAATTCTGGTACAACATCGTAGTAGGTACAACATCTAAGTAATGGATGAATGTTGACGTCAATGTGAAATATTCTAGGCTTACCTGCGGAAAAGAAAAGCATACAGAGAGAGCAACCAACCTGACGATCCCGCTCTACAAAGACTTCGGACTTCACTTTTGTTTCTAAGACAAGAAAATATAATGAATTAAATATTTAAAGAATAAGTAATAGAACATCGAGGCAAGTAGGATAAGTACTTGTGGATTTTTTGGATTTCTCCCAATAAGCCTTGAGCCTGCGTTGAAACACCCTTTGGACTCTTGATTGGATCCTTCAAACCGCCCTTCTCCTAATGATGATGGTCGGCGTTCTTCCTCTTAATCGATCTGTCAAACGGTGGAGAATTCCCATTATTACGGAGTCCACTTCATCGATAGTCACTTAAGAGATGCAAGCATGTAATCCTCAAAGAATCTTATTACCCTGTTCTGAGCTAATTTGATATGCATATCGACTTATATGGTTCCCTCAAAATAATGCCGCCCATCTCGCTCTCCACATGTACTAACCTTCAGATGAACCATCGATGTAGATGTGCTCGTAGACCACCGCATGAGGAGGTACTTATCCGAATGCGCAAAGACATACCTAAGAACTCTAATGCAGTACAAAGTATGCCCATCATTTCAAATTTAACTACAAGAAATATCCATACATCAAAGTGGACAATCCAGTTTTGGATGCATTCTTCTTCTAAGTTCCTCACCCATGGGCCTATCATCCGACACGTAATAGATAATCCCCAACTCCATGCGTAAATTCTTCTTCAACATGAGTAAAGCTTCCTCAGATAAAAACAAAGCACTTGCTTAAGAATTGACTACCTAACAACAGAACAATTGTCTGGATACACTTGAAGTCTTCATCATGTTCATTTCGGCGTCATGTTTCCATCACCTTCTCCAATCCCAAGAAACAATCTGTCAACGAACTTGTTGGCTTCGAAATACCATGACACACGCTATTTATGGCCTCACTACGCTGAGTTGACAAGATGCCCATACAAAATTTATCTTTGTTGAATGCGGTGGACCATTTCTGCCTAATTTTGTAAAGTTCAGAAGCATGATCATGCAAATTGCCCTCCTCTAGCAAGACAAGCATCCTCAAACTCATCCTCGTCACATTTGCTCATGCATGCATAGAATAGCCCTTGAACTCTCTTGTTACTACTAAAGCAATGGACCTTGAGGGGGGCTTTCTTTGAGATATGCCATTGGCACAACCTATGACGCTGTATGCGTAGTACATTCTCGATATTCTCGCCATATTGATCTTGATCAAGAATATCGTTATAGATGCCGCCACCCATCAACCAAGAAATGTCTGAATAACCATGTGAATGACTCGATGGTCTCTTCCACAAAAAGGCTACTTCAATAAGACGCAATGATGATTCACTCCAACGAGTGGGGCATGCATAAGATTATATTTATTGAGCGATTAGTATCAAAAATTATCACATCCCCAAAAACAATCAAATTCAACCCTAGACATACCATTGCTCCAAAAAAACTCACCAAGCAATCGACGATCAACTCAACATCCCATGCAAACATCTCGCCCGGCCGCATCTTCTTTCCTTGAACATCAGATTAATTGCTTGCTATCACCACTAATCCGTGACCTTCACTTTTCTCGATGAAATTGAAAGCATCTCTTTTGTGAATCCAATATTCTACCCCACCAACTTCCTCGGATAATAACGCGTCACACTAATGCCGCTCTTATCGCTCTTCAAAACGATGTCTTCTCATCAACGATTCGTATGATCCGAGAAGATGGATCACCGCTTTGCCAATGAATGATTATGGCTCTCTATATATTTTTAACCAATTCCCCTTTAAATCCACATAATCGAATCATCATCGCCATGACAACCGCCTCGACGCTTTTCTTGAATTTTGTTATATGGTTTGATTGAGTTTTTCCGACTGCCACGTAAAAAATCTTTCGATTTCAATTTCTTAGAAGTTTGGCCAATAACTTGTATGGTCTTTTCTAACATCAAGCTTTTGATGCATAATCACAAGATGGTGCATAAGCGGTTTCATTATGCACAACCGTTTCAGATACCCCAAATTTGGGTCATTAGATAAAACAACTTCATCATCGCATTGCTCATTCACCACATTCATCTCATAAAACATAGAGTCCGATAGTTCACATATAATGGAGTACAGATGAAACAGAGCAGAGAGCATAGAGAACAGTTAGTCCAGAATGCAGACAAAAAAATAAAATCTCAACAAACCAAATTGAAACCGGAGGGTACAAAAATACAGAGGTATAGAGGGTATAGAGGTACAAGGTATAGAGGGTATGAGGCAGAGGTATGAGGTATAGCGAAGGTGTAGAAGGTATAGCCTGAGGGTACAGAGCAGAGCAGACAGAGGGCACAGATATGAGGTACAGAGGTACAGAGGTACAGAAGGTACAGAGGTACAGAGGTACAGAGGTACAGAGGTACAGAGGTACAGAGGTACAGAGGTGCCAGAAATCTCCTAAAATCCGTCAGAACAGCCACCTCATTGCTTCGATTGGGATTTAGTTACCATGATCTGAACAACCAAAAGTGAAACAAACCTAAAAAAAATCGCCTATACTGAAAGACACTACAGAGAGTACATATGTAAATAAGTACCAAAAAATTAATCAAACAACACCACCAATTTCCTCCTAAAGGATTACAGAATATGTTTTCTCAACACAAAAAAATCATGAAAAATAAATATGAATAATGATACAGAGTACTGTGCAAAGGCTTCACCGCAAAAGCCTGGAGAACTCCAAACAGGAAATCTAACTTAAATAAATAAATTACAAACTATCGTCATTATTTTACATATACAACTCCTTAAAAGATTAGATCCATTTTTCTTTTCGACATCATCTATTTCCTCAACGCCCATTTCAGATTCATTCTCCTTCTTCATACTCTTTCAGTAATGCTCTCACTCACAAATAAAAAATACGTACCACTACCCCAAATGAAGATATTTTAAATTTCCAAGATATAATCATTCCCGTAGCTGGTCGTCGCTAAAAAAAATAGCCATTTCTGCATCATTTTGCGCGTTATCGGCTAGCGTCGGGATTGAGTCCACGAAGCTACGTATGGACCGGACGAATATTTTCCAGCTAACAGGTTCCATCCATTGCTTACAACTACTTAATAAAAGGTGACCTGTTAGGTGATGCTTGTGTTGGCGTTGTCACTCATGATTTCAATCATCTTAAAATTCTCACAATATAAATTTAATGTAAGTTTCAAAATATTCAACCTCTAAATTATTTTATTGTTCATTAAATAATTAATATTACTTGTCAGCAAAAAATAATAGATTTGAATTTTTCTTCATGATTAGTTTTAATTTAAATGCTGGAATAAAATATGAGAATTTTGTGGCAAACTTTTTTTTTTTTTAACAAAATTTTTAATCAAAATTAGGGCTGCAAACGAGCCGAGCCGAGCTGAGTACATGCTTGTTCGAGTTCAAGCACGTTTATCATTATTGAGCTCGAGCTTAGCACGAGCTCGATTCGAGTTTTTAGGATGGTGTTCAAGCTCGAGCTCGCTTTAAAATTTTTGTTCCAGCCGAGCTTGTTAGAAGCTCGGTTGACGGGCTTATCGAGCTAACAAGTAGCTATGTTTAATGAAATAAGCTTGTTCGCTGAAAGCGATATCGAGAAATATAAATGATATTATTTATGAACAGCTTTAATCAAGCATTAATCGAGCTCCTTAACGAGCTTATTCACGAAGCTTTAAACGTAATCATAATGAAGAACAACAAGTTGTTCAAGCTTACGATTAATCGAGTATTTATAAAGTGTCGCTTCAATTAGTTAAATGAACAAACATGAATGAGCTCTCATCGAGCCGAATAATGAGTAGTTTATTAAACGCTCAGTTCATTGTAGCTCTAATAAAAAAATGTTCAAGCTCGAGGTTGGCGTAAGCTCGATTCGAGTTTTTAGGATGGTGTTCAAGCTCAAGCTCGTTTAAAAAAATTTTGTTCGTGCTCGAGCTTTTCGAAAGCTCTTATTATCTATCAATCGCTTTAATGAAATAAACAAGCCTTAATCAAAGCTTGCGCATGTCGAGAAATAAATGATATTATTATTTAAAACAGCTTTAATCAAGCATTAATCGAGCTTATTCAAAATCGTCATTTAACAAATGTTGAACAACAAGTTGTTCAAGCTTACTCATTTGGCAATTGAGTATTTATAAAAGTGTTCAAGCTCGTTTAATTAGTTAAAATAAACATAACAAACATCACGAACGAAAGTAGCTTGTTGAACGCTCAGTTCATTGTAGCCCTAATCAAAATATGTTCAAAATAAATAATGATTTTGAACTTGCTTTGATAGAAAATTTAGCCAGCTACTGTGAAGCAATTTTTTTCCCAACTTGCTTTGATTTGTAATTGTGAAAATTCGAAAGTATTTAGCATTTTGTAAAAAACGTAAAAATATTTTGTGCTTTCTGGGAAAAAATAAAATAAAATTTTGCAAGAAACGCAAAATTCATTTAATTTAAATTTCATCTCGGAGCATTCTGTTTTATATTATAGCAATCATTGCTAATATTCTGGTGATATCATGGCCCAAATCACTGGTCATCAAATCTGAATTTGTTTCAATTAAAATTGCTATTTGATGACGATAATTAATTTTATTTGTTTTAAATATAATTTTTAATCATGTTATTTTAAATGGGTTTTAAAAACATGTTAACAGGATAAAAAGAATCATATCCGACTTTCATGTATATCGTACAGAATACTTTTTATTTAAAATTCTCTGTTGGAGAGATTTTGGTATTAAATTAAAAATAATAATATTTTTTAAACTTATTTTAGAATAACATGATTGAAGAAATTACTTTAAAAACTAAATATTTGATTAATTTTGTTTGAAATTGTTTTAACAAAATCAGCTAAGGGTTATACTTTAAAAGTGTTTATTTTGTAATAAATAGAAAATAGTTAAATCAATTTATTTATTTACTTATTAAAATAATATAAATTAATTTAGACTAATCGTGATTAATTAGAACTTTCAATGCGAATAATTAATCTTCATTATTGTATAACAATAATAATCATGCATATGTTTGTTACTTCCTGAAAAAATCGATATGGTTTACTTTGTCATTAATCCAACACAATATGTTTCAAGAATTAATAAAGAAAATCTGCACTTTTTTTGAAAAATCTCAAAAAAACCACGATTAAAGATTTTCCACTATATATCTATTTAGTACAAATTTTTCACAATAGGATTATAATCAGATACATTTAGAAATGAGAATATCAAAATCGCAACAATAGTAGTGCCATAGTTGTAGTAGAATGAATACGAAATCCGACTAAGCTGACTGCGTCGCGGAAGTGATCGGGGAGATGGTTCACGGCGAACGGTGACCCAGCGTAGTCATGAAGCGATCGACAAAGAATGCCCAACCACGCAAGCAGGCCAACCCATGACTGCGTTCTACGAGGATAACCGAAATGGCGATTTAAGAAGAGGATTGATGGTAATAACGATAACTTACATGGTCAGCGCAGCAACAAGAAGCGTGGCACCGACATTAGCGGGGATGACATAAAGAAAGTAGATGGAGAAACCGATGGCGATGCCAGGCATACCGACGAAGTGGTATCGCTACCGACGGGGGAAAAATGCGGCGCACTGATTTACCAGCCGCGACGAATCAGCGGTGGTGACCTAAAATGGCCACCATGGTAGCTGAGTGAATGACCGCCAGGCCGATAACGGCCGCGCAGTGATTTATGGCGCCCAACGGGTGGTTGGCGACATCTACGAATACTGGCGACTGCCAGACGGCCCGATGATGAGACGATGGTGGTGATCGGCGAAGATGGTCGGCGGATCAGGATGGCCGCGGTGAATGACCGTACGGTGGTGGCTACGACGGTGGTCGGCAACGCAGTGGTACGATTATGCTTGGAGAATTTTCAAGGTTTAGAGCTTTCTCCTCTTTTTGCTTGACCTCCTCTCATGTAAAGAATGATGGGTTATTTATAGATTAAAGTGATGATATTTCTGTAAATAAATGCAAAATTTGAACCACTCCTCCATCGGACGGCTCAAAATGATTCCCTTGATCATCTGATGTATTTTGTGTATTTGAATGCTCAAATGAAGTCAGAATTATGAGATGGCTTAGATCCGGTCACAAGACGCCGATTTGACTATGAACACTCCATGTTTAAGAGTCGATTGATAATAAACGTTTGATCTGGGTTAGTCTTAATTCAAAATCATATTGCTTCGACATCAAGATTCGGTCGACTTAGTAGAATTTTAAGTCATATCATTGTTCCTATTTTTGGATGACATTATCTCAATCATCCAAAAATATCTATGTCAAATACTTGAAAATGACAAATTCTTCAATGAAATTTGCGGGTCCATTAACCATGCATTTTGAGAGAACAGATCTTCATGGGAGCACAAGATTATGATCACGGAAGCGAGCGCAGGGCCATGAATGTATGCGGGTACGCACAGGCCCAAGATTTTATGGTTATGGACCCATTTGGGTACACGCGCTAATGTAGCCAGCGACGCGACGCCGCTGTGCGGCCGGATGCGGAACGCTGAGCGCACGGTGATGAGCATGGGTCGGCCGCGTGGCTGAGTTCGATCGGTGCGCGATTGAGTTTTCACGCAACCCGGATCCTGCGAACGGAGAACGGTCGCAGTGATGGCTGGGTCGGTGGGCCACGGGCGATAAGCATGCACATCGCTGGGCGAAGGATCAGAAAGTGGCGCTACGCGGCGGTGGCAGGCAGTATGGTCCCAAGTCACCTGAGCATATGTCCGTTTTTGTCCATTTTGGTCCATTTTCAACGGTTTTCGACGGTTTTTCTTTGATTTTTTATCTTTTTGCCCCTATAGGAGGTCTATAAAAACCCCTTAAGGCCAAGAGAGAATACACAAATCTCATATGCTCTAATGTTCCTCTTCTTCTTAAGAGTAAGTCATTCGGAGGCATTCAAGGCCCGTAGTTCATACGGCGAGGCTGCGGTTTTCCCTCAAAAGAGGTGTCAACCATCCTCGTCGGACCGACCGGATTCGGAGGCCATCAAGGCCCGTGGTACTGCAGGATGCGCTTTTCCTCAAAAGAGGCGCCAACCGGCCCTCCTTGAACCACTGACCGGAGCGATCAAGGCGAGGTACAAGAGTCGCGGTTTTTCCTTGAAAGAGGCATCGCCGTCATGACCACTGTGTTGAGGCGATCAAGGCCTATTACATACGGGCGAGGTTTTCCCCGGAAGGCCCTCGACCCCACTGAAGCCGAGGCATCAAGTACCGTAGTTCCTACTTCTTCTTGTAGGAAGTTGGATTTCTTGAAACTCCAATGGATAGTTTAAAAGTTGACAACTGCCAAGATGACGGTAAAACATCAATTAAGAATCATCATTCGAGCAACTCAGAAAATCTGATAGATAATTTCAGAGTATCATTCTTCATGATATTACTTGCGCCATTAACTTGCATGGAAGGGGTATAATCACGAGGATTTTGACCCATCAGTTGTTGTCAAAGTATTACTACATTAACCCGCAAGAGGGCTAATCAGAGGATTTTGACCTATCCGATGTTGTCGTGTGTTGTACCGACATTAACCTCATGGGTAATTGAATCCGGGATTTTGACCCCAAGGTTGTTTGTCGAGTGTTACTGGAGATGACATTAACTGGCATGGAAGAGTCGAATAATCCCGGTAGAATTTTGACTGGCTGGTTGTTTGTTACCGATGGCGTTAACTGCAGTATGAAAGAGGTCGAATTGAATCCGCTGAGGATTTTTGACTTATATGAGGTTGTTTGTCAGAGTATTACTTGATAATGTTAACCTATATGGAAGAGGTCGAATTGAATCACCGAGAATTTTGACCTATCCGGTTGTTTGTCGAGTGTTACTTGATGATGTTAACGTATGGAAGATTAATGAACCCGCCGGGATTTTTACTATCCAGGTTATTTTTCGAGTGTTATTTGATGACGCTAACCGTATGGAAGAAGTCGAATCACCGCTAAGGATTTTGAGCCCAGTTGTTTGTCGAGTGTTGCTCGATGACGCAACCTCATGGAAGAGATCAATTCCACTAAGAATTTTGACACATCCGTGTTTGTCGAGTGATGACGCGTTAAGGAAGAGGTCAGAATCCGCCGAGGATTTTGACAGGTTTGTCGAGTGTTACTGACGTTAACATAAGAGGTCGAATCTGAGGATTTTGACTGTCAGTTGTTTGTTAAGTACTTAATGATGTTAACTGTATGGAAGAGGTCAATTGATCCCGAGGATTTTTTACCTATCCAGGTTATTTTTAGTGTTTTGATGATGATGTATGGAAGAGGTTTGAATCGCTAAGGATTTTGACGCCTGTTGTTTCGAGTGTACGATGATGTTAACCTTTATGGAAGATCGAATTGAATCCACTTTTTTAATCATATGTTATTTGTCGAGTGTTACTTGATGACGTTAACCGCATGGAAGAGAGATCAATCAATCCGAGAAATTTTGACTATCCAGGTTGTTTATCGAGTGTTACTCGATGCTAACTGTATGGAAGAGGTCGAATTGAATCCGATGATTTTGACCTATCCAAGATTGTTTGTGCGTTAACTTTTGCAGAGGTGAATTGAATCACCGGTAAATTTTGATATTCAAGTTGTCGATGGCGTTACTGGACGAAGCATGTCAATTAAATAGAATTTTGTGTTATTCGAGTGTTACTATATGGAAGAGGTCAATTGAATCGATGATTTTTGACCTATCCGGGTTGTTTGTCAAAAGTGTTACTACTGTCGCATATGGAATATATCGAATTGAATTCACTGAGAATTTTTGACATGTCCAAGGTTGTTTGTCAGAGTGTTACTCGATAATGTTAACCAGAATGAAAGAGGTTGAATTGAATCCGAGGATTTTGACTCGAGGTTGTTTGTCGTACTTTACGTTAACTTTACAAGGAAGAGGGATTGAATCTGTTGAGGATTTTGACCTATCCGAAGTTGTTTGTCTTCGCCATGACGCAACCTGGGGAGAGTGTGAAGTTTTGACCAATCAGATTTTTTGTCGAAGTCGCCGATGACATTAACTGTAAAATAGGTCAAATCAAAATATTTGTTCAACTTGTACCAAAGTTGCTCTTGATTTTGTCTTTCTCATTAGTATTATGACTTGCTTCTTCTAATAATCAATTAGATATCCGGAATATTGATTTGAATAATCTTTTGAGATTAAGAAGTCTCCAACAGGTTGAAGGATCAAAGTTTGATGAATCTTCATTCTTCTTATGTGTTCCTCGAGTAAGATTTTCTTCTATATAGTGGTGCTATTCGAACATAAAGTCGATTGTCAATCATTGACAATTTAAAGGGAATGTTCCCACGAGATGAAATCAGCGTTAGAAAACCGGTTGTGGAATCCAAAGACAATAATGTTTGAAGAATTAATAAGAAAACTACTTTTACTGAAAAAAATCAAAAGATGGAAAATCACTGAGCGAAAAATCTTCCACTATGTATATGTTTCATAGTACAAAATTTTCGATAATAGGATTACATAATGTATATAGAAGCGACAATGAGATTCGAATCGCAACAAATGTCGTATAGTCGTGATTGAACGTAAATGGTAGTAAATGATGGTGAAACAGGCGAGATCGGCGACGATGCGGTTGCGGGTGGTGACCGAGGAGATTTAATGGTCGTCAGCGTGTGAGGCAGCAGCAGGATCGCCGACGGTGATCGACAGAATTCCCGCCGACGGCCGGGTGGCGGCGGCGGACCGACGACCGGTCGATAACCAGCACGATGGCGAACGACGAAAGGATTGATGCCGCACCACGGGCTGATGGTCGACAAGCAGCAATCATAACGGCAATTACCGCGGCGACAGCGTGAATACGACGGGGACGCCGCGGTGACCGCGAGATGACGCGCAGCCGCTGGCGTAACAGCGATAAATGATCGAGCGGGCCGATCATGCCAGCGGCGCGGCACAAGAAATTCTACCGGTGGTAGCGGCCGATAACGGCGATGCGAATACTGGAGACGCGACGGTACTTGCTTTATCGGCGATGACCGGCGGAGATGGCCGACGATGGTCTATGGTGATCCATCGAAGTCGGCGATGGACCGGCGAATGACCGATGGCAAATGACGAGGCCGTTTGGCGGCAAGCACGACGGGGTGATCGACCCATCAGTGTGACATGATTACGCTTGGAGGATTTTAAAGTTTTGAGCTCTCCTTCTTCTTGCCCTCTCACGAGAGGCTATTTATAGATTGGAGGGTTGCGTTCGTAAATACATGCAAAATCCAACCACTCCTCTATCGACGGCCAAAATAATTCTCTTGATCGCCTGATGTATTTTGTGTATTTGAACGCCAAATCAATTATGAGATCTTGGATTTGTTAGATCCAAGACGCCGATTATATAAACACTCCATGTTTAAGAGTTGATTGATAATAAACGTTTGATCTGGGTTATTTTTGATTCAGAATCAGATTATTTTCGACATTAAGATTCGTACTTCGACTAATAAAATTTTAAATGTCATATCAATGCTATTATTCTAAACAAATTAAAAATATTTATGACAACCTTAAATTAATTTAGATTGAGACATTTTACTGAGAATTTATTAGTTGATAGCTTTCCAAGGACAACTCTATCGGCTCACGTCTGTATAAAAAAAATCTGCACTTCTCCGCCCCAACCTCGTCGCTCAGTCCTCGGCTGGTATCAAAGAAATCCAGAAAATGGCTGATGAGCTCCGATCGCCGGCGGCAGCAAAATTTCGAAAACCTAAGCTACCGCTAAAGGTCCGGCTAGCCGTCTCTTTCCTCTCCGCGGTAACGGACACCTCCTGCCGAGCGGACGGAACAATCAACCGTCGCCTCCTTTCCTTCCTCAACTTCCCTGCCTCTCCCAACTTTATCCCCGTCCATGGCGTCCGTACAACTGACCTCACCGTCAATCCCTCTCGCAACCTTTGGATCCGTCTCTTTCTCCCAGACACCGACCGCAGTCCTCAACGTGTCCCACTTATCGTCTTCTTCCACGGCGGAGGCTTTGCTTACCTCTCCCCGGATACCCGTGCCTATGACCAAGCTTGCCGTCGCATTGCCCGCAAGATTCCAGCGGTCGTCGCCTCTGTTAACTATCGGCTAGCCCCCGAACACCGTTACCCCGCTCCCTATGAAGACGGTATGGATGTCCTCAGATTCGTCGATTCGGGTGGAATCGACGCCGTCGCTGTTGAATTAGTTGACCCCTCCTGCTGCTTTCTGGCAGGCGACAGCGCTGGCGCCAACATCGCTCACCATGTGGCCCGCCGTTGGGCCGCCGAATGCGGTGGATGGATCAAGGTGAGGCGGTTGAGCTATCAGTCATCTTGTTTGTTGAGAGTCCTCCGTCATAAGCTCATATCAAATCCACTAATTAACCACAGCCTCACAAAATGCAACAGGTGAACTTATCAGGCATCGTCCTGATCCAGCCCTTTTTCGGTGGGGAGGAGAGGACGGAATCGGAGATCCGGCTCACTGGAGCTCCGCTAATATCGACAAAGAGGACGGATTGGCTTTGGCGGGCGTTCTTGCCGTCGGGAGATGATCGGGACCATGTGGCGGCGAATGTTTTCGGGCCGAGGCAGACACGGGTCGAGGAAGGATTCCCGCCGGCAATGGTGGTGGTCGGCGGGTACGACCCACTTCAGGATTGGCAACGGAGGTACTGTGAGGCGTTGAGGACGAGGGGAAGGGAGGTGAAGCTCGTGGAGTTTCCGGAGGCCATCCATGCCTTCTACGTTTTCCCGGAGATCACCGATGGCGATAAGATGATCGCAGAGATGGGGAGCTTCATGAGGAGTTGTCGGCAGCGTTCTGTTGCAAAAAAAATTGTTTTAGGAATATCTAAATGCTTAATTTTTATTCGGATGATAAGATAATAATAAATTAAATATGTAAGATTAAAATCTGGGCACAAAAATAAAATAAATACTCTTTCTCTTTTACAACTATTGGTGATTTTGTTATTGTTGTTTGATGTATATAATTTTATCTCTTCCTCTATAGTATATGAGATCTTAATTTGTATAAATCAGTTTTTAGAATTAAGAGTCAATAGTATGTTCAATTGCATAAGATTCTGTATAAACCTATATAAATCAATTCATCCTATTAACATAAAAATTAATCTTCAATGATAAAACCTTGAGGTTGTTTTTCTCATGAATATCTTATATTAACATGAGAACAAATTGGAAGGATACTTATATTGTTATCAACATCATATCAATTGAAAAAATTTGGCAAGTGTATACTTATACAAACTTTGTGTTGAAACATATTCAATCAAGCAATATTGAGTAATAAGTAAAAGTAAAATTTTCAAAGATTTGCATTCATAGCGACCAAACTATTACTAAAAATTTCCTAATAGCTATAATTCACTTAATTTCAAATTTATAATTATAGCTTGTTTATACATAACTATAGTTTTAGTTATGGCTTGCCGTGTAATATATTTTATTGCAATTCTTAGGGCATGCAAGCGCATATCAAGAAATTGTATTCTAAGTTGAATGCCATGAATGGATTTTTCCTAAGTCATTCGTGTGGCCTTAGCACACTCTGTTAGTGCTAAGTTTGTCTTGTTTTCACACAATGCATGGACTTGGACACACCTGGACTCTCAGTTGAATTCTTACTTGGATAGATACAAATGAGAGGTGGGGGTGGAGAAGCATCCTATTTATAGCCTCTCTCCTATGCCTAAGAACAAATTTGACACATTACACATTACATATATGTGAAGTTCTCTAGAATACTTCAACTATTCCTCTTTATAAAATAATACATTTTATAATATTATAGAGAGTCTTGGAGTCTCTAAGAATACTCTTTAAGTCTCTAGATAATTCTAGATATCTATGGAGATATGGACTTTCATAGTCTTCTGGTGGGTTCTCAACATGTGTAACGCCTTTTTCTAGAACATTCTAGTCCATATTTTGATAACTCCGATTAATCTCCTTGCCTTAGTCATGCCATGCCTAAACCCTAACCTCCTCCAGTTTTGGAGCAGCGTGACATGTAGCTGCACAATATGACAACTAGTATTAAATAGGAATAAACTATCTTAAATATTTATGTTTAAACCCCTAAATAATGTATCAACTTTCATATTATTTTTTGAGTCAACTTTCAAATTTTACGTACAAATTTTTTTTTTTAAAGTTATTTCTTTTATCAATTATTTTTGAGTAAATTGAATAATTAAAATGTTCATTTTAAATTAAGTGAATAAAGCATAAAGTAATTATTTCTAAGTTAAAATTTTAATTTTTTAGGTTCTTTGTTTTAAATTTAATAACATAAATTTTCATATATATATATATATATCTATATATATACACACACACATATATACACATCTTTATACCTTATAAAATATTAGCTTGATAATAATTTAATAATAAAATAAATTCATAAATCTTTGCATACAAAAAATTACTTGAAAATATTTCATTTTAAGTTTTAGAATTACTCCTATGAAAACTTAAATAATATTTAAATGATTTAGCTTAATATATACGAAATTTAAAATAAGTTTTATTAAATTATAATTTTTATATGAAACGAGCATGTATTTTTTTTTTAAAATCTGTTAAGTATTAGTAAATAATATGATTTCATTATTATAAAAAAGTTATAGTGAAAATTTAGAAATAAGTTATAGTTATATAATTTTATAGTTATACATAAGTTTTCATAATATTATTCATAAACTACCAAATAAAATTTTAACTTCAATATTTTGTAATAATAAATTTATATTGTTAATAATAGTGAATGTATTTAAGAAAAATCATTTTCTATTTTGTTATACAAATCACAAAATGTTAGAAACTTGTTACAAATTTTGTACATTTCACGTTTCATAATTACTACATAAGTTAAGTATGTATGACAATAATTCTTAAAGTTAGAAAAAATATATTTTAATCAATTTATATATGAAAATATTTATGAATTTATTCTTTAAACAATTTAATATCAAAGTACTTTTTATAAAACCTAATATAAATATTAATTATTATAGTGCCTTTAAAATTTATCTTATTAAACATACAAATTAAATGAAGCAAAAAATATATATGTTGCGTGCTAGAAAACCAGTTGCGGTAGAGTGAAAGTTTAGCCTTAGCCTTGTTGTGAAATCCAGCACACACATATATATTTAAAGAGTGAACAAAACTAATTTTACATGAAAACCAAAAGAGGAAAAATCATCAGGCCTAAAAAAGCTTCCACTATGTATATGTTTGAGTACAAGATCTTCCCGATACCGAGATTACAGAATTGTATATGAGAAAGGAACAACTGCTATGTGATAGCGATCAGGTTGTAACAGTTGCTAGTAGTAGCAGATGATGGTGAACTATGCGGAGCAATCACCGGTGAAAATGAGGAACACGCGAAACGCAGGAACAATCACCGTAGAAATGCGGGCAATCACCGCGTAAACGCAGGAACAATCAGCGTAAAACACATGGAACAATCACCGGTAGAAGTCATCATGATGAGAGACAAGCAGGATCAACGGCAGACGGTGCGGCGGCGGTGATTAAGCCGAGCGGCGCGACGGTGCTTAGAGGATCTTTAGAGCTCTCTCTCTCTCTTGCCTCCTCATATGAGGAATGAGGCTATTTATAGAATGGAGGTGGCGTTTATAAATACATGCAAAACCCGTACTAATTTTCATCGACTCAAAATGATCCCTTTGATCATTTGATGTATATTAAACATTTGAATGCACAAATGAAGTCAGAATTTAGAGATCTTGGGCTTGTTAGATCCGACTCGTCGGGATGCTCGGTTTGACTATAAACACTCCATATTTTGAGAGCTTTTTAGGGGTTTAACTCATATCCCAAAGTTTCCAATGATATTTTAAGTTCTTGATCTTGACCAGTTTCAACTTCAGATCAGCTTGCTTTTAACATCAAGATTCGTGCTTCGACTAGTAGTATTTTAAATGACATATCAGTTGCCCCTCTATTTTTGGATGATATTATCTCAATCATCCAAAAATATATGTCAAATAATGAAAAATAGCAAATTCTTCAATGATATTTGGGGGTCCATTAACTACACATTTTGATTAGATAAATCTTCATAGGAGCACAATATTATGACTATGGAAGCAAATGTAGGGTTGCAGATGAGTATAAGTATGCGTGGGCAGGAGATTTTGAGGTTACGGAGCTTTCCAGTCCTACGGAGCTTCAGAAGGCCCTCAGACGCGCAAGCCTGCGGCGGCTTGGGGCGCAAGACTGTGAGCGGGTCGGCAGTCAGCGCAGGTCGCTCCTCGACGGGTCGGAACGGATGCGCTGCGAGTTCGTACGGGTAAGGCGGAATGAGCGGGTTGAACGCTGTCGGCGGCGCCATGCGCCACGTCGAGCGGTTACGCCTCGGTTGCGACGACGCCTGGATGCCGGCGCTACTCAACCAACGACGGTTTTGATGGTTTTAGGCGGTTCCAGCTTTGGATAGTTTTATCCTTGCCCTATAGGGGTCTATAAAACCCCAGGGCCAAGGGTGTCAAAAAGCTCGTTGTTCGCGAACTCGGTTCGTGCTCGTTAGTTAATGGTTTAACACGAACAAATATTTCAGTTCGATTTATAAATGAGCGAACACGAACAATCCTTTGTTCGATCGGTGTTCGATTTAGCTCGAAATAAATAAATAATTTATATTAAATTTTATTTAAAATATAATTTATGTCATTAAATATTTTAAAATTGATATTTAATTTAATTATAAAATTAGTTTAAAAAAATTTAAATAAAATAAGCTAAAATATATTAGTAATAATTATTATAGGTTTTTTTTATAATTATGCTTACTATTCTGTTTAGGTTTTAGCTCACATTAGTTAATCCCAGCCGTATGAATTTATATTAACGGATGGGATTTAAAATAAAACGAGCGAGCGATATCTGATATTGCCCTCGTCTCTCGACTCGTTCCGCATTTCGACCGCAGCCCTCTCGACTCTCGAGTCTCGACTCTCTGCCTCTCGACTCTCTGCCCTAATCCTGTAAGTCGCTCGACTCCCTCTCTTGTCTCAGTGTTTTGACCGCCGGATTTCTACTCTTGCGAGTTGTGAGTTTCACGAGTTGAAATGATAATATCTGTAAGTATGGGTGTAAATATGGTCGCGATCTCTGATCTTCTATAGTTTGGTACCGGATATTGTTTTCTTTTCTTTTTTCCATCATCGGTTTCATGTTAAAAAGCCCTATACATTGTGGTCGTGATATCTAGTTTTCTAGGGTTTGTAACCGAACACAATTTTCTTTTTTCTTTGGTCGCGATCTCTGGTTTTATTCTTATTTTAAGCAGTTCTTTTATTCTTAGTTCTTACTATGGAGATGCAGTGGAGAATCCGAGAATATGCATACCTTTATTTCACCGTTAACATGCGTTGCTTCTACTTCGATTTCATGTTAAAAGGAGAAATGTTCTACTTTTATTGCATGTCTGCTATCATTATTTTCTTCTTTTATGAAGCTTCTACTTCGGTTTCATGTTAAAAGGAGAAATGCTCTTAAGCTTTTACAATTTGTGACTCTGATTTTTCATTTGTAGACTTGAGTCACTTGATAATTGATATCTGTGCTATATGTTGTTGTCTCTAGACCTCTGGTATTGAAATGCTCGGCTTATTTGGTACATGTATGATATTCTACATCTTATGCATATGCTTGTTATGGATGATTGGTTATTCTTTGTAGGTTATTAAAATGCTTGAAGTGCTTATTTCGGTTTGTCTATCCGCCATTATTCTTGTCTCGTTATTTGGGAGCTATATATTGTTGTCTTTGATTTCTCATTTTCTTTTACTCTTCTCGGTTCATTCTAATTTGTCTGACTCTCCGCCATTATTCATTGTCTGTTATTTGGGAACTATATATTGCACTCGTTAGATTTTTTCATATTTTTTTACTCTTCTCATTCTAATTTGTCTTTTACCATTATTCATTGTCTCGTTATTTTGAAAATATATGTTGCAAAATTTTTTCGTTGGCATGGATACTATTTATTTTGGTTCTACCCATTACTTTGTTGTCTCTGTTGGCATGGATACTATTTATTTCTGTTCGGCCATTATTTTGTTGTCTGTTGGCATGGATACTATTTATTGATGATTTGGTCGATAGTAGATTAGCTTAATTATGTATATCTTGGAGTTGCAATTTTTTTTGATGATAAATGAGAAGAGTAATGAACATTGAATATGGAGTTTAGTATGAAGATTGGAGAGTGTATGTGTATGTGGTCCTAACTCATATTTTCTTTTTTATTTAGTGTACAATCATGTCTAATGTGGATCATTCTACTACATCATGTGGTGATGATTTAGTCGTAATGATATACCAAGTACTTCACAATAAGTTGAATCGAGGAGCATACACTTGAGACTACTAGTCGATGTCAACCCTAAGAGAGGTAGGAAGAGAGTATCTTCGTGGGAGTATTTTATAAACCACTTCAGATGGGGAGAGTATACCCTCTTTACAATGCATATATTGTCGAGAAATTTCATAAATCAAAAGCGGCACAACTTCACAACTTTGCGACATGTGAAGGAATGTGAAAAATCAAGGCCAAGAAGTGTTGAATTGCACAAAAGGCAAAAAAATTAAATTTTATGCCTTTTGATGTCAATTCAAATTGAGATTCCATTATTCCATGCCCCAAAAAATTATGATCATCTTGATTAGGAGATAATTGCAAAGATGATTATTGTGCATGAGTATCCGTTTAGGATGGTTGAGCATATGTGGTTTAATATTCTTTTGAAGGTGTTGAATCCCAATTATGAGAGAGTATCTAGACACACAATTAGAAGTGATTGCATGAAAGTTTATGAAAAGGAAAAAGAGAGATTGAAAACTTTTCTTAAGAGCATTCATAGAGTTTCTTTGACTGATTGTTGGATATCAAATCAAAGCTACATGTGCTTAACAATTCACTTTATTGATGATTCTTGGCAGTTGTATAAGAGAATCATCAGCTTTATTGAGCTTGATCCTCCACACCTTTTAGTTTTTTGACTATTTTCTTTGTTAACATGCTACATGATCTCTCCTATTATTTTATCCGCCTCTTGTTAATTGCGTGATTATCATTATGATTATGCTTTTGCTTTACTTGATTTTAACTATATCTGTTTAAATGAATGGACTTATGGCTAGCTTGTCTATTATCATGGCGAACCGGACTATTGAGTTTACTCTGCAAGCCGCTTTGGGTGTTATCTCTGATTATCTTTTATTGGAATTATTTGTGGTGGGGAGCAACCCTTTACTGCTTTCTTCTAATCTCTTGTATTCCCATCTCTTCTCGATAGACTGTAATTCTGGTAATTTAGTGGGGTATCTTTTCCTTTACATTTGCTGTTTCTAACTTACAACAAGGAGGTTTCTTTTTGGTTTGGTTCTTTGTTTGCTTGCTGGTTTTGCTCTTTGTGCATTACACATTTGCTGGTTGGTTTTGTTCTTTGCATCCTTATTGGGCTATGATAAGATCTTTTGATGCTACACATTTGGAACGATACTATTATTAATGTGTAATATCACTGGATATTACACATTAATATAATGAAAACTATAAATAGATGTATGAGATGCAACTTAGCTTGATATTTGTGTATGTATTTTCAAACAATTTAATTTAATTTTGTGATTATATTTTGTCAATTTTTTGAATGTCTATCATTTAATCAATGATAGTTAGCTTAATAGTTTGGATTTTTTGGAACACATGCTGCACTTATTTTTATTTTTTTTGTGATTTCATTATCATTTTTTTGTGATTTCATTTTGTCAATTTGGAACAAATGCTACACTTATTTTCATTTTTTTTACAGATCCTGGTCTTATTAAGTTTAATATTTCATTTTATCATCTTTTGAATGTCTAATATTCATACACCATTAAGCTATCAAGATCAACGACATTTATTTTAGTTTCGAGCTCACTCCTAATATTTATTTATAAATTTTTTGCTAGTTTTATTAACATAAAGTCGATTCTGATTTTGAAGATTTAAGATTGGTTGGATTTTGAAGATATATGAAAGCTTGAATATAAAACTTTAACATTAAAGCATTTAAAGATTGATTTGATTAGAAATTTATATTTGGAAATTGTAATTTCATTATTTTCTTAGCTTTTATTTTTTGAAATTGTAAGTTGTATATGATCATATAAAATTTTAGGTTGAATTTATTTTAGAAAGTCAGTAAATCAGAATTTGTAAATTATATAAGTTATGAATTTGTAAATTTGTATATGTATATGATATATGATCTTTAAATTTTGTTGTATAAATTAGTATTTGAAGTTATGTTCAATTTTGTGTAAAAAAATGATTTTGAATCTCTTATTGAAAATCATTTAATTTAATAAAATAAATTTTAATGTATATAATTTTGATTTTGAATCTTTGAATGAATCTCTAATTTTAATTTTTTTTTGTAACAAAGCTTTTTTTTAGTGTAAAAATAATAATTATGATTGTATATAATTATTTTGTATAATTGTATATTTTTTAGCTTTAATTTTTGTCAATAGTATTTCAGTTTTTCACTGCATAAGATTTTAATAATTATTTTTTAATTAAAAATAAAAAAATAAAAATTATTAAAATATAAAATCGAGCTAATTTCGAGCCGAACACGAGCCTAAAACGAACATGAATATTTTTTGAGCCAAACACGCAGAATAAGCTATTTCAAAACGAGTCAATTTGAACAAAATAATAATAAGCGAGCGAATCTGAACAACATTTCGGCTCGCTGGGGTTTTCGTTTACACTAGGAGAAGGCACATTCTCTTCTTCTTAAGAGAAGGTCGTTTGGAGGCGATCAAGGCCCACGGTACTTACGTCATTGTTCCGGTTTTCCCTCGAAAGAGGCATCAACCGGCCTCGTCGGACCGTCCGGGTTTGGAGGCGATCAGGGTTCGCGATACTTACGTCGTTGTTCCGGTTTTCCCTCGAAAGAGCGGTCAACCGGCCTCGTCGGACCGTCTGGGTTTGGAGGCGATCAAGGCTCCGTACTACGTTATTATTCAGTTTTCCTCGAAGAGGCATCAACCTCGTCGGGACCATCCGGGTTTGGAAGCGATCAAGGCCCCGTACAGTCGTTGTTCAGTTTTCCTCGAAAGCATCAACCGACCTCGTCGGACCGTGTCGGGTTTGGAAGCGATCAAAACTGTTCCGGCGATAGTGATGATAAATGGTGGTAGCGTCGATAGTGGTGAGATGGCACGATGATGAGTGGAATGGCGCGATGATGGTGGCGGAATGCCTGATAATTAATGGCTGTACGATGTAGCAGCGTGGCCGGCTCAGGTTAGCGTCAGCGAGGTAGTAGCAACAGCAATGGTAGTAATGAGTCAGCAGTTAGCGCATTAGTAGTAGCGAGATGGCAACGTTAGTGATAACCGCAAATTACCGGTGATGGTGAGCGATGGCAAACAGCAATGCTCGCGGAACTTGAGGTTATGGCCGCGAAGTGGTTAGCGCAACGTAGCAGTAATTAATAAGCGATGCGTCAGTAGTCAGCAGCGAGATAGCCGTGCGATATGTGTGACCAAGAAATTATCCAGCGATAATTCAGCAATAGCGATATGGGCGAACCAGCGGCAGTAGTCAGCAGCGGACCGGCTTCTGAGGTTCGGCGATAGTCAACGATAATGGCAACAGTAGTCAGCGGCAGTGACCGCCAGGCGGTAGCGCATGATCGGTCGTAATGTCAGCGGGGTACCGGGCGATGATGATTTTGACTATCGAGATGTTTGTTATAGTGTTACCCATGGCGTTAACTGTGGAAGAGGTTGAATTAATCAGAGATTTTGACCCATCCGAGGTTGTTTGTCAGAGTGTTATCCGATGACATTAACCTATATGGAAGAGGTTGAATTGAATCCGCTGAGGATTTTGACCCATCCGAGGTTATTTGTCAGAGTGTTACCCGATGATGTTAACCTGTGTGGAAGAGGTTGAATTGAATCTGCTGAGGATTTTGACCCATCCGAGGTTGTTTGTCGAGTTTTGATTGATGATGTTAACACTATAAGTGTGCAAAGTTTGCACCTATCAGAGATTGTTTATCACGGTCTTTACTTGGTGACGTTAACACACTTAAGAGGAAGAATCGAATTGAGATTTTGACCCATCAAGGTTGTTTGTCGAGTGTTACCGATGCGTTAACACTTGGAAGAGGTTGAATTGAATCCGCTGAGGATTTTGACCCATCCGAGGTTGTTTTTCATAGTATTACCTAATGATGTTAACCTGTGTAGAGTATGTGCAAAGTTTGTACCTATCCGAGATTGTTTATCACAGTCTTTGCTTGGTGACATTAACCTGCATAGAAGAGTTCGAATCGAATCCGCTGAGGATTTTGACCCATCCGAGGTTGTTTGTTAGAGTGTTACCCGATGACATTAACCTGTGTGGAAGAGGTTGAATTGAATCCTGATTGACCCATCCAGATTGTTTGTCAAAGTGTTACCCGAGGCGTTAACGTATGGAAGAGGTTGAATTGAATCCGAGGATTTTGACCCATCCGAGGTTGTTTGTCATCGTGTTACCCGATGACGTTAACCTGTACGGAAGAGGTTGAATTGAATCCACTGAGGATTTTTGACATATCCGAGATTGTTTGTCGTGTTAGATGATGTTAACCTATGGAAGAGGTCACCAAGGACCTTTTGACCTCTCCTAAGTTGTTTGTCAGAGTGTTACCCGATGACGTTAACATGTGTGGAAGAGGTTGAATTGAATCCTCTAGGGATTTTGACCCATCCGAGATTGTTTGTAAGAGTGTTACCCGATGACGTTAACTTGTATGGAAGAGGTTGAATTGAATCCGCTAAGGATTTTGACTCATCCGAAGTTGTTTGTCAGAGTGTTACTCGATGACGTTAACATGTGGAAGAGGCCGTGGGAAGTCCACCAAGGACCTTTTGACTATCTAGGTTGTTTATCGGTGTTACGCGATGGCGTTAACTGTTGGAAGAGGTTGTGGGAAGTCCACGAAGGACCTTTTGACCTATCTTAAGTTATTTGTCAGCGTGTTACCCGATGACGTTAACCTGTATGGAAGAGGTCATAGGAAGTCCACCAAGGACCTTTTGACCTATCCTAGGTTATTTTTCAGAGTGTCTACTTCGATGACGTTAATCTGTGTGGAAGAGGTCGATTAGAACATCCGTTTGTGGATTGTAGCCAAAGTTGCTCCTTAACCTTGACCTTTTTCATTAGTATTACTGGCTTGCTTCTCGAACTGATAATTAATTAGATATCTAAAATATTGATTTGGATAATCTTTTGAGATTAAGATTTTCCCCCTAGTTTCTGATAAAATCTGAAGGAATGGAGTTTGATGAATCTTCATTCATTGCTTGTGCTCCTTAAAAGCTTGAATTGCTCCACCTGGATGGTGGTTTTGATCTTGTTGGAAACTTGTATAATCTTTTGAGATTAAGAGTTGCCCCTCAGTTTCCGACAAAATTTGCAGGAACGAAGTTTGATGAATCTTCATTCTTCGTTTGTGCTCCTTAAAAGCTTGAATTGCTCCACCTGGATGGTGGTTTTGATCTTGTTGGAAAACTTAGATAATCTTTTGAGATTAAGAGTTGCCCTGGTTTTAAAAATCAAGGAAGCAGATTAATGAATCTTCATTCTTCGTTTGCGCTCCTTAAAAGTTTGAAATGCTCCACCTCGATGGTGGTTTTGATCTTGTTGGGAAACTTGGTAGCCATAAAGATGAAATAATGAATCGGTTCCAGTCAAGCTGACTGCGTGCAAGAAAACCGATTCGGTAGAGTAAAAGTTTTTAGCTTAGTTGTGAAATCACACACACCGATATTTAAGAGTGAACAAGAAAACTCGAATTTTTACGTGGAAAACCTCAAAGAGGGAAAAACCACGCTAGCCTATAAAAGCTTCCACTATGTATCTATTTGAGTACAAGATCTTCCGTCGGATTACAATTGTATATGACAAAGGAACAACTATGTGACAATGATCAGGTTGTAGATTCTTAGTAGTAACATGATGGTGAAGCTGCGGAAAATCACCGGTGAAATCTGAGAACAATTCGGCAATCGTGAGCAACAAGTAGAAATCAGGAAGCAATCACGCGGCAATGCAGAACAATCCGGCAATCACGAGGAACAATCACTAGTAGAAGTCATCATGATGGCAAATTGACAGGCAGAGATCGGCGGCGTAGCGGTGGCGGTGGTTGACACCGTTGAGTGGCGACGATTGTGCTTGGAGGATCTTTAGAGCTCTCTCTCTCTCTTACCTCTCTCATATGAAGAATGAGAGTATTTATAGAATGGAGGTGACATTTCTATAAATACATGCAAAACCCCTCACTCCATCATGGACGGCTCAAAATGATCCCTTTGATCATTTGATATATCTTAAACATTTGAATGCTCAAATGAAGTCGGAATTTAGAGATCTTGGGCTTGTTAGATCCGGCTCGTCGAGACGCTCGATTTGACTATAAACACTCCATGTTTTAAGAGCTTTTTAAAGGCTTAACTGATATCCCAAAATTTTCAATGATATTTTAAGTTCTTGATCTTGACCAGTTTCAACTTCGAATCAGCTTGCTTTTAACATCAAGATTCGTGCTTCGACTAGTAGTATTTTAAGTGACATATCAAAACCTAATATAAATATTAATTATTATAGTGCCTTTAAAATGTATCTTATTAAACATACAAATTAAATGAAGCAAAAAATATCTAAATAAGAAATAATTAATTTAGATCATATTCACTTCCGAAATTAGTTATTTTAATTAATATATTTGCTCAAAATATCTAAGGCTATAAAAAAAGATCTAATCATATATTTTTATTATTTTTGTAAAACCAACATCAAACAATTTTAAATACCTCAAATTTATAGCCACGGTTTAAAAAAAAATACAAAAAACGATATTATGCCACGTCAATAAAAACTTGTGGCACGTATGCACCATTTGGTGCACTTCAAAACTCGTGTTAATTGTGTAAAATAGTAAGTTTAGATGTTAAATATGTAAATAGAGAAATTTGATGTGGTATTAGGGCTGCAAATGAACCGAACCAAACCGAGCCAAGACTTGTTCAGGCTTGAGTTCGGTACACCAGCGACTCGAGCTTCGTTTGAGCTCGTTTTGAAGCTTGGTAGTTCAGTGTTCGAGCTTCGGTTCGTTTAGCGGAGATGTTCAAGCTTGGTTTGTGTTTGGTTCATTTACAGTTAATCGAGATCTTATCGAGTAGCTTGATTGGAATTATAAACGAGCTTAATCGAGTATCTTAACGAGCAATAATTAAACAAAATTAACAGCCTTCGGCGAAATAAGCGATCCTAAACAAGCCTTAACGAGCACGAGCGAGCCTTAATAAGCGTAGTAAAGCGAGCCTAAACAACAACGAGCTTGAGCCTTAATGAGCAACAAGTAAAGCGAGCCTAAACAAGCCTTAACGAGCTTTAAGCCTTAACGAGCCTAAATGAACAAATAAATGTATTTAAAATAAGCATTTAACAATCATGAATAAACAAACAATATAAATTTGTAAAAGAAGAAATTTTTACTTTATTTAGGTAAGAAGAAATTTTTTACATTTAAGAAAAAAAAATAGATAATAGACTAAAACTAAGTACAATAAAATAAAATTACATTAACTAACAACCCAAAGAAAAATAAAATGAAGGAGATAAACATCATAAAGCAAAGAAGTAGCAAGGCCAACCAAAAATGGAGGACCGAGGTAGACATATATCATATCCCAACACCGAACACTGAGCATTTGTCAGTAAGTTCCATCCTTCTAACTTCCCTAGAATTATACACAAAAGAATTATGCAGAATTATATAAGAAATATGAAGAAGATTACCACCTTATGAGTAGTATACCAAGTAGTATAACAAGATTTGAGATTACCATTTTTTTTGTTTCTCATTTTAGAGCTCAACTCAAATAAGTTTAATGGAAGAATACCCTTTCAATCAATTCGCTCTCCAACTCAAAGATGTCAATAAAGAGTATTAAAAATCGCATTAATAGAAAATTTAACCACAAAAGTTATTTTCTCCAAATCTGAATCGTGAAAAAACAAAAAATTTAACTAGTTGCAAAGTTCAATTCTCCAGATCTGAACTGTGAAAAAATAGAAAATTTAACCAGTTGCAAAGTTCAATTCTCCAGATCTGAACGGTGATAACACATAATTATGGCAATCAGAAATATCAATGGAAAAGAACAAGAATAATTGAATGAGTCTATCCAAGTTCCAACACAGAAATTTGAAATAATTCTTGCTGCACAGTGCACGCATAATAAAATTTGAAATAAAGAAAACAAGAATAAGTTCAAGATGCAAGTCCTCGGTTTAAGAGACAAGTGGGAACAACCGAACAACAACAAAACCTTTGAATTGGACATCAAGAGATAAGGAAACTCCTATCATGAGCAATACAAGCACAGCCCTAGGGACAAATTGATTCATTCTTTTAAATCTCAAAAGACTTTCTTCATGCTCCTATCATGTTTGAATCCACTAAAGACTTAAATTCAGAATTATGCAAAGTTCAAGCTCAGAAATGCACCAGTTTGCAAAAAAATAGATTACAGATGGGCAGAAATGTAGGGGGAATACCCCAAATGACATCATTAACATTCCAACTTTCAACATAACGTAAAATTCACACATATAAGTATAATTCCTGTAACAAAATTAACACATCCGACATCCTGAACAAAATTTCTTGTTCTTTCAGAAATTTAGAATAACAATGACGTGAAGCTTCTACTAGTTCACAAATACATTTTTCAAACCAATTTTCTATTTGCATCTTAACCAAATGCATTTACTGACATAAATGTGAAATCACTCATCATGTTTGAGTCCATCAACTCTAAAATCACAAGAACAAAATCTTAAATAACCTTGAATCGGCCAAACCAATCAGTTCGGTGCCAAACCATATAAAAATGCTGTGACATTATTGCCTTTTCAATAACCAAAAGATATCATAAATAATGAACAGCAGCCAATTGTTTGAAAATGGGCTTACCAATCATTGCAAGCCTATCAACCACAACATGAACAATATTCAATATGGCAGTACAATCAAGTTATCAACCAATATTGGCTCGAGCTCGATAAAAATTATGCATCACATAGTATCTAGTACCATCAACTCTAAAAGAAAGGGCAACAAACATTACATTGAAGATCCAAATTCTATAGAGTAAGTACCATCACAGATTCACAAATACATTTTAATAGGACCTCAACATAATGGCTACCAGCAATACTTAAAGAGAAGGGCAACTACTACTATAGTACATATCATTCATTACAACAATCACTACCAAATAGAACCTAATAATAATATCATCATTGCTTTCATTGCCAATCTTTGGATCAATACTATTTCAACCATAAAAAGAATAATGTCATTATGTAAATGTGCATAACTAAGCATCTAGCATTCATGAATAACAAAAATTGACAAAAATTAATGTGCATAAACTAAAACTGTACCTGAAAGGATGAAAGTTTAAGCTAAATGCTTAGTAGCACCGTCTTCGATATGAAAAAATAAGTACTAATCTTATGACATTCAGTACTTCATAAAGAGTTCAAGAGAAAAAAATAATAATACATCAAATTAGTTCAAATTCAGTAGAGTTTCATTTCAAAGTTCCAAATATTGACTCCATGACATCTCAAGGTAAAAGAACTTCTTTCAACTCCTCTTTGCCTGCATAAACATAATTTACATAAGATATTAATGTCAAAATAGCTAAATTTGTAATGCATAGTAAATTAAATTTAGCCACTAACCTTTGCCTTTTTTTTAATTCAGTAGAAACTACGATACCACTCCCACATAATAAATATTGAACTATTTTTGTATCTAAAGAAGCACGATATTGATCAATGACTCTACCACCGCACTAAAAGTTGATCGAGGCAATCAAGTTATTGGAATAGAAAGTATATCGAGGCCATCCTTGATAAAATAATGATATTTAACACTTTTGCCTTCCACCAACCTAAGCAATCAAAGTTATTTGAGTTCTCACTCTGAATGACAACCCCATCATCCAAATAAACAT
Organism: Cymbidium sinense; assembly: GCA_021442155.1. Lineage (NCBI taxonomy): Eukaryota > Viridiplantae > Streptophyta > Magnoliopsida > Asparagales > Orchidaceae > Cymbidium > Cymbidium sinense. The sequence continues at coordinate 48,145,876 of CM038218.1, forward strand.
CAAGCTCAGATGTAACTGTTTGATTAGTGTAATCTGTTCTGATGTAAGTCTCATACTTCCTCTTTCCATATACTGGTCTCCCCTTAAAATTACAAACACTTCCCGAAACACAACTTGAATCACCTTCTAGAACAATCTTGTCTACATTATTAGCTCTATAATCCTCAACATACTCATTATAAAGTTCATATAAATTTTGACGCATTCTCACCAATGTGCATCTGCAATTTCTTCAGTACATAGGGTTGAATGCAAAATTTATCATCTTCATTTTATTGGGGTCTAAAACAAAGACCTACCGAAATTAAAAGATTGCAACTTCCCAATATTTGTCAAATTTCCTTTCATTTGGATTGCCATTTCCTTAACATGTGGGTTCCCACTAAGAGAATTGTCATCCAACATCTCTTTGATCCCCCACAATCCTGACAAAAATAAGTTAGAGGTAGGATATTCGGAACCTATGATAATTAAAAATTAAATTAAATTAAGTGACTATAATGTAAATGAGTTGCAGTAATAATTAGAAAATATGCAAAGTTTAGAAGTAAACCTGATATCAATTCTGTGGCTTGACTAAAAAGCTCAAGAAAAGAATAAACATCCTCTAATTTTGCCCAATCTTCTTGACTTGGACATAAAGTGTAACACGGATCTCTATCTTGAAACCTTGGGAAAACTTCCGTGAACTCTAATGCAGAAGATAACATTGTATAAGTAGCATTCCATCTAGTGACGCAATCTAAAATCAATTTCTTTTTAGGTAAATGCAACTGTTGGGCTATCTCGCTGAACATCACTAATCGATGCTGTGAAGCATATTTGACACTATATCTCTAACCAAATCAATTGTACTTTTAATTTCAGAAATCCCATCTTGAACTAACAAATTCAAGATATGTGCACAACAACGCACATGAAAAATTCTTCCACCAAGAGGAAGTTTCTTGTGGAACTCTAGACTAGCTTTCAACATATTAACTGCCAATGTATTGTATGCTGCATTATCTACTGTTATTGTTGCAACTTTATTTTCAATGCCCCAATCCTTTAAGCACTTATACAATATGTCATGTATATTTCTATGAGGCACATCAACAAAATTAAGCACTCTTTTTGCATTCCAATCAAGATCTACAAAATGACACATCAAGACCATATAATGTATATCTTGACGATTTCCATAAATCGGCCAGACACTAACTCTATTGACGCTATCTAATAAGTGTTTCAATCTTTTTTCCAATTTCATAACTTGTTACACAATCATTTCTCACAACATTCCGCGTGAAATCCTTTCATAATGTGGACTAGCTTTTCATGACAATGTTGAACATCTCATATTCTACAAATTTAAATGGCAACTCATGTACCATTATCATATGAGAAATTAATTCCCTTATCCTAGCATGATCATATCTCCAATTAGCAACACTACAAGCACTCACAGAGTCAATGGTACCTGCAATCATAGATGTTATAACTCTGCAATCATAGTTTTTAAATTTTTAAAGCTAAAAAAAACTGGAAACTAGGAAAGAACAACCACAAAACATAAACTATGCCAAATATTCCTGCGTACATTTTCACCTAGTATTGAAGAGAATCATATAAGCTCAACAATATTGCAAGGAAAAAGATAATGAGAAAGGAATCTAGAGAAAAATTAAAATAATATAGTGCCTCTAAGAAGTAGCACGAGGCAAAACTCAATCTCCTTCCAGCTTTACACTTCATCAAAACCCTGAAATAAACCTTATACAAGAAGTCTCCCCATCAACAAAGACCCTTAATAAAATTGATAATAAGCCACTGGAACAATCTTCTCAAAAGTATGCTCATCCTAACATTATTTCTCAAAGCATAAAAAACAAAATTTGCAAATTATTATCATAATCTAATGGATATCTAATAGAGATGATGCAGCACAAAAAACTATTATAAAGCATGATCATTATGATAAATTGCATGCAAATGAAGCAAGTTGATTAAATGGAGAAATTAATGTTCCTCCCATATCCACATGGCGCCTGCTCTCCAAGGCAAGCATTTAAGATCAATCATCAACTTAATTTGTTTTGTTACAAAATACACATTTTAACAAATTTTTCATTCATGCCACTTAAAAAAAATCCTAGCATGATTATATCTCCAATTAGCAACACTACAAGCACTCACAGAATCAATGATACCTGCAATCATAGATGGTTGAATTGAAAGATTAAGTTGCCCTTCAGGCTGCACCATCCTCCTACCACAATGAAGTAAATGTCGCTTGTATTGTGTAGTAGCACCACCTTTGCTCTTTGTAAGCTTATGCTTACAATGATTACACTGTACCTTCTCAGTACCATCATTGAGTTTGATCAAAGTAAAATCATTCCATACTGATGATGTTTTTCTTCTTACTTTTTTAGCAAAAGGATCAGCTTTCTCTATCTGATTGTCATCAATTGGTACAATTATGTTTCTCATATGCATCTCTACATCTGGGCTCGATGAGGACCCTACACTAAACTCTCTCATAGGCACCAGATAGGACTAACAGGGTCCTATAGATCGACATCTTCCTTTGAATGACTAGAAGACATACCTTCAATATAAACAGTAAATAAAGATGAGCAATGAAAAGTAGATAATGCTTGAGCAATAATTAGTATATAAAAAGTAAAAAAGATCATATAATTCTTCCCCCATCACACCCATTGTAATAAAGGCCTATCTTCAGCATAAGGCTGCAAACGAACCGAACCAAACCGAGCCAAGACCTGTTCAGGCTTGAGCTCGGTAGCACACCAAGTCAAAAAAAACCAAGCCAACACAGGCTGAAAAGATTGGATTCAATATCACAAGGTAATAAGTACAAAATTGATTAAAATTGGTAATACCAACAACCATTCCAGCATCAGAATCCAACTGAAAAGCACCACTACTCTGATCAGAAAGCAAGACCATAACCAATTAAGAGCCGAAAACACCACTAACCAAATAACCACCAGCAGCAATCAGCATAACCTAAAACAGCCACCCAGAAGACAAATTGCAAGAGGGATTTGCCGGAAATATGCAACAATATAGCAAAAGAAGCTCAGTATTACCCACGTCATTAGAATTGATCATAAAAACAACCACCTCAGCCAAATAACCAAATATGAAATAACCACCAACACGCAACACCGCAACAGGTTACAATAGAACATAAAGCACCAAATGATTGAACAAATGTAAGAAAAATCAAAGACTAAAAGAGGGCATAACCCAAAATCTCAAACTGCCAAACATAAACTTAACATTAAAAAAAATTCGAAGCCTCCATGATTTGTCAAAACAATCGAAATTATTTAGGCATAACCGGATAAATAAACAATGACATAATGGAAATATACCAATCAAACTTCTCCACAAAGATTTTCCTCTCATTACTTAGAGTTCACAAGAAATGACACTAACATGATTCCTCTTCGTCAACTCGACATAAACCTAAACCGAAATTAATAAATCACTTACCTTGGCCACAAAATATACCACAATGAAACTCTATCAAGAAACCAAAATCTTTCTCTTCCGTTCCGCGGCTATAGCCTCTGGCCCTCTAGGGTTTTCTTTGTGGCTTTGCGGAGTTGCGGGGAAGAACCGAAAGGAAGAGAAATGAGGATTGAGGCGAGTGAAAGGGGGAAATAGCCTAAGCCCGTAAGCCGCTTACTCGCTTAGGGTTATCGCCTTATCGGGATATCGGGATCGGGCCGATCGGCCGTCCATCATTAAACGACGACGGACGAAGGCCGAGACTGAGCCGCGGTGGTCGAACGGACGACGAACCGGACTGACCGGTTTAACTATTAAGGAATTATCAATTAGGGATGATTGGATCAATCGCCTTAAAATACTTAAATACCGATATATATATTATGTAATATTAAAATTAAATTAAGAAATATTATGCTTTTATTATATAATATTAAAATTAAATTCATATAAATATACATATATTTTTATTTAATTAATGTTTACATTTTTTTTATAAATGTCAAGTATGTTCATGAACATTAAACGAGATTGTTCGGTATGTTCGTGAACATTAAACGTATTGTTAGTATGTTCTGCCGAGCCTTATCGAGCTTCTTAGCGAGCTTGTTCATGAACATTAAATGATACTGTTCACGAACATAATCAAATCGAGCTATGAGTTGTTTGAGCTTGTTCATTCAGTACTACAAAGTGTTCAAGCTTGTTTGATTAATTAATCAAATGATCATGAACGATCTCTTATCAATCCGAGCTTCGAGTAGCTTGTCGAACGCTCGGTTCATTTGCACCCCTATGTGGTATGTATGTAAATTACTCTAATAATAAATTAAATATATAAGATTAAATGTGTGGCCACATAAAAAACAACTTTTTAAATATTCTACCTCTTTTACAACTATTGGTGACTTTGTTATTATTGTTTGATGTATATAATTTTATCTCTTCTTCTATAGTATATGTTATACTATCTTTATGTGAGATCTTAATTTGTATAAATCAGTTTGTAAAATTAAGGGTCAATAGTATGTTCAATTGCATAAGATTCTATATAAACCTATATAAATCAGATCATCTATTAACATAAAAATTAATCTTCAATGATAAAACCACCAGATTGTTTAGCCCATGAATATCTTATAATAATATGAGAACAAATTGGAAGGATACTTATACAATCATCAACATCAATTCAATTGAAATTTTTTGGCAAATGTCTCCTCTCAATTTTGTCAAAATTTGGAGCTTGAAGCAAAACGAACTAAAAATTGCTATTTGGTAGTTCTTCCTCATTTTAAATTTCTTCCATTCTTTCTATTTTAATATACTTCTTATTAAATTCTAAATCATTTTTCCCTTTTCATTGATATAAAAATGTTGTGTTGAAACATATTCAATCAAGCAATATTGAGTAATAAGTAAAAGTACAATTTTCAAAGATTTGCATTCATAGCGACCAAACTATTACTAAGAATTCCTTGATAGCTATAGTTCACTTAATTTCAAATTTGCAATTATAGCTTGTTTATACTTCACTATAGTTTTGATTGTGGCTTGCAGTATATTATATTTTATTGCAATTCTCAGGGCATGCAAACTGTATTGTCAAGAAATTGTATTCCAAGCTGTATGTCACAGCGGATTTTTCTCACGTCATTTGTGTGGCCTTAGTACACTTTGTTAGTGCTAAGCTAGCCTTGTTTTCACACAATGCTTGGATTTGGACACTCTTGAACTCTCACTTGGATTCTTACTTGGATAGATACAAATGAGAGGTGGGGGTGGAGAAGAGTCCTATTTATAGCCCTTCTCCCATGCCTAAGAACAATCTAGACCACACTACACATTACATATATGTGAAGTTCTCTAGAATACTCCACACTATTCCTCTTTATAAAATTATACATTCTATAATATTTTAGAGAGTCTTGGAGTCTCCCAGAATACTCTTCAAGCCCCTAGATAATTCTAGATATCTCTAGAGACATTGACTTTGATAGTCTTCTGGAGGGTTTTGAGCATGTGCAACACATCTAGAACATTCTAGCATATGGTGGCTCTATGTTTTGATGACTCAGATTAATCTCCATGCCTCCCCTAGTCATGACATACCTAAACCCTAACCTCCTGGAGTTTTGGCACGACATGACATGTAGCTGCACAATATGACAACTAGTATTACTGGTTAACATACAAGCAACTAATTTAGCATTTGTGAACTTATAGTGCCAACACAACTTCATTGAATACTAGATATTGATTATAATTAATTATAAGAATAAATTTTGATATTCATAACATATATCCAAGCATACAAAAATCACTAAAGTAGCTTACAACTGAAATACCATTGATTATGAAATTCAAACATACATCAACATGGACAAATACATAATCATATAAAAGTTATTGTCATTATAATTTTATTTTAAGTTGAGATTGTCTTGAGCTTCTTGAAGTTCTTTATGAAAGCTCATGATTGATACTCTTGTTTATATGATGTGTGTTGAGCATTGTATAACTTGACGATCAGATAAGATGGGGAGCTTCATAAAGAGTTGTGGGCAGTGTTCTGTTCGAAAAAAGTTTTATCAGAATATCTAAATGCGTAATTTTTATTTGGATGATAAGACAATAACAAATTCTAAGTTTGAACCCTTATTACATTATTTGACCTCATATTTATAATTCTAAATAGGAATATCTAAATGTGTCAACTTTCATATTATTTTTTAGCCAACTTTTAAATTTTACGTACAGATTTTTTTTTTTTTTAGTCATTCCTTTTATCAAATATTTTTGAGTAAATAGAATAATTAAAATGTTCATTTTAAATTAAGTGATTAAAGCATAAAGTAATTATTTAAAAGTTAAAATTTTAATTTTTTGGTTTCTTTCTTTTAAATTTAATAACATAAATTTTCAAAATAATATATAAATATATACGCACACATATATACACATCTTTAAACCTTATAAAATATTAGCTTGATAATAATTTAATAATAAAATAAATTAATAAATCTTTGCATACAAAAAATTACTTGAAAATATTCCATTTTAAGTTCTGGAATTACTCTATGCAAACATAAATAATATTTAAATGATTTAGCTTAATATATACGAAATTTAAAATAAGTTTTATTAAATTATAATTTTTATATGAAATGAGCATGTACTTTTTTTATATTTGTTAAGTATTTTAGTAAATTATAGTTATATAGTTTTATAGTTATAATAGTTTTATAATAATTTTTAGTTTTCAGTTGTGGTAGAGTAAAAGTTTACGCCTTAGTCTTGTTATAAAATCCAACACACACACAGGTATTTAAAGAGTGAACAAGAAAACTCCAGAAATTTTTACGTGAAAAACCTCATAAAGAGGGAAAAACTACACTAGTCAGGTAAAACTTTCACTATGTATTTGTTTGAGTACAAAATCTTCCAACGGATTACTTGTATGAGAGAAGGAACAACGTATATGTAGTCACGTTGGTGGTAACAATCGCTAGTGATAGCGAGATGATGGCGGCAAACAAAGGAACAACGATGAAGATGATGAGAGACCAGAGGTTGGCGGCGAAGCAAGGATCGGCGGTGCGGGGCGATCGGCGGTGGTTGGCAACCGTCAGTGGTACCGATTGTGCTTGGAGGATCTTCAAGCTTTAGAGCTCTCTCCTCTCTCTTGCGGCTCTCATATGAAATGAGGTATTTATAGATTGGAGGTGGCGTCTCTCTACATGCAAAATCGAATCACTCCTCTCCATCTGGACGTGATGATTCCCTTGATCTTATCATTTTTGTGTATTTGAATGCTCAAATGATTATGAGATCTTGGGCTTGTTAGATCCGGCTCGTCAAGATGCTCGATTTGACTATAAACACTCCATGTTTAAGAGTTGATTGATGATGAACGCTTGATCTCAGTTAGTCTTGATTCAGGATCAGATTGCTTTCGACGTTAAGATTCGTTACATTGAAATTTTCGTCATATCATCTATTTTTGGATGACATTATCTCAATCATCCAAAAATATGTGTCAATACATTAAAATAACAAATTTTTAATGAAATTTGAGGTCCATTAACCACATTTTGAGAAACAGATTTTCATGAGAACAAGATTATGACTGGAAGCGTCAGGGCATGAGATGTGTGTAGTATGAATGGCAATTGAGATTTGACGGACTCATCCGGGCGGTGTCATGGTGCATGGCCAGCCGAGTGGGTGGGTAATGAAGCGCCACAGAAGGCTGGAGTGCGCAAACTCGCGTCGAGCGAGAATGATTGGGCTGAGCAGCGGCAGGCTGGCTGACGGTCAGCGGAAATGAGCCTGCGTGAGCGCGACGCCGCAATTGAGCGACAGTGGCGGAGTCGTCGCGGCCGCAGTGGCAGCCGAGAACGCCACCGACATGGCGCCTGGTGGCGGTAGCGGTTTGCCATGCAGCGTTCGCGTTGGCGTGTCGCGGGCGCGTGATTTTGATGATTTTACCCTTTACCTATAAGAGGTCTATAAAACTCCCCAGGCAGGGAAAAGGCACACTTCTTCTCTAGTTCTTTATCTTCTTCACGAGTGGAGTCGTTGAGGCGATGGGCGTAATTCATCTGGCGAGCTTGATTTTCCCTCGAAAAGGCGTTAAGCGCCCTTCGGACCGGCCGGGCTTGAAGCGATCAAGGCCGTAGTTTTATCGATAAGGCTCGGTTTTCCCTCGAAGAGGCATTGGCCGCGAGACCGGTTTGGGCGATCAAAACCCGTAGTTAGTTAGCTCGGTTTTCCCTCGAAAGGCATTGACCCTTGTTGGACCGACCAGTTTGGTGGTGATCAAGACTTCGTAGTTATCGGGCTCGCTTTCCCTCAAGAAGCGTTGGCCCATGTCGACCAATCGGATTTGAGGTGATCAAAACCGTAGTTCGTGAGGCTCCATTTTCCCTCGAAGAGGTTGGCCTGCGGACCAGCCGGGTTTGGAGGCGATCAGCAAGTTCATCTGACAGGCTCCAATTTTCCCTCAAAGAGGCGTTGGCCTTTGTCGACGGATCGGGTTTGGAAGCGATCAAGACCGTAGTTCATCTGGCCGGCTCAGTTTTCTCGAAAGAAGCGTTGGCCCGCGGGCCGGGTTTGGAGGCGATCAAGGCCGTAGTTCACGAACTCCGGTATTCCCTCAGAAGCGTTAACCCCTTGTCGGCGGCCGGGTTTGGAAGCGATCAAGCGGCGATAACCGAGCGGGGGCACAATGCCCGACGATGGTGGTGACGGCAGTGGTGTGGCGGTGACTCGAGTGGCCGAGGATGCGATGTGGTGACGAGATTGTCAATAATCCAGCACAACCGCAACTGGGTAGCTCGCGAATGTCAGCGCAACAATTTAAGCAATGGCCGAATGATATGTTGACCAAAAGTGAGCAATTAATGGGTAGTAACCCAGCAATGGCCAATATTCGCGCAAATATATCAGCGAGATAATAGCCCGTCAACCAGCAAATTACCAGCGATGAGCCAATAAATGGCAAAATAATCATGCGCGTAGCCGGTATGTTAGCGCCATGAATGGTCAACGCGGCCCAAAGCAGTAATCATGGCGATTAAGCGTTAGTAGTCAGCAGGAATGGCCCGGCAGCGATGGTGATAACCACAAAATTTCAAGCGATGGTCGGCAGCGGTGGCGGCGATAATGGTAGTGGTGGCCAGCGATAGTAGTGGCGATGGAGCGGCAGTTAGCGGCGGTGGTCGGCAAATTCGGATGGTAGTCGATAAGTGGCCAGCGTCGATGTGAGATGGCCCCGATATGGTGGCAAACAAAAGTATTGGTGATTATCTGGTAGTGGCGTTGTAGTGATTAGGTATGCAGCGATGAGGATTTTAACTTATCCGAGGTTGTTTGTGAGTGTGACTTCGATGGCCTTTTGTATGGAAGAGGTTGAATTGAATCCGAGATTTTGACCCATCCATGATTGTTTATCGAGTGTTACCGATGGCGTTAACGTGTGGAAGAGGTTGAATTGAACTCAATTTTGACCTATCCAGATTGTTTGTCGAGTGTTACGATGGCGTTAACATGTGGAGGAGAGTGGGAAGTCCAAGAACCTTTTGACCTATCTGTTGTTTGTGAGTCTTTTCGATGGCGTTAACTATATGGAAGAGATTGAATTGAATCGGCGAGGATTTTGACCTATCTCGATTATTTATCAAAGTGTCACGATGGCGTTAACTGTGGAAGAGGTTGAATTGAATCGAGAATTTTGACCCATCGGTTGTTTGTCGAGTGTTACCCGATGATGTTAGTTAACTGTGGAGGAGGAAGTCCACCAAGGACCTTTTGACCTATCCTAGGTTGTTTGTTAGAGTCTTTGCTCGATGATGTTAACCTATGTGGAAGAGGTTGAATTAAATCCGCTGAGAATTTTTGACCTATCCGAGGTTGTTTGTCAGGGTGTTACCCGATGACGTTAACCTGTATGGAAGAGGTCGAATTGATCATTAAGGATTTTGACCTAGAGGTTGTTTGTCGGTGTTACCGATGGCGAATGTATAGATGAGTCGGCGAATTGCCGGGATTTTGACCTATCGAGGTTGTTTGTCGGTGTTACCCGATGGCGTTAACTTATAGAGGTGGGTCGAATCAATTAAGGATTTTTGACCTATCGAGGTTGTTGTTTGAGGTGTTACGATGGCGTTAACTGTATAGATGAATCCGTTGAGGATTTTGACCTATCCGAGGTTGTTTGTCGGTGTTACGGGCGTTAATATATGGATGAGGTCGAATTGAATCGAGGATTTTGACCTATCCGATGTTGTTTGTCGGGGTGTTACCGATGCGTTAACACTGTATGGAAGAGGTCGTGGAAGTCCACCAATGACCTTTGACCTATCTTAGGTTGTTTTTTGAGTTTTGCTCGATGGCGTTACTGTATGGAAGAGGATCGAAACATCCGTTTGTGGTAGTAGCCAAAGTTGCTTCTTAACCTTGGTCTTGTTTTTCCATGAGTATGATTGGAAAATCATAATTTGCAAAGCTATATCTCTTCTCAATGTTGAAATATCCTCTAACTTTGACTTGTTTCTTGGGATGGTAATCGATTAGATGCTTAACATGATCTCGAGATTAAGAGTTGCCCCGCTTTTACAAAATCGAAGAAGCGAAGTTTGATGAATCTTCATTCTTCGCTCCTTAAGAGCTTGAAATGCTCCACCTCGATGATGGTTTTGATCTTGTTGGAAAACTTGGTCATACAAGATAAAATAATGGGAATCGGTTCTCTGAGCCAAACCTGTTGTGTCTAGAAAACTAGTTCTTAGAGTAAAAGTTTTTGACTTAGTCTTGTTGTGAAATCCAACACACACAAAGGTATTTAAAGAGTGAACAAGAAAACTCCAGAAATTTTCATGTGGAAAATTTCGAAAAGAGGAAAAAAATACGGGACCTAGCCCAGTAAAAATCTTCCACTATGTATCTATATCATAGTACAAAATTTTCCCGATAACGGGATTACAAAATTTTATATGAAAGGAACAATGTATAGTCGCGTTGGTGTGTAACAATTCTAGTGGTAGATGATGGCGAACAACGAGGTGCAATGAAGGTCGTCATGATGGAACCGTGAGGTTGACAACGCGAAGGAGATCGAATGACGGCCAATGACCGGCGGTGGTTGTGCCGTCAGTGGTAACACGATTGTCTTGGAGGATCTTTAAGCTTTAGAGCTCTCTCCTCTCTTCTTGGCCTCCTCATGAGAAATGAGAGGCTATTTATAGGCGGAGGAGTGGCGTCTGTAAATACATGCAAAATTGAACCACTCCTCCATGGATGGCTCATGATGATTCCCTTGATCATATGATGTATTTTGTGTATTTGAATGCTCAAATGATGTCGAATTATGAGATCTTGGGCTTGTTAAATCCGGCTCGTCAAGACGCTCGATTTGACTATAAACACTCAATGTTTAAGAGTCGATTGATAATAAACGCGATCTGGTTAGATTGATTCGATCGGTGCTTTTACGTTAAGATTCGTCACTAGTGGAATTTTCAAGATCATATCAATAATAATGTTCATAAACTACCAAATAAAATTTTAACTTCAATATTTTGTAATAATAAATTTATATATTTAATAATAGTGAATGTATTTAAGAAAATTATTTTCTATTTTTTATACAAATCACAAAATGTTAGAAACTTGTTACAAATTTTGTACATTTCACGTTCATAATTACTACATAAGTTAAGTATGTATGACAATAGTTCTTAAACTTAGAAAAATATATTTTAATCAATTTATATATGAAAATATTTATGAATTTATTCTGTAAACAATTTAATATCAAAGTACTTTTTATAAAACGTAATATAAATATTAATTATTATAGTGCCTTTAAAATGTATCTTATTAAACATACAAATTAAATGAAGCAAAAAAAATATCTAAATAAGAAATAATTAATTTAGATCATATTCACTTCCGAAATTAGTTATTTTAATTAATATATTTGCTAAAAATATCTGAGGCTATAAAATAAGACCTCTAATCATATATTTTTATTATTTTTGAAAAACCAACATCAAACAATTTTAAATATAATATGGTTCTAGTTATTTGGGCCGTCTGATTAGCTCAGATTGAGTTAATTACCGGTGAGTCACTCATACCGTGTATGAACCCATCTGAGTTGAGTTGCTAACCGAGTCCGATTGGGTGAGATCTGGACTGTTGGATGGCATCTTTTGAACTCAGCCGTTGGATGCTAACACACGGATTGAGTGTTTCTTGAGCTGCTTGCAAGCCGTTGGATCTGGGAAGTTTAATCTCTACCTTTGGATCTATGTTTTTGTTGGATGGAGCCTTCTCTTTAACTAGCCTCCGTCTGTTGGGATTATGGAATCCAGGTGTTCTTCTCCTGTCGGTTTGATCCTTCCTTTTGCAGGTAACCGTAGGATGTGAATGAGTGGAATCCAAGTGGGTCGGCCGTTGGATAACTTCTCGGGGAAGCTTCAGCGGGAAAAGGCCATTAGGTTTGTCATTCGTCTCATTCGAGCCGTTCGGCCGATCGCTCCGAGAGAGGGGAGGGAGGAAGCCAGAGAGAGTTCGTCGGCGATTCCACCGGAGGACAGACCTTCCAGTGAAGATCAACCGTGGAAATACTTCGGGGAAGAAGAAGAAGGAAGGAGTTCAGGCAGAAAGAGAGTTCTTGATAAGAATTTCCATTACCCCCTTCTTTCTCCTCTGATCTCTATTTATAATCTACTTTCTGTCTTTCTTTAACTTGTAACAAATTTCTGTTATGTTTCAGGTCTCTGTCATGTATTCAGTTGCACTTCTTGATTCTTGTTACCAGTCTATTATTCTATTATGCTTCTGGCCGTTATTTCTGTTATGGATTGTTGGTTTATTTCTTTAGATTGTTTTTGTAATTGTCTTCTGTACTTCCTTACTGACTGAGTAAGTCATAATATTGGTGCACTGTTGTAAAGCTGATATTTTTATTTGTAATATCTGTAGTCTTTAGTCTCTATTATTGTAACATTGTCTTGTTGTTCTTTTGTTACGGACTACTTGTAGTATGTTTGTTATTGTATTTTGAGATGTCGATGAAGTCCTTTGCCAATTTGGCCTTTTTCTCTCTCTTTTGTTTCTGATATTGCAATGGGAATATGGATTCATATTATTACTCCCCTCCTCAAACTGACCTTGTCCCCAAGGTCACCAATATGACTTGCTCTTTTATGATTGCTGAATTCCTACCTTAGGAGCATCACTTGATAGGACTTCTCCACGGACTCTCTCTCCTTGTCAATGATTTTACGTTCATTGATGTAGTTGTAGTTTACTTCCTTATTGTAATTACGCTTCACTTACCCTTGTAATGTGGCGGTATGGTTATTTATTACTCGTAGAATTCTTTGTGACCATTTATATGAAATTGGGAAGCTTCTTACTCGAACTTCGATAACTTCGACATTTCTTATTTGCACTATGTCGATGGGGATTTATGGATTTGGCTATATCTCGAATTTATAATTCTAGAGTCAAAGGTCATTATTGAGAACTTGTTTAGACTATTTTATAATTAGACAATTATATGTCTCCTGCTCTTAACACGGATTGAATGGTGATATTTGAAGCTTATTTCTAATGCATCTTCTTATATCCCTTTGCATTTGTTTGATTATCTTCAGTAGTTGATACTCTTGGTCCTCATTGACCATCATGAAGGCCAATAATTTGGCTTGACATATATGCCCTTTGTGATATTTTTCCTCACAATTAAAACACAATCCTTTATTTCTTCTTTCTTCCATTTGGGTAGGTGTCAGCCTCTGAATTGCTAAAGGCTGTTTACTTTGAATGTTGCTGTGTTGATTGGCATTTGGTGGAGTAGGCAGTATGGGTGGTTGTTGTATTTGATGTTGCTTTACTGCTGGAACTTGACTGATCTTGTAGTTTTGGCCATGTGAATGTCATGCTTTATCCTCCATTAAATTGATGAAATGCTTGCATGATGATTTGGTATAATGCTCTCACTTCCCTCTTAATATCATTTCTACGATTCAAAACAACTTTGAAGGAATTTTGGTGGAATGTCTGAAATTTGGTTAGCTAGGTCTTCAAACTCATTATAAAAGTATTGTGGTTTCTTTGTTGAAGCAGCTAATTCTCCTCTTAAATCTGTAGAGGGAAGAGCCAAATCTTTGCATAACTTGTTCTTTAAATTGTGGCCATGAATACAATTGTTTATTTAATTGCATCCATTGATACCAACTCATGAGGTCCATCCATGTATATTGAGGATATTAAAATTTTGCTCATCGATGTGTTATAAAGCGAAAAGAATTGCTTTGCTTTAAAGAGCCAACCTAGGGTTTTCTCCATTAAATCTGGGCATATCTATTTTGTCAGGTATTGACATGGATGTGTGTGTATGTGGTCTGTTTGGAGAATAGGATTCTGAATGGGATGCATCACACTGATTTGAGATTGTTTTTCCTCCATTTTCTATGGCGGTCAATCTTCTTGATATTTGATCAATACCATAGTATTTGTCATTTCTTCTTATTTTGTTTAATGCGGTACACATTCTTCAAGTATTTTTGATGTGTTTCTTGTTCCTTACGCCATTTTGAGTGTTGTAGTCAGCGAGCACCAATATATATGGTTCTAGTTCTTTATTTGGGCACGACGTCTGATGCAATACAGATTGAGTTAATTACATCTCGGTGAGTCACTCAACATGTATGAACCGATGCAGTTAAGTTACTTAACTTCGTCGGGGTAGATCTGGGGCTGGATGGCGTCTTTTGAACTTCGGGTTGGATCTTTATTGAGTGTTTCTTGGCTGCCGGTTGGATCACAGGAAGTTTAATCTACCTTTGGATCTGTGTTTTTTGTTGGATGGAGCCTTCTCTTTAACTAACCTCCGTCATTTGGGATTATGGAATCAGTGTTCTTCTCACTGGGGTTTGATCCTTCCTTTTGCAGTGTAGTAGGATGTGAATGAGTGGAATCAAGTGGCTGATCGGCCGTTGGATATAACTTCGGGGAAACTTGTGGGAAAAGGCCATTAGGTTTGTCATTAGTCGTTCGATCGTTTGGCCCGTCGCTCGAGAGAAAAGCAGAGGGAGGGGAGGAAGCGAGAGAGTTATCGGCGATTCCATAGGAAGACCTTCCAGTGAGGATCAATAGGAAATACGGGAAGAAGAAGAAGAAGAAGGAAGGAGCTCAGGAGAAGAGAGTTCTTGATAAAATTTCCATTACCCTTCTTTTCTCTCGATCTCATTTATAATCTACTTTTCGTCTTTGGATTGAGAACTTTCTTTAACAAATTTACATTATGTTTGGTCTCACGTGTATTGATTCTTGATTCTTATTCTGGTATTATTCTTATCTTACGGTAGTTATTTACATTATGGATTGTTGGTTTATTTCTTTAGATTGTTTTTGTAATTGTCTTCTGTACTTCCTTACTGACTGAGTAAGTCATAATATTGGTGCACTGTTATAAAGCTGATATTTTTGTTTGTAATATCTGTAGTCTTTAGTCTCTGTTATTGTAAGCAATAGTTGTCTTGTTGTTCTTTTGTTCTGGACTATTTGTAGTATGTTTGTTATTGTATTTTTGGGATGTCAGTGAAGTCCTTTAGCCAATTTGACCTTTTTCTCTCTCTTTTGTTTCTGATATTACAATGAGAATATGGATTCATATCAAAATACCTCAAATTTATAGCCACAGTTTAAAAAAATACAAAAAAGGATATTATGCCACGTCAATAAAAACTTGTGCCGCGTAGGCACGATTTGTTGTACTTCAAAACTCGTGTTAATTGCTAAATGATGTCTATAGTGTAGTTTAGAAGAATGCAGAATCAAATGTGTATTATTATTATTATTATTATTATTATTATTTTTTTGAGTTCTCAGGGATATTTAGCATTAATTGCGTAATTCTTTCCAATGAATTTGTTAGGATTAGGTGACCAACTCTTTCTGCCCGGTTAAAAATTAGCAGAGGACGCTCTGTTTTCTTTCACGTTAGAACAGAAAAAATTTATAATTCGGATATTTTAATTAATATTTAACATAAATAAGGGTTATTTGTAGATCGAGATCTTCGTCGTCAAAATTATCCATTATGGCGGGGATATGAGCAGGTTATCGTGGAAACGATGAAACCACAGGGCTTGCGTCTGTAGAACTTTCATGTGTTCAAAGATCTGGTCGCCTCGCGTTAGTTGGAGAAGGTATTCTGATGAACAATATTCGAGTGTAGAAAATCTGATATCGGTCAACCCGAGAAGTTTCCCAAAAGTGAAACGGATCTTGAGCCACCTCTTGATCTTGAGAAAGGAGCGAACCTGGTCTTTTAGTCCTGCGCGATCTCACAAGGCGCTCACGATCTTGACATGGTGGTGCGCGGTAGTCTTAGATGCAAGGCGTCATGTGAGGTTCTCGAGCTCTCCTCTTCAAATCGATTCGGTCCTCAAGGTGAGAATGAAGCTCATTTATAGATTTTGGGAGTGGTAGGCGCAGAATTCGTGGAAAACCAACCATCGACGGCGCGTCGATCCCCGTCGACGGTGTCTTTTGATGATCCTGCCTTAATGTCGATTGGGTGATCTTGGATTCGTTGGATTCGTCTTGACGAGCCGCTCGATCTGACTATAAATATGTCGATTTGGTGACCATTTGGCGGATCAGACCCATTTTCATATAGATGAAACGTCGATCGATTCGGATCGGTATGCTGATATTTATGTTATCTCATCGAGGCTATTTAGTAGCTTACTGAAATCGTGATTAGAGCGTTCGAAAATCGCCTGATTCGCTTGATCAGATTAATTTTAGGGATGTATCAAATATTTAACATAAATAAGGGTTTTAAATTATTAGATCTATTTTAAAATCACTATAATGTAATATATATATATATATATATATATATATATATATATATATATATATATATATATATATATATATATATATATATATATATATATAATCTGAAAATAAATTTAATGAATTTGAATTTTTTTTCCCAACTGAATTTGATCAGAATATCTTTAGGATAATTCTTTTATCTTAGAATGCATTTTAAATCTTTTTATTTTACTTTGAGAAAGGTATGATACAAGAGTTGTTGCATCTAATTAGTCAGTTCATTTGATTTATTTATTTCAAAATTCAAAATAGTACTTAAAAATGGCAATACATATATATATATATATATATATATATATATATATATATATATATATATTTATTTCTATTTAATTGTCTAATAATAATTTTAAATATTATTTCTTAAAATTTCTATAAAATATAATATTTTAATTTAGACTATCAGTCTTTTGTGTGTGTGTGTGTGTGTGTGTGTGTGTGTGTGTGGGAATTCTTTAATTCTAGGGAATGAACATTAATTTTGGGGCGTAGATTTGCTACATTTTTTGCATATCTGTGCCTATGAAGTTTATATATTATTTTTTTTATCAAATTTAAATCAAAACAAGAGGAATGTAAAAATTCTTTTCTAAGCATGCACTATATCTTAAAATGCTCTCAATATAATTTTAAATTAAGTTTCAAAACATTTAAACTGTAAAATTTTTTATTAACCATTGTAAGTACTTCATATCAATTTCATATAATTCAGCAAAAATAATCGGTTCAATTTATCTCTAAGGAATTTCTAGCAAGCTTTCTTTAACAAAAAATTTATCGAAATAGGTTCAAAATAAATATTGATTTTTAACTGTGAGGGTATAGAGTTATCCATTATCTTGTTTGTTTAGAGCCCTCCCTTATGTACTTTGTATTAAACCCCTTGAGCTCATCATCAACATAAAATAATAATTTTGAACCTATTATGAAAAAAAAAATAGTCATATATCTAGGGCTGTCAAAAAAGCTCGTTGTTCGCGAAGAGCTCGTGTTCGACTCATTAAGTAACTTATGTTACTGGTTCGTTAAGCGAGTGTTAAAGCTGAATACAAAATATTTTACTCGATTTATAAGCTAACGACAACTCTTCGTTCGATTGCGTTCAGCTCGATTTAGCACGAAATAAAATAGAATAAAATATTATATCACGATCTTATATGAGTCATTTCAAATAATTCGAGCCGAACACGAACACTGAAATTTCGAATCATTTTGAACACGAGTCGAACACGAACAAAATAATATTTAAATGAGCCGAATATGAACAAGAATCCGGCTCGCTCAAGCTCGACTTGTTTACACCCCTACATATATCATGAGCCAATTAATTTCCCTAACTTGCTTTTAGTAATTATGAATGGTATTTCGATTAGTTATTCATCTGTGAAGACCTAATATTATATCCTGTTTTATAGGCTCACACCCGCACAAAAATTCTCCGCCCTTAATTTTCATGTGCATTGCCTAAAATTAATGAATTCCAAAAGTGATTAATGATATCAGATCAGAATATTTTGCTATATCAAAGAATTTAAATACCTTCTAATTTTGAATATTTATCTTACTAATATGAATAATTTATGAAGCAAAATTATATATATGTGCGAACACTTACTTTTTTTAATGTTCATATACATTCAAACTTTTGTTTGATATTATCGCATGGGCCTCAAGTTTCTTTCTATGACCTACTTTCCTATAGTGGATGATCTCAATTAAAGAAATGCCTCAAATTTTCAAGAAGAGGAAGAAACAATGGCGGATTTGGGTCTTCTATTGCGAGTTTTTCTACACTGCTTCATCTGATTAAAAGAAGCATCCGCCTTAAAGTTAACAAAATGTAAGACTTTTTTTTTTCTGGAGATGCATCTATAAGTGTTGCGTGCTAGAAAATCAATTACGGTAGAGTAAAAATTTTCGCCTTAACTTCGTTAGGAAATTCAACGCACACACAGGTATTTATAGAGTGAATAATAAAACTACAGAATTTTTACGTGGAAAACCTCGAAAAGAGGAAAAAAACCACTGTGATAAAAAACTTTCACTATGTATCGTTTTAGTACAAGATCTTCCGTCTGGGATTACAGTGTATATGAAAGGACAGCGTTCTAGTAACAAACAATGTTGGCGATGTCGGCGATAATATTGTCGGCGATGTTGTGATGTCAACGCGATAGTGGTCGGTGATGATGGACGTGCGATGGTCGGCGGCAATCGTGATGGCGGTGATGGCG
Source organism: Cymbidium sinense (assembly GCA_021442155.1). NCBI lineage: Eukaryota > Viridiplantae > Streptophyta > Magnoliopsida > Asparagales > Orchidaceae > Cymbidium > Cymbidium sinense. The sequence continues at coordinate 48,165,063 of CM038218.1, forward strand.
GCGCGGCGGCGTGGTTGACAACCAGGTCAGTGGTGACCATTGTGCTTGGAGGATCTTTAGAGCTCTCTCTCTCTCTTGACCTCCCCTTCTCCTTCACTTGGCCTCCCCATATGAGGAATGAGAATTTATAGGATTGGAGGAGTGGCGTCTCGTAATACAAAACGTCTCTCACGGACTCAAAATGATCACCTTGATCATATGATGTATTTTGTGCATTTGAATGCTCAAATGAAGTCGAATTGTAAGATCTTTGGCTTGTTGGAATGTCGTGAGGCTCGATTTGACTATAAACACTCCATATTTGAGAGCTTTTTAGGAATTTAATTGATGTCTCAAAGTTTCTAATGATATTTTAAGTCTTGATCTACCGTTTGATTTCGATTACTGCTTTCGGCGTCAAATTCGAAACTTGGTAGAGGAATTTTCAGGGTCATATCAATAAGTAATTTCAGCCTCTCTTGATTTTGCTTTCTCTTTTGACTGGTTGGCGATTTCATCTTGATATGACATTCGAAATTCCCCTAGTCGAAGCATGAATCTTAAGGGCAAAGGCAAAGTGCGATCTCGAAATCAATCAGATCAAGCGCTTTTGAAAGCATCGCCGAGCTTTGGAACATGAATTAAACCTCATATGATCATCAAATATAGAGTATTTATGGATCGTCGGAATCTAACAAGCCTAAGATCTCACAATTCCAACCTCATTTGAGCATCCAAATATTCAAATACATCAAATGATCAAAGGAATCATCCGGTGTCAGATGGGGAGGAGTGGTTTGGGTTTTAGTATATTCTGATCTCCGTCATAAATAGCTCATTCTGAGGGGACGAGAGGCCAAGTGAAGAAGAGGAGCGGCGAAGGAGAAGCTCACAAGCTTCGAAGATCCCTGAGCAATCAGCGCTGCCCGGTCACCATTGTCGACGCCGTCATACCAGCGTCGTCACTAATGGTTCTACATTTGCAAGTTGTTCCCATATTTACGTGAAATTGTTCCTTTCGTTACGCGAAGTTCTGCACCGGTCAGCGTACTGGCAGCTATTCTGCGGATTGTTACATATGTTGTTCTTCTTGTATACCATCTTCGTTATGGAAGATTATCTTGAGGTATATACAGTGGAACATTTTCTTTGGTACGTGATTTTCCTCTTTTAGGGTTTTTTCGCGTTAAAACTTCAGTTCTCATTTAAATCTCACGCTGTGTGTCTTAATCAACAAGACGTAAACTTTCACTCTACCTGGTGGTCTTAGGCGCAACACATCTTATATTCATACTGCTAACTGCTGGCTCGGTTTATCTTTGTGTGCCATAGAGATCTCTCTTTTTGGCGCGCTTTGTGCAGGACCATGACGAGATTTTGTTTTGGCTATTAGTTATTTAAGTGCCTTTGTATTTTGTACTGGTTTTTGCTATTCTTTCATTGGTCGGAAGATAAGCTATATTGGTTGTTTCCTATATAGCTTTTTTTGCAACCTGGAGGAATTTTTGACCGGTTTCTTGGTTGCAGGCATTATCCCCTAGTCCTGATGCTTATCTTTCTTTTTTAGGTTTTGGTTATTTTTGGTATGCTTATAATTTATATACCTTATACCTTCTAGCTACTTGTTTTTACATGTGTTATCCTCTGTAATCACTTCTTCTATTTTCAATGGAAGTCTGGGCTAATACCCTCAATTCCCACCCCTCCCCACATTTTTTAATTTAGTATATTTAATTTATTAATGGTTTAACATCTGAATACAAATTGCTCATCTAGATGATCTCATTCAATTTTTTTCCAACAGACCACTACCCGATACTTCTTATGAAGCTCCCCATCTCCGCGATCATCCTATCGCCGTCGGTGATCGCCTGGAAAACGTAGAAGGCGTGGATAGCCTCTGGAAACTCTACGAGCCTCATCTCCCTTCCCCTTGCCCACAACGCCTCACAGTACCTCCACTGTCAATCCTGAAGTGGGTCGTACCCTCCGACCACCACCATCACCGGCGGGATCCTTCCTCGAGCTCCCGTGTCTCCCTAGGCCATAGAACATTCGCCGCCTCATGGTCACGTTCAGTTCCCGTCGGTAAGAACGCCCGCCAAATCCAATCTGTCCTCTTCGTTGATACTAGCGGCGCACCGGTGAGCCGGATCTCCGATTCCGTCCTCTTCTCCCCAGTGGGGGCGGAACCAGTCTGGATTCTCAGAAGGGATTAGCAAAAAATAATTGGGGGATTTACATACATACCATATAATTCTTATGAATTTACGTATTTCATATCTAAATTTTAATTTTTACTTAAATAGCATCTAAATTTTTATTATTACATCAAAAAATATCACCTTATTACTTTTCAGTGAAATATATTTTTTGAGCGTAGAGAAAGTCTTGGTTTGTAAATATTGAGTTTAAGTGTGAAATATGTAAATGCAGAAGAATTGAGTGGTATGTATATAAATTTTCCAAATTTTAAGGAAACGAATGATTAATTTGACTTTTTCGTATAAAAAAATTATAAAATTTAAGAGCAATCGCCCTCCTCAATGGCGCCTAAGTCCGCCTCTACTCCCACAAATAAAAAGTCGAATCATGACAATGCCTAATAAGTGGAGAAATTTTAAATCATGGGGTATTAAAGTAAAAATTAGTTGGTAGTGTAGCCTGTTTTTATAAAAATAAAATACATAACTTTATACAACATATATCATCAATTTTTTTAAATTTAAAATCAAAATTATTCCAAAGTTTTGATCAAATTAAATTTTAATAAAAAATATTATTTTATAGCATAAATTTTTTGTGAGAATTTTTTAAATAGGCATTGTTAGCTTAATTTAGGCGTAAAATTTTTTTTTATGAAATATAGTAGTTCGGCGTCACCGATGGGGCGTGTATCGAGCGGATGACTGGCGCGGCTCATGCGTCGCGTCGATCCGTCAGCGGACGGCCCGGCTCATCACGCTCAAAACCGTGAGCGATCTACTTTTATTTCCTATTCGTCCTTGCTCATTATCGCTCCTTAGTTTGGTAGGATTTCGAATAAAACACCGACCAAGGGGAGGTCGCCGGAGAGGTCGCCAGACTATTTCGCAAACAAATAGTGGCGTGATTTTCTTTGTCTTTTCCTCCCAATCCTACTCAGCTCCTCCGGTTCGAAGAAGCATCTGCCATTAAGGGAGTCATCTTGCAGGGAGAGCTCCCCATCCGTCGAGTCATACCGAAGCGGGTTATCTATTGTGTGTCGATTTTGCTTATTTTCTTGAGTTATTTAGCTACATTTGTAATTTTTCCGAACTTCTTTTCTTCACATTAGAAGATACTTGATCTTTTGAGATATTCATAGCCATGTGTTTATTCCTTTCATAATAGTTTCTAGTTCACCCTCTTGTCATTTTAAGAATAGTATAATTGCTTGGATCAATTATAATTCTTAATGTAGTGTCACTAAATGGTTGCATGATGAAGTAACGCTTGTCATTTTGAAGCATTATGTATATTACTTGACTCTATTATAACTATATTTGTTATGTTTTGGTTATGGCAATCAAATATAATTATAGCTTGAGTTATTCAAATAATATGCAAATATTGGAAAAGAATTTTCAAAACATATTTAAGTCATATTCAAACACTGTTCAAATCTATTTTCAAATAAGAGTTTGAACCTATTTTTGAATGAAGTTCGAACATGTTTCTAACATATTTCAGTTTTTTTTAGAATAAGATCTCCATTTCATTATTTTGCATCAAAAGTGGAGATATTTTGATTTTTTATAAATTTTTTAATAATTTAATCATGATAGATATAAATACATAAATATGATAATTAAAAAAATAAAAAATAAATATAAATGCATCTAAATTGACTAACTGATTTATAAAATTCCAAAAACATATTTACCTATTACAAAATAATCTCAGTCACATTCTTGTTTTCATATTACTATTGGTGTGATGACACGAGTTTCATGGGTCTCCTTCATTGCTAATAGGGTTGATAATTAAATTTGAAACAGAATAATTGTTAGAAAATTGAACATATTTCGATTAACTTAATGATAATTTATTTGATAATTTATCATTACTAAACTTTGAGATGTGATTTCTCTTAGCGATTTTGGTGCAATGCTATTTGGTGATTTGAGAGCTGTGTTAGGTAGCCATATGTCTTCTGCCAATATGATTTTGGTGCAATTCCATTATGCAATTTCATCTTTATGAAAGCTATGATTAGAATCTATCCCTTTGTCCTTTATGAGTTTGCAAAATATGACTACAATGCATTGTATTATATCTTGAAATATTTTTCTCCTATGAGCGGAGAGGAAGAATTCTTCCTGGTTGGAGTTGTTGTAGTTGAATATGAGTTCACAAACTATCGCATAGTTCTTTATTATGATGGCGGCGAATATTGTTGATAATTTCTTTTATATATTGGTGGAAAAAATCGACCAATTCAGATCTCACGAAGGACTAACCTGTTGGGGTTACAAAAGCAAATCATGAGATCATTGAAGTTAGACCATGCAAAGTCATGTGTTAATCTTATAGGTCGATTTTCTTATCTTTGGATTTATCGCTACACATATTAGACGAGTATGTGAATCAACACTCAATACGGTGCAACTATAATTTATGTTGAAGTTAGAGTTAAATTGTGAGGAAAGAGATGTTGCCATTAATGAGGAGCATCTGAGCTTCAATTAGTGATGAATTCATCACACTTGATTTACATGAAGCGCTCAGCGAGGAAGCGTCTGAGGTTGTACTATGAAGTAATGGCAACGTCTGATTAAGGTGATTGAGCGTGGGTGATGGGTATGAAACTATGCCTTATGCAAGTACCGATGATGATGAGGCGATAGTGATGATGGATCTTCTTTAAGGGCAAATATCCATCTAAGATTCGAGAGCTTAGGGACTACTGGTTAGAAGCCAAATTGAGTACTGCTATGAGTACACGTGTCATGCTCAAACAGCCAGAGAATGGGATGAAGAGCTAACATTTGATGGGCCTTCAGATGAGTCAACTTTTGTACTTGAAAGTTGCATTCCAGATGAACTGCATGAAGGTATGTGCTTTCTTGATAAGAAGCAGCTATTGTTTGCGGTTCAGGGTTGGTCTATCATAAATAACGTCGACTATGTGATCTACGCCTCAAATAAATCCAAGTTCACCATATTGTGCACTCAATACGCGAACCAGGCTACACCTTACATGCGGCGCTTACATGCAAGTTCAAATAAGAGATTAGGAGATGCATGGAGAATTGACAATATAAGCACACGACATACATGTAGTCAATTCCCTCGGGTAGGCAATATATGATTTATCGTTATTTCATTCAACCTACAATTATCAGGATTTAAAGCCCGAGAGATTATTGGCCGTGAGTCAAAATTTAACATCTGAGTGCATTTTTGGGATGCGTGAGGAGGTTATTTTGGGAGGAATCTTACCGTCGTTGGAGAAATTCATGTCTCGGCAATGCCGGATTGGTCTACGAGTCGTCATTAGTCATACCGATTTCAATGATTATTCGGTCCTTCGAGCCTTGATCTTGGTTGGCATTCTTGTCGATTTTATGTGCGGATGGGACTTTCCTTCTAGGTAGTGGGGACTCTCACGCAATTGGAATTGATGCCAACAACGGATTATTTTCACTTACCTTTGCAGTAGTAGAATCATAAAGTATTGAGTCGTGGTGTTGGTTTATACGGACACTCTGAGTTGGTTATTGATAAGAGGTGATTTGTGCATCATTTTTGACCGGCACGCGGGGTTGGTGCGGGGCTGCAGGGAGATATTACAGTGGGTTGCACATCATTTTTGCCTAATAAATTTGCGAGAAAACTTCAAAAAGCAGTTAGACAACTTGGAATCGAAGACGTTGAATTCATATGCCAAAAAATGTATGTGGCGGGTATCTGATGATATACATTTTAAAGGTGTATGGTGATATCAAGAACATCGTGAGGAGGCCTACGATTGGCTCATGAGGATGTACATCGTGGTCTCTAACCCATGATGATGGGTGCAGGTATGGCACCATGATTACGAATGCAGTTGAATGCTTCAACAGTGTACTTAAGAGAACCGCATTGCGTGACCGGTCTCGATATATTATAACATAGTCGTTCATGAAGCGTGGACTCGACAACATGGCCAAAACGACTCCATGTTCTCTCCCTGGACTAAGGCAACTTTGCAGAGTGGTGAACACGAGGCAAGAAGATTTCCTGAGCCGGTAAGAATTAACAATAATGAGTACCAAGTTTTCTTTGCGCAAGAACATGTGGGCGTGAGAATCATATGTCTAGATGTACATGCAACGACCACAAGCTTATCACATGTTATGTCCTCACGTCATTTTTGTGTTAGGCAGCGACATATAAGCGCGTTCATCGTGTCGACTCTTACTCCGACTCGCAAAACCTCGAGAAGCGTTTCATGTCATCCCGATTGATGAGTGGCGAGAACACATCACTGGGAACTTCCGAGTACACCCGGATATTAAGAGGTCGTCGACGTTCATTGCGATTGAAATACTATGGATGAAAATACCACAAGTAATCGAACTTGTAGTTTATGTAAAATAGTGGTCATAATAGAACAGCGTGCATGAGGGCCGTAGTGTGAGCTAATTGTGCATTATGGATAAATTGTTATGTCATTATATCTATGTAATCCTAAGTTTTGACATTATAATTAATGCAATATATCTTAGCCTAGGGTTTCTAATGCTAATATATAGTTTAATGGATAAAATTAGGTCCCCAGCATTAGTTTTACTTGCATTTACCACAGATAAACCATTCAATGTTATGGGGATTGATGGGATCTCAGACACTGTACAATCAACTACCTCAATCACAGGAAAATCAAGCTCATAGAAAACTTTTCTCCATTGGTGCAAAGATTTGAAAAGCCTAAATTCTTGAGATCTGCACTTTCTTGATTGTCAAAATCCCATTTTGTAAAACTCTATCATCTCACCTTTTACAACACGATTCAAAAAAAAAATGTCGAGGCCAAAGGCATGCACCATCGTCGAAAAGTGTAATGCCGGTGATTTAGCATAAAGGCAAACCGAATTCAATAGAAATTTTTTGTTTTGATTGACACCTTATGCAACTGAATTTTTCATATCCATGGCATAAGCCTACACTTTCTCCATACAGATTCTCATTTTTATACAAAGCCAAATGGTGCGAGAAATTATTATAAGTGAAATGAAGAAATGAAGGGTACAAGAATGAGAACTATTTGTCTATTTGGCAGTTCTTCGAGAATTTCAAATCAATTTATCCAGAGGGCAAAAAAAAGTTTAGGCTTAGCTTAACCCCTCATTAAACTGGAGTACGGGAAGCTAGATTAACCATCCTTATCCTAGGTTAACATTAACACGAATGCCTTCAATTTCATACGGTTAAACTAAGGTTTTCAAACTTCAATTGAATTGGTCTTGAAATAGTATTTTAGTTTCAATGATTTTCTTGTTTGCTATATTTCCAAACAAAATTAATATGATTTCAATTGAATAAATTTTAATAATACAATATCAACATTTTCATAATAAATTTCTATATTATGGAATATATATATATATATATATATATATATATATATATCTATATACATACATGTATGCATCTATATATATACATACATATGTATGTGTGTGTACAATAAAAGTTCACTTTTCAACTTTGAGTAAATTTTGCAAACTCTCACATGTAAATATAATCAAACTTCAAACCCATGATCCATGCTAATATATATCCAAATCTTATGTTGATACATGAGATTACTTACCATAAAATAGGTTTTCTCACTTTTATTGCACTCAAATAGTTCAACATCCATGAAGCAAAGTATAGAACATAAATTGTCAAGGAAAAACTAATTATTATGTCTCATATAATTTTATATAAATCTGATTTCCTATGTCTGAATCTTTTATTTTGAATTGTTCTAATCGCTGACCTACTTTTCCTACAGGATTGATCCCAATGATAGAATTTGAAAACTAGCTATAATATGCAATTCACATTCTCAGAATCAGAAGTCATTCTTGAAAAAAACAGATGACTTCATAATTCTTCAAAGATGTCAAATGGTGTTATCTAACGTATAGTGTTATCTAAAAGCTTCATTGCTCAGGTTGCTTTGCAGAATATTAACCAACTTGTTGATATAGCTTCTTTTATGTACATACACTCTTTTCTTTATGTTGTGGTTTGTGAGTTAGCTTTGATTTTCAGTCCCATGTTTTCAGGCGGTTCCATACACGAGCGTGAAATCTGCTGCGTCGGGCTCAGTTGGCGTTCGACCAGGAGTGTCGTAGAAATCCGTTCGGTTTGGATATGAATTCTCCATTCCACGCGTTTGGCGGTATGCGCAATTAATGTCGCTGCATCACATTTTCTGCGGCAGCAGATAATGCGAGCGTCGAAATCTGCAGGCGTCGGTCGGCGTTCGACCAACAAGTAGAAATCCGTTCGGTTCGAAGATATTTCGCTCCATTCCGGCCGTTTGACGCGATGCGTGAAATTTCGCCGACTGCGTCACATTTTCTGCGAGCGCAGAAAATGATGCGGAATTCGCGTCGTGAAACGGTGCGGAATGAAATTCATATCGTTGGAACGACTCCTATTTTAAATGCACCGACTGCGGCCTAATATTTGCGTTTTCGTTATCTGCTGCACGAAATGTGAGCGTAAATTCGCGTACCGTGTCAGCGTCGAAATTCGCGGCAGATTTCTCGACTCCTGACAATCACCACGGCCTGACTTCAGCAAGATTTGGCGTTTTTGCATGCGTGGGCTTCATTGCTGTTTTTTTGGTCTCTAGAAGAATTATGAAGTCATGTGTTCATCTGTTTATGTAAGGATAGTGTTATCTAAAGTAGAAAATGTGATGGGTTGCTTTGCTGAATATTAACTAACTTGTTGATATGGTTTCTTTTATGTACATACACTCTTTTCTTTATGTTGTAGTTTGTGAGTTCGCTTTGATTATCAGTCAGGTCCCATATTTTCAGGCCCGTTTTTTGTACGAACGCGTGAAATCTGCTCTCGAGACGCGATCGGCGTTCGACCAACGAGTAGTGGAGAAATCCGTTTGGTTCTGGATCACAATTTGCTCCATTCACCGTTTTGGCACCGGTATATGAAATTGCGGCTGCCGCAGAAAATGTGATGCAGCGGACATTAATTGCGCATACCGATGTCAACGGTGTCGAATGGGCGAAATTCATATCGTCGGGAATCGATTTCTATATTGCGCATTACGCATGGCAGTTCCGCAGCGTTAGATGCATACGCTGAAAACATGGACATATGAAAATCAAAGCAAATTACAACATAAAGAGTGTATATACATAAAGCCATATCAACAAGTTAGTTAATATTCAACAAAGCAACCGTGTTTACATAATTTGTTCTCCATGTTTAGGGATGTGGAGCATCGTACGTTGGGATGATTATTTCAAAGCCGCTGAAGCTATCTTTATATTAGCAAAGCTTTCATGTCAATTAGTTTGAATTTAATTGATTTGTGTGTTGTAGGTAGGATGTCGCGAAGAAGGTGCTACTGCCAGGCGTCTGTAGTGGACTCACTGAGTCCACCCAATTATAACCACCTCATAATTGGCCGAGCGACATCCACGGACGTAAGATTTTGTAAGTCAAGTGTGTATTGGTTTTCTTATATTTTTGTTTCTTGAAATATAATTTCATCTTGTGTAGGTTTACGGATATGTCATCTGCGTGCTTATGTTCAAGAGTGGCGGTGAATGTCCCAGATTCATGACTTACGAGCGGTTATTGGATTGTGTGTCCCGGATGCAGTACATTCGCATAGATCACCACCTTCTCACGGCATTGGTGTGGTCTTCTCGGAAATTCATTCCATTTGCCCATTGGCGAGATGGCGGTCCTGCGGATCTTTATGATCCTCGGTATTGAGATGACGACCGCTATTGGACGAATGTTGTTGGAGCGGTGGTGGGCATCATTGGCTTGTGATGAGTTGATAGGAGCACATCACGAGCCGCTCACCCGCGATCGACCTCATATCACATCGAGTTGAGAATGGGGCAAGCGCCGCCTGACTTTGCCACTACGGTGGTTGCGGCGTATTACATTCTTACTTGCCGAGCTTTAGCATGCATGTCGAGCATTCTTTTGCGATTGGCTTTCCTTATGCGGAACGCCGTGTTGAGATTCACCTGATTCACGCCCCTGGAGGATCTTGACGTTCGAGAGTTCTCATTAGGAGCGTGCTTGCTCATTTATACTGAGCTCCATGAGGCAAGCGAAGCACACAAATATATGGTTGCTTCTGATTCTGCAGGTATGGGTGTGGGAACATGTTCATGTCGGCAAGCGTTACATATTCATAGACATAGATGGGCTCGGTGTGGGTTGTCATTTGGAATGAAGGGTTTGTCCGAGGTGGCCTTGACCCATATTAGAGTTTACTAAGATGAGCTAGATGGCCTACTGCAGAGTCAGGTATGTTTTTTTGTAAGTGCATTTTTTGGGAAACTTTTATGTAGATAGCAACCTAATATTCATCTCAAATAACACACGGTGATCAGGGAGCCATCTGAGTTCAGTCTGCACGCGTCGGATATATGCTTATATGGGGATGACATATGGCGGCTAGAGTACCCATTAGTTGGAAAGCGAGTTGAGTGGCACCTACCGTCGTTTACTTTCGAGGCGTTCGGCCTTCCACCTACGACTGAGGTTGCACCGGTAGATTCTTCTTTCGTGCGAGTGGATGGTCGAGGGAAAGCCGACATGGACTGAGTCGTTTACCTCCAGACATATATTGTGCGTGGGGAAGCGGGGGAGTTGGTTGTGGTGGTAGACTCTTTGAAGTGCGGGTGTCGATACATGAGATGGGTATCGGTCTTGAGCTTTATATATCTTTGAAGGCACCAAGTACCCGCGCGTACCCTCGAGCTCGATCACTCATGTAAGCAAGCATTTCTTAAGCGTAATAATTTTTTTCTAATTACATCATAATGAGTTACATCAATGTGAGCACATATTGAATCTAGATATATTCCTATTTTGGGAGGCGGATGATGAGATTCAATCAAGTATGAGGGGTTGTGCAGGACTTGCACTAAACATGTATATTTAATAGCGGCCGCGGACACTAGCATTCGGTACTTCATCGTCGGTCATCGGATGGGTGGCGATGGATATTGGTCCATCATCTCCACGGTGGTGGACCATCTACATACATTTACGACCACGGTATTCATGAGGATCTCATGTGGTCCGCAGATGCACCCTGGCGACAACCGGTTCCTCTACGTATGGGCCTCCCTCATTCCATATGACACCCGTATGGGCGTATCATGATTACTCGACCATCCGAGCAAGGCGAGCAGGAGGACCCACACATCGACGAGACCGCCCGCGCGACCACACGCCCATTACACCCGGTAGTGATGCGATACGCATCGTAGGCATCGTCGGAGATGTACTATTATATTGTCCATGATTACATTTTGTTGTATGTGTACTTACTTACGGTGGTTTTTTATAAGATGTATACGTGATACATGCGATCATTAGGATTTCACAACTTGTTGATGGGACACATTGCGATATTGTTAGCATATATATTTTAATTAGATTGAAGAGCATTAAAGGCTTATTGTGCCGCAAATTTAGTTAATTTGTATGTTGTTTAACTTAAAATGTTTCTCGTGACAAAAGGAATTGAATTATATAGAAATAGTGAGATGATATTAAATATTGTAATTCTTGGTTTTAGGAAATGAATCTCTTAAGATTTTTTGGTGAATCCACTTATCAAAGCTTCTATATGTCATTTGTAAAAATACTTGTGAGATTGTTGCTTATCATATAATACATTTAAATCTTCTAAATCAATAACATTGCTTCTCCAAACCTTCAGCTTCGCGCCGCCGTTTTCGCATGTATTTGCAAAATCTGCTATGCATCGAGCCTCAATCACAAATTTCAACCAACAAAAGTCCTAAAGCTTTATTCGATTCGATGCAAATTTTGCTCAATTCTCACATCGTGTCGATATCGCAAAATCGATTCTCTCAATTTTCATCTCGTCCCACGGTTTCCAGCGTTTTACTGTCTGCGCATGAAGCTGCAATCAACAACCATAAAATTGTAGACAATTTCGTTCGATTCCAAAGATACAAAGTTCAATTCGACACGTGTGACTCGTCGCATAAAATATGCGCTACATATTTTTAAAAAAAAATTTAAACGCGCCAGTCGTCGGCGATGGCGTCCGTCATGTCATTTCGTGCGGACGAAATTTTCATAAAAAAAATTTTTTATATGCAGATTGTAATTACGTTAACAATGTCTATTTTAAAAATAATCCTAAATTTTTTTCTGAAATAGGTAGATCATTTTTATGATAAATTCATACACCCGTGCGCTCTTCATGATTCAAACTCGAAATGCTCAAGAACAAAAAATTCAAATAAAAAGTTGAGATAAGAAACTCATAAGCAATAACATAAAATATATGAATCAAATATTAATATTAAAGAATACGTATTTCTTCAATAGTATGATCATAAATCTTCTCACATTTTTTTTGCCAAGTCGTTTTATTAATTAAATTGTTATATTTAAAACAAATTCTATATCAGTAATTCCAGGTCTTTTTGTCCCCTAAATCGGTGCACCAAAAATGCAGAACAGATGTTTTTTAATGTTTTTTTTCTCGCATGTGAAGGGGAAAAAAAAAGAAACAAATTTATAATAATTTTAAAATTTATGGGATAAAATTGAAATATTTTTCATGCACTTAATCTTATAAATAACAAAGGAGAATCAAAATATAACTGAAGATCGTTGATCTAAGCTTGTTATGATATTTAATTTGAAGATGAACTCTCAACAAATCTGATAGCGAACAGCTCAACACTCTTAAGCTTGATCCATCCAATTGCCTTCGGAGGCCCAACGCCCGCGGTGCTGTCACTCGCCAGAAAATAGGAGGGGTTAACTAAGGGTCTGCTTAGAATAGCTGTCATTTTTTAAAAATTAATTATAAAATTATTATGAAAATAGCAATTTTTTTTAAAATTATTATGTATATTATAAATATTTTTTTTAAAAAAAATTTTAAAATAATTTTATGATAGTCATCATACTATAATAATTTTGATTCTCAAAATAATTTTTTTACTATAATTTTTTTAAAAAAATAGTTAAAACATTGATAGCAAAACGAGTTATTCTGCTTTACGATTGTTTCCTTAAAAAACAAAATAATCAAAAAATTATCCCAATGCATCATTATTTGCCAGCGACGATATCGCTTTCATCTCGATAGATGAATTTGAGATATCTATAACTAATAATTTCACCTGTTAAATAATAAATTTGTTGGAAAATTTTTTGCAAGAAGAAGAATTATTGAGTGAGGAATGATAAAGAATTTTAGATAAGAGAATATGAGGAGAGAATAATGAATTTTATTAATAGTATTTGCTAAATAGTTTTGAACTCAGCTTAAAATATGATGATATTATTTATTTATAAATATTAGAGTTAAATCTAGAGATTTCTATAATATTATAATTCGCTCTACAAAAATATGCTCTAAGCTAGAGTCTTCTTACCCATTGCATACCCTATAATTTTCTTATGTATATTAGTATTTCATTTTAAATAATTATATTCTAGAATTTTCATATTTATTATAAATATTTTAGAGTATTCTTTTTTATATAAATTTTATATTATTAATAGAATATTTTAAAAATAATTTAAAAATAAGTACCAAATAATCAAAATTCTTTTTAAGAGGACGAGTAAAAAGTCTAACCATTCTCATAAACAAGATATCAGATGCGTCTCATTAAATTAAGTAGCATGGTAGTACGCGATAGACAAATTTATTCTACAACTTATATTTATGAAAAAACTAATGCGTATTTAAGAAAAAAAATTAAAACTTTTGAGTCAGTTTTTTTTACTCAAATAAGTACTCAACAAAATTTGAGATAGAGTGGCGGTGGCCACACTGCATTGCAGTTTGAATATTACGTTTTAATTGTATTTTAAAAAATTTATGATAAAAAAAAATTATATTTTTCAATTTAATTTAGTTAACGGATATTTTATTTTTTTTCATATAATTACAGCTGTCTTATATATAATTTCTGTGTTGTATTTTAGTATACCGATTTAGGGGGCAAAAAGATCTATCTTTACTCAGTCGTGATATAAAAATGGTTGAAAATATAATATTTTTTTAGAGCAATAAGAGTGTTTTATAAAAATAATAAAATAATTATAGAGAAAAAATAGATCAGAAGGGATTTATAATCAAATTATTAAAGAAAGAAAATTTTTAAGATATCATTTGAGTCATATTTTTTTATAAATTATTTTTATAAAAAAATATTTTGATTAAATTAAATATTATCAGCATTGTTTTCTTAATATTATTTTAAACTTATATAAAATAAGGAAGATGATGGTATAAGTTGATTAAATTATAATATCATTTTTAAAAAATAGGTTACACTGTCGAGTAATTATTTCTTCAATGTCCAATTTGGCAATTTTTTTTAAATTAAGTATGATTAGTATATTAATTAGTTAATTAAGATCAATAAAAAAAATTTAAGAATAGGTATAGTCTGATTAGTGAAACGCCACGTCATTGTAAAATCTAAGTAGAGCGAAACCGGGAAGAGAAAGATAAGCATTATCCATGTATAAAATCTAATGGCTATAAGTAAAAGGAAAAATGTCTGGATTATTTATTAATATTATGATGACGATGGCCTTGTAGTGGCCAATATTTTGCATATACTACAAGTTACCTGGTACCAAAATTTTTTATCCATTGTATTTTGAATCTATTCGCAGATTGCATGACCTTCGTGAAAGTTAGGTGGCTCAGCGACTAATCCATGATCTGCGAGAGAGATGGCCAATCGAGAATGATCGGTAGAGTATGAAATTCATTTATGTATGTCAAATCTAGTAGAGTGTGTAATGACACACACGTAAGATGGTTCAACCGTCGAAACCCAATCGTATCACATGTGGGCATGGATAATGATATATGATCGTTCACAATTACAATAACGAGGCCATTATCAGCAAATCAACTCGAATGATCGTAGGACTTGTCAAAACCATCTCGTGGGTTGATATTTACAGTTTAGGAAATGCCTAGCCTCCCTTTCGACTGTAACGTGTGGACATCCTTTGAGTATAAATAGACAAGCTGACTTCCTCTTGCTGAGTAGCAGTGGATAACCGTTTCATGAACAAGACTACTAAGTTGTAATAGATAGCAGTGATTAAAGCATGAATCGGTAAACCACGTGCTCATTTCAGGACACAATTAAAACACTCAGATGGATTCGTCATCATTATCCCATACCACCATCAGTGCGCAACCATTTAACGGTCGCTTCTACAAATTATGCGCTTCTTCTTTAACATTTTAATATCTAACATTAAACGGTTGAACTGATGAATATCATCAGTATTACCTGCCATATATATTTTTTGGCATAGAAACTCAACATCACCAATCCCCAACCTGCGTACGACCTTTTTAAAAATTTCAAGCAAATGACTCAAACAATGCCTGTGAGCTGCCCATGAAAAAATCTCTTTGCATCCAAGTATGCCGATGTTTATCGATATTATGCATAAATCACATCTAACACGGGCAACACATCATGCAAGCACAAAATACAACCAATCAACATTCTCGGACTCACATAGCGAGAAACAAACCATTATTATCATTCGATTCTACGGTACGTTAATAATGTACCATACTTGCCCATAAAAAGTATCATCTAAGCTCAACACGGTACACTCCATCCCATTATTGAAGGTCCAAAGGCCCAAAAGTCTCTAAAATGCTTTGCAGTGGTAGATTGAATTATTAGGCTGCAGTAAAATCGCCCGATTCCATCTGAGAATGAGAGTCCTATAGGACTCTTCCCAGCTGTCGAATATTGCTTTTATTATCTTACGCCTTGCATCCCAAGTTTTTATATACAAAACTTTAACATTGAATTTCGACTCCATTCTACCTATAATCTCTCTAGCTTGATTAATGCACTTGATAAGTATGATGAAGTATTTTGAACTGAACTACTTGTCGATGATGGGATGCACTTCTTGCATTGACACATCTATGATTTTCACCAACTCTGATATTCTCCAAGCACCCCAAGCGTCATTCTACAATGCAAACGTCACTTATAGGGTCTTGTAAGACTATCGTGCTGTACACATATAACCGTGTAGTTCTTCTGGTTAGAGGTAACTATTTGGAATTGAATATTATTTAATATGCACCACCTAACAACAGCAAATTGTAGACTCCGTTTACTTGTGAAACACATACCTTCAACAATGTCATTTGGAATTTTAATTTCATCTGTTAGGGCAATTTCGTCGGATGGGCCGTCAAAGTAAACATCGTTGTCCCACTCTCTCGTAGTTTGACACATCCGGACATACTCATTTATGGACAACATATGACTCCGTCAATATTGCAAAATGAGTGATTTTTTAGATTATGGTATATTCCCAAACACGGTACTTATAACCCGAGCGGTCATCATCACTAATATCCGCCGGACACTACGAGCCACTACTCATGTCGATACTCATCGCTTGCGACTAGGCACATACGGTTCATCACGAGCGATGAAAGGCGCGTCATCGCCACTTATAAGTTGAGCAATAAATTATCATATTAATTATTACAAGTATAATCGGATAAATATTGATTTACCATATCTGCGAATCAACTCATCAAAGTGTTGTATCACCAGGTGGTGCGATGAAATCCTGTATGCGTTAGCGGTATATCTACGACCTTACTAGGATCGGTTGATGTGGATGCATATTAACATCTTCCACTTTGACATACAACACCAACATCGGCGGAAGCTTGGTGTAACTTTGCAAGCGTCATCGCCGATATTACAGCTATAAATTCACCACCCATTGGATAACTGTTAGAGTGGCGTGTGGTGCTCGGATCAATATGCAAGATTCTCATTCGTTGCTTCAATTCCGTAAGGTCATGTGAGAACCTTAAGCGGGCGATTTCAACCTCGTAACTTGTACGAACTACTCATCAATACAGTTAGCCTCCATAGAAAAGGATCAGTGAAACAAATTCTCACATTCTTGCCAAACAAACTATATTTACTTAACACGAAATAGCGTCATGCAAACATACAACTCAAATCACAAAAAATACTACTCAAATTCCTACCATACATACTCTATTACTTTATAAATTGATAGAAATAGAAATTTACCGTGAGTTTACAAATAATGACGGGGATGTGCACAAAAATAAGTCGAATCTACCACAGGAAACTTCTCCGAAGAAAATGGAGCCACCGGAATCGTCGCCGGAAGCTAATGTTGGCTTCCAAACCCTGCTATATGAGAGAGGAAAGTGTCAGTAAATGCACAGCCGCAAGAAAAATAAGTTTATTTTGAATACTCGAGGGAGACGGCACAATGCAAGGGTTGGAGATACGCCGACGGGTGTGGGGAAGCTCCGATGTTGCGGGAACGGCGGTCGGATGGGGATGTTGCGTGCTCGAGCTCGAGAGTGCGGAGGAATCACGGCGGAATCGTGTCGAAACAAACCGAGTATTAGGAATCGAGTCCGTCGGCCCACTATAGGAGCGGCCTAATTAGTGCTGAACTTTAACGATAGCCACGCCGTCGAGTCGATGTGGCGTGGATGCTTAATGGGCGACTATACCTATTCTTAATTTTTTTTATTGATACTTAATTAACTAATTAATATACTAACCATACTTAATTTAAAAAAAATTGCCTTTAAATTTTCTCCACTAATTAACCACAGTCCCACAAAACGCAACCGGTGAACTTACTAGGCATTGTACTGATCCAGCCCTTCTTCAGTGAGAGGAGAGGACAGAATCGGATATCCGGCTCACCGGAGCACCACTAGCATCAATGAGGAGGACCGATTGGCTTTGTGGCTCTTGCTTCGGCGTCGGACCATGAGGGGAATGTTTTGGTGAGGCGATAGCTCGAGGAAGGGGGTCTCTCCGGTGATGGTGGTGGTTGGCGGGTACGACCCACTTCAGGATTTGCAACGAAGGTACTGTGGGAAGTTGAGGGCGAAGAAAAGGGAGCCAGAGCTGGTGGAGTTTCCAGAGGCCATGCATGCCTTCTACATTTTAGCGGTGATTGCTGACAGCGATAGGATGATCGCAGAGATGGGGAGCTTCATCAGAAGTTGTGGGTAGGCCAATTTTAAAATTTAATTAATAATTATAATTAGGTGATTAGGCATTTAAAAAAAATTTAAAATAGGCTGTCCGATTAGAGGCGAGGCGTGGCCGGAACCCCTCAATTAGAAACCAGAGCTTGATCTGACTCTCGGTTTCTCCGCGATCGTGTTGCCATTTATTGTGCGTCAAGCTAAGCCGCTAGGAGGGTCGTGGTTGGTGGTTTATCTGCGTGAAGGAGTGGATCTCAAATATTTGATTTAGGTAAATTTTACGAAATGAAAAAAATGTTAAATTTTACTTTGAATGTGTTGTTTTATAGGAAATATGGGTTAGATCGATTTAGTTGGTATTTTTAAGCTATGTAGTTTGATTTTTATAAGAAATATGTGTTAGATCTGATTTTGAATGTGTTATTTTTTGGGGGGGTTAGTTGAATTAATGAGGTTATTTTTGTTTGATTAGTTTGTCATATCTTTTGCTCAATATGTATGATCTTTAGTTGGATTAAGCGCATTCCTTTTGTGGTGAAAAATTTGATAAGATCAAAGTTTGATTAGTTTGTGCGTGATATTTAGTTTATGAGAATTTACTTGTAATATTTCATTAGTTTGTGCGTGATATTTATTGATGAAAATTTTGTATGTGAAACTTGGTTTATTGATAGTGTAAGTCCTTGAAGTGTTGTAATCAACATTTTAAAACATCATGTTTGCCACATGAAAGTCATTGTAGTGTTGTTTATTCAAAATCTTGATTGACTTTAGGAAACATATACAACACCATGCGGGAGGTGAAATAATATTTTTAAATTATTAAAATTCAAATATACAAAAAAATCTTGTAGGTATATTTAAGTAAATGTGTAATAAAAGAGAAAACACAATTTAATCTTGTGCCTTAGACTACTAATCAACATTTTGATTTAATTACATTATTTCAAGTTTAAAATCATAATTTTAATCTTCCTTTACTCCCTAAGTGATGGAGAAATTGTAATAGCATAACAAAATTGCAAATCAAAATCCAAAACAATATGAAAACAAACCTATTAAGTTATGTCAAAAGATCTAGAAAGAGAAAACTAAAAGAATTGTTTATTTCGCACAAAAATGATCTACAAAAAAAAAATATAATGAACAACTTTGCAATGTTACAAACAATTTGATAAATTACACAAATGCCCAAATGACTTGCAAATAGTTTGAACTTGAGTAGCTTACCACCTTAAAAAAATTAAAAAAATTAAAAAAATAATAATTTATGAATTGTGCTAGAAAGAACTTTCAGGAATAATTCGTTGAAGGAATTTTATGAAAAGTTTCATTAGCCTTGAATTACTAGAGATCTTAGATTTATGGCTTAAGAATTACCAAGCTATCTATATATATATAGATCAAAGTGTATTTCGTGTTTATTTTTTTAGTATAAATGATAATATGTTTGTGCGTGTTTATAGATTAAAGTGTATTTCATATTTATTTTTTTGTGTGGATTATATTAAATTTGTACAATAAAAGTTTGTAAGGTCACATTAAAGATGTGAAATAGAGTATAAAATTTGAATTATTAAATTTCAATAGGTAGCAGTGAGTTAGCCCCATCATTGTCTTTATCTTGACTTAAACTATGTAAATTCATCAGGTGAGACAAAGGATTACTGCTATTTTTTTATTATTAGTTGGAAATGAATTCGGATACTATTTATATATTTCTTTACTATGGTGGTGAACTCAGAGTAAGCCACAATTTCATTCCAACATATATTGGTGGGAAAAATCATCCAGTCAAATCTCACGACGGATTAATTTTGATGAATTACAGAAAAGAATAATGAGGTCGTTGAAGCTAGATCCAGTACAAATATCTGTTAATCTGGTGGGTCGCTTTTCTATTGGTGCTAGATTTATTGCCATATACATTAAAGATGATGAAGTCACATAGTTAATGCGTGTATAACCTATTGTGATTTACGTTGAAGTTAACGAACAACCGTGTAAAGATAGGGAGGTAAACAGTGCAGTGGAATGTCAGATAGGTCGAAATAGCACTAAGTACATCACACCATCTTCTCAAGTGGAATTTTATGGGTCTGCAGCAAGAGAACATGATTATTTTGCTGGGACAAGTTCTAGTACTATGGGTGACCCAAAAGGAGATGATATGAATCCACCATCTCCTGAAGATGTTGGATATGAAACTATGCCTAATGGAGGTAGTAGTGATGATGACGAAAAGGATGATAGCGACCGTTGAGGGCCACGAAACCATCCCTCAAGGTCGAGATTTGATTATGGTTACTCAATTAGAAACAAGTCAAGACGACTTGATACGTACTTGATGGTGCTATGTGCCCAAACTAGAGAATGGGATGAAGATCTCACATTTGATGGCCCATTAGATAATTCAATCTTTGAGGAGGAGAAGCGCATTCAAGAAGAATTGGAGGGTATCTATTTTCATGAGAAGAAAGCGATTACAATTCTTTGTTGAGTTTATAACAACGAATATGTCATCTATGCTTGAACAAATCAAAATTCACTTTGTGCACCATCATTCGACCGGGTAGACCATGTTTGCGTTTACATGCAAGCTCATTAAGAGGTTGGGTGGTGCATGGAGGATTAGTTCAATTGGTCACCTCATGCTCATTCGGTGCTTATCTTGGTCACATCAATGTACATGAATTCATCGTTATTTCATACAACCCATGTCGCGTATTTGGATCTAAAGCCCAGGAAAATTGTAGGACGTATTGAGTCCAAGTTTAATATAAGAGTGTATTACATAAAAGCCTAGGGATGCATGTAGGAAAGCAATAAAGGCGATATTTGGTAGTTGGGAGGAATCTTACAGATCTTTGGAAAATTCATGGTTGCAGTATGTTCATCTATGCTTGGGTCAGTGTATCGTGTCCATGCAATAGAATCAAACAGATTCCAATGATTGTTCTGGTCATTTGAACCTTCAATTACATGTTGATAGTATTGTCGTCTGATACTATGTATAGATGGCACATTCCTACTGGGTAAGTATCAAGGTACTCTACTTAGTGCAGTTGGAATCGATGCAAATAATGGCTTGTTCCCATTAGCCTTTTGCAGTTGTGGAATCAGAGTGCATCGAGTCATGGGTATGATTTTTGCACACATTACAAAATTTGATCCCACTAGTTAATAGAGAGATCTACGCCTCTCAGATAGACATGTAGGGTCTTGTTAGGTGGCTGCGAGAGATCTTTCTGCACATCACTTTTACTGCCATTTGAGGGAGAACTTTAAAAGAATAGTAAGACAATTAGGGATAGGTGATGTTGAGTTCATATGTTAGAAGATATACGTTGCTGGGAATACTGATGATATTCGACTTTTTAAAAGGTACATGTCGGACATCAGGAATATTAAGCAGGAAGCATATGATTGGCTGGTCTTTAGGGACGTTAAGCATTGGTCCCTAACTCATGATGAAGGTAATAGGTATGGTACAATGACCACAAATGCAACTGAGTGCTTCAACGGTGTGCTAAAAAGAGCACGTGGGTTACCAATTCAAGCCTTGATTACAGCAGTGTATTATAACATAATGTCACTATTCATGAAACGGCTAGAATCAGCTACTACACTAGAAAGGCAACATGATACCTTGTTCTCCCCCCGCATTAAGACAACATTGTAGGATAATGAACGAGAGGCAAGAAGAGTTTCTGAACCATTGAGGATAAGCATGACTGAGTACCAGGTATTTGATGTCACAAGCAGAACCTTCAAGGTTGAACTAAGCGCTATATGTAGGTGTTCATGCACAACAATCTTACCACTACTATTGCACATGTAATTGCTGTTCTGGGACAACGATGCCTAAGCCATGTGCAATTTGTCTCACCTTATTACAGCTTGCAAAACTATATTAAAACCTATCAAGGAAAATTCCATGTAATACCGAATCGTGAAGAGTGGTCAAAATAATTCAGTAGTGGCACATACCTAAATTACAATCCTCCAAATGTTAGAAGAAAGTCTGGCCATCCAAGGTCTAACAGATTTAAGAATTCAATGGATGAGAGTACTTCTAGAAGTTCAAGGATTTGTGGTGTGTGTAAGACTATTGGGCACAATAGGTCTACATGTCCTCAAACTAGATCAGCGAGATTGTAATTTATTTTTTAGTTTATGTTGTTATTTACGGTGTGTGTAAGACTGTTGGGCTTGTAGTATCCCGTAATTTCATTTCTAGATCGTGGAGATTGTGATTTATTTTAGTTTATGTGTTGGTTTTCTTGTTGGTTTAGTAAATGTCATTTCATTAAATACAAGTAAATTGCTTAGTTCTAAATGCTTTCATTGTTGCGTCTCTCAATTTACACTTTTTTATTCAATTGTTAGCTGCTAAATTAATAACAGGGAAAATGTCCGGCAATGACGCTCCTCGTCCCCCATGTAGGAGGAGGCAACGAGTAGAGGAAACATTTGTAGACTATGGCCCGCCACCGGCCGAAGTTCACCCCAATATAGTTGCATTACGTGGCAGGCACAGAGCTGCGCATCCTGATATGGTAAAGGGTTTTCTTAGAGTTTTGTGTTTGGTTTTGTGCATATTTTGTTAATATACTGACGCATTATAATCATAATTCATTTGATTCCAGGTTTACATTGCTTGAGTTTTGCGCACTTGATGTTTAGGAATAGCACATTAGCGCCACTAGATTTATATGGATGCCTTTTATCGCCTAGATTTGTCTCTCGGATGCGTATATTAAGCTTGATCATCACTTACTACTAAAAGAGGCGTTATCCTTCCTTGAGCGAATACCTTCCAGCCCGATGGCGGTTACTCATGGGATGTGGTGATGATCTAGGCATTTTGGATGGCCCACCTATGATTGGCTATTGTTGGTGGGTGGAAGCGGTGAGCTTATTGGCCGATGCTCGATGAGTTGAACACATCTAGCCATTTACCATGATCTGATCATCCACATGTTACATCGAGTTTCTCATGGGATAGGCTGTTACTTGTATACCTTTATGATGAACATACTTCTGATTCATTCTTAGATCTACCGGATCTCAGTTCATGTTAGAGCTACATACTATTTTCTATTGGTTCATTTCTTCTAGATACTTGAGGTTCATTTGCGATGCCATTACTTGAGGATATCGACACATTTAGGGGTTGTCTTTGGGTTTGCTGTGCTCATATCTGAGGGAACATAAACAAACCAAAGTGCACGAACATGGCCGGATGTGTTCATTTACTATAGGTATGGGCCTGGGAGCACACTCATGTGGGAAGACTACACGTGTTTAGTATCTCTGACATTGTGAGAGCTTAGCGTTGGTTTTCTGGAATGAAGGATATGTTTGGGAAATGCCATTATCCAATATCGAGTCTATAGGGATGAGTGGATGAACTTCTGGTATCTGAATTGATGTAATATTATTTGGTTAACTCATTACGATCTTGTAGCTGAAAGAATAACTTATGTTTTATTTGCAGGTCATCTGGGAGCCATATGGACATCAGATCCACTTGTGTGTCGTGGAGATATGCTTACAGGGAGAGGAGATATGGCTAGCTAGAGTGCCGCTAATATGTTGGAAGAGGTACGATTAATTTTGCGTCGTGTTCGACAATGCGTACCTCCATATGTAGCCGATAGATCCATCATTCGTACGAGTCGATGGACGAGGAAAGGCTGATGTTGATTGGGTTGAATACCACCACTCCTTCATTGCACAATGAAAGCACAGGCATGACTCGATTGTCATAGTTGATTTATCGCTGCAGGATCCGGAGCCATCGATCAACCGCTATATGAGGTGGTATCGTTCATGGGCATCACTTTACATGCTCCGCACCGATTACCTCGACACATATTACGCGACTGGGAAGCGTTTCATGGTTAGTATGTATGCAAAGTATTATAATTTATTTTTTCTATTAACAATGAAATCCTGATCTAAAACTTCTATATGCAGCGCGAGCACATCTTGAAGACTGAGGATATATTTAAATGCTATTTCGGTAGAGATGAAGATCTGAAATTTAATCTTTTTGATTATGAAGAGGCGTGGACTTGAGGCAAAATATGCATATCCGACTCCATCTGGGGATCTGGATACCGAGACACTTTTGCATCGTCCAGAGACGCGTTCGTCGATGGATGTGGGGCCATCCTCGACAGGTGGCGTCGTACACATTTTCACGCCACCCGATTCATATCGAGGGAGGTGTGGTCTGGATCTGACGCGGCAGTCCGGTGACATATGGACCACCTTCATTCCATATGACCGCCATACCGTGTACCATGGGTATTTGTTGCCTTGGTCGATAGATTTATCGTATTACGGACTTGGGTATTATGACAACTCGGCGGGTGGAAGAAGAGGAGGACCATCAACAACATCATCTGCACGATCGGCCACGCGACCACCAATACATTACACTCCAGGTAGCAATGCGATTCTATCATGCAGGCATCGTCGAAGATAGATGTGTTATCTTTCTTATACAATGAAAGACATGTACTCTTGGCTTTTTATTTGTTATCCATTCATTCATTCTTATTGTATTACTTTATTATTTGTATCTTTTGATTAAATCAAATGCGAAGATGAGAGATTCAACTAGAAATTACATAAAGATTCAAACTCAATTTTTATATAGAATATAATGAGAGTGTTTGATATTATAAAAAAAAATTATATTCAACTTGAAGAAGTCACCCATTTGCAAAAATTACGGCTCACCGGGCGAGATTCATCGAAAGTTGTCAACATAGAAGTTGTCGAATTTTTTATTATCTTTCCAAAGATACCAACCACGCCAAAACCCGATACCTAATGAGCCTGATATGGCCAAAAAAGACGAGGGCTGCATCAATATCTTGAATTTTTGCAACTTCAGAAGTCGCACATTTCTAAACACGTACTCGGGACGAGATTCGTCGAAATTTGTTAACCGAAAGATGTGTAGAATTTTCCATCTTTCCTCTGACATCCTGTTGAGTCGGATCGACCATAAGATGTGGGTGCCATTTAATTTAAAAAAAAATTAAAGGACCGGTCCGTCGGTGACGGCTGGCCATCGATCGGTCAGTCCACTGCCTATTTTTAAATTTTTTTTTAAATATCTAATCACCTAATTATGATTATTAACATGCCTATTTTAAAAATAAAGCCGAAAAAAAAGTATGGTATTGTGCAATTCGTATTAGGATGATAAGGTAGGACAATATTAAATTAAATATGTAAATTTAAAAAGCATTTAAAATAGAAATAAAATAATATTGTGACTTAATTTTATTTTAACAAAAACTTTTAATATATTTTAAATTTAAATACTTTTCTTATAATTTTTAGCATCCTTATATTAATTACATCGGAATATTTTAATAAAATATTTAATCGAGAATATAATATGATTCTAACAAGCTGCTTGGTTTATAACTACAATTTGATGTCTGGTGTTATATTTTTATTCAGACTATTTTAAAATAAAAATTTATAAATGATGAATAAATTCCCTTTTTAGTTACAATTCCATGTCAAACATTCAAATTTTGTCCACTTATAAAGTTAAATTCTCTAGGAACATATTATTATTATTATTGACTAGATTTGTTATTATATTATGGAAAAAATCTGAATTTTTTATATTTCTCCTTTAAGTTTTTTAGAGTTCTAAATTAAAAAAAATTAATGAAGATTTTTCAACACCATATATAAATTAACAAAATAACTTAATGAAAAAAGATAATAGAAAATTTAATATAAATATATGAATTAAAATCCCAGATAATTGGATCATTATTAATTATTTTAGAATAACTTAGATTATTGACAATGATTATAAAAACTTATTTATTATTTAGTAATTAATATACGTGCTGAACAAATAATATATGATGAGTAAAATATCATTTTCGTAAGGATCAAAATTTCAATAATAATAAATTAATTATTAATTTATAGTATAATTTATTTTAGTTAATATTTGACAAGTATTTTTTTTTTAAAAAAAAAAAACTTGAGTGCTACTCTTACACTTTGTTTAATGCTTGAGAATTCTGAATTTATTATTTCATAAAATAAAATAAAAATTCATCAATTTTTTAATGATTCCTTAATTTAAATGACAGATTGTCAATCTAGAATAATATTATCTTCTTATTTACTTAATAATTAAACATATTTAATCTATATGCCTTATTCATCATATTTCAATGTGAATTATGGTTAAAAGGATTGCATTAAGGTTTTAGTTTGTAAAACTTTTTTAGTGCGTTTTCTTTTGAGGCGTGAATTTTAATTTTGATACGTTTGAATAGTGTGTTTTGAAGCGTATTTTAGCATTTCATTTGAAATCAGTTTTAGTCCCTTTTCAAAAGCAAAAGACAAATAGTTTTGAAAATAAGCACAGAATCCAAAAATTTAATAAGCTAAGTTCTCTCTCTCTTTATCTCTATTTAGACAGTTGTGAAGTAAAAGTAACTCAGTATTTTTGATGTATTCCAAATATCATATTGATAGGGTCTGGTTTGGTGAGACTTGTGTTTGGTTTAGTGAGTTGACTCACTCTGAGTGGAATGAACCTGGTTGAGTTAAGGGGTAATCTGGTTGATTATTGCCCTAGTTGGATACGTTTTTTTTCTTGGCCGTTGGATCAACACTTGGATTGATTTTCTTTTGAAATAATCGTGAACCGTTGGATTGGTTTGTCTCTTATCCTTGATTTGTGTTTGATTGGCGGTTCTTGATTTCCCTATTGATAGTAGATTCAGCGTCTGTTTAGGCTATTCGATCTAGATCTTTTGATCTGTTCGGAATTAATCTTGGCCCTTGATTCAAAACAGCTGTATGTCTTGAGTGGGATGAAGCATGTAGAGAAGCTTTCCTTACTCGTTCTTTTGTTTGGTTTCCTTGACCATTTCGGCCTCAGAAAAGGGGCCGGAGAAGGGGAGAAACAAGGTTTATCGGACAGGTTCTGAAAACCGAGGAAAAGGTTGTGGGAGAAGGAGAAGAAGAAGGAGAACGAAAAGATAAGTTTCTTTGAAATATTGATTATCTGTTGATTTCTTCCTTATTTATAGTTTTCTTTCATCATATCTAGATCTAGGCTTTATACAGAGTTTTTACATTAGCATTTTTCTTTTGGATGCGGAAGTTGAGGCGTGTATTAATTATTACTCTTCTTGGTTTCTTGCTTTTATTAACTTCTGTTCCTTTGGTAGTTAATTCTGTTATGGATTTATTTTACTTGTAGGGTTGGGCTCTGGAAATATGATCTGTTGATATCTTTTGTTCTGAGTTGTCTCCTGAGTCTTGTATATTTATAGTCTGTATAAATTCCTTTTTGAACTTTGATAGCTGCTGTTGTAGATCTTCTTTATTCTTACTGCTCTCTGTTGTTGTAAAACTGATATTTTGGCTTGGTTTTTTGTCTGTAATTTATTTTTGTTCTGCCTGTTTAATTTGAGTCTTTCTGTTGATGTTATATTTTGGGTATATTGATGAAATCTTTTAGCCAACTTGGTCTTCTTCTGTCCCTTTTGTTTCTGTTGTTAATTTAGGAATATGTATTCATATCACATATAGGTCCCAGCATTTCAGTGTATTTCATTTATCCTCAAATCAAGCAAAAAAGGAAAACCACATGTTCGGCGCTCTCTCCCCAGTGTTCCACAGCTACCTCGCACAACTCTTCTCGCGAAAATGAAACTCACCATGTCAACTTCCCTCCTATCTCTCGTGCAACTCCAATTCTCCTCGGCCCGATGTTGTTGCAGTTGTTCGCATCGCTTCCTGCCGTTACAATTATCCACATCGCGACTATTGCCTTCTATAAATTAGTGGCTTGATAAAGTGCTGCTTGCAGAAATCCATGGCATTGAAGAGACATTTCTCTTCCACAAACATTGGCAGGGTTGAATCGCCAACGTGCATAGCCGGATCAAAGCGCTTTTATGACCAGTGAGTTGCAGGTTTAGATTAAAGCAGTTGTTGGGGGTATAGATTGAGTTGGCAAAGATTTGGAAGGAAATGGCCTTGCAAGCGGCGATTAATTAAAAAAAATTGTTCAGGTCTTCATTTGAACTTGTTTAATGAGTTGAAGAGAAAGATAGTTTTCTTTGTTAGTTCTTTAGGTTATTCGGAGTTTTTCTTTTCTTCTTTAGTGATGTCGTGCGTGATTTTAATAATGATTTATTCTTAGTTTTTGTATAGACTTTGTGTAGAAAACACAGCAAATGATTATGTCTTCGAAAGAAGTTGGTGGAAATTCTCATTCCCTTGCTTGTTAATTCTTTAGAGAATTTGAAGTTTATTAGTGATATATATATATATATTCATCAATTAGCTGTGTGATTATTGGACTAACCTTGCTTCATGTATCATTTAACCTTCATTTGTTTTTTTTCTTAATGTATTTAAGGACTTGCTTTGTTGCTTGATGGTGGAAATCATGATTTAAAAAATGATGAATTTTTTAAATTCAATGCAATGAAAGAGAAGCATAATACCAAGTGTTGTAGAGATGAGGATGCTCTGGCGGATGAGTGGCTTTATTCTTAGAGATCAAATGCAAAATAAGTATGTTCGGAAAAAAGTTTGAGAGAGAGGTGGCGATAATATTAGAGAGTTGCTAGATGGTTTGGGTATAAGCGTACCATCCATGATCCGATTAGGAGACTAGATGTATTAGATTGGCCTTATGCTAAGAAAGATAGAGGTAGACCTAAAAAGGCTTGATTAAGATGTATAAAAATTGACCTTAGTTTACTTGAATTAAATGAGAATTTGACACATAATAGGACACAATGAAGAAGAAAGATTCATATATTCAGCCCCACATAGTGAGATAAAAGCTTGTTATTGTAATTGTTGTATATGCTTAGAAATCAAAATCTCTCATAAGTGAAGATTTCATTTTTCATATTTAAAATAAGTGAAAACAAAATCATCACTATCTAAAACATGATTTTCATTTACAAGCAATCAAATAATCCTAAATGCGTATTATATTTCATTTGCAAGATTATTATCTCATAAAGCCAAAATTTTGTTTCATGAAGAAAACACATTATATAGATTTAGTTGCACTTATCAATATTTATGAGTTATTTTATTAATGATGCTTTGAACATTTATTATATTTTTGGCTACCTCTAGATTTTTTTCTTGGTAAAGTGAGTTTTGTTGCTTTTTATGTTTGAGAAATTTAAAGTTATAATTATTTATTACAAAAATCATCACATAAAATATTTGACCTTCTATTTTATAAAAATTTTCTCAAATATGAGCGCTACATATATGAAAAACATGAAATTAGTTATTTAATTTGAACTTTTTAAATATTTTGTATGTATTTATACAAACAAATTTTTCTGAGACCATCTAGTATTAGTTTAACAAATTGTCTTACCTAAGTATTCTAGACATGATTTAGTATTCACTAAATATTTTTCATAATTTTGAAATTATGAATTTGAAGAAAATAAATGAGTTTATATTATGGATAATAGTAATAATAATAATATTTATATGCTTTTATATATTAAATAAAAATAATATTTTATTATAAATACCCCCCACCATCTCTAAGATCACATTTTCCCATCTTTTGCCTTAAGATCTAGGGAGAGAAATTGAGAGAGAAGAGAGAGAGAGAGAGAGAGAGAGAGAGAGAGAGAGGAAGCTGGGTTTGAGGGTCCTAGAGTTGATTTCATCCATTGGGTTAGTTGAGAAAATGGACCATCTCAAGGTCGGTTAATGTTTCCCTATTTAAATTTTAGAAATTTTATTTTCTAGCAAAAGTTTTGATCTTTTTTTTGATCAGATTTCATATACACTAAGATCTACGAGTATTTATAAAATTTTCATCATGTCACTTTTGATATGCTGTAAAATGAAATATAGTGGACATATTGACATAGATAAATAAAATTTTTACTATGTGTTTTATATTATATAGAATTTTGTGTATTTTTGTGAGTATATTGAGCTTGATAAAAATTACTATAAAATAAGCCTCAAAATATTATTGTTGGCATTGCATATAAATGATTTTGTAAATTGTGATTATTAATGTACACACATAAATTTATCTATAAATTCTACTATTATTTTACACATACAAATTTCTTATATGTTGTAATAAATACTATTATTTATTTAAATATTGATGCATTGCAAATATTTGTGTAAATATGTGAATTGATTCACAAGTAAAGTGTGAATTTTACGTGCAAAATATATTAGAAGATATAAGAGCCTAAGTAACATATGTATTTATATAAATGTATAAGACTTGAATGAATATTTAAATGCAGATGTAAATTGTTTTGACATATTGGGCTCGATGTGAATTGTAATAGACTGTTAATTCAATATATTTGATAATAGATAATGTTTTATTGTAGTATGTTAAAAATTTAGAATATGTTTTATATAACATATTGAGTATTTATACTCATTTCTATTTTACATATATATATATATATATATATATATATATATATATATATATATATATATATATATATATATATATATATACATATAGATAAATGTAATGAGCAAGTTGATTAGAGAGAGAGAGAGAGAGAGAGAGAGAGAGAGAGAGAGAGAGAGAGAGAGAGATTGCAGGTTCTTGTTTATAAGTATGTCTTTTTCTACAATATAATTATCCAGTTTACAATCATGATGTTACTATTTTGATGGATATAAATACGTACCATGATTGTTATGTATAATTTTTTTATGATTGTATAGTTTTTGATTTGAGCTAAATATAAGTTGATGATTTTTTTTATTATTTTTATTGATGATATTAGTCGCTCTATATAGAAGAAAAAAGAAGAAGAAGAATATAATTCCTTCTAAACAGATCTTGGATATTGTTTGTTATGCATCAAATACGATGTGACCCACCTTAATTTAAGAGTTATATCATTTTTGATCCTGACTGTCATATGGTTTATAGAGAATTTTATGAGCTATCTAACGAGGCTAAATTCAACTAATTCTATTGAAAAATGAGAGAATTATGTGAGAAATATTATTATAAGGTCATATTATTAGCATTAATTTTTCATTTGATTGAATATCCCTAAAATTATAGCCTATCTAATCCATATTAGCTAATAAAAAATAAATATACAAAAATAATTAGTTTTATTAACTATGATATAGTTCAATATTTATTTTAATATGCCTTTAAAATAAATATATAATATTTTTTTTAACAAAGCGGTGATTTTTTAGTGTATTATTTCTTTATATATATATACATATATATTAATTTAACAATTATATTAACATAAATATTTTTTTACAATAACTTGACATACAATCAAATATGTTGGAAGTATTCATAATATATTATATTTATTTTACTCTATATACACCCAACTAAAAAAAAGGTTTCCCTATATTTACTTTATGGACAATTAAATAGTTTCAAGTATTCATGCTATACTGTATTTACTTTATATTATATTTCATTTTCATGTAACCAAACAGCTAGAACATCTTGATTTGTCTTATATAATTCTCTTATGACTCTTCCAAAATCATTAGGTTTTATAAAATTTGAAATTGATTAGTGGCAAGATAAATAATTCAATCATGTGTTTAATAAATGAAACAATATTATATAAAAAATTATTCTGATTATGAATGATGAATCCAAAAAAAAAAGAAGATAGATCATGATGAGTTTAAAGATATAAGTTAATGAATTCACAAAGAAGAAAAAAAAAAGAATCATATATGATTTTATGTCAAAAAAAAAAAAAGAATTCATATATTATCATGGTTCAGAAAATAAATAGAACATGGAGAATGTGTATTGATTACGATCTTAAAAGCTTGCGAAAGATAGTTTTCCTCTCCTCAATTGATCAATTGGTTGATCTACGTTTGGACATCAAATGTTCAATTTTTTGGATGCTTACTGCAACCAAATAAAATGAACTCAATGAATGAAGAAGTTACAATATTTCAAACATATAAAGGTTTATACTATTATTAAGTAATGTCGTTCGGGTTAAAAAATGCTGGTGCTACCTATCAACGCCTTATGAATAAGATTTTTAAAGACCTCTTAGGCCGTATAATAGAGGTATATGTGGATGACATGTTAGTAAAAAACTTGGAAGAATCACGACATATTTTTGACTTAGAAATATTCTTTAACATACTTCGACGTTATAATATGCGACTTAACCCGACCAAGTGTGCTTTTGGGGTTACGTCAAAAAAATTTCTTGGGTTTATGGTAACCCACCATGGGATAAAGGCAAATCTCGAGAAAATCAAAGCCCTCAGAGGTATGACTCCTCCGAAGAATATCAAAGAAGTTCAACGTTTGAATGGGCAATTGTGACTTATCGCTTCCTGCGTTCTAGGGATAAATACTATCATTCTTTAAAATATTAAAGGAGCTAAAATAATAATTTTAGTGGACTAATGAATGTCGATCGCTTTTGCAACTAAGGGAGTATTTAACATCTCCACCCTTACTATCCAAGCCTATTCAAGGAGAGATATTATACTTATATCTCAGTCTCTTCCCATAAGCTCGCTTTTAGTGCGAGAAGAAAATGGGATACAAAACCAATTTACTATGTCAAAATTCTCATGATATAGAAAGTCGTTATCCAGCGAGATAAGATGGCTCGACTTTAGTTTTTCAACGCAAAAATTAATTATACTAAATCACACCATCAACGCGTTTACACTCATTTACCATTAAGGACCATTACGAAACCGAGGTATTTGGGAGGTTAATTAAATGGTAGAATTGAGAGAGTTTGATATCCATTTCTACCTGTCGGTATAAAGTCTCAAGTATTCGCAGACTTTATAGTAGAATGCATTGCCCCAACTCCAAATAAGCTATCTACTACACCCCTTTCCTCTCCTCAATGGACTCTCTATGTTGATGGATCTTCAGGAAATACTAGTGCTGGAGCAGAAATCTTACTTATTTTTCCCTAACAGGATACCTTTGAGTATGGACTTTGCCTAAAATTTTCTATAACCAATAATATGGCTGAATATGAGGCTCTCATCATAGGGTTGAGACTACCATTATTGAAGCTCAAGACTTAGTGATCCACTCTCGACTAGCCTCCTAGGTTGAGAGAAACTTTAATACTCATAATCCTCGGTGGAATACCTCAGCTTGGTAAAGTCACTTCTTGCTCATTTCAAGACACATCAAATCATTCACATCTTTGCGAGAAGAATACTGGTTGACGCTTCTGCTTTCTACATCTTAGAGATCTATTTAAGAGAAGGCATGTTGAGGAAATATATTTTTCTAATATCCAAGGGTCATGGGTAATACAAGCAATTAATGAGATAAAGGAACATTCGAGGATGGACCCATCCTATCTTTTCTACAATAAAGGACCCTTCACGACCCAACTCCTAGCCAAGGAAAGCTTCAAACTTTATTATCGGTGAACTATACAAACAAGCTTTTTCTGGGCCATACCTTAAATGCCTCTTACCATCAGAGACTGATTACGCATTAAGAGAGGTTCACTCATGGATATGTGGAGAATACCTAGGAGGAAGGGCGCTAGCCCTTAAAATTATAAAATAAGGGTTCTATTGGCCTACGATGAAGCAAGACGCCTTGGAGTTCACAAAAAAAATGTGCAAGTTGTCAGTTGCACTCTAACCTCTCTCACACGCCGCATATAGAGCTCTCATCCCTCCAAAGCCTGTGACATTTTGCTCAATAGGGAATTGATAGCATGAGACCTTTTCTGATAGCATCAGGGCAATGAAAGTTTATTATTTTAGTTGTCGACTACTTCACTAAATGGGTGAAAGTTGAACCACTCGCTAAAATTACGGAGGAAATGCTAAACAATTTGTTTGAAAAAATATAGTATGTTGATTCAATTTTTCTGCAAAGATCATCACCGACAATGTAACCCAATTTACTGGAAAAGTCTTTACGTCTTTTTATAAAGATCTTCACATTCATCGCATACGACTATACATCCTCAAAAACAAATGGACATCAAGCGCCAATGGACTATACTCAAAGGGTTAAAACACGTCTTGAGAAGGAGGTAAGGGCAATGGGTTGATGAGCTCTATAATGTTCTTTGGGCTTACACTATATCTGACCGGTGAGATATCATATAACTTGTGTTTGCAGAAGCTATTATACCGAGATATGATTCCAAGTCCAAGAGTTCAATCATTCGATCATGATAATAATGAAGAAAAACTCCGACAGCACCTGGATCTACTCCGTAAAACTCGTGACATGGCCCTACCTCGGAGTGCTTCCTACCACTAAAGGGTAGCTCGTCACTTCAATAGATGAGTAAAACCCCATCCCATATCTGTCGGTGACTTGGTCCTGCGAAGTCTCAAAGCTGCAGGCAAAGGCCCTCAATGCAATAAACTCTCACCTCTTTGGGATGACCCATATGTGGTTATAGCTATGGTCAAGCCATGAACATTCAAGCTCAAGGATCTAAAGGGAAAAACTTTACCTCGAACTTGGAACACTAAGAATCTCTGAAAATATTATCAGTAATTCCTACTATATAATTATTGCAACTTTTATTTTGTCTCGTTTGTCATTTCCTCTTCAAACTCATATCTGTATTAAAATCATCTTATGGTTGTATAATCGACTTTATCAAATTAATGAGTTTATAGCTTTTTCTTTCGAGCTTGTTGTATATAAACAATCTCCTTCATTTAATCCTCCCACTTGAAAAATGTGCAACTCACATTGTATCTCAGTCGGCATGCTCAATCCCAATGGGACTTGATCAGACCTCTTTCGTATAGGTAAGAAGTCAAGTAATACTTTGACTAATGCCTAGGATAGTTCGAAAAATCCTTGGTGGACATTTCACGGCCTCTTCCATACAGGTAAGAAGTCAAGTAACACTTTGGCTAATACCTAGGATAGGTCAAAAGGGCCTTGATGGACATCCCACGGTCTCTTCCATATAGGTAAGACGTCAAATAATGTTTTGGCTAATACCTAGGATAGGTCAAAAGGTCATTGGTGGACATCCCACGGCCTCTTTCATACAGGTAAGATGTCAAATAATGTTTTGACTAATACCTAGGATAGGCCAAAAGGTCCTTGGTGGACTTCCCATGGCCTCATCCTTATAGGTTAGCGTCGTTGAATAATATTCCGATAAATCACCTCGGATAGGTAAAAACAAAATAAGGACATATCACCCACAAAATTTTTTTATATCATTGACAGCACTAACATTATGATATAAGAAAGAATCAAAATTCTGATACAAAATAATAATAATAAATAACAATACATAGATGGAAGAAAAAAAAATGCATTCTTAAGTGATACTACAAGATATCAAGTCCTCATCATCATAGGAGATGCTCCCTTAAACTCACTCTGACCCCTTCATCTCCTGAATCTGGCGAAGGGTCTTCAAATACTTGGCTGGGAGATAGATTCTCAATACTAGCTCTGATTTTATGATGTACTAAGTGGATTCCTTTTAGGAATCCTCGGATGAAATCTTTCTCTAAACATTGGTGCTCCAAGTCCTTCACTTCAACATCAAGAATATGATTACGAGCTTCCTGGACATGGTCCTTGATAGCTTTGCGATAAGCTAGGGAGTTCTTAAAGTCTTCCACTGCCTTTAAAAAGATTTCATTTTCTTGCGCTTCTGACATTATAAGCTCCTTCTCAGAAAGACAATCCTGTAATACTTTTTTCTCCAGTTCGAGAGCTTTCTTCTCCACTGCAAGTGCCTTGAGTCTTTTCTCTTTCTGGCAAGTCTCTGCTCTCACCTCAATCAGCTCATCACAAGTGCGCTCCACCTCCTGATGCTAGAGAGAAAGAGAAGTTGACATGTTCGCTAGTTCAGTTCTACACCTGGTTAGTTGATCCTCCAGAGTCGCCACATCTTTGGCCTTAGCACTCATCTTTTGCTCATACTCACCTTTCAGATATTTTACCTTCACAAATTTAGTATTCCACTCGTTTAGAGCGACACTCAAATGAGCTATCAACCCTAATGTTTGAGCTACCTACAATAAAAAAATCCATGACAAATATTACATAAAGAAAAAAAGGAAAAGGAGAAAAGAAGGAGGAGGAGAAGACAATGTACTAATTCGTCTGCTCATTGACGTCCAGTACATACATACTTTAACACCTCTTCAGGAATATGCGGCTTTGAGAAACGAATTCCCCCATTATGAGTTGAGATAGCTAAACTCTCAGAGGCCAACTAGGGGAGAACATCTTCTCTCAAATATTTGACGTAGTCACTTCGACACATGTTTTCTTTTTCTTTAAAGAAGCAATATTGCTATCACCGTGATTTCGCAATGGGCTTCTTGAAAGAATCCTATGAATATGAGGAGACATTTCATCACCTTTACTTGATCTCTTCAGTGGAAGAGCATGAGATCTCCCTGCCTGGATGGAAAGACCAATCTTGAATATTCTATCTTCAATTATATATTTGTCAATGTGACATAACTCATGTTGTAAGATTCTTGCATCAGGAATATTAAGAGTTGTTAAGTTTTAATTCTCTTCAATCAGCAATAGATCTGGAAGGCCATTCAATCTTTCCCATCTTTCAGGAAGCCCCACTCATTTTTCACAAAAAAGAATCCATTAAACTAATTTCTAGATGGATCCCGTGTTGAAAATTCTATCCAATTCTTTATAGCCCCATAAGAAACACATCCCTGAGCATTACATGTGAATCTACATATTTGACACAAGTATTTGATATTCAAAGTAACACCACGCTCTCTAAAGAAGACAGTTAAACCAACGATGATCACTAAAGCTCGAAATGAAAATTGTGACAAATCTACACCACATATTTTAAAGATCTCAATCAATTTAGGAGCCAAAGGGAATCGCACTCCCGCATGAAGAATCATCTTAAAAACAATAAAGTATCAATGCGGAGGTGAACGGGTTCGATCCGAATTTTTGGCAACAATAGCCACCAACTCATTAAGGAAGTGAAACTTTCTGCGGAGTACCATTAAACTGTTTACTGTGATAGTGAATGATATATCGTTTGTAGCTATCACGCTATGAGTTTTTTGGTCATCATCTTGTGAAAATACATAATAAATAAATAAAGAGAGAGAGAGAGAAAAAGATAAAAATCTGAGAATTTTGTGAGGCAACTCACTCACCCCAATATTGGACATATCCTTTCTTGACTCTATCGCTCCCGGACAGCTTTGGATAAAATTTTTCACCTACGATCTGGCTAAAAGTATACATACATATGAGATAAAAAAAGTTATTCATCTCTAATACTCATTACACCTTACTTTACGAGTCATTGAAGGATGGTTCCTAATTAACGCTTCCCTCCATCTTGGCGGTTATCAACTATTGAACCATCCAGAATTTCAAGAAATCCAATTCCTACAAGAAGAAGTAGAAACTTCACGCTTGACCACCTCCAAACCGGTCGTCGGCGAGATGCCTCTTTGGGAAAATGGAGCCTTCGTATGAACTACTGGGCCTTGATCATACCAAGCCGGTCGGTTCGATGAGGACAATTGACACATCTTTTCAGGAAAAATCGAGCCTCGCAGTATGAACTACGGGCCTTGATCGCCTCTGAATCCGGTCGGTCCGACGAGAAAAGTTGATGCCTCTTTCGAGGGAAAACCAGAGCCTCGTCGTATGAACTACGGGCCTTGATGGCCTGAACCCGTGGTCGGCGAGAACAGTTACATCTTCAGGGAAAGCGAGTCTCGCGAGCTACGGGCTTTAATCAGCAAAGCGAATGCCCTTCTCTTAAGCAGAAGGTCAGAACTTCACTGATAAAAGGAAAGAAAATATACATTTTTTTTACTCTAACCCTTGAACTTCCGCCAGATGATTTCTCTTCCAATGCATACGAACACTAGAGCATATGGGATTATGTCTTCTCACTTGACCCCAGGGGGTTTTTATAAACCCCCTATAGGGGAAAAAATGTAATAAATAAAAAAAATAGAAAAAAATAAAAAAACCCGAAAGAAAATGGAAAATTGCTCATCTGGACCATCATGCCTTTCATGCTGCCCAGGAAGCTTCATCTCATTGCTTCGCCTCGCTCACTGTCATTCGCTTCTGGCTCTATGGTTCCATAACCCACTTTCGCTCTGCATAGCGCATCAGCTGCCGCCAGATCATAATATTGCTCTCGCGCTGCCTCTCTGCTTTCTCTCACGCAGCTCAGCTTCATGCACTCGCCTCAGCTGCTCTCCCATGCACATCTGGCCTTCGCCCATAATAGCCCATTGCGTTGCTCATAAACATCTGATAGATGGGTCCATATAACCGAAACTTTTTGTCATCGCGTACCTCAGACCGCTGCATCCCGCAGTGATCATAATATTGTGCTGAAGATCTTTTCTCAAATGTATGGTTAATGAACCCACAAATTTCATTGAAGAATTTGCTATTTTCAATTATTTGATATAGATATTTTTAGATGATTGAGATAATGTCATCCAAAAATAGGGGGACAATTGATATGACACTAAAAATATTACTAGTCAAAACACGAATCTTGATGTTAAAAGAAAGCTGATCTTAAGTTGAAACTAGTCGAGATCAAGCACTCAAAATATTATTAGAAACTCTGGGATGGAGTGTTTATGATCAAATTGAGCGTCTTGATGAGCCAAATTTAACAAGCCCAAGATCTTTTGATTCTGACTTCATTTGAGCATTCAAATAGACAAAATATCTCAGATGATCAAGGGAATCATCTTGAGCCATCCGATGGAGTGATTTTGATTTTGCATGTATTTACGAATGTCTTCTCTCTCTATAAATAGCCCTTTATTCACATGGCGGAGCAAGCTAAAGAGAAGAGCTCTAAAGCTTGAAAATCCTTCAAGCATAATTGCCATCACTTCGATCGTCCCCACCACCGTTGCTCAGCCGTACCATCATCGCCGTCGTCATCTCGTCATCTCATCACCCGACCACTCTCACCGACCACCTTCACCGGGCATTGCCGTTAACCACCGTTGCATTATCATTCTGCTCATCCGTCCATCGTCGCGGTCATCCCGCCGATTCATCGCCGCGTCTCCGTCATCGCCGACTACCGTCGCGGTCCATTGCCGTGCATTATACCGCTGCGCCGTCTGCGCTAGCCCGACCATCGCTGCCATCTTCGCCGGTCACCACCTCTGGCCGTTGGTCGACCTCCATTGTTACTCACATATCCTAATTCTGGCCCCATGGCTATGTAGCTGTTGTTGCCTGATTCTTGGATTCTCATTATCGGCCCTTCTCATATACAATTCTGTAATCCTGTTATCGGAAAAATTTTATACTCTGAAACAGATACATAGT
This sequence comes from Cymbidium sinense, assembly GCA_021442155.1. NCBI lineage: Eukaryota > Viridiplantae > Streptophyta > Magnoliopsida > Asparagales > Orchidaceae > Cymbidium > Cymbidium sinense. Next base: position 48,204,704 of record CM038218.1, read on the forward strand.
GAAAGATTTTTCTTGATGTGTGGTTTCCGCTTTAAAATCAGGTTTTCTTAACTCTTCAAACATCTGTATGTTTGGATTCAACATAAGGCGTAAACTTTTATTCTCGATTTTTAGCATGGAACAATATATATATATATATATATATATATATATATATATATATATATATATATATATATATATTCCTAGAAGGAATTATTTTCAACAAAAATAATCTCATGTATTCATGGGCTATTTATTGAAGTGGAAGTCCTCCAAAATTGCAACAAATTGATTTAATTTTGATTCAATTTAAATTAGACTCAAAAGCTTAAAACCGGTTTCAACTTAGGAGTGTAAATGAGTGAGCTCGAGTCATACCAAACTTAGCTCAACTCGTCTATCCACATGTTGGCTTGAGCCGACCTCCAAGGTCATGCCCGAGCTCAACTTGTAGTATCAACAAGCTCATGACCCGGCTCGTGTCACACCGAAGTTACATAAGCTCAATGGATAAGACAATGTTGCATCCAACGGTCAGGCGGGATTACCAAAGAAGAATATGCATGTCCAACTCAAGGAGCAATTATTGAGGAAATTAAAAAAAATTGTAGGGAAGAATTAATGTTAAGAGTGAAAAAAAAAAAGATATTTTATTTATATTTAACTAATTCCTTAAAAAATAGAACTTTATTGAAAAAGCTGTCAATATGATAAGTTTATTTAATATTCTTGAGTCATTTTCCAAAAATTTGCACTAATTTTTCTCGAAAGTTGCATCGGAGTTTAGCTGGTGCAGCTTTTTTATAATTGATCCCATAGATATACAGTGCTTTAAATTTTAGACAATAATTTTCTTTTCGAAATACAAACAATAGATTTATTCTTTTATTACAAAATATACACACACATTTTAATCAAGATGGCTCATGAGCTCACAAGTTGAGTGTAATCAAGTTTGAGCTCAATCTTGTTTAATATACAAGCATAAACTTAAGCTTGAGCTCATGACTTAATAAACTCGACTTATGGCTCGTTAATGAGTTGAGCTCAAGCCGACTCGGCCCACTTACACACTTATTTGAACATGATTCTAATAAGATTCAATTCAACTCAGTTTGCACATGAAATAAATTTGCTTTGCATGAGGAATCATTTTCACAAGGGTTCATACCTGATGGTTAATGGGGGCAACATCGATGAGATTGATAACTAGTGAACCAGAAGAGTTTAGGAGCTCAAGCGAGAAAGCATTAATGTAATAGATGGCATGTGTGAGGTAGAGATGTCTTGTATGATTGAGCTTATGAACGAGAATGGTTCACAATAGAGCTGGTTGGGGAAGACATTGATGAGATTAACTATATATGAAGGAGAAGAGAAGTTCATAATGAAGTCGCTAAGAAAAAAACATTGATAAGACCTACATCATGGGAAGCAGAGCATTCACACTAGAGCCAAATGTTAGACATTAATGAATTTTAAGTGTTAAAAGGAGAAGATCAGTTGATGAAGGTGCTTGATCAGTTTAGGCATTGATAAGTTGGCAACATGTGTTAGAGCAGTGAGATCATCGAAAACTCCTAGAGAGATAGACGATAGATTTGAACAAAAATTTAAAGTTTGAACCAATATGACTGTAGAATCTGTTAAATATATATATTTATTTGAATCAAATTTAAATGATCTGGATCTACTAAATAATTTATGAATACAAAATATTAATTTCACTTAGAATGAATTTTTAAGTATAATTCTCTAAATAAAAAATATAAAAATATTTAATTAAATAAATATAATGAGACTTTGAGATGAATGAAATATATATATATAAATTAATTGAAAGCAAAATAAAATCAAAATAGCTTTGAGCTTCAGTTCACTCGCACATTGCCGCCGATACCCTGGCGGCGTCCGTGCTTTCCTCACCGAATCTCCAAGATTCCTTTGTGAAATCCTCGTGGCCGCAATCGTGCTTACGGCGAAATCCGCCTGTTCACTGATCCGCACCGCAATCCATGGACGGGGACTGTAAATTAAGCCCTAGTTTGGTCCACGCGATCTCAACTTCTGTTACCGTTGAAATTCTGTCAGAGGAGACGGTCGCTGTCAGCGGCATGAAGCAGTCAAGGAAGGAGAAGCGTAAGGCTCTGAAGAAGATAAAGAGAAAGCAGATTCGGACTGAGGCGGCGATCAGGGAAAGGGAGGTAGAAGAATCCGCTTAAACGATCCGGAGGAGCAGCTTCTGCTCAGATTAAGGGAGCAGGAGGAGGCAGAGAAGGCGGAGAGGGAGAGGAGGGAGTTTGAGGAGCGGGAAAGACTATGGCTTGAGACCGCCGCCGCTAGGAAGTCCCGTGAGGAAGAGGATGAGCGTTGGAAAAAACACCTGGAGGAGGAAGATAGGAAGGCGGTACGGTTTATGTTTTTTTTAATCCCTCCTCTTGCTCGCGTTCTGGATAAATTTTGTTTACATATTTTGGTAGATTTTGATTTGAATTATTTTGACATATTTTTATTTAATTAGTTTTTTACATCCCTTCACCCTTTTTATTTTCTCTTGAATCATATCGTGAGGATGCATTTTACTCTTATTGATCATGTTTACAGTCAATGACTCATGAAGTTGATGAGAAAGCTCTTACTCGCCCTTAAGAATTGTGAGGTGCTATATTTGTAAATGCATAAGAATTGTGTGGTATGCATGTAAATCTTTTTATCTTTTAGCTTGCATAGTTTCTACTTAGTTAGGTGTGATGGAGAGGAGTAATGACATGTGCTGCTTTTCTAAAAATCCTTATATTCTTGCAGTTTGAAGCATTTAGAAATAATGTTGCGTTCTTTGTTGTTAAATTGATTAGATTTCTGATTTTGAAAGCATGAATACGAACAAACATTCTTTTTAGCAGTTTTTGAAGACCTTTAATCATTGATATGTGAATGCTTAATGTCACTAACAGCAGAAAGAACATGACTATGGGTTATCAACGGATGATGAGTATGAGTATGTTGATGAAGGGCCAGCGGAGATCATTTGGCAAGGGAATGAGATTATCGTTAAGAAGAGAAAGGTTAAGGTTGCAAAGAGAATTACTGAACAAATTCCAGATAAAGAGGTTTAAAACCTTATCCTCACTTTCTGTACACTTTCCTTTAATTTTTTTTTTTTTTTTGGTGTGGATAAACTACTTAATAATTCTGAACATACTCTGAGAATTTGGTAGATCCATTGCAGGATGATGACAGACCCACATCGAATCCTCTTCCTCCTCAGTCTACTGCTTTTGCATCTTATGTACAGGGTGAAACAGCACAAGAAATTATTGATAGTGTTGCACAGCAGGTTCCAAATTTTGGAACTGAACAAGTATGCTTATAAGTTCTGTTGTTTTTCTATCACAAATTTTCTATTCCAAACGTGTGGGTATACTTACCTTTCCCTACATTTTGTTGTGTACACTTTCTTGTTTAATTTATAGGATAAGGCTCATTGCCCTTTCCACTTGAAGACTGGAGCTTGCCGTTTTGGGTCCCGTTGCAGTAGAGTTCATTTTTATCCTGATAAATCCTGCACATTGCTCATACGAAACATGTATAATGGTCCTGGGCTTACTTGTGAACAAGATGAGGGGCTTGAGGTTTGTCAGCTCATGCTTCTTGTGGCTTTTGAGTATCCTGATAGTTGGACTTTTCAATTATTTCACTTATTTGAAAATTGAAAGAAATGAAATTTATTCTAGTCCATGCATTTGTTTTATGTTTTTAACAAAATATCCTTTATCATTTCATCAAAAATCTTTACAATACTAAAAGCAGATGACCTGTTTTTAAATTGACAAATCATTTTGCAACTTGAGCTGAACAAGATCATTTTGTTTTGGCTGGTTATCATCAATTCGTATATATTGATTGCTAAAGTATTCTTCGTTGTTTATCTTTTCCTCTGACCATTGGTGATTTGAGTGGATAATATGGGCAGGATTTGATTATGATTGATTGATTGCAAGATTAAATTCCTGAAATTTTTAGATTCAACACCTTAGCAAATATCTAAAATATTACCAAAGATTGTGATTTTAATTGCAGTCTCATTTTGTGTTTCAGTAGAAAAATTTTCCCTATATTCTTGCAGTTCAATTTTTTTTTTCTTTTTGTTTGTGTATGCTGTTCCAATGTTAGTCCAATGTTAGATTCTTCTTTTTGGCTTTTTGGTTCACTTGTGATTTTTTATTATAACTATTCTTTAACTAAATTAGCATCAGAAATACATATCAAGGTATACTGACATGGTGGCTTAAAGTGACAACCTTGGCTGATGATGGAGACTAGAGTTATTATTACTTCTGTATCCTATGCTTTACCACATTGTTGCTATTTGTTTTCTAATTCATTTATTTTCTATTGCTTGTATTTTTTTTTTATTGTAAGTGATTCACAATGGTGATCCTAATCAAAGGATTATTTTATCTGAGGGAGTATTTCAGGAGATTCCATTTCATTACTTTGTCACAACTAGTTCCCTTCTAATTTGTTCTTAACATCTAGTATTTTTTTTTTATCTTCACTCCTTACTGCTTAGCCAATGGCGTTGTCAGTTTTTCATGGTTATGGATAGCAGCACATGAAATGAGATTCGACAGGTGAAATTATCATTTGTCTATTAATTGATGAAATGATATTTGAAGATCACATTTAAAACATAGTATAGTATTTGTTATTATTATGTGCTTGCATTACCATGAATTCAGCTGCTATTGCCCTACCCAACCATTTGAAAGTATTGCAGTTTATTTTAAAGTAACTGGATTAGCATCATAAATGAGTATCACTAATATAAGCGATAAAGATAATTAAAAATAGTTTGATTTGAAGTAATTGGTCTTTGCTAACCCTTCAACATTATCACTGCTGACTCCAAACATGGGGCCATTGTGTTAGAAATAAGTGTAGATGACAACAAGATGGTTTGGTGATTTAAATTGGTTGATATGTCTATATATGATTTTTTTTTTCTATATATGGTTATCTATGACTTGCAACAATATATGGTTATCTATGACTTGCAACCAACAATGCATCATCATCATGATAATTGGCTTATCCCAACTATTTGGATTCAGTTTTATGAATCGACATCCTCATTTGTTCTTATTGAGTATTGCATTAGATATTAAATCTATTTTGAGTTTGTCTTTTTATAAAAATAATATTTATTTTACCTTCACTCTAATCTTTTTTTAATTTTTCAACATTAATTATTATTTATTTGTCTAGCATCATCTACTCTTAGTTGCAAATGCCCACTTCTATGTTCTATTATCTTAATTTTAATCTGTGCTACTCTTACCATCATTCTAACACAATCATTCATTCATTTATTCTTTCTAATTTTGTTGCATATCTATTCATCATAACATTTTTCCTTTCTATCATTCACAACTTTTCTATCAGTTGTATCTTTACCGCATGGTATGCATATTATACAACATAGTTGGGTGGTTTGTGGTTTTATACAATTCACTTTTTTTAATTCACTATGATATTATCTAAACACATAATGCTCTTGATGCATCTTGCCACTTTATGCTCCTAGTTTGAATTTTAAAAGTTATATTTGCATTGGTCCAAGATGCAAAATTTGTGGCACTTTATCTTCTAATACTATGGTTGATATTTATGATATATTAATACCTTGCCTAATAAAATTGCATATCACATATTTGGTTTTTTCTAAATTGCTTTTATTTTTTTAGCATATCCATTATATTAACTTTTAACTTTTCCGTTGTTCTAAAAATCTTCCTGTCCCATAAAATGTAATCTAAAACTATCGATGATGTTATAGGTGTGTGCGCATGACTTCATGAGTGAGGGTGTCAAGGGAAAAGAAAACAGATTCAGATGAGAGTTGCATGTAGATGAAGGAAATTGGCATGCATCTAGAAAAGACCAAATTAATATCGAGAGATAATGAGGGTTTTTGATTGATTGAAAGAACATTGCTGGATATTGTTGAAAAACCTTTAAAAAATTTACCATTGAAACTAGGAATCGACCTTAATGGAGAAAAATTATGTTACTGGTTTGATGAAATTGGCATGATTATCTAGGTTTAGACTTCTGATGAAAACTTTTATTTTATGTGAAACTAACTCTTAAGTGGATACCACTTGTTACATCTTTTATTACCACAAGATTTTCCTATTTGGGTCATGATTGAAATCATTTGTGCACTTCTCTGCTTATCAAATTTTAATGCTTCCTCTCTGTTTCAGTATACAGATGAAGAGGTTGAACATTGTTATGAAGAATTTTATGAGGATGTGCATACAGAATTCTTGAAGTTTGGTGAAATTGTCAATTTTAAGGTTGTTTTTTTTATTTGTTTTAAAGTTCTTTCTATATGTAATTTTTGTAAGAGCTATTTTTCTTTTGCTTTTTATACGCAAGAATCATGAGAGCTGATGATGAGAACGTGCTGTAAGATTTTATTTTATGATGCTTATAATAGGATTCCTTTTGAACTGATTAGGATGCCATTGTTACCTTATTGGTGGTGATGCTTGGTAATTTTGTGGTGAATTTTATTCTTCTCAATTTATAGCTTTAATGAGTGTCAATGAGGATCTTGATTCTGGAGCTTAGAAAGTTTGTTCTTTTATGTCTAAATCTTCTTATCAACGACATGCTAGTTCATTTTAGGGTTTTGATCTTTAATTAGTCATTAAATGTTTGTTTTTTATTTTTTGCCTTTGCCATCAATCATTTGATCGCTGACATCTTATAATATTATCTTTTTGACAGTTGTAATTTTAAAGTTTTCCATTTCTTGAGGTCTCATGTTGTGTTTAGCGGTCTTCTTTTTTTTTTTTGGGTCTTTTTAATCAATTTTTATGATTGAATTGGATTCATTGGTATTTCTTAATATTGTGGATGATAGCGCACATACAATCATTTATCTAATCTTAAACTGATATTGAAAGACTAAACTTTTGCAATTGCACATTTTTGTAAATTAAACTCTTTTAATGTACATTGTACGTAAAGAGGGCAATCTTCTCCTTATCTAGGCTGCAAAATATGGGTTCCAGTAATCCACAGACAACTAACCCTTTTGCTATTTTATCAGGGCTTATTATGACTTTTTATAACTATTCATTGTTCTGAATAATTTCAGCTTCTAGCAACTTTTCATCCTTGTAGAAATTTTTATCCTGTTCAGACAATTTTGCTATCATGAATTTTGCACCTAAACACTTAACTCTCCTTTTATCAAAAGTGATGTATGACATGAAGGCTCTTTAGGATTTAATTTTGAGTTATTTTATATTATTTATATTTCCTTTTACTGTTTATCATAAGAATTATTTATTAGTTTGGTGCTTAAGCAATTTGCCTTTTAATTTGGACTTGTTTTTAATGAGGAAACTTCTTTTCTTGCTAAAAGAATGACAAACTTATTATGGCGATATACTTGAATTTGAATTGTGTTGGAATTATTTACCTTACTGTTCTTTCCCCATCTCAATTTTTTTATATTCTCTCTCATAATTCTTGATGCCTTAATCCTGAAGCTCTGCTGACCTCGCTATTTAAAATAGTCCTTCTCAATTCTTGATTTAATTTAGTGATGTAAATTTCTATTTTTTGTTATTCAATTTTCTGCAAATTTGGTCTTCAAAACTTTGATAGATTCTCCAGATTGCTTCACAAGCCTTTAAAACACTTTATCCTGCATAAATTGGTATTAGATCACTTCTTTCTTCAACTTTGATATTAGAGCACTTATATTTATATTGATTAGCATCAAAGCCAAATGATCCTTACTAAAGCCAAAAGATTTTCATTAGAAAAGGGATTTTATTGGATTGTTTATATTATACAATTAAAATTTTATTACAATGCCTTATTTTTATTTTATATGTTTTTCGTAACATAGCATTCTAAATCCTAGAACCATCTCAAAAGATTTGTCATCATGATCCATATTAATGAATAATATAATATATATATATATATATATTATAATAATCACACATTTGGAAGATCTTCCCATCAAAATTATTAGCATACTTAATAACCCATTTTCATTTCCAATATATGATTGTGTTTAGTATTTGAATCCTAAACCTACTAGATCTTATCGACATACTTTATATTGTTCCCCAGCATCAATGTTATAAATTCTACTATTCAAATCATTATCAAGATTGAGGCTATTCTTTTTATAATGATAAATGCTATGAAAATCATCCTGATCAATTTATCCCAAACAATTCTAACCTCAATATCAATATGATGAGCCTTATGATCATCAGTATTCCAATTTCTCTTAGGCTAACTTCAGTCTATATGAGTCACCCGGGAAATCATGTATAGTGTTCCGAAACAAGCAAGCCAGAAGGTTCTTCCTTAACCATGACTCGGAGAAGAAGCAATGCATTCATTGGATCCCGTACAATATTGCTAATATCTATTTAAGATGTTTATGAAAGTAGTCTAAGATCTACTAATAAATATCTTGAGTTATCGTATGATGAAGAAGATGATCTTGAACATGCTGCAATTGAGCTTCAGTTTGTTGCCAGCCCCAAAGCTTATGTTTGCTGTCCATTAGGTTTTTCTGGTGAGTATCGCTGCACCTAAGCTGCCACATTTCATGCTTCAATATGATGAAGAAAGTGAACATTTTGTTGCCCCTCTTGACAAGATGATTGTGATCAAGATTATGCTGTCTGCATTACCATAAAAATGTTACATGAAGATATTGTCTTACATTTTTGCTGATAGAGATTTTGTTGTTTCATGGACCACCCCTCTTCTAATGTACGTGTTCTATTTGGCTCATCTTTACTGCTTCTGAAGATGACAACAGTGTCGTCCCTGGCTAGTTCTACCTCCCTCACCATCTTGTACACCTCTTTTAACTCTCAGGAGGAGAGTTCTCCTAAACCTGAGAATTGATGCAGGTCATGAAGCCTCTTTAGGGTTTAATTTAGAGTTATTTTGTATTTTTGGCATTTTCTTTGATGTTTATCTCAAGAATTGTCTATTAGTTTGGTTTTATAAAATTTTCCTTTTAATTTGGACATATTTGCAATAAATTTGGAGATTTTTTATATTAAAGGATGTCATGGTGTTATAATGAGAATGCACTTGAATTTGTATTATAGAGGAATTATTAACCTCTCTTATTCGCTTCCATCCTATCTCAGTTTTCCAATTTTTCTAACTTAATTTCTGAAATTGTAATTCCAATTCTCTTCTAATTCTCCTCAGTATTTCAAACTTTATCTCACTTATTTTCTTATCATGTTTGAGTGCTTTAAAGTTTACTCATTCGTCATTCAATTCTCTACAAGTTTGGCGTTCAAAACATTGGCAAATTCGATCATTATTTACTTCATATCGCTTTACAAGCTAATGGTTTAGAACACCTCATCCTACATCAATGTGTTAAGTGCTTCATTCTCCATTAGCTTTTAGTACCAGAGCGCTTCTATCTACATAAAGAAGTTCCCAGCTTATGTTGATGCACCATTTCCTGCAGTTACTTTTTAGTACTTTGACTCATTTTAGTGTTTCTACAGTACTATTTTTATACCTTGACATGTTCACATGCAGAATCAGCTTATGTTCTAGTATTTAGATATCTTTGTGAGAGAATTATTCAAATTAATTGAATAGTTATGCTTGTTCAGCTAGAATAGTGAGTGATACTCCACCATAGTTTTTTTTTTAAGAAAGATTGAAAACAGAAGAAAAAAGAAGATAAATTAAACTTAATATTATAGATTGTTGGTCATTTTTTTCTTTGGTTTAAATTAAGCTTGATGGTGTTTTCAAGTTCCGCTTCTTATATGAGAATATATGTTTTCAACTTTCTACTCTAGGTTTGTAAGAACAGTTCCTATCATCTCCGAGGAAATTTATACGTGCACTATAAGTCCCTTGAATCTGCAATTCTTGCCTACAATACCATGAATGGTCGTTACTATGCTGGAAAGCAGGTACTTCGTTTAACATCCAACTTTCACATTTCTAAATCTTATTTTTTCTATACCTTTTACACGCTTGTCATTTCATGTGCTTCACATTTTTTTCATGCTCTTCTGCGTTCATCTTGTTGGGGTTTACACTTGCATTACTGTCTCTTTTTTATACGTGTTCTTTTCATCTTCACTTGGGCAGTTGATTATTTTCTTCTTTATTTTTTTATTAGATAATTTGTGACTTTGTTGGTGTGACAAAATGGAAGGTCGCCATTTGTGGTGAATACATGAAATCTAGGCTAAAGGTATGCTTATCATCTTCTACCTTCCATTCACATTTCATACTTTTTTCTTATATATGTCTGTCTTAATGTTTGTCTTTAGATTAAGGATTTATTGCTTTGAATTATTGAAATTTTTCTAACAATGCCTTTAGATACCTTTCTGATACTGAAGTTAACTTGGGGCACACATTTACATGCATGCATGTGTACATAAGATATATGGTGCCAAATTTCTTTATGAAACAAGTTTTGTACTTTTTACCTACCATATAAGTTGTGCTTTCTTGCTTTTTTCAGCTAACAAAATGTAGGTTATTAGTTTTGACTTCGTTAATCTTACTGATTATTGATTACAGACTTGCTCGCATGGAAGTGCCTGCAATTTCATTCATTGCTTCCGCAACCCTGGTGGCGATTATGAGTGGGCTGACTGGGATAACCCTCCACCCAGATACTGGGTCAAGAGGATGATTTTCTTATTCGGTGCTTCTGTGGAACCAGGCTATGACAAGGAATTGGAATCAGAAGATTATAAGAGGCATAGCGAAACTAAAAGGATGAGAAAATCCAAGAACTATAGGTTTGCTTGAATCAACTTTTGTCATTTATGGATTAAATAATTAAGAGTTGTAATTATTAGTAATATATTTTGTGAATCACGTAATTGACAAAACTCTAAATAAGTATAATTATTGGCACTTGATGTTATTTCAAAATACATTTTCTTAAATTTCATTAACATGCTTGCTTAATAAGAAAAGAAGTAATCGTACAAGGGTAAGGATTTTTTCATTAAAAATGTAGCAGTCATTATGCAAATTTTAGTCAATTAATGTGAAATTGTCAGTCAATATGTTGGAATGTCAAATCATACCTAATTATGATATGTTCCTAGTATTTTGGAATAATAAGTGATCCTGGCTATGATAAGTCTAGTGGTATTATATATAAGAATGAGGAAATAAGTAGGTGTTTGTAGGCAAAAATATGCATTGGTAAGTCAGTGCATAGAATCAAATGCAAAAAATGGGAAATCAAACTTAAAAATGCTGGAGTTGTGCAATAGAGCATGCAGATTATTGTTTAACATCTCATGTGGTACTAAACGGGAATGGATTAGGGGAATTCGTAATGCTAACCTTAAAATAGTTAGGATAGAACTGGTGATACATTCTGAATTGTTAGACTAAATCATTCATATTGAAAAAAACAACCTTTTTTCTCTTTTAAACTTGTTGGGTCAATTGTTATAAATGATTAGCATCAATTTAGTGCATTTATTTGTTAGATTTTTCTTTTCATTTCATAGTGCAAATTTAAGTCCATGTACATACGAATGCCATATTTACTAATGTCTTTTTTAAATGAATGAAATCACTTAGAATTTTTTTTGCTTAATTTTCTCTATGCGTTACACAAAATGCGATTTGAAATGAATTTTGTTTGCATAGTATGGCTGCTAGCGAACATATTGTTTACAAACACAGTTGTCGATGCATGTTTTTTTTCTTCCCATCTATCTGCAAAATAGCTTTTAACTTTGTGATTTGGCTTGTGCAGGCATCAATCGGAAAGGGTCCATGATAAAGAAATGGATTTGAACGATAACAGTTCTGATGGAGAAGAAGAACTGAATTCAAAGAAGGTTCAATACTCCAGACATTCAACAACAAGAGAGCATTCCATCAAAAGGAGAGCACGCCATGTTTCAGATGATAAGAATGAACAACAGTTTTCAGATAACCACAGATCTGACGAACATTTCTATTCAAGAAGTTACTGTTCTCACAGCGATGATGCTGGTGAAGCTTCATTGGCCAAGAAACACAGAAGCCATGTAGCAAATATGCCAGAACATGATAGAGGACATGAGAGAAGACATGCGATTGTAGGTAGATCATCGTCATCCAGTAAGAGAAAGGGCAAGTTATATTCAGAAGAGCAGGAGAATTCCGAGTCCAAATCCCACAAGAAACACAGCAAAAAGCAGGTGAAGGATCGGCGTTTAGAGAACTCAGATCTCTGCAGAGAGAGAACAAATAGCCCATCAAATGTGGATTCATTTCATAAGCACTCCTCGGGATCTAAGAATCAATTCGATGAGAATTATTCTTCCAATGATCTTGACTCAGATGAAGATTATGGTGCTGCCAGATATCGTTATAGAATTCAATCCAGCAAAAGAAGACACGACAAACATAGCTCACAGCAGCGCAGAAGCCAAGATCGATATATCGCCGGCAAAGCCAGTAAAGGAAGGGGTGGCGAAGAGGAAAGCGACGAATCTCCTGGTCGCTGGAAAGCCTCCGATGATGATTTTCTCGTTGAAAAAACTTAAACAGATGGATGATTCCTTTTACTTCAGCAGCCAATTTGGCTGGAAGATTTTCACATGAGATACAGATAAGTTTGTAGAGTTCTGATGGAGATTTGAGGTAGATCTTATAGGGCTTAGGATTAATGAGCTATTTTGTTTGTTGACGTTTATACTATTTTAAGAGATTAGTTGTTTGATCTGATAATATCGTTATGTATATATTTTTAAAAATTAATATTTCAGTCACGTGTGATTCTTGCATGGTTATTGCTCAAATATATTCTCAATTGTGATAATATTTTTTTAAAAAATGCGATGCTATCCAATCATAACTTAAAATCATGATGAGGATTAAAAGGAGTACATGAAAAAAAGCTTCTCTTATTTTTTTTTTGAACTTCGGCAAAAATTTTGAATGTCCCGTTAAAAAAAAAATAAGAAGAATTTTGAATACGGAGGATTTCAACTACATAAGTTCCAACCTGAAGATCAATTAAAATATATGTAATTCTCTTTGAATTTGATAGTTTAAAAAAAATATTTAAGTGTTACATCTGTAAATAAATAAACTATGAGTGAAGGTATGTAATTCTCCCAAAAATTTAATCATTTTCATTCAATAATAAGAGAACCTACAATAGCTCACAGAATGTTTCATTATATATAATATATAATTTATATATAACATTCAAGTTTATATTATAAAACAGCTCATATTCTGTTCGATAAATTAACGGGAGAATATAAGTATAAAATTTTATCTCAATTGCTTAATAGAGCTGAACAATATTTGATGTTACTTAACTTGAGCTCATTTGTAGCTAAAAATAATTTATAAATATTTTAAATATTTTAACAATAACTATCACCATTAAATATAATTTATTTCAAATCAAAACATAAATATAATAAAATAAAATTAGAAACAACAATTAAAAGTGATCAACAAAATTACTGAAATTGAAACTTCTAAAATCGAAGCCGAGTTTTAAAATTTTGAACACATTGACCAGAAAAATATCTCCAATGATAAAAGAAAATAGATGATAGATTACTCAAACTCGACTTTTTTAAAATATTAGAGAGGATCTTTAAAGGAAGATCAGAGAGTGGCATTTCGTGGTGAGGAATCTGATGAATGGATGCTTCAAGTTAGAAGTGTAAATGAGTCGAGTTGAGTAAAATTTTGACTTAATCGAGCTAAATTTATTTAATATTTATGGAGCTCGAGCTTAACTCGAGCTCAATTACTAGGCTTGAGCTCAACTTGATTTAAAGAAAGTCAAGCTCAAGGTCGACTTGAATGTTCGAGCTCATTTATAAAGTTCGATAAACTATCAACCGATAACGCGACATTCATAATTAGTCATTAGTAAACGAATTGCTGATAAGAATGCATGAGTCAAAGCGAACTCGAGCTTGTTTATGAGCTTGAGCTCGAGCTTGTATATCGATAAACTTAGTCTTTTGTCTACTATAGAGAACCTTAAGTTTTTTTTTTCTTTTCTCTGAAACACGTGTGATCTGAAGTTCTAGGAATAGCCATTTATTAAGCTGATCGTGATGAAGATATAACATTTCTTGGGGCAGTTCTCTTCTAAGTAAACTTCCACAGTAATGGCATTTCAAGGAAATATCAGGTTTTGGTTAAATAACATGGAGGAAATTCCAATACCTTGTGCCCATCTGACTGAGCGGTCTTTCATATGCAGGTCCAGGCTTTTCAGTGCACTGTAGATCAAATGTCTCTGAGGATGAGAAAAATCAGTGACAACGAATACATGGTTCTTCCTCTGCACCTCAATCCAACTGCATCCGGCTGGCTTCCTTAGATCCTTGTTCTTTATCATCCTTCTCATTTGCTCGACACCATCCCACCTTCCATCTGCAGCGTAGATATTCGACATGACCACATAATTCCCGATATTCATACCTTCAACACCAAATAATTGATCTGCCGCAAGGCGCCCTATCTCCACCTCTCCATGAATCTTGCAAGATCCCAGCAGAGACCCCCATACATTGGCATTGGCCTCACAGGGCATGTCTTTTATAAAATCATAAGCTTCTTTCAGCCATCCCCTTCGAGAGAGAAGATCCACCATGCAGGCGTAATGTTCCATAGTAGGTTCGATCCCATGGGCCTTACTGATGGAATTAAAATGCTCCCATCCCTGATTAATCAGCCCGGCATGGCTGCAAGCTGACAGAAGGGAAGTTAGGATGACATGATCTGGCTTTATGTTCGATTCGAGCATTCGAGAAAAGGTTTTTAATGCTTCTTCTGTCATCCCATGAATTCCATAGCCTTGAATCATGGTAGTGAATGTGATCAAATCCTTATTTGGAATAATTTGAAACTGTTTGCATGCATCCGTTAAGCTTCCACATTTGGAGTATGCATCCAAGAGCGCTGCTCCAAGATGTTTGTCTTCAAGAGAAGCTCTGATTGTGTATCCATGGCATTGTTTCACGAGATGAAAGTTGGATACACGAGAGCAAGCGCTGAGAATGCTCATAATGCTCACAGTATCAGGTTTAGTTCCATCTTTTTGTAATTCATGGAACAAGACAAAAGCTCGATCAATGCGATCATTTTGAGTGTAGACTTGTAGCATCAGATTCCAAGAGGTAAGATCTCTCTCTTGCATCTGGCTGAATATCTTCTCAGCATCCTTTAGACTACCGTGTTTCAAATAGCTCAAAATTACAGCATTATTAGTGGGTATGCTCTTTCCAATAGAGCTATCATCTATGCTCCGGCAGTTTGTGTATGCATCAAGAATCGCATGGATGACATTTGGGTGGCTGATTAAACCCGCTCTAAATGAGTACCCGTGAGCTTCCCTAACCTTCATAATGCCAAGGGAAGTAGAAGCTCGAAGAATAGTAGTAATGGTGATGGAGTCTGGTTGAATTTGCTCATGATTCATTTGATTCAGAAGCTTGAGGAGCTTCTCCCACTGCTCATTATCTGCAAAGGCGGTAAGCATTGCATTCCATGATATCAGGTCTTTCTTACATATGCCCTGAAAGCATTGAGTTGCTTCATCGAGTTTACCACATTTCCCGTAAAAACTAACAAGAGCATTCCCTAAGGATGTCTCTTGATCAAGTGAAGGATGCTGCAGAATATAATCATGAATCTTCTTTCCTTCATCGAGATCAAGCAACTGAGCACAACAAGGAAGAATACTAATGAGTGTAAATGAATTCGGCTTCACGTCACTTTGAAGTAAGCTGCGAAACAAATTCATTGCTTCTGAAAACCATCCATTCATGGCATAACCAGAGATAAGGGTGTTCCACGTGACAATATCTCTTGTTTGCATCTTTTGGAATATGTATTCAGAACCAACTATGTCTCCAACCTTCGAGTAATGAATCAAAAGGGCATTATTAACTGAGGTTTCTTCATCCAATTCAGATCTGAGAAAATAACCATGGATCTCTTTTCCATAAAGCCATCCATTTTCCAGATAACTGCATATAGGAAGTACACTGACCATTGTGGCATCGTTGGGCATAACACCCACTGAAACCATCTGATAAAATAATTCCAATGCTTCAGCAAAGAAACCATTCTCAGATAAGCCAGCAATCATCGAATTCCATGAAATAACATCCTTGTTAGAAATCATATAAAAAACAAACCACGCATCATTTGCAACACCACATTTCGCATACATGGATACAAGGGAATTCCCCACTAGTGTCTCAGATTCCATCCCTCTCTTTATAACGTAAGCGTGGATGCACTTCCCATGCTCCAGAATTTTAAATTTTGCACAGATTGGAAGAATAATAGCTATGGTTATAGCCGTCAGTCTAGACTCTCTCTCACCTGAAACATGCATCATATAGAGCATGTCCATTGCTTCCATGTGAAGCTGCGCACGAGCAAAACCTGCCAACATGACATTCCAGGAAACAGAATCTTTCTGATCTGTGTTCTCAAAAACTTGGAAAGAATCATCTAAAGCGCCAATCCTTGCATACATGTCCATCAATGCCTTTTCGACAGGCAACAGAACATTATAGCTTGCCTTCACTACAAAACCGTGAATGGCTTTCCCATGGATACCATTGCAAAGCACCACTGATGCCTTAATCACTGCTGCGAGTGCGAAGCGGTCGGGCCTAAAGTTGGCGCTTCGCATCCATTTGAACAGTGAAAGAGCTTCAAAATGTTGTCTTTTAGCTGCATGGGTCTTGATCAGTGCGTTGCAAGACTTGCAATCTGGAGGAAGCATTTCGTCGAACAACACACGTGCATCCCGAGTTGGGCCAACAATCTCGCTGTAGAAACTTCCGCTGAGAGATCTCAAAGCAAGAAGAGAAGGGCCCTGGACGAGGAACAATGAAAATCTTTTGGCATTGGAATGGAAGACAAGTTTGGAATTTAGCAGGACCATCCATCAAATAGAAGTGAGAGTGAAGCTTTCCCCTTGATGCTGAAGAAAATCAGTGGCCCAGAAGAAATTTAACGGAGAAATTTCCAATCATTAAATAGCATTCTCTCCACCTGTTTCTCGCCCAATCACTCTATTCAAGTTATTCTCAGTGAAGTAATGGCGTGCGAACGGAAGCAGGAAGAGGAGAAGCTGCCTCAATTACTTATTTTAACGGGTCATCGTTCTTTAATATCACGGGTAATACTAGATAATTCAAAATTTTTGGAGAATTTTTATTAATATATATATTTTTATCACAATTTGGGATAAACCTCAGCCTAGCAGCATAAGGGTGCATTTCGGGTAGCCGAAACTATCTAAAAAAAATAGCTACTAAGCTACCATAGAAAAAACTGTTGTTAAAAAATTGTTGTGACAAAAAATTATATTTTTGTTTGAAAATTTTAATTATGAATCAGTTGTACCGTAACTAGTTATGAATAAAAATTAAAATAATCTTATGTATATATATTAATAAATATATAGTATATATATCTGATATATTATCAATATCTTCCTCATCATGCACATTAAAATTTGATTTCCTTCTTACATCATCTTCTATCTATGAAAGGGTCCTTTGACAATTGGCTTAGAGGAAGATCTTTAACATTGGTTCCAAACTTTCAATCTTTTGATGCATCAAAAAAAATTCTTTCAGAAGCCTCCAATGAAACCTTATTCAAGGCATCCACTCCAAATCCTTTAACTCCATCAAATATTATGATCACAAGTTCTTTAAAATGTGATTTGAATCATATAAATTGATTTTGAAGCCTTCGATGACCTTTGAAGAGGTTATCACAGCCCTAACTTCAATCTCTAATAAGGTAGTCTTGTTTTCTAATAGACAAGTTTGATATTTTTTTCTCTTCTTTGCACAAAGAGTTTTGAAGCTTTTAACTCATTAACGTATCTCTTCTTGTGTTTCTTTTAACTTTATTTGGATTTGACCTATTTCTTGACCTTGCAAAGAAAGAAAAATCATTATAACTGATAGCTCTATTTGACAAGTTGTTTTTGGTCTTCTGAAGCTATTAATTCTTTAAATTCAACATTTTATTCCATTCATACTTGTCCTCAAGATATTAAGTTTCATAAATTATGTGTTCCACTCCTTTGAGATAATATCCAACTCGAAGCCAATATTTATTTGTTTTATATTTTAAAAAAATATATGAATTAAACTAAAAAAAATTCAAGTTAAAGAAGCTAGAAAATAACTTAAACATTCACCAGCTCATTAATGTTAAGTGAAAATTTTTTAATTCGTGAAAATTAAACACCCAAAAAAAATAATAATTTTAATTCATGAAAATTTATAGAATTTGCCAAAAATGAATCCTTTTTTACATTCACCATCAGTCATTTTCATCAAAGTATGACCTATTTTCTTCTTTGAATGGGATATCTCACCTTCATTATGATCTCGCTAAACTTATTTTGATAATTTTTTTGAGACTCAGGTGTTGATTTCTTGATTTTTATTAGATCTCGTCAATGATAGTATTTGGGACTTTTCCATATGAATAGAAAGACCTACCTTCAATAAGTTATATTTATCCATATTTTTATTGATGCAACAAAACTTTTAATATTAAAAATATTAAGAATCTTTAATATTTCTTCTTCTCCTATATGACGTAGTTTAGTTAGCTCTTTTAGCATTTCTCATTTCTTAAGAAGACTCAATCACTTTTTACAATACAAAAAAAAAAAAAAAATGATGGATCAATTCTTCAAATGTTCTAATCATTTGTTTCTTCAAGAGATGCAACATTAAATATGGCATGCGAGTTTGCACATCTAAGATAGATGTGGTTTCACGATCAATACAACTCCATGCTTTCTTAAAAAAGATAATCAATCTAGTGATTCATAACTCATTCTATCACAATCTTAATAAATTTAGAAGTTAAGAAAAATTATAGATCATTCTATACACAAGCTCATCTCATAAACTATGGCGCATCTCAATGGTGGAGAACGAGCTTAATCATAACTTCTCGGAAGTAAGGCCACTAAGTCATACAAAAAATAAATTTTTTTTTAAAAAAAACATCAATTGGGCATCAAGTTTGATGGTGATTATCATATTATCAGCTCTTATTAGTCTTCATAACTTTCTTAGATTAATATCTTAGCATAAAACTAACTTAGTTTCTTTTGATATAAGAGCTTTAAGAGGATGTCCAAAAAACTTATGATATTCTTGTTTGTTTGAAATTTAAAAATTTAGAGGACAGAATATAAAATTATATGCCATCAAAGAATATAAGAAGTTAGGTTACATAAAGTATACTTGTTTGTAAAGAGAGAAAAAAATAAAAAAATTTATTAATTCAAAATTTTGATAAATTTTTAATGGCAAAGCATAGTATATGAATCATTTATCATCTCTGTATCACCACGTAGAAGTTGTCATGATGAATTAGGCAAATTTTAGAATCAATCATAACTTTGTCTATGCATAACAATTTGATATTCTTGGCAAAGAAACATCGAAGTTCTTAAGAGAGATATGAATCTGTTGTGTTTATTTTTGAGATGCATAGGGGACACCACGCAGACATTGAGGCATGATGTACTATCTCAAAATATAGATGCATCACCCTTCAATGAATCTAATCACCTAATAAGGACTCCTAAGGCATGATGAGTTTTCGAATATACCAGAGATTTTTTTTCCCTACTTTATATGGATGAATAAAATAGGGTTTATATTAAACTAGGTTCTAAAGTTTCCTATGGGGGCAAGCCCCCATAGTTAATTACAACCCAAGGAAAGTAAATTTGTTAGGAATACTTTCGATTAAAGTAGACAATTATTGTCTCCAAAGATTTCAAGGATAAGACTATCAATAATTTGGCTATGTTTGGAAAATCAAGTAGGAAATATCAAAAGGAGAGACTTATTATCGAAACCAAAGGAGATGAGTAGGGAATGCTCATGATACTAGGAAACTTAGTAAGCATTCCAGCCTATCATATAATTAGAATTTATATGTTTGAAATTGAAGAGAATTATTTGTGTGAGTTGAAATTTTATTAGATTGCTTGGTTTATAATCCAACAACACAAAGTTGAAATTTTATTAGATTGTTGGGGTTTATAATCCAACAACACAAAGTTGTGAAAATGCATAAAAGGTACGAATTTATGCTTGTAGCCTGAAGAAAATAGCCTTCTCGGATCCTCAATCTAGGAGCTTTGGCATAAGCAAAATCAATTTATCTCCATAACACCAAGGAAGATAAAATGATTCTGCTCCTCATAAAACCATGAAGTCATATGATTTTACAAGATAGTAAGGTTGTTATTATTTAGGGACTAAAGTCTTTAAACCCACTCCCTAAGAGACTAAAGCATGATTTGTATGAATAATGACTTAATCTAATGAAAATCTTTTCAATTTTTATTTGATTTTGGACTCTTCATTTTGACAAAGGCCATAGGATTTTGTATGCCTAAATGCATGTTGAAATGAGATTATATGCTAAATTAAAGAGAAAGATGTGTTTTTCACCACAAAGGAGACCCTCAAAGGTCAAGTCTTCGCCTATCATGTATGGATGAAAACCCTCTCTTAGCAAGAGTGAAGCAATATGAATGCATGATATTAAACATATAACATTCAGCTAAGGGGTTACTAAATTTTTTAATTATCTTGATTTAATGCCTAGACTTTATGTGAGATTATGAGTTATTTAGAAAATTTAGTTATGAGTTGTAGTTGGGTAAAAATTTTATTTTTTCTTAAGAGCCTAATCAATCCAGGCCACACATTAAATCATCATTCATAAAAAAACTAAAAAATGACATGCTATTTCTATTGCAAAATTTAAACATAACATCAAGCATTTCATAAATATAATACAAAAGAATAAAAGGCTGGTGCGGTCGAGTATCGCCGTACAACCCGGAAAGAGAAATGGGTTGCCGAGCTCTACCCATATACAACCCAAAATATGAAAAAATAATTATAATTTATGAATGATAAATGCTATGGGGGGTCTTCAAGTATTCAAGTCTTTATATCTCCTTCATTCCTTCATGCTTTCTCCTTTGATTTGGTAGGCTTCAAAGAATCACATGACACCCCAGGGTAAGCCTTTTAGTCAATGTTCATCCTTATCCCCCATAACACTAATCCTAATTCCTAATGTAAAATTACATTAAAAATAGAAAAAATAAATCTAACTACATCTACAAAATAAGTGTTAGCTAAACACACCAACCCAAGCGTTATATGAATAATAGACCCCACACATGGGTAACCAAACCCACCAATCTTAATTTGGATTATACTTAGGGTTAAGCAACTTGCAAAAGAGAGTATTTATATTTATTTTAGGCATTCCTTAAGCCCCTATAGAAAACATGATGGCTAATCACTCCTAACATCCTACAAACATACACCTTATCATCCAGTATAAAATAATAAACCACAAAATCAATCATACATCACTCCATGCACTGCCCTAACATAAAGCTAGATGTGGTGACTTAGCTCTGATGTGTGTGTATTAAGGTTTGTGTGGTATGTCGTAGCTAAGCATTAAGATTATGATTTTCTAAATGTGAAAGGATTTAATTTAAAAGGGATTGATTTCACTTTAAGTGGTTTAATTGATCTGATAATTTTACTTAGCATTTTCTTTTGCTTCATTTGACTTACACTTAGCAACTAAATGCTATAAAGAGAAGAAAAGAGAGGATTACTCTCTTTCATCTCTACCTTAAGTCACGTCTAAAGCATATTAATTAATCAATTCTCTTTAGTGAATGGTTTATTACATATTTTAAATTAATCCTAAGTTTAGGTTCATTTTAAATAATCACATTCAATAAGAGAGGTTATCACATGACACATATTCATTCATTTCCTTCCATCATATATAACATGCATGTGACTAAATCCTAAGTATACCTACACATACAATATGTCTTCGCACACTTAAATGATGGATGTAAATATATACATTTGGAATTTAAATATTTCATTTGATTGAATTATTTTATCATATTAATTTAAAGCTCTATCCAAATTCTTATATAAAAATACACGGGAATGAAATTAAATAGGTACGTGTCATTGGTAACCAAGTTTTGACCTCACTTTTTGAGTGAGTTCTCAATTTTCTTGTCATAGATCTAGAACTCTTGTAGACACTAAGAGCTCCTTAGTCTTAAGACGCTTCTAGTGATTAGGTGAACACTTAACCTAAGCCTAGAAACTTAGAAGGGTTAGCCATAGGGATAGGTCATGCCTTAGGGACTTAGGAAGACTTTCCTGCCCTATAGCTTAAACCAAATCAATGCTTTCCTTCTCAAACCAAACCTAAAATTCATGCCAAATCCAAACCAAAGTTCCAAGACTCATAATCAATCCCATGATCAAATCCAAGCTCAAAATTCTCCATAAACCTTATGATTGAATTCCATGGTCATAACCTTAGCCAAGTCCGATTCAATTCCAATTCATTTGATTTTCTCAAAGATCAATTCAATCTCTCAATCATTTATCAAATCCAAATCCAAACTAAATTCCAAGTGATTAAAACCCAAATCAAATCCAAGTTCCAAAATTCCTTCCTAAGCCATATGGCCCATTCTCATAAGCTTAGCCAAATCTCCACCTATGTTATCCCAAACTTGATTGATTTTTTTATAAATCAATTATTCTTTAATTTATATTCACAAACATAAACGAAATCCAAAATCAAATGAACAAAACCAAATCAAACTAAATCAAACCTAGCCAAGACTTCTAAGCCATATGGACTTATCTCCATAACCCAAATCTTAACTCAAATCAATCCAAAATCAATTGATTTCTTTATAAATCAATTATTCCTTTGTTTATATTCAGAAATATAAATGAAACCCAAATTCCAATGACCAAAAATAAATAAAACTAAATTGCTTTCCTTTTAAGCCCTTTTGACCTACATCCACGAGCTTGGTCAAATTTGCTTCCAAATCACTCCAAACTCGAGTGATTTTCTTGAATTATTTATATCCTCATTTATATTCATAAATATAAATGAAATATAAATTAAATAAATAAAACCAAATCTAAAATCAAACCAAAAATCAAATTTATACCCTTTAAACCAATTTCTTGGACTTAACCAAAATCTACCTAAACCAAGCCAAAATCAATGAATTTTCTCTTGAAACAATCATTCCTTCAATCATCTATCCAAATATAAATGAAACCTACAATTATCTAGCCAAATTAAAATCAACCCAAGTCAAACCCAACTAAGCCCTTTTGACTTAAAATTTTCAAATGAAGCAAAACCTATCAAATTAATTGTAGTTGGATTTATATTTCAATCATATGCTCATATATAAGTTCAACTAAACTTGAATCAAGTCAAAACTAAGCTAATTGACCCATTTAGGTACACTTGACCCAAAGTGGCCTAAAGGACCTTTTTGACACAAGCTCTAATCCAACCCAAATTGGATTGAACCAAGTCCATCCAAGCCTCATACCATGATCAAGAACCGCCCTAGGATGATCAATCACCTTGAATTGGGTCAAACCAAGTCAACCTTTAGCCCAAATGAAACCTAAACTAACCAAAACTCACCCTACACTAAATTGATTGAAACCATTGATTCGAGACCCAACCCATGATTGAACATAACTTGACCCCTCAATTGAGCCAAACCAAGACCAATTGCCATTTGACCTAAAGTTGACCTAAATTGGCCTAAAGGATTAAAATGACTCAAATCATAATCTAACCCAAATTGATTGCAAACTAGGCAAGTTCATTTCAAATTGATTATTGAACCAAAGCTATAATTGAGCCCAATTTGACCAATTGGTCAACTTGACCCAACCTAGCCCAAATTGACATGTCAAGTTGGCCAAAATCCAAATTAAATCCAAATTGATTCAACCCAAAGCCTAGAATCATTTTCAATTAACCAATTAAACATGAACCAACACCTAACCCAACCCAATTTGGTCAATTTGGTCAAATTGGTCAACTTGAATCATTTGATTCCAAATGAGCCAAAATCAATCCTAAGCCAAATTAATTGAAACCACTTGAACCGAAACTCTTCAAATCATCATTTGAAGCTAACCCAAGCTTTGGTTTGACCCAATTTAAGCAATTGGTCAACCCAACCCAACATGACCCAATATCAACCCATTTGACCAAATGAAGCCAACACCTATGAAACCAACCCATGACCCATTGGAGGCTGACCAAACCTGACCCAAACCCATCTTGGGTTAACCTAAAATTAGCTCAAACCCATTTGGAGCCAAGTCCAATGCAAATCCTCCATGGATCCTCTCCCACATTGGATTCTTTCCCCTAATGGCAAAGTCCACTCTCCTCTCATCCTTGGAAGCCATCAAACTTCCAAATGGGGGATCACCTAAGCCACCTAGCCCACTCTAAGTGGGCTAGGCTTGTCATGGAACAAAAGGAGGTGAGCTAACTCACCTCCCTCCAAAATCAAGAACCAAAGGATCAAGGGAGAACCCACCAGCTAATATCAAGCCTTGACCCACCTCCCACTCCTTCCTCCAGCCAAATTGAGCCACGTGGACTCGATTGAGAGACCCCTCCAACGCTTTGATGGTGGCTGGCCAACTAAAAAATTGGAGGCAATCCCGTCCATCCACCTCAGCCGATTGAGGGGTAAACCCCCTCAATTCTCACAAGAAATCACGCCATTCAATTTGCGAGAGTTCCCAAGAGTAAAATGAAATGCCCTAGCACCTCCTAGAGCATTTCCAAGCCTTCCCCACTTCGAATTTTCCTCCTCCGTATGCAGCCGACATAAGGGAGCTCTATCCCGATCCAAGCTTGCTTATTTCTTAACCAAACTTCAATTCCTCTTACACACACCTTCCACATACCTCGTCAAAGCTACCCAAGTCATTTCCAAAGCTCTCCAAAGCTGCCAGAGAATGGACTTCGATCAAGATCAAAGCTCTAAAGCTCAATCCTTGGCCTTCTGAGCTATCCGGGTGGAACCAATCCAATTACTGCTCAATAGGGCCTCATCTCCACTAAAGGAAGCTTCCTCAAGCATGCGAGCTACCGGTCTTAGCTTCAATGAAGTATTCCATGAAAACTGATCTCTAGCTTATGTGTATTTGTCTTTTGTGAAGAAAATTTACATGTGAGTCCATCCTAGCCGTTGGATCCTTGTGGATCATACACGTGAAGGTCTGGGTTGATTTTGGAATGAATCTGAGCTAGGGTGAGCTCAGATCGAGCGATCCATGGTGGACGGGCTACATCATTCATCGCTCGTAGGAAGAGAGATCATGGACGGTCCATTCCACGTGATTGGAATGGATGGCCGTGATCAAATCACACTAGATATCCTCTATTTTCTCCATTTACACCACAAGATGATGCGTCATCCGAGATCGGATGGTGGATCAATACTGCGTCACCCACTCAGCCGCGGATGTGACTACTTAAATACAATCCGCATGCGTGGAAAGTGCGCGCATAGTGATGGCGATTAAGCTTAATTAAAATTAATGTAGTTTTAAGGCTGACACTTCCATAATTCATAACTAATTATAGAAAAATCTAAAAAATATAAACAATGGCTCATTTTAAAGGTATTTAAGAGGGGAATCCATTATAATTATCCTTAGATAATTTTGAATAGTAATTTTAGCTTAATTAGGATTTAATTTAAATTTTAATTAGTATAATTACTCTCTAATTAATTAACTAATCAATTTCAAACTTTTTAAGAATGTTTAGGGGGATGACCTCTGCCTCCCTATTTTTTCATAGAATTTATTGGTTGATTAATTAGAAAATTGATTATTTAAGCCCTAATTATCTTCTTAATTAAAGTAATAATTAAGCATATGAATAGTAATTAATCAACAAATTGGACCCCTTAATCATTTGTTGAGAACTTAGGGAATTGGGTGGAACCTCCCTCCTAATCTTTTACCTAAGTTTCTTTCTCTTTTTCAACCAAAAATGCTAATTAAAGAGTAATTAACTAATTAATGGCTTAATTAGTTAAATTGAAACTCAAATCATACAAAATCCTATTTGATTAAGTAAGAGGCTTATGGAATTAGGTTGGGGCCTCTTTCCCAACCTTCCCCCCCTAAGCCCATTTCATTTCAAAGGATAATTAATTAAAATTGGTAATTAAGTAAAGAGGAATGGATTAATGTATTAATGACTTGATTAACCTAATTAAATGGGTAATTACATCTGATTTCCCTTAATTTATCCATGTGTAGAGCTTTAGGTGTTCAATAACTTAAAGAGGTTTAATGAAATTATGGTTAGCTCACAAGTGTGAGAAAACCCTAAAAGTGATTAAGTTAGTTCCTTAAGCTTAATTAATTAGTGATTGTGAGCTAATTGCATTAGGCCCCTTTCATTTCAAAGAGCATTGCTATTTACTTTTCAATTCATTTGCATATTACATTAGCTCATAATCATTTAATTAATTATCTTAAGGTAACATAGGTAAGGGTTTAATTAATTGATTTAATTCACACCTTAACCTAATTAATCCATAAAATCAATCTAATTGCTTCTCATTAAATCAAATTAACTCACACATGGGGAATGAGATTAGGATTAACAAACATCTTCACATTTCATAAATCAAATCAAACATGAAATTTAAAAGTGATATTAAGAAATTTTGGTTTATTTTAAATAAGCTTATTTAATATGATTATCCTTAAGAGTTAATTGGATTGAATGAAATCATGTGCTTATGTCCCTTTATTTTTTTCAATCATATTAAATGTTGTATGTCAATCAATTCATGCATTCATCTCTTGTAAAATCAATTAAATTAAATGGTTTCCTTTATGTCAAGCTTGCATGTGTTGACTTAAATTAATATATATGTGGCTATTATCATTATTAAATCCAAATATATTTTCCAAAACATATAAATGAATGATTATATATGCTATGAATGCTAGTTATAAATACATAGGAGATGTATATGATTATAGCTTAAGTGTATGAAGTGAAGTTTCTTTTCTTTCATTCATGCATTGATTTATGTAAGTAATGTTAATGGGTATATAGCTTGGACATCCCAAATAAGGCTTTAGTTAGCCCCAAGGAGGTCATTTGATTACCTCTTCCCCTTTGTTTAACAATGGACATGTACTCATTTGATTTCATTATTACATACTTGTGAATTTAGATAAGACTTTGTTCCATATGCATAAATATTTCAAAATACAACTTTAGCATGATTCTTCCATTCTTGTAGTTGTTTGTACATTCATGTGTATAAGAATAGCGTATATCTAGTCAGACTTGGGGATGCACAACTTTAAGTAACCTGAAGAAGGTATTTACCTGACTCCGCTGGTTAACAATGGTGAAGTACTTGCTTATAACTTTTATATATTTGTGTGTGCATTTGGCTAATGGATGAAAGTCTTCCCTTTTCAACCTTATCTTATATGCATAAATATTTAAAAAAAATGCAACTTTAGCATGATTTTCCACTCATGTAGTTATTTGTACATCCATATGTATTTAAGAATAGCGGGTATATCTAGTCTGGACATTCCAGGGATGCACGACTTTAAGTAGCCCTAAGGAGGTCTTTACCTCATTCTCCTGGCTCATAATGGCAAAGTACTTGCTTAAAACTTTTATATAATTGAATGTGTATTTAGCTAATGAGTGAAAATCTCATTTTCTACAAAATTTATTTATGCATCTTTCATTTAAGTGTGCTGAAAACATATTGGATGTATATGTATGCTTAGGATTTAATCATGTGCATGTTACATATGATGGAAAGAAATGAATGAACATGTGTCATGTGATAGTAATTAATTCTAATTAATCTTAAAATGCCTTTCTTATTGAATAAGGTTATTTAAAGTAAACTTAAACTTTTGATTAATTTAAAACATGTAATAAACCAATCACTAAAGAGAATTGAATAATTAATTTGCCTTAGAAGTGACTTAAGGTAAGGATAAAAGAGAGTGATCCTCTCTTTTCTTCTCGTTATAATACTTAGTTATTAAGTGTAAGCCAAATAGAATAAAAGAAAACACTAAATAAAATTCTCAAATCAATTAAATCACTTAAAATGAAATTAACTTCTTATGATTAAACATCCTTTCATACTTAGAAAATCATAACAAAGCCTAGTTAAGACATACCACACAAGCCTTAATACACGCACTTTAAAAGTAAGTCACCACTTCTAGCCTTATATTAGGGTGATGCATGGAGTGATGCATGTTTGGTTTTATGATGTATTATTGTAGACTGGATGGTAGGCTGTGATTAGCCTAATCATATTTTTTTTAGAAGATTGTACTCACTGGGTGCTTAAAATAAATATAAATACTCTCTTTTGTAGGTTGTTTAACCCCTAAGCATATTCTAAATTAGGATAGGTGGGCTTGGTTACCCATGTATAGGGTGCTAAGTCCAAATTATCCATATAACTGCTTGGGTTGTATGATGTGCTTAGCTAACACTTATTTTACAGGTATAGTTAGATTTACTTTTCCTCTCTTTTAATGTAATTTTGTAATAGGAATTAGGATTAATGTTATGGGGGATTAAGATGAGCAGTGCCTAAAAGGCTTTGTCCTGGGAGGCCTTGTGATGCTTTTGAAGCAAGCAAATCCAAATGAAGAAATGAAGGAGATATGAAGACCCCCCATATCATTTATTCATTTGTAAATTATAATTATTCTTTTATATTCTGGGTTGTATAAGGGTAGAGCTCGGCTATCTATTTTCTCTTTTGGAGTTGTACTACGTCATTCGACCACATCGGCCTTTTATTCTTTTGCATTGGATTTATGAAATGCTTGATATTATGTTTATACTGCATAATGGAAACACTATTCCTTTTCATAGTTTCTTTTTGAATGATGATTTAATGTGTGGACTTGATCCGATTAAGCTCTTAGAAAAAAAATTAATCTTTTCCCCCTACAACTCATAACTAAATTTTCTAAATAACTCATAACTCATATAAAGCCTATTAAATCAAGATAATTAAAAGATTTTGCAACCTCTTTTCTAAATGTTGTATGTTTAATAGCACACATTAAATTACTTCACTCTTGCAAAGAGAGGGTTTCCATCCTTACATGATAGGGGAAGACCTGACCTTTGAGGGTCTCCTCTATGGTGGAAAATATCTCTTTCTCTCTGATTTAGGCCATAACTCATTTCATCATGCATTTAAGCATATGAAAATCCTATGGCCTCTGTTAAAATGAAGTGTTAAATATAAATAAAATTTGAGAAGATTTGCATTAGACTAAGTCATTGCTTATACCACTCATAGTCTCTCTTGGGTGAGTTTAAGAACTTTAGTTTCTTTATAAATAATAATAACTCTATCTTGCAAAATTATACTTGACTTGCCATGAATTTAAAGCGTAGGAGTTAGGCACTCCAGTGTTATAAGTCCAGCATATGGGTGGTTTACTCTCTCTTGTGGAGATAAACCATATACCCATCTTCGCTTATATTTAGGTTGTGCTTTAGCTCTTGTTAAAGCTCTTTAGATTTAGGATCTGAGGTGGCTATTTCTTCGGGCTACAAGCATAAATCCTCACCTCTTAGGTATTTCCACATTCTTGTATTATGAGATTATAAGTCCTAGCTTTCTAATAAAATTTCAACTCAAATAAATAATTTTCCTCAATTTCAAACATATAAAGCCCAACCATAGGATAGATTGGAATGCTCACTAGGTTTCCTAGCATCATGAACATTCCCTACTCATCTCCTTTAGCTTCAATAATAAGTCTCTCCTTTTGATTTATCCCATTTAATTTTTCAATATTGCCAATTTATTGATAGTCCTATCTTCAAAATCTTTAGAGATAATAATTGCCTACTTTAATCAAGAGTAGTCTTACAGAATTCACCTTCCTTAGGATGTAATTATCTATGGGGCTTGCCCCCATAGGGAACTTTAGAACCCATTTAATATAAACCCTACTTTATTCATCCATATAAAGTAGGGAAAAATATTTGAAGACCCATCATGCCTTAGGAGTCCTTATTAGGTGATTAGGTCATTGAAGGGTGATGCCTATCTTTTGAGATACATTACCTCAATGTACGATCACTTTAACATCTCTCAGATGCATGGTGTCCCCATACACATATCAAAAATAAAAATCACATTTTTTGGCCACTCGTTAGGGATGGTTCTCTCTCTCTCTAGTAGATTATTGTCTCCAAACATCGATGGACTTGCATTTCATATGAGTCAGACTATCTCTCCTTTATTGGTACTTAGCTTATTTCATTCTTAAGCAAAGCTAGCCAACATCAGGTTTTATCACCTCACATTGGTCTTGAAACCCTATTGAGTCCCCAATAGGTGAAAGATAAGATTAACTAATGTAAAGAGATGACTAAAAATTTAGAACCTCTTCACCACTAGCTTGGTGAGTTAAGGTTCACCTTATATTCAAAATAAACTCTTTTGTAAAATGCCACTTTCTAAAAGCACTTTTTAAAATTCACATAACAAAATATTTTGCACAAAATTCACAAGAAATTTTTAAAAACTACAAAATTAATATAACCAAACCTCATTTAACAATTCCCATAATTGTTATATGGAGGTTCTATTCAAAATCAAAATCAATTTTTTTTAAAATCCATTTCTCCAAAGCACATTTTTGAAAATGGCTATTTCCATCCAACATACCCAAATTTGTTGAATGAAGATTCTATTTTTAAATAAAATCATGACATAAAATTGAAACTCCACCTAGCATATTTCATATGTGCTAGAGTTGAAGTTTCCCTCTTTCCAAAAGCAAGAAATCACACACAAAATCAAAACATATTTGAACTCCATTTGACATACCCAAATTTGTCAAATGAGAGTTCCCATTTCTTTTGGAAAATCAAAACAAATTGAATTCTATTTAACACACTTACATTTGTTAAATAAAATTCCCTTTTCTAAAGTCTTGAAAATCAAAACACATTTGGACTCCATTTTATACCCAAATTGGTCAAATGAGAGTCCCATTTTCAAAATCACAAAATTGAACTCTATTTAACATACCAAAATTTGTTAAATATATTTCCCTCTTTCAAAATCACATTTTGAACTCTATTTGATACCATATTTGTCAAAAGAGTTCCCTCTTTCAAAAAAAAGAAAATCATACACTTGGCTCCTTAACATACCAAATTTTTAAGTAAGAGCCTCATTTTCAAATCACTAATTCACTTGACTCTTGTTTAACATACCAATTTTGTTAAGTAAGAGCCTCATTTTCAAATCAACACATACATCAAACACATTTGGCCTCCTACTTAACATACCAAATTTTTTAAGTAAGAGCCTCATTTTCAAATCAACACATATTAAACACATTTGGCCTCTACTTAACATACCAAATTTATTAAGTAAAAGCCCCACTTTCAAATCAAATCAACATATATCACACACATAACCACTCATCACAAAAAAAGATGTTTCCACAAAAAATTTCAAACATATAAATTAAAACTTTTTAGCATACCTTAATTTGCTAAGTAAAGGTTTTCCAAATCAAATTTTCAAACAAAGCATACAACATATATATATCTCCAAAAGTCTCCCCAAATATTTTGACCCCGCTCAACATACTTAAATTTGTTGAGTATGGGTTCTAAATCAAAATCATAAGGCAAAGTCTCTCTTCCAATTGTCAAAAATCTCTCCAAAAATTCAATGAACCCCACTTAGCATACCTAAATTTGTTAAGTGTGGGTTCAAATTCTAAATGCAGTTTAGAAGTCAATGATTGAAGGAAAATATTAAAGTAAGGATCTGACTCGATTATATTTCAACAAATGCAGTGATTTCAGCACAATCAGTCTTTTTAGCCTTCAGTCAGTGCAATGATTATGGCTTTTGACAAGTTTGTTTTCTTCTTACCCTCTAGTATAGATCGTGGATCTCACCTCATTCTACCATACATCTAATTTACTTTGGTGGTTTTGAGGGTGTTTGAGTTACTTGTGATGAGGGATAGCCCTCAACTATTAGTAGGAGGGTGGCGGGACATATGCCACTCATTTGCTTCGACATTCCATCTGACTCTGAGTTCCCCTCATTGAAGAGGAAGGCTGCCATTGTTCCCACACCCTATTTAGTGTTAGTGTCAGTATTAGTTGCTTTAGCATGAGTTCATTGTTTCCCCATAGCTCAATGAGATACTACCTCCTCTTTGGAAGGGGAAGACTATCTTGGCCTCTCGAGATAGTCTCCACCTTTGAGGTAGGTTCTAGCTCTCACTTTCTACTTTGCTCACACCCACACCCAATGCCAAAAAATAGGAAGGTCAAGCGGGACCATGAGCGGCAGAGGGGCTTGATGCCTCCCACGTAGGTGAGGAGGGTTCTCCCCGTAAGACCTATCCACTCTTTAGTGGTAGTAGGTTTTACCCCCTCTCAGCCTCAGATGGAGAGGAGGATTACAGGAGGATCGATGCATTTCCTCCACCACCAGCACACTTTGAGACACCAGCTAGGAAGTGTAGGAGGCCCTATGCTGGACTTAGGACTATTCTACACTAGGTCGACATAGCTTACAGATGCTCAGTTTGGTACCTTGTTTGATCTGAGATCCATGATCCCTAGGAGCATTAGGGGTCAGATCCACAGGGAGAGAGCCATGGAGGCTCGATATCTACCCAGGCGGCCAAGAGGGATGGTATAGGAAGTGGTAGCCTCATACGATGGATTCTCGATCGCCTCTGTCGATCATTGAACAATATTGTTACAGGCATCGATGCAAGGAGATCTCAGTTGAGGCGGTTGGTGTTCCATTACTCCACCTCCATCCATCACCCATTCGACTTACATCCACCACTTCCACCAAGATTTTGAAGCCCCATCTAGGAAAGACCATCCCACGGTGATCCAATATGCCAGGATCACTCCATCCTCCACTTGTTGAGGGTGAGATGGCTCCGCTCAACCCTCACCTGGTGGTCGGGAAGGTGGCGAAAGCGTCGTCATCGCATCCACCACCGGAAGAGAGGAGAGGGGACATAGACATAGTGCCCATGATAGTTGATCCTCCCAGTGAGAAAGTATTGATAGTAGGCAGCATCCGGTGCATGAGAGATAGCATCTTGATGGGCGTGGGTGCATGTGGTCAGCCGGCATAGTAGGCGATCGATAGATGACATATTAATAGACTACTTTGCCGAGAAAAGATGAATTCTCTAGATTGACCATTCAGATCAGGAGGAGGATGGAGTTTGCTTTGATCTTAACGAGGATGACATGTTAGATGATACAACCGAGGTCCACATGGTTGACACACAGGGGTCCCTACAGCGGATCAACTTAGCCAGGAAGGTGTCATGCTCGAGGAAGGTAACACTTCTCACTTGACTTAGCACCTCCTCCACAAGCTCAAGCAGAAGGATGACCATATAGATAGGATAAAGAAGAAGGTAGAGGAGTTGATGGCAATAGTTTTAGCATTATAGAACTCAACCCCAATCTCGTAGCCTTCTCCTATGGTAGCCGACCGACTAGAGTTGGTTCATACTTTAGACCATCCTAGGTGCACTCTCGCAGATGATGATGCTGGTAGTTTGCATAGGAAGGTCACAGATAGCACCTCCATGCATGAGAAGGATATTAAGCATATGGTGGAACAAGTGAGGAAGCGATGCGGGGGAGCTCATCCATTCCAAAAGGTAGACCATACCGGAGGAATTTGATGTAGTTTAATAAAGGGTTTTGTGCCACCTTTCAAGATCTTTGATGGCAATGGAACCCATCAACATATTGCACATTTTTGTTGCAACAGGTGGCGATGATGCACTCTTTATTCGACTTTTTAGTGGGTTGCATTTGATTGGTATGCTAAACTGCCCAACAATTTATTGAGGACTTTTGCTGAGTTGGCAACCTCATTATAGTGAAGCAAGTTCCCTAGTCCTTGATTATATTCTCGTGGCACAACGAGCATGAAATGTGAGCCAGTTGAATAACATGCCATTGAGATTCTTCTCAAGAATATTCATGGCTGGTGCCTTCATGCTTAAGGGCTTTACCATCCGACATTTGATAAACTAATAAACAAGGTGGCTAGCAAGAGGAAGCCAAAGTTTCCTTTCGACCAATCATCTCCATAGAAGGTGTTTGAGAAGAAGCCAGGGACAGTTATGTTAGTGGATAGAGGAAAGTAGCTAGCTAGGGTATAGTATGAGAGACCTCGAGCTCACCAGCCTCATTTTCCACCTTCTCTACCACCACCTTAACCGCCATATTAGCCACCATAACGACCATTCCCACCACCTCAGTAGCATACCCAATAGCTGCACTCCTACCCACCGCCAGCTAGCTATTACCCACCTACTCTTATCGATAGTTTGAATAAGCCATATTCATTCAAGAGGGAGGTAGGTAGAAAAATCTTTAAGAATCTCTTAAAGAAACTTGACTTTTAACTACTAGAGCCTAAGAGGGAGGAGGAAGTGGGCAAGTGTAATGATCCTAACTATTGCCCCTACCATCACATGATTAGCATTATCTTTGAGGATTATATCACTTTTAAGGACTGGCTTGAGCATAACTATAAGTCAGGTTCTATAGTTATCCCTAAGGAATACTTATAAGAACAACCATCCAATTCTATTTGAGTAATTCTTAGGGATACTTGCAATCCTCTTAGACAGAATAAGGTTGGGATATTGCTCTATCCAAAAACTCTAAAAAAGTAGTTTATAAAATCAAGAAACTCTCTTTATAAGTGCCTGAGGTAGCTCAAACCTCCAACATCAAGGAAGGTTTGCAAGTTGCCAAAGACAATTTGAAGAAGGTGATAGCCCAGTAGCAGCTCACCTTACTTGCCTGGGATAGTTCAATAGCGTAACCACCATCCGAGTCTAGCACTTGATCCACTATTATTGCTACTACTTCTTCCTCTACTAGTTCCTCTTCTACCATCAGGAGCGTTGCATGAGCAGACAAGGACATTAAATGCCTTAATCCGCTTACTTTATTGAATTTCTATCATGCACCTCCACCCAAAAAGAAATCAATGAAGAAAGCTTTTATTTACATCTTGTCCACTTCTGATACTCTAGAATTTATTCATATTGAAACTCTCCAAGTCTAAAAAAAAATAATAATATCTAGTCATTATCTCTCTCTTGATTAGAATCAAACTTTCCTTTTTCAATGGGTTCACCTCTTGAGATGGACTTGGAGTCAACTCACGAGGATCCCTTTTGAGAAGGTAGAACTTTCCAAGTTCATCATTTTAAGAAGTCATTGAAGTCAACTCGATGATAAAGTTCTACCTCCGAGGGTAGCACCTCAGGATAAGGGTAAATAAGTCATTGGTTCTAGTGAGCAGATAGCCCCTCCACAGGATGCTCCACATATGGATATACTTGTGGAGGACCAAGTCAGAGTTTATTACAATGTCCTAGTGCATCTTAGAAAGTTTTTAGCTAAGTTAAGCATATATGATACCCTTTTCTTATCCAAAGAGATGAGGGAATCTCAAGTCAAGGCTCTTCTTGATCCATAGATATGCTTAACTTTGCTGACTACTACTGAAGAGGAGGCACACAACTCAAAGGACATCTTAAGAGTTACATTCAGATTAAAACTTGCTTCTGGGATTACCAAAGCAATGCCTCTTTACATTACATTGGGCGTTGGCGGTCTATTTTCAAAGGTTAGTTGACAGGTGCATCAACATTATGAGTCTAAGAACAAGAAAAACCTTTGCCTACTTGAGGATCAACATCTCCAAATGCCAAAATGAGAGGATGATGTTGAGAGGATTCAATGAACAAGGTGAGAGGGCCTTAGGCTCTATAGTGTTGCCATTGGAGATAGATGATTAGAAGACTGAAGCCAAGTTTTATAACATAAACTCAGATACATCTTTCAATACTTTGTTCGGGAGACCATGGATACATAAAAATAACATAGTTCCATCGTCTCTACATCAATGCATGAAGTTCATGAGAGGTGGGATTGAGTACTTTGTCAAAGGAGATCTCAAGTCCTTCACACTTCATGAGGTCGGGATATATGAAGATGTAGCTTATTTTCTCCCCCAAATCAACTAGTCCATTCTCACGAATATAGTCAAGATCCCCATGAGGGACAAAAGGAAAGAAAAAAAAGGAAAAGAGAAATAGAAAAAGAAAAGAAAAAAGAGAAAGAAAAAGAAAATAAAAGAGAGCATGGGCTCAGGAGAAGATATAGAGCCTGACGTTAGATTCCACCCATAGTTCATTACTCCATTCGAACATATAGGTAGGATGACTAACCTCCAGTGAGGAGGCATGATAGTTGAGGCATCCCAGGTGGAAGCCTCTTTATTGGCCACTCAATAAGAGGTATGTCCCAACCACCAGGAGTACACCTGCTATCCACATAAACTTAGAATCTAGTTCAGAGAATGAGTCTTATGTGATTAGCACACCAGCTAGCTCTTCTCAATAGCAGATCCCTTTTGAGGTCACACTTAAGCATGATAGTGATGAAGACCAAGCTCCAAAGCAAAGTATAAATATATCCAAGTCTGCATATGAAACAATCATGCATCATTTGGGAACCTTAGTTCTAACTTTCACAAAAAATTGAGGGTTTAATTAAGTCCCTCATCCATAGATGGGAAGACTCAGAGATTCTTTTTGGGAGCATCATCCTCAAGTTAGAAGTTGATGTAGAACTTGAGGATGATTCATATAAAATTAATACAATTGCCTTTTGATTGGTACTTTTGTTTTGTTAGCAAAAAATTAATCCCACATACTTGGTATATAGGTGACTACTTTGAAAGGTTATAGGACAACCAAAGCGACATCCTCAATCAAGACTAGGATTTGTGCATGGGTCCAATGATGATGATTATACCATCATCACCAATCATTTGAAATTTGATATGTTCTTTTCAAATCATGCTAACTCATATGGGGAGGTGTGTTTAGAAACTTCAAATGATCCAAATGACTTTGAAGCTAAAGATGCATTGCCAGAGTTTGAAGAGGAGATTAGATCATTCATCGAAGAGCTCAAAGAAATCAACTTAGGAACTAAAGACAATCCACGTCTGACATACATCAGCTCTTTGTTGAATGATACTGAAACTAATGACTTAGTTAGACTGTTAACTATGTTTAAGGACTACTTCACATGAAGTTATGAAGAGATACCCAGTTTATCTCCTGACGTAGTAGTCCACAAACTAGCAATAGAGCCTAGTGCTCTAATCCTATCAAGCAAGTTCCTAGACATGCGATTAGTATTGAACAACAGGCCATTTCTAAAGTCTGAAATTGATTGATGTTGGCTTCATCAGGGAAGAAAAATATCCTACCTAGTTGGCCAGTGTCATCCTAGTTAAGAAAAAGAATGGCCAAATTCACATATGCATCTACTTTAGGGATCTAAATAAGGTATGTCAAAAACATGAATTTTCACTACCAATCCGAGAACTAATGGTGAACATTGCCTCATCTCATGTAGTCTTCTCTTTCATGGATGGCTCATCTAGTTATAATCAAATAAAGATGACCCCTAAAGATGGAAAGAAATACTATGTTTCGAACCGCGATCATAATCTTTTGCTATAGGGTCATGCCTTTTGGCCTTAAAAATGCTAGTGCTACATACCAGCGGGCCATGACTCAGATCTTTGGTGAACTCATTCATCATCAAGTAATTGTTATGTCGATGATCTCATAGTCAAAAATAAAGAAAAGGAAGATCATCTCTTTGACTTGAGAGTAATTTTTGAACAGTTAAGATAATTTAACCTTAGAATGAATCCTCTGAAGTGCACATTTGGAGTAGCTTCAAGAAAATTTCTTGGGTTTATTATCTGACACTGTGGAATAGAAATTGATCCAGAGAAGATCAGAGCGATATTAAAAATGCCACCCCCTAAAAGCCTAACTCAGCTCAGATCAATCCAAAGGCTGTTGGCATATCTAAGACGCTTCATTTCCAACCTATCAACAAGATGCCAACTATTTTGAACACTTGTCAAAAAGGATGCTAAGTTCAAGTGGGATGATAAGTGTCAACATGCCTTCGAAGACATCTCGATGACACGCTTCTAGTAGCCCCTATCAAGGGCAAGCCATTGATACTATATGCTACTGCATTAGACAACTCCCTTGGTGCTTTATTGGCCCAAATCAATGATGAAGGGAAAGATAATGCACTCTACTATCTTAGTCATCATCTAATCCCAGCAAATTATCCACTATTGAAAAAACACGCTTTTTCTTTGCATCCCAAAAGCTACGACACTACATGCTTTCTCATAAGGTGAACTTGATCTCTAAGATCAATCTACTACAATATCTCATGAAATGGCCGACACTATCCGGACAGTTGGTGTGTTGGTCCATAATTTTGTCACAGTTTGATATCACTTTCGTACCCCTCCGTTCGGTGAAAAGACAAGCACTAGTGGATTTTTTAGTAGCACACCCACTTCCTACTGACTCCCCACTTAGTGATGACCTCCCGATGAACAAATCATAAACTTAGGGACTCAGCATCTGCCGAGATGTACTTTGATGATGCGACTTTCTTTAAGGAGAAACCATCTACTCTTCCAGCAAGGGTAGAATAGTTCTAACTTTGGATGGGATGTGATAAATTCTCATATCATCCATCCAATCCATGCATAACAAATAAGGCTCATTGTAAGTGAGTTAGCCATTATGCTATGCATCCAAGATATAAATATTCTCAGGGATTCTCAATTAGTCATCAACCAAATCACTAGATCCTATAAAGTTCTAAAGCCTAAACTCCATCATTACCACAAGTACACTATGGAGTTTGTTGACCTCACTTTTGGAGTGAGTTCTCAACTTCCCCATCATAGATCTAGGACTCTTATAGACACTAAAAGCTCCTTAGTCTTAAGACACTTTTAGTGATTAGGTGAATACTTAAACTAAGCCTAGAGACTTAGATGGTTTAGCCATAAGAATAGGGTGTGCCTTAGAGATTTAGGAAGACTTGCCTACCCTATAGCATTGCACCCGATCCTTGCTTCCTTCTTTCAAACCAAATCTCAAATTCAAGTCCAAATCATAAATCCAATCTCAAATCAAATGATTGAAACTCATGATTGAATTCAAATTCTAAAAATCTTTCCTAAGCCCTTTGATTTTATCCTATAGCCTTAACCAAATCCAAATCACTCCAAACATAAGTGATTTTCTCATGAATCATTTATATCTTCATTTATATTCCCAAATATAAATGGAATATAAATTCAAATAGCCAAAACTAAATCCAAAATCAAACTAAAATCCAATTTAAC
The DNA here is from genome assembly GCA_021442155.1 of Cymbidium sinense. NCBI lineage: Eukaryota > Viridiplantae > Streptophyta > Magnoliopsida > Asparagales > Orchidaceae > Cymbidium > Cymbidium sinense. The sequence goes on from CM038218.1 coordinate 48,244,056, forward strand.
CCTTTTAAGCCAACTCCTTGAACTTGGTCAAATCCTCTCCAAATAAAATCAAAACCCATGGATTTCTTTATGATTCAATCATTTCTTCAATCATTGTTCCAAATATAAACACAAACTACAATTATCAGACCAAATACAAGCTAACCCAAATCAAACCCAAGTTAGCCCTTTTTGAATTGAAATTATCATATGAACCAAAATCCATATGGATCCAAACCACTTACAATAGATTTATATCTCCATCCAAAGTCCGTATATGAGTTCAACTAAACCTGAATCGAGCCATGATCAAGCCAATCAACCCATTTAGGTCCACTTGACCCAAAATGACCTAAAAGACCTTTTGAAGTTCTAATTCAACCCAAAATGGATTGAACTAAGCCCATCCAAACCCGTCATGATCAACAATCATCCTAGGTTAATCAATTATCTCAAATTGGGTCAACCAGTCACACCTTGATAAAACATATTTAGAGAAACCCAAACTAATAAAACACATGATATGCCAAATTGACTAAAACCTTTGATTCAAACCCATTCATAATCAATGATTGAACATGACCAAACCCTCAATTGAGCCAAACCAAGTTCAATGCGCCATTTGACCCAAGTTGATCCAAATTGGCCTAGAGAGCCAAAATATGTTAAATCATAATCTAACCCAAATTGATTGCAACCAATGATTCAAGTTCATCCCAAAGTGATTATTGAACTTGACCAAAGCCATGATTGAGCCAAATTTGACCAATTGGTCAACTCGACCCAACTTAGCCCAAATTGACCTAAAGGGTCAAATTAGCCAAACTCCAAATTAATTCCAAATTAAACAAAAAAAAAGCCTATAATCATTTTCAATTAGCTAATTGAACTTGACTCAACACCTACCATAACCCAATTTGGTCAAATTGGTCAACTTGACCCATTTGATCTATATGAACCCAAATGAGCTATAATCAAATCCAAAGCAAATTAAATCAAACCAATGAACCAACACACTCCAATTGGTAATGTGAATGACCCTTGGTTTGATTATGATTGTCATGTGAAATTGTGGTTTGACCCAATTTGACTAATTGATCAACTTGACCCAACTTAACCTAATTTGGCCTAAATAGGTCAAATCAAGCCAAATCAATAAAACAAACTCCAAAATAACTTGAAATTTGGGCTAACTCACTTTTGACCCATTCCAAATCCGCCCAAATCAAACTTATAGCTAAATGACCATTTTGCCCCCTTGGGCTTAGGGAATCCCATGAGATAAGACACATGCACATTGGGTCATTTTCTTCCCTTAGCCACTTGGCACCCATTTATAGGCCCACTTGGGCACCTGGGACCATGGCTGACCTGATCCAAGGTGTTTGGATCGACCATGACTCATGGGGAGGTGAAATCACCTCCCCATTCCCATTGGGACACTTGGAAAGGCAAGGACACCCACTCCTCCCATGGCAGCTACTCTCACACCATCCTCCACTCAAAGGAAGCTAGCTAACATGATTCTCTACCCAAATTGAGTTTCTATGGTGACCATATGATTAAAAAGCAAAAATAAGCATTATCGTTTGATCCAAGGAATGAAGGGGTATACCCCCCTCATTCTCACTCAAACTCACACACTCACACTTGATTTGACCCTAGCAGCCAAGGAAAGAGATCCCAGAGCCATTTCCAAGGTTTCCTGAGCTCACCAAAATCCCCATTCTCAGTTTTATGTGAAACCGAAATAGGGGAGGCCACCTCCAATTGCCATTTCCTCAAACCTCCACCAAAGTGTAATTAACTTTTCACACACCTTCCTTGGAGCTAAATGAGGGAGATTAAATCATTTCCCAAGCTACTCGATGGTCGGAGGGTGGAGTTTAATCAAGACCGATCAGCTACGCCTTGTGCATTGGTCTTTTGAGCAAACTACACCAAATCAAAGTTTGTGCAGCTTAACAGGGATTCGTTTCTACTTAATGAAGCTTCCTCAATCATTGAAATCACCAATCATAAGCTTCAGCGAGCTATGCCATTAAAACTAATCCTTGAATGAAAATAGCTTAGTATTTTGTGAAAGAAAGTTCTATGTCATGAGATTTCCACCATTAGATTGCTTTGTTTTGCTTCCCTGAAGGTGTGGAAATGATTTTATATCCATATGAGCTCGGGTGAGCTCGGATTGAGCGACAATCAATAGACAGTAGCCATCGTTCATCGCTCAAGAGGAGATAGATCATATCCATCCATGATGAATGGATGGTCGATCACGATCATAACCTCATTTTCCCTTGGTCGGTAGTTTAATCATGGTCGATCTTAGATCGGTCCATGAGTTAATGTGCGATCATCAGTCACCTTGGATATGACAACTTAAATAGCAAACCTCTGTGGAAAGCGCATTCGCCACATGGCCGATGATTAAGGCTTTAAATAGGCTTAATTAATTTATTTTTAATCCATAACTTCCTAAATTCATAACTAATTCTAGAAAAATCCAAAAAAAGAAATACAGACATAGACTCATTTTAAAGATATTTCAGAGTAGAATCTAGGAAAATTATTATTAATTGATTTTGAATAGTGGTTTTGGCTTAATTAATGTTTAATTAGAAATATAATTAGTTTAATTATACTCTAATTAACCATCGAATTAATCTCAAACCTTTTGTGGATGTTTATGGGGATGACCTCTACCTCCACTATTTTTTTGGGATTTTATAGGTTGCTCAATTAGGGAAATCAATTGATTAAATATTAATCACTTTTTAAATGTAATTAGTGATAATTAAGAAAATGAACATTAAGTTAATCAATTAATTAAGCTTATTAACCTCTGTTAATGATGATGAAGTCTAGTGAAATAGATTGAGATTCCCCCTTCCAATCTTTCCTTTAAGTCTTCTCTAATCCCTCTTAAATAATTAATTAACAGCCCTTAATTAATTAATTAATAAGATTAATCAAAAATACAAATCATACATGAACCTTAATTAACTAATTGAAAGGATTTAGGGATTGAGACTTAGGCTCCCTTCTTTGTCTCTTTCTCTGAGCCCATCTCATTTTGATTGGTTAAGATTAATTAATATTTTAATTAGTTAATTAATGAACTTAATTAATTCAATTGAATTTATTTCTATAATTTAACCTTGGGTAGATTTTTGGGTATCCAATGACCCAAAGTGAGAGATGATGAAATTATGGTTAGCTCATATGTGTGAGAAAACCATGAAAGTAGTTAAGTGAGATCCCTTAAGCCAAATTAACTATTAATCATGAGCCAATTGCATTAGGCCCATTTCATTCTTTAGGAGCATTGCAAATTTACTTTTCATGTGGTTGCATATCATATCAACTCATTATTAATTCGTTAATTAACTTAAGGCCGTGTAGGTAAGGGTTAATTAATCCACCTAATTCATACCTTAACCTAATTAAAACATAAAATTAACTTAAATATTTTTCATTGAACCAAATTAACTCATATATGGGGAATGAGATTAGGATTAGCAAACCTCTTTCATATTTATTAAATCAAGTCAAACTCAAAATGAAATAGCATTAAAAAACTTTGGTTCGATTTAAATAGTCCTATTTAGAATGATTGTCTTTAGGAATTAATTGGGATGAATGAGGTCATGTGCTTATGTTCCATTATTTCTTTCCAATCATGTTAAATGTTGCATGCCATGTGTAGTCATGCATTCATTTCTTTTAAAATTAACTAAATGAAATTATTTCTTTTATGTCTAATTGCATGTGTTGATTTAAACTAAAAAAATTAGGTGTGGCTATTATTACTATTAAATCAAAAGGTATTTTCAAAAGCCCATAAATCAATTATAATGGATGGAGTGATGTTAATTACAAGTATCTATAAGTTCGCATATGTTGATAATATAAGGTATGCAATATGAAGCTCTCTTTCCTTATCTTACATGGATTCACATAGGATTTACAAATGTATAGTTCATTTGAAAAGAACACAATATTTGTCTAACTCTATTCTTATGCATCTCCATGCTAATACTTAGGAAGAATCCCATATCACATGTAAATCATATAGTCAAATCAAATATGACTTATTGCATGACTTCTCATTTTTGTGATTCTTTTTGTACATTCATATGTATATAAGAAAAGTGGTTTATTAGTCTAGACTTCTTGGGGCTACAAGGCTTTAAGTAGCCTAGTAGTCTTATACTTACATTGTAGAACAATGGCATTACTCACTTAAAACTCTTATACATGTGTATGTATGATATGACCAATGAATAAGAATCATAAATCAAATAAATTAAACATAATTTTTGCATGGGCTTTCCCTTTCTTATAGTTTCCTATACATTCATATGTATATAAGAAATTGTATATTAGTCTGGAAATCTTAGGGTTATGAGGCTTTAAGTAGCCCTAAGTAGGTCTTTGTACCTTTACAGTGTAACAATGCATACTCACTTAAAACTCTTATATATGTGAATGTGTACTTTAATGAATGAGAACCATTTTTTTATTTAAAAAAAATACATGCATTCATACTTCATTTATTTGGTTGAGTTGATTGAAATTTAAGGTTCTTTCCTGTGCATAAGAATCTAGATAAGCTTTAAAGTAATATGATAAAATCATTCAATCAAATGAAATGTTAATCCTAAATATATTCACTCACATTCATCATCTAAGTATGCCAAAATATAAATTGCATGTATATATGCTTAGGATTTAATCATATGCATGATACATGATGGAAAGAAATGAATAAACATGTGTTATGTGATAGTAATTCATTCTAATTAATCTTAAAATGTCATTCTTATTGAATGAATTTACTTAAAATAAACTAAGACTAATTAAAACATATAATAAGCCATTCATTAAAGAAAATTGATTAATTAACTTGCTTTAGAAGTGACTTAAGGTAGGGATGAAAGAAATTCCCTCTCTTTCTTCTCTTTATAACTTAGTTGTTAAGTGTAGGCCATATAAAAAAAAAGAAAACACTAAGTAAAATCTTCAAATCAATTAAATCACTTAAGAGAAATCAACCCTTTATAAATTAAATCCCCACACTTAGCAAATTACAATTCTAAAACTAGTTAGGACATACCACACAAGCTTTAATGCACATATATTAGATTAAGTCACCACTTCTAGCTTTATGTTAGAACGGTGCATGATTTGATGTATATTTAGTTTTGTGATGTATTTTAGGCTGGATGTTAGGGTGTATGTGCGTAGTATGGATGTTAGGTTGATATTAGTTTAATCATGCTTTCTGTAGGAGGTTGTGCTTAAGGGGCTGTTGTAATACAAATATAAATGCTTTTGCTATGCATGTACCCAAATTAGGACAAGTGGGCTTGGTTACCCATGTACGGAGTGCTAAGTCTAAATTATTAATATAACTGCTTAGGTTGTATGGTGTGTTTAGCTAACATTTATTTTGCAAGTGTAGCTAGATTTACTTTCTTTATTTTAATATAATTTTGCATTAGGATTAGGATAAGTGTTATGTTGATTAGGATGAGCATTAGTTATAAGACTAAATCTTATATACCATGTGAAGCCTTGGAGCAAGCACCCCCAAATCAAATCAAAAGACTGAAGAATGAAGAATGAAGAATAAAGACCTCCATAGCACTCATTATTTTTAATTATAATTATTCTCTTATAATTTGGGCTATATAATGGTAGAGCTGGGCTACCCATTTTTCTTTTTGGGTTGTATGGCGACACCTGACCATACCAACCTTTTATTATTTTGCGATAGCTTTATAAAATTGATTGATGTTTGGTTTATCTTGTGCATTAAAAAAACATGCCTTTTCATAGTTTATTTATGATCAGTGTTTGTTATGTGGCCTGGATGCGATTAGGCTCTTAGGATAAAAATAAATTTTCTACCCCATTAACAACTCATAACTAAACTTTTAAAATAACTCATAACCTCACATAAAGCTTAGGTATTAAATCAAGATAATAAAATATTTAGCAACCCCATAGCTGGATCTTGTATGTTTAATATCATGCACAATCATCTTATTTCACTCTTGTTAAGAAAGGGCTTCCATATTTGCCAGATAGAATGGGCTTAACCTTTGAGAGCTTGTGATGGAAGAATGCCTCTTTCCCTTTCGATTTGGCCCATAATCAACATTAAGCATATAAAATCCTATAACTTGTGTCAAAATAAAGAGTCCCAAATTAAATAAAATTTGATAAAAATTTGCATTAGATTAAGTCATTATTCATGCCTCTCATGCTCTAGTCTCTTAGAGAGTGGGTTTAAAGACTTTAGTTTTCTTTTCTAAATAATAACAACCTAGCCATCTTGCAAAAATATATGATTTGAACACATGGTTTTAAATCGTATGAAGAGTTAGGTCAGCCTGTGCTATTATAAGCCCAGTCTGGTTTACTCTCTTCTAGAGGTAAATAGTATACCCACTTTCGCCTTAGATATAGGTCATGCTTTCTCCCTTGCTAAAGCTTCCTAGATTTAGGATTTGAGGTTGCTATTTTCCTTTGGGGATACAAGCATAAATCCTCATCTCTTCGATATTTCCATAATCTTGTATCGTGAAATTATAAGTCTTAGCTTTTTAATAAAATTTCAACTCAAATATATAATTCTCCTCAATTTTAAACTATAAAGCCCAACCATATGATAGTTAGGGATGCTCACTAGGATTCCTATTATCATGAGTATCTCCTACTCATTTCCTTTTAGCTTCAATAATAAGTCTTTCCTTTCGATCTATCTCATTTGATCTTCCAAACATAGCTAATTTATTGATAGTCCTTTCTTTGAATTCTTTGGAGACAACAGTTTCCTATATTAATCGAGAGTATTCCTAAGGAACTCACCTTTTTTAGGATGTAATTAACTATGTGGGCTTGCCAGCATAGAGAACTTTAGAACCTAGTTTAAATAAACCCTACTTTATTCATCCATGTAAAGTAGGGAAAAAATCTCTGGTACATTTGAAGACTCATCACACCTTAGGAGTCCTTATTAGGTGATTAGATCCATCGCAGTAACTCCGTGGATCGTTCGATATAAGATTCGACAGCTACGATTAAACTTACAATTTTAAAGGATTAATCAGAGGTTCTACGTGTGATTAGATCATGACCACCCATTTTGATCATGCAGGATAGACGGTATCTCTTCCCCTGATGAACGATGTATCGGCCTGCCGACCGATCACTCACCGAGCTCGGATGTAGATGAAAATGATCTTACACCTTCAGGGAAGTGCAATAAGAAAATCTAATAGTGAAAATCGCATGACATAGAACTTTCTTTCATAAAAGACCAACCTATTTTCATTCAAAAATCAGTTTTAATGGCATACCTCACTAGAGCTTATGATCGATGGTTCTAATGATTGAGGAAGCTTTGTTTGGTAAAAACTAAGCCTTGTTAAGCCGCATGAGGTTTGATTGGTGTAGTTTGCTCCGAAGACCATTGTACGAGGCATAGGTGATCAGTCTTGATCGAACTCCACCCTCCGGCCATCGGGAATCTTGGGAAATGAGTCAATCTTGCTCATTTAGCTCCAAGGAAGGTGTGTGTAAAGTTAATTGCACTTTAGTGGATATTTGAGCAAATGACAATCGAAGGTGGCTATCCTGTATTTTACATAAAATCAAGAATGGGATTTTGGGAGCTCGAAACCCAAAAATTGCTCTAGGATCTCTCTCTCCTTGGCTACTAGGGTTGAATCGAGTGTGAGTGTGTGAATTTGAGTGAGAATGAGGGGGGTATACCCCCTCATTCTTTTGATCAGATGGCAATGGCTATTTTGGTTTTTGATCATATGGTCACCATGGGGAGCTAATTTAGGTAGAAAATCGACTGGCTTCCTTTGAGTGGAGGATGGTGTGAGAGTGGCTGCCATGGGAGTAGTGGGTGTCCTATGGCTTACCAAGTGTTCTAATGGGAATGGGGAGGTGACTTCACCTCCCCATGAGTCATGGCCGACTCAACCACCTTTGGGTCAGGTCAGCCATGATCCTAAGTACCTAAGTGGACCTATGAATGGGTGCCAAGTGGATAAAAGGAGAAAATGACCCAATGTGCATGTGTCTTATCTCATGGGATGCCCTAAACCCAAGGGAAAAATGGTTATTTGGCTCTGGGTTTGATTTGGGAAGATTTGGGATGGGTCAAAAGTGGGTTAGCCCAAATTTCAAATGGTTTGGAGTTTGTTTGGTTTGATTTGGCTTGATTTGACCTATTTAGGTAAAATTGGGTTAGGTTTGGTCAAGTTGACTAATTGGTCAAATTCGGTCAAACCAAGGGTTGGGTCAAGTTCACATGACCAATTGGAGTGTGTTGGTGTCATTGGTTTGCTTTGGATTTGATTATGGCTCATTTGGGTTCATATAGGTCAACTAGTTGCTGACCAATTTGACTACCAAATTGGGTTAGGTTTGTTGAGTCAAGTTCAATTGGCTAATTGAAAATGATTCTGGTTTGATTAATTTGGAATTAATTTATATTTTAATTTGACCTTTAGGTCAATTTGGGGTAGGTTAAGTAGACTTGGTCAAATGTCTCAAAATTTTGGTCAAGTTCAATAATCAATTTGGATGAACTTGAGCCATTGGTTATCAATTTGGGTTGTATTGTGATTTGACCTATTTTGGCTCTTTTAGGCCAATTTGGGTCAAGGTCAAAAGCCAATTGGACTTGGTTTCTCACTTGTGGGTTTGGTTTAATCATTGACATGAATGAGTTTGAATCAAAGGTTTTAGTCAATTTGGCATATGATGTATTTTAGCTAGTTTGGGTTTCATTTCTAAATGTTGACTGGTCAATGCTAATTGACTTCTCACAATTTGAGATAATTGATTAACTAGGATGATTGGATCAAGACAGGGTTTGGATGGCTTACTCAATCCATTTTGGTTGAATTAGAACTTGGATCAAAAAAGGTCTTTAGTCACTCCGTGGATCTAAATGGGTTAAGCTTGATCATGCTTGATTCAAGTTTAGTTGATATATGGACTTAGGATGGAAATATACCATTTGTAAGTGGTTTGATCCATGGATTTTGGTTCATATGATAACGTCAAGGCAAAATTGTGGGATTTGGGTTAGCTTAAGTTTGGTTTGATAATTGTAATTCATGTTTAATTTTGAGGCAATGATATAAGGAATGATTGAATCATGAAGAAATCCATGGGTTTTAATTTGATTTGGATAGGATTTGACCAAGTTCAAGGATTTGGATTAAAATGGTATAAATTAGATTCTGGTTTGATTTTGGATTTAGTTTCAACTATTTGAGTTTATATTCCATTTATATTTGGGAATACAAATGAAGATATAAATGATTCATGAGAAAATCACTTAGGTTTGGAGTGATTTGGATTTGGTTGAGGCTAAGTCCATAGGATAAAATCAAAGGGCTTAAGAAAGATTTTTTTGGAATTTGAATTCAATCATGAGTTCAATCATTTGATTTGAGATTGGATTTATTATTTGGACTTGAATTTGAGGTTTGGTTTGAAAGAAGGAAGCAAGGATCGAGTTCAATGCTATAGGGTGGGCAAATATTCCTAAATCCCTAAGGCATACCCTATTCCTATGGCTAAACCATCTAAGTCTCTAGGCTTAGGTTAAGTGTTCATCTAATCACTATAAGTGTATTAGGACTAAGGAGCTCTTAGTGTCTATAAGAGTCCTAGGTCTATGATGGGGAAGTTGAGAACTCACACCAAAAGTGAGGTCAACAGTATTTTAGTTGAAGAAGATGATGCCGTCCATTCAGCTTAGCACCTCCTTAACCAACTTAAGCAAAGAGATGATCATTTTGATAAGATGAGAAAGAAAATTGAGGAGTTGATGGCAGTGGTGTCAGCATTACAAAATTCAGCCCCGATGTCACAACCTTCTCCCATAGCAGTCGATAGAGTAGATGTGGCACACACCTCAGATCATCTTATCTGCATTCCCATAGAGGAAGACAATGGTAACTTTCATAGGAAGGTGGTGGATAGTGCCTCCATGCATGAAAAGGATATCAAGCAGTTGGTGGACCAACAGGTGAAGGATGCATTGGCACAAGCCCGATGTGGCTCATCTATTCCTAAAGGTAGACCATACATGGAGGAATTTGATGTTGTCCAGTATCCTAATGGCTTTGTACCTCCTTCCTTCAAGATTTTGACGAAGTGGGAACCCTCCAACACATTGCACACTTCAAAGTGCCGCTGTAATGTCGAGGTAGCAATGCCCTTCTCTGATTATTTGTTAGCTTAGTTTGCATTTGATTGGTATGTCAAACTAGCCAATGGTTCGATAAAAACATTTACTGCATTGGAGCATCTCTTCATCAAGAGGTTTGCTGGAGATTAGCAAAGGGTTACTATAGGTGACCTCATTGTGACAAAGCAAAATCCAAACGAGTCCCTTATTGATTACATTCTCAAGTGGAAAAACTTGAGTATGAAATACAAACCACACCTGTCTGAATAGCACACCATTAAAATTCTACTCAAGAATATCTATGGACCATTTGCTTTCATGTTTAAGGGGTTTACAATCAAAGCCTTCAAGAAACTAATCAATAAGGTGGCTAGATTACAAGAGGAAGCCAAATAATTTCCTTTCTAGGACTAGTCAGCCAAGCCAAAATGTTAGAAGGAATTTGAGAAAAAGCCAGGGGTAGTCATAGCAGTTGATAAGGGAAGTAAATAGGTTCTCAAATAGGCCTCAAGCTAGCCTTCTCTACCACCTTTGCCACCACCTACCGCCATATTAGCCATCTCCATACTGCCACTACCGCCTCCTCATCGCCAAAGATCATAGTAGATTCCTACCTACCACCGTGTAGTATTTACCTACTCTTGTCGATAAATTGAATAAACCTTATTCATTTAAGAGGGAGGTAGTTAGGAAGATCTTTAAGAATCTCTTAAAAATCCTGATTTCTTGTTATCAGACCCTAGGAGGCTGAAGGATGTGGGCAAGAGTCATGATCCAAACTATTGCCCCTTCCATCACATGCTAGGCCATGCCTTAGAAGATGCCTTACCTTTAAGGACTAGCTTGAGCGTAGCTACAAGTCAGGTGCCAGCGTCATCCCTAAAGAATACCTACTAGAACAACTCTCTAGTTCTGTCAGAGTAATCCTTGGGGATACATGTGATCCTGTTAAGACAAAGGAAGGATGGGATATCGCTTTATCCCGAACCTCCAAGAAAGTTATTTCTAAGATCAGAAAGTTACCCTTGTAGGTGCTTGAAGCAGCTCAAACCTCCAACTTTAAGGAAGGTTTGCAAGTTGCTAAGGACAACTTGAGGGAGGTAGAAGCCCAGCAGCAGTAACATCGACCTCCACTTGCCTGGGATAGCATAGTAGCTCAACCACCGATCGATTCCAGCACTCCATTCATAGTTGCAGCTACAGTTCCTCTAGCTAGCTCTTCTTCTAGCAAGCATATTATATTAGTGGAGGAAGGTGCCAAATCCATTACTCTGCTTACTTTACTTGATTTCTACTTTTTACCTTCATCCAAATCTAAGAAATCAATAAAGAAAGCTGATTCCACTTACATTTGTGTCACTTCTGATGATCTACCTAATTTTATTCCTATAGAAAACTCTCCAAATCTAATTAATAATAACTCTAGTTCAAATCATTCCTCTTCTGATTTATAAATGGATTACCCATTCCTGAATCATTTGGGTTCATCCATTGAGATTGATTTAAAATCATCTGACTCCAATGATCATATAGGAGAAGTTGTAGGTAAACCTAATGAGTAGGTAGAACTTTCCACTAAACCATCTCATGAAGTCACTAAAGTTAACCTCCTTAGTGGCAAAGTTCTACCTCCTAGGGTAGCACCTTAGGATAAAGGTAAGCAAGTCATTGGTTCTAGTGATCAAGAAGCCCCTCCATAGGATGCTCCACCTATGGATATGCTTGTGGAGGACCAGCCTAGAGTTGACTACAATGTCCTTGCTCACATGAGAAAGTTGTCAGCTAAACTAAGCATATATGATGCCCTTATCTTATCCAAAGAGATGAGGGAGTCATTGATCAAAGTCCTTCTTGATCCAAAAATATGCTTAGCTCAGATGACCACTATTGGAGAGAAGACATGTCATTCATGAGAATCTTGTGGAGTTACATTCAGATGAAGACCTTTTTGGGACAACAGCACAACCGCCCCTCTACATCATAGTGGACATGGGCGATTAACCGTGGTGTTGATCTGTGCATTAGTGAATATTATGAGTCTAAAGACCCTTGCCTACTTGAGGATTGAAATTTACAAACTCTGAGGAGATCGGATGATGCTGAGAGGATTCAATGAGCAAGGCGAGAGGGCTTTAGGCTCCATAGTGTTGCCCTTAGAGATAGATGACTGGAAGATAGAAGCCAAGTTCTACATAATTGATTTAGATACATCTTTCATTGCTTTGCTTGGTAGGCCTTGGATACATGGAAATAACATGGTTCCATCCTCTTTACATCAGTGCATCAAATTCTGAAGAGGTGGAATCAAGTATTATGTCAAAGGAGACTTGAAGCCATTTTCAGTTAGAGAGGTTGAGATATATGAGGATGTGGCCTACTATCTTCTCCAAATTAAAAAGTCTATTCTCGTGAACTTGGTTAAAGCTCAAAAATAAAAGAAGAAGAAGAAAAAGAAAAAGAAGAAAAAGAGAATAAAAGTACAAGTGAGAGAGGATCAGACATTGACGAAGAAGTAGAGCCTGATGTTGGATTCCACCCACAGTTTGTTCCTCCATATGAACACAAGGGTAGGATGAATTGACCCCCACCAGGTAGAGGCAGAGGCAGAGCTAGAGGCAGTTCTAGAGGTGAAAGACCTCATTGCTTGTGGCCAGCTAGCAGGAGCTATGTTCCAGCTCATAGGAGTACCTCTGCTATCCATATAGATTTGGAATCCAGTTCTGAGGATGAGTCTCATATGGTTAGCACGCCAATCAACCCCACTCAGTGGATCCCATTGGAGGTGACATTCAAGCTAGACTGTGATGAAGACTAAGTAGCCAAGCAAAGCAAGAATATATCTGAATCATTATTATGTAGAACAATTAGATAATAGTTGGGAGCTTTAGCTCTAACCTCACTCTCTTCCCAGAAAGTTGAAGGTTTGGTAGTTAAGGAGGCCCCCAAGTCATCCACAGATGTCATGCCAAAGAGGTTTTTATTGAGAACATCATCCTCAAGTCAGGAAGTTAATGTAGAACTTGAGGATGATTCATATAAAGATCTAATACAATTGCCTTTTGATTGGTATTCCTCTTGTATTCTTAACTTAGCAAAGAAGGGATTAATCCATATACTTGGTCTGAACACAAGTAGGACTACTTTAGAAGGCTATGAGACAACCAACAAAGACATCCTCAATCAAGACTAGGACTTGGATTCAGCACGGTGGGTCCAGTCGATAATGACAACCATTGCCTAGTCATCACCAATCATTTGGAGTATGATATGTTCCTTTCAAATTATGCTAACTCATATGAGGAGGTATGTTTAGAAACTTCAGATGATCCAAATGATGTTGAAGTCAAAGATGCACTGCCAAAGTTTGAAGAAGAAATTAGATCAACCATCGACGAGCTTAAAGAAATAACCTAGGAATTAAAGACAATCTACGTCTGACATACATCTGTTCTTTGTTGAATGAAGAAGAAACCAATAACTTAGTTAGACTATTAGAAGCTTAAGGACCGCTCATGGAGTTATGAAGAGATGCTTGGTTTATCTCTATAAAAGTAAAACTAGTAATAGGCCTAACGTTAACCCTATCAAGCAAGCTCCTAGATGCATGTGATTAGACATTGAACAACATGTCATTTTTAAAGTTAAGAAATTGATCGATGTTGGCTTCATCAAGGAAGAAAAATACCCTACCTGGTTGGCTAGCGTCATTCTAGTTAAGAAAAAGAATGGCCAATTTTGCATATGCATCAATTTTAGGAATCTAAATAAGACATATCCTAAAGATGAATTTCAACTTCCTATACCAGAACTGATGGTGGATATTGCCTCATCTCATGCAATTTTTTTCTTCATGAATGGGTCATCTAGCTACAACCAAATTAAGATGGCCCCCGAGGATAAGAAAAATAATATTTCTCGAACCCCGATCAGAATATATTATTATAGGGTCATACCTTTTGGCCTTAAAATATGTTACATACCAGCTCGATCTAATAAACTCATTCATCATCAAGTTGAATGTTATGTTGATGATCTTGTAGTCAAAAGTAAAGAAAAGGAAGACCATCTCTTTGATTTGAGAGTAGTTTTCAAACAGTTAAGGTGATTTAACCTTAAGATGAATCCCCTGAAGTGTGCATTTGGAGTAGCTTTGTGGAAATTTCTTGGGTTTGTTGTCCAACACTGTGAAATAAAAATTGATCTAGAGAAGCTCAAAGTTAGATTAGAAATGCCACCCCCTAAAAGTCTAACTCAACTCAGATCATTCCAAAGGCAATTGACATATTTAAGATGCTTCATTTCCAACTTATCAGAAAGATGCCAACCATTTTCAATGCTTGTCAAAAAGGACACCAAGTTCAAGTGGGATGACAAGTGCTAGCATGCCTTTTAAGACATCAAGCACTACCTGATAACGCCTCCAGTTCTAGCAGCCCTTATCCTGACATGCCATTGATACTATATACTACTGCATTAGATGACTCCCTTGATGCTTTGTTGGCCCAAACCAAAGATGATGGGAAAGAAAATGCACTCTACTATCTCAATCATCGTCTAATCCCTGCTAAGGAAAATTGCCCACCCATTGAGAAACACTGTCTAGCTTTAATCTTTGCATCCCAAAAGCTACGACACAACATAATTTCTCATATGTGAATATGATCTCTAGGATCAATCCACTATAATATCTCATGACACGGTCGATGCTATCTGCGACATGGTCCATGATAGCTTTGATATCACATGCATTCTCTAGTGGTGAAAGGATAAAACTAGCGGATTTCTAATACACACCACTTCGATTCTCCGCTTAGTAATGACCTCCTTAATGAACAAATCATGAACTTAGAAGACACTAGCATTCACCACTGGGAGATGTATTTTGATGGTGTGACATCCTTTCAAAAGGGGAGAAGACCATCTCTTATAAGTGTGTGAAATAGTTCTCCTAACTACCACGATGTGATGAGATTTTCATATCATCATCCAATCCATGCACCAACAATAAAGCAATATGAGGCTCGATTGCCGAGTTATATTACACTATGCATCTATAGCATCAACATCTTCAGTGATTCTCAGTTAGTTATCAACCAAATTGCTAGGTCTTACAAGGTTTTAAAGCCTAATCTCCATCATTACCACAAGTATACCATAGAGTTGTTGGTTTAAATCCTAGAGGTTACCATCTATAATATTCCTCGAGGAGAAAATACAGTAGCAGACGCATTAGCTATGCTTGCCAAGGAGCTGGCATGTCTGGAAGATGAGTCCATACCAATAAGGGTTTAAAATAGATAAGTCTTATCCCTTGTTGACACTGAACTTATCAAGAGACTCTCTCTTGAAGGGGAGGTTGCCAAAGGATGATGAGTCAAATTGGAGGCAACCATTCATGGAATACCTACATACAAGCAAACTACCTCAAGAGAAGTCACTAGCCAAACAAGTGAAATAGAGAGCCTTTTCATATGCTCTCATGAATGCACCTTATACCGGTGGTCCTTCAATCATATGTGGTTACGTTATTTAGACAAACACGAAGCCTGTAAGATTATGATCGAGGTACACTCAGGGTTATGTGGAGCGCATCAATCCAGTCTGAAGATGAAAGTCAAGATTAAGAGACTAGGATATTACTGGCCTTCGATGATCACTGACTATATGGATGTTGCTAGGAGATGTCACAAATGTCAGGTGCACGGTGTGGTCCTACATCAACCACCCAACATTCTACATTCTACGTTGGCCTTGTGGCTATTTGAGTGTTAGGGTACCGACATAGTGGGTCCGATTGATCCTCCTTCTTCCAAGGGTCATTGGTTCATTCTAGCTACCACCGATTACTTTTTCAAGTGAGCAAATCCCACTCAGAGAGGTCACAGCTCAGCATGTGCTCAAGTTCTTCAGAAACCATATCGTATATATGTTTGGGTGCCTCGATGAATTATATTCAATAATGGTACTACATTCAAAAGCACTAAGATCAATAGCTTTGCTCAGAGACACAACATAGATTGGAGATATTCTACCATCTAATATCCGAGGTAAATTGGCCTAGTAGATACCTTCAACAAAAATCTCTTCCAAATATTAAAGAAGACAATGACAGCACAGATGAGTAATTAGTTGAAGCCTTGTGGGCTTACCATACATATAACTCAACTCAATCTACCCCATTCTCCTTAGTGTATGGGTCCGAAGTCATTCTACCATAAGAAATCCAACTCTATCACTAAGGATAGTTGTGGGTAGTAAGATCATAATAAAGCATAATGCCAAGTTACGGTTAGAAGAGCTCAAATTTTTAGAGGAGAGATGCCTCCGGGCATGCTAGAGTTTAAAGTAGTATAAAGCCAAAATGATTCAAGCTCATAACAAGTTGGTATGTCCTAGAACTTTCCAAGTAGGAGAGCTTATTTTAGTTCTAATGAGACCAATTGTTGCCCATCAAAAGATGGGAGGAAAGTTTGAACCCACTTGGCAAGGCCCTTTTGCCATAGAGAAGGCTTACCAAGGATGATCTTATTAGCTCATAAACTGTAAGGGAGAGTGCCCCATGCTTCCAATCAACAGGCTCTACCTAAAGAAATATTATCCGTAAATCTTGTTTGAAAATAATTATCAATAAAAGTTCTCTTCGCTTCAAATTCTATGTCTCCATATTTGGTTAGAAATATCTTTGCTTACGAATCCACCATGACGTATTTAGGATAGGTGTAAGAGAACCCAAGCGACATCTTATCTTTCATCAACACAAATACAAACTACTTATGTTTTTCCCATGCTATTAGGATAGGTGTAAGAGAATCCAAGAGGCATCCTATTTTGACTAGTACAACTAAGTTAGGTGCAAGAGAACCCAAGTGACATCCTTTCTTGGTGGAGTCATAATTGCCCTTTAGGGCAAAATTTCATCTATTCTTCGATGTGTTTAGGATAGGTGTAAGAGAATCCAAGTGGCATCCTATTCCTTCTTCTACAACACACACACAAATATCAAACAAACATATATCTTTTATCTTAGGCTATTTTGATGTGGGGGCAAGCCCCCTATGGAACTCACTCATTAGCTCTGTGGGTGACATGCTACCTGCTAATGTGTCACATGGTCCTTGTTTGAAGATGTAAGTCCTATGCTTTCTTTTCTAACTTGATCACTAAAAATTGATGAGCACCCTGTTAGTTTGTTAGGTCTTACTATACAGCCAGTAAGCTTCCCCATGTTGACTTTGTTTAAGAGGATGTAAATCTAAACACTTTCTTCTTGGACTAGCCATCATATGCTGATTAGGTTGAGTATATTTGAGGATTAGGTAAGTCCCTTTTTCATCCCGACAACTTCTGACCAGTCTTCTTGTGACTTCTCTTAGTAGTATTGATACGCCTAGCCAAGATAGACTGATAATCAATTTGCTTTAGGGAGTTGTATGCCTACATGCCTTCTTCCTAGAATGATCATTACACACCGATAGGCATCTTAAGTTAGTTGGTGTTCGCCATGCTGATGATGACCCACCCGGTGGATACACCATTCTTGGTAGATGTGAGTCCCTGCGCTTTCTCCTTGACCCGAATACATGTCTTTTAGGGTTCTAGATAATGCCCTCAAGCACCTCTCTTGTGGGCACTCTTATCATATCCTTAGCAACCCATTTAGACACTACCCATATTACTTGGAAGACAACCCCCTTTCCTAGTAGCCACCCTCTGGTTGGAGAAATTTATCTCGGATAAAATTCTCCTTGGTCCGAAGTCCGAGATAGACTAGCATATTAGCTTTCTCGAGGGTCCCTCAACACCAACGGTCTATGCACAACCAAACAAAATATATATCTTGGATTAGAGCAAACCCCCCCAAAGTGGTACCTTTTCCCATATCATATCTTTAGTCGAGAAACTCCTATAGAATTTCTTGACTATTTTTTTGAGTTAAGATAAGTCCCCTCAACTCTCAAGATTCTCAGTCTTGACTTGTTGTGTCACCAACAAGTCACCCCAGTGGTCATCCTTGCTTTGGAAGATATGAGTTTATCATGCATTATGTCCAGCATGACTGTTGCACATCGATGAGTAGCCTTAGGTCGAGTTCAATTTATTATGCTATCAATTGATCCCCCTAGTGGTTCCTTATTCAAGAAGTTGTAAGTCCACACTTTTCTCCGACTTGATCGCAAACCAAAGGCACCATTTTGGTTAGCTCTACCCCATCTAGACTATCCCTTTGATTTGTAAAATGATAGGTCTGACTAATATTAGCTTCTTAGTGGATCCATCACATCTAGGGTCCATCTAAAATTAAATTAATTCTGACTATTCTTGAGTCGATATGAGTCCATAGTGGCATTCGCTCAAATAGTCACCTTAGGTCGGGTTCAATTTTTATGCTATCAATCGATCACCCTAGTGGTTCGTTGCTTAGAAAGTTGTAAGTTTACTAGCTTTCTTTCTAACTTGACCATTGCACATCGAAAGACACCCCTTAGGTTGGATCATCCTACCTGATGGCTGGTAGACTATCCCTTTGGATTTGTAAATCTAAGACAGGTCTTGGGTGATATTATCCCCTTCTTAGTAGATCCATCACACACCGACAGGGTCCATCTCATCAAATCCATCATCCTCCCTCTAGTGGTGTCCAAATTAAATCCATCCACTCTTATACCTAGTGGGTAATCTGAACCTGCTTCCCTAATGGAAGGTTCATCCACCTTATCCCCAGCGAATTCCAGCTCATATCTCTAATAGATGTGTCCTCAAAATCAAATCAAATTTTTATCCCCCAGTGGATGCCCCACCAATTAACTCAAATCAAATTTCTCCTCGGTGAGGGGAAAATAATATCCTCTCTCCATTGGAACCCTGAATCATAATCAAATCAAACCTCTATCCCAAGTGGATAACTTGAACCTGCTTCCCTAGTGAAAGGTTTATGCACTCATCCCCAGGGGATCTTTTCTCCCCAAATCATATCAAACCAACTCAAACTCTTATCCTCTCCATGGATAATCTGAACCTGCTTCCCTAGTGCAAGGTTCACATACTTGATCCCTCAGTGGATCCTTTCTTCCTCTTCTATGCCCTTGGCATAAGTTGAGTTTCATTGCACTAAGATCTTGATTCTATCAACATCTCGGGTTCATGAGTAGATTTTTTCTATTAGCGGTTGTGATCCTTTGGATATTGTTGATCATCTCGGTTAACGCCAATATGAGCGGTGTGCCTTGTCAGTTACACCACACTTATTGGGGGTCCTTTTGTTGACCTTACTTATGGAGAAAGTTCTCAACTTCCTGATGTAGAACATCATGAGGATCCAAAAATTAGAGCTCAAGGTCCATTTACAAAATCTCAAGCTAAAACCCAAGAATATTCAAGAAAGAAGAAGGCTTAGCGCATTAGCCTTATGAGGCCCATTTTATGATTTCATCTTTTTTATTTATGTAATTTTTAATTTTCTTTTAGAAACTCCATGTTTGAAATTTTACATTTAAAAATTCAAAGCATGGCATGTGAGGTGGTTGAATCCACATAAAATAATAGCATGTAAAATGGGTGGATGACATAAAATAATTAGACAATTTAATGCTTTACATTAATGTGGCCACTCACCTTTCCCTCCATGTTTTGAAATATTTTCTTTTGAAAGATTCTTGTAATGGATATAAATGTCCCCTCTTACTAAAATGAAGGAGATCTTTTTAGCAATTACAAATTATTTAAGTTATTCTTTTGGTATGTGAGCTTGGTGGCCAAACTTTAGCAATCCTTGGTGGGAGTGCTAGTTATCCAACATATCTTCTTTCCTCACCTCCAATACCCAAGTTCTCTCAAACTCATCAAAAGAAAGAATGCCCACCTCCATCAAATTTGGTATCAGAGTGAGGCCTAGGAGGAGAAAATTTGGTCAAAAGTTTGCTTTAACAAAGGGAGCATCTCAAGTGGTGGACTTATCTTCAAACTTGTGAGTTTTTCTTGGACTTGTAAGGTTAATTAATTTTCTTTTTATATGATAGTTTGAATACATATTAGTAGCTTGGAAAGATATATATTGCTTTCAAGTTTATGGTGATAGCATAAAATTTGAATTAGTAAGGTCTTTTATATAAGCCATTTTCCAATTGTGAACTTGCACAAAAAAAAAAAAATTAAGAGAGCACACGAGGGAGTGCTTCACCCTAAAACAACATAGCCATTAGTGCAAATCAAAATATAAATACTTGCTTTATTATCTTTATTATTATTTATGGCTAATTTTAGAAGTTTCTTTGATTAGCGTATGATAAAAAAAAGAGGCTTGATAAATTTGAGCATTTTTTTCATTCCATTAAAAAAAATAAAAAATGTGCATGCATAATAATATAAGTGTGTTAAACATAGTGATTTTGGAAGCTAAACAGAACTTTGTCAAAAAAGACCTAAACTATCTAAGGATAGCTTGGGATTTAAGTGATCTTGTACTCCCTTCCTCACTTGGAAGTTCTATTAGCCTAAAATTTCACTTTGATTGCACAATTATATTATACTTGTTTATTTTATTTCATTTTTTTCATTGATCCTTTTTCATATATCTTTTTTTTCTTTAAAAAAAATCTCATGAAACGAAAATCTATTTCTCAAGATCAAGTTAAAAATTTGACTAGATTAGTTGATGCCTTAGATCTTAGGATCCATGATTATGAATTAAAAACTCAACAAATGTTAGAATAAAGTAAGAATCAAATGCAAGAACTTAAATAATAAATACAAACTCTTATAGCTCATATACAAAGTAATAGAGTACCAACTCCTCCTCCAATACTTGCTCAGATTGTGCTAATAGGGATAGATGAAGAAGATTCATATCCAAACTATACAGAAAACCAACCACTTAGAAGACCATCAATTTCTAGAAATGGTGGAAGGGGAGAAAATTATTTTAAGACTATAGAAGACTCTAATGATCCATCTTGAAGAGTTAAAGTAGAAGCCCTAACTTATCATGGTATATATGACCCAAATAAATTTCTCGATTGGTTAGTTCAAATGGATGACTTCTTTGATAGGTATAAAATAGATGATTACCAAAGGGTTACTTTTGCTAAAATGAAATTGATAGAGCACGCTAAAATTTATTGGACAAATACTTTAGCTAAAGAACACAGATTAGGAAGGACAAGCCTCACTTGGATAGAAATGAAAGAAATGTAAAGAGCAAAGTACTATCCTAGGCATCATGATAAGAAGCTACATAGTCAACTATTAACTTTGAGATAAGGTAATCATCTTATAACTGAGTACTTGAGAATATTTTTGAAGATCTACTTTCTAGAACTGATTCTGCTGATAATGATTGACAATTAGCTAATAAATGAGTTATTTGACTTAGAACTAACATTAGAGATGAAGTTGAATTATTTGACCCACAATCTTTAGAAGATGCATTTCATTATGCATTATTGGTTGAACAATAAAAGAAATCTATTTTCATCTCTAAAACTAAAAGTCAAGTACCTTCCATTTCATCCCATAGATCTATTGTTAAACCCACCCATCCAAATGACCCAACCCTTTTGCCTAAAACTTCAATTGAAGGGAGCTCTAAGAGCACTAGGGAAGTAATATGTTTTAAATGTCATAAAAAGGGTCATATGCCAAATTAATGTAAATCTCAAATCTTTTTTTTTAAGAAGAAGTTGAAAACCCAATAGATGATATTCTAGAAGAAGTTATGATGACACCCCATTATCTGATGAAGAATTGGAATTAATTGATGACCCTCAAGTTAATGTGATAAGATGTCTTACTGTAATTAAAAATGAGGCAGAAGATTGGAGGATAAAGAACATTTTTAGCATGAATGTTTTGTGTAATGAAAAGAGATGTATGTTAGTTATAGATGGATGAATTGTTATGAATGTCATTTCAACACACACCTTAATTCAAGCCAACCTAAAATCTGAACCTCACCCTGAACCATTTCATGTTAGCTGGGTAAATCATACATCTCTTCCCATCACCAATCGATGTTTAGTTCTAATTAAAATATGATCAAATTTGGTATGATGTTCTCCCTATGGACATTGCTCATATTCCATTAGGGCAACCTTGGCTGTATGATATGAATGTTATTCACTATGATAAGGAAAATACTTATATCTTTAAACATAATAATAAGAATATTAAACTCCTACCAAATAAGCCAGTAGAAAAAATACCCTCCATAACACCACACAAAATAACTTCTAACTTGAAACCTAAGCTTCTATTGAAGAAAAATGCCAAAGTTCAATTAAGTATCATAGAAAATCTTACTATTAGGCTTAATACTATCATTTCTGATTCTTACTTTAAAACATCTGCTCTTCCTTCTTAGACCCTAAAGATAGAAATAATAGGTTTTGGAACTTTATGAAAAGAATTTTCTGATCCATTTCTTCTTAAAATAAGTTATACCACTCTATTGAGACTCACATACCTGCTATGATCTCATCTCTTCTTTCTGATTTTAAAGATATTGTACCAAATGAGCTTCCTAATCAGCTACCTCCTCTATGAGACATTCAACATGCTATTGAGTTCTTACCCGGTTCTCAACTTCCTAATTTTCACATTATAGGATGAACCCTACCGAGCATGCTGAGATTAAAAGACAAGTTGAGAAATTATTAAAAAAGGGTTTTATTCAAGAGAGTCTTAGCCCTTGTGCAGTCTCAACATTATTAACTCCAAAGAAAGATGAAACATGGAGGATGTGTGTTGATAATGAGCAATAAATAAAATTACTATCAAATATAGGTTTTCTATTCACCGATTAGATGATATGTTAGATTTAATCGCAGGAGCAAATTTTTTTTCAAAGATTGATCTAAATAGTGGATATTATCAAATTGATTAGATCGGAGATGAGTGGAAGACTACTTTAAGACGATGGACTTTATGAATGGCTTGTCCTGCCCTTTGGACTTTCAAATGCTTCTAGCACATTTATAAGAATAATGAATACTGTTCTTAAACCATATATAAGTAAATTTTTGGTGGTGTATTTTGATAATATTTTGATTTTTAGTTCAAGTGAAAATGAGCATCTACAACACCTATAAAAAGTCTTTGAAATACTTAGATAAGAGAAATTATACATTAATTTAAAAAAGTGTTTCTTTTTGCAAGGTGAGGTAATCTTTTTAGGCTTTATTATATCTACTACTGGACTTAAACTTGATCCTTCTAAAGTGAAAGAAATCTTAGATTGGCCATCACCTAAAAGTTTTACCGAAGTTAGAAGCTTTCATGGTTTAGCCACTTTTTATCAAAAATTTATCAAGAATTTTAGTACCATTATTGCTCCGATAACTGATATAATAAAATTAGATAAATTTTGTTGGACTCTTAATACACAAAAGGCCTTAGAGCAAATTAAAGTTCTTATCACATCTTCACCAATCCTTAGGGTTCCTGATTTTTCTAAATCCTTTGAAGTGACATGTGATGCTTCAGGAATTAGGATAGGTGGAATTTTAAGTCAAGAGAATCATCTTATAACATTCTTTAGTGAAAAGTTAAATGAAGCCAAACAATGATATTCCACTTATGATAGAGAGTTTTATATTGTAATTCAATCCTTAAGGAATTGGCGACACTATCTCTTACATAAAAAATTTAAACTTAATTTTGATCATCATGACTTAAAATTCATTAATACTCAATGAAAATTAAGTCATAGACATGCAAAATGGGTTGAATTTTTACAAGACTACTCTTTTGTTCTAAAGCATAAGCCAAGAATTGAGAATAAATTTGCTAATGCTTTATCCAGGGTAAACCTAATGATTTTCTCTTTAGAATTGAGAATCCCAGGATTTGATATGATTAAAGATGATTATATTATGTGCCCTGACTTTCACCTAATTTATCATGAACACCTAGATAAACCAATAACTTTACAAGGGACATTCTTGATAATAAATGGATATTTATATAAAGGAAAATAATTATGCATTCCTCAATCTTCTCTTAGAGAATTTCTTATCACTGAGCTACATGCTGGGGGTGTAGCTGGTCATTTTGGAAAGGATAAGACCATATGTTTATTAAAAAAATAGATTTTATTAGCCTTTATTAAAATGAGATGTTCAAAAATTAGTGGCTCAATGCTTAATTTGTAAATAGGCTAAAACTATCAAACAAAGATCTGGATAATATACTGCCTTACCTGTTCCTTATAGGCTTTGGAAAGACCTATCAATGGATTTTATTCTAGGATTACCTAGGATAGCTAGAGGATATGATAGTATTTTTGTTGTAGTGGATAGGTTCTCAAGAATGGCTCATTTCTTACTTGTTCAAAAACAAATGATGCTTCTTATATAGCCAAATTATTTTTTAAGAAAATAGTGAGACTCTATGGTCTCCTTTTAACCATTATTTTAGACAGAGATGTTAAGTTTGCCTCATATTTTTGGAAAACATTATGAAAATTATTAGGTACCAAATTAAAACTTTCTTCTGCCTGTCACCCGTAAGTTGATGGACAAACTAAAGTAGTTAATCATACTTTATAAAATTTGCTTAAATGCTTAGTAGGTAAAAGTTTAGGAAATTGGGATTTACATTTACCAACCTCAGAATTTGCCTATAATAGTACTATTTCTAGAACTACAAAAAAATCACCATTTGAGATAGTCTATGCTCACAACCCAAGATGACTAATAGATGTAGCAAACTTGCCATCTCATGTATTTTTTGATGCAGCATTCCCATTTGCTAAATATTTTCAAAGCCTCCATGAAGATATAAGAAAGCAAATTACTATAAGTAATGAAAACTATGCTTCTAAAGCAAATCATAATCATTCAATAAAATAATATAAAGAAGATGATTATGTATTGATTCACATTCAACCTGAGCATTATCAAACCACTAGATATAAGAAATTACATGCACGAGCTTGTGGTCCATTTAAAATTCTTGAGAAAATTGGAACTAATGCTTATCACCTTGATTTTCCTGCTGATATGCTTGTTGACCTCATTTTTAGAATGAGCTCTCAACCTCTCCATTTTAGACATAGGACTCCTCTTAGACATTAAGAGTTCCTTAGGCTTAAGACACTTCTAGTGCTTAGGTGAACATTCAACCTAACCCTAGAGACTTAGAAGAGTTAGCCATGAGAATAAGTCATGCCTTAGGGGTGTTAGGAAAACTTACCTACCCCATAGCTTGAACCAAATCCTCACTTCCTTTTTTCAAATCAAACTTCAAATTCAAAACAAATTTCAAAATTCAAATCAATTCTAAACTTAATTGATTTTTCTCAAATCCACTTCAAACTCTAAATCAATTCTAAATCAAATCTCAAATCAACTTCAACCTTAAATCAACTCAATTAATTTCCTCAAATTCAAGTTAATTCCAAATGATTGAAATCCATGATTGAATTTCAAATTCAAAAATCCCTCCTAAGTCACTTTGATTCCATCTTATGGACTTAGCTCAAATCAAATTCAAAATAGTACATGTAACTGATTATATTCTCATTTATATTCACTAATATAATTGAAATATAAATTCAAATATCCAAGACTAAATTTGAAACTTAAACCCAAATCTACCCTAAAACCAACCTATGGTTCTTTAAGTCAAATTCTTGAACTTAGTCAAATCAAACTCAAATCAAGCCAAACCCTTGATTTTTCTTCATGATTCAATCAATCCTTCAATCATGAAACAAAATATAAATACAAACTTCAACCATCAAACCAAAACTAAATTCAAAAATCAAACCCAAGTCAAACTCATGTTCACCCTTTGAACTTGAAATTGTCAAATGAATCAAAACCTATTTGACTCAAAATCACATAGAAATGGATTTATATTTTACTCATAAGTCCATATGCAATCAAACTTGGATCAAGCCTTGATCAAGCCAATTGAACCACTTAGGCTCACTTGACCTAAAGTGACCTAAAGTTCCCCTTACGAGCCAAATTCTAATACTACCCAAATTGGATTGAACTAAGCCCATCTAAGCCTCACATTGTGAGCAACAATCATCATAAGATGATCAATCACTTAAATTGGGTCAAACTAAGTCAAACCTAAGGGTTGACCAAGTCAACACTTAGCTAAAATAAAATCTAAACTAGCCAAAATCCACAATAGTCCAAATTGATTGAAACCATTGATCAAAACCAATTCATGATCAATGTTTGAAGTTGACTAAGTCATCAATTGAGCCAAATCTAGCCCAATTTGTCACTTGACCCAAGTTGACCTAACTTGACCTAAAAAGTCAAAATATGTCAAATCTTGATCTAAGCCAAATTGATTGTAACCAATGGGTCAAATTCATTCTAAACCACTTGTGGAACTTTACCAAAGCCTCAATTGGCCAACTAGACTCAACCTAGCCCAATTTACTATGAACCCAACTTGACCTAAAAGATCAAATCAAGCCAAAATCAAATCAAACCAAAATTGATTGGAACTAAAGCTTGCAACATATTTCAAATGACCAACCAAACCTAAACCAACCCATGACCTTACCCAATTGAATCATATAAATTCATGACCCATTTGACCTAAATGAAATCAAATAAACCAAAACCAAATATAAACCAAACTAAACCAAACCAATGATGGCAAAATATTTCAAATGATCATATGAACTTGATCCAACCCTTGGTTTGACCCAATTTGACCAATTGGTCAACTTGACCTATTTTGACCTAAATGGGTCAACATATGCCAAATGACATCAAATAAAATACAAATTCTTTGAAATTTAGACTAACCCAATTTCAAACTATTCTAAATCTGCTCAAAGTGAAATCAAACCAAGTGGACACTAATCACTTGGCACCCTCTTAGTGGACCAAGTGGACATTAATGATGTACATGTCCCAATTTTGGGTCAAACCCAACCCAAGGCCAAAATTGACCACCTAATAGGAATTTATAATCACTCCCACTCTCATTTCAAGCACATGGAAGTTTCATATTGCCAAAAGCTGATGTCAAAATGGCCAACTAACTCACCATGGGATCAATTTGATCAAAATGGCAAAACACCTTGACATCCGATTTGAGATATACTTCATTCCACTTCAATCCAGATCATTCACACTAAATTGGATTGACCTAAATTGGATGGAACTAAGCCCATCCAAACCCTATATCATGATCAACAATCATAATTGGTTAATCAATTTAATTGGGTCAAACCAAGTCAACCATTGACCAAGTCAACATTTAGCCCAAATGAAACCCAACCAAACTAAAACACATGATATGCCAAATTGAAAGCCTTTGATTCAAACTCATTCATAATCAATGATTGAATATGACTAAACCCTCAATTGAGCCAAACCAAGTCCAATTGCCCATTTGACCCAAGTTGACCTAAATTGGCCTAAAGAGCCAAAATAGGTCAAATCATAATCCAACACAAATTGATTGCAACCAACGGTTCAAGTTCATCCCAAAGTGGTTATTGAACTTGACCAAAGCCATGATTGAGCCCAATTTGACCAATTGGTAAACTTGACCCAACTTAGCCCAAATTGACCTAAAGGGTCAAATTAGCTAAAATCCAAATTAATTCCAAATTAAACCAAACTAAAGCCTACAATTATTTTCAATTTGCCAATTAAACTTGCCTCAACACTTAACCTAACTCAATTTGGTCTAATTGGTCAACTTGACCAATTTGATCTATATGAACCCAAATGAGCCATAATCAAACCAATGACACCAACACACTCCAATTGGTCATGTGAACTTGACCCAACCCTTAGTTTGACCCAATTTGACCAATTGGTAAACTTGACCCAACCTAACCCAATATTATCTAAATAGGTCAAATCAAGCCAAATCAAACCAAACAAACTCTGAACCACTTGAAATTTGGGCTAACCACTTTTGACCCATCCCAAATCTACTAAAATCAAACCCATAACCAAATGACCATTTTGGCCTTAGGTTTAGGGCATCCCATGAGATAAGACATATGAACATTGGGTCATTTTCTCCCCTTAGCCACTTGACACCCATTCATAGGTCCACTAAGGATCCTAAGACCATGGCTGATCTGACTCAAAGGTGGTTGGGTCGGCAATGACTCATGGGGATGTGAAATCACCTCCCCATTCCCATTGGGACACTTGGAAAGCCATAGGACACTTACTACTCCCATGACAGACACTATCACACCCTCCTCCACTCAAAGGAAGCTAGCTAACATGATTATCTACCCAAATCAAGCTCCCTATGGTGACCATTTGATCAAAAATCCAAAACAACCATTGTAGTCCAATCCAATGAATGAGGGGTATACCCCTCTCATTCTCACTCAAACTCACACAATCACACTTGATTCAACCCTAATAGCCAAGGAAAGAGATCCCATAAGGTTTCCCAAGCTCCCAAAAATCCCCATTCTTAGTTTTACGTGAAACCGAAATAGGGGAGGCCACCTTCGATTGCCATTTGCTCAAACCTCCACCAAAGTGCAATTAACTTTGCACACACCTTCCTTGGAGCTAAACGAGTGAGACAAATCATTTCCCAAGCTTCCCAACTACTGAAGGGTGGAGTTTGATCAAGACTGATCACCTACGCCTCGTGCATTGGTCTCCTTAGCAAACTACACCAAATTAAAGCTCGTGTGGATAAATAGGGCTTCATTTCTACCAAACAAAGCTTCCTTAATCATTAGAACCTCTGGTCATAAGCTTCAGTGAGGTATGACATTAAAACAAATCCTTGAATGATTATAACTTGGTCTTTTATGAAAGAAAGTTATGTCATGCAATTTCCACCATTGGATTGCTTTATTTTGCTTCCCCGAAGGTGTGGGATTGATTTCATCTCTATCCGAGCTCAGGTGAGCTCAGTTCGAGCGACAATCAATGGATGGTAGACGTCGTTCATCACTCGAGAGGAGATAGATCATGGACCGTCCATCTCGTGATAATCAATGGATCCCATTTGATCACCAGAACCACTCATTTTCCCTTGATCAGGTTTAATCATGCCCGAATTAGATTGGACGGTCCACAAAGTTACCATGTGCGCTGCTATCTGAGTCACCCCTTGGATGTGATAACTTAAATAATGAATCGCCGCCATACATGGAAGCGACGCATCAACCGTCGCATGGCCCAACAGGATTAAGGCTTTAAATAGGCTTAATTAATTTGTTTTTAATCCTAAAACTTCCTAAATTCATAACTAAATCTAGAAAAATTCAAAAAAAAAGATACAAACTTAGGCTCATTTTAAAGATATTTCAGAGTAGAATCTAGGAAAATTATTATTAATTATTTTGAATAGTGGGTTTGGCTTTATTAAGGTTTAATTAGAAATATAATTAGCTTAATTACTCCCTAATTAACCATCCAATTAATCTCAAATTTTCTATGGATGTTTAGGGGGACGACCTCTACCTCCCCTATTTTTCTAGGATTTTATTGGTTGCTTAATTGGGAAAATTAATTGATTAAATCTTAATCACTTTTTTAATTTAATTAGTCATAATTAAGTAAATGAATAGTAAATTAATCAATGAATTAAGCTTATTGACCTCTGTTAATGGTGATAAAGTCATAGAGAAATGGAATGGGACTCCCTCTTAAATAATTAATTAATTGACACCCCTTAATTAGTTAATTAATAAGATTAATAAAAAATCTAAATCATACTTGAGCTTTAATTAACTAATTGAAAGGATTTAGGGATTGAGACTTAGGCTCCCTTCTTTGTCTCTTTCTCTAACCCCATCTCATCTTGATTGGTTAAGGTTAATTAAGATTTAATTAGTTAATTAATAAACTTAATTAATTCAATTGAATCTATTTCTCTAATTTAATCTTGGGTAGCTCTTTGGGTGTTCAATGACCCAAAGTGAGAGATGATGAAATATGGTTAGCTCACATGTGAGAAAACCATAAAAGTAGTTAAGTGAGATCCCTTAAGCCTAATTAACTACCCCTTTCATTTCTTAAGAGCATTGCAAATTTACTTTTCAAGTGGTTGCATATCATATTGGCTCATCATTAATTAGTTAAATAACTTAAGATGATGTAGGTAAGGGTTAATTAATCCACTTAATTCATACCTTAACCTAATTAAAATATTAAATCAACCTAAATATTTTTCATTGAACCAAATTAACTCACACATGGGGAATAAGATTAGGATTAGCAAACCTCTTTCACATTTCCTAAATCAAGCCAAATTCAAAATGAAATGACATTAAAGAACTTTTGTTCATTTTAAATAGCCTTATTTAGTATGATTATCTTTAGGAATTAATTGGGATGAATGAGATCATGTGCTTACATTCCTTTATTTATTTCCAATTATGTTAAATGTTGTTTGCCACTTGTAATCATTCATTCTTTTTTTTTTTTTGAAATTAACTAAAATGAAATGGTTTCTTTTATGTCAACTTGCATGTGTTGATTTAAATTAAAAATAGGTGTGGCTATTATTACTATTAAATCAAAGGTTATTTTCAAAAGCCCATAAATCAATTATAATAAATGGATGATGTTAATTACAAATATATAGCGCATGTGTTGATAATATAAGATATGCAATATGAAGCTCTTTCCTTACCTTATATGAATTTGCATGGATTTAAAATGTATAGTTCATTTGAAAAGAACACAACATTTGTCTAAATCTACTATGCATCTCCATGCTAAGACTTAAGAAGGATTATATCATATATATATATATATATATATATATATATATATATATATATATATATATATATATATATATATATATATATATATATATATATATATATATATATATATATATATATATATATATATATATATATATAATCATACAATTGAATAAAATATGACTTCTTGCATGACTTCTTATTCTTTTAGTTCATTTTGTACATTCATATGTATATAAGAAAAGTGGTATATTAGTATGGACATCCCGGGGCTGTGATGCTTTAAGTAGCCCTAAGTAGGTCTTGTACCTTATGCCCCTGATGTAAAATAATGGCGTCATACTCACTTAAAACTCTTATACATATGTATGTATGATATGACCAATGAATAAGAATCATGAATTAAATAAATCAAACACAATTTTTGCATGGGTTTTCTTATTCTTATAGTTGTCTATACATCCATATGTATATAAGAAAAGTGATATATTAGTTGACATCCAGGTGGCTTTTTAAGTAGGTCTTATACCTTACAATTTGTGCAACCATGAAGACGTACTCACTTAAAACTCTTATACATGTGAATGCGTACTTAACTAATGAATGAAAACTCTCTTTTTCTATTAAAAAGATACGCATTCATACTTTATTTATTTGGTTGAGTTGGTTAGTCATGTGACTTAAGGTTCTTTCCTTATGCTTTTGTATAAGAATCTAGATAGAACTTTAAAGTAATATGATGAAATCATCCAATCAAATGAAACATTAATTCCAAACACATTTACTCACATTCATCATTTAAGCATGCTAAGATGCAAATTGCATGTATAGATATGCTTAGGATTTAGTTATATGCATGATACACATGATGGAAAGAAATGAATAAACATGTGTTATGTGATAGTAATTCATTCTAATTAATCTTAAGATGCCTCTCTTATTGAATGAGTTTGTTTAAAGTGAACCTAAACTTAAGATTAATTAAAATATGTGAGAAGCCATTCAGTAAAGAGAATTGATTAATTAATTGGCTTTACATGTGATTTAAGGTAGGGATGAAAGAGTGATCCTCTCTTTCTCTCTTTATAACACTTAGTTATTTTGTGTAGGTCAAATGAAACAAAAGAAAATGTTAAGTAAAATTATAAATTAATTAAATAACTTAAAGAAACCACCCTTTAAATTAAATCTTTCACACTTAGAATTATAACTCTAAAGACTAGTTAGGACATACCACACAAGCTTTAATACACACACACATTAAATTAAGTCACCACTTCTAGCTTTATGTTAGGACGGTGCATGGTTTGATATATGTTTGGTTTTGTGATGTATTGCTTTAGATGATGTGGTGTATGTTATGTCTAGACAGTCGATATTAGTATAATCATGTCTTTTGTAGGGGATTGTGCTTAAGGGGCTGCTGCAATAAAAATATAAATAGTTTTTCTATGTAGGTTGCTTAGCCCCTACACATAATCCAAGCTAGGACAAGTGGGCTTGGTTACCCATGTGGGGTAAGTCCAAATTATATATCGCTTGTATGGTGTGTTTAACTAACATTTGTTTCATTGGTAGCTAGAATTACTTTCCTTCTTTTAATGTAATTTTTCATTAGGATTAGGATAGGTGTTATGGGGATTAGGATGAGCATTGGTTATAAGACCAAGTCTTATGTACCATGTGAAGCCTTTGGAGTGAGCACCTCCAAATAAAATCAAAAGAGTGAAGAATGGAGAATGAAGAATGAAGACCCCCCATAACATTCATCATTCTTAATTGTAATTATTCTTTTGTAATCTGTGTTGTATAAGGGTAGCTGATACCATATTTCTTTTTATTGCGGTACCAACGCACTCTTATTCTTTTGATAGCTTTATAAAATTGATTGATGTTTGTTTAGCTTGTGCATTAGGAAAAGCATGTCTCTTCATAGTTTATTTATAATTAGTGAGTGTTGTGTGGCTTGGATGCAATTAGGCTCTTAGGATAAAAATAAATTTTTTATCCCATTAACAACTCACAACTAAACTTTTAAAACAAACTCATAACCTCATATAAAAAGCCTAGGTATTAAATCAAGATAATAAAATATTTGTGCAACTTAGCTTGGATGTTGTATGTTTATATCATTCATATCTTATTTCTCTTGTTGAGGAGGCTTCCACCATCTTTGCCAAATAGTAAGGGCTTAACCTTTGAGAGCCTATTGAACACTCTTTTGATTTGGCCATAATCATCATGCATATAAAACTTATCATAAAAATAAAGAGTCTAAAAAAATTTGATAAAAATTTGTATAGATTAAGTCATTATTCATCCCTCATGCTCTAGTCTCTTATGAGTGGTTAAGGACCCTATTTTAAATAAAATCTACCATGATTAATAAAGACAAGAAAAATAAGTTATTTCTCTTATAGGTAAACCATATAATAGATTTATCCTTTGCTACCAAAGCTCCCTAGATTTAGATCTAAGATTGTTCCTTGAAAGAATAAATCTCACTTGGTATTTCCACAATGTAATATAAGTTAGTTAAAAAATTTAATCAAATATATAATTCTCTCATCAAAACATATAAAGAACCATAGATAGTTTTGCTCACTTGTTTCCTTATCATGAGCATCCCTACCATCTTTGGTAAAATTCTTTCCTTGATTTCCCATTTGATTTCTATAACCAATTTATCTTCATAGTCATCTTTTGAATTCTTTAAAAAACAATTTTAATAGAGTATTCAAAATCATTCTTAGATAATTAACTATGGGGCTTGCATAAACTTTAGAAATATTTATCTTACATTCAAGACCCATCAGCCTAGATCCTTATATTATCCATCACAATTTCTATCTTAAATACTATTCCTTGATGTGTACTTACCTCAATAAGTAATCTTTATAATGATGTCACATACACACACATTCACATGAATAAAAATAAACACCAATTTTATATGCTACATTTACAAGTATTCTCAAATCACTTCACATATTTATTAACTACCTTAGTGATTTCAAACTTCCTCATCATATCTAGGACTTTAGACACTAAGATTTTGGTCTTAAGACACTTCTAGGATTAAGTGAACACTTAACCCATAGAGACTTAGAAGAGTCCATTAATTGTGCTTTATTTTAAGATTTATCTTTCAAATAATCCATACTTTCTTCTCAAACCAAACCTCAAATTAAATATACAAATATAGAAAAT
Source organism: Cymbidium sinense (assembly GCA_021442155.1). Classification (NCBI taxonomy): domain Eukaryota; kingdom Viridiplantae; phylum Streptophyta; class Magnoliopsida; order Asparagales; family Orchidaceae; genus Cymbidium; species Cymbidium sinense. Next base: position 48,278,150 of record CM038218.1, read on the forward strand.
TCAAACCAAATAATTGAAACCCATAATCAAATCCAAAATAAAAATATAAGTTTGATTGTCTATGACTTATATAAAATTCAAATCAATTTAAATTCAAAGGATTTTAAATAAATCAATCATTTTGTAAATCCAAATTCCAAACTAAAATATTGAACATAACCAAATCCTTTCTAAATTATTATTAGTGAAAATTTAAATTCAAAAAGCTAGAATTTTGACTTCATTTAGACAAATAAAAAATCTAAAAAATTAAAAAAAAAAAAAAAAAAAAAAAAAAAACAAAAAAAAAAAATCAAAAAAAAAAAAAAAAAAAAAAAAATCAAAATCTGCTATTCATCAAAATCAAATTCAAATCTTTAAAGAAATCAAAAAAACAAAAAAATGAAAAAAAAAAAAAAAAAAAAAAAATCAATCAAAATTATCATTCTAAAAAATCTCATATATTCAAAAAAATTGTTTTTTTTTCCAAATTATTTTTATAAATAAATAAAAAAACAAAATAAAAAAAAATCAAATCAAATCAAAATCAAACTTAAGCTCTTTTGGCCTACATTTTAAGTTTGGTCAAATTTGCTTCCAAATCACTCCAAACTCAAGTGATTTTCTCATGGATCTCTTATATCTTCATTTATATCCCCAAATATAATTGAAATATAAATTCAAATTGCTAAAACCAAATCCAAAATTAAACCAAAACCCAATTCAAGCCTTTTAAGCCAATTTCTCGGACTTGGCCAAATCTAAGGGATTTTCTCATGAATCAATCATTCCTTAAATCATTTAGCCAAATATAAACATAAACTATAATCATCAAGCCAAATCAAAATCAACTCAAGTCAAACCCAACCTAGCCCATTTGATTGAAATATTCTAATGAACCAAAACTCATTTGAACCCAAACCAATTGCAATTGAATTTATATGTCAATCTCATACCCATATATAAACTCAACTAAATCAAACTCAACTCAAAATCAAGCCAACTAATCAATCTACTTTGACCAAAGTGGACAATTGACCATGAATCAAAAAAATCCACCCATTCAAATCAAAGTGAATTAAGCCAATCCAAACTTCATGTCATTGTTGATCATTTGGTTAATCAATTATCATGAATTGGGTCAAACCAAGTCAACCCTTTAACCCATATGAACCCAAACTAGCCAAATTTCAACCTAAACCAAATTGATTATAACCAATGGCTCAAGTTCATTCCAAATTGATTATTGAATTAACCAAATCCATAATTGAGCCCAATTTGACCAATTGGTCAACCTAACCCAACTTAGCCCAAATTGACCTAAAGGATCAAATTGGCCAAAATTCAAAGTAAATCAAAATTAATTCAAACCAAAGCCTACAATCATTTTTAATTAACCAATTGACTTGAACGAACACAAACCCAAATCAATTGCCAAAAATTGGTCAACTTGACCCATTTGACCTATATGAATCCAAAAAGAGCCAAAATCAAATCTAAAGCAAATTAAACCAAACCAATGACAATACACACCAAATGGTCATATGAACTTGACCCAACCCTTCCAATTTGACCAATTGGTCAACTAATTAACCTAACCCAATTTGACCTAAATAGGTCAAATTAAGCCAAATCAAACCAAATGAACTCCAAATCACTTGAAATTTAGGCTAACCCACTTTTAACTCATCTCAAATATTCCTAAATCAAATCAATTGCTAAATGACCATGATACCCTTGGGCTAAGGGCATCACATGAGGCAAATCATGGGGGAATGGTCATTTCTCTTCCTTGGCCACTTGATACCCATTAATTGGTCCAGTTAGGCACCAAGGACACTGATTAACTTGACCCAAGGGTCATTGGGATGACCATGACTAATGGGGAGATGAATTCACCTCCCCATTCCTATTGGAACACTTGGAAATCCATTGGACAGCCACTACTCCCATGGAAGCCACTCTCACACCCTCCTCCACTCAAGTGAAGCTAGCTAAGGTGATTCTCCCTGCCCAAATTGAGCTCCCCATGATAGCCATTTGATCAAAGTGGCCAAATAAGGCTAGCTATTTGATCCAAAGAATGAGGGGGTATACCCCGTTCATTCTCACTTAAATCTACACACACATACACACACACACACACACACACACGATTCAACCCTAGCAGCCAGAGATGCACATCTTAGAGCAATTTCCAAGGTTTCTGCTCCAACTCCTCCTTATCTTTACAAAAATCAAAATAGGGAGTCAACTCCATTTGATCAAACCTCTAACAAAGTGCAATTAACTTTGCACACACCATTCTTGGAGCTAGAAGAGTAAGAATGAACCATCCACCAAGCTTCTCGATGACCAGAGGGTGGAGTTCGATCAAAGTCAACCACTTCCATCTCATTCCTTGGCCTTCCAAGCAATCCACCTCAAATCAAAGCTCATGTTGCTCAATAGGGCTTTATTTCTACTAAACGAATCTTCCTCAATCATTGAAACTGTCGATCCTAAGCTTCAGTGAGGTATGCCATTAAAATTGACCCTTAGCTTAAAATAGTTTAGAGCTTTTTGAAGAATAGTTGCATGTCATGAGATTTCCACCGATATCTCTTTGTTTTCTTCCTTGATGGTAAATGATCATTTGATCTTTGAGCTCAGTGAGCTTGGATCGAAAAGATGATGATGGTCTCCGCTTTCAAGGAGAGACATATCATAAATTGTCCATTCTGCTTGATCGAAAGGGATGGTCCTGATCAAATCATGATAGATCAACCAAATTAATCTTATTCAACCGAGTGATCATGGTCGATCTGAGATGACTCATGAGAAAGTTGCTTCAGATCAGCATGTGACAACTTAAATAACCAATCCTGCGCCATTAGTACATGCCACATGGTGCTGACGAGACTAGGGCTTTAATTAGAGTTAATTAATCTATTTTTAAAGTTGAAACTTTCAAAATTCATAACTAATTATAGAAAAATCCAAAAAAATGCAAATAAAGGCTCATTTTAAAGGTATTTTAGAGAAGAATCCATTAAAATTATCCATAATTAAATTTGAATAGTAATTTTGGCTTAATTAAAGTTTAATTAAAAACTAAATTAGCTTAATTAGTCCTTAATTAATCATCCAATCAATTTTAAACTTTTTGAGGATGTTTAGGGGGATGACCTCTACCTCTTGTATTTTTCTTGGAATTTATTCTTTGCTAAATTAGAGAAATTGATTAATTAAGCCTAATATCTTCTTAACTTAATAAGTGATAATTAAATATATGAACAATGATTAAATTATTTGGACTCTAATCACTTGAATAGTGAGACTTGGGGAAGTGGATTGAGCCTCCTCCCAATCTTTCTCTAATTTTCTCTCTTTCAACTAAAAGTCCTAATATAAATTAACTATTTAGAAACTTAATTAGCTAAATTGGAATTCAAATCATATTAAATTGAATTAAATGGATGGCTGGAATTAGGTGGGACCTCTTTCCAACCTTTTCCCTTAAGTCCATCTCCTTTTTCAAGATAATCAAATTTGATCATTAAGAAAGAGAAAAATTATTAATGGATTAATTTGATAAATTAAAATTTTAATTAAATTTGTTTTCTAATTAATCTTGGGTAGTTCTTTGGTTCAATAACTAAAGAGAGCTAATGAAATTATGGTTAGTTCACATGTGTGAGAAAATCATAAAAGTAATTATGTGAGTTCCTTAAGCTTAATTAATTAATGATTGTGAGCTAATTGTATTGGACCCCTTTCATTTCATAAGAGCATTGATATTTACTTTTCAATTTATTGGCATATCATATTAGCTCATAATTATTTAATTAATTACCTTAAGGTAACATACATAAGGGTTTAATTAATTGATTTAACCCATGCTTAACTTAATCAATACATAAAATCAACCTAATTGATTTTCATTAAATCAAAGTAATTCACATATGGGGGATGGGATTAGGATTATCAAATCTTTCTCACATTTTAAAAATCAAATCAAACAAAGAAAATGGTATTAATGAACTTTGGTTTATTTTAAAATCTTATTTAATATGATTGTCCTTAGAATTAATTGGATTGAATGAAATTTATGTGTTTGTTTTTATTTCTCTCCAATCATATTAAATGTTGTATGCCACTTGTATCATGCATTCATTTCTTTAAAAAATTAATTAAATGAAATGATTTCCTTTATGTCAAGTTGCATGTGTTGGCTTAAATTAAAAATATGTGTGGCTATTATCACTATTAAATCTCAAATATATTTTCAAAAGCTTATTAATGAATAATAATACATATTGTGACATTAGTTATTCATACATAGGTGGTGCATGTGAATATAAACTTAGTGTATGAAGAGAAGTTCCTTTCTTTCATTCATATGTTGATTTGCATAAGTATAATGTTAATGGGTATATTAGTGACATTAGAACGCATTTTTTAAGTTGCCCCAAGGAGGTTACCTCACTTGCAAAATAATGGCAATGTACATTTGATTTTCCTTATGCATTTTGATATTAGAATTTGATAGAGCTTTAATTCATTCACACAAATAAATAAATCAAATTAAATTATACTTTGCATATTTTTATTCTTATAGTTGTTATACATCATATGTATTTAAGAATAGTGGGTATATTAGTCTCGACATTCTCATGCATTTTAAGTAGCCCCAAGGAGGTCTTTACCTAACTCCCCTAGTGCAAAATAATGGCACCGTACTCACCTAAAAGTACACTTGTGTGTACATTTAATTAATGAATGAAAAATCCCATTTTATATTAAAAAGACATGCATTCATATTTTGTTCGAGTGGTTGAATTGATTAGTCATATGATTTAGAGTTCTTTTCTTATGCTTCTGTATAAGAATTTGGATAGAGCTTTAAATTAATATAACAAAATAATTCAATCAAATGAAACATCTAAATTCCAAATGCATTTGCTTACATTCATCATTTAAGTGCTAAGATATATATATATATATATATATATATATATATATATATATGTATGTGTAAGTATATAGGACATAATCATGCATGTTATATATGATGAAAAGAAATGAATATGTGTCATGTGATAATAATCCAAATTAATCTTAAGATGCCTTTCTTATTGAATAAGAGATTATTTAAAGTGAACCTAAACTTAGGATTAATTAAAATATGTAATAAGCCATTCAAAAGAGAATTCATTTAATTAATTTGTTTTAGATGTAATTTTAAGATAGGGATAAAAGAGAGTGATCCCTTTTTTCTTCTCTTTATAACACTTAGTTGTTAAGTGTAAACCAAATGAATTAAAAGAAAACATTAAGTAAAACTTACAAATCAATTAAGTCACTTAAAGTGAAACATTCCTTCAAATTAAATCCTTTCTTACTTAGAAAACCATAATAAAGCTTAGTTAAGGCATACCACACAAGCTTTAATACACACACCTTAGAATTAAGTCACCACTTTTAGCCTTTTGTTAGGGCGGTGCATGGTTTGATGTATGTTTGGTTTTATGATGTATTATTGTAGACTGGATGTTAGGGTGTATACTTCGTAGACTGGATGTTTGGTTGTGATTAGCCTAATCATGTTTTCTTGCAAGAGATTGTGCTTAAGAGGCCGCTTAAATATAAATGCTCTCTTCTGCAGGTTGCTTAAGCCCCTAAGCATAATCCAAGTTAGGACATGTGGGCTTGGTTACCCATGTGCAGGGTGGTAAGTCCAAATCAGACATATAATTACTTTGGTTGTATGGTGTGTTTAGCTAACACTTACTTTGCAGGTGTAGTTAGATTTACTTTTTCTATTTTTAATGTAATTATGCATTAGGTATTAAGATTAGTATTATGGGGGGATTAGGATGAGCGAGAGGCTAGAAGGCTTTGTCACGGGAGGCCTGTGATGCCCTAAGAAAACCCAAATGAAAAAATGGAGGAGATATGAAGAAAGAAGATGAAAGACCCACCCCATTTATTCATTTATTAATTGTACTTAATCTTTTGTAATCTAGGTTGTATAAGGGTAGAGATCGGCTACCCATCCTTTCTTTTCGAGTTGTATGACGGTACCCGACTGCACCGACCTTTTATTCTTTTGCATTGGCTATAAAATGTTTGATATTTTGTTTAGCTTGTGCATTAGAAATGACATGTCTTTTCCTAATTTCTTCATATATGATGATTTAATGTGTGGCCTAGATCCGATCAGGCTTTTAGGGAAAAATAAATTTTTTACCCCAACTACAACTCAACTAAATTTTATAAATAATTCATAACCTCACATAAAGCCTAGGAATTAAATCAAGATAATTAAAATTTTTTAGCAACCCCTTAGCTGGATGTTGTATGCTTAATTTCATGTATATCATCTTGAATCACTCTTATAAATTGAGGGCTTCTGTTCTTGCACATATGTGAACCGCTTGACCTGTGAGAGCAACTCCTACTGATGGAGCTTCACCTCTTCTCTATTGATTTGACCCATAACTCATTTCAACATGCATTTAGGCATATAAAAAATCCCAAGGCCTTTATCAAAATGAAGTGTCAAATACAAATAAAATTTGAAAGATTTTATTAAAGTCATTACTCATACCACTCATGCTCTAGTCTCTTTAGAGTGGGTTTAAGGACTTTAGTCTTTTTAAATAATAACAACTATCTTACAATTTATGACTATGGATTTAAAGCATAGGAGGAGTTAGGCGCCATTCCAAGCGGTTGAGTTGAGTTGGGTGGTTTACCCTTTCTTGTGGAGGTAAGCTATATACCCATCTTTGCTTAGATTTAGGCCGCACTTTGGTTCTTGCCAAAGCTCCCTAGATATAAGATCCGAGGTAGCTATTTCCTTCAAGCTACAAGCATAAATCCTCACCTCTTAGGTATTTCTATAATCTTGACTTGTAGGATTATAAGCCTTAGTTTTCTAATAAAATGTCAACTTTAATAAAACTAATCCTCTCAATTTCAAATGTATAAAGCTCAATTATAGGATAGGTTCGAATGCTTACTAGACTTCCTAGTATCATGATAATTTCCTACTCATTCCCTTTGGCTTCTCAAAATAAGTCTTCTCCTTGAACTTTCCCAATCAATTTTCTAAATATAACTAATCCTTTGATAGTCTAGCCTTGAAATCTTTGGAGACCCTAATTGTCTACTTTAATCGAGAGTATTCTTAAGGAATTCACTTTCCTTGGGATGTAATTAACTATGGGGGCTTGCCCCCATAGGAAACTTTAGAACCATTTAAATAAACCAGCTTTATTCATCCATGTAAAGTAGGGGAAAAATCTTTGGTATATTCAAGACCCATCATGCCTTAGAGTCCTTATTAGGTGATTTGTCTATTATGGTGATTTCTATCTTTCAAGATAGTGCACCATTCCTTAATGTCATATCACCTATAAGTACACCCCAGATTTGTGTCCCCATGCACATATCAAAAAACACCACATATTTTAGTGCCATTGGGGATAGTTTCTCTCTCCATCTCTAGTAGATAGTTATTATATCCAAGCATCGATAGTGGAATTGTATTTCAAATGGGTCCAAAACTATCTTTTCTTCCATTGGCACTTAGCTTATTTCATTCTTAAGCAAAGCTAGCCAACATCCTCTAAGTTTTAGTACCTCACTCCTTGTAGATCTTGAAACCCCATATTGGGTCTCCCAATAGGCGAAAGATAAAATTAAATAATAAAAGGAGATGACTAAAATTTTGAACCTCTTTACCACTATCTTGGTGAGGCAAGGTTGATCTTATATTTAAGAAAATAAACTTTTTTGCAAAATACCACTTTCTAAAAACACTTTTCAAAAAAAAAAAAAAAATTCACATAACAAAAGGTCCTGCACAAAATTCACAAGAAATTCTCAAAACTCGTATAACTAAACCTCATTTAACAATTCCTATAATTGTTACATGGAGGTTCTTTTCAAAATAAAAATAAAAAAACTTTTAAAATCCCTCTTTCGGAAGCATGCTTTTGGAAATGGCCATCTTTATTCAACATACCCAAATTTGTTGAATGAAGATTCTATTATTAAATAAGATCATATCGTAAAATTGAAACTCCACTTAACATATTTCACATATGCTAGAGTTAAAGTTTCCCTCTTTTTAAAAGTAAGAAATCACACACATGAAATAAAGACATATTTTGGATTCCATTTGACATATCCAAAATTTTCAAATGAGAGTCCCAATTCCAAAAGTCTTAAAGACAAATTGAACTCTATTTCACATACCCAAATTTGTTAAATAGATTTTCCCTCTTTAACATAAACACATTTGACTCCCACTTAACATATCAAATTTGTTAAGTGAAGAGTCTCATTTTCAAAACACAAATCATATTCACATTTGATTCTTACTTAACATACCAAAATTGTTAAGTAAGAGTCTCATTTTCAAATCATAATACACTTAACTCCTACTTAACATACCAAATTTGTTAAGAGTCTCATTTTCAAATCAATCACATTTGGCTTCCACTTAACATACCAGATTTGTTAAGCGAGAGTCTCATTTTCAAAAATAAATCAATCAAATTTGGCTTCCACTTAACATGCCAAATTTGTTAAGTGTGAGTCCCATTCTTCAAAAAAAAAAAAAAAATCAAATCACATTTGGCTTCCACTTAACATACCAAATTTATTAAGTGTGAGTCTCATTTTTTAAAAACAAATCAAACTCATTTGGCTCCCACTTAACATACCAAATTTATTAAGTAAGAATCTCATTTTCAAAAATCATAACACATTTGACTCCAACTTAACATACCAAATTTGTTAAGTTAGAGTCTCATTTCTAAAGCACAAACCATAATCACACTTGATTCATACTTAACATACCAAATTTGTTAAGTGAGAATCTCATTTTCAAATCATAATACATTTGACTCCTACTTAACATACCAAATTTGTTAAGTAAGAGTCTCATCTTCAAATCAAATCACATTGGCTTCCACTTAACATACCAAATTTTAAGTGTGAGTTCATTTTCAAAACAAATCAAATCACATTTGGCTTCCATAACATACCAAATTTGTTAAGTGTGAGTCTCATTTTTCAAAAAAATCAAATCACATTTTTTACTTAACATACCAAATTTGTTAAGTGAGAGTCTCATTTTCAAAACACAAATCATATCACTTAACTCTACTTAACATACCAAATTTGTTAAGTAAGAGTCTTATTTTTTAAAATCATAACACATTTGACTCCCACTTAACATACCAAATTTGTTAAGTGAGAATCTCATTTTCAAAATGCAAACATTTGGCCTAACATACCAAATTTGTTAAGTGAGAGCCTCATTTTCAAACACATATCAAACACATTTGGCCTCTACTTAACATATCAAATTTGTTAAGTAAGAAGCCCCACTTTCAAATCAAATTAACATATATCACACATAACTAATCTTCACAAGAAAAGATGTTTTCACAAAATTTTTAAAACATATAATCAAAACTTCTTCTTAGCATACCTAAATTTGCTAAGTAAAGATTTTGCAAATCAAAATTTTCAAACAAGATACACAATACAAATATCTTCAAAGGTCTCTCCAAATATTTGAACCCAGCCCAACCTACTTAAATTGGTTGAGTATGGGTTATAAATCAAAATCATATGGCAAAGTCTATCCTCACATCCTAAATCTCTCAAATAGAACCCCATTTACAATGCCTAAATTTGTTAAATGAGGGTTTTAATTTAAAAAAGACAAATCAAAATCAACAATTCATGTCAACATTAAGGCAAAAGCTTCTCCTCCAATCCTACAAATCTCTCCATGGAATTTGAACCCCATTCAACATAACCAATATTGTTGAAATTTGTGTTCTGACTCAAGATCAAAAGATAAAATCAAGCAATAACAATTGAGACAATCAAAAGAAAGGGACGCCACACCACTCTCAAGATAAAAGAAGGTTGGGATATTTTATCTTCTAAAAAGTTTCTAAAATTCTCTCAGTGCCTCCAACATCAAGGAAGGTTTGCAAGTTACCAAAGACAACTTTAAAGAAGGTGACCTAGCATCCACCTTACTGGATAGTTTAATGCAACCACCGTCGTTAGCACTCATCCAGTTGCAGCTATTTCATCTTCCTCCACTAGCTCCTCTTCTATCAGCAAGAGCGTTGTATCAGCGGACAAGGGCATTAAATCCCTTACCCCACTTATTTTATTAAATTTTTATCATGTACCTCCACCTAAAAAGAAATCAATAAAGAAAGCTTTCACTTATATCTTGTCCACCTCCGATACTTTAGATTTTATTCCTCTTGAAAACTCTTCAAGTCTAGAAAATAATAATGATAGTTCTAGTTATTCCAATCCATCTCTTCTTGAATCGGACTTTCCTTTTATCAATCGGGTTTACCTCTTGAGATTGTCAAGTCGAGGATCCCATAGGAGAAGGCTGTAGGTATACTGATGAAGAAGGTAGAACTTTTCCATAAGTTCATCATTCCATGAAGTCATTGAAGTCAACCTGTGGCAAAGTTCTACCTCTTGGGTAGCACCTCGGGATAAGGATAAATAAGTCATTGGTTATAATGAGCGGAATAACCCCTCCAGATGCTCCACTTTATGGATTATGTTTGTGTGACCAGAGTCAAGTTGTTACAATATCCTAGCACATCTTAGAAAGTTTCCAAAGTTAAGCATATATACTCCCATATCTTATCCAAAGAGATGAGGGATCTAGTCAAGGCTCTTCTTGATCCATAGATATAGCTTAGTCATCTGAAAGAAGCACCTGATCAAACATCTCGAGTTACATTCTGATGAAGACTTTCTTGAACAACCAAGCACAAGTTTACATTATAGTGGATGTTGGCGGATACATGTTATCAAGAGTTACTTGATGCATCATGCAAATGAGTTTAGAACCCTTGCTTGAGGATTAACATCTCAAACACTAAAGGAGAGGATGATATTGAGAGTATTCAATGAAAAAGGCAAATAGGTCATAGTGTTCCATTTGAGATAGATGATTAGAGACTGCTAAGTTTCATATCATGAGACTTACATCTTTTAATACTTTTCTTGGGAGATCATGGATACATGAACAACAGTTCCATCCTCTCTACATGCATGAAGTTGATGGGGTGAGATCTTGCATTAAAGGAGATCTCAACCCTTCACATTTAATGAGAGGTGGGATATATGAAGATGCAACTATTTTCTTCTCCAAAATTAAATTGAACTAGCCCATCCAAACCTCATAACAACAACCATCTTGATAATAAATTGTCTTGAATTGGGTCAAATAAGTCCTAGATTGCCAAAGACATTTATTTAAATGAAACCAAAAATAGCCAAAATGCATGCCAAATTGATTGAAACCTTTGATTCAAACCCATTGAATCAATGATTGAACATGACCTAATTGTGCCACCAACTCCAATTGGCCATTTGAACCAAGTTGACCCATTAAAAAGAGCCAAAATAGGTCAAATCACAATCTAACAAATTGATTGCAACCAATGGCTCAAGTTCATCCCAAATTGATTATTGAACTTGACCATGATTGAACAATTTCATTAATTGGTCAACTATACCCCAAATTGACCTAAAGTGTCAATTAGCCAAAATCAAATTAATTCCAAATTAAACTAAAAGCTACAATCATTTTGAATTATCCAATTGAACTTGACTCAACCTCTTCTTAATTTGGTCAAATTGGTCAAATTATTACCCCATTTTCTATATGAACCCAAATGAGTCATAATTAAATCCAAAGCAAGTTGAATCAAACCATTGACACGAACATACTCCAATTGTTCATGTAAGACCCAACCCTTGATTTAACCCAATTTGACCAATTGATCAACTTGACCCAACCTAACCTAATTTGACCTAAATAGGTCAAATCAAGCCAAATCAAACCAAATAAACTCAAACCACTTGAAATTTGGGCTAACTCATAATATTATCCCAAATCTGCTAAAATCAATCATAAAAAAAATAACCATTTTTCCCATGGGTTTAAGGAATCCCATGAGATAAGACACATGCACATTGGGTCATTTTCTCCCCTTAGCCATTTGACACCCATTCATAGGTCCACTTAGGCACCTAGGACCATTGACCTAACAAGGTGGTTGGTTGCCAAGATTAGGAGGTGAAATCCTCCCCAATCTCATAACACTTGGAAAGTCATAGAACACCCACTACTCCCCATGGCACTCACCACACCTCCTCTCAAGGAAGCCATCATGATTCTTTGCCCAAACCAATCTCTCCATGGTGACCATTTGATCAAAAAGCCAAAATAACCATTATTGTCCAATCCAAGGAATGAGGGGGTATACCCCACTCATTTCTCACTCAAATTTACACACTCACACTTGATTCAACCTTCAAAGAGATCAGAGCAATTTTAAGATTTCACAGCTCCCAAAATCCCTATTCTGTTTATGAAAAACCAAAATAGGAGGCCACCATGATCATTTGCTCAAACCTCCACCAAAGTGCAATTAACTGTCTTCTATGATGAATCATTTTAGCTTCTATGGCATTTGATTAAGATCAATCACCTACACCTCATGCATTGGTCTTCCAAGCAAACTACAAATCAAAGCTCATGCGACTCAACTTCATTTCTACCTAAGCTTCCTTCGTTGAACCAGTCATAAGCTTCGATGAGGTATTCCATTAAAATCGATCCTTGAATGAAAATAGGTTGGTCTTCTATGAAAGAAAGTTCTATATCATGCGCTTTCCATCATTAGATTTGCTTGTTGCGCTTCCCCGTAGGTGTGGGATCATTTCATATCCATCCGAGCTTAGGTGAGCTCACTTTGTGTGATGATCGATGGATGGTATCCATCATTCATTGCTCAAGAGGAGATAGATCATGAACCGTCCATCTGCATGGAATGGCGGTCTTGATCGATCATTGTGAACTTCGATTAATCCTTCAAAACCGTGGGTTTAATGGTAGCCGTTCGATCTTAGATCGGATGATCCAAGGAGTTACTACATGCACCGCCATGCGAAAAGTGCACCGCATCAGCCACCATGTGGCCTGACAGGATTAAGGCTCTAAATAAGCTTAATTAATTTATTTTTAATCTTAAAACTTCCTAAATTTATAACTAATTCTAGAAAATTTAAAAAAAATACAAACGTAGGCTCATTTTAAAGATATTTCAGAGTAGAATCTAGGAAAATTATTATTAATTGGTTTTGAATAGTGGTTTTGGCTTAAAGAAATATTATCCATAAAATCTTGTTTGAAAATAATCATCAATAAAACTTATTTTCATATCAAATTTCATCTCTTATGTGTTAGACATATCTTTTCCTTGCGATTCTGCCACGACATGTTTAGAGTAGGTGAAAGAGAACTCAAGAGGCATCCTATCCCTCTACAACACAAACACAAACTACAAACGATCCTTCAGTGCTATTAGGATAGGTGTAAGATAACCCAAGAGGCATCCTATTTGGACTAATACAACTAAGTTAGGTGTAAGAGAACCCAAGCATCATCCTTTCCTTGGTGGAGTCATAATTGCTCATGTAGCTTCATTTCATCTATTCTTCTGCATGTTTAGGGTAGTGTAAGGGAGCCCAAGCGGTATCCTATTCCCTCTTTCATAACAAAAATGAACACATATTTTTTGTCTTGGGCCATTTTGATGTGAGAGCAAGCCCCCCGTGACACTCACTGATTAGTTGCTCTAGGTTGGGTTGACATGCTACCTTGCTAGTGTGTCACGTCAATGGTCACTTGCTTGGGGAATGTGAGTCCCCGTGCTTTCTTCCTGATTTGACCATTGCAAACCAATGAGAACTTGTCTTGGTAAAATTCTTTTGACTAGTAAGCTACCTTATGTTGACTTTATTTAAGAGGATTTAAGCATACATGCTTTCTTCTTGGACTAGGAAACATGCATTGACTAGTGGCTCCTTTCCTCTTGAATACTTTAAGCTTGGTTCTAGTCCTTACACAGGACTCCTCAATTAGTACTCTCCCAGTCATAGCCCTGTCTAGAAGACATCTGATCGGTTACTTTGAGAGATGTATACATCTTCTTTCTAGGCGATTGTACAAACTATGAGCACCTTGTTGATTGGTTATCGCCATGATGATGGCGACCCACTTGATGGATACACCACTCTTGACAGATGTGAGTTCCAATGCTTTCTCCTTGAGTTGGCCACTAAATACCCACAAGCTTTCTTTTACAGGGTTTTGGATAGCTAAGTTCTCCCATGGGCACTCTATTTGGATCACGTCCTTAGTAACCCCATTTAGACACTACTAATTATTTTGGATTGGGCCTCCCCTTTGTAGTAACCACCCATGTGGTTGGAGAATTTTAGATGCACATTCTCCCTTGGTCCATAAGTCGAGGGACTAGATATGAGCTCCTTTCGGTGTGGTCCTCACAACCAAAGTCGATGCAAACTTAGAACAAACAAAATATATCTTCTCTTGTGGATTAGGAATTCAAACCCCCAGTGGTCCCTTTCCCAAGCAGGAATCTTATCTTTAAGGCAATATCAACAAAACTCCCTATAGGAATTGCCTGACTACTTTGAGTTGACATAAGTCAATAGAACTCTCTCTGATAGGCCGTTTAACTTGTTGTGCCATAGCGTCACCCGATGGTCATTTTGCTTTGAAAGATATAAGTCTACTCGCATTCTTTTCGCATGACCGTTATATGACGCAGGCGAGTTTGATTTGTTGCACAAATCATTCCCTGGTTCCTTATTGTGGGATTGTGAGTCCCTGCTTTCTTCCTAACTTGACCATTACACACCGAAAGACACCCCTTAGGTTGGTTAGCTTTACCTCACGGCCTGTAGACTATTCCTTCAAATTTGTAAATCTAAGATAGGTCTAGGCTGATATTAGCTCCTTCTTAGTAGATCCACTGCACCCTGACAGGGTCCATCTAAAATTAAATTAATTATGACTATTCTTGAGTCAATATGAGTCCATCGACATTGCTCAAATAGTCACCTCTGGTTTGATGCGCGAAATCCCAAGCGATCATACTTTCTTCCAAATAGGTTGTAATTGAAAATAACCTTGCATAAGTAGACTACCCCTTGATTTAATCGAGAAGTTAAAACATAGCTCTTTCTTGGTCCATTCTTTAGTCAAATTACATTTTCAAATATGGATATCATTTATCAATCAAAGGAAACCAGGCCTTAAAGCCCCATGATATGGCATTTCAGGTGGTAGGGTCTTCCTTTTTAGGGCACCCCACCTAAGGGGCATGGGTAGGCGAATTTTAAATTCTCCAATGGAGTCAAATTAAACATATTGGACAACCAAACTTCTCCCCGAGGAAAAATCAAATTGGCTCTCTGGAGCAGATCTAAATCAAACAAATCTAACTAAGAATCCTGAGATATGCCTCCAATCTAGAACCCTTCTCCTTAACAAATTAAACCAACCTCCCCAGTGGAGTCTAATCAAACAAATCAAAGAAATTTAATCAAATTCTTATCCCTAGTGGATAGCTCGAACTTGCTTCCCTAGTGGAAGGTTCACATACCTAATCCCCAACGGATTCCAACACATATTCCGAACTGATATGCCTCCACATTAATTAAAATAAAATGAATTAAAATTAATTCAATCTTGATCCTCATCTGATTATAGATTCTTATCCCCAATAGATACACACCCAAACTAATCATATTCACAATCAAACTCAAATTTTTATCCCTCAGTGAATTACTTGAACCCACTTCCCTAGTGGAAGGTTCATGTACTCAATCCACAACGGATTCCTTTTGGCTCTCTTATGCCCTTGGCATGAAGAGAACTGCATTGCACTAAGATTGTGAATCTATCTACCTCAAGGGTCTAGGTATAGATCAATTTTGTTAGTTTTTACAATCTTCTGGATGTTGTGGAACATTTTGGTCAACGCCAATATGTGTGGTGTGCCCTATCAGTTACACCACACCTATTGGGCGTCCTTTTATTGACCTCACTTTTGGAGTGAGTCTCAACCTCCTCTTCTTAGACTTAGGACTCTTTCAGACACTAAGAGCTCCTTAGTCATATGACACTTCTAGTGATTAGGTGAACACTTAACCTAAACCTAGAGACTTAGAAGGGTTAATCATAGGATTAGGCCATGTCTTTAGGGCTTAAAGAAATCACCTACCCTATAGCCTAACCCACTCCATATACACCTTCTCAAATCAAACCCAGATTCAAATCTCAAACCAAAACTCAAATTCAAATTCAAATTCCAAATCTAATTCCAAATTTGACTCCAAATGATTGAAACCCAAAATCAAATTCAAATCCTAAGACCCTTCTAAGCCATATGAACCACCTTCATAAGCTTAGCCAAAACCCCCTTTAAATCAAATCAAATTCAATTGACTTCTTTATAAATCAATTATTCTATATCCAAATAATCAAAACTAAATCAAACCAAACCAAAACCCCTTTTAAGCCATATGAACCCACCTCTATGTGCTTAACTAAATTAGCCTTTAAACCAATACAAACTCAATCAATTTTCTTATAAATCAATTGTTCCTTCATTTATATTCATAAATATAAATGAAATCAAATTCAAATGAAAAACTATATCAAAATCAAATCAAACCCAATCTAAGCTATTTAAGCCAATTCTTTGGACTTAGCCAATTTCTATCCAGATCAAGTCAAAACCAATGGAATTTCTCTTGAATCAATCATTCCTCAATCATCTATCCAAATATAAATGAAACCTACAATCATCAAACCAAATTCAAGTCAACCGAAG
This sequence comes from Cymbidium sinense, assembly GCA_021442155.1. Taxonomy (NCBI): domain Eukaryota; kingdom Viridiplantae; phylum Streptophyta; class Magnoliopsida; order Asparagales; family Orchidaceae; genus Cymbidium; species Cymbidium sinense. The sequence goes on from CM038218.1 coordinate 48,294,895, forward strand.
CCAAGCCTATCTTAGCCCTTTTGACTTGAAACTTTTAATTGAGCCAAAACTTATTGGACTCCAAATTGATTGTAGTTGGATTTATATTTCAATCTTAGGCTCACATATAAATCCCACTAAACCTAAATCAAGCCAAAATCAAACCAATTGACCAACTTAGGTCCACCTGATCCTGACCTAAAGGATCCATTTGAGCCAACTTCCAATCCAACCTAAATTAGATTGAACCAAGATGACCAAAACCTTCCACCATGTTTGTTGACCACCCTAGGATGATCACTTGCAATCAATTGGGTCAAACCAAGTCAACCTTTAGCCCAAATGAAACTTAAACTAGCCAAAACCCATCATGTACCAAATTTATTGAAACCATTGATCCAAACACACTCATAACCAATGATTGAATATGACCAAACTCTTAGTTGAGTCAAACCAAATCCACTTGACCATTTAACCAAAGTTGACCTAAATTGACCTAAAAAGCCAAAAAGGTTCAAATCATAATCTAACCCAAATTGATTACAACCAATGGCACAAGTTCATTCCAAATTGATTATTGAACTTGACCAAAGCCAAAATTGAGCCTAATTTGACCAATTGGTCAACTTGACCCAACTTAGCCTAAATTGACCTAAAGGGTCAAATTAGCCAAAATTCAAATTAAATCCAAATTGATTCAAACCAAAGGTTACGTTCATCTTCAATTAGCCAATTGAACATGAATCAACCCAAGCCAATTTCAATTTTGGTCAAATTGGTCTTGACCCATTTGACCCATTTGATTCTAAATGAGCCAAAATCAATCCTAAGCCAAATTAAATTAATTTGATCATACCAAAATACTTCAAATTATCATTTGAACCAAACCTAAGCTTTGGTTTGATCCAATTTGACCAATTGGTCAACCTAACCTGATATGACCTAATGTGATCCATATGACCCAAATTGAGCCAAATCCCTTGAAACCAAGCCATGACCCATTGGGGTGATGAAACCGACCCAAACCCATTTAGGATTAGAAAAATCAACCTAATTAAATCTCTCATGGATCCTCCCTCACATAGGATTCCACCCAACCTCATTTAATTCTCCCCATCACATGCATTCAACTCCTTCCCAACACTTGCATTTAATGGAGCTAATCCTATGATAGCAAATGAAGACTTTGGGAGCTAAATTCAAAGTCCTTCACCATCACCAGAACCACCCATCACTTAATGGAAATTTATTAAAGAGAGAGGATAGAGGTAGTAAATGGATCGAATTTTGGCATTAGAGAGTCTCTTAGAGCTCCCAAAGTAACCAGCAACTACTTCCCCACTTCTCTTGAGCTAAAAATACTAAAATCGGGTGGATTCCGGTGAGAAAGCAGTGATTATTGAAGAATACATCGTTCCAAAGTGAAGGCAAAAGTCTAGGCTCATTCTAAGGCTTCTTCTTCCACTCAAGAGCGTGCTTAGATCATCATCGCCACTAGAAACCATCCCTGGCGAGGTAATTTCATCAAACTTTAGCTGGCCTTAAGGAGCTTTATTTGTGGTAATGTATGCACGATTTCAGGAAATTTGCTTAGATTATCCTCACATTTTTCATTTTATATCATCCCCATGTGAATCAGAAAGTTTTCTCATGAAGATTGTCGTGAAATTGAACCCAATCAAACGAAATATGGTTCAAAATTGTGAAAAAAGCCAGAAATTATTGTTCCATCAATGAGATTTCTCATCAGCCATCCAATCCCATCGTTCGGGGATCGGATGACTCAAATCGCATGATCACATGGTTCAGATCCACGGATCGTGCGGTTCAAATCTGCAGATCGTGTAGTCCAGATCACGCGAATCTATTCAGCTCGTCTGATGATCATCGTAGGATCGATCGTCGTCATTATCCCTTTCGCTCATTGGTGACGCACCGCGACCATGCTTGACAACATAATTTCCGTGCACGCATAACGATGGTATAATCCGCGGTGCTATGTGACATTGTGTTGCCCTGTCAGTGCCCGCACTACGCTGACTGGGTTAAGTGGGAAAATCACCTATTTTTTGATTTTAAAAATTATTTAAGTTGCATAGAACTTTGAAAATTCATAAAAAAATAAAATACTTAAATAAAAATTACAAATAGGGTTCTTTGGATTTGTATTTTTGAAAGGAATCCAAGGAACTAAAAATCCTCAAATTTCACTAAATGGTTTGAGCTTAATTTAGGTTTTAGTGAAAATCAAATTTCGTTAATTAGCCTAAAAATATATGTTGGATTGAGTTGAAATTTTGAGGAATTAAAAGTAAAGTTAAAACACACCTATCATAAAAATCTCAAGCAAAAAGGACTTCTAGATTGGGAGAAATTAAATTTCTAAGTTCATATTATCTATTTTAATAAAATAAATCAAATAAAAATCCACAAAATCACAAAAAAAATCTTCAAAATAACTCAAATCACTTCAATTGACATCTAGGACGCTTAAGAAAATAATATGATTTTCTAAATCCCAATGAACCCCAAACAAACACTTAAGATTAAAAGTTTAATCAATTTAAGGATTAATTAAAACATAATCTAAAAATAATTTAAATATCAAATCAAAATCAGAAGTGATGTAATACCCAAATGATTGGTAATCAAACCTTAAATCAGTAAAATATCATGTATCCCTCAAATGAAATTAAATTAAATTTAAACATAATTTAACCTAATTGGGTTAATGAAATTCAATTAAATGATTAGACTTTTTAAATTAAACTTATAATTAAATTAATCAATGAAACCTTAATATAAAATCAAACTAATCTTGGTAAACCAACACCGAGTATTGAATCTTAATTATATGAAACTAGTTAACAAATTAAAACAAATTGAACATTAATTAATCATTAAATAAACTAAAAATGAAATTGATTAATAAACCAATTCAACATAATAATTTAATATTAATCAAATTAAACCAAATAAAGTTAAAGTAAACTTAATTAACATATGATTAAATCACATCCATTTGGAATAAGATAATTAATTAGCCATTAATACATAAACCTAACAATTAAATCAAATATAAATTCATAATTAAAGCATTAAATGAAATTTAATGAAGATAATGAATGAAATCAAACCTAACTATAATTATGAATAATTAAGTTTAATTGAAATAAATAAATAATTAACTCACTTAATCTAATCAAACACTTAAAGTAAATAAAATTCAAGTAAAACACTTAATTAAACTTATTAAATCAAACCATTCACATGTGGGCAATTAAGTCATTAATTTATAATTAAAAAATCTTTAATTAATCTAATAATTAAAATTTTTTAATCAAACCAATTAATCAAACATCTAATTAATGCAAACTTAATGAATTAATCCATCATCTTAATGAATCAAATTAATTTAAATAAATTACATTAAAACTAACTCTTAAATTAAACTTAAATCAAATAATTAAATTTAATAATTAATCATCATGTTAATTGTTAATCAAATTAATCATAAACCAAACTTAAACCAACCAAACAAAATTTGAACATAATTAAAATGCAATTAAATACAAATCAAATCCTAAATTAAATCTAATTCATTGGGTCATTAACATAATTAACCAAATATGAAACATTAAAAATTAAACAAATCTTTATTTAATTTAATAATTAACCTAAACATAGTTCTTAATTAAACTAATTATATAATCACATTGAACCTAAGAAACATAGATTGATAAAGCTAATCAAATCAAATTAAATCAAATAAAGAAAGACTCTCATCAATTTAACACATGATAAATGTAATTCAACCTACCTAAATAAGATAAACTAATTATTAAAATGTAAAATCAAAACATAAACTAAAATCTAATAAACATGATAAATGAATGAAATCAAAACAAAATTCTAATCATAAATAATCAAACTCAATTAAATCAAAGCGAACTTTCAATTCATTTTATCTAATCAAACTATAAATAAATAAACCATAATCAAATCAAATAAACATAAAATTGTATATAAACTCTAAAGTTATTAAATCATATCCAATTATTCTTAATTTCAATTAATATCAAAATAAGTCAAATAAAAATAAAACTCAAATAAAACAAACCTTTTGAATTAAGATAGGAGATTAATCATCGAACTGAAGAGATAATCTATACAAAAAACGAAACAGCTAAATTCAATAAATTAAACCCTTAATTGAAATTCAAATAAAAGAATATATTAAACTTCAAATAAATCATAAGTAAATTAAAATACATTCACCAATCTAAATCAAACTTAAATGGAATATTGAAATCAATAAATTTAAACAATATTGAAATGATATTAATCATATGAAATCAAGGAATTAAATTAAAACCCAAGGGAAAGAAATTAGAGATTGAATTAAAGGATATTGAATTATCAAAATATTAACTAATCAAAAAATCTAATCTAAAACTAATCAATTGAAAACACAGGGATTTAAACAAACTTAAACTTCATTAGATATTAAGGATATTGAATTATCAAAATTTAATTAAATCAATAGATTTAATCCAAAATTAATGAATCAAATACATGAAGATTAAACAAACTCAAATTCTAAAATCTAAGTCAAATCAAATAAATTACACAAATTCCAATTGGCTAATTGAGATACTTAAGGACCTTAGATAAACTCTTTAGGAAGTTAGGATGTTGAACAGAGTGAGTTCCATCTACAAATGGAATTCATTCTACTCATCATTCTTGAAAACCTAAACATCACTTTAACCAAATAAAAGTGAAATAAAAAAATTTATTAAATCATTTAAATTGAAATCACCCAAAGGTAAAATTTAAACAAATCCAAACTCCAAATTAAAACTTAAACTAAAGAAGCTAGTAATGTCTTACTACACAAGCCATCTTTTCACACTAGAATACTAGGTCATGGATAGAATTAAAGGATGATATTATGTATATGATGTTGTGTTTTTTGTGATGTAATATTTTAGACTGGATGTTAGGGTGCATGTTTCATAGACTAGATGTTAGGCCATTATTAAGCCTAATCATATTTTCTACAGGGAGTTGTGCATAAGGGGCCGTTGTAATAAAAATATAAATGCTTTGCTATGCAGGTTGCTTAGCCCCTAAGCATAACCCACGTTAGGACAGGTGGGCTTGGTTACCCATGTATGGGGTGCCAAGTCCAAATTATTCACATAACTTCTTGGATTGTATGGTGTGTTTAGCTAACATTTATTTTGCGAGTATAGTTAGATTGACTTTTCCATTTAAATGTAATTTTGTAATTATGAATTAGGATTTGTGTTATGGGGGTTTAGGATGAACGATGGCTAGAAGGATTTATCCTAGGTGGCCCCATGATGCCTTTGAAGCAAGCACATTTAAATCATGTCAAATGAAGAAAGTAGTGAAGAATAAAGACCCCCATAGCATTTATCATTTGTAATTATAATTATTCTTTTGTAATCCAGGTTGTATAAGGGTAGAGCTTTAAAGTAATATGATGAAAACATTCAATCAAATGAAATATTAATCCTAAACACATTTACTCGCATTCATCATCTAAGTATGCCAAAATATAAATTGCATGTATAGGTATGCTTAGGATTTAATCATATGCATGATACACATGATGGAAAGAAATGAATAAACATGTGTTATGTGATAGTAATTTATTCTAATTAATCTTAAAATGCCTTTCTTATTGAATAAGTTTACTTAAAATAAACCTAAACTTAGGACTAATTAAAACATATAATAAGCCATTCATTAAAGGAAATTGATTAATTAACTTGCTTTAGAAGTGACTTAAGGTAGGGATGAAAGATAAATTCCATCTTTTTCTTCTCTTTATAACACTCAGTTGTTAGTGTAGGCCATATGAATAAAAGAAAAAACTAAGTAAAATCTTCAAATCAATTAAAAATCACTTAAAGAGAAATTAACACTTTATAAACTAAATCCCTCACACATAGCGATTACAACTCTAAAGTCTAGTTAGGACATACCACACAAGCTTTAATGCACACACATTAGATTAAGTCACCACTTCTAGCTTTATGAGGACTGTGCATGGTTTGAAGTATGTTTGGTTTTGTGATGTATTATTTTAGGCTCGATGTTAGGGTGTATGTGTGTAGTATAGATGTTAGGCTGATATTAACCTAATCATGCTTTCTGTAGGGGATCATGCTTAATGCACGATTGTAATAGAAATATAAATGTAGTGGCTATGCAGGTTGCTTAGACCTTAAGCAATACCAAAATTAGGACAGGTGGGCTTAGTTACCCATGTGTGGGGTGCTAAATCCAAATTATTCATATAACTGCTTCGGTTGTATGGCGTGTTTAGCTAATATTTATTTTGTAGGTGTAGCTAGATTTACTTTCCTTATTTTAATGAATTTTGCATTAGGATTAGGATAAGTGTTATGGGGATTAGGATGAGCCCTGGTTATAAGACCAAGTCTTATGTACCATGTGAAGCCTTAGAGCAAGCACTTCAAAATCAAATCAAAAGAGTGAAGAATGAAGAATGAAGATCCCCATAACACTTATCATTCTTAATTATAATTATTCTCTCATAATTTGGGTTGTATAATGGTAGAGCTCGGCTACCCACATTTTCTGGTTTAATGCACCCATGTATTCATTTATAAACTTTATAAAATTGTTTGATATTTTATTTAGCGTGTGCATTAGAAAAAAGCATGCCTTTTCATAATTTATTTATGATTGGTGTTTGTTGTTGGCATGGATGTGATTAGGCTCTTAGGATAAAAATAAATTTTCTATCCCATTAATAACTCATAACTAAACTTTTAAAATAACTCATAACCTCATAAAAAATCTAGATTAAATCAAGATTTAGTAAACCCTTAGCTAGATGTTGTATGTTTAATATCATGCATAATCATCTTATTTCATTCTTAAGAGGGCTTCCATCTTTTCGATAGTAAGGGCTTAACCTTTGAGAGCCTATGACGGAAGAACACCTCTTTCCCTTTTGATTTGGCCCATAATCAACTTCTCATGCATTTAGGCATACAAAATCCTATAGCCCGTGTAAAAATAAAGAGTCCCAAATTAAATAAAATTTGATAAGAATTTGCATTAGAATAAGTCATTATTCATATCCCTCATGCTCTAGTCTCTTAGGGAGTGGGTTCAAGGACTTGATTTCTTTTCTAAATAATAACAACCCAGCCTACTTGCAAAAGCATATGACTTGCCTACATCGATTTAAAGCATAGGAGAAGTTAGCTGGCTACCACTCCAGGAGGTAATAAGTCTAGTAGTCGGGTGGTTTACTCTCTCTTGTGGAGGTAAACCATATACCCACTTTGGCCTTAAATTTAGGTCATGCTTTGTCCTTTGCCAAAGCTCCCTAGATTTAGGATATGAGGTTGTTATTTTCTTTTGGGGCTACAAGCATAAATTCTCACCTCATAGGCATTTTCATAATCTTATATTGTGGAATTATAAGTCCTAGATTTTTAATAAAATTTTAACTCAAATATATAATTCTCATCAGTTCCAAACATATAAAGCCCAATCATAGGATAGTTTAGGATGCTCGCTAGACTTCCTAGTATCATGAGCATCCCATACTCATTTTCTTTTGGCTTCGATAAAAAGTCTTTCCTTTTGAACTATCCCATTTGATCTTCCAAACATAGTTAATTTATTGATAGTGCTATCTTTGAATTCTTTGGAGACAATAATTGCCTACTTTAATCGAGAGTATTCTTAAGGAACTCACCTTCCTTATGATGTAATTAACTATGTGGGCTTGCCCCCATATGGAAGTTTAGAACCTAGTTTAAATAAACCTTACTTTACTCATCCATGTAATGTAGGAAAAAAAAATCTCTAGTACATTTGAAGACCCATCATGCCTTAGGAGTCTTTATTAGGTGATTAGGTCCATCATAGGATCGTGATTTCTATCTTTCAAGATAGTGAACTATTCTTTGATGTAGTACCCAATCACCTCAATAAGTACATCCTCATATCTATACACACACATACACATGATATCAAAAATAATCACCACACATTTTTTTGGCGACTCCATTGGGGATGGTTCTTCTCTCCATCTGTAGTAGACAATCGTCGTGTTCAAGCATCGATAGTAGACTTATATTTCATATGAGTCCAAGACTATCTTTCCTTCCATTGGAACTTACCTTATTTCATTCTTAAGTGAAGCTATCCAACATCCTCTAAGTTTTAGGACCTCACTCCTTGTAGGTCATAGAACCCCTATTGGGTTTCTCCATAGGTGAAAAATAAAATTAACTCATGAAAAGAAATGATAAAAATTTGAAACCTCCATACCACGAGCTTGGTGAGGCAGGTTCATCCTAATGATTAAGAAAATAAACTCTTTTGCAAAGTGCCACTTTCCAAAAGCACCTCTCAGAAAACTCTTATAACCAAACCTCATCTAACAATCCCCGTGATTATTACATGGAGGTTCTTTTAGAAATCAAGATCAAAATCATATTTTTAAAATTACATTTTTGAAAATGATCATACTCATTCAACATACTCAAAATTGTTGAATGAGGAGTCTATTTTCAAATAAAATCATAGCATAAAATTGAAACTTCACTTAACATATTTCATATATATTGGAGTTGGGGTTTTTATATTTTCAAAAGCACATTCTTGAAAATGACCATATTCATTCAACATGTTCAAAATTGTTGAATGAGGAGTCTATTTTCAAATAAAATCATAGCATAAAATTGAAATTCCACTTAACATGTTTCATATATGCTAAAATTGGAGTTTCCATCTTTTCAAAAGTACATTCTTGAAAATGACCACATTCATTCAACATGTTCTAAATTGTTGAATGAGGAGTCTACTTTCAAATAAAACCATAGCACGAGATTTAAACTTTGCTTAATATATATTCCATATCTGTTAGAGTTAAAGTTTCTCTCTAAATCACACATGAAAGCAAGACATATCATTGAACTCAATTTAACATACCTGAAATTTTTAAATAGATTTCCCTTCTTTCAAAAATAATAAAAAATTGGCTTTAACTTAACATACTCCTTTTCACAACATACAAATTTGACTTCCACTTAACAAACTCTATTTGTTAAGTGAGAGTCTCATTTTCAAAATACAAATTTGACTTTCACTTAACATACTCCATTTGTTAAGTGAGAGTCTCATTTTCACAACATACAAATTTGACTTTCACTTAACAAACTCCATTTGTTAAGTGAGAGTCTCATTTTCAAAATACAAATTTATTAAGTGAGAGTCTCATTTTCACAACATACAAATTTGAATTTCACTTAACGAACTCCATTTTTTTTGGTGAGAGTCTTATTTTCAAAATACAAATTTAACTTTCACTTAACATACTCCATTTGTTAAGTGAGAGTCTCATTTTCAAAACACATAAATTTGATTTTCACTTAACATACATAATTTCCTAAGTGAGAGTCTCATCTTCAAAACATAAATTTGATTTTCACTTAACATACCTAATTTTCTGAGTGGGAGTCTCATCTTCAAAACATACATTTGGCCTCCACTTAACATCCCAAATTTGTTAAGTGAGGGTCTCATCTTCAAAACATATATTTGGGCTTTCACTTAACATATCAAATTTATTAACTGAGAGTCTCATTTTCAAAAGAAAAATAAAACACATATCAATCACATTTGGCTTTCATTTAACATACCAAATTAGTTAAGTGAAAGTCTCATTTTCAAACATAAATCAAACACATGTGGCTTCTACCTAACATATCAAATTTGTTAAGTAATCATCATAAGCAAAGATTTTTCAAAAAAATTTCAAACACATAATCACAATCTCTTCTTAGCATACTCAAATTTGATAAGTAAGGGGTCCTTCAAATCATCAATATTTTTCAAACAAGACATACAAAATACAAATTTCTCCAAAAAATTTCTCCTCAAATTTTAGAACCATACCCAACCTATTTAAATCGATTGAGTATGGGTTCTAAATCAAATGGCAAAGACTCTTCTCATCATATCAAAATCTCTCCACTGAACCCCACTTAATATATTTGAATTATTGAGTGTGGGTTCAAGACTCTAAATTCCTATGATTCTCTTGGGATAAGTATTAAAGCAGAAACCTGACTCAAGTTACATTTCAACACATGTAGAGATACAGTGCAAACCGATCAGTGCAGTTGGTTTTTGCAGTCAATATACATGGCTTCACAGAAGTTCATTTTTTACTTTTCCCTTCGGGATGGATTTGGACTTGGATCAGGCTAGCCTCCTTGAGATCGACTCCATGCCAGTCATCCGCATTGACATGCCCTCTGATCAGTACCCTCTGAAAGAGGAAGGCCATGGCTCGTGATGCTTTTTTTGTGATCAGCACCGCCCAGCCTCTACCATTGCGAGAGCTACTACCTCCTCGTTGGGCACCTCGAAGGAGAAGTCTATCTTCAAGATAGTCTCCTCCACTTTGAAGGTAATAACCTAGTCACTTACTGGGCCGCAATAAAAAATTGAAAGATTAAGTGAGAGCATGAGCAGCCAGAGCTTGAGGCTGCATCCCATGTAGCCGAGGAGTGTTCTCCCCGTGAGGTCTCTCCCCTTCTGACTAGCAACAAGTTCCACCCCTTCTCGACCTTGGACGGAGAGGAAGATTATCGAAGGATTGCTTCTCGTCCACCACCAACATACTATGAGACACCAGATAGGGAGCACAGGAGGCCCTATGCCAGACTTAGGACTGTCCTACACCAAGTTGGCAGAGCATACACACACTCAAAATATGGTACCTTGTTTGATTTATGATCATTGATCCCTAGGAGTGTTAGGGGTTGGAGAGAGAGAGAGAGAGAGAGAGAGAGAGTCATGGAGGCTCGAGCATCTACTCAAGCAAGCAAGAGGTAACGATAGAGGTATGCTAGGAAATCGGCAGCCTCCACTCTGATAGATTTTCCTGATAGTCCCCCCATCAAAGCCAATCATTCAGATATGATTGTTCTTATTCCCACCACCACAAAGATCTCTCATTGAGGGTAGCCGTGTTGCCTTCACGCCGCCTCCCTCGTCACCACCATCACATGTATAGCTCAGCATCCACCACTCCCACAAGATCTAGAAGCCCCATCCGGGAGAGACCTTTAGTGATTTGGCTACGGGGATCTCCCCTCCATCCCACTGTGAGGTGAGATGGAGCTCCCATCTTGACCCCTACCACCGTGGTGAAGAGTGGCGACCCCAAAGCTGCCGTGGTCGCACCACCACCACCACCCATCTAACCAAGAGTTGTGAGGGGAGGGGATAGTTTTACAGTTTCCATGGCAGTGGATCTCCCCAGGGACACCACTCCACCGATGAGCAGTCATGAGCTTATCTCTTCCAGTGAGCATGACCCTCCTAGAGCTAGCACTCTAATGGCAGGTAGTGTTAGATGTATTTCGGTCAGTGACCATAGTCTTACTATTGATCAACCAATGCATTGTTTATGACAGTTATCATTCCTTGGATGAGATAGCAACTTTAAGAAGAGGGAACTCTAGAAGATCAGATTCTAAGGATGAGCGAGTAGCATTTGATCCCGATGAGGATGACCTTCTTGAGGATTTGGTCGGAGTCCATAAGATCGACACCAGGAGCTCCCTTCAGAGAGATCAACATAGTTAGAAAGGTATTATAGTTGAGGAATACGACATCGTCCATTCAACCCAACACCTCCATCAGTAGCTTAAATAAAAAGATGATCAAATCAACCAGATGGAGAAGAGGATGGAAAAGGCAGCCTCCATGCGTTCAAATAGCCTCGCCCCACAACATATATCGATAGAGATAGATCATCCTGAGTCCTAGATCAGCCCAAGAGCACTTCCCCAGTATATCCAAATAGTGGTAGCTTCCATAGGAAGGTGGTGGACAATACCTCCATGCAGGAGAAAGACATTAAAAACATGGTAGAACAATAGGTGAGGGATGCATTGGCGCAAGATCTAGGTGGCTCATCTATTCCAAAGGGTAGCCCCTAATTAGAGGAATTTGATGTTGTCTAATATCCTAAGGGTTTTGTGCCTCCTTCCTCCAAAATATTTGATGGTAGTGGGAACCCTCACCAGTACATTGCACACTTCAGGGCTAGTTTTTGCAACACTGGAGGTAGCGATGCTCTTCTTTTCAGATTGTTTGCTAGCAGTCTAGCGGGTGTTGTGTTTGATTGGTATGTTGAACTACTCAACAGTTCGATAAAGACATTTGCTGAGTTGAAGCACCTCTTCATCAAGAGGTTTGTTGGAGCTTAGTAAAGGGTTATTGTAGGTGACCTCGTTGTAATAAAGCAAAATCCAAATAAGTCCCTTGTTGATTACATTCTTAGGTGGCGCAACCTGAGTATGAAATGCGAATGACAACTATCCAAATAGCATGCTATTGAGATTCTACTCAAGAACATCCATGGCCTGGTTGCTTTTCATGCTTAAGGGGTTTACAATCAAAACTTTCAAGAACCTAATCAACAAGGTGGCTAGCTTACAAGAGGAAGTCAAATAGCTGACTTTCCAGGCTTAGTCAGCCAAGCCCAAACCTCAGAAGGCATTTGAGAAGAAACTAGGGGTAGTCACCGTAGTTGATAAAGGGAAGCAGTTAGCTAGGGTTCAATCAGATAGGCCTCGAGCGCAATAGTCTTCTCTGCCACCACCTCGGCCATCATATCGACCACCTCAGTTGCCATAGCAATCACCAACACCGCCTCCTCATCAAAGATCAAGAACATTATTTACCCCACTGTGTAGCTATCATTTACCTACCCTTATCGATAAATTGAATAAACCTTTATCATTCAAGAGGGAGGTAGTCAGGAAGATATTTAAGAACCTCATAAAGAAGCTTGATTTCTAGTTACCAGAGCCTAGGAGGCTGGAGGAATTGGGCAAGAGTCATGATCCAAACTATTGCCTCTACCACCACATGCTAGGCCATGTTTTAGAAGATTGCTTTATCTTTAAGGATGGGTTTGAGCATAGCTACAAGTTGGGTGCCATTATCATCCTTAAGGAATACTTATTAGAATAACCTTCTAGTTCTATTAGATTAATCCTTAGGGATACATGTGATACTTTTAAGATAAAGAAAGGTTGGGATATCGCCTTATCCCGAACCTCCAAGAAAATCATTTCTAAGATCAGAAAGTTACCCTTGTAGGTGCCTAAAGTAGCTCAAACCTCCAGCTCTAAGGAAGGTTTGCAATTTGCTAAGGACAACTTGAGGGAGGTAGAAGCCTAGTAGCAGTAGCAACAACCTCCACTTGCTCAGGATAGTATAGTAACATATCTACCGATTCCAAAGACTCCTTCTACATCTACAATTACTCCTCTTCTTCTATCAAGCTATATTGTATCAGAGGGAGGGGTGCCAAATCCCCACTCGCTTTCTACTTAATTTCTACTTTGTACATCTAGCTAACTCTAAGAAATCAATGAAGAAAGTTGATTCCACTTACATTTGTGTCACTTCTGATGATATACCTAATTTTATTCTTATAGAAAACTCTCCAAGTATAATTAATAATAATAAATTATGACATTCTCTAATGATAAATGGATTTAATACAAAATCTGTATTGAGATTGATGACTGCTAATCCCAAAAAGAGGGTGAATTTAATATAGATAACTTTCACCAAACCATCTCACATGAAGTCATCAAGCATGAAGTCCAAGTCAACCTTCATAGTGGAAAGTTCTACCTCTAGGATAGCACCTCGGGATAAAGTCATTGGTTAGATCAAAGCCCCTCCACAGGATGCTCCACCTATGGATATGCTTGTGGAGGACCATAGAGTTCACTACAATGTCCTCACTCACCTTAGAAAGTTGTCAGCTAAACTAAGCATATATGATGCACTTATCTTATCCAAAGAGTTAAGGGAGTCATTGATCAAAGTCCTTCTTGATCCATAAATATGCTTAGCTTAGCTGACCGCTATTGGAGAGAAGGCATGTTATTCAAGAGAAGCATGTGGAGTTACATTCATCGATGAAGAGCTTCTTTTGGGGACAACCGAGCACAACCGTCCCCTCTACATCATAGTGGACATGGGGCATTAGGACTCTCCCGGTGTTAGTTGATCCGTGCATCAAAATATAATGAGTCTAAGACCCCTACTTGAGGATTGACTTCTCTGAACTCCAAGGAGATTAGATGATGTTGAGAGAATTCAATGAGCAAGGTGAGAGGGCTTTAGGCTCCATAGTGTTGCCCTTAGAGATAGATGACTAGAAGATAGAAGCTAAATTCTACATAATTAATTTAGATAGATTTTTCACTGCTTTGCTCAATAGGCCTTGGATACATGGAAACAACATGATTCCATCCTCTTTACATTCGCGCATCAAATTTTGAAGAGGTGGAATCGAGTATTGTGTCAAAGGAGACTTGAAGTTATTTTCAGTTAGAGAGGTTGAGATATACGAAAATGTAGCCTTCTATCTTCCTCCAAACCAAAAAGTCTATTCTTATGAACTTGGTGAAAGTTCAAAAATAGAAGAAAAAGAAACAAAAGAAAAAGAAGAAAGAGAAAAAGAAAAAGAAGAAAAAGAAAAAGAAAAAGAAAAAATAGTATGAGTGAGCGAGAATTAGACATCGAGGAAGAAGTAGAGCCTGATGTTGGATTTCACCCACAGTTTGTTCTTCCATATGAACATATGGATAAGATGACTTGACCCCAACCAAGTAGAGGTAGAAGTAGATTCAGAGGCAGTTCTAGAGGTGAAAGACCTCCTTGCTAGTTGTTGACCTCACTTTTGGAGTGAGCTCTTAATGTCCTCATCATAGATCTAAGACTCTTATAGACACTAAGAGTTCCTTCATCTTAAGACACTTCTAGTGATTAGGTGAGCACTTAACCTAACCCTAAAGACTTAGAAGAGTTAGCCATAGGAATTGGTTGTGCCTTAGGGATTTAGGAGAACTTTCCTATCCTATAGCCTAAACCCAATCCTTGCTTCCTTCTTCCAATCCAAATTTCAAAAATCAAATAAAACTATCCAATGATTGAAATCTATCACTAAGTTCAAATTCCAAATCCCTTCCTAAGTCCTTTGATTCTAACTTATGGACTTAGCCTTAACCAAATTCAAACCAACCCTAATCCAATTACTTTTTGCAGTTATCAACTTCAATCTCAAATCAAACTCCAAATCATAAATCAATTCCAAATTCAATGATTGAAACCCATGATTAAGTCCAAATTTCAAAATCTCTTACTAGGCCATATCAACCACCTTCATATGCTTAGTTAAAACTCCTACAAACCAACTCAAATTTGGTTAATTTCTTTATAAATCAATCATTCCTTCATTTATATCCACATATATAAATGAAATTCAAATTCAAACCCTTCAAACCAAATCAAAATAAATCAAGCCAAATCAATTCCCAAGTCAAGCCTTATGGACCCCACATAAGCAATCAATACTTCCAAATCACTCCAAACTCAGTAATTTTCTCATAACCCATTTACATCTTCATTTATATTCACAAATATAAATAAAACATAAATCCAAATGGCCAAAACCAAACCCAAGTCAAATCAAATTCTCAATTTAAACCCTTTTAGCTAAATTCTTGAACTTGGCTAAATGATACCCAACTCAACTCAAAACTTATGGAGTTCTTCATGATTCAATCATTCCTACAATTATTGATCCAAATATAAATACCAACCACAATTATCAAATCAAATCCAAGCTAACCCAAATCAAGCCCAAGTTAACCATTTTGGCTTGAAATTGTCATATGAACCAAAACCCAATTGGCTCCAAACCAATTGCAATTGGATTTATATTTCAATCCTAGGCTCATGTGTGAGTTCAACAAAATATGAACCAAGCCATGATCAAGTCAATTGACCCATTTAGGCTCGCTTGACCCAAGGTGACCTAAAGAACATTTTTGAGCCAAGTTCCAATCTAGCCCAAATTGGATTGAACCAAGCCAATCTAAACCTTCAATCATGATTAACAATCATCATAGGGTGATCAATTGCATTGAATTAGGTCAAATCAAGTCAAACCTAGCCTTTGATCAAGTCAACATTTAACCCAAATGAAACCCAAACAAGCCAAAATCCACCATATGCCAAATTGATTAAAACCATTGACTCAAACTCATTCATAATCAATGATTGAACATGACCAAATGATCAATTGAGCCAAACCAAGCCCAATTGGCCATTTGACCTAAGTTGACCCAAATTGGCCTAAAAATCTAAAATGGGTCAAATCATGATTTGATCCAAATTAATTATAACCAATGGCTCAAGTTTATTCCAAATCACTTATTGAAATTGACCAAAGCCATAATTGAGCCCAAGTTGACCAATTGGTCAATTTGATCCTACCTAGCCCAAATTGGCCTAAAGGGTCAAATTGGCCAAAATTCAAATTAAATCCAAATTAAACTGAACCAAAGCCTACAATCATTTTTAATTGACCATTTAAACTTGACTCAACACTTAACCCAACCCAATTTGGTCAAATTAGTCAAATGAGTCAACTTGACCAATTTGACCCTTTTTAATCCAAATGAGTCAAATCCAAACCTAGGCCAAACCATCTCAAACCAATTGAACCAAAACATCCCAAATCATCATATGAACCTAGCCCAAGCCTTGGTTTGACCCAATTTGACCAATTGGTCAACCCAACCCAACATAGCTCAAATTGAACCCATTTGACCAATCTAAGCCAAACCACGCAAATCCAATTTATGGAACCTTATGGGCTGATCTAACTCAACTTAAACTCACCCTAGGTCAACCCAAGGCCTCCCAAAAGCTAAGTGGGCCCCACCCAAGGGGATTAGCCATAAAACCATATGATTTAAGCTTCAAAATCAATGGATCCAAGCCAAGTCAACTCTCCCATCCCCATGGCAGCCCCTTAGCACTCAATAGAACCTTATCCTAACCCACCTAGCCCACCTAACCCACCCTAGGTCAGCCAAATACCTCTGGGAGGTGAGTTGACTCACCTCCAACCCAAACTAAGCACCCATTGGATCCAACCTTTATAACCCTTGCACAATGGATCCATGGAAGCCTCCCATCACTTCTCCCATCCCTAGCATGCCACCTGAACTTGATGGAGACAAGTCTGAGGCATATGAGCCGGTGCAAATCATGCCGCCTTCGTCCATCCATCATGATCAATTGAGGGGTATACCCCCTCAATTCGAGCCGAAATCACAACCATTTGCATTGAGAGACTTCATAAGATAATTTTGAAGCCCCTCAAAGCGATCCCAAGCATACTCAAGCCCTCCTCGATCGGCATTGCCCATTCCTAAGCAAAGCCAGAATAGGACATCCCAATCTCAAGCAATACTCCCTTATTTCGTAATCAAACTCAAATTCCTCTTACCCACACTCTCGCCATACTCCGTCGAAGCCAAACGAGTCATTTCTTGAGCTCCCAAGTGGCCAAAGGTGCGACTTCGATTGGAGCCGAGGCCTTCGTGTGCGTGGATTGATCGACTAAGCACTCTACACCAAATCAAGCCTGAACTTCTTCAACAGGGCCTAGCCTCAACTAGGCAAAGCTACCTCCGATGACTCACCATCAGACATTAGCTTCGGTGAAGTAATTCCTAAAAATAGTAGCTATAGGGAAATCATGCTTGGTCTTTTTCAAAGAGAATTTGAATCCCATGTGAATTTGACCATTGGATGTGCATCCCCCCTTCTTAAGAAGGTGTGGGATCAATTTGATCCCAATCCGAGCTCAGATCGAATGGGGAAAGAGTGACGGTGCTCATCTTTTACTGCTCACGAAGGCGGAAGAGCATACGCTATCCATTCCACATGATTAAAATAGAAGGCTGTGATTAGATCATGGTAGATCCCTGCTATTTTCTCCATTAACCTGCGAATTTAATCATGGTCGTCTAATCTTAGATCGGACGATCCACAAGAAAGTGCATCTGCCGTTGGCTAAGTCAGGGCATGGATGTGACAACTTAAATAGCCAATCCCATCGTGCCATGTGGAAAGCACGTCGCGTCAGCCGCCACATCGCCTGACAGAATTAAGGCTTTAATTAAGCTATTTTAATTAATTTTTAAGGCCGAAACTTCCTAAATTCATAACTAATTATAAAAAAAATCCAAAAAAATGCAAACTTTGGCTCATTTCAATGGTATTTCAGAGTAAAATCTATAAAAATTATTATTAATTAATTTGAACAGTTATTTTGGCTTAATTAGGGTTTAATCAGAAATCTAATTAGCTTAATTATCCCTTAATTAAGTATCCAATTAACCTCAAATTTTCTGTGGATGTTTAAGGTGATGACCTCTGCCTCCACTATATTTTTGGGATTTTATTGGTTGCTTAATTAGGGAAATAAATTGATTGAGCCTTAATCACTCTATTAATTTAATTAATAATAAGTAGTGAATAAATAGTGATTTAATTAATTATTTAAGCCTAATTACCTTTGTGGAACAGTAAGGAAACTTAGGGAGTGTAATTGGGATATTTCTCCTAATTAATTTCCTATATTTTCTTCACTTTTTGGAGTTAAATTAATTGATAATTAATGAGGTAATTAATTAATTAATTTCTAAGACTAAAAATCAAAGCCTAATTGAGGGTTTGAAATGATTTAGGGATTAAGGATTGAGGCCTTATCCTTGATCGGTCTCCCTAAATTAATTTCATTATCCTAATCAAAATGTAATTGAAGAATTCAATCAACTAATTAATAAGCTTGATTTAACTCAATCTAAAATCCACCTCACATCTAAGCAACCTTTAATTGATCTTGGGTAGCTCTTGGGTGTTCAATAACCCAAGTGAGAGATAATGAAATTATGGTTAGCTCACATGTAAGAAAACCATAAAAGTAGTTAAGTGAGATCCCTTAAGCCTAACTATTAATCATAAATTTGCATTAGGCCCCTTTCATTTCTTAGGAGCATTGCAAATTTACTTTCATGTGGTTGCATATCATATTGGCTTATTATTAATTAGTTAATTAACTTAAGGTGATATAGGTAAGGGTTAATTAATTTACTTAATTCATACCTTAACCTAATTAAAACATAAAACCAATCTAAATATTCTTCATTAAACCAAATTAATTCACACATGGGGAACATGGGGAACTGGGTTAAATTTAGCAAAACTCTTTCATATTTCTTAAGTCAAATCAAATTCAAAGTTAAAAGTGTCTTTAAAGAACTTTGGTTTATTTTAATTTATCTTATTTAATATGATTGTCCTTAGGAATTAATTAGGATGAATGAGATCATGTGATTATATTCCTTTATTTCTTTCTAATGATGTCAAATATTGTTTGCCATGTGAAATCAGACATTCATTTTTTTCAAAATCAAATGAAAATGAATTCTTTTATGTCAAATTGCATGTGTTGACTTAAATTAAAATAGGTGTGGCTATTGTCACTATTAAATAAAAAGCTATTTTCAAAAGCCCATAAATCAATTATAATAATATGAAGTGATGTTAATTACAAGTATTTATAAGTTTGCATGTGTTGATAATATAAGATATGTAATATGAAGTTCTCATTCCTTATCTTACTTAGATTCACATAGGATTTACAAGTGTATAATGCATTTGAAAAGAACGCAACATTTGCTTAAATCTATTCCTATGCATCTCCATGTTAAGACTTAGGAAGAATTTTATCTCACATATGTAAATCATACAATCAAATTAAATATAACTTCTTGCATGACTTCTTATTCTTGTGGTTCTTTTTGTATATTCATATGTATAAAAGTGGTATATTATTCTCGACATCCCTTTGTGAGGCTTTAAGTAGCCTAAGTAGGTCTTGTACCTTACATACGGTGTAGAAAATAATGGATGTACTCACTTAAAACTCTTATACATATGTATGTATGATGTGGCCAATGAATAAGAATCATAAATCAAATGAATCAAACACAACTTTTGCATGGGTTTTCCTGTCCTTATAGTTGCTTATACATCTACATGTATCTAAGAAAAGTGATATATTAGTCTGGACACCCCGGGGCTGTGAGGCTTTAAGTAGCCCTAAGTAGGTCTTGTACCTTACAACACAAGTGCAGAAAACAATGGCAACATACTCACTTAAAACTTGTATACATGTGAATGTATATCTAACTAATGGATGAAAAATCACTCATTTTTATTAACAAGACATGCATTCATAATTCAATCAAATGAAATATTTAAAGTCTAAATACACTTCTTTACATTCATCATTTAAGTGTACTAAAATATACATTGTATGTATAGGTATGCCTAGGATTTAATCATATACATGATTTACATGATGGAAAGAAATGAATGAATATGTATTATGTGATAGTAATTCATTCTAATTAATCCCAAGATGCCTTTCTTATTGAATAAGGTCATTTAGAGTAAACCTAAACTTAGGGTTAATTAAAATATGTAATAAGCCATTCACTAAAGGAAATTGATCAACTTACTTTAGAAATGACTTAAGGTAGGGATGAAAGAGGGGTCTCCTCTCTTTCTTCTCTTTATAACACTTAGTTATTTTGTGTAAGTCATATGAAATAAAAGAAAATATTAAGCAAAATCTTTAAATCAATTAAATCATTTAAAGAGAAATAAACCCATTATAAATTAAACCCTTCATACTTAGCAAAATTACAACTCTAAATTCTAGTTAGGACACACCATACAAGCTTTAATTCACACACATTAGACTAAGTCACCATTTCTAGCTTTATGTTAGGGCGGTATATGGTTTGATGTATGCTTATTTTGTGATGTATTATTTTAGACTAGATGTTATGCTGTATGTGCATAGTCTGTATATTAGTTCGATATTAGCCTAATCATGTTTTCTACAGGGGATCGTGCTTAAGGGGTCGTAGTGATAAAAATATAAATGCTTTTGTTGTGCGGGTTGCTTATGACCCTAAGCATAGCCCAAGTTAGGACAGGTGGGCTTAGTTACCCATGTGGGGGGTGCTAAGTCCAAATTATTCATATAACTGCTTATGTTGTATGATGTGTTTAGCTAACATTTATCTTGCAGGTGTAGCTAGATTTACTTTCTCTATCTTTTTAATGTAATTTTGCATTAGGATTAGGATAAGTGTTATGGGAGATTTGGATGAGCATTGGTTATAAGACCAAGATTTATGTATCATGTGATGCCTTTGGACAAAGCACATCTAAATCAAGATGAAAGAAAGAAAAAAATGGAGCAAATCAAATGAAAAGAAGAAAGAAGTAAAGAAGGAAGAATGAAGAATGAAGAACCCCCATTACATTCATCATTTATAATTATAATTACTTTTTCATTATACCAAGATGTATAAGGGTAGAGCTCGACTACCCATATTTTATTTTGGGTTGTATGACAGTACACAACTACACCGACCTTTTTATTCTTTTACGATAGCTTTATAAAATTGTTTGATATTTTGTTTAGCTTATGCATTAGAAAAAGCATGCCCTTTCATAGTTTCTTTATGATTGGTGATTGTTGTGTGGCCTAGATGTGATTAGGTTCCTAGGATAAAATTAATTTTTCTACTCAAACTAACAACTCAAAACTAAATCTCTAATAACTCATAACCTAATGTAAAAGCCTAGGTATTAAATAAAGATAATAAAATATTTAATAACCCCTTAACTGGATGTTGTATGTTAATATCATGCATATTCATCTTGTTTCACTCTTGCTAAGAGTGGGCTTCCATCTTTTCCAGATAGAAATGGGCTTAACATTTTAGAGTCTATGATGGAAGAACACCTCTTTCTCTTTTGATTTAGCCCTTAATCAACTGCATTTAGGCATACAAAATTTTAAAGCCCATGTCAAAATAAAGAGTCCCAAATTAAATAAAACTTGATAAAAATTTGCATTTGATTAAGTCATTATTCATACCCCTCATGCTCTAGTCTCTTAGAGGGTGGGTTTAAAGACTTAGTTTCTTTCCTAAATAAATAACAGCCTAACCATCTTACAAAGCATATGACTCAGCCACACGATTTTAAAATGTAGGAGGAGTTAGTGGCCACAAGATATATAAGTCCGATGAGGTTTACACTCTCTTATGGAGGTAAACTATATACCCACTTTCGCCTTAGATTTAGGCCATGCTTTGGCCTTCGCCAAAGCTCCCTAGAATTAGGATTTGAGATTATTATTTCCCTTTGCAGGCTACTATGGTGAATTACTTTCAATTCTTCATCTAATCTTTCTAAGAAGGAAATAAATAAATGAAGAACCAAAAATAAAATAAAATACTTCTTGTGTTGGACACCACACAGATCTGCAGATGTTCTTATTAGGGTGATCGGGTATGACAGTGAGGAATGATGTACTATCTCGAGAGACAGAAGTCATCATCCTATAATAGACCTAATTACCTTAATAAGGACTCCTAAAGACTATGGGTCTTGGATATATAAACTTTCCCTACTTTACATAAAAGTAAAGTAGGATTTATTTTAAATGGGTTCATTAAGTTCCCTATGGAGCAAGCCCCATAGTTCATATCTAAGGAATGGAATTCCTTAGAATACTCTGATTAAGGTAAATGATTGTTGTCTAAAGATTTTAAAGATATGACTATCAATCAATTAGTTTATTTTTAGAAGATCAAGTGGAATAATCAAGAGGAGGAAGTTATTATCAAAACCAAAGGAAGATAAGTAGGGGATGCTTATGATACTAGGAGGCCTAGTAAGCATCCCAAACTATCCTATGGTTGGGCTTTATATTTTTGAAATTGAAATGATTTATTTATTTGTGTTGAATTTTATTAGAAAGAATTCCATAACACAAGAGCGGGAAATCCTAAGAGGTGAGGATTTATGCTCGTAGCCTACAAAATGAAGTACAACCCTCATCTAAATCTAGGGAGCTTGAGGAAGACATGACCTAAATCTAAGGTGAAAATGAGTATTTGGTTTACCTACACAAGAGAGGATAAACCACCCGATCGTTGGACTTACAACCACCTAGGGGTGGCTGCCAACTAACTCCGCCTATAATTTTAAATACATGTAGGTAAGCCATATACTTTTGTAAGATAGCTAAGCTATTATTTATTTAGAAAGAGGCTAAGTCCTTAAACACACTCCATAAGAGACTAGATCATGTAGAGCATGAGTTAATGACTTAAATCTAATGCAAATTTTTGTTATATTTTATTTTCATTTTTGGATAATTGATTAGACACGAGATTTAGGATTCATATGCCTAATGCATGAGAAATTGGATCATGTGCCAAAATTAGCAAGAAAGGAAGCGTGTTTCCACCATGGCTCTCAATGGTCAAGCCAAGTTCCCTGATAAAAGTGGAAGCCCTCCATAACAAGAGTGAACTAAGATGCTTTTTATGCATGATGTGAAAACATACAACATCCAGCTAAGGGATTACTAAATCTTTTATCTTATTTTATAACCTAGACTTTAGGTGAGGTTATGAGTTGTTAATTTTTAGTTTTGAGTTGATTAGTTGAATAAAAAATTTATTTTCTTAAGATCCTAATCACATCTAAGCCATTCATCAAAGCAAGGAAGAAATTAGGAAAACATGCCATCTTAATGCACAAGCTAAACAAACATAAAATAATTTATAAAGCTAGCACAAAAGAATAAGAGGCCTTTTGTGGTCGGGCTCCACCATACAAACCTAAAAACAAATTTGGTAGTTGAGCTCTACCCTTATACAACCCGAATTACAAATGAATTAATTATAATCAAAGAGGAATTCATGTTATGGGGGTCTTCATTCTTCATTCTTCATTTCTTCTTTCTTCTTTTCTTCTTTTGGTTAGTTGGAATGTGGTTACTCCAAAGGCTTCACATAGTACATAAGACATAGTCTTATAACCAATGTTCATCCTAATCCCCCATAATAATCATTTCAAATCCTAATTGTAAAATTACATGAAAATGGGTAAAGTAAATCAAACTAAAACCGCAAAATAGAGATTAGCTAAATGAACCACATAATCCCAAGCATGTATATGAATAAATTGGACTTAGCACCCCACACATGGGTAGTCCACCTAGCCTATTTTGAATTATGCTTAGGGATATAAGTAACCTGCACAGCAAAGCATTTATATTTTTATTACAGTGGCCCTTAAGCACAATCTCCTACAGAATACAATGGTTAGACTAAGATCACCCTACCATTTAGTCTGCACATATACCCTAACATCCAGACTAAAACATCACATCAGAAAAGAAAATCAAGCATCAAGCCATGCATCACCATAACATAGGACTAGAAATGGTGACTTAGCCTAATGTATGTGTCACTTAAGGCTTGTGTGGTATGTCTTAACTAGCCTTTAAGGTTAGAATTTTCTAAGTATGAAAGGGTTCAACTTAGAGGGTGGTTTCATTTAAGTGATTTAGTTTATTTGTTTGACTTTATTTGATGATTTTATTTGGTTTGAATGAACCTACACTTAATTACTAAGTGTTGCAAAGAGAGGAAAAGAGAAGAGAACTTCTCTTTCCTCCCTACCTTAAGTAATTTCTAAAGTAGATTCATTAATGATTTTTGTTTAGTGAATATTTTATTATGTGTTTTGATTAATCCTAAGTTTATATTTCCCCTAAACAAACTTATTCAAAGAGAAAGGCATTTTAAGATTAAGTAAAGTGAATTACTATCACAAAAAACATAACACTTTATTTCTTTCCAACATGTGTAGCATGCATATGGATGAACCCTTAGCATATCTATACATGAAAATGGAAACGTTAGCACACCTTAAAGATGAATGCTAAGAGATGTTGCTTAAGAAAATTTGGATGTTTTCATGATGCATGATTTTGTTAAGTAGAAAAGAAGGATTCTTTTACCCATTATTCATATGCACATTCACAAGTATAAAGGACATAAGTGAGTACGACGCCATTATTTTCTACACCAAGGGTATAAGGTATAAGACCTTCTTAGGGCTACTTAAAGCCTCGCAACAATGGGATGTCCAGACTAATATACCACTTTTCTTAAATGCATGTGCATGTAAAAAGAGAAATGAATGGAAAAAAGAGTCATGAAAAAAATTTATGTTTGTTTGTTTGGTTTGTTGGTTGTTTAATTTATATGTGTAAAAGTGAAGGTCCTTCTTGAATGATGACATATGAATGAATAGTAATGGATTTAAGCAAGTGTTATGTTCTTTTCAAATAAACTATACACTTTGCAAATCCTATTCAAAACTATGTTAAAAGAGAAGAGAAGGAAAAGTCACATAATGCACATTTCATATTATACTCACATGCAAGCTTATAAGTAATTATAAGTAGAATAAATTTTATTTGTAATATTTGATTTCTAAGTTTTGAAAATAATTTTGGATTTAGTAATGATAATAGCCATTAAAATTCTTACTTTAGCCAAAACATGCAATTTGACATAAACGAAACATTTCATTTTAATTTGATTTTTCAAAAGACATGAATGCATGATTTTCATATGACATACACCTTTAGCATGATAGGAAAGAAATAAAGTGATGTAAGCATGTAATTTCATTCACCTTAGTTAATTCCTATAGACAATCCTATGGAATATAATTACTTAAAGCGAAGCAAAGTTGTTTAAAGGAATTTTTAGTTTTGTTTTGAGTTTGATTTGATTTTAGAAAATGTGAAAAGGTTTGCTGGTCCTAACCCATCTCCCACATGTGTGTGTTATTTTAGTTTAATTTTTAAATTATTAGATTGATTTTATATTTTATTAGGTTAAGGTATGAATAAAATCAATTAATTACCCCTTACCTACATCTCCTTAACATAATTATTCAAACAATTATGAGCCAACATATGATATGTAACCACATTGAATTTAAATCAATAATGCACCTAAGAAAGAAAGGGCCTAAAATGCTCCATAATTATTGATTAATTAAGCTAAGGGGTTTAATTAAGTACTTTCATAACCCTTCCCACACATGTGTTGGATTTCCTTAAGCTTACATAGGTTATTGAACACCTAAGTATATACCTAAGAAAGGATTGATTAAGTGATTAAACTTTTGGATTAATTTTTGATTTTAAGTTTGGTTAATTAAGCTATTTAGTGAAATGATTAAATCATTAATCAATTTGTAAATTAATTAAGTTTTCATTCAAATGAAATAGCCTTAGGGGAAGAGACTTGGAAAAGGCATCCTAATCTCATTCCCTAAGTATATCCACTATTCCAAGATGATTAATAAGATTAATTAATGAATTTATCATCATTTAATAGGTTAATTAGTTATTTAATTGATTAAGGGAGTGATTAGAGATGAAATAAGCAATCACCTAAATTAATCCAATAATAAATTCCAGGAAAATCATGGGAGGCAGAGGTCATCCCACTAATTAACCCTAAGGAATTTGGAATTAATTATTGGAATATTAAGGAGTAATTAACATAATAACATCCCCAATAAAACTCAAATTAAGAAAATATCACTATTCAAAATCAATTAAAATTAATTTTATATTATTCCCCTTTTAATTATCTTTAAAATAAAGTTGAGTTTGCATTTTTGATTTTTTTACATTTAGTTATGAATTTTAAAAGTTCTATGATTAGGGAATAATTAAAACCCCTAATTATATAACTAATTCTGTCGACGCCATGCAGACCGTTAACGTGGCATGCGCTTTCCACATGGCATGACGAGATTCATTATTTAAGTTATCACATCCACGACCGGTTCGCACTTCCTGGACCGTCCGATCAAATATCGGATGGTCAAGATTAAGCCCGTAATTTATAAAGGTTTAATCAACAGATCTAATGTGGATTAATCAGGACCGTCCATCCAAAACATGTGGGATGGATGGTCCACGATTCATCCAAACATGCTTTCCCTTGAGATGATACTTTCCTTCATAAAGGATCGAAGAAATCTACACCTATGCTCAATTTTGATCCATACCTCACTGGAGGCTATCACTGGTGCTCCCAACCGTTAAGGTAGCTTCATCTAGTGGAGATGAAGCCCTGTTAAAAGTTTGAAGGCTTGAGATTGAGTAGATCCTTATATTGTCCAAACTCCTCTTCAAGTGCTTGCGGCTTTGGTCTAGTTCCCCCTTCTCGTTCCTTGGAAGCTTGGAATTTTATTTGGGTGCACTCGACTTGATGTCTTGAAGGTTCTTGCAAGAGGAATTGGCTTGTGATGGTGAATTGAGCAAAGTAGATTTTCAAATGAGCTCCCCTATTTTGGCTTTGAAGTAATCCAAAAATGGAGAATTCAAAATAGCTTGAGGAAGCTTGGAGGAACTTGGAGAAGGTTGCTCTGAGTTCTTATGGCTCAATCGAGTTTGAACGATTTGAATTCAAGTGGAATTAGGGGGAGTATATCTCCCCCTATAAGGATCAGACGGTTGTGAGCCTGCCTTCCATTTTTGATCAATTGATCAGATTGATTGAGTTTTTTAGGTCATTTTGGATGCCATGTTATTCAGTTTTGGCAGAGGAGTGGAGTGGTGAAGTTTTCATGTGCTCATTTTGAGCGAGGTGGTCAGTTTTGGCCTTGGCAAACCCAAACCCATTGGGTCATGTGCACCACACTCATTAGTGTCCACTTGATCCACTATGAGGGTGTCAAGTGGCCATGGAAAGGATATGATCATATTCCAAGTGGAATTGGCCATTGGTTACCCCTTGACATAGGGGTAAAATAGTCATTTGGCTTTGATTTCACTTTAGGCAGATTTAGAATAGTTTGAAATTAGGTTGGTCCAGATTTCAAAGAATTTGTAGTTGATTTGATGTCATTTGGCTCATGTGGACTCATTTAGGTCAAAATGGGTCAACTTGGGTCAAGTTGACCAATTGGTCAAATTGGGTCAAACCAAGAGTTGGGTCAAGTTCATATGACCATTTGAAATGTTTTGGTATCATTAGTTTAGTTCAATTTGATTTATATTTGATTTTTGTTCCTTTGATTTCATTTAGGTAAAATGGGTCAAGTTGATCAATTTGGCCCATTTGACCCAATTAAGCTAGGTAATGGGTTGGTATAGATTTGGTTGGTCATTTGAAATGTTTTGGTAGCTTTGGTTTCAATCATTTTTGATTTGGTTTGATTTTGGCTTGATTTGACCTTTTAGGTCAAGTTGGGTTCATGGTCAATTGGGCTAGGTTGGGTTTAGTTGACCAATTGAGGCTTTGGACAAGTTCAACAATTAGTTTAGAATGAATTTGACTCATTGGTTGCAATCAATTTGACTTAGATTAAGATTTGACATATTTTGACTTTTTAGGTCAAGTTGGGTCAACTTGGGTCAAGTGGACAATTGGGCTAAGTTAGACTCAAATGATGACTTGGTCAAGTTCAAACATTGATCATAAACTAGTTTTAATCAATGGTTTCAATCAATTTGGCCTATGGTGGATTTTGGCTAGTTTAGGTTTCATTTAAGTTAAGTGTTGACTTGGTCAACACTTAGGTTTGACTTGGTTTGACCTAGTTTGAGTGATTGATCATCTTATGATGATTGTTGCTCACAATGTGAGGCTTGGGTGGGCTTAGTTCAATCCAATTTGGGTAGGATTAGAATTTAGCTTTAAAAGGTACTTTAGGTCACTTTGGATCAAGTGTGCCTAAGTGGGTCAATTGACTTAATCAAGGCTTGATCCAAGTTCGGTTGAACTCACATATGGACTTATGATTGAAATATAAATCCATTTGCAAGTGATTTGGAGTCAAATGGGTGTTGATTCATTTGTCAATTTCAAGTTGAAAAAGGTGAACATGAGTTTGATTTGGGTTTGAATTTTGAATTTAGTTTTGGTTTGGTGATTGAAGTTTGTGTTTATATTTGGATTCATTATTGAAGGATTGATTGAATCATGAAGAAAAATCAAGGGTTTGGCTTGATTTGAGTTTGATTTGATCAAGTTTGAGAATTTGACTTGAAAGAGTTTAGGTTAGATGTTGATTAGATTTGGGTTTGAATTTTGAATTCAGATTTGGTTGTTTGAATTTATATTTCATTTATATTTGTGAATATAAATGAGAATACAAATGGGTTATGAAGAAATCTTTTGAATTTAATTTGATTTGGATTTGATTTGAGCTACATAAGATGGAATCAAAGTGACTTAGGAAGGATTTTTGAATTTTGGAATT
This sequence comes from Cymbidium sinense, assembly GCA_021442155.1. NCBI lineage: Eukaryota > Viridiplantae > Streptophyta > Magnoliopsida > Asparagales > Orchidaceae > Cymbidium > Cymbidium sinense. The sequence continues at coordinate 48,324,037 of CM038218.1, forward strand.
CAACCATGGGTTTTAATCATTTGAGATTTGATTCATGATTTGAGGTTTTTTGGAATTGATTTAAGGTTTGAGAAAAATCAATTTAGTTGGAATTGATTTGAGTTAGAAGTTGATCAATTAAGTTGGAATTGATTTGAAATTTAACTTGAAAGAATGAAGTGAAGATTTGGTTCAAGCTATAGGGTAGACAAGTTTTCCTAACACCCCTAAGGCATGACCTATTCCTATGACTAACTCTTCTAAGTCTCTAGGGTTAGGTTGAGTGTCACTTAATTACTAGGAGTGTCTTAAGACTAAGGAACTCTTAGTGTCTAAGAGGAGTCCTATGTCTAAGATGGAGAGGTTGAGAGCTCATTCTAAAAATGAGGTCAACAACTAGAAGCATAAATCCTCATCTCTTAGGCATCTTAACAATCTTGTATTGTTAGAGTATAAGTCCTAGCTCTCTAAGAAAATTTCAACTAAAATAAATAATTTCTCCTCAATTTCAAATATATAAAGCCCAACCATAGGATAGATTGGAGTATTCACTAGGCTTCCTTGTATCATGAGCACTCTGTACTCATCTCCTTTGGTATAGATAATAACTCTCCCCTTTTGATCTATCCCACTTGATCTTCTAAAATACAACCACTTTATTGATAGTCCTATGTTTGAATTCTTTGGAGACAACAATTGCGTGCTTTAATCAAGAGTATTCTTAAGGGATTCACTTTCCTTAAAGATATAATTAACTATGGAGGCTTACCTCCATAGGGAACTTAACGACTCAAGTTTAAATAAACCATGCTTTAGTTTTTCATATAAAGGAGGGGAAAAATCTCTGGTATATTCGAAGACCCATCATGCCTTAGGAGTCCTTATTATGTGATTAGGTCCATTGTACGGTATTGACTTCTACCATTCGAGATAGTAAACTATTCCCCAATGTCATACCCGATCACCTCAATAAGTATACCCTCAGATCTGCATGGTGTCCCCACACATATACACAGAACATAACCAAAAATAAACACCACACTGGTGGCCTACTAGCAGAAGCTATGTTCCAGCTCATAGGAGTACTCCTGCTATCCATATAGATTTGGAATCTAGCTCAGAGGATGAGTCTTATATGGTTAGCATGCCAACCAACTTTTCTTAGTAGATCCTATTGGAGGTCACATTCGAGCCAGATAGGGATGAAGACCAAGCCTCCAAGCAAAGCATGAATGTATTCGAATTATTATTATGTAGAACAGTCAGGCAGTAGTTGGGAACTTTAGCTTTAACCTCACTCTCTTCCCAGAAAGTTGAAGGTTTGGTAGTTAAGGAGGCCCCCAAGTCATCAACAGATGTCAGGCCGAAGAGGTTTTTGTTGGGAGCATCATCCTCAAGTTAAGAAGCTGATGTAGAACTTAAGAATGATTCATATAAAGATTTAATACAATTTCCTTTTGATTGGTATTCACCTTGTGTTCTTAACTTAGCAAAGAAGGGATTAACCACATACTTGGTCTAAACACAGGTTAGATTACTTTGAAAGGTTATGGGATAACTAGAGCAGACATCCTCAATCAAGATCAGGACTAGGATTCAACACAGTGGGTCTAGTCGATAATGACAACCATTTTCTAGTCATCACTAATCACTTGGAGTCTGATAGTTTCCTTTCAAATCATGCTAACTCATATGAGGAGGTCTGTTTAGAAACTTCAGATGATCCAAATGATCTTGAAGTCAAAGATGCACTGCTAGAGTTTAAAGAATAAATTAGATCAACCATCGATGAACTCAAAGAAATCAACTTAGAAATTGAAGATAATCCACATCCGACATACATCAGCTCCTTATTGAATGAAGAAGAAACCAATGACTTAGTTAGGCTATTAGTTGAGTTAAAGGACTGCTTTACATGGAGTTATGAAGAAATGCTTGGTTTATCTCCAAACATAGCAGTCCACAAAGTAGCAATAGAACCTAATGCAAACCTTATCAAGCAAGCTCTTAGACGCATTCGATTAGACATTGGACAATAGGTCATTTCTGAAGTCAAGAAATGGATTGATGCTAGTTTTATCAGGGAAGAAAAATATCCTACCTGGTTGGCCAGTGTTGTCCCAGTTAAGAAAAAGAATGGTCAAATTTGAATATGCATCAATTTTAGGGATCTAAATAAAGCATATCCTAAAGATGAATTTTCACTATCAATTCTAGAACTGATGGTGGACATAGTCTCATCTCATGTAGTCTTCTCTTTCATGGATGAGTCATCTGGCTACAATCAAATTAAGATGTCCCCCGAGAATGAGAAAAATACTACTTTTTGAACCCCGATCAGAATCTATTATTACAAGGTTATGCCCTTCGGCCTTAAAAATGCTAGTGCTACATGCTAGTGGGCCATGACTCAGATCTTCAACAAACTTATTCATCATCAAGTCGAATGTTACATTGATGATCTTGTAGTCAAAAGTAAAGAAAAGGAATACCATCTCTTTGACTTGAGAGTAGTTTTCAAACGGTTAAGATAATTTAACCTCAAAATGAATCCCTTGAAGTATGCATTTGGAGTAGCTTTAGAGAAATTCTTTGGGTTTGTTGTCTGACACCATGGCATAGAAATCAATCCAGAGAAGATCAAGGTGATATTAGAAATGCCACCCATTAAAAGTCTAACTCAACTCAGATCATTTCATGGATGGTTGGCATTTCTATGATGCTTCATTTCCAACTTATCAGGAAGATGCCGACCATTTTCAGCACTTGTCAAAAAGGATGCCAAGTTTAAGTGGGATGAAGTGTCGATGCTTTTGAAGACATCAAACTACCCGATGACGCCGCCAGTTCTAGCTTCTATCCCGCAAGTCATTGATCCTATATTTTCTGATGATGACTCTTTGGTCATCATAATTAAAAACCATTAAGAAAGCATAGGCTTTAATCTTTCTATCCCAAAAGCTACAACACTACTTGCTTTCTCATAAGGTGAACTTGATCTTGAGGATCAATCCATTGTAATATCTCATGATGTGGTCGACTCTATCCGGATGGTTGGAGCATTGGTCCATGATTTTATCATAGTTTGACATCACTTTCGTACCCCTCCATGCGATGAAAGGACATGCACTAGTGGATTTCTTAGTAGCACACCCACTTCCTGTTGATTCCCCACTTAGTGAATAATTCATGAACTTAGGGGACACTAGCATTCACTACTGGGAGATGTATTCTGATGGTGTGGCTTCCTTTTAAAAGGGAGAAGAACCACGATCTACTCTTCCAAGAAAGGCAAGGGTAGGAATAGTTCTCATAACTCTAGACTATGATGTGATGAGATTCTCATATCATCTGTCCAATCCATGCACCAACAATGAAGCTGAATATGAGGATCTGATTGTCGGTCTGAAGTTAGCCATTATGCTATGCATCTAGAGTATCAACATCTTTGGGGACTCTCAATTAGTTATCAACTAAATCATTGGGTCTTACAAAGTTTTAAAGCCTAAGCTCCATCATTACCATAAGTATATTATGGAGTTATTGTCTTGAATCTTAGAGGTTACCATCTACAAGATTCCTCAAGGAGAAAATGCAGTAGTAGATGCATTAGCCAAGCTTGCCAAAGAGTTGGCATGTTCGAAAGATGAGTCCATACCAATAAAGGTCTGAAATAGACAAGTCATGTCCCTTGTTGACGCTGAACTCATCGAGTGACTCTCTCTTGAAGGGGGGTTGCCATTGATAAAAAGGATGAGGAGTCAAATTGGAGGCAATAATTCATAGATTATCTAGATATAAGAAAACTACCTCAAGAGAACTCACTAGCACATCAGCTGAAGCAGAGATCCCTTTCCTATGCTCTCGTAAATAACACCTTGTACTGGCAGTCCTTTGATCATATGTGGTTATGTTGTTTGGACAAGCACAAAGCCCATAGGGTTGTGACTGAGGTAGACTCACTTTTATGTGGAGTGCATCAATCTGGTCTGAAGATGAAATCCATGATCAAGAGACAAGGATATTACTAGCCTTCGATGATAACAGACTATATGGATGTAGCTAGGAGATGCCACTGATGTCAGGTGCATGGTGTGGTCCTACACCAACCACCCAAAATTCCACATCCTACATTAGCCTCATGGATGTTTGAGTGTTGGGGTACTAACATAGTGGGTCCAATCGATCCTCCTTCTTCTAAGGGTCATTAGTTCATTCCAGCTATCATCGACTACTTTTTGAAGTGGGTGGAGAATCCCACTCGAGGTGAGTCGCAGTGCTCCAATTTTTCAAGAACCATATCGTATATAGGTTTGGGGTGCCTCGATAAATTATATCCGATAATGGTACTGCATTCAAGAGCACTAAAATAAATAGCTTTTCCTGGAGTCACAACATAGATTGAAGATATTCTACCATATATTACCCAAGGGCAAATGGCTTGGCAGAAGCCTTCAACTAAATTATTATCCAAATATTAAAGAAGATACTCTACGATAATAAGTGACAGTGGCATGAATAGTTAGTTAAAGCCCCGTGAGCTTACCGCACCACTTACAGAACTCCAATTCAATCTATCCCTTTCTCCTTATTTTATGGGTCTGAAGTAGTTTTACCATTAGAAGTCCAACTCTCATCACTAAGGATAGTTGTGGGTAGTAAGATCACAACGGAGTAGAACGCTAAGTTGTGGGTAGAAGATCTCAAAGGTTTGGAGGAGAGACGCCTACAGGCATGCTAAAATGTCAAGTTATATGAAGCTAAAATGATTAAAGCTCATAACAAGCTGGTCCACCATAGAGCTTTTCAAGTAGGAAAGCTTGTTTTATTTCTAAGGATACTAATTGTTGTTGGTCGAAAGATGGGAGGCAAGTATGAACCCACTTGGGAAGGTCCATTTTCCATAAAGAAGGCCTACCAAGGAGGATCTTATCAGCTCATAAAATGTAAGGGAGAGCGCCCTATGCTTCCAATCAGCGGGCTCTACCTAAAGAAATATTATCCAAAAATCTTGTTTGAAAATAATTATCAATAAAAAATTCTCTTCATTTCAAAATTTCATCTCTTCATATTTTTTTAGAAATATCTTTGCTTGTGAATCCGCCATGATGTGTTTAAGATAGGTGTAAGAGAACCCAAGAAGTATCCTATTTTTAACAACACAAACACAAACTACACACATTTCTCCCATCTATTAGGATAGGTGTAAGAGAACCCAAGAGGCATCCTATCTCAACTAGTACAACTAAGTTAGGTGTAAGAGAACCCAATTGACATCCTTTCTTGGTGGAGTCACATTTCTATGTGTTTAGGGTAGGTGTAAGAGAGCCAAAGTGGCATCCTATTCCTTCTTTCATAACACACCCACATATAACATAAACACAAATCTTTTATTTCAGGCTATTTTGATGTGGGAGAAATCTCCCTATGGCACTCACACATTAGCTGTTCTAGGTTAGGCCGATTCACTACCCTGCTAGTGTGTCATCTCATTGGTCACTTCTCTAGCGGATGTGAGTCCCCTCACTTTCTTTCTAACTTGACCATTGCAAATTGATGACCACACTGTTAGTTTGGTAGGCCTTATTGCGCAGCCAATAAGCTACCCCATGTTGACTTTATTTAAGAGGATGTAAGCCTACATGCTTTCTTCTTGGACTAGCAATCATACATTAACTGGTTGAGTATATTTGAGGATTAGGGTAAGTCCCCCAGAAGCTCCTTTTCTCCTGACTACTTCAAGTCTAGGTCTAGTCCTTCTTTATGACTCCCCACTTGGTAGTCGCCTAGGTCGATGCCCTATCGAGTCAAGATGACTATCCTAATCGCCCACTTTAGGAGATGTAAGCCTACACTTTCTTTATAGAATTTATCAAAATTGATGCACCTTAGGTTGGTTGGTGTTCTCATGCGATGATGACCCACCTATGGATACACCACTTTGGCAAATGTGAGTCCCCATGCTTTCTCCTTGAGTTGGCCACCAAATACCTACAGGCTTTCTTTTACAGGGTTATGGATAAAGCCGCTAGCGACACCTCCCTAGTGGGCACTCTATTTGTATCACATCCTTTATGACACCATTTAGACACTACCCTGGTTACTCTTGGATTGGACAGTCCCCCTTTCATAGTAGCCGCCCTTGCGGTTGGAGAATTTATCTTGCGGATATGCAGATTCTCCCTTGGTCCAGTAAGTCTGAGATAGGACTAAGTTGATATAAGCTCCTTCTCAATGCAGTCCCTCACACACCAATAGGGTCCATGTAAATAAATAAATAAAATATTTATTTTTGCTTATGGATTAAGAGGAAACCCCTAGCGGTACCTTTTCCCAAGCAAGCATCCTATCTTTAGGGCAATGTCAACAAAACTCCCATAGAATTGCTAACTACTTTGAGTTGAGATAAGTCCCTAGTCAAGACTCTCTCAAGAATCTCCTTAGGTAGGGTTTGACTTGTTCTGCCACCAATTGGTCACCCCAATGGTTGTCCTTGCTTTGAAATAGTCTATCATGCATTCTTTCTAGCACATCGAACGATGAGCGCCCTTAGGTCGTTTTTGTGCTATCAATCGATCTTCCTAGTGGTTCCTTGTTCAAGAAGTTGTAAGTCCACACGCTTTCTCCCTAACTTGACCATTGCACACTAAAAGGCACCCCTTTGGTTAGTTAGCTCTACCCCACAACCGCTAGACTATCCTTATGGATTTGTAAATCTAAGATAAGTTTAGGATGATATTAGCTTATTCTTAGTAGATCCATCACACACCGACAAGGTCCATCCTAATTTATATTAATTCTGACTTGAGTCGATATGAGTCCACAATGGCATCCGCTCAAATAGTCACCCAGTGCAATTAGCTATCAACCATCACCCGGTTCCTTGTTAGAAGTTATAAGTCCACATGCTTTCTCCCTGACTTGACCATTGCACACCAAAAGGCACCCCTTTGGTTAGTTAGCTCTACCCTAAGGCCGGTAGACTATCCCTTTGGATTTATAAATCTAAGATAGGTCTAGGCTGATATTAGCCCCTTCTTAGTAGATCCATCGCACACAAACACGGTCCATCTCATCAAATCCCACATCCTCCCTCTAGTGGAGTCCAAATTAAATCTATCTTATCTCCAGCGGATTCGAGCTCATATCTCTAGTATGTGCATGCTCAAAACCAAATTCTTATCTGCTCCATGGATAATATGAACCTACTTCCTTAGTGGGAGTTTCACCCACCTTATCCCTGACAAATCTGAGCTCATATCTCCAGCAGATGTGCCCTCAAAGGCAAGATCATATCCCATTCCCAGAGGATGCCCCTCAAATCATAATCAAATCAAATTTCTCCCCAAGAAGATGCAAATCAAATCAAACCTCAATCCCTAGTGGATAACCTGAATCTGCTTCCCTAGTGGAAGGTTCATGCACTCATCCCTAGTGGATCATTTCTCCCCAAATCACATCACACCAACTCAAATTCTTATCCTCTCTATGGATAATTTGAACCTGCTTCCTTAGTGGAAGGTTCACATACTTGATCCCTCAGTGGACCATTTCTTCCTCTCTTATGCCCTTAGCATTAGTTGAGTTGCATTGCACTAAGATCTTGATTCCTTCTATGCCTTGGGTTTAGGAGTATATCATCTCTGTTAGTGGATACAATCCTTCTAACATCGTTGATCATCTCGATCAACGTTGATACGTGCGGTGTGTCTTGTCAATTTCACCACACTTATTGGGGGTCCTTTCATTGACCTCACTTTTGGAGTGAGTTCTCAACTTCCCCATCATAGATCTAGGACTCTTATAGACACTAAGAGCTCCTTAGTCCTAAGACACTTCTAGTGATTAGGTGAACACTTAACCTAAGCCTAGAGACTTAGATCATTTAGCCATAAGAATAGGGTACTCCTTAGGGATTTAGGAAGACTTGCCTACCCTATAGCATTGAACCCACTCCTTGCTTCCTTCTTTCAAACTAAACTTCAAATTCCAGTCGAAATCATAAATCTAATTTCAAATCAATTAAAACTCATGATTGAATTCAAATTCCAAAAATCTTTAATAAGCCCTTTGATTTTATCCTATGAACTTAGCCTTAACAAAAATCCAAATCACTCCAAACCAAGTGATTTTCTCATGAATCATTTATATCTTCATATTCCAAAATAAATAATAAATTCAAATATTAAAAACTAAATCCAAAATCAAACCAAAATCAATTCCCTATTTTAAGCCAAATCCTTGAACTTGGTCAAATCCTATCCAAATCAAATCAAAACCCATGAATTTCTTCATGATTCAATCATTCTTTCTATCATTGCCTCAAATATAAACATGAATTACAATTATCAAACCAAATCCAAGCTAACTCAAATTAAACCCAAGTTAGCCCTTTTTCACTTGAAATTATCATATGAACCAAAATCCATATGGATCCAAACCACTTGTAAATGGATTTATATTTCCATCCTAAGTCCATATATGAGTTCAACTAAACTTGAATCAAGCCATGATCAAGCCAATTAACCCATTTAGGTCCACTTGACCCAAAGTGACCTAAAAGACCTTTTTGAGCCAAGTTCTAATTCAACCCAAATTGGATTGAACTAAGCCCATCCAAACCTCATAACAAACCAACAACCACCCTAGGGTAATCAATTGTCTTGAATTGGGTCAAATCAAGTCAACCTAGCCTATTGACCAAGTCAACATTTAGCCTAAATGAAACCTAAAATAGCCAAAACACACCATATGCCAATTTGAATGAAACCTTGATTCAAACCCATTCATAATCAATGATTAAATATGACCAAGCCCTCAATTGAGCCAAACCAACTCCAATTGGCCATTTGACCTAAGTTGAACCAAATTGTCCTAAAGAGCCAAAATAGGTCAAATCACAATCCAACCCAAATTGATTATTGAACTTGACCAAAGCCATGATTGAGCCCAATTTGACCAATTGGTCAACCTGACCTAACATACCCTAATTTGACCTAAAGGTTCAAATTAGTCAAAATCCAAATTAATTCCAAATTAAACCAAACCAAAGCCTACAATCATTTTCAATTAGCTAATTGAACTTTACTCAACACCCAACCTAACCCAATTTGGTCAAATTGATCAAATTGGTCAACTTGACCCATTTGACATGTATGAACCCAAATGAGCCATAATAAAATTCAAAGAAAATTGAATCAAACCAATGACACCAACACACTCCCAATTGGTCATGTGAACTTGGCCTAATCCTTGGTTTGACCTAATTTGACCAATGGGTCAACTTGACCCAACCTAACCCAATTTGACCTAAATAGGTCAAATCAAGCCAAAATAACCAAATAAACTCCAAACCACTTGAGATTTGGGCTAACTCACTTTTGACTCATCCCAAATCTACCCAAATCAAGCCGATAGAAAAATGAAAAATTTTCCTTTAAGTTTAGGGCATCCCATGAGATAAGACACATGCACATTGGGTCATTTTCTCCCCTTAGCCACTTGACACCCATTCATAGGTCCACTTAGGCACCTATGACCATGGCTGACTTGACCCAAAGGTGGTTGGGTCAACCATTACTCATGGCGAGGTGAAATCACCTCTCCATTCCCATTGGAATACTTGAAAAGCCATAAGACACCCACTACTCCCATGGCAGACACTCTCACACCCTCCTTCACTCAAAGGAAGCCAACATGAACATGCCCAAATAAGCTCCCATGGTGACCATTTGATCAAAAAAGCCAAAATAACAATTCATGGATCCAAGGAATGAGGGGAGCATTCTCACTCAAATTCACATACTCACACTTGATTCAACCCTAGCAAGTAAGGAGAGAGATCTGAGAGCAGTTTCCATGGTTTCCTGAGCTCCCCAAAATCCCAATTTTTGGTTTTACGTAAAATCGAAATAGGGGAGGCCACCTTTGATTCCCATTTTCTCAAACCTCCACCAAAGTGCAATTAACTTTGCACAAACCTTCCTTGGAGCTGAATGAGCAAGAATGAATTATTTCCCAAGCTTTCTGATGGCTGGAGGGTGGAGCTCGATCAAGACTGATCACCTATGCCTCACGCATTGGTCTTCAAAGCAAACTAAACCAAATCAAAGCTCGTGTGGCTCTACAGGGCTTCGTTTCCGCCAAACAAATCTTCCTTGATTGTTGGAACCACCAGTGATAAGCTCTGGTGAGGTATGCCATTAAATCTAATCCTTAAATAAAAATAGGTTTGCCTTTTGTGAAAGAAAGTTCTCTGTCATGCGATTTCCACCATTAGATTTGCTTGTTGTGCTTCCCCTACGGTGTGAGATCATTTTCATCTCCATCCAAGTTCGTGAGCGATCAGAATCAAGAGACGGTAGCCATTCATCATCGCTCGGGGAGATAGATCACGCACCGTCCATCCCGCATGATCGAAATGGATGGTCCTCATCTGATCATGCGTAGAACCTCTGATTAATCCTTCGAAACCACATGTTTAATCATGCCCATCGGATCTTAGATTGAATGGTCCACAGAGTTACTGTGTATGCCTCCATCCAAGTCAGCCCTTGGATGTGACAACTTAAATAGCAAATCCCATCATGCCAAGTAGAAAGCACGCCATGTCAGCTGCTACATGGCCCAATGGGATTAAGGCTCTAAATAGGCTTAATTAATTTATTTTTAATCATGAAACTTCCTAAATTTATAACTAATTCTAGAAAAATACAAACATAGGCTCATTTTAAAGGTATTTCAGAGTAGAATCTTGGAAAATTATTATTAATTGATCTTGAATAGTGGTTTTGGCATAATTAAGATTTAACTAGAAATGTAATTAGCTTAATCACTCTCTAATTATCCATCCAATTAATCTCAAACTTTCTGTGGATGTCTAGGGGGATGACCTCTGCTTACCCTATTTTTTGGGATTTTATTAGTTGCTTAATTAGGAAATCAATTGATTAAATCTTAATCTCTTTCTTAATTTAATTAGTGATAATTAAGTAAATGAACAATAAATTAATCATTCAATTAAGCTTATTAACCTTTGTTAATGATGATGAAGTCTAGGAAAATGGATTGGGACTTCCCCTTCCAATCTTTTCTTTAAGTCTTCTCTAATCCCTCTTAAATTGTTAATTAATTAACACCCCTTAATTAATTAATTAACAAGATTAATAAAAAATCCAAATCATACCTGAACCCTAATTAACTAATTGAAAGGATGTAGGGATTGAGACTTAGGCTTCCTTCTTTGTCTCTTTCTTTAAGCCCATCTTATTTTGGTTGGTTAAGGTTAATTAAGATTTAATTAGTTAATTAATGAACTTAATTAATTCAATTAAATTTATATCTCTAATTTAACCTTAGGTAGCTTTTTGGGTGTCCAATGACCCAAAGTGAGAGGTAATAAAATTATGGTTGGCTCATATGTGTGAGAAAATTATGAAAGTAGTTAAGTTAGAGTTCTTAAGCCTAATTAACTATTAATGATGAGCCAATTGTATTAGGCCCCTTTCATTCTTTATGAGCATTGAAAATTTACTTTTCATGTGGTTTCATATCATATTGGCTCATTATTAATTAGTTAATTAACTTAAGATGATATATGTAAGGGTTAATTAACCCACTTAATTCATATCTTATCCTAATTAAAACACAAAATCAACCTAAATACTCTTCATTGAACCAAATTAACTCACACATGGGGAATGGGATTAGGATTAGGAAACCTCTTTCACATTTCCTTAATCAAGTCAAACTCAAAATGGAATAACATTAAAGAACTTTGGTTCATTTTAAATAGCCTTATTTAGTATGATTGTCTTTAGAAATTAATTAGGATGAATGAGGTCATGTGTTTATGTTCCTTTATTTCTTTCTAATCATGTTAAATGTTGTTTTCCATGTGTAATCATTCATTCATTTCTTTTAAAATTAACTAAATAAAATGGTTTCTTTTATGTCTAATTGCATGTGTTGATTTAAATTAAAAAATAGGTGTGGCTATTATTACTATTAATTCAAAAGTTATTTTCAAAAGCCATAAATCAATTATAATGGATGGAGTGATATTAATTACAAGTATCTATAAGTTTGCATTTGTTGATAATATAAGGTATGTAATATGAAGCTCTCTTTCCTTATCTTTCATGGATTCACATAGGATTTACAAATGTATAGTTCATTTGAAAAGAACATAATATTTGTCTAACTCTGTTCCTATGCATCTCCATGCTAGGACTTAGGAAGAATCCCATATCACATATATAAATCATATAGTCAAATCAAATATGACTTCTTGCATGACTTCTCATTCATGTGGTTATTTTTGTACATTCATATGTATATAAGAAAAGTGGTATATTAGTCTGGACATCCTGCATTTAAGTAGCTAAGTTATGTATCTTATACTGTAGAACAATGGCATGCATTCACTTAAAACTCTTATACATGTGTATATATGATATGACCAATGAATAAGAATCACAAATCAAATAAAATAAACACAATTTTGCATGGGTTTTCCCATTCTTATAGTTGCCTATACATTCATATGTATATAAGAAAAGTGATATATTAGTCTGGACATCCGGGGCTACGAGGCTTTAAGAAGAGGTCTTGTACCTTACGCCCTTGATGTAGAATAATGGCACCATACTCACTTAAAAGTCTTATGAATGTGAATGTGTACTTAGCTAATGAATGAGAGCCCACTTTTTCTATTAAAACACATGCATACTTCATTATTTGGAGTTGATTAAATGTGATTTAAGTTCTTTCCTTATGCTATGCATAAGAATCTAGATAGTGCTTTAAAGTAATATGACAAAATCATTCAATCAAATGAAACATTAATCATAAACACATTTACTTGCATTCATCATCAAAGTATGCCAAAATATAAATTGCATGTATAGGTATGCTTAGGATTTAATCATATGCATGATACACATGATGGAAAGAAATGAATAAACATATGTTATGTGATAGTAATTCATTCTAATTAATCTTAAAATGCATTTCTTATTGAATGAGTTTACTTAAAATAAACCTAAACTTAGGACTAATTAAAACATATAATAATCCATTCATTAAAGGAAATTGATTAATTAACTTGTTTTAGAAGTGACTTAAGGTAGGGATGAAAGAGAAATTCCCTCTCTTTCTTTTCTTTATAACACTTAGTTATTAAGTGTAGGCCATATGAAATAAAAGAAAATACTAAGTAAAATCTTCAAATCAATTAAAAATCACTTATAGAGAAATTAACCCTTTATAAATTAAATCCCTCACACTTAGCAGATTACAGCTCTAAAGCCTAGTTAGGATATACCACACAAGCTTTAATGCACACACGTTAGATTAAGTCACCACTTATAGATTAATGTTAGAACGGCACATGGATTGATGTGTGTTTGGTTTTGTGATGTATTATTTTAAGCTCGATGTGGTGTGTATGTGCATAGTCTAGATGTTAGGATTAGCCTAATCATGTTTTATCAGGATGCTTAGGGGTTGTAATAAATATAAATGCTTTTGCTATGCAGTTGTTTAGCCCTAAGCATAACCCAAATTAGACATGGGCTTGGTTACCATGTGGGTGCAAAGTCCAAATTATTCATATAACGCTTGTATGGTGTGTTTAGCTAACATTTATTTTGGTGTGTAGCTAGATTTACTTTCCTCTTTTAATGTAATTTTGCATTAGATTAGGATAAGTGTTATGGGGATTAGGATGAGCATTGGTTATAAACCAAATCTTATATACCATGTGAAGCCTTGGAGCAAGCACCTCCAAATCAAATCAAATGAGTGAAGAATGAATAATTAAGAATGAAGAATGAATACCCCCATAGTACTTATCACTCTTAATTATAATTATTCTCTTGTAATCTAGGTTGTATAAGGGTTGAGCTCGGTTATGCACATTTCTTTTTGGGTTGTATGGTGGCACCCGACCACACCGGCCCTTTATTTATTTGCGATAGCTTGATAAAATTGATTGATGTTTTGTTTAGCTTGTGAATTAGAAAAAAGCCTACCTTTTCATAGTTTATTTATTATTAGTTTTTATTATATGACTTGGATGCGATTAGGCTCTTAGGATAAAAATAAATTTTCTATCCCATTAATAACTCATAACCAAACTTTTAAAATAAATCATAATCTCATGTAAAAATCTAGGCATTACATCAAAAATAAAAATATTTAGCAACCCCTTAGCTCGATGTTGTATATTTAATATCATACATAATCATCTTATCTCACTCTTGTTAAGGGAGGGCTTCCATCTTTGCCAGATAGTAAGGGCTTAACCTTTGAGAGCCTATGATGGAAGAACACATCTTTCCCTTTTGATTTGACCCATAATCAACTGCTCATGCATTTAGGCATAAAAAATCCTATAGCTTGTGTCAAAATAAAGATTCCCAAATTAAATAAAATTTGATAAGAATTCACATTAGATTAAGTCATTATTTATACCCCTCATGCTCTAGTCTCTTAGGGAGCGGGTTCAAGCTTTTCTAAATAATAACAACCTAGCCATCTTGCAAAACCATATGACTTGCCTACATGGATTTAAAGTATAGGAGGAGTTATCTAACTGTCACTCCATGCGATAATAAGTCTAGCAGTCAGGTGGTTTACTCTCTCTTATGGAGGTAAACCATATACCTACTTTCTACTTAGATTTAGGTCATGCTTTGGCCTTCGCCATAGCTCCCTAGATTTAGGATCTGAGGTTGTTCTTTCCCTTTGGGGCTACAAGCATAAATCCTTACCTCTTAGGTATTTTCACAATCTTATATCACAGAATTATAAGTCCTAGATTTCTAATAAAATTTCAACTCCAATATATAATTCTCCTCAATTCTAAATATATAAAGCCCAACCATAAGATAGTTTGGGATGCTCACTAGGCTTCCAGGTATCATGAGCATCCCCAACTCATTTCCTTTTGGTTTCAATAATAAGTTTTTTTCTTTTGATTTATCCCATTTGATCTTCTAAACATAGCTAATTTATTGATAGTCCTATCTTTGAATTCTTTGGAGACAACAGTTACTTACTTTAATCAAGAGTATTCCTAAGGAATTCACCTTCCTTAGATGTAATTAATGGGGTTTGCCCTCATAGCAAACTTTAGAACCTGATTTAAATAAACCCTACTTTATTCATCCATGTAAAGTAGGGGAAAAATCTCTAGTACATTCGAAGAGCCATCATGCCATAGGAGTCCTTATTAGGTGATTAGGTCCATTAGAGGGTAGTGATTTCTATCTTTCAAGATAGTGTGTTATTCCTCGATGTAGTACCCGATCACCTCAATAAGTACATCATCAGATCTGTGTGGTGACTCTCCCTGCTCCCCCCCTCTATACACACACATACACATGATATCAAAAATAAACACCACACTCCACCAAACAAAGGCAGCGGATAGTTCAGAGGCACAAAGAGGAGATATGTCGCAGCCACCAAGAGTACACTTGCTATCCACATAGACTCAGAATCTAGTTCAGACGATGAGTCTTATGTGCTTAGCACACCAGCCAATTTTTCTCAGTAGTAGATCCCTTTTGAGGTGATGTTTGAGCATGACAATGATGAAGATTGGGCTCTGAAGCAAATCATAAATATATCCATGTCTGCATATGAGACAGTCATGCATCAGTTGGGAACCTTAGCTCTAACCCCACTTTTCTCAAAAAAAGTTGAGGGTTTGATAGTTAAGGAAGCCCCAAGACATCTGATGGGAAAACCCAGGTTCTTTTTAGCATCATCCTCAAGTCTGAAGTTGATGTAAAACTTGAGGATGATTCATATAAAGATTTAATACAATTATTTTGATTGGCCTTGTATTCTTAATCTAGCAAAGAAGGGATTAATCCCACATACTTGGTGTAAACACAGGTTGGATTACTTTGAAATGTTATGGGACAACCAAAGCATACATCCTCAATTAAGACTAGGATTAAGATTTGGCATAATGGGCCCAATCGATGATGATAATCATTGCCTAATCATCACTAATCGTTTGGAGGCTGATAGGTTCTTTTCAAATCATGCTAACTCATATGAGGAGGTGTGTTTAGAAGCTTCAGATGATCCAAATGACTTTGAAGTCAAAGATGCACCACCAGAGTTTGAGGAGGAAATCAAGTCAACCATCGACGAGCTCAAAAAAATCAACTTAGAATGAAGAACCCACGACATCGTTTGGTGGTACTAAAACCAATGACTTAGAAGTCTTTAAGGAGGTTCACATGGAGTTATGAAGAAATGCCCGTTTATCTCTTGACATGGCTCCACAACTAGTAATGAGCAGTCCTAACCCTATCAAGCAAGCTCCTAGATGTATGCGATTAGATTGAACATCATCATTTTGAAGTCATAAAGATCATAATGGTTTTAGAGGGAAAAAATACCCTACGGTTGGTTGTCATCCTAGTTAAGAAAATAATGGCCAAAGATATGCAATTTTAGGGATCTAAATAAGGCATGTCCAAAAGATGAATTTCTACTACCAATACCAGAACTGATGGTGGACATTACCTCATCTCATGTAGTCTTCTCTTTCATGGATGGCTCATCTAGATATAACTAAATAAAGATGGCCCCTGAAGATGGAAGAAACACTACATTTCGAACCCCGATTAGAATATTTTGCTATAGGGTCATGCCTTTCGGCCTTAAAAATGCTATACCAACGGCCATGACTTGGATCTTCAATGAACTCATTCATCATCAATGTATTGATGATCTTGTAGTCAAAAGTAAAGAAAAGGAAGACCACCTCTTTGATTTGAGAGTAGTTTTCGAACGGTTAAGGAAATTTAACCTTAAGATGAATCCCAGGAAGTGTACATTTAGAGTAGTTTCAGAGAAATTCCTTGGGTTTGTTATCCGACATCGTGAAATAGAAATTGATCCAGAGAAAATCAAGGTGATATTAGAAATGCCACCCCATAAAAGTCTAACTCAACTCAGATCATTTTAAGGGTGGTTGTCGTATCAAAGATGCTTCATTCTAATCTATCGGGAAGATGCCAACCATTTTTAGCACTTGTAGAAAAGGATGCCAAGTTCAAGTGGGATGATAAGTGTCAACATGCCTTCGAAGACATCGAGTACTACTTGATGATGCCACCAGTTCTACCAGCCCCTATCTCGGACAAGCCACTCATCCTCTACACTACTACATTAGATGATTCCCTTGGTGCTTTATTGGCTCAAACCAATGACGAAGGAAAAGAAAATGCACTCTACTATCTCAATAGTAATCTAATCCCTGCTGAGACAAATTACCCACCCATTGAAAAGCACTGCCTAGCTTTTATCTTTGCATCCCAAAAGCTACGGCATTACATGCTTTCTCATAAGGTGAACTTTATCTCCAAGATCAATCCACTGTAATATCTCATGATGCGGTCGATGCTGTCCAGAAAGTTGGCACATTGGTCAATGTTTTTATCGTAGTTTGACATCACTTTCGTACCTCTCCGTGGTGGGGCACTAGTAGATTTCGAAAGACACCATTTCTTGACTCCCTCTTAGTGATGACCTCCCGATTAACAAATCATGAACTTAGGGGACATTAGCATTCACCGCTGGGAGATGTTATGGTGTGGCTTCCTTTAAAAAGGGAGAAGAACCACTCTACTCTAAAATATAGGGTAGGAATAATTCTCTAACTGCACTGATGTAATGAGATTCTCATATCATCTCAATCCATGCACCAACAACCAAACTAAATATGAGGCTCTATTGCTCTAGTTAGCTCGCCATACATCCAGTATCAACATCTTCAAGGACTCTTAATTAGTTATCAACTAAATTATTAGGTCTTACAAAGTTCTAAAGCCTAAGCTCCATCATTACCACAAGTATATTATGGAGTTGTTGGCCTGAATCCTAGAGGTTACCATCGATAAGATTCCTCAAGGAGAGAATGTAGTAGCAAATCTGTTAGCTAAGCTTGCCGAAGATTTAGCATGTCCAGAAGATGAGTCCATACTAATAAGGGTCCAAAATAGACAAGTCTTATCCCTTATTGATGCTAAACTCGTCGAGATACTCTCTCTTGAAGGGGAGGTTACCATTGCCAAAAAAGATGAGGGTTCAGATTAGAGGCAACCATTCATGGATTATCTAAATATAAGCAAACTACCTCAGGAGAATTCACTAGCACATCAGCTGAAGCAAAGAGCCCTTTCCTATGCTCTCGTAGATAGCACCTTGTACCGGTGGTCCTTCGATCATATGTGGTCAAGTTGTTTGGATAAGCACAAAGCCCTTAGGGTCACGACTGAGGTACACTCAATTTTATGTGGAGTGCATCAATCTAGTCTAGAGATGAAAGCCAAGATCAAGAGACTAGGATATTACTGGCCTTTGATGATCGCAGACTGCATGGACGTAGCTAGGAGATGCCACCATTGTCAGGTGCATAGTATGGTCCTACACCAACCACCCAATATTCTACATCCTACATTAGCCTCATGGTCGTTTGAGTGTTGGGGTACCGACATAGTGGGTCTGATCGATCCTCCTTCTTCCAAGGGTCATCGATTCATTCTAGCTATCACCGACTTCTTTTCCAAGTGGGCGAAGGCAATCCCACTCAGAGAGGTCACAGCTCAACAAGTGCTCCAATTTTTGAATAACCATATCGTATATAGGTTCTGGGTGCCTCGATGAATTATATCGATAATGGTATTGCATTCAAGAGCACTAAAATAAATAGCTTTTCTCGGAGACACAACATAGATTGGAGATATTCTACCACATATTACCAAAGGGAAAATGGCTTGGCAGAATCCTTCAACAAAACTCTTATCCAAATATTAAAGAAGACACTCAACGAGAACAAGCGATAGTGGCATGAACAGTTAGTTGAAGCCCTGCGGGCTTATCACACCACTTATAGAACTCCAACTCAATCTATCCCTTTCTTCTTAGTGTATAGGTCTGAAGCAGTTCTACCATTAGAAGTCCAACTCCCATCATTAAGGATAGTTATGTGTAGTAAGGTTACCATGGAGTAGAATGTCAAGTTTTGGCTAGAAGAGCTCGAAGGTTTAGAGGAGAGACAACTCCAGGCATGCTAGAATCTCAAGTTATATAAAGATAAGATGAGTCAAGCTGATAATAAGTTGGTCTATCTTGGAGATTTTTAAGTAGGAGAGCTTATTTTAGTTCTAAGGAGACCAATTGTTGCCCGTTGAAAGATGGAAGGCAAGTTTGAACCCACTTGGAAAGACCCTTTTGCCATAGAGAAGGCTACCAATGAGGATCTTATCATCTTATAAATTATAAGGGAGAGCACCCATTACTTCCAATCAATGGGCTTTACCTAAATAAATACTATCCATAAATCTTTTCTGAAAATAATTATCAATAAAACTTCATCTCATCTCAAATATCATCCCTTCACGTGTTGAGAAATATCTTTGCTTGTGAATCTGCCATGATGTGTTTAGGGTAGGCGTAAGGAACCCAAGCGGCATTCTATCCTTTAGTAACACACCACCAACATAAACTACACACAATCACATATACAAACACATATCTTTTATCTTGAACTATTTTGATGTGGGATAAAGCCCCCTGTGGCACTCACTCCTTAGCTGCTCTAGGTCGAGCTGACATGCTATCTTGCTAGTGTGTCTCCCCAGTGATTACTTATCTGGAGGATGTAATTATACAAGCTTTCTTCCAAACTTGATCATTACAAACCAACCTAGTTTGGTAGCACTACGCATGATAAGCTACCTTTTGAATTCATTTAAGAGGATATAAGTCTACGCGCTTTCTTATTAAACTAGCCATCATGCAGTGACTGGGTTGAGTACATTTAAGGCTTAGGATAAGTTCTCCAGTGGCTCCTTTCCTCCTGATTACTTTAAGTTTGGGTCCACACGGGACCCCTCTCACCCTGTAAGGTGGAGTGTTTAAAGTAAAAAGCCTCAACTGAAACCTATGATAATTAATTTAATAAGAATGTAGATTATATCCTCTTAATGAATTAACATAAAACAAATAAGCTACCAAAACTCTCTTGGTAATGTTTGAAGAAAGTTTGTATCATATCCTCAATGTATTACTAAAGACACTATAGCATGTCTCATTTAGAAAAGATATCTATTTATCCCACATCAAAATAGTTTGAGATAAAAGATATGTATTTGTTTTATATGTGATTGTGTGTAGTTTATGTTGAGAAATATCTTTGCTTGTGAATCTGCCATGATGTGTTTAGGGTAGGCGTAAGGAACCCAAGCGGCATTCTATCCTTTAGTAACACACCACCAACATAAACTACACACAATCACATATAAAATAAACACATATCTTTTATCTCAAACTATTTTGATGTGGGATAAAGCCCCCTGTGGCACTCACTCCTTAGCTGCTCTAGGTTGAGCTGACATGCTACCTTGCTAGTGTGTCTCTCCAGTGGTTACTTATCTGAAGAATGTAATTATACAAGCTTTCTTTCAAACTTGATCATTGCAAACCAACGAGCGCCTTGTTAGTTTGGTAGGCCTTACTATGCAGCCGATAAGCTACCTTATGTTGAATTTGTTTAAGAGGATATAAGTCTATGCGCTTTCTTATTAAACTAACCATCATGCAGTGACTGGGTTGAGTATATTTAAGGCTTAGGATAAGTCCCGGGCTCCTTTTCTCGACATTTTAATTTCGGGTCCGCCTTACACGGACCCCTCCCACCCCCGCTTAGTAGTCTCCCTAGGGTTGGATAGCATCTGTCCCACTGATGATAGACTATCCCGGGGTGATCATTTTCATCTGTGAGGATGTAAGTCTATAAGCCTTCTTCTTAGATTGATCATCACAAACTGATGGGAACCTTAGGTTGGTTGATTATTGTGATGCTGACAGTGACTTAAGCAGATGTAAGTCTACAAGCTTTCTCCCAAAGTTAACAGATAGTATATTTAATTCTGTGGTCTAAATAGATCCCCTATTGACACCTCCACTGTGGGCACACTATTTAGATCATATCCTTAGCGACCCCATTTAGACACTACTTGGGTTACTCTTGGATTGGACATTCCCCCTTTCCTAGTAGCCACCCCTATGGTTAGAATTGTGGATGGATATGATTCTCCTTGGTCCAAATAAGTCCAGATGGAGGTGATATAAGCTCCTTCTCAGTGCAGTCCCTCGTACACCAACAGGGTCCACGTAAACATATATACAAAATATATATTTTTGTTTGTGGATTAGGAGGAAACCCCCAGCGGTACCTTTTCTCAAGCAAGAATCCTATCTTGGCGGTCAAAAAACTCCCATAGGAATCACCGCTACTTTGAGTTAAGATAAGTCCCCTACTGTCAAGAATCTTTTGTCGGTTTGACTTGTTGTGTCACCAACAAGCCACCCCGGTGATCATCCTTACTTTGGAAGATATAAGTCTATCACGCATTCTCTCTAGCACGACCGTTGCACATGTACTGTAAACCTTAGGTCGAGTTTAATTTGTTGTGTTATCAATCGATCACTTTAGTGGTTCCTTATTTAGGAAGATGTAAGTATACAAGATTTCTCCCTGACTTGACCATTGCACACCGAAAGGCACCCCTTAGGTTGGTTAGCTCTACCCCATGGCCGGTAGACTATCCCTTTCAATTTATAAATTTAAGATAGGATAAGGCTGATATATCCCCTTCTTGGTGGATCCATCACACTCCGGTAGGGTCCATCTAAAATGAAATTAATTTTGATTATTTTTTGAGTCTATATAAGTCCATGGTGGCATTCGCTCAATAGTCGCCTTAGGTCGGGTTTGATTTATTGTGCTACCAGCAGATCACCCCAGAGGTTCCTTGTTTAAGAGGATGTAAGTATACAAGATTTCTTCCTAACTTGACCATTGCACACTGAAAGGCAACCCTTAGGTTAGATAGTCCTACCTGATGGTCGGTAGACTATCCCTTTCGATTTGAAAATCTGAGATAGGACAAGGCGAATATAGCCCCTTTTTAGTGGATCCATCACACACTAATAAGATCCATTTTATTAAATCCATAATCCTTCCCCAGCTTTAGTTCAGTAAATTTGAGATAGGTCTAGGCTAATATAAGCTCCTTCTCAGTATGATCCATCACAAACCAACAAAATCCATCAAAATAAATCTAAAAATGAAATTAATATTGACTATCTTTAAGTTGATCTAAGTCCCCCAACAACATTCACTCAATAGTCAACCCTAGTTTGGTTTCAATCTGTTACTTTGTCAATAGATTACCCCATCAACTGGTCCCTACTTTGGAGGATGTAAGTGTACTACGCTTTCCTAAATCAGATACCAAAAGGCATCCCTTTGGTCGATAGTCCTATTATGTGTTTAGTAGACTACCCTTTGGATTGGTAATGGTTTAGGCCTCCATGGCTCTAAAGTCCCATCACAAACCAACAGGGTTCATCTCAAAAATCCAAATCTAAAAATTGAAACAAATTCAACTCTCTTCCCCAACGGGACTCGATTAAATAAATCAAATCCCTAGAGAGACTCAAATCAAATCAAATCTCTCATCGCCTTTGGATGACTTGAACCTGCTTCCCTAGTGTAAGGTTCACATACTCTATCCCTAGTGGATCCTCCTTCCCTCTTATGTCCTTGACATAAGTAGAGCCACATTGTAAGTTCTGATTCCTTCTACACCTGGGTTAGGAGTAGATTGCCTCTTAGTGCTTGTGATTGTTCGTTGTTGATCATTTCAACACAATACGTGTGTTCCTTGTCAGTCACACCACACCTATTGGGCGTCCTTTATTAACCTCATTTTTAGGATGAGCTCTCAACCCCTCCATCTTAGACATAGGACTTCTCTTAGATCTTAAGGGATCCTTAGTCTTAAGACACATCTAGCGATTAAGTGGACACTCAACCTAACCCAAGAGACTTAGAAGAGTTAGCCATAAGAGTAGGTCATGCCTTAGGGGTGTTAGGAAAATCTGTCTACCCTATAGTTTGAACCACTTTCCTTACTTCCTTCCTTCAAGTCAAACTCCAGATCAAATCAACATGAAACCTAAATCAATTTTAGCCTAATTTATTTTCTCCAAACTCAAATCAATGCCATTGGATTGAAACCCATGATTGAAATTCATGATTGAAACCCATGATTGAAATTCCAAATTCAAAATATTTCCTATGTCCTTAATTTCCCTCCTAAGGACTTAGCCTAAAAATCATATTCAAATCAATTCAAATTCATGAATTTTCCCATAACCCATTTATATTCACATATATAAATGAAATATAAATTCAAATCAAATTCCAAGTTGAAATTCCAAATTCCAAATCCTGCCTAAGTCCTTTGATTTCCCTTCAAGGACTTGGCCTAAAAATCATCTTCAAATCAATTAAATTCATGAAATTTTCTCATAACTCATTTATATTCACATATATAAATGAAATATAAATTCAAATCAATCAAATCAAATACAAAATTCAAATTCCTAATTCAAAATCTTTCTTAAGTCCTTAATCCTCTCTTAAGGACTTAGCCTAAAAATCATCTTCAAATCAATTCAAAGTCATAAATTGTCTCACAACTCATTTATATTCACATATATAAATGAAATATAAATTCAAATCAATCAAAATAAATCCAAAATTCAAGATCAATTCTCAAATCTTTCCTAAGTCACCTTGATTTTCTCTTAAGGACTTAGCCTAGATCATGTTCAAATCACTTCAAACTCATGAAATTTTCTCATGACCCATTTTTATTCACATATATAAATGAAATATAAACTCAAACAACCATAAACAACTCTAAAAATCAAACTCAAATTCAATCAAAATCCAACCTAAGCCTTTTGAAGTTAAATTCTTGAATTTAGCCAAATCAACTTCAAATCAAGCCAATCTCTTGATTTTCCTTCATTATTCAATCAATCCTTCAATCATGAATCCAAATATAAATACAAACTTCAATCACTTAACCAAAATTCATCTAAAAAGTCAAGCCAAAATCCATTTCATGTTCACCCTTTGAACTCGAAATTATCAAATGAATCAGAACCTATTTGACTTCAAATCACTTGCAAATGGATTTTTATTTCAATCATAAGTCCATATGTGAGTTCAATCAAACTCAAATCAAGCTTTGACCAAGTCATTTGACCACTTAGGCTCACTTGACCCAAAAAGACCTAAAGTACCCTTATGAGCCAAATTCTAATCCTAACCAAATTGGATTGAATCAAACTCACCTAAGCCTCTCATCATGCTCAATAATCATCATGAGATGATCAATCACTCAAATTAGATCAAACCAAGTCAAACCTAAGGGTTGACCAAGTCAACACTTAGCCAAAATGAAACCCAACATAGCCAAAATCCACCAAATGATTGACCAATGATCTAAGTTCATTCATGATCAATGTTTGAACTTGACCAAGTCAACATTTGAGCCTAACCTACTTGATGGCCACTTGACCCAAGTTGACCCAACTTGACCTAAAAGTCAAAATGTGTCAAAACTTGATCTAAGCCAAATTGTTTGAAACCAATGGGTCAAGTTAATTCTAAATCACTTGTTAAACTTGACCAAAGCCTCAATTGGCCAACTAGACCTAACCTAGCCCAATTGACCTTGAACCCAACATGACCTAAAGGGTCATATTAAGCCAAATTCAAACTTAACCAAAATTGATTGGAAACAAAGATATCAATCCACTTCATATGACCAACCAAACCTAAACCTACCCATGACCTAGCTCAAATAGCTCAAATGGGTCAAATTGGTCAACTTGACCCATTTGACCTAAATGAAGTCATATGAACCAAATTCAAACCTAAAACAAATTGAATCAAACCAAAGGCCCCAAAATATTTCAAATGGTCATATGAATTTGACCCAACCCTTGGTTTGACCCAATTTGGCCACTTGGTCAACTTGACCCAACTTGACTCATTTTGACCTAAATCATGAGCCAAATCACATCAAACCAACTCCAAATTCAATGAAACTTGGCCAAACCTATTTTCTCATCATAACAAATATACCCAAATTGAAATCTAGGTCAAATGACCATTTTACCCCTAGGCCATAGGGTAAAGTTTGGCTAATTTCACTTATAATTTGGTCAAATCCTCTTCATACCCACTTGGCACCCTCTTAGTGGATCAAGTGAACACTAGAGAGGGTGGTGCACCCAACCCAATGGGTTTGGGCCAGCCCAACCTAACCAAATGACCAAACTGACCACTCCCCTTGAAATGGCCACATGGGAATCATGCCTCCACTTGTTTTGAGCACATGGGGAGTTCACCATTCCACTCCTCTGGCCAAATTGAACTCAATGACTCATCTAACAGCCTAACAAACTCACTAAGTCAAGGTAATTTATCCAAAATGACATGGCAAGCATCGGCCCTCCGATTGCTAAAGGAGAGATATATTCCCCCTAATTCATTTCAAACTTGACATTACTCAATTCTATTGAACTTTGGAAAGCCAGAGAAGCAATTCCTCAGCCTCTCCAAGCTTCCTAGAGTGATTTCAAAACTTCATTTCTCAGTTTTCAGAGCTTGAAAATAGGGGACCTACATTGAAGAGCCAACTCACTCCACACTCAAAACTGGTGCAATTCCTTTTGCGTACTCCCTCAATGACCTCAATCGAGCTCACCCAAACTCTTTCCTATGTTCCTAAAGCAAGGGAGGAGCCATTTTGATCAAGACCAAGCTCAAGGCAAAGGGGGGTTGGTCCATAGAACCATCCACTCAACCTCAAGAGCTCAAATCTTTAGCAAAGCTTCGTCTCAACCAGATGAAGCTTCTCCAAGGAATCGAGCTCCGGTGAGGTTAGCCATTTTTTGAGCTTAATCTAGCTATGGTTTTGAGCTTTGTGAAGTGAGTGTTAATCCAATAACATCTTAGCTATTAGATGTGATCTACATTGCATGTTGATGGTGTGCATTGAGTTTCATCCCAATCCAAGCTCAATCGAGCTCAGATCATGGCTTCAAACATGGACGGTGTCCATGGCTCAAAGAGAGCGGCAGGGATGGATCTCTGGCCATCCATCTGTGCATTTTGGATGGGCAGCCAAGATTAAAATGTGTAATATATATTATTATCCTTTAGATCTGCGGCTTTAATCTCGGCGTCCGATCCGATCGAGGTTGAAAATGCGGCGCCACCGCCGCGATGCTACAATGTGACGGGTTAAATACCTAATCCCATCATGCCACGTGTAAAGCGCATGTCGTGTCAGCGACACACGTGGCACCGATGGGATTAATAATATAATTAGGGATTTAATAAATTCTAATTAATCACCAAACCTTATAAAATCCATATCTAAGTGTAGAAAAATTAGAAAAATATAAAATAAATTGCATATGAAAGATAATTGAACATAAAAGATTCTAAAAATTAATTTCAATGGATTTTGAATAGTATTTTGCTTTGAATTTGGGTTTTATTAGGCATGTTAATTTACTAATTACCTTTTAATTATTCCTCTGATTAATCCCAAACCTTTTGTGCTTAATTAGTGGGATGATTCCTACCTCCCCTAATTTTC
This sequence comes from Cymbidium sinense, assembly GCA_021442155.1. Classification (NCBI taxonomy): domain Eukaryota; kingdom Viridiplantae; phylum Streptophyta; class Magnoliopsida; order Asparagales; family Orchidaceae; genus Cymbidium; species Cymbidium sinense. The sequence goes on from CM038218.1 coordinate 48,350,580, forward strand.
TTGGGATTTATTGGTGGCTTAATTAGGGGAATTACTAGTTCATTCCTTAATTTCTCCATTAATGTAATTAAGCTTAATTAAGAGTATAATTAGTGGTTTAACTCTCTGATTGAGTCAATTAAGTTTTGAATAAGTGAATGTGAGATTTAGGGAATAATTTTGGGATAATTTTTTTGAGATATTCCCGAAACCCCATTTTCTTCCTTAATCTATTCTTAATTAAGGGTTAATTAACTAATTACCCCTTAATTAATTTCATAAAATTCTAAAACCTTTGAGAACTTAACTAATTTATCTTGGATAGATTCTTAAGTGTAAGAGTCTAAGTACATTAAGGAAATCAAAATCCAACTCATATGTGTGAGATGGGTTATGAAATTACTTAAGTTAAACCCCTTAGTTTAATTAATCATTAATCATGAGCCAAATTGCATTATGCATTTTCTTCCTAGGTGCATTACAAATTTAAATTCCTTGTGAGGTTTTATGTCATCTTATTGGCACAAGATTATTTGGTTAAATATGCTAAGGTGGTATAGGTAGGGGTAATTAATACACTTAATTCGTACCTTAACCTAACCAAAATATAAAATGGATCTAATCATTTAAAAATTAAACTTAAATATCATGCACATATGAGAATGGGTTAAGAATAGCAAACTCACCTCATATTTTTCAAATTAAATCAAACTCAAAATAAAACCAAACCTTCTTTAAAAATAATTTGATTTTCTTTGAGCTTTCTTATTTCATTAGATTGTCTTCAGGAATTAATCGATGCATTGACATGCATATCAAGGTTGACAAGCTGCGGCGTTACCCATACGACCTCCGTTCATGAAATTGATCACACCGTTTGTGTTGAAATGTCAAAAACTATCAAATGGGACTATTCATACTCAATTCAGATGAGTCTGTGTGAATGTCGAGCGATTGGAAGCGGCAATGTGCAATTTGAACTGAAATCAATCCGATTTGGCGCTGACTTGAACCAAATGGACTCCGTTCGCAAAACAGACTATGCCGTTGCCTTTGAAATATCAGAGTAACCTATAATTCATATCTAATTTACTTATGTTTGGATATAATCACAAAATGTACAAATTATAATTTATTTAATATATAAAAAAACCCTACATATATATATATATATATATATATATATCTACTTATACCTAGCTCTAAGGAGACACAACCCTAAGCCCTCACTCAACTCCGCACATTGATTCCTCTCGGTTTGAACTCCCAACAGCCTTTGACTCTCCTATTCCGCTATGGGATCCGAAAATTCACCACATACCTCTTTCAAAAAAGAAAAGAATTGTTTAAGTGTCAGTGATAATTTCAGAAGGCAGATGAATAGTAGATAAGACACTACCCAAAGATTTTGTTCTCATTTGGTGAGAACTTTTTATATCTGGTTATAAGTTTCCTATAGGAGCAAGCCCCTATAGTTAATTACCCCTCCCAATACTGAGAGAGCACTTTTGGTTAAGGCTAGTCAATGAATCGTTAAAGAACGAGTATATAATTGTAGTGAGTGGAGTTTAGAACTTATGAAATTTATTATTTTAACTTAAAAATTTTTGTTGGGGAAATGATGACGCGCCCGATCTAGATCCCATGGTTCCATCATCCGGTGTGATCCCCGTCCACTTAGTCGGTGGTCGACCCAACCGTAGAAGGATCCTTGTCAGCAACACATGGGTTACGTTGTCCAAGGTGTCCTTGTTGACCTGGGGTGGAGTTTGTCTAAGGGGATAAATATAAGTCAACCTTAGCTAACATAGGGTTTTTTGCCCAACCAAATACATTCTATATTTTACAGTTCAAAGAGCAAAGCCATTGGGGAACATACGGGCTGCGGTCGTGACCATAATTTAGTGGTGCCATATCGCGAACCACCCTTCGAGGGCTTAGGTGTAACGCCATTTATGTGTGGTACCATATCAGCAAAACCATGCGGATGAGGACAGACCACGCCCGTCCTTGCTTTAGGAATATTTGAGTGTGAAGATAGTTATGCATTTGATTTGACATTGGCTCTTTGTGAGCAAAAGTTTTCTTAATTTGTCACCCGAAGACAAACAATTGTGGTGGGGTGGATTTATTTTATTTATTTATTTAGTTTTAATTTAAATAATTAATTTCATTTTATTTATTTATTTATATTTTATTATTTTCTTTGAATTTTGATCATTTTATGATTGATTTAGATTTGAATATATGATCATTTATCATTGAAATTTTAATTATAATTACCCTTCTCGATCCTAGGGTTAATATCAATTGATAGACCTTATCTACTCTGTCCGGTTTTCTATAGAGGATCGGGTCTGAATTCATTATCTCAAGAAGTATAATCCTTCAAAACCTTGTCCACTCTAGCTTGAACATAGAGGATCGAGTTTGAGACTTTTCTTCTTGAGGGTTTGGATTTCAGAAGCTATGTGAGTTGATTCATATCTTGTATTATATGACAGAATTAGCTTCTCAGATAATATTCATTTGAAATTCTTATAATATCATATTTTTAGGTTTTGTTAGCTCGGACCCGGTCCGAAGACCAAACTGGGATGTATAACATCTGTTCTTTGGTATTTGACATGATGATTACTTCAACATACATACAAGTATCTATTCTTTTAAAAATTTGTATGTACATGTAAATGTCAAGTTGAAATGTAGGTGTCAATTTGCAAGTTTAGTTCTTGATGCGATATTTTTGGGTTTTGTTAACCCGGACCCGGTCCTAAGACCAAACCGGGATGTGTAGCATATGTCCTTTTGTATTTGACTTAGTAATTACTTCAACATGCATGTAAGTATCTATTCTTTTGAAAATTTTTCATAGACATTAAGATGTCTAAGTTAAAGTTTATATGTCAAATTTTGATTTTTGAGTTTTGTTAACCCGGACCCAGTCTGAAGACCAAACCGGGAAGATAGATCCTATCAACTCTGACCATCTTCTTGCAGAGGATCAGATTTAGATTAATTATTTCAAGATCTATCGTTCTCCAAATTTGTCAACTCTAGATTATACTCAGAGGCTCGGGTTTGAGACTTTTCTTCTTATGACCTTGAATTTGAGAGGATACATTAACAATGATGCTGATAGATTTATCTTTAGTCATTTTGTGATAGAATTAACTTCTAAGATTTACAATAGCATCATTAGATTTTTAGATTTTGTTAACCCGGACTTGGTCCTAAGACCAAACCGGGATGTGTAACATCTGTTCTTTATATTTGACTTAGTAATTACTCCAACATGCATACGGATATCTATTCTTTGGGAATTATATGGACATTTGAATGTCTAAGTTGGAGTTTATATGTCAAATTTTGATTTTTTTTAGGTTTTGTTAACGGACCGTCCAAGACCAAACCGATAGATAGACCACTCGACTCATTTTTTTGGTAGAGGATCGGATCTAGATTAATTATTTCAAGATCTATCGTTCTCCAAACCTTGTCAACTCTAGATTATACTTAGAGGATTGGGTTTGAGACTTTTCTTCTTATGACCTTGAATTTGAGAGGATACATTAACAATGATGCCAATAAATTTATCTTTAGTCATTTCATAACAAAATTAACTTCTAAGATTTACAATAGCATCATTAGATTTTGTTAACTTGGACCCTGTCCTAAGACCAAACCTGGATGTGTAGCATCTGTTATTTGTTTCATATCTAACTTGCACATGTCCCTAAGGTTTGGACATTTCAACATACATACGAGTATCTATTCTTTTCTTCCTTCTTTTTTTTAATGTTGTATGGACTTTGAGGTGTCAAGTCAAAATGTAGGCTCAATTTGCAAGTCTAGGTTTTGATATGACATTTTTAGGTTTTGTTAACCCAGACCCGGTCCGAAGACCAAACCGGGATATATATGTTCTTTCATTTCATTTGATTGCTTGCATATGTCTATTTAAGTATTTAAGCTATTGAATACTTCAACATGTATACAAGTATTTGTTTCTTTTTAAAATATTGTATGGACATTGAAATGTCTAAGTTAAAGTTTTGATGTTTGACATTGCATAGATGTCGAATTATAAGCATAAGATTTGATACCTAACATTGTAAATCAGATATAGATCTATTCTGTCAAATATGAATTTGACCATTTCAAATATTTATCATAGATCAAATAGAAGTCTGTTCTATAAGACTATAAGACATGAGTTGACTCTTTCAACTATTTGTCATGAGTCAAGTATAGATTTATCTATAAGATATGCATTGAATCTTTTATTTACTTGCATGTCTCAAGTGAGAGTTTGTTCTTATAAGAATGTGAATGCACATTGCAAACTAAGTGATTGTCTGTTCTAAATGATATATGATTGGTTCTTTCAACCACTTATCATAGATCAAGCATGTATCTGTTCTTTAACAAATCAAGCATGCATTTTATAGAGTATGAATTTGATTCTTTCAAGTATTTGCATAAATCAAATGGTTAAGCAAAAAGAACATTGCTTCATAAAGTCATAGATTTCATTTAACTTTCATATTAAAGACATTCAAATTGAATAGAATGAGATAACACTTTGAATATGCACGCTGAATTATTTCACTTAAGCATTTTATCATGAAGCCCTTGCCATTTGTTTCCCTAAATGACATATGACATGCACTTGTACCTTTCCATGCATTGAGTGTCACATTTTCATTTCTCACCCATTCATATGGCATAATCACCACTTAGGCAAAATGAATTAGAACTTTAAATAAGTAATTATCATTTGCTATGAAGATTCAGGTAACAACTAAGTTAAGCATAGGTAAGCATACTGTAATTATCATATAGTATGATGAATGAGCTAAGCATAAATAATCATATGCATGTACCTTCCTTCTTCAAACACTTAGACATTTCACATATTTATTTATCAAAATTTTGCGACCTCCGTCATCCCCATAGGGGCTGAGGGACTAGGTCTTCCGACCATGCCAAGAAAGGCGTGCATGGTAGGTGTCATGAGACACCTCGGCCGAAAATTTATTTGCCCACCATGCCAAGAAAGGCGTGCATGGGTTGCACATCATAGCATTTCCTTGTCACATTGGAACAACGTGAGCAAGTACTTATATCATAACAAGTTTCCCTGCCACGTTGGAATAACATGAACAGGTACTTATAGCAGCAGAACAACGTGGATGGTACTTATCACGTTTCTCCGCATTGGAACAATGTGAAGCGTACTTATCGCAAACATATTTTGCGTTGGAACGTGAATAGGTACTTATGGGACAAAGTAATTTAACAAATTTACATTCACATGTGCATAAAATATAACTGATACCCCCTTGCTATAGCATCAGTTTCATCACCATTTCACCTAAATTTTGCATTTGGAATACTCAAATAGCAAGTTGTAACATAAGCTTTTAATTGCATGTAAGCACCTCTCCATAAATTTCCAGCATGCTAAGAATCACAAAATCCATAAATTTTTCACATACTCTAGGATTAAGCCAAAATCCCTTTCTTTTTATTATCTCCTTTTTTTATAAAATTTTGGCGACCTCGGCGTCATCCCCATGGGGCTACTTGGACAGCCTTCCCCGCCAAAGGCGTGCATGGTAGGTGTCGTAGACTGCCTATTTTGCCCACCAAGAAGGTGTGCATGTGTTGCGTAACCACATGCATTTCCTTGCCACGTTGGAACAATGTGAACAAGTACTTATCATAATTTCGCCATGTTGGAACAACATGACACTTATAGCGACATATTCCTTCCCACGCGTTGGAACAACGTGAACAGGTACTTATTATAAGTTTCCCCGCGGCATTGGAATAATGTGAACGGGTACTTATCGCAAACATATTTCCCTGCCATGTTGGAACAATGTGAACATGTACTTATTACAAGTTTCCCTGCCGCATTGGAACAATGTGAATGGGTACTTATCGCAAGCATATTTCCCCGCCACGTTGGAACAACATGAACAGGTACTTATCAAAAATTTCCCCGCCACATTGGAACAATGTGAACGGATACTTATTGCAAGCATATTTCTCTGCCACATTGGAATAACGTGAACAGGTACTTAACACAAGTTTCCTCGCCACATTGGAACAATGTGAACGGGTACTTATAGCATAGAGCTAAATTTACATTCACATGTATATAAAATTAAAGTATAATTGATACCCCATTGTCATAACATCATTTTCATCATCATTTCACCTGAATTTTGCATTTGACATATGCAATAACAAGCTATAACATAAGCTTTTAATTACATGTAAGCACCTTTCTAAATCTGAAATTTCATATTTCAGATTCATATTTCATTCGCCTACTAAAAAGATATCAAGTGATAAAAATAGGCAAGTATGCAGGTAGGGACTAAGCTCAAGAGCCAATCATTCCCTTCAGCCTCTCCTTCTTTAGCAACTAATGCAAGGAAGTAACATGCTAAGCTCATATATATATATAAAGAAACTTCGATTGAGCTAAAACAATCGCTTGTAAAATATTCAAGCAAACTTCAACCCTCATAGGACAAGAAACCATATTAACTTGGATATCATATAAAAAGAGTTTCAGATTTTGCAAAACATGGGATTTGTAAGTGTGATAGCTCCTTTGAGATTTTCAACTCTAGCTTTACTAGGAAAGATCACTAGAATAACCTTTCCTCGTAGGAAAGGCAAAATGAGGAGAAACAAGATAACAAACAAAACGACAAAGCGACTTATATGCGTGAAGCTCTAAGTCATTGTTAAATGTTGTAAAAAAAATACAATCATGTGATAAAGTGCAATTCCAAAAGAGCTAAACGAAGGAACATTGACCAAAGAGCCAAGATATTCAAATATATGCCAAGTTATTCCAAGCATGCACGATCCCTCATGGGTTGCATCCAACAAGGAAGGACGGACGAGGAAATGAGGAAGCAAGGAGAATGAGCTCCTCTCAACTTTAATTTCAGCAAAGTGAAAGCTTGTAGCATAAATCAAACATCTTAATTTCATACTTTTGCAAATCCAGAAAAGAAATCCGACGAAAATGGAAAGAAACCCCTTCATATATATTCATAGAACACAAATGGAAACAAAAAGGGATATTCATTTATGTCATCAACAAGTAGAGCCATTTTCACATCTCTGTCCAACTCAATGTCGTGTGCAAACCAAAAGTTGGAAGAAAAAGCTATAGCGATTACAACCAAGTATAACTACATCCTTTCTCAAAAGACCGACTTCTGAGATGGGCAACAAAGAGATCTTAAAAGCATACAACCAAAGCAATAGATTTCAGCAATCCAAAAGCAATTCAAAATCAGCATGAAATCATTATAGACTCATCACTTCCTTTAGGTAAAACCTAGATAACCCGCAAAGCAAGAAAGGAAGAGGTTAAATAGAAACAACACGGAACTTATTGCAGGAAAGGAAGAGGAAGAGTTCGATTGGCTTGGTCGATCCACACTCGGCTCAGCTCACGAAGGAGAGGGCCGAGAGGAGAAAATCGCATGAGGAGTCTTGATCGAGAAGGAAATGAGAAGGAGTTTTGCGTGAGAGGGAGGATCGTGCATCAAAACAAAAAGAGAGGAGCCGATCCTGAAGGGAATCACACGAGCTTGAGAAACCTGAAATGAGAGAGGGGAGAGTCGAATGAAGACAATACCGTGAATGAGGTCAGCGAAGGAGATAGTGTGAGGGAGAGCCTATTCCTTTCGGCCTTCTGATTGGCTGCCTAAATGGCATCCAATAGGAGATAATACTCATTGGTGGCTTGATTTATAATAGGGATTAGAGGGGTTTAAGGGATTAAGCAGCCATTAGTTAATCTAATTACAAATTAATATTATTTCACGTCAAATTTCATAAATTTATTTCGTGTAACAAACCCTAACAATATGGGTGTTAATTTTAGTTATTTCTATTGTGCCGAACGCAATGACACGATCGATTTTGCGATCGAAGGTCATTTAAACAATGTCGATGATGGTTAAAGTGAAATTAGATTCAAATTGTGCGACATCACGCTCAAATTGATCGTTCCTTTTGATAGAATTCGATGTTTCGGTGACAACAACATAATCAATTTTATGAATGGAGGTCTTTTAGACGTCATCAAGGCTTCTTGACTTTGATATGAGTATAATTTCATTAAAAATTGATTTTAATTATTTGATCGATCATTAATTGATTTGATATTTATCATTTAATTAAATTTAATATTTTTGATGCATTACGAAGCTGAATTTTTAAATTGTAGCAAATTAGATCGATCTTGATCATGATTAGGGGGGTTTTAAACTCTATGTCATTTATTTAAGTTTAAATGACGCATAGTTGTAGGTCAAAATCTGCCCTCAACATCATCGACAACTTCTCTGTTGAATCTTTCACCAGAAGCTAGCTCTTTACGGGCAAAGAATTGCTTTCCAACTTATTACCAGTATTTCTATTTGGATTATATTGGTTTTGGAATCATGGATATTGTTTGACCAAAGGATTCCCTTGATAAATAAGATTTGAGGCCATCATTTTGAAAGCCTTCAAATGATTCTGCTAATAGGAAGTATCGTCACCATTCACCTATTGATGGATCTGATTCTTCTTCCTCAGAAGGCAGCCCTAAGCATGAACGACACATCAATCCAAGGAATTCCTTAGCAAATAGGATAAAAGTATCTGATGATAGGTCCAGAAAGTATCATGGAAAGCAACCAAAGATAGATCCTGGTCATAGCCTTTCTAGTAGAGGGAGCGATTCTCACAGATATTCGGATAAGCATGCTTACCAAAGTTCTCGTGACTACAAACATAGTGATGATGGAGGATACCGCATGTTTACTGATGATGAAGACAGAGATTCTTCTAGGTTTTCTAAGTATGGCTGGGAATTAAGAGGTCGTCATCATGATTCTGCAAAGCACAATGAAAGTTTTGAGAGGTCTAAAGAAGACAGTAGAAATACAAATAGAAATGCAGAAATATACCACTCTAGAGATAAATATGAGAATTCTGGACACAGAAGTAGAGGCAAGGATAGAGAAGTGAATGCTCTTGCTCATAAGAACAATGAGATAGAATCTTCTAGAGCTGCTTCTAGGAGCAGGCAATTGACCTCAAGAAGAGATAACAGAAGAGTTGATGAGGGGGAAAGAATGCAATTCAGATATGATGTTCTCTCTTTTCAATAGATGCCAGAATAGTTTAATGAGGAGCTTTCTCTTTTCAGTAAAATTTCTTTTGGCTTATTCAATCATATGTTTGAGTTTTCAAATAGTTGGTAGATGGATGCTGTGTGGGTTATCCTTTTATGATGCATCAAGTGAATCACAACAATCAGTTATTGATAGAAGCTCTTGTCATCAATGATACGATTCATCAACTTATCCAAGAAAATGCTCACATTTTTGGCCAGATTATAGCTAATCTAGAAAGATTAAAAGTTCAAGACAATGCTCATCTCTTTCTACGCAAATAACATCACATCCATTCTAAATATCATGAGTGGAATGTATGGAATAATGAGTCAGATGCCACCATCGCCAGTGACAATAAATGAGGATCTTGTAACCACCATCCTCCCAAAGACAAGTTCGCATAGCGAGGAAACCAAGAAGTCTCTTATATAGGTTTGAGGGCCTATGCAACACTTTTCATAAGCATAGTAGGTGCAAGAAAATTACTCGGTCATGGTGTCATAAGACACCTATCATGCACGCTTCCCATAAGCGTGGTGGGAAGGCCTCAGTACTCCCGATTTAGCCCCCTACATGGGGATGATGCCGAGAGGTTGCCAGAGTTCATTTCAAACGTCTGTGTATATGCTTGCCAAGAATATTAAATTCATGTACTTACTATTTCAATATAATTGCAAATATTTGCTAGAGATAAGTGCTCATGCATGTTACTTCAGCATGTAGAGGAAATCATGATGGTTTTCATATAGGTTTGAAGGCCTATGAGACGCTTTTCATAAGTGCTATAGGTGCAAAACTCGATGTGTGTCACAAGACACCTACCATATGTATTTCATAAGTGGGATGGCCTGTACTCCCGTACGACCCTACATGGGGATGACACTAAAAAGCTGCCAAATTTCATTTCAAACACAAATAATGAAGGCCTATGTGCGCTTTCTTAAGCATGGTGGGTTTAGAAGATTCTTTAAGCCATAGTGTCACAAGACACTGACTACGCATGCTTTCTTAAGAATGGTAAGAAGGCTTTAGCACTCCTAATGTAGCCCCCTTCACGGGGATGATGCTGGGAGGCTGTTGAATTTCATTTCAAACACAGATATTGAAGGCCTATGTATTCTTTCTTAAGTGTGGTAGGTTTAGAAGATTTTTTAAGATGTAGTTTCACAAGACACTGACTATGCGTGCTTTCTCAAGCATGGTAGGAAGAATCTAGTACTCTCGAAGTAGCCCTCTATGTGGGGATGACGCCGGGAGGTTGCCAAAATTTTCTTAAAATAGAGATTGATAATTAATGAAAATAAAATAGTTAAGGAATAATATTTGAATCTTAAATGAGTAGTAAGATCAATAATCAAACTAAGTACAATGTACTAAGCTAGTGAGATAAATTGAGCTTACAATCATATGACTAACAATAGTCTACAACAAATTAGATATCTATCCAATGCAAGCAAAATATTTGAATGAATAAGAAATACTCTGTGTTGTAAAACATTCAAGAGATTTAAAGTTGGATATGAATGAAACATACAATTTACGTCACCAAATTCGCAACACATCATATCAGTGAACATAAGATATTAATTAAGACTTCAATTAAACTCTTGCACACATTATAATGTATGATTAAAACTTAAATTCAATACCTTAAAATTATGCAAACAATATAAAAATACACCTGCATGGGCCCTGAGACTACACTGAATGCTTAAACTTAGTGTCTGAGGATGCTATGTTGGTTGATTCTGGGTTGGGTCTTAGGACCGGGTCCAGGTTAACAAAACTTAAAAATCCAAAATTAATATTATAATATTTTCAACTTAATAAAATATATGAGAAGCTAATTCTATCATATGATAGTAGATTTGATCCTCTATTATTAAATTAATAGACTCGATAGGATCTAAACTAATAAACTGAAAGATCAAGAAAACTTATATACCCTGATGATGGTTGTGTTGAATTAAGATTTCAACCGGAGGGGATACTTTATCAAAATGTGATTGTTATTTTAAATCAAATTAATATAAGTTAAATATCAATCCAAATGAGAAATCTATGAATTATTAAGCTCAAAATGATTAAATGAAAAATCATCGAGTTAAAAACTTAAAGCTAAAATCCAACCCACCTTCTATAATTATTTGTCGAATGTGACAAATTAAGAAAACTCTAGCTCACAAAAGATTTAATGTCAAATCAAGTACACAGCTATATTTACTCTCAATTAATCTCATGCTAGTAAGATTTTGGCCCGTGTCCTCTAACTGTGTGGCTTGGCCAGTTGGCTCCATATATGATGCATTTATGACTAGAGTCCTCTGATCGGGTGGTTGCCACCAAATGACACCATTATATTATGATCATGGCTGTAGCCCATATGCTCCCCAATGGCTCTACCCTTTAAGTTGTGAACCATAGGGAATTCTTGATAGAAAAAAAAGCCATATGTTAGCTAAGATAGACTTAAGTCTATCTCCATAGACAAACACCACCTCAGGTCTACAAAGATTTCTTGGATGACGTAACCCATGTGTTGGTAATAAAGATCCTTCGGTCAGGTTGGGTCGACTACCTCCTCAGACTAAGTAGACTAGGGACCACGACAACCCATGATGACAAAACCATGAGATCTTGATCGGGCACGTCATCGTTTGCCCAACCATCTGCTTTAAGCTAATGATGATGAATTTCATAAATCTAAATTCCATAACCCCGCATGCTACTACTATATGCTACACATTAAATGATCTAATGACTAGCCTTAATCAAAAGTTCTCTCTTAGCATTGGGAGGGCTAATTAACTATAGGATCTTGTGCCTATAGGAAACCTGGAACTAGGTCTAAAGGTAGTGTCTTATCTACTAGGTTGTGTCTTATCTACTATTTCATCTGCCTCATGAAAATTACATCGACATTTTAATTTACTCTCTTCATCGAGAGGTCGATGGTGAATTTTTGAAGCCCACAATGATCATATCGTTTATTCGAATAGGAAATTTCTATGTTAAATATAAATGTTGTTCTAAAATACAAATTCTTCTCCACAACTTAGCTCTTTGATGGTTTGCCTACCTACCTCTAAAATGATCACTTTCATTGCATAAATTAAACAAATCTTCCTAGCTCAATTCGCTAGTCCTTGAAAAATCAATGAAAAATTCACAGGCTCTCCTATGCATAAAACATTTATTAGATGAACCACTTAGAAAATTCACCACTTGAATTCAAAAAGAAATGCACCAAATAAAAGAATGGGAGCCATCTATTGCTCAAGCTCTGCCTTGACTAGTGGTCTAATTGAAAGCTCATTCTCAGATACTCTCAACTTACAATAGCCAAAAACTCTTGTCGAGCTACTAGAACTGGAAAATAATCACATAAATACTGAAGAATATATAATTATGAGTCTAACCGTATGAAAGATCTTAAAAGAGAGTTAACTAGAAGGAAATTCACACATTAGTTTCAAGAAGATAGAACCCATCCGAAACACCAAATTCATAAAGGAATACCTTTAAAAAAAGTATATTAATTAATGTAGGCAACTCCGTAACACATATTCAAGTGTAAATGAAAAAAATAGGATAGATGGATTCATGCCTACTTTGAGATCTTTATTTTGAATTCTCAAAAGAAAGAAAAGAAACGCTTGGAATTATAGCTCTACCAATCACCTGGGGAAGAGGAAACAAATAGTACACCACTATGACTGACTTTATAATCATGGACACTCCAAATACCTATAATGCTATATTTAGTAGAACTTTGTAAAATATTTTCCATGTTGTAGCATCTACTTATCATGTATCCACAAAATTTCCAGTAGGATAACAAATAATAACTATAAAAGAAGACTTCTTACAATCGACATCGTGTTAACTTAAAGCTATGAGAAATATTCAAGATGAAACTTTACATCTTGAAATGCAACATAATGGACTCTCTGATAAAGAAGCAATAAAAGAAATACCTATCAACACTAAGGCAGGAACAAAAGCACTACTTTCCACAGTCGAAAGAAAAATGCTTTAGAAGCAATACTTCGTATATGTATGTAATCTCTTGGGTAGCAAAAGATATACTAGAAGTAAATATTAACATTGCATACAACAAATTGAATGTAAATCCAAAGACCAAACATATTAAACAAAAAAGGCAACCTGTTGCCACAAATTTGGCATAACATATTCGAGAAAAAGTGAAGAAACTACTCGACGCAAGATTCATTTGAGTAGTGTAATACCATTAATGAATTGTCAACATTCCAATGTCCAATGAAGAATGTGCACTGACTTCACCAACCTGAACTCCAAAGATAATTATCCCTAACTGCGAATCGATGTTTTGGTTGACTTGATAGTCCGCAATTCGATAATGTGTTTCTTAGGTACATTTTTCAAATACCATCAAATCAAAATATACGCCACAAATAGCAAAACAAAACAACTTTTATCACCAAAAATTAGACATATTGTTATGATGTAACATCTTTTGGCTTGAAAATGTTGGAGTGGATGTAATTTTCAAAAATAAAAAAGAAAGAGACCCCAAAATATACATCAACAATGTCTTTAATCAAAAGTGAGACGTTATAACAACATATCAGTTATTTCAAAAAAAAACATTCAATGCACTACAAAAGCATAATATGAATTAAATTCAATGAAATGTACGTTCGGAGCACAATAAAAAAAAAAAAAACTTCTTTGATCTCTCATAACTCCTAATAGCATCAAAATTAATCTTGAAAAGGTCTAAGCAACCTTAGGGATGCCAACACCAAAAAAACTAGAAACAATTACAAAGACTAACTAGTTGATTAGTTGAACAAAACATGTTCATTTCTAAATCATAAGATAAATGTCCAACAATCATTAAAATTCTAAGTTGGGCCAAAAAAATTGATAAGAATGACGAATGTGAAGATGCATTCAATGAAATTAAAAAGTATAATCCTCACCACAAATCATTAAATATCAGGAGAAAACTTATTTTAATATCTAGGAGAAGGAGAAGCTGTAAGTTATGTACTCGTTAGAGAAAGAATACAATGGCTAATATATTATGTCCACAAAATCCTGCAAGTAGAATCATGATATTTGATCATGGAATATTTACATTAATAATCACAACCATACATCGATACATAGTCCTGGTCATCCTCTAAAGTCAATACTTATTAAACCTAGTCACTTGGGTCAACTATTAAAGTGGACCATTGAACTTGACAAATTGAACATTACCAACATACTTCGAACAACATTGAAGGCACAAGTGCTAGCAAATTTGCTCATTGATTTCTCCACAGATGAACAAAGAATAAATTAAATATACTACAATTGATTCACTATGAATCCTAAATGATTATGGAGCTTCTAAAAAGTAGCAGAGTGGCATTGGCCTAGTTCTCACAAGCCCAATAGGAATCACTCTAACTCATGTAGTGAAAAAAAATCTAATTTTCAATTATAAATAATCAACCATTACATCATTTACAATCTATTTCTAGCCCTTGGCCATTCACTATATGGGAATTGATCTCATCTAATGCCCCCCCCCCCATCTCAAAAGGATAAAAGGAATTCATCATTGTAATGATTGACTATTTTTCAAGACGGATAGAAGCTAAAGCACTAGCAAAAAGTCACTATAATTGTAATTCTTAATTGATATGGACAAATATTATATGCAGATATAGATTATCAATGGTTATAATCCCGGGCAATGGTCCATAGTTCTCAAATCAAAAGATCATTAAATTTTGTATCAAGGCATAAAACCTAACAAATTTGTACATCTAAAAATGAATGGACAACTTGAAGTTGTGAATATAGTAATTGTTAACTTAAAATGAAAAAGCTTTTAAGAACTTTAAAAAATGGGAAAAATTACTACCATTAGTACTATAGACCTTAAGGACTACTTCAAACATAGCAACAGGGCAAACACCTTACCTGCTATCACATGGAACTTAACCTATATTACTTGCAACCTCCAACTTTGACCAACATGAACTCATCTTGAGGAAAGAAGCCTGATATGACACTAAAAATTCCACTAGTTGAAGCACGGATCTTGATATTGAAAGCAATCTGATTCTGAGTCGAGACTAGTCTAGATCAAGTACTTAAAATATAATTGAAAACTTTGAGATATCAGTCAAATCCTTAAATAGCTCTTAAATATGGAGTGTTTATAGTCAAATCGAGCATCTTGATGAGACAGATCTAACAAGCCCAAGATCTCTTGATTCTGGCTTCATTTGAGCATTCAAATACTTAAAATACATGAGATGATCAAAGGAATCATTTTGAGCCGTCCGATGGAGTGGTTTGGATTTTGCATATATTTACAGAAACTCCACTCCTATAATTTATAAATAGCCCATCATTTTTTACATGATGGGAGGCCAAGCTAAAGAGTAGAGAGAGCTCTCATGCTTGAAGAACCTCTAAGCATGATCTTGCCACATGTTGATGATCACCGATCACCATCGTCAGTCATCACCGTCGACCACCGCCAGCCGTCACCATCGACCACCACCCCCATTCGCCACCACCGCCAATCCTCACTACCATTAACCACCATCATTGGTCAACACTCGACTATCGATGGTCATTACCAGGACCATCGTGGGTTGTTCTAGCATCAATTTACCAACTACATAGCTGTTGTTACTTGATTCTGGAATTCCCATTGTCAGACTTTCTCACATACAATTATGTAATTAGATTATCAGGAAAACTTAAAATTTATACTCCAAAGCAGATATATAATAGAAAATTTTTACTGGGCTAGGCCCAGTGATTTTTCCCCCTCTTTTTGGGATTTTTCCACATAAAAATCCTGGAGTTTCTTGTTCACTCTTCAAATATCTGTGTATGTGCTAGATTTCTCATAAAGGCTAAGGTGCAAATTTTTATACTGCAACTAGTTTTCTAGCATGCAATAGTTTGGCACTGTCTATGGGAAACATTTCCTTTACATCTTCACGATGATTGATAATCTGACTTTATGTTCAGAACATCACCACCTATATGGTGAAAAAAATATTACTCTCGAGAAACACATAAGAAGAATGAAGATTCATCGAACTTTAATCCTTCAGCTTTTGTTGGAAACTGGGGGACAACTCTTAGTCTTAAATGATTGCGTATGTTAATATGTTAAGCATTTAATTGATTACCAACCCAAGAAAAAAATCAAAGTTGGAAGATGTTTCAACACTGAGAAAAAGATAGCTTGATAAACTATTATCTTTATATTATGAGACAAAGACCAAGGAGCAACTTTGGCTATAGCCTCAAACGGATGTTTTTGATTTGACCTCCTCCACACAGGTTAAATATCACTGAGTAACACTCTGACAAATAACCTTGGATAGGTCATAACTTTGTACCTACTCCACACATGTTAACATCATTGAGTAACACTCTGACAAACAACCTCAGATAAGTCATAACTTTGTACCTGCTCCACACATGTTAACATCACTAAGTAATACTCTGATAAATAATCTCAAAAGAATCAAAATATTTAGCCTCTTCTACACAGGTTAACATCATACCTTGACAAAATAACCTCGGATGAGAGTTAAAACTATTGACTTCTTCCATACAAGTTAAATGTCACTGAGTACCACTCTAATAGACAACCTCAGATGGGTAAAAAATCCTTGGTGGATTCAATTCGACCTCTTCCATATAGGTTAATGTTATCAAGTAACACTTTGACAAACAACCTCGGACGGGTCAAAATCCTTTAGTTGGTCCCAGTTGATGTCATATGTCAAACACTTTGACAAATAACCTCGGATGGGTCAAAAATCTTTGGCGGATTCGATTTGACCTCTTCCATACAGGTTAATTTCATCAAGTAACACTTTCAAAAATAACCTCGGATGGGTCAAAATCCTTCGCGGATTCAATTTGGCCCCTTCCATACAGGTTAATGTACACTTTGACAAATAACCTCGGATGGGTCAAAAATCCTTGACGAATTCGATTCGACATTTTCCATACAGGTTAATATCATCAAGTAATACTTTGACAAATAACCTCGGTTGGGTCAAAAAATATTCACGGATTCAATTCGACCTCTTCCATACAGGTTAATGTCATCAAGTAACACTTTAAAAATAACCTCAAATGGGTCAAAAATCCTTGGTAGATTCGATTCAACTTCTTCCATACAGATTAATGTCATCAAGTGACACTTTGACAAATAACCTCGGATGGGTCAAAAAATCCTCATCAGATTCGATTCAACCTCTTCCATACAAGTTAATGCCATCAAGTAACGCTTTGACAAACAACCTCAGATTGGTCAAAAATCCTTGGTGGATTCAATTCAACCTCTTCCATACAGGTTAATGTCATTAAGTAACACTTTGACAAACAACCATGGATGGGTCAAAAATCCTCAATGGATTTGATTCAACCTCTTCCATACAAGTTAATGTCATCAAGTAATATTTTGATAAACAACCTCGGATGGGTCAAAAATTCTTAGCATATTCGATTCTACCCCATCCATATAGGTTAATGTCATCAGGTGACACTTTGACAAACAACCTCAGATAGGACAAAAATATTTCACAGATTCTTTCAACTTCTTCCATACAAGTCAATGGCATCAAGTAACATCATGAAAAATGACACTTTGAAATTATTTGCTAGAATTTTTGAGTTTCTTAAGGAATGGTTCCTAATCAATGCTCCCCCACCACTTTAGTAGTTGTCAACTATTAAACCATCTATTGGAGTTTTAAGGAAATTAATTTTCTATAAACCACAGGCATTGATCTCCTCCAAACCAGGTCGGTCCGATGAGGATAGTTAAGGTCACTTTCAAGGGAAAATTGGAGTCTCGTCGTAAAATCTATGGGCTTTGATCACCTCCAAACCTGGTCAGTCTGATGAGGATAGTTAACGCCTCTCTTGAGAGAAAATTGGAGCCTCTCCATGATAGCCTCAAAACGTGGGTCTGGGGGAGGGTTGATACCTGCCGAGAGAAAAATTGCGGCTTTTCTTTGTATGATCTCTGAGCTTTGATTGCCTCCAAGGGTTGATGATGATTGATGCCTCTCTCGAGGGGCGGAGCCTCCGTATGACTATGAGCCTTGATGGCCAAACCTAGTTGATGCGATGAGGGCAGGTTGATGCTCTCCCGAGGGAAAATTGGAGGCTCGCCATATGAACTTCGGGCTTTGATCACTTACAAACCTAGTAGATCTAACTAGGACAGTTGATGCTTCTCCCAAGAGAAAACTAGAGCCTTATCATATGAATTATGAGTTTTGATTAACAAAGCAAATAACCTTTTTTTTAGAAGAAGATTAGAGCTTCACTAACAAAAGAAAATTTTTTTATTACACTTAGCCCCTGAACTTCTACTGGATAATTTCTCATCTAACTCAGACGAACATTAAAGCATATGGGAGAAAATTGTGTCTCCTTACTTAACCCCAAGGGGGGTTTTTGTAGATCCAAAATAGGGGCAAAAGAGGAATAAATTTTGAGAAGAAATTTGAAAATATTTAAATAGATTTTGAAATTTCTATGCTAAATTATATCTTTCATTTTATAAAAGTGAATAAAAAGGGAAGAAAATAAGAAAAAATTTAAAAAAAACCCAAAAATTTTGCTCATCAGCTTGCATTTGTGCTCACGGGCACGAGTTGTGTTGCAATTTGCTGCATGTGCGCGCCGCTCATCCGGCGCCCACGCCGTGCTCGTTCTGCAAGCCCATGAGCGACACCCACGAATGCGACACAACCATGTGCTCGCAAGTGTCCATGGCCTGCGTGATCGCTGACCACTGCATGCGACGACTCGCGCCTCTAGCTAAGTGCCCACCACCTGTTGCGTGGCGGCGCTCCGTGGCCTCGCACCCACTTCCATGAACATAGTTTTGTGCACCCATAAAGATTTATTCTCTCAAAATATATGTGACGCAAAGGTTAATGAACATTCAAATTTTATTAACATTGAAGAAGTTGTTATTTTCAATTATTTGGCATGTATTTTTAGATGATAGAGATAATGTCACCTAAAAATAGGGGGACAACTGATATGAAACTGAAAATTCCACTAGTTGAAGCATGAATCTTAATATCGAAAGTAATCTGATTCTGAGTCGAGACTAGCCCAAATCAAGTGCTTAAAATATAATTGAAAGTTTTGAGATATCAGTCAAATTCTTAAATAACTCATAAATATGGAGTGTTTATAGTCAAATCGAGCATCTTGACAAGACGGACCTAACAAGCCCAAGATCTCTTGATTCGGACTTTATTTGAGCATTCAAATACTTAAAATACATCAGATGATCAAAGGAATCATTTTGAGCCTTCCGATGGAGTGGTTTAGATTTTGCATGTATTTATAGAAACCCTACTCCTGTAATTTATAAATAGCCCCTCATTCTTCTCATGAGGGGTGGCCAAGCTAAAGAGAAGAGAGAGCTCTGATGCTTGAAGAACCTCTAAACATAATCGTGCCACTAGTCGATGGTCGCCGACCACCGCCGTCGGTCATTGTCATCGACCACTGTCGGTCCTCACTGCCGTCAACAACCGTCACCGACCATCATTGCTGGTCACCGCCGCCAACAACAATTACTATCGAACTATCTCTGCATAGCTGTTGTTACCTGATTCTGAGATTCCCATTGTAAGACTTTCTCACATACAATTCTGTAATCCCGTTATCGGGAAAACTTAAATTTTGTACTCCAAAGCAGATATGTAGTGAAAAATTTTTACTGGACTAGGCCACGTGATTTTTTCCCCATCTTTCTAGAGTTTTTCCATGTAAAAATCCTGGAGTTTCTTGTTCACTATTCAAATATCTCTGCATGTTCTAGATTTCTCAACAAGGCTAAGCTTAAACTTTTATTCTACTGCAACTGATTTTCTAGCACGCAACAAAGCTAATGATGAAGGAATGAAGATAATACTAGACATGCTTGAACAACTATATATACAACCAATCATGAGACAAAAAAATCAAAAAAGGATGTGAAGGTTAAAAAATAATGTTTTAAAGCCAATGTTTATGAAAGATGATATCATAGCATGCCAATTATTATTCAATAAATTCAAATCCATATGGAAAGGACCATACCTTATCAAAGAGCAAGCTAATCCAGACTCTTACCAACTATATGTACACCCAAGAAGGGGTTCCTACAACGAGGAGTGCAGATGAGAAAAAATTATACATATAGTACAACAAATTAGACTCTGAATTATAAACAATGAATTGGACTGCTTAAAATGAATTTTTGAGTGGAATAAAGAATTCAACCCAGAATTAAACTACTCCTTGCAAAAGAAGCTCCAAGAATCCCCCATGAAGATGGACAGTCGACCAGTGAAAAAATAGTTGCCAAAACCCTCATATTCGTGAAAGCCAAAGTCAAGCCAATGATTAAGACTCCCTCTTTGTGAAAAAAATTCCACATTACGTAGGTGCAAAGTCTAATTAATTAACAATTCTAAAGAACAACCTCCTGTGATGACACAAAATCTCACAAAAAAGGGCCCATTAAAGGGGACAACTCAGTAAAAATTTACTAATTTGAGAAGTACCAAACATTAATTGTTAATAATAATCTGAGCAAAAAATACAAATAGGAATATACATACATTTTGGTACTTAAAAAAGTACACAGATACACAATATAGCCATATTATTATAAGTAGAATCAATCATCTATTTTTTTCCACAAGCTTAGTGGGACAATTGAATGCCAGCTAAAAACCTAGTTGATAAGATCTTTTGATACACTTTGGTGTTCGTTAATTCGTCAAATAACTCTTCAAATGACTTCCCATCTAAAATTTATCTTGATAGCAACATAGTTCATCCTCGTATAAAGTATTTGTTCCTTCACCACGCTCGCTACTCAAAAGACCACACGCTAAATCGAAGATACACTTATCGTAATTCACATTCCTGTTCGTCATCAACATCCTGAATCTGATTGGAAAATTCGCCAAGATGATGGCATACTTTAACAAGAAGTTACTCGGGATGTCTTCGAGAAAAGGAGAAGAGCATACATAGAGACTAGGTATTTGAAAGGAAAAGAACAAGATGAAAAAATCAATTCAAACCCTAATCTCAGTGTTTATAGATAATGATAAATGTGAGACAACATAAATTGCTCCAATATTTACGATGCATCTTTTGGAATTCTACAAAATCTAAAAAATCAAACTATGATAAAAGTTTTGTAAAATACCATTCAAATAAAAATAGAACAAAAACAAAAAAAATGTGATAAGCAAATAATAAATGATTAAGAACATGTCTTTAAAAGAAGACACTAGATTTTCATTAATTAAGCAAAAACATTTCAAAACTCAAAACAAAAAAAGAACTAAAAAAGAATTGAAATGTCAGATCAAAAATCACTTCACGCAAAATTTTCCCTCCCTCAATCAAATATATTGATATAAACTTTTCACCAACTAGTAATGCGTTTCTAGAATTTTTTTTGAAGATCATCCATTTGTCCATTCAATTCCAACAACTCCTTCCCATGATCTAACCATAACAAATAGAGTTTAGTGATCTGATCTTAAATTTGTATTTCCTAAGGTACCTCTGTCTAAGGGTGTAAATGAGTAAAGTCTAACTTGAGTCGTAGCAAAATCAAGCTCGACACGTTGACAAAAAATTGTCTCGAGCTCGAGCTCAGCTCATCTACTTATTATGCAATTCGAGCTTGACTCAAGAGCTCGATGGAAGGGATTAAAGATGCTGAATTTTTACCGATGAGAGAAGATGAAAGGCAGAGACGAGTGAGATTCTCCAATGAGATGATTGCAAAGCCCGAGAGGCAAAGATAAGGGAAAAAAGGGTAGAATTTTTAAAATAAGTATGTTTTAAATTGCAATTAATAATTTAAGTATTATTTAAAAAAAATTAATTTAGGTATAGCCGCCCGTTAAAGGGGCGACTAGCTAGCCACGTTGGAACTGACGTGGCACTGCTGCTCCCCCATTTTTAGGACAGGAGCTAGTAGCCCATTTAAAAGTCCCAGAGCTAATCACCTGTTAAACAGGTGACTACCATGTATGTATTTTTTTAGCTAATTTATCTACTATGGATGTTATATGTATGTTAAGAGGTTTGATGGAGAAGTATAGTGAAAGTAATGAGGATCTACATATGATATTTATTGATTCAGATAAAGCCTATGATAAAGTTTCAAGAGATGTTATTTGGAGTGCTCTAGAAAAGAAAGGAGTTAATATTTGTTATATTCAAGTCATTAAGGATATATATGCTAGAGTTGTTACTTGTGTCCAAACACAAGGAGGATTGACAAAATACTTTCCTATTTCAATTGTATTACATGTTAAGCCTTTATCTTTTTGTTTTATGTTATGGATGTTCTTACTAGCCATTTACAAGAAGATCTGCCTTGGTGTATGCATTTCAAGCTGGATGGTTGAAGTGGAGGAATGCATCTGGCCTATTGTGTAATAGAAAGTACCACTTAAATTTAATAAGACACAATAGATAACCAAATTTCATGTAGCCGACAACATATACTGGGATTAAAGCTTGTTGTTGTTGTTGTGAGGAAGTTATCAAGCATAAATACGAAATAATATGAAAAGTAGTACAGATGAAAAATAGTGAAGCTTAAATATAAAATAATCTGATAAGTGTTACAAATGGGAAAAAACACAACTATATTATAGTGCAAAAAATGAAACATATGTGATAGATAGAAAATAAATAAATACATGTATTACAAATCGAGATTCTAAGAAAGTAATATATGATGCCAAAAATTTAGCTTCTAGTGATTTATATAATAAATTAGATACCAAAAAAGGTGAAAGATGTATGTATAAGTTAGCCAACCAAGGGGATAGGAGAATTAAAAATCTAGTTCAAGTGAGGTGTATTAAGGATGAAAATAATAAAGTGCTTTTCTTAGAAAAGGATATTGAAAATAGGTGGATGAGGTATTTTGATAAAATTTTCAATGAAGGAGTTGAAAGTATGATTGATTTTAGCAACCTTAATACCTTAAACAAAAAATAAAGAATTTTATTTTTATCATCGTATTAATAAATTTGAAGTTAGAGAAGCTTTAAAGAAAATGAAATGTCGAAAAATAGTAGGAACTGATGATATTCCAATAGAATGTGGAAATGTTTAGGAGATCAAGGAATTTCTTGGCTTACAAATCTTTTTAATGTTATTTTAAAGACTAAAAAGATACGTGATGAGTGGAGAAAGAGTTTTTTGGTTCCTATATTTAAGAATAAAGGTGATGCACAAGAGTGTGTAAATTATTGAGGAATTAAGTTAATGTGTCATACATTAAAATTATGGGAGAGAATAATTGAGCATAGGTTATGATGTGATACAAAAGTTTCTCACAATCAGTTTGGTTTCATGCCAGGTAGATCTACTATGGATGCTATACATTTGTTAAGAGGTTTAATGGAGAAGTATACAGAAAGCAAGGAGGATCTACATATGATATTTATTGATTTAGAGAAAGCTTATGATAAAGTTTCAAGAGATGTTCTTTGGAGAGTTCTAGAATAGAACGAAGTTAATATTGGTTATATTCAAGTCATTAAGGATATGTATACTAGAGCTGTTACTTGTGTCCAAACACTTGGAGGATTGACAAAATATTTTCCTATTTTAGTTGGATTACATCAAGGATCAGCTTTAAGTCTTTATCTTTTTTGCTTTAGTTATGGATGTTCTTATTAGGCATTTACAGGAAGATGTACCTTGGTGTATGCTTTTTATGGATGACATTCTTCTATTTGATAAGACTAGAGAGGGAGTCCAAGAGAAACTTGAATTATGGAGGTCAACATTAGAGTCTAAAGGTTTTCATTTAAGTAGATCTAAAACTGAATATATGGAGTGTAATTTTAGTTATAGAAGTTCTAATGGAAGTGTTGTAATATTAGGTAAACAAGTCATTAATAAGTGTGAGCGATTCAGAAATTTAGGCTCTATTGTTCAAAATGATGGTGAAATAGATGGATATGTTATTAGTAGAATTCAAGTTGGATGGTTAAAGTGGAGGAATGCATCTGGCCTTTTGTGTGATAGAAAAGTTCCACTTAAAATTAAGGGAAAATTTTATAAGATGGTGGTAAGACCTGCAATGACTTATGGTGCAGAATGTTGGCCAATAAAAGAGAAGCATAAGACTAAGTTTAGTGTTACAGAGATGAGTATGCTTAGGTGGATGACTGTCTTTACTCTTAGAGAGAAAATGTGAAATGAGTATGTTCAAGAAAAAGTTGGAGTTGCTCCAGTGGCAGATAAGATTAGAGAGAGTCGCCTTAGATGGTTTGGCCACATAAAGCGTCGGTCGTCTGATGACCCGGTTAAGAGAGTAGATGCATTAGATTTTCCTTATGTTAAGAATGGTAGAGGTAGACCTAAAAAGACTTGGTTAAGATGTATAAAAATGACCTTAGCATACTTGAATTAAATAAGAATTTGACACATAATAGGACACAATGGAGACGAAGGATTCATGTAGCTGACCCCACTTAGTGGGAAAAAGGCTTGTTGTTGTTGTAACCTTCATTTTAATTATTATTATTATTATTATTATTATTATTATTATTATTATTATTATTATTATTTGTGACATTAAGTATAAGACTTAAAGAATGCTAATGAGAGCTTTAGTTGGAGCACCAGATCAGCTGGTTCTGTCCAGGGCTAATCTTCTCAATTATGAAGCTTGAAATACGCCACCAATAGTTGCCTTGTCGTCTTCCATACGACCTCTATTTTAACTGATGATCTTATAAATAAGCTTTCTTCTTCTTACATTTCCCTGTCTCTAAGCTCTCAATGATCTTATGATTTGTATCACCTTCCTGTACTTTATCCGTAAAGTATTTTTTTTTTAACATTTGAGCCAATTATATAATAAACTCACACACATAATATATATCAAATTCATTGGTTAAAAGAGTAAGCTCCCAAACACTAAAGTTGGAATATATTATTAATATGGATGGAGTCCTGATTATTAATAGCTGTAATATTTTATTTTTCACTTTTATAAATAAATATTTTATATATAATTTGTAATAAAAATAATTTTTTTAAAATATGCATATCATTAACCTTGTTCAACTTATAAAAATTTCTATAATATTAAGAATTAATTTTGATGCTAAGATGCAAACATTAAAGCAATTATGAGGAACTACATCATTGCCTAATTTTATCAAAATTTAACGTAGACTGATATAAAAATTCTTATTCAAAATAGAGCACTCTTTGATAAATAGCTTAGCACAAGAACTATACCAAAAAAATGGCTTTATATTCAATAAGATCTATTTGCTTATCATTCTTTGTGCTAACATATCATCTACCTAGGTGAATGATTTGCTGCCTTAATTCAACATTTACCCACAAAGATAATAAAAGGGTAAGAACTTTATTTTTAGTTTTTTATCTCCTTCAAGATGATCCACCCAGAATTGATGATTTGCTCAATGTGCAAGCTTAGAGTATAGAGTTAGAAATTATATTCCAACTTTTAGAATTCTAATTCCATGTAGATTTATTGTTGTAATCATCTAAATATTCAAATCTTCCAACAAAATAAGTAGGATTAAGTATCATGTGGGTGCCAATTAGTATGATTAGTAAGAATTTTGGAAGTTATTGTCAAGGACTTAGATTTGAATCTCATCTATATTATTTTGTGAAGCCTGATTATGTTGATCAATTGGGTATGTAATGTCCACTCAACCTTCACGTTTGTCGGTCAAACTCGACATGAGCTCATTGAGGAGCATCACTACCCTTGGTCGGGGATTTAGAAGCAAAGCCCTAAAAATTTATTTTTCTTGATGCATAGTGCCTTGTTACTACATTTACAATGCCTCAGCATTGTCACATGGAGGTCTTGGATTTAAAGATAGAGAAGACAATGCCTTAGCGTTAAGAGGCCAATGGAATGAAACTAAGAATCATGGGTTGCACCAGAAAGATAAAGAAACTAGCACTTCAGTACTATAGTGCTAGAATTTAAGCACTAATTTTATAGACGAGAGGCTAGTTGGCATGACAATAAGTGTCATGACACTTGGAAATGATGTATAAGAGCTTGAAGGATAATGAAAATGCAACACAATGAAGTGAGGGAGTCTGGCTTAAGGCAATTTTCTGAAGTTTTTTCAAAACTTTTCTTCATTCTAATGTCAAGTGGAGACCGAGTGCCCTAGAGTGATTGAATAAAGTGTAGAGAGGCTTGAGTAAAGTGTAATTTTATATAATTCTCTTAATTTTCTTCATAATAGATTACTTGATGTGGTGTGCCTCTATACTTTTTTTATCTCGGGTTTTTTCACATTAAATTTAGTTTTTTTTGTACATTTTATTTTATTTGCTTTTATTATAAGTTTTTCTTAGAGTATCTCAAATTGTTCTTTCCATTTTTTTACTCTTTTTTCTCCAATAGTCTATACCATAAATAAAGCCTTATCTTATGACTTTGATTGAGTAAAAAAAAGCACTAAGTTCGACTGTTACCTCAATGCTAGCTATACACAATGAGAGTTTGAAACCCACTAACTATTAATTTCTTTACCTATTTTATGATTAACTCTCAACTTCAAATAAAAAAAGATATAACTAATCTTCTCTATCACGATATTATAGGAAAGTACGTCTAAAACATCTTTAATGTGTAGTAGCTACACACTGAAAAGTGAAGCTTTAATAATAGCCTAAAGTGAATGAGAAAGATGGTAATTCATATCCTCAACATATTTGAAGACTTTCAACTCATATTCAAATTAGTAGAGATATCACTTGAAATATCAACTAATTTAATTATTTTTAAAATGTATGAATTACTATTTTATGTGTTTTTAGATAGAGTGAAAGGATAAGTTATTAACTTTTCCCATAACCATTTAAATAACTAACATGAATGTGCATCAAAATTTGTATTGCTATAGAAAGACTATTACAGAGCAGGTAGCATGGAGGGCACCAAAGGAGCATGGCTACTGAGGTTAGTCAACCTCATTAGTGATTGGCCTACTTTTGCAGGCTATGGTTAATGCTAGCATAACTCATGTGTTGAAGTATCTCAGTACCTCTGCTAAGACCTACATCAATTTAGTCCATGGTTACATTGATGTCCATGATGTCGCTATTATGCATCTCCTTGTGTTTGAGAGTAATACTGCTTCTGGGAGGTACCTATGTATAGAGAGGATTTTGCGTCACGTTGAACTCATTGACATGCTCGCTAAGCTCTTTCCTCAATTCCGCATCCCTTCCAAGTAAGTGCTCATATTTTAATGAGAGAAATCAAATACTTAACATACCCTATATGCACCAAATTTTTATATTTTCATGTATTGTTGTTGTGATATGTATGCATTATATGTATAGGTGTTCAGATGAAGTGAATCCACAAAATATGGGTTATAAGTTTGGTAACAAGAAGTTTAAGGACTTCGGGTTATAATTAACCCTAGTGTTGCAAAGTTTATGTGAATTCGTTAAGAGCCTCCAAGAGAAAAGCCATCTTCCTCACCTCTAGTTTCCTTGGAATCCTTATGAAATATTAAGTACTTAGCTTATTTACAGAAGTTGAGCCATCATATCAAACGAAGATTAATTATTATTCATTTATTTTTCTATTTTAAAATTTTATTTTATTTTTTTATTTTAAAATAAAATATACTATGATAATTATTTTAAAAATATTTAAAATATTTAAAATTATTTTGAATATGTATAAAATAATGTTATTGAAATTTAAAAATAAAAACAAAAAAACTTTAAAATGTACTTAATAAACATATTATTAAAAATACTATAAAATAAAAATAAAAGCACAAAATAAAATTGTCCGAAATAAGCTCTACATTAATGACTATAAAGATATTTAATTTTTATGTTTTACCAAAATTCAACTAAGGAAAACACGCATTCCACCAAACAAAAAATCAGAAAAAAAAAAAAATCTAGAATGAATCTAAAGATTTTAGTTGCTCACCGAATTTGAATAAAGGAGCCTACCTAACGAAAAAGGAATATAATAACTAATTCTTGTATTAATTCATTTAAAAAATTATTAGTCATTAATATGATTCACTAATTTAATATGATAGTTAAAAAATGTTCTACATTGATTAAGAGATTTTGTAATTAGATAAATCGATTCATTTTTTTTGGCATAAAACATTAACTAATAGAAAGAACATGTATTGATTCATATTGATCTCCTTTGTGAATTTTGATAAAATGGAGAATGATAAAAGTAGGTTTCTTCTCATTCCCTAAACCTTTTCTTATGATAGTTTTTCTTGATGAAAAAAAACTAACATTTAATAAGACACAAAGAGAGCTAGTTATTGTTAATTTGTTATTTACTCAAATGATTCATAAACAGTTGATTTAATTATCTACTTGTTGATCTTGACACTTTTGTTAATGTAAATTTAATTAAATATTAAATTATATTGATAATTTAAAATATTTCTGCCATTCTCTCACTTGGTCTATGCTATATAATTCAGTTAATGATTTGATAATAATAAAACATAATGAACAACATATGTTAAACAATTTCTTAAATTCAAATTATAAATTCATCAGAAACCAAAAAAATATTAAGGATATATTCATGTATCCAAATTTTAGTTTTACACTTAACATGATTTGTAATGAGATATGATCATAATAGTTTTAATAATATCTTCATTAGAAATAAATTATATTAATATTCACATATTTTTTCATAATTGTCATTAAAGGAAAGATTCATTAAGAGGGGAGGCAATGAATTGTCAAGCAACATTGCTATGAAGAAGATGTAACAAAACCTACAATGATTGATATATGCCACTAATGTTAATAATGATTGAAATCAAGAATCTTGATTTAATCAAGTTCTCTCATGAGCTAATGAGGTGACTTGTGCCAAGATTGAACTCAAGCTTATATAATACATGAGCTTGAGTTTGAGATCGGGATTGACCTCTCGGTTCAATAAGCTATACTGTCGAGCTCAATTAACAAATCGAGTTCAAGCTATCTCATGATTCAACTAATCTCACTTACACATCTAAACAAACCTTTCTAGACATGCATATGACATAAAGTTGATTTCTAAGTTCTTTATAATTTAAAGATGTCAAGCTAACCTTAGCTGCAATTTAGTTTTATATATAGACAATTCTCTTTACTACTTTAGCTGATAAAAATCTAAAAAGATTGGAGTTGCTAAAAAAATCACGCACCTTGCCAACTAATATTCTATTTCTTCTCTCTGTAATATCATTCTAGTTCAAAGAAATAGACATAATGTATCAAGTAATAATTCATTATCCTAGAAGAAACTTCTCAATGGGACCATTTACATGACTATTTGTAGAATATCAATTATAATAATCTCTAACTCTATGTGATCTTACTATCTTAATTTGCTCTTAGCATTACTTCTCAACTTCAATTTTGAAGGCTTTGAAGACATGCAATGCTTTATTTATGTTATGAAGCAAATACATACGCATGTATAATAAGCAATCACCTATAAATTAGATGAAGTATTTTTCACTAAATGCGCTCATGTCTAAAAAACATCTATTTGTGTACATCATCTAGGATAAATTTGAACTTTTATTAAAATTAATTTTAGACTTGTTTCTTTATTTCTCTTAATGCAATCCACATAGGTTTTAAAATTAGTAAAAATATAGGGAATTAACTATTTGGTCATTCACTAATTTTTTTAATTCTTAAAATGAAGAAATGTCTCAACTTTTGTTTCCATAATAAAGATGAGCCTTTATTATTAATTTTACATTTCTTAATGTTGGTGTGAACATCCATTGAACAATAAATGACATAATAAGAAAATGAGATAAAGGTCATCAAGAAAAAAACATGACTTCCAACACAATGAAATTTATATAGTAAGCTAATTATGTATCTTTAAAATTAATGGAACATTCAAATGGCATAAATCTTGAAACTAAAATTAAATTTTTGAAAAAGCTTGGAACATTAAAGGCCTCTTTTATTTTAAAGTAAAGCTACAACTTAAAAGTTAAAATATAACTTCATATGATTCCATTATATTTCTAGATAAGATGCTTTGATTGCTTCTTTCTTATTAGCTTCCTTATTGTATATTCTACAAAAAAAGCTTGTAATGCAAATTATGTATTCAAAATCAATCCAGAAGGTGTTAATATTAACAGCAAATGAGAAAAATATATTATTTTAAGCCATTTTTTAGAATTTTGTTCACTCTTTTCATGGGAGAAACACTTTGATTCTTTAATGATACCAGATATATGTGCTATTTTACTTGCCCATTCTAATTGGATTAATATTTTCTAACCTTATTTTCCATACATGTTGTAGCTAATATGATAGTCTCACCTAGCTCCATCATTATCCTTTCTCCTTCGTGGACTTATTTGGTCATAAGTTTGTTGATTGATCATTGATATTTATGTATTGTAGATGATTTTGAAAGATTTATTGATTATTATTATTGGATGAAGGGTATCTAGAATGTTATGTAGTAGACAATCTATTATATCTCAACCTTAAATATTTTTAGTCAAGTTGAAAGGTTCATCATTTACACAATGTGCTCATGCATGCATTTATATTGATGGAGCTAGGTGATGAAATGAATAAAAATAATTTATATTGATGGATGCAAACTATATGGTTATAGTGCTTATTAGTGATTTATTTGAAGTAGTGAATTGATCATTAGTGGCCTTTAGAAAGTCTCAAACTTTCATATGCT
Organism: Cymbidium sinense; assembly: GCA_021442155.1. Classification (NCBI taxonomy): domain Eukaryota; kingdom Viridiplantae; phylum Streptophyta; class Magnoliopsida; order Asparagales; family Orchidaceae; genus Cymbidium; species Cymbidium sinense. The sequence goes on from CM038218.1 coordinate 48,381,591, forward strand.
AGTCAGTTGAACCACATATACTAGCACACATCTTCGTCTTAATGATTAAGATGTTAAAGTGGTTGGACTTCTTCCATTACTCACGGCATGTAGCATGTGGTGTTAATCGATTTAGGGTGGTTCATCTTTTCTATTAGCATAGTATGTGACTATCCACTTTAAATGAAGGAGAATTCTCTTATTACATACTTTATAACTTTAAGTTTAGTGATTATTTCATTGAATATAAGAAAAATTAAAATTTTAAGAAAATTTATAAATCCAAATATTTATATCAATGCTAAGGTCTCATAAAAAAGTACATGTTCTTCCTATGTAAATTATGCTAAGAAATGAATCTAATGACATAAAAACTACTTATGAGTTAAAATTTTATTTGAATAGATTCATTTATTCTTATAATAATATTATTAAATTATATACTTATCTTATATTTATAGATGCATTAAAAAATAAATTGATTTCTATTATGAGTATAAACCTTATAATAAAACTACCAAATTATATCCATAATGTTTGTTTTGACATCAAGAAATAATTTACTCTTTATTCTAATTAATTATTTGAAATGAATAAAAATATTTTTGCAAAAAACATTAATTATATTACATTTTATTAATTACAATTAATGTATATAATAACTCAAGTGATTAAAGTTTAGGTTAATTTATAATTTTATTTAATTAAATATTCTATGGTTGATCTTTAATAAAAAAAATTGTATATCACTTGACATAAAAAAAATTGAATGCATATAATTAAGTTATGCTAAAAGTTATAAATTATATAATTTATCAATATCTTAATTTTGAATAATATTATTTTTATGCAAAAATTATTCTCATAAACAAAAATGTATTTAATGATTAGCATATTATATTATGTATACAATTTTATTTTATGCGTAAAAATAAAATGTTGAATATCATAAAAATTAGATGACACTTTCTCATTCTTAAGGTTTGGCAAAGGAAATTCAAAGTTGGGTGAGAAGACTTCGGCTTGATGAAAGTAATCCCACCTAATAACTTGAGATGAGTCTTAGGCCAATTGTTAAGACATTGAAAATTAATAAATCACTCAATTTAATTTTAAAAATTATGAGATTAACTTTCTAATTTAAATAGGTTTAATAATATCTCAAATTATTTTTGCTTTTTTTGCCATCTCCTTCTCTTCATTTAAATAATTATTTAAAAATACAATGGAAGTTTTGATTGTTTGAAATGTTATATTGGAGTTCTAAAATTGATTAGGAACACTTTTGTGGATTTTCAATGAAAATCCACTCCTTTTATCTATTAAAATTCTTGACAAAAATTTTCATGAAATATTTTGCATTAAATTAAAGGTGGGTCTTTTTTATTGAGAATGAACAAATGATAAGCTTATTACATTGCTTTAACATGATTTTAATTTATATAGATGATGCTCATTATAATTATTGATAACACTATTAAAAATAGTACAATTGGATGAGCCATGTGATTTTTGTCACTTCCATGGATCTTTTTATATGAAATGTATCACATCATATGCATATTACTCTCAATTTATCCACATGTACATGTGATCTCCATATAGCTCAAAGAAATTAAATTCTCTCTTATTATAAATTTTCATTCTCATAGTAATAATAATTTATTTTACATTGAAACCTTTATTTTTTATGAAGATAACATTTTATTAGTTAAAACAATTGATAAAGACAAATTTGATTGCAAAATTATATAATGATAATTTTTGGAACATTTTCATACATGCCACACAATTCTTATGTGTTTATATATTTAACACCTATAGTTTCATATTTACATATGTAACACTTATCAATGCATGTAGTGTTAAATAAGCAAGAGTTCCCACATTATGATTGGATGCAGTTCATCAAAAAGGATGCGAATAAAAGAAGCTAGTCCATGGAACTATAATTAGGATAGGAAATTGAAATACATGTACTCTTATAGGTAAATTAATGAAATTAATAGATATTATTGTTCATATGAAGATAAAAACCTTATGTATTCGAAAAACTAAATGGGTTGGGATGAAGACAAAGGAGATTGATAGTTTAAGTTTTCAACTTTAACATTCTGATAGGAGTCGTATTAGAAATAACGTAAGTATTATTTTAGATAATAGTTTGAAAGATAATTATTTAGAAATTAATAGAATTGAAGATAAAGTTATAGTTTTATAATTATTATTAATGCTAAGAATATTAATGTTATGAGTGCTTATATCCCTTAGGTAGGTTTGGATGTATACTCGAAAGAAAAATTTTGAAATGACCTACAAAACTTAATATAAATTAATTTTGAAGAAAGAGTATTTATTGGAGGAGATTTAAATAGACATATTATTACAATGGTCAAAGATTTTAAAAACATTTATGTTGGTTATGGGCATGGAGTGACTAATAAAGAAGGTAGTATTATATTAAATTTTACTTTAGAATATAATTTTATAATTACTAATACTTTATTTTAAAAAAGATATGAGCATAGCATCACTTATAAGAATGAACTTAATAAAATATAGATTGATTATTTTTTATAAGAAAAAAAGATTATTTATATTATAAAGATTGTAAAGTCATTCAAGATGAAAGCTTAAACACCCAGCATCAAATACAAGTTTGAAGTTTAAGATAAAGGGTTGAAAAAAGAAAAATAAATCGAAGCATTACCATAAAGCATCAACCATCCAATGACCCGATTAGGAGAGTTGATGTATTAGATTTGCCTTATTAATAAAGGTAGAGGTAGACCTAAAAATACTTGGTTAGGATTTATAAAAAATTACCATAGTTTATTAGAATTAAATGAGAATTTGACACATAATATGACACAATGGAGAAGAAGGATTCGTTTAGTTGACCCCAAATAGTGCGATAAAGGCTTCTTGTTGTTGTTGTTGATGATGGTGGTGAATTTAAAATGTATTAAAATTTTATATTGTAATCTAATTTAGTCAAGTCAAACATGAGAATTTTCAAAACCCCCTGCATTCCAATTACAATATACTCACTTACAACAAACTAAAAAATCACTAAGTTTGAGAGTAAAATAATTTATTATTTTTAGAAATTTTTAAGTGTTAATAAATTTAAATTTTATACTAATTTTAATAATGTCTAATAAAATAACAAAATTAGAAGATCCATTTATATTGAAAAAATATTTACAAAATTTAAGCAATCAAATAAGTCCTTAGAAATATTTTTATATTTTAAGATCCAATATTTTTTTAGGATGAAATTTAGAGAGTTAGAAGAGTATATATTATATACATAAAAATTTTGGAGTGGCTCAAATGGCGTGATAAGATTGAGAGAGTCGCCTCAAATGGTTTGGTCACATGTAACATTAGCCATCTGATGAACTAGTTAGAAGAGTAGATATATTAGATTTGATCTATGTTAACAAAGAGAGGTAGACATAAGAAGACTTAGTTAGATAATATACAAAATAATTTCATTTCATTAAAATTAAATGATAATTTGACACTTAATAGGACACAATGGAGAAGATGGATTCATGTAGGTGATCTCACATAGCAGGATTAAGACTTGTTGTATTTATTGTTGTATGGCATTATCAAAGTTATCATAGACGTAATTTTTTATCTTCATGATAGCAATGAAACTCTTAATCATAAAATTATCAAGGCTTTTATAAAGAGATCTAACACTAAGATCAAATATTCTCTAAGAAAATATAATAATATTACATTATCAAATAAAGTTAAAAAGATAAATCACTCAAGTAAACTTCATTGTTTTTATATTTTGTGACATTAATTAGAAGACTTAAAGAATGCTCACCTAAGAGCTTTAGTAGGAGCGAAAGTAGCTATTTTGTGCAGCTAATCTTCTCAATTACAAAAGTTTAAAATATGCTATTGTCACCTTTTTGGAGTGAGTTCTCAATCCATCATAGATCTAGGACTATTATAGACACTAAGAGTTTCTTAGTCTTAAGACACTTCTAGTGATGGTGAACACTTAACCTAAGCTAGAGACTTAGAAGTTAGTCATGGGTAGGTTGTTAGGGACTTAGGGAGATTTTCATCCCATGGCCTAAACCTAATCCATGTTCTCCTTCTCAAACCATACCCCAAATTCAAATTCAAAAGCAAATTTCCAAAATCTACATCTAAATCAAATCCAAACTCAAAACTCTTCCTAAGCCTATGATTGAATTCCATGGAACTCAGACAAATCCAATTCCCAAATTCAAAATTTTCTAAGATCAAACCTCAATCATTTATCAAATTCAAATTCAAATTCAACTCCAAATGATTGGAACCCAAGATCAAATCCAAGTTCTAAATCCTTCTTAAGCCATGTGATCCACTTTCATAAGCTTAACCAAAATCCCATTCAAATCAAGTCAAACTCAATTAATTTTCTTATAAATCAATTATTCCATTAATTATCATCCTAAATATAAATGAAATCTACATTCAAATAATCAGAATTAAATCAAACTAAATCAAGTCAAGTCAAGGCCCTCTTTAGGCCTTATGGACCTACCTCCATGAGCTTAGCCAAATCTTAACCCAAATCAACCCAAAAATAATTGATTTTCTCATGAATCAATTATATATTCAATCATCTTAACAAATATAAATGAAACCCACATTCCAATAATAAAAATTAAATCAAACTAAATCAAATTATCTTCTAAGCTCTTTGGACCTACCTTCATGAGCTTAGCCAAATTTTCCTTCAAGTCACTTCAAATTCAATTGATTTTCTTATAAATCAATTATTCCATCAATTATCTTCTCAAATATAAATCAAATCTACATTCAAATTACCAAAAACTAATCCAAAATCAAATCAAAGCCCAATCTAAACCCTTTGAGCTAATTTCTTGGACTTAGATAAATCTATCTAATCAAGCCAAAATCAACAGGTTTTTTCTTGAATCAATCATTCCTTCAATCATCTATCCAAATATAAATGAAACCTACAATCATTAAGCCAAATTGAAATCAACCTAAGTCTAGCCCAACTTAGCCCTTTTGACTTGAAAAATCCAAATGAACTAAAGCCCATCATAGCCTAAATTGATTGCAGTTGAATTTATATATCAATCCTAAACTCATATATAAATTCAATTAAACTTAATCAAATTAAAACCAAGCCAATTAACCCATTTAGGTCATTGACCCAATGTGGCCTAAAGAACCCATTTGAACCAAGTTCTACCCAACCCAAATTAGATTGAACCAAGCCATCCAAACCTCATACCATTGATTACACCCTGTGATCAATTGCTTAAATTAGGTCAAGTCAAGTCAATGGTCATTTGACCAAGTTAACCCTTAACCCATATGAACCCAAACTAACCAGAACCTACCCTACACCAAATTAATTGAAACCATGGCCTCACATCAACCCATAATTAATGATTGAACATGACTTGACCATCAATTGAGCCAAACCAAATCCAATTGGCCATTTGACCCAAGTTGACCTAAATTGACCTAAAAGGCCAAAATAGGTCAAATCATGATCCAACCCAAATTGATTGCAAGCAATGGCTCAAGTTCATTCCAAATTGATTATTGAACTTGACCAAAGCCATAATTGAGTCCCATTTGGCCAATTGAACTCAATTGACCAACTTAGCCCAAATTGATCTAAAGGGTCAAATTGGCCTAAAACTAAATTAAATTCAAATTGATTCAAACCAAAGCCTACAATCTTATCCAATTGACCAATTGAACTAAAACCAACACCCAAGAATTTGATCAATTTGGTCAAATTGGTCAACTTGACCCATTTGACCTATATGAATCGAAATGAGCCAAAATCAAACCTAGGCTGAATTGATTAAAACCACTTGAACTGAAACACTTCAAATCATCATTTGAACCTAACCTAAGCTATGGTTTGACCCAATTTGACCAATTGTTCAACCTAACCCAACATAGCCCAATTTTACTTATAAGGGTCAAATTGAGCCAAACCCCTTTGAACCAACCCATGACACTTTGGAACTTGACCAAACCTGACCCAAACTTACCTTGGGTTAGCCCAAAATCATCCCAAACCCAAAGAGTTCTCTGTTGACCTCACTTTTGGAGTGAGTTCTCAATCTCTTTGTCATATATCTAGGACTCTTATAGACACTAAAAGCTCCTTAGTCCTAAGACACGTCTAGTGATTAGGTGAACACTTAACTTAAGCCTAGAGACTTAGAAGGGTTAGCCATAGGAGTGGGTTATGCCTTAGGGATTTAGGGAGACTTGCTTACCCTATAGCCTAAACTTAATCCATACTTTCCTTCTCAAATCAAACCTTAAATTCCAAATTCAATTCAAATTCCAAATCAAAATCAAAATCCAAATTATTTGATTAAAACCCATAATCAAATCCAAAATCAAAATCCTTCTTAAACTTTATGATTGAATTCCATGTCCTTACCCATAGCCAAGTTCAATTCAATTCCAATTCACTTGGTTTTCTCAAAAAACAATTCAATTCCTCAATCATTTATCAAACTCAAGTCCAAACTAAATTCCAAATGATTGAAACCCAAATCTAAATTTAAGCTCCAAAATCCTTCCTAAGCCTTATGATCCACTTTCATAAGCTTAGCTAAAATCCCCTTTAAACCAAATCAAAATCAATTGATTTTTTTATAAATCAATTATTCCATCATTTATATTCATAATTATAAATGAAATCCAAAGTCAAATGACCAAACCCAAATCAAACTAAATCAAACAACTAAGACTCTTCTTAAGCCATATGGACCCACCTCCATAAGCTTAACCAATTCTCAACTCAAATCAACCCAAAATCAATTGATTTCTTTATAAATCAATTATTCCTTCATTTATATTCATAGATATAAATGAAACTCACATTCCAATGATCAAAACTAAATCAATCTCCTTCTATGCCCTTTTGACCTACCTCCATGAGTTTAGTCAAATTTGCTTCCAAATTACTCCAAACTCAAGTGATTTCCTCATAAGTCATTTATATCTTCATTTATATTCCCAAATATAAATGAAATATAAATTCAAATAGCCAAAACCAAATTCAAATCAAATCAAAACTTAATTCAAGCCTTTTAAGCCAATTTCTTAAACTTTGCCAAAACCTATCTAAATCAAGCCAAAATTAATGGATTTTCTCTTGAATCAATCATTCCTTCAATCATCTATCTAAATATAAATGAAATTACAATCATTAAATCAAATTTAAGTCAAGCCCAAGTTAGCCCTTTTAGCTTGAAAACTCCAAATGAACTAAAACCCATCATAGCCTAAATTGATTGCAGTTGAATTTATATTTCAATCCTAAGCTCATATATAAATACAAAGAAACCTTAATCAAGCCAAAACCAAGCCAATTGACCCACTTAGGTCTATTTGCCCAAAGTAGCCTAAAGAACCCATATGGACCAATTTCTAGTCCAACCCAAATTAGATTGAACCAAGCCTATCCAAGCCTCATTCCATGATAAACAATCACCCTAGGATGATCAATTACCTTGAAGGGTCAAACCAAGTCAACTTAGTCATTTGACCAAGTCAACTGTTAGCTCAAATGAAACCTAAACTTTCCAAAACTCACCATACACCAAATTGATTGAAACCATTAATTCACACCAGCTCATAATCAATGATTGAACATGACTTTACCCTCAATTGAGCCAAACCAAGTCCAATTGGCCATTTGACCCAAGTTGACCCAATTGGCCTAAAAGGCCAAAATGGGTCAAATCATGATCTAACCCAAATTAATTATAACCAATGGCTCAAGTTCATTGCAAATTCATTGTTGAACTTGACCAAAGCTCTAATTTGATAAATTGGACCCAACCTAGCCCAATTAAACAACTAGCTCAAATTGACCTAAAAGGTCAAATTGGCCAAAATCGAAATTAAATCCAAATTGATTTAAACCAAAATCTACACTCATTTTTAATTAACCAAATGAACTTGAACCAACATTTAACCCAAACCAATTTGGCCAATTTGGTCAAATTGGTCAAGTTAGCCCATTTGACCTATATGAACCCAAATTAGCCAAAATCAAATCTAGGCCAATTTGATTGAAATCACTTGGACCAAAACACTTCAAATCATCATTTGAACCTTAAGCAAACTTATTTTTACCCAATTTGATTAATTTGTCAGCCTAACCCAACATAACCCAAATTGAACCCATACGACCAAATTGAGCTAAACCCATGAAACCAACCCATGACCTATTGGAGGTTGATCAAACCCAACCCAAACCTATTTTGGGTCCGCCTAATGTCAGTACAAAAGCCAAGTGAATCCAATCCAAGCCATTGCCCATTGGTCAAGCCCTCTTTGCATAGGATTCCACCCATAAATGGCAAAGTCCACTCTCTCATCATTTGGTAGCCCTCATTGACTCCATTTAGGGTTTGACCTAACCACCTAGCCCACTCTAAGTGGGCTAGGACTTACCATGGACCAAAGGGAGGTGAGTTAACTCACCTCCCTTGTAAACTGACCACCCAATGGATCCAAGCAAGGAAATTATGCCACCCTCACTCCTTCCTCTAACCAAGAAAAGCCATATGGACATGATGGTGACCACTATGGTGCCATGGCAACGGCTGGCAGACCAAAAATGGGAGATAATCCTGTCTTCCCACCTCAGCAAATTGAGGGATATACCCCCCTTAATTTAAATCGTATTTCACTTGCATTCAATTCCTCTGAGCTCCCAAGAGAGAAATGAAACTCCCTAGCACTCCTTAGAGCTTCCTTAAGGCTTCCCCACTTCATATTTTCTCCTCCCATGCACAGTTGAAATAGGGGAGCTCAATCCCAATTCAAACTCCCTCATCTCTTAATCAAAACTCAATTGCTTATACACACACCTTCCACGCACATCGTCAAAGTCACCCAAGTCATTTCCTAAGCTCCAAAGCCACCGGAGGATGGACTTTGATCAAAGTCTAAGCTCAAAAGCACTGTTCTTGGCCAATCAAGTGATCCATGGTGGACGGGCTCTGTCGTTTGACACTCGTAGGAAGAGAGATCACGGGCCATCAGCACCACATGATTAGAACAGACGGCTCTGATCAGATCATGCTAGATCCGTTGCTTGATCCCTTCTTAACCACGAGTTTGATTATGGCCATTTGATCTTAGATAGGATGACCCACTGGAAAGTGCATCCCGCCACCATCTGAGTCAGCCGCAAATGTGACTACTTAAATATCCAATCCTGTGGCACCGTGTGGAAAGTGTGCCGTGTCAGCACGCCACATGGTGCTAATGGGATTAAGTATTAATTATGTAAATTTAATCAATTTTTAGGCTGAAACTTTCATAATTCATAATTAGTTGTAGAAAAATAAAAATATATAAATAAGAGCTCATTTTAAACGTATTCTAGAGGGGAATCCAATAAAATTATCCTTAATTAATTTTGAATAATTTTGGCTTAATTAGGATTTAATTAAAAGCTTAATTAACCTAATTACTCATTAATTAATCATCTAATTGGTTTCAAATTTTTTGAGGTTGCTTAAGCGGATGACCTTTGCCTCCCCCATTTTTCTTGGAATTTATTAGATTATTAATTAGGAAAATCTATTGATCAAGCCCTAATTACCTTCCTAATTAGGCATGTGAATAGTAAATTAACTAATTTATTTGACTCATTTGGCACTGATTAATAGTGGGAAAGTTTAGGGAATGTGATTGAGGGCTTTTTCTTAATCTTTTTCCTGATTTTTCTTTACTTTTCAAGAGAAATTAATTAACTAATTAATTACTTAATTAGCTTAATTAAATTTTAAAATGGATCTGAACTTAATTAATTCATGGGTAGGTCTTTAGGTATTTAATAGCCTAAAGAGGTTTAGTAAAATTACAGTTAGCTCACATGTTGCAGAAAATCATAAAAGTAATTAAGTTCGTTCCCTAAGCTTAATTAATCAAAGATTATGAGCAGATTGCATTAGGCCTCTTTTATTTCATAGGAACATTACTATTTTCTCTTCAATTCATTAGCTTATTTCATTGGCTCACAATCATTTAATTAATTACCTTAGGATAACATAGGTAAGGGTTTATTAATTGATTTAATTTATGCCTTAACCTAATTAATCCCTAAAATTGACCTAATTCCTTTTTATTAAATCAAATTAACTCACACATATGGGAATGGGATTAGGATTAGCAAACATCCTCTCACATTTCTTAAATCAAATCAAACATGAAATTAAAAGTGGCTTTAAGAAGCTTTGGTTTATTTTAAATGATCTTATTTAGTATGATCATCTTTAGGAATTTATTGGATTGAATGAAATCATGTGTTTATGTTCTTTTATTTCTTTTCAATCATATTAAATATTGTACGTCACTTAAATCATGGACTCATCTTTTTCAAAAATTAATTAAATGAAATGATTTCCTTTATGTCAAGCTCGAATGTGTTGATTTAAATTAAAAATATGGTGGCTATTATCACTATTACATTAAAGTTATTTTAAAAAGCATATAAATCAATTATAATATATGGAGTGACAATATTTATAAATATTCATAAGCTTGCATGTGTCTATGGTTTAGAATATGTGACATAGAGTTCTCTTTCTTTATCCTACATGGATTTACATAAAGTTTGAATATTAATATTTGTATAGTTCATTTGAAAAGGACATAACATTTATTCATTCCTATGTACCTCTATGTTGGAACTTAGATATAACTTTAGCTCACATATATATAAATAATTCAATTAAATCAAATACAACTTTTGCATGGTTTTTCCATTCTTGTAGTTATTTGTACATTCATGTGTATTTAAGAATAATGGTATATCTAGTCTACACATTCTGGGGATGCAAGGCTTTAATTAGTCCTAAGAATGTCTTTACCTCACTCCCCTAGTTTAACAATGGTGAAATATCTACTTAAAACTTTTATACACTTGTATGTGCATTTAGCTAATGAATGAAAATATTCATTTAATTAAATCAAATATAACTTTTGCATGATTTTTTCATTCTTGTAGTTATTTGTACATTCACGTGTATTTCAGAATAGTCGGTATATCTAGACTGAGCGTTCCGGGGATGCAAGGCTTTAAGTAGCCCCAAGGAGGTCTTTACCTCACTCCCCTAGTTTAACAATGGTGAAGTATCCGCTTAAGACTTTTATATATTGTTTGTGCATTTAACTAATGAATGAAAATCTCATTTTCCATTAAAAATACATGCATTCATATTTGTTCAAGTGATTGAATTGATCATGTGGTTTAAAGTCCTCTTTCTTATGTTCATGTGTATAAACTTACATATGTTTGAGTGTAATGGGTATATAGTTTGGACCTCGAATCAGGATAGCCATGGAGGTCATTTGATTATCTCACTTCTTGGTTAACAATGTCAATGCATCTATTTAATTTCATTTCTATGTTTTTTATATAAGAATTTGGATAGAGCTTTAAATTAATATGATACAATGATTCAATCAAATGAAACAACTAAATTCTAAATGTATATGCTTACATCCATCATTTAAGTGTGTTAAGACATATTGTATGTGTAGGTATACTTAGATTTAGTCACATGCATGTTACATATGATGGAAGGAAATAAATGAACTTGAGTCAAGTGATAGTAATTCATTCTAATTAATCTTAAGATTCCTTTCATATTGAGTGGAATCATTTAAAGCAAACCTAAACTTAGGATTAATTTAAATATGTAATAAGCCAATCACTAAAGAAGAATTGATTAATTAATATTCCTTAGATGTGACTTAAGGTAGGGATGAGAGAGAGCAGTCCTCTCTTTTCCTCTCTTTATAACCCTTAGTTGCTAAGTGTAAGTTAAAATGAAATAAAAGAAAATATTAAGTAAAATTCCCAAATCAATTAAACCACTTAAAGTAAAATCAACCTCTTATGATTAAATCCCTTTCATACTTAGAAAATCATAACAAAGCTTAGTTAAGACATACCACATAAGCCTTAATACACACACCTTAGAACTAAGTCACCACTTTATGCTTTATATTATGGTGGTGTATGGTATGATCTATGTTTGGTTTTATGATGTACTATTTTTAGATTGGATGATAAGGTGTATGTTTCGTAGAGTATATGTTAGGCCGTGATTATCCTAATCATATTTTCTCCAGGGGATTGTGCTTAAGGGGTGCTTAAAATAAATATAAATGCTCTCTTTTGTAGGTTGCTTAACCCTAAGCATAATCCAAGTTAGGATAGGTGGGCTTGGTTACCCATGTGTAGGGTGCTAAGTCCAAATTATTCATATAACTGCTTGGGTTGTATGGTGTGTTTAGCTAATATTTATTTTGCAAGTGTAGTTAGATATATTTTTCCTATTTTAAATATAATTTTATATTAAGAATTAAGATTAGTATTATGGGGGATAAGGATGAACAGAAGGCTTAGCAGGGTGCCATGTGATGCCTTGAAGCCTACCAAATCAAAAGAGCAAAAGAGTTGAAGGAATGAAGGAGATATGGAGACTTGAAGATTTGAAGATCCCCCATAACATTTATCATTTGTACATTGTAATTATTCTTTTGTATACTAGATTTTATAGGGGTAGAGATCGCCTACCCATTTCTCTTTTCGAGTTGTATGACGGTACCTGACTGCACTGGCCTCTTATTTTTTTACGTTAGATTTATAAAATTGATTGATGTTTTGTTTAAATTGTGCAATAGAACTAGCATGCCTTTTTATAATTTTTTTTTCTAAATGATGATTTAACGTATGGCTTGGATGTGATTAGACTCTTAGAAAAAAATTAATTTTCCTACCCCAAATACAACTCATATCTAAAGTATCTAAATAACTCATAACCTCACATAAAGCCTAGGCATTAAATCAAGATAATTAAAAGATTTAATAACCCCTTAGCTGAATATTGTATGTTTAAGACCATGCATATCATATTGAATTACTTGAGCAAAATGAGGGCCTCCATCCTTACACATATGGGAACCGCTTGACCTATGAGAGCAACTCCTACTGATGGAGCTTCACCCTCTTCTCTCTTGATTTGGCCCATAACTCATTTCAACATGCATTTAGGCATACAAAAATCCTATGTATTTAGTCGAAATAAAGTGTCCAAAATCAAATAAAATTTGAAAAGATTTGCATTAAACTAATTCATTGCTCATACCACTCATGCTCTAGTCTCTAAGGGAGTGGGTTTAAGGACTTTAGTCTCTTTCTAAATAATAATAACCCAACTATCTTGGAAAATCATATGACTTTCCTACATGGTTTTAGAGCATAGGAAGAGTTAGCTGACTGCCACTCTAGGTGGTTATAAGTCCAACAGTCGGGTGGTTTACTCTCTCTTATGGAGATAAACCATACACCCATCTTTGCTTAGATTTAGGTCATGCTTTGGCTTATGCCAAAGCTCCCAAGATTTAGGATCTAAGGTAGTTGTTTCCTTTAGGCTATAAGCATAAATCCTCACCTCTTAGGCATTTTCATAACCTTGTGTTGATGGATTATAAGCCCTAGCAATCTAATAAAATTCAACTCAAATAAATAATTCTTTTCAATTTCAAACATATAAAACCCAACCATAGGATATATTAGAATACTCACTAGGTTTTTCTAGTACCATGAGCATTCCCTACTCATTTTCTTCAGTTTCGATAATAAGTCTCTCCTTTTTATCTATACCGATTGATTTTCTAAATATAACCAATGTATTGATAGTCTTACCCTTAAAATCTTTGGAGACAACAATTGCCTACTTTAATCGAGAGTATTCCTAACGAACACACCTTCTTTAAGATGTAATTAACTATTAGGGCTTGCCCCCATAGGAAACTTTAGAACTCAGTTTAATATAAATCCTAGTTTATTCATCTATATAAAGTAGGGGAAAATTCTCTAGTATACTCAAAGACCCATCATGCCTTAGTAGTCCTTATTAGGTGATTAGGTCTATTGAAGGGTGATGTCTCTATCTTTAGAGATAGTACATCATACTTCAATGTCATACTCGATCACTTCAATAAGTACCTCCTCAGATCTACGTGGTGTCTCCCATATACATTCCAAAAATAAACACCACATATTTTTTCGACTTCAGGGGAGGTCTCTCCATCTCTAGTAGACAATTATTGTCTCCAATCATCGATAGTGGACTTATATTTCAAGTTTGAGACTATCTTTCTTTCCATTGGCACTTATTTTTTTATTCTTAAAAAGCTAGCCAACATCCTTTAGGTTTTAGGACCTCACCCATGTAGGTCTTGAAACCCTATTGTCCCCAAATAGGTAAAAGATATAAATTAACTAATGAAAGGAGATGACTAAAACTTAAAACCTCTTTACCACTAGCTTGGTGAGGCAAGACACATCTTATGTTCAAGAAAATAACCTATTTTGCAAAATGGCACTTTTTCAAAATTTACATAATAAAATATTTACACAAAATTCATAAGAAGTTTTCAAAAAAGCACAAAATTTATAAAACCAAACCATATATCAAAAACATTTGGCCTCCAACTTAACATATCAAATTTATTTAGTAAGAACCTCATTTTCAAATCAACATATATCACACACAAATGATCATCACAAACAAAGATGTTTTCACAAAATTTTCAAACATATAATTGAAAACCTTTTTTTAAATTTGCAAAGGTTTTCCAAATCAATTTTTCAAACAAGACGTACAACATATATCTATCTCTAAAATCTCTCCAAAAATGTGAACCCCGCTTAACCTACTTAAATTGGTTGAGTATGGGTTCTAAATCAAAATCATATGGAAAAATCTCTCACCCAATTATAAAAAATCTCTCCAAAAATTCAATAAAGCCACCTTAGCATACCTAAATTTGTCAAGTGCTGGTTCAAATTCCAAATCCAATCTAGAAGTCAATGATTGAAGACAAATATTACACAAAGGCTCTGACTCGATTATATTTCAACAAATGCAGTGATTTTAGCACAACCAATCTTTTCAACCTTCAATCAGTACAGTTATTATGGCTTCTGACAAGTTTATTTTCTCCTTCCCCTCTGCTGTAGATCGAGCCTTGGATCAAAGAAATCTCACCATGACTGTCGCCACACATCTGATTTACTTTGGCAGTTGTTTTGAGGGAGTTTGAGTTACTTGTGAGGGGACAACCCTCATAACTATTAGCAGGGAAGAGGTGACGGGACAGACACCACTTTTTCACTTTGACATTTCATCTGACTCTGAGTTCCCCTCATTGAAGAGGAAGGATATGATGGTTCCCACACTCCAATTAGTATCCATGTTAGTACTAGCTGCTTCATCACGGGTTTAGTCAGTAGCCCCTGCTATAGCTCCACTGAGAGCTACTACCTCCTCTTTGGTCACCCCAAAGGGGAAGACTATCATAGCTTTTGAGATAATCTCCTCTACCTTCAAGGTAGGTTCCAACTCATGATTTAATTTGCTCACTCGCACCCAACACTGTAATAAAAATAGAAAGGTCAAGTAGGACAATGAGCGAGCAGCTAGAAAAATTGATGCTACCTCTCACGTCGCTGAGGGTTCTCCCGGAGAGACCTCCCCACTCTTGAGTTGCGGTAAGTTTAACCCCTTCTCAACCTCAGATGGAGAGGAGGACTACAAGAGGATCTCCACATCACCTCCACCACAGGCATACTTCGAGATACCAACTAGGGAGCATAGGAGGCCCTATGCCAGTCTTAAGACTATTCTTTACCATATTGAAGAGCTTACAGGACACTCAAAGTCTAGTACATTGTTTGATCTAAGGTTCATGATCCCTAGGAGTGTTAGTGATCAGATATGTAGGGAGAGAGTCACCAAAGCTCGAGTATCTGCCCATGTGTGTGTGTGAGAGAGAGAGAGAGATGGAGGTACGCCAGGTCGATGGCTACTCGATGGACTTTCTCGATCATCTATCAAGGCGATCATTCGTGACATCATTATTCTCACGTACACAATGCGTAAGGAGATCTTGAGAGGCGTTTGCATGACACCGCCCACTTACTGTCCACCATCACATATTTACCTCACAACATCTACCACCCTTGCCAAGCTTCAGAAGCCCTCATCCGAGAAAAGACCATCCCTACTGGTGATCCAGCTATGGTGTAAGGGTCCCACTCCATCCATTCCATCTGTTGAGGTGAGATCGATCCTACCCGCTCGATCCCCTGCCTCAACAATGGTTAGGAAGGAGTGGAGACCCAAGAGTGTCATGGTCGCACCACCTCCACCATAAAAAATTTGAGAGAAAGGAGGGAACATAGATATAGTCCCTATGATAATTGATCTTCTTATTGAAGAAACCCTATCGAGCCAACATCCATGCAGAATTAGAGTAGCATAAATCCTATGGTTAGCCAATGAGTGTGTTCTTGGCCCAACTAGGCATAGTAGATCGATCACTAGATGACATATTAGAGAACTACTTTGCCAAGAAGAGACAAATTATAGGGAGTGACCATTCAGATCAGGAAGAGGATAGACTCTGCTTTGATCCTGATGAGGATGACATGTTGGAGGACATAGCTGGGGTCCACATGGTTGATACATGGGGGTCCTTACAGATCAGCTAGCCAAGATGTTTCGAGGAAGGTGACACTTCTCACTCGACTCAACACCTACTCCACCACCTCAAGCAGAAGGATGATCATAATGATAGGATGGAGAAGAAAGTAGAGGAGTTGATGGAAGTGGTTTTAGTATTGCAGACCTCAGCCCCAATTTCATGGCCTTTTCCTATGGTAACTGACCGACCAAAGTTGGTACATACCTTAGACTTTCATAGGTGCACTCCTGTAGAGGATGATGCTGATAGCTTACATAGGAAGGTCACAGATGGAACCTTCATGCATGAAAAAGATATTAAGAGTATGATAAAGAAGTAGGTGAGGAAAGCGATGGTGCAAGCTAGGGGAGCTCATCCATTCTAAAGGGTAGACCATACTCAGAGGAATTCGATTTAGTTCAATATTCCAAGGGTTTTGAGCTGCCTTCGTTCAAGATCTTTGATGGAAGTGGAAACCTGCATTAGCGTATTACACACTTTAGAGCTGGTTGTCATAACAACACTGAGACACTCTTATTTAGACTCTTTGTCAGTAGCCTAGCAAGGATTGCATTTGATTGGTATGCCAAACTGCCCAACAGTTTGGTGAGGACTTATGCTAAGTTGGAGCACCTCTTCATCAAGAGGTTTATTGGAGCTCAGCAAAGAGTGATTGTAGGTGACCTCGTTGTAGAAAAGTAGAATTCTAACGAGTCCCTTCTTGATTATATTCTTAGGTGGTGCAACTTGAGCATGAAATGCACCAAACAAAGATGCCAGATTCTTCTCAAGAGTATTCATGGTCCGATTTCCTTCATACATAGGGGCTTTACAATTAGGACATTTGAGAAACTAATCAACAAGGTGACTAGCCTACAAGAGGAAGCCAAACAGTTGCCCTTTCCTAACCAATCATCTTAGCCCAAGCCGTAGAAAGTGTTTGAGAAGAAGCTAGGGACAACTATATTAGTGGGTAGAGGGAAGTAGCTAAGTATAGTCTAGTATGAGAGATCTCGAGGTCAACAACCTCCTTTGCCACCTCCTCTACCACCACCTTAGCCATCTTATCAATTGCTATAGTCTCCACAATAGCCATTCCCACAACCTTAATAGTCTACCTAGCAGTGGCACTCCTACCCACTGCTAGGTAGCTATTTCTGACTTACTTTTGTCGATAGATTAAATAAGGAATATTTATTCACAAGAGAGGTAGTTAGGAAAATCTTTAAGAATCTCTTAAAGAAATCTGACTTTCAATTACCAGAGCCCAAGAGACTAGAGGAAGTGGGCAAGAGTAATAATCCTAACTAATGCCCCGACCACCACATGTTTAGTCATGTCTTAGAGGATTATATTATTTTTAAGGACTAGCTTGAGCATTGCTACAAGTTAGGCACTGTAGTTATCCCCAATGAATACTTATTAGAATAACCATCCAGTTATATTAGGGTAATTCTTGGGGATACTTACGATCCTCTTAAGATAAAAGAAGGTTGGAATATTGCATTATCTTGAACCTCTTAAAAAGTGGTTTTAAGATCAATCAACTCTCTTCACAGGTGCCTGAGGCAGCTCTAACCTCTAACATCAAGGATGGTTTGCAAGTTGCCAAAGATAACTTGAAGAAGGTGACAGCCTAGCAGCAACATTAGCTCACCATGCTTGCCTAGGATAGTTCAGTAGCGTAACTACCATCCAAGTCAAACACTCCATCCACCATTGCAGCTGGTACTTCTTCTTTTGTTAGCTCCTCTTCTATTGGTAGGAGCATTGCATCAGTGGACAATGGCATTAAATCCCTTAATCTGTTTACTTTATAGGATTTCTATCATGTACCTCCACCCCAAAAAAAATCAATGAAGAAAGTAGATTTTAATTCTTATCCACTTATAATAATCTCAATTTTATTCCTCTTGAAAACTCTCCAAGTGTAGAAAATAATAATAATAGCTCTAGTCATTCCAATCCCCTCTCTTCTAATTCAAAATCAGACTTTCCTTTCCTAAATCAATCGAGTTCATCTCTTAATATTGACTTGGAGTCATCCAACTCTGAGGATCCCATAGAGAAAGTTGTAGGTATACCTGATAAAAAGGTAGAACTTTCTACAAGTTCATCATTCCAAGAAGTCACTGAAGTCAACTTGGGCAGTGGCAATGTTCTACCTCCTATGGTAGCACCTCAAGATAAGAGTAAATAAGTCATTGGTTCCTGAGAAGATAAGCCTTCCAGGATGCTCCATCTATGGATATGATTATGGAGGATCAAGTCGAGTTGATTACAATGTTCTAGCGCATCTTAGAAAGTTGCCAGCTAAGCTAAGCATATATGACACCCTTGCCTTATCCAAAGAGACGAGGGAATCTTTAATCAAGGCTCTATTTGATCTAGAGATATGCTTAGCTCAGTTGAATGCTACTGAAGAGGAGGCACATAGCTCAAAAGATATTCTAGGAGTTACATTCAGTGATGAAGACCTACTTCTAGGGATGATAGAGCAAAACAACCCTCTTTATATTACAGTGGATGTTGGTAGATACAAGCTATCAAGAGTTCTGGTTGGCCAGAGTGCATCAGTAAACATTATAAGGCTAAGAGCCCTTTCCTACTTGATGATCGACATTCTAAACTCTAAAAAGAGAGGATGATGTTGAGAGGATTCAATGAAGAAGGTGAGAGGGCCTTAGGCTCCATAGTGTTGCCATTGGAGATAGATGATTGGAAGACTGAAGTCAAGTTTTATATCATAGACTTGGATACATCTTTCAATGCTTTGACTGGGAGATCATGGATACATGAAAATAACATAGTTTCATCCTCTCTACATCAGTGCATGAAATTCATGAGAGGTGGGATTGAGTACTGTGTCAAAGGAGATCTCAAACCATTCATAGTTCATAAGGTCATGATATATGAGGATGTATCCTATTTCCTTCCCCAAAATCAACAAGTCCATTCTTGTGAGCTTAGTCAAGATCCCCATTAAAAAGACAAAAAGAAAAAGAAAAGAAAAAAAAGAAAAAAGAAAATAAAAGGGAGCGAGAAATGGACATAGGAGAAGATATAGAGTTTGACATTATATTCCACTCATAGTTTGTTACTCCATTCAAACATATGGGTAGGATTACCCCACCTCCACCGTAGGGAGAGGAGAGTTTAGAGCGGAGATGGAAATCCTTCCTTTTGGCCACCCAATAAGAGGTATGTCTCAGCCACCAGGAGTACACCTGCTATCCACATAGACTTAGAATTAAGTTCAGAGGATGAGCCTTATGTGATTAGCACACTAGCTAGCTCTTCTTAATAGCAAATCCCTTTTGAGGAAACACTTGAGCATGATAGTGATGAAGATCGGGCTCCAAAGCAAAGCATAAATGTATCTAAGACTGTATATGAAATACTTAGGCATCAATTGGAAACCTTAGCTCTAACCTCACTTTTCTCACAAAAAGTTGAGGGTTTGGTAGTTAAGGATGCCCCTAGATCTTGTATAGATATGAAGGTGCAGAGGTTCTTTCTGGGAGCATTATCCTTAAGTCAAGAATTTGATGTAGAAC
This sequence comes from Cymbidium sinense, assembly GCA_021442155.1. Lineage (NCBI taxonomy): Eukaryota > Viridiplantae > Streptophyta > Magnoliopsida > Asparagales > Orchidaceae > Cymbidium > Cymbidium sinense. The sequence goes on from CM038218.1 coordinate 48,401,714, forward strand.
TTGAGGATGATTTATATACAGATTTAATAGAATTACCTTTTGATTGGTACTCGCCATGTGTTTTAAACTTAATAAAGAAAGGTTTAATCTGACATACTTAGTCAATGCAATGAATATTTCAAGAATATAAAAGAATGATTGTAAACTCAATCAAGATCAGACTAGGGTTCATGGGTCTAGTCGATAATGATGATTATTGCTTAGTCATCACCAATCATTTGGAGTCTGATAGGTTCTTTTCAAATTATGCTAACTCATATGAGAAGGTGTATTTAGAAACTTCAAATGCTCTAGATGATTTTGAAGTCAATGATGCAACGCTCAAGAGTTTCATATCAGATCAACCATCAATTCTTTGTAGCTCAAAAAATCAATGACTTAGTTAGGCAGTTGATTGAGTTTAAGGACTGCTTCACATGGACTTACGAAGAGATGCCCAGTTCATATTTTGAAGTAGCAGTCTACAAACTGGCAATAGAGCCTAATGCTAACCTTATCAAGCAAGCTCCTAGATATATGCGATTATACATTAAACAACAAGTCATTTATAAAATCAAGAAAATGATCGATGTTGGCTTCATCAGGAAAGAAAAACATCCTACTTGGTTGACCAGTGTTATTCTGGTTAAGAAAAAGAATAACCAAATTCGCATATCCATCAATTTTAGGGATCTAAATAAGGCATGTCCAAAAGATGGATTTTCACTACCAATACCAGAATTGATGGTGGACATTGCCTCATATCATGCAATCTTCTCTTTCATGGATGACTCATTTGGATATAACCAAATAAAGATGGCCCCAAGATGAAAAAAATACCTTTTCAAACCCGGATCAATTTATTATAGGGTCTTACCTTTTGGCCTTAAAATGCCGTGTTACCTACCAAGGGCCAATCGAATCTTCAATGAACTCATTCATCATCAAGTTGAGTGTTATGTCGATGATCTCATGGTCAAAGTAAAGAAAAGGAAGACCATCTCTTTACTTGAGTAGTTTTGAATGGTTAAGATAATTTAACCTTAAAATGAATCCACAAAGTGTGCATTGTAGCTTTAGTGGATTCTTTAGGTTTGTTGTCCGACATGGAATTAAAATCGATTTGTATAAGATCAAGGTGATATTAGAAATGCCACCCCCTAAAAGTCTAACTCAACTTAGATCATTTCAATGATGGTTGGAATATCTAAGATGCTTCATTTCCAACCTATCGAAGATGCCATTCTACTTGTCAAAAGGATGCCAAGTTCAAGTTGGATGATAAGTGTCGATGCCTTTGAAGACATCAAGCACTACCCGATAGCTACCGCCTTGATACTATATATCGATATTAGACATTGCTTTGGTGCTTGGCCCAAGCCAATGAAGAAAGGAAAGAGAATGCACTCTACTATCTTAGCCATCGTCTAATCCCTACTAAGGTAAACTACCCACCCATTGAAAAACATTGCCTAGCTTTAATCTTCACATCCCAAAAGCTACGGCATTACATGCTTTCTCATAAGGTGAACTTAATCTCTAGGATCAACCCACTATAATATCTCATGACATGATAGACGCTATCTAAAAGGTTGGCACATTGGTTCATGATTTTGTCACAATTTGATATTACTTTCGTACCCATCCATGTGGTGAAAGGACAATCACTAGCAAATTTCTTAACAACACACTCACTTATTGATTCCGCAAGTGATGACCTCCAATGAACAAATCATGAACTTAGGGACACTAGCATTCACCAGAGAGATTTTGATGGTGGGGTTTCCTCTCAAAGGGGAGAAGAACCATGATTTACTATCTCATGAAAGCCAAGGGTAGGAATAGTTCTCCTCACTCTAGACCGTGATGTGATGAGATTCTCATATCACATGTCAAATCCATGCACCAATAATGAAGCTGAATATGAGGCTAATTGCAGTTAGCCATTACTCTAAGCATCTAGAATATCAATATCTTTAAGGATTCTCAATTAGTTATCAACCAAATCGTGGGTCCGATAAGGTTCTAAAGCAGCTCCATCATTACCATACTATGGAGTTGTTGGCCCAAATCTCGAGAGGTTACCATTTATAAGATTACTCAAGTAGAAAATAATGATGCTTTAAATTGCTAAGGAGTTGGCATGTTCATAAGATAAGTCCATACCAATAAGGGTCCAAAATTGATAAGTCTTATCCCTTATTGATTCTGAACTCATCGAGAAACTCCCTCTTTAAGGGGAGGTTGCCATTTCCTAAGAGGACGATGAGTTAGATTGGAGGCAACCATTCATGGATTATCTAAATATAGACAAACTACATCAAGAGAAGTCCCTATCACATCAAATGAAGCAGAGAGCTCTTTCTTATGCTCTCATTAATGGCACCTTATATCGCTAGTTTTTTATTCATATGTGGTTACATTGTTTGGACAAACATGAAGCTCATAAGATCACCATTTTATGTGGAGTGCATCAATCTGATCTAAAGATGAAAGCCAAGATCGAAAGAATAGGATACTACTGGCCTTCGATGGTCACAGACTTCATGGAAGTTGCTAGGCAATGCTACCAATGTCAGGTGCATGGTATGGTCCTACACCAGCCACCCAATATTTGATACCCTACTTTGGCCTCATGGCCATTTGAGTGTTGGGGTATCGACATAGTGGGTCTGATTGACCCTCCTTGTTCCAATGGTTCATTCAAGCTGCCACCAACTACTTTTCTAAGTGGGTGGAGGCAATCCCACTTAGAGAGGTCACAACTTAATATGTGCTCTTTTCAAGAACTATATTATATAGGTGGGTGTCTCGATGAATTATATATGATAATGGTATTGCATTCAAGAGCAATAAAGTCAACAACTTTTCTGAGATGCAACATAGATTAGAGATATTCTACCATCTACTATCTCAAGGAAAAAAAATAAGCCTTCTACAAAACTCTCATATATTAAAGAAGACACTTGACGCAACAAGTGATAGTGGTATGAGTAGTTGGTTGAAGCCTTATGGGCTTCGCACCACATACATAACTCCAACTTAATATACCATTTTCTCCTTAGTGTATGGAAAGCTATTCTACCATTAGAAGTCCAACTCCCATCACTAAGGATAGCTGTGGGTAGCAAGATCATAATGGAGAAGAATGCCAAGTTACGGTTAGAAGAGCTCAAAGGTTTGAAGGATAGACGCGTATGGGCATGCCAGAACTTTGAGTTTTACAAAGCCAAAATAATTCAATCTCATAATAATGTGGTCCATCTTAAATCTTTTCAAGTAGGAGAGCTTATTTTAGTTCTAAGGAGACCAATTGTTGCCCATTGCAAGAAAAGTTTGAACCCACTGGGGCCCTGCCATAGAGAAGGCCTACCAAAGAGGATCTTATTATAAATCATAAGAGAACACGATGCTTGCAATCAACAGCTCTACCTAAAGAAATATTATCCATAAATCTTGTTTGAAAATAATTATCAATGAAAATTTTCATCTCAAATTCCATATATTCTATTTTGAAGACATATTTGTTTATGAATCCACCATGATGTGTTTATAGTAAGTGTTAGGTGCCCGAGCAGCATCTTATCCTTTATCAACATAACACAAACTCAAACTACACATAACCACATATAAAATAAACACATATCTTTTATCTCAAGCAACTTTGATGTGGGATAAAGCCCCCATGACACTCACTCATTAGCTTCTTTAGGTTTGACATACTACCCTACTGTGTCACCCCACCGTTCCTTATTAGGAAAATATAAGTCTACATGATTTCTTTCTGACTTGACCATTGCAAACTGACAAACACCTTTTTAGTTTGGTAGGCCGACCGGTAAGCTACCTCATGTTGACTTTGTTTAAGAAGATGTAAGTCTGCTACGCTTTCTTCTTGAACTGGCCATCTTGCACTAATTAGGTTGAGTATATTTAGGCTTAGGATAAGTCCCCCAGTGGTTCCTTTCCTCCTGACTACTTGAAGTCTGGATCTAGTCCTCGTGAATCCCCCAAGTAGTCACCCTAAGTCGGATATCATCTATCCAGCCGATGAAAGATTATCCCGATAATCATTTCCATTTAATAAGATGTAAGTCTATAAGCCTTCTTCTTAGATTGATCATTGCACACTGACGGGCACCTTAGGTTGGTTGGTCCTCGCTATGTTGGCAGCGACCCACCTGATAGATACATCATTCATAGCAGATGTAAGTCTACAAGCTTTCTCCTTGATTTGGCCACCATACATCTATAGGCCTTCATTTATAGGGTCCAGGATAATGCCCTTAGTAGCACCTCCCATGTGGGCACTTTATTTGGATCATGTCCTTAGCAACCCCATTTAGACACTTCCCAGTTTATTATTGGATTGGACACTCCCCTTTTCCTAGTAGCCACCCCTATTGTTGGAGAATCCTTTTTGCGAATATGCAGATTCTCCCTTGGTCCATTAGGAGACAAGGACAATTTCTTCTCGTGGTCCCTTGCACACCAACAGGGTCCACACAAACATATAAACAAAAAATATATATTTGCTTATGGATGTGGTGAAATTTTTTATATTTCTAAAGAATGTATACTTCCCTATTCAATTTATGCGGAATAAAATGAAGATTGAAATATACTTCTTTTTATGCATTTTTGGACACCATGTAGATCCGTAGATGTTTTTATTGAGGGTGATCGCATGATATTAAGGAGATGTCTACTATCTCAAAAGATAGAAGTCACCACCCTACAATGGACCTAATCATCTCAATACTCCTATAATAGACTGCATATGTACTAGAGATTCTTCCCTGAAAAGTAAAGTAGGGTTTATTTTAAGCCGGGTTCATTGTTCTCTGGCAAGCCCCATAGTTAATTACATCCTAAGGAAGGGGATTCCTTACGAATACTCTCGATTAAGGTAAATGATCATTATCTCCATAGATTTTAATAGGTAGGACTATCAATCAATTAGTTTATTTTGGAAGATCAAATGGGGTTGATCAAAGAGAGGAAGTTATTATCGAAGCCAAAGGAAAATTAGTAGGAGATGCTCACGATGCTTGGAAACCTAGCGAGCATCTCAAAATATCCTATGATTGGGCTTTATGTTTTTGAAATTGATTTATTTATTTGTGTTGATATTTTATTAGAATTCTAGTGTCTACAATTCCATAATACAAGGTCATGAAAATACCTAAGAGGTGAGGATTTATGCTTATAGCTCATAGAAGGGAGAAGCAACCTTAGAACCTAAATTTAGGGAGCTTTGGCGAATGCCAAAAGCATGACCTAAATCTAAGGCAAAAATGAGTATTTAATTTATGTTCACAATAGTGGACAAACCACCCAACTTCTTAGACTTACAACTGCCTGAGGGTGGCTACCAACTAACTCCTCCTATGATTTTAAATTCACGTAGGCAAGTCATATGCTTTATGCAAGATAGCTAGGCTGTTGTTTATTTTAGAAAGAGACTAAGTCCTTAAACTCACTCCCTAAGAGACTAGATCATGTAAGGGCATGAAAAATGACCTAGATCTAATGCAAAATATATTACATTTTACTTTCTTTTTTGGATAATTATTTGACTTAGGCTTATAGGATTCATATGCCTAATGCATGATAAATAAGATTATGGGCCAAAATCAGCGAGAAGGGGCAGGTGTGTTTCCACCATGGCTCTCAAAGATCAAGCCAAGTTCCTTGGCAAAGGTGGAAGCCCTCCAATCAAGAGTGTAAAAATATGCTTTTATGCATGATGTTATAAAATAAATACTCATCCATGTAAGGGGTTTCTAATTCTTTTATCTTGATTTTAACTTAGGCTTTAAATGAGGTTATGAGTTATTTATTTTTAATTTTGAGTTATTTAATTTGGTAGAAGATTTATTTTTCTCTAAGAGCCTAATCATCATCCAGGCCATAAATCAAGCAAGGAAGAAACTAAGAAAACATGCCATCTTAATGGAAAAGCTAAACAAAATATCAAATATTTTATAAAGATAATGCAGAAAAATAAAAGGCCATTTATGGTTGGGCACCACTGCATAAACCCAAAAAAAAATTGGGTAGCCAAGTTCTACCCTTATACAACCTAGGTTACAAATGAATTAATTTACAGTTAAGTAAGAAAATTCATGTTATAGGGGGTCTTCATTTTTTCTTTTCTTCTTCCTTCTTTCTTCTTTCTTCTTTCTTCTTTTGGTACTTTCTTTTGAATGGTTTGAAGGTGGTTACCCCAAAAGCTTCACATGGTATATAAGATGTAATCTTATGACTACTGCTCATCCTAATCCCCTATAACATTCATTCCAAAATCCTAATTGTAAAATTACATGAAAAGGAAAAGTAAATCTAACTAACACCCGCAAAATAAGGATTATTAAACAACCATACAAACTGTATGTATATCGACTTAGCACCCCACACATGGGTAACCATTTCCACCTGGCCTATTGGATTATGCTTAAAGGTATAAGCACCTACACATCAAAAGCAGATATATTTTTATTACAGCGCCCCTTAAGCACAATCCCCTGCAAAAAATAATGATTAGACTAAATCATCCAACCATTCATTCTACACATACACCATAACTTCCAGACTAGAAATAATACATCACAAAATAAAAGCAAACAACAAGCCATGCACCACCCTAACCTAAAGCTAGAAGTGGTGACTTAGCCTAATGTGTGTGCTATTTAAGGTTTGTGTGGTATGCTTAGCTAGGATTTATGGTTTGGATTTTCTAACTGTGAAGATGTTCAAGTTAGATAGGTAGGGTCATTTAAGTGTTTAGTTGATTTGGGTTGATTTTATTTGATGCTTTGTTTAGGTTTGAATGAATCCTACAATTAATTACTAAGTGTTGTAAAGAGAGGGAAAAGAGAAGGGAGCCTCTCTTTCCTTCCCTACCTTAAATAATTTCTAAAGTAGATTCATATTTGATTTTATTTAGTCAATGTTTTATTATGTGCTTTAATTAATCTTAAGTTTAGATTTTTTCTAAACAAACCTATTAAAAAAAGAAAGGCATTTTAAGATTAAGTAAAGTGAACTAATATCACAAAACACACATCACTTCATTTCTTTCCCAACATGTATAACATGCATATGAATGAATCCTAAGCATATCTATACATACAAATGGAAATGTTTAGCACACTTTATGATGAATGCCAAGAAATGTTACTTAAGAAAATTGGAATGCTTTATGATGCATGACTTCCATTAAGTAGAAAAGAGGGGTTTTTTATCCATTATTCACATGCACATGAGTTTGTATGAAAGGCATAAGTGAGTATGGTGCCATTGTTAGCACCAAGGGTGTAAGATATAAGACTTACTTAGGGCTACTTAAAGCCTCACAATCTTGGGATTGTCCAGACTAATATACCACTTTCCTTAAATACAAGCATATGTACAAAAGTAATGAATGGAAAAAGAAAGATGCAAAAAAGTTCATATTTGCTTATTTGTTTTGTTTATGAAATTTATATATACAAGTGTGGACGTCCTTCTTAAGTAATGGTATAGGAATGAATAGGTAGGGGATTAGGCATATGTTGTGTTCCTTTCAAATGAACTATACACTTTCCAAATCCTATTCAGAACTATGCTAAAAGAAAAGAGAAAGAAAGCCACACTATGCACATCTTCATATTTATATCCACATGCAAGCTTATAAATAATTATAAGTAGCACACTTTAGTTTTAGGTTTTTTATTTATAGATTTTGAAAATATTTTTGGATTTAGTAGTGATAATAGCCATTCATATCTTTACTTTAGCCAAAACATGAAATTTGATATAAAGAAAACATTTCATTTTCAATTTGATTTTGGAAAAGCATGAATGCATGAAATTCATATGACATACACATTTAGCATGTTAGGAAAGAACTAAAGTGATGAAAGCATGTAAACACATTCACCCTAATTAATTCCTAAAGATAATCTTATGAAATAAGAAAGCTTAAAGCAAATCAAGTTATTTTTAAGGAAGGTTTGATTTTGTTTTGAGTTTGATTTAATTTGAGAAATGTGAGGTAACTGCTCCTAACTCATTCCCACATATGTTTATTGATTTAGTTTGTTCTTATTATTATTAGATGATTTTTATATATTGCTTAAGTTATGGTATGAATTAAGTGTATTAATTACCCCTTACCTACACCACCTTAGCATAGTTAATTAAATAATTATGAGCCAATGCTATGCATAAAAAAATATAAGGAATTTAAATCATCAATGCACCTAGGAAAGAAAGGTACCTAATGCAATTGACTCATGATTAAGGATTAATTAAGCTAAGGTGTTTATTTTAAGTAATTTCGTAACACCTCTCACACATGTGAGTTGAATTTTGATTTCATTATTATACTTAGGCTTTGAACACCTAAGCATCCATCCAAGATAGATCAATTGAGTTTTGGAAAGTTTTAGAATTTTATGAAATTAATTTAGGGGGTAATTAGTGAATTAACCCTTAATTAAGGTTGGATTAAGGAAGAAAGGGGTTTAAGGAATGTCTTAAGAAAAGTATCCAAAAATTATTCCCTAAATCTCATATTCACTTAATAAAAACTTAATTGACTCAATCGAGGTTAGACCACTAATTATACCCTTAATTAAGCTTAATTACATTAAGGGAGTGATTAAGGAATGAACTAGCAATTCCTCTAATTAAACCACCAATAAATCCCAAGAAAATTATGGGAGGTAGGTGTCATCCCACTAATTATGTACAAGAAGTTTTGGATTAATCAATAGAGTAATTAGAGGGTAATTAGCAAAATAATATTCCCAATAAAACTCAAATCTAGAGAAAAGCACTGTTCAAAAATCATTTTTAGAATATTCTATGTTCAATTATCTTTCCAATGCAATTTATTTCTTTTTTTTATTTTTCTAGGCTTACATATAAATTTAGGAAGTTTTCATGATTAATTAGGTGATTTAATAGCCTAATTAAATGTTTAATCTTGACGGTACCATGTGGACTGCTAACGCGACATGCGCTTTCTGTGTGGTGTGATAGGATTCAATATTAAAGTTGTCACATCATAGCATCGAATCAGCGATGGTGCTACACGCTTTCTCCTCACTCGTCCGATCAAGGATAGGATGGCTAAGGTTAATGTTGCAATTCTAAAGGGGTAAAACATGGGATCTATGTGTCTTTGATCATGGTCGCCCATCCAAAATGCACGGATGGATGGCCCATGATCTTTCCTTATTCTTCTCTATGAGGAATGGACACCGTCCATCTTCTAGGAGAAGATCGAGCTAGATTGAGCTCGGATTAGATTGAAACTCAGCCCACACCATCAATATGCAAAGGAGATCACATCTAACGGCTAGAATCTCATGGGGTAATACTTTACTTCACAAAGGACCAGACCACATCCAGATTGAGCTCAGTTTAATGGCATACCTCACCAGAGGTGATCAAATGCTCGATTCCCTTGGAGAAGCTTCATCTAGTGGAGACGAAGCTTTGTTGAGAGTTTGAGGTCTTGAGATTGGGTGGATCTTCCTATGGGCCAACTCCACCTTCACTTCCTTGCATCTTTGATCAAAATAGCACCTCGCTTGCCTTTAGAGCTTGGGAAAAAGCTTGGGAGAACTCGATTGAGTTCCATGAGAATGCTTGCAAAGTGAATTAGGTTAATATTTAGGGTAGGCTAAGTTGGATTTTAAGTGGAGCTCCCCTATTTTCAATCTAGAAAATTGAGAAAATGGAATTTGGGAATTGCTTGAGAGAGCTTAGGAAGGCTGGGAAATGACTTATTTTGCTTCCTCTTATTCAATCGAATTAGGGATTGTGCCAATGAAATCAAATTAGGGGGAGTAAATCTCCCCCTAGAGAAATCGGATGATCAAGCATGGAGATGCCATTTTGATCTAATTGACCCTATTCAATGGGTTATTTGAGCTGTTTAGAGTGGCATGGCATTTGGTTTTGGCCAGAGGAAAAGTGAGTGAGGTGGCCATGTGCTCAAACAAGGTGGAGGGAGGATTCAATGTGGCCATTTTCAAAGGAGGTGGTTCATTTTGGGTTTGGGTTGGGTTTGGCTGACCTAAACCCATTGGGTCATGTGCACTAGGTCCATTAGTGACCATTTAGTCCACTAAGAGGATGCCAAGTGTCCATGAAAAGGAATTGACCATATTCCAAGTGGTTTTGATTTTGGGTTATCCTATGGCCTAAGTGTAAAATGGCATTTGGCTTGGGTTTCAATTTGAATATGTTTTTTATGTTTGAAAAATGGGTTAGGCCAAGTTTCATTGAATTTGGAGTTGGTTTGATGTGATTTGGCTCATGTTGACCCATTTAGGACAAAATGGATCAACTTGGGTCAAGTTGACCAATTGGTCAAATTGGGTCAAGTTCATATGACCATTTGAAATGTTTTGGTGGCTTTGGTTTGATTCAATTTGGTTTAGGATTGAATTTGATTCATTTGATTTCATTTAGGTCAAATGGGTCAAGTTGACCAATTTGACCCATTTGAACTATTTGGGTTAGGTCATGGGTTGGTTTAGGTTTCATTGGTCATATGAAATGGATTGGTATCTTTGTTTCCAATCAATTTTGATTTAATTTGATTTTCGCTCAATATGAACCTTCAGGTCAAGTTGGGTTCATGGTCAATTGGGCTAGGTTGGGTTTAGTTGGCCAATTGGGGCTTTGGTCAAGTTCAATAATCAATTTGGAATAAACTTGACCCATTGGTTTCAATCAATTTGGCTTAGAACAAGTTTTGACACATTTTGACTTTTTAGGTCAAGTTGGGTCAACTTGGGTCAAGTGGCCAATTGGGCTAGGTTAGGCTCAAATGTTGACTTGGTCAAGTTCAAACATTGATCATGAATGAACTTAGATCACTATTTTCAATCAATTTGGCCTATGATAGATTTTGGCTATGTTGGGTTTCATTTTGGCTAAATATTGACTTGGTGGGTTTGACTTGGTTTGACCCAATTTGAGTAATTGATCATCTCATGATAATTTTTGATCATGATGAGAGGCTTTGGTGGGCTTAGTTCAATCCAATTTGGTTAGGATTGGAATTTGGCTCATAAAGGTACTTTAGGTCACTTTGGGTCAAGTGAGCCTAAGTGGGTCAAATGGCTTGGTCAAAGCTTGATTTGATTTTAATTGAACTCACATATGGACTTACGATTGAAACATAAATCCATTTCTAGTGGTTTGAAGACAAATGGGTTTTGATTCATTTGATAATTTCAAGTTCAAGGGGTGAACATGAATTTGACTTGGGTTTGATTTTTTTTAATTGAGTTTTGGTTAAGTGATTGAAGTTTGTATTTATATTTGGATTCATGATTGTAGGATTGATTGAATCATGAAGAAAAAATAAGAGTTTAGCTTGATTTGAAATTGATTTGGCTAAGTTCAAGATTTTGACTTGAAAGGCTTAGGTTGGATTTTGATTGAATTTGAGTTTGATTTTTGGAGTTGGTTTTGATTGTTTGAATTTATATTTCATTTATATTTGTGAAGATAAATGAGAATATAAATGGATTATGAGAATTTCATGAATTTTGAACTTATAAAATCAAGTCACTTTACCTAAATCAAGTTCAAATCAACTTGAATTTTATTAGGATTGACATATCTTTATTATCTTTAATGAGCATTGTCGGAAAATTTCATGAGTTTGAATTGATTTAGGTTGATATAAGTAGGAGGTATTCATTGAAGTCACTAGGTGGGGTTTCAATTTGTTTGATGTGGTTGATTTATGCGATTTATTTTTTCTTTAGAGGGATGTAAGTCTCTATGCTTTCTTTTTTTAGCTAAGACCTTGTGAAAGCCTTTGGGTTAGTTAGTCCAATGGTAGCTGACTATTCCTTTATTTGTAAATCTAAGATAGAATAATTTAGTATAGCCCTTCTTAGTGGATCCATCATCTTTAGGTCCATTAAATTAAAATGATATTCTTTATTATTTTTGAGTTTATATGAGTCCACAGCGGCATTCACTTAGTAGTCACCCTAGGTTGGGTTTGATTTTTTTATCTACCTGATCACTTTATTTTTCTCTTTGGAAGATGTAAGTCTACACGCATTTTTCCTAACTCAATTGTTGCACACTAAAAGGAAACCTTTAGGTTGGATGTTCTACCCTGTGGTACTATCTTTGGATTTGTAAATCTGGATAGAGGCTAGTATAGCCCCCTTTTGTGGATCCATCACACGGGGTCCATAAATTGAATCCAATTATCTCCAGGACATGCCTCAACCATGCAAATCATATATTTATAGTGGCCCCAATCATCAAGTCAAATTCTCATCCCTAGTGGATGCCAACTAATTAAACCAAATCATATCCTATCCCTAGTTGATACAACCATGAAATCAAACTCATATACTCTTAACCTTAGCAGATAGCCTAAACCTGCTTCCCTAGTGGAAGGTTCACATTTCTTATCCCCAGTGAATATACCCTCAATTCAAAACACCCTCCCCAGTCAAGTCCCAAATTATAATAATCAAGCAAATCAAATCAAACTCTTATCCCCAGCAGATACATCCCCAAGCAAATCTAACCAAACTCTTATCCCCTAATGGATATCTTCATGAAATTGAACTCACATAACCTAAACTTGCTTCCCTAGTGGAAGGTTCATGCACCCATCCTAGGTAGATTATAAATTCTAATCCCCATCAAATCTTCTTTCCCCAAATCATATGATCAAATTCAAATCCTTATCCCCAGTGGATAACTCGAACTTGCTTCCCTAGTGGAAGGTTCATGTACTCAATCCCAAGCGGAATCCTTTCGGCTCTCTTATGCCCTTGGCATAAGTTAAGTTGCATTGCACTAAGATCATGATTTTTTCTTCATCTCGAGTTTAGGTATAGATAATTTTTTTTAGCTTTGGTAGTCTTTCAGACATTGTTGATAGTCTCGATCAACGCCAATACATGCGGTGTGCCTTGTTAGTACACCACACCTATTAGGCGTCCTTTTGTTGGCCTCACTGTTGGAGTTAGTTCTCAATCTCCTTGTAATAGATCTAGGACTCTTATAGATACTAAGATATCCTTAGTCCTAAGACACTTCTAGTGATTAGGTGAACACTTAACTTAAGCTTAGAGACTTAGAAGGGTTAGCCATAGGAGTGGGTTATGCCTTAGGGATTTAGGGAGACTTGCCTACCCTATAGCCTAAACTTAATCCATGCTTTCCTTCTCAAATAAAACCTTAAATTCAATTCAAATACCAAACCCAAATCCAAATTCCAAATCATTTGATTCAAACCCATAATCAAATCCAAAATCAAAATCCTCCTTAAACCTTATGATTGAATTCCATGGCCTTACCCTTAGCCAAGTCCAATTCAATTCCAAATTACTTGATTTTCTCAAAGATCAATTCAATTCCTCAATCAATTATCAAACTCAAGTCCAAACTCAATTCCAAATGATTGAAACCCAAATCCAAGCTCTAAAATCCTTCCTAAGCCTTATGATCCACTTTCATAAGCTTAGCCAAAATCCCCTTTAAACAAAATTAAAAATAAATTTATTTCTTTATAAATCAATTATTCCATCATTTATATTCAAAGATAAAAATGAAATCCAAAGTCAAATGAGAAAAACAAAATAAAAATAAATCAAATAAAACCAAGACACTTCTTAAGCCATATGGACCCACCTCCATAAGCTTAACCAATCTTAACTCAAATCAACCAAAAATCAATTGATTTCTTTATGAATCAATTATTACTTCATTTATATTCATAAATATAAATAGAACCCACATTCCAATGATGAAAACTAAACTAATCTCCTTCTAAGCCCTTTTGACCTACCTCAATGATCTTAGTCAAATTTGCTTCCAAATTAGTCCAAACTCAAGTGATTTTCTCATAAGTCATTTATATCTTCATTTAAATTCCCAAATATATATAAAATATAAATTCAAATAGCCAAAACCAAATCCAAAATCAAATCAAAGCTCAATTTAAGCCTTTTAAGCCAATTTCTTAAACTTGGCCAAAACCTATCTAAATCAAGCCAAAAACTAATGGATCTTTTCCTAATCAATCATTCCTTCAATCATCTACCCAAATATAAATGAAACCTATAATCATCAAATCAAATTCAAGTCAACCCAAGTTAGCCCTTTATCTTGAAAATTCCAAATGAACCAAAACCCATCATAGCTCAAATTGATTACAGTTGGATTTATATTTCAATCCTAAGCTCATATATACATCCAACTAAACCTTAATCAATCAAAAACCAAGCATATTGACCCACTTAGGTCCACTTGACCCAAAGTGGCCTAAAGAACCCATATGGACCAAGCTTTAATCCAACCCAAATTGGATTGAACCAAACATATCCAAGCTTCATGTCATGATCAACAATCACCCTAGGATGATCAATTACCTTGAATTGGGTCAAACCAAGTCAACTTGGTCATTTGACCAAGTCAACCCTTAGCCCAAATGGAACCTAAACTAGCCAAAACTCACCATACACCAAATTGATTGAAACCATTGATTCACATCAACTCAGAATCAATGATTGAACATGACTTGACCCTCAATTGAGCCAAACCAAGTCTAATTGGCCATTTGACCCAAGTTGACCCAAATTGGCCTAAAAGGCCAAAATGATTTAAATCATGATCTAAACCAAATTAATTGCAACCAATGGCTCAAGTTCATTCCAAAATTGTTGAACTTGACCAAAGCTCCAAGTTGATAAATGGGACCCAACCTAGCCCAATTGACCAACCTAGCCCAAATTGACCTAAAAGGTCAAATTGGCCAAAATCTAAATTAAATCCAAATTGATTCAAACTAAAACCTGCAATCATTTTTAATAAACCAATTGAACTTGAACCAACACCTAACCCATGCTAATTTGGTTAATTTGGTCAAATTGGTCAACTTAGCCCATTTGACCTATATGAACCCAAATGAGCCAAAATCAAACCTAGGTCAAGTTGATTGAAATCATTTGGACCATTACTTGGGTTAGGTTCAAATGATGATTTTAGGTCAGCCTAAAGTTAGCCCAAAAGCCAAGTGAATCTAATCCAAGCCATTGCCCATTGGCCAAGCCCTCTTTGGATAGGTTCCACCCATAAATGGCAAAGTCCACTCTCCCATTACTTGGCATCCCTCACTCACCCCATTTGGGGTCTGATCTAACTCCTAGCCCACCCTAAGTGGGCTAGGACTTACCATGGACCAAAGGGAGGTGAGTCACCTCCCTTATAAACTGACCACCTAATGGATCCAAGCAAGGAAATTAGACCATATCAAGCTTTGAGCCACCCCCCACTCCATCCTCCAACCAAGATGAGCCACATGGACATGATGGAGACCACTTTGATGCCCTAGTGGTGGCTGGCCAGCCAAAAAATGGGAAATAATCCCATCCGTCCATCTCAGTAAATTAAGGGATATACCCCCTCAATTCAAATTGGATTTCACTTGCATTCGATTCCTCTAAGCTCCCAAGAGAGAAACAAAACTCCCTATCACTCCTCAGATCTTCCTCAAGGCTTTCCCACTTTGGATTTTTTCCTCCTATGCATAGCTAAAATAAGGGTGCTCAATCCTGATCCAAACTCCATCATCTATCAACCAAAACTCAATTGCTCTTACACACACCTTCCGCGCAGATCGTCGAAGCTACCCAAGTCATTTCCTGAGCTCCAAAGCCATAGGAGGATAGACTTTGTTCAAAGTTAAAGTTCCAAAGCACTGTTCTTGGCCAATCGAGAGATCCATGGCAGACGGGCTCCATCATTCATCGCTCGTAGGAAGAGAGACCATAGGCCATCCATTCTGCATGATTGGAATAGACGACTCTGATAAGATAACACTAGATCCATCACTTGATCCCTCCTTAGTTTCAGGTTCGATCATGGCCATTTGATCTTAGATCGGATAGCCCACAGAAAAGTGCATCCCGCTGCCATCCAAGTTAGCTGCGGATATGACTACTTAAATAGCCAATCCTGCAGTGTCATATGGAAAGCGTGCCCCGTCAGCATGCCACATTGCGCTACGGGATTAAGGCTTAATTAGGTTAATTTAATGAATTTTTAAGGCTAAAACTTCCATAAGTTATAACTAATTGTATAAAAATCTAAAAAATATAAATAAGGGCTCATTTTAAAGGTATTTTAGAGGGGAATATACACTAAAACTATCCTCAATTAATTTTGAATAGTAATCTTGGCTTAATTATAGTTTAATTGAAAACCTAATTAACCTAATTACTCCTTAATTAATCATCTAATATATTTCAAATTTTTTGAGGTTGGGGATGACCTCTCCCTCCACCATTTTTCTTAGAATTTATTAAATGATTACTTAGGAAAATTGATTGATTAAGCTATAATTACCTTTCTAACTTAATTAATTAAGCATGTGAACAATGAATTAACTAATTAATTGGACCTTTTTGGCACTGATTAATAGTAGGGAAGTTTAGGGAATGTGATTGGGGCCTTTTCGTTAATTTTTTCCCTAATTTTCCTTCACTTTTCAAAAGAAATTAATTAGGAATTAATTAACTAATTAATTACTAAATTAGCTTAACTAAATTTTAAAATGGATCTGAACCTAATTAATTCATGGGTAGGTCTTTAGGTATTTAATAGCCTAAAGAGGTTTAGTAAAATTACGATTAGCTCACATGTGTGAGAAAATTATAAAAGTAATTAAGTAAGTTTCTTAAGCTTAATCAAGCAATGATTGTGAGCAAATTGCAATAGGCCTCTTTCATTTCATAGGAACTTTGCTATTTACTTTTCATTTCATTGGCATATTTTATTGGCTCATAATCATTTGATTAACTACCTTAAGGTAACATAGATAAGGGTTAATTAATTAATTTAATTCATGCCTTCACGTAATTAATCCCTAAAATTGGCCTAATCCCTTTTCATTAAATTAAATTAACTCACACATATGGGAATGGGATTAGGATTAGCAAACATCCTCTCACATTTCTTAAATAAAATCAAACATGAAATTAAAAGTAACTTTAAGAAGCTTTGGTTTATTTTAAATGATCTTATTTAGTAGGACCATCCTTAGGAATTAATTGGATTGAATGAATTCATGTGTTTATGTTCCTTTATTTCTTTCCAATCATATTAACTATTGTATGTCACTTGTAATCATTCATTCATCTTTTTCAAAAATTAATTAAATGAAATGATTTCCTTTATGTCAAGCATGCATGTGTTGATTTAAATTAAAAATATGTGTGGTTATTATCACTATTATGTTAAAGTTATTTTCAAAAGCAAATAAATCAATTATAATATATAGAGTGATAATAGTTATATATATTCATAAACTTGCATGTGCTTATGGTTTAGAATATGTGATATGGAGTTCTCTTTCTTTATCCTACATGGATTTACATAAAGTTTGAATATTAATAAGTGTATAGTTCATTTGAAAGGACACAACATTTGTTTGGATTCATTCCTATGTACCTCTATGTTGGAACTTAGATAGAACTTTAGCTCACATATATATAAATATTTCAATTAAATCAAATACAACTTTTGCATGATTTTTCCATTCTTGTAGTTATTTGTACATTCATGTGTATTTAAGAATAGTGAGTATATCTAGTCTAGACATTTCAGGGATGTAAGGCTTTAAGTAGCCCTAAGGAGGTCTTTACCTCACTCCCCTGGTTTAACAATAATGAAGTATCTGCTTAAAACTTTTATACACTTGTTTGTGCATTTAGCTAATGAATGAAAATCTTCATTCAATTAAATCAAATACAACTTTTGCATGATTTTTCCATTCTTGTATTTATTTGTACATTCACTTGCCTTTAAGAATAGTGAGTATATCTAGTCTAGACATTCCAGGGATGCAAGGCTTTAAGTAGTCCGAAGGAGGTCTTTACCTCACTCTCCTAGTTTAACAATGGTGAAGTATCCACTTAAGACTTTTATATACTTGTATGTGCATTTAACTAATGAACAAAAATATCATTTTCTATTAAAAAAATGCATGCATTCATATTCGTTCAAGTGATTCAATTGATCATGTGGTTTAAAATCCTCTTTCTTATGTTCATGTGTATAAACTTACATATGTTTGCATGTAATGGATAATTAACTTGGACATCTCGGGAATATGAGGCTTTAGCTAACTCCAAGGAGGTCATTTGATTATCTCCCTTCCCTGGTTAATAATGACACGTACCTATATAATTTTATTCCTATGTATTTTTATATAAGAGTTTGGATAGAGCTTTAAATTAATATGCTAAAATGATTCAATCAAATGAAACATCTAACTCTAAATGTATATGGTTACATCCATCATTTAAGTGTGCTAAGATATATTGTATGTGTAGGTATAGCCTAATCATGTTTTCTATAGGGGATTGTGCTTTAGGTGTGCTTCAAATAAATATAAATGCTCTCTTTTGTAGGTTGCTTAACCCCTAAGCATCATCCAAGTTAGGATATGTGGGCATGGTTATCCATGTGCAAGGTGTTATGTCTAAATTGTTTATATAACTGTTTGAGTTATATTGTGTGTTTAGCTAAGACCTATTTTGCAGGTATAGTTAGATTTACTTTTTCCTATTTTTAATGTAATTTTGCATTAGGAATTAGAATTAGTGTTATGGGAGATAAGGATGAACATTGGTCAGAAGGCTTAGCCTTGGGATGTCGTGTGATGCCTTGAAGCCTACCAAATCTAAGGAGCAAATGACATGAAGGAATGAAGGAGATATGAAGACTTAAAGATTTGAAGACCCCCCATAACATTTATCATTTGTAAATTATAATTATTCTTTCATATATCGGGTTATATAAGGGTAGAGCTTGGCTACCCATTTCTCTTTTTGGGTTGTACGGTGGTACCCGACTACACCAACTTATTTAAATTGTGCAATTGAACCAGCATGCCTTTTTATAGTTTCTTTATGAATGATGATTTAATATATGGATTGGATGTGATTAGGCTCTTAGGAAAGATTAATTTTACTACCCCAACTATAACTCATAACTAAATTTTCAAAATAACTCATAACCTCACATAAAGCCTAGGCATTAAATAAAGATAATTAAAAGATTTAGTAAACCCTTAGCTGAATGTTGTATGTTTAACACCATGCATATCATATTGAATCACTCTTGTAAAATCAGGGCCTTGGTCCTTACACCTATGGGAACCACTTGACCTGTGAGAGAAACTTCTACTGAAGGAGCTTCACCCTCTTCACTCTTAATTCGGCCCATAACTCATTTTAACATGCATTTAGGCACACAAAAATCTTATGGCCTTGGTCAAAATGAAGTATCCAAAATCAAATAAAATTTAAAAATATTTGTATTAGACTAAGTCATTGCCCATACCACTCATGCTTTAGTCTCTTAGGGAGTGGGTTTAAGGACTTTAGTCTCTTTCTAAATAATAATAACCCAACTATCTTGCAAAATCATATGACTTGCTAACATGGTTTTAAAGTGTAGGAGGAGTTTGCTGGTTGCCACTCCAGGTGATTATAAGTCCAGCAGTTAGGTGGTTTCCTCTCTCTTGTGGAGATAAACCATACACCCATCTTCACTTAGATTTAGGTCATGCATTGGCTTACACCAAAGCTTCCTAGATTTAGGATCTGAGGTAGCCATTTCCTTCAAGCTACAAGCATAAATCCTCATCTCTTAGGCATTTCCATAACCTTGTGTTGATGGATTATCACCCCTAGCAATCTAATAAAATTCAACTCAAATAAATAATTCTCTTCAATTTCAAACATATAAAGCCCAACCATAGGATATATTGGAATGCTCACTAGGTTTTCCTAGTATCATGAGCATTCCTTACACATTAACTTTGGTTTTAATAATAAGTCTCTCATTTTGATCTATCCTGATTGATTTTCTAAACATAACAAATTTATTGATAGAATTAGCCTTGAAATCTTTTGAGACAATAATTACTTACTTTTATTGAGTGTATTCCTAAAGAACTTACATTCTTAGGATGTAATTAATTTTGGGGGCTTATCCCCATAGGGAACTTTAGAACCCAACTTAAAATAAACCCTACTTTATTCATTCATGTGAAGTAGGGGGAAAATCTCTAGTATATTTGAAGACTCGTCATGCCTTTGGAGTCCTTATTAGGTGATTAGGTCCATTGAAGGGTGATGTCTCTATCTTTTGAGATAGTACATCATACCTAAATATTATACCCTATCACTTCAATAAGTACCCTCTTAGATCTGTGTGGTGTCCACCATATACATCCCAAAAATAAACACCACAATCTCCCTTGGATATGCCACCCCACATGGGATTTTGTCCAAAATAGAAAAGTCCACTTCCCCTTTCCACTTGGTAACCCTCACACATCCCAAATGGGGGCTGACTTAGCCGCCTAGCCCAGCCCATGTGGGCGGTGTCTACCATGGACCAAAGAGATGTGTGTTAACTCACCTCCCTTATAAATCAAAGAATCCAAAGAGAGCCATTAGGCCATCCCATGCCTTAAGCCACCTCCCAAGCCTTCTTCCACTCAAAATGAGCCAAGTGGACTCGATGGACACAACTTAGACACCCTAGTAGTGGCTGGCTGACCAAAAAATGGGGGACAATCCCGTCCATCCATCACAACAAATTGAGGGATATAACCCTTCAATTCACACGGGAAACACAACCATTCATTTTGTCCGAGATTCCTAGAGAGATTTTGAACTCCCTTATGAGGTCTTGAGTGTTTCCAACGCCTCCCTCATCAAAATTTTCCATTCCAGAGTGATCCTAAAATAGGACACTCATCATCCAATCCCAACTTCCTTAAACCACAACTAAATCCTAATTGCTCCTTCCCACACCATCTCGACATTCCGTCGAAGCTAACTGAATCATTTCTTGAGCTCCAAACCCATCAAAAGTAGGAATTTGATCGAAGCTGAGCATCCAATGCATGAGAGTTGGTCTTTTGAGCGAACCACATGGAATTGATCCAATTGTTGCTCAACAGGGCTTCATCTCCACTAGACGAAGCTACCTCAAGCATTCGAGACACCGGTCTTAGCTCCAGCGAGGTAATTCCATGAAAACTGACCTCTAGTTAAAATTTTGTTGGCCTTTTATGAAGGGAATGTGTGTGTGAGTTGATCTTAGTTGTTGGATCCTTTTAGATCCTTCGTGCAATGGTGTGGGTTCCATTTGGAGCCAATCTGAGCTTGGGTGAGCTCGGATCACACAAATAATGGCAAATAGATGTCGTTCTCCCTTGCTCACATGACAATAGATCATGCACTGTCTATTTAACATGATCGGAAGTGATGCTCATGATTAGATCCATTAGATCTGATTGATTTAATTCTTCATTAACCATGAGTTTAATCGTGGCCATACGATCTTAGATCAAACGGCGCATGAGAATGCGCCTCCCTCCACCAGCTGACTCAATGATGATGTGACAATTTAAATAGCCAATCTCATAGTGCCACATGGAAAGCACACTTTATTAGTGCAGTACATGGCATCGATGGGATTAGGTTTAATTAAGGCTAATTAATCTATTTTTTAAGGCTGAAACTTCATAAATTCATAATAAATTGAACAAAACCCCAAAAATGCAAACAAATATTCATTTTAAAGGTATTTTTGAGAGGAATTTATTAAAAATATTCTTAATTAATTTTAAATAGTAATTAAGTCTTAATTAAAGTTTAATTGAAAATTTAATTAGTTTAATTACTCCGTAGTTTAATTATTTAAGGGGATGACCTCTGCCTCCCCTAATTTTCTTGGGATTTATTGGTTAATCAATTAGAAAAATTAGCCAATCATGCTTTAATTACTTTCTTAACTTAATTAATGGTCAATTAATCATGTGAAAAGTAAATTAATTAATTAATTAGGTCATTCATCATTGTTCAATAGTGAGGAGACTTATGGAACGTGATTGAGACCTCTCTCCTAATTTCTTTCCCTAAGTTAACCTTACTTTTAAAGAAAAATTAATTAGGGATTAATTGGCTAATTAATTACTTAATTAGTTTAATTAAATGTTAAGACATATCATAACCTAATTAATTAATTAAGGGGTAGATCCATAGGTGTTCAATAACCTAAAGACATTTAAGGAAATTATGGTTAGCTCACATATATGGGAAAACCATAAGTGTACTTAATTAAGTTTCTTAAGCTTAATGAACTATTAAGTGTGAGCCAAATGCATTAGACCCTTTCATTTCTTAGGTCCATTACTAATTTACTTTTCAATTCATTTGCATATCATGTTGGCTCATAATTATTTAGTTAATTACCTCAAGGTGACATAGGTAAAGGTTAATTAATTAGCTTAATTCATATCATAACTTAATTAACCCGTAAAATCAACCTAATTACATTCCACTAAATCGAATCAATTCAAAACATGGGATGGGTTTAGGACTAGCAAACTTCTTCTCGCATACTTTGAATCAAATTAAACATGAAATAAAAAATGACATTAAAATGCTTTGGTTTACTTTAAATGATTTTATTTGATATGATTATCCTTAAGATTTAATTTGATTGAATGAAATCATGTGTTTATGTTCACTTATTCCTTTCCAATCATATTAAATATTGCATGTCATTTGATCCATACATCCATCTCTTTTCAAAATTAATTAAATCAAATGAGGTTTCTTTTTTATGTTAAGCTTGCATGTCTTGATTTAATTTAATATATGTGTGGCTACTATAACTATTAAATCTAAATGTATGTTCCAAAATCTTATAAATGAATCATAACATATGTTAGGATGCTAGTTTTAAATACATCGGAGATGCATGTGATTATAACTTAAGTGTATGAAGTGAAGCTTTCTTTCCTTTATTTATGTGTTTATTTACATAAGTGTGAATGCTAATGGGTATATTGTCCGGATATCTCAGGAATATGAGGCTTTAGCTAGCCCCAAGGAGGTCATTTGATTACCTCACTTCCCTAGTTAACAAAGGCACACACTCATTTGATTTCATTCTTATGTATTTCAAAACTAGAATTTGTATAAAGCTATAATTCATACATATAAATAATTCAATTAAAGAAAATACAATTTCTTGCATGATTTTCATCCTCTTAATTATGAATACATGAGTATATATTTAAGAAAAGTGGGTTTATAGTCTAGACATCTCAAGAATACGAGGCTTCAGCTAGCCCTAAGGAGGTCATTTGATTACCTCACTTCCCTGATTAACAAAATAGATACTTGCATATGTCTTTTATACATGTATGTGTATGTTTAATTAGAGAATGAAAATCCTCTTTTCTATCAAAAATATATGCATAAATAATTTTTTAAGTTGTTGAATTAATTAATCATATGATTGGGAGCTCTCTTTCATATATTCATGTATGCAAATTTACATATGTTTGAAGAAAAGTGAGTATATAGTCTAGACATCTCGGGAATACGAGGTTTTAGCTAGCCCTAAGGTGGTCATTTAATTACCTCACTTCCCTGGTTAACAATGACACATACTTATTTAATTTCATCCTTATGTATTTTTATATAAGAATTTGGATAGAGCTTTAAAATCAATAAGATTAAATAATTCAATCAAATGAAAAATATAAACTTTAAATATGCATGTTCACATCCATCATTTGAGTTTGCTAAAACATATTGTATGTGTAGGTATACTTAAGATTTAATCATATGCATGTTACATGTGATGGAAAGGAATTATTTAACATATGTTATGATGGTAATTCAATCAAATTAATTTTAAGATGCCTTTCATATTGAATGAGATTATTTAGAGTGGGCCTAAACTTAGGATTAATTTAAAATGTGTAGTAAGCTATTCACTAAAGATAATTAAATCAAATTAACATGCTTTAGAAAGTGGCTTAAGGATGGGATGAAAGAGGGAAATCCTCTTTCTTCTCTTTATAACACTTAGTTGCTAAGTGTAGTCATATGAAATAAAAGAAAACAAAAATTGAAATTCTCTAATCAATTAAACAACTTGAGTTGAAACCAACCCTTATGATAAATTAAATCCTTTTGCACTTAGAAGATACAAATCTAATGCCTAGTAAGACACATCACACAAGCTGAAACACACATTAGAATTAAGTCACCACTTCAAGCTTTATGTTAGGGTGGTGCTTGGTATGATGTATGTTTTATTTTTTGATGTATTGTAGACTGGAAGATAGGCTGATATTAGCCTAATCATATTTTCTATAGGGGATTGTGCTTAAGGGGGTGCTTAAAAATAAATATAAATGCTCTCTTTGTAGGTTGCTTAAACCCCTAAGCGTAGTCCAAGTTAGGACAAGTGGGCTTGGTAACCCATGTGCAAGAAGGCTAAGTCCAAATTATATATATAACTGCTTGGGATTATATGTGTTTAGCTAATACTTATTTTGAAGGTGTAGTTAGATTTACTTTTCCTACTTTTAATGTAATTTTTCATTAGGAATCAGGATTAGTGTTATGGGGGTTTAGGATGAGCATTGGCCAGAAGGCTTTGTCCTGGGGTGCCATGTGATGTGATGTCTTGAAACCTACCAAATGAAAGAAGCAAGGAGGAAAGAAATGAAAGCATGGAAAATGAAGAAAGAAGACCCCCCATACAATTTATAATTGTAATTATTCCTTCATAATCTGGTTGTATAAGGGTAGAGCATGGCTACCCATCTTTTCTTTTTGGGTTGTATGACATCACCGACCTCATTAACCTGTTATTCTTTTGCGGTAGTTTATAAAATTGTTTGATGTTATGTTAAATTATGCACTAGAGATGACATTTTTCTTATTTTTCTAAATGAATGATGCTTTAATGTGTGTCCTGGATGCAATTAGGCTCTTAGGATAAAAATAAAATTTCTACCAACTATAACTCATAATTAAAATCTAAACAACACATAACCTCACCATAAAGCTTGGGTTATAAATAAGATAACTAAAAGATTTAGCAACCCCTTAGCAGGATGTTGTATGTTTCACATCATGCATGCATCTTGAATCACTCTTGCAAATGAGAGCCTCCATCCTTACACGCATAGGGACCAGTTAACCTATGAGAGCAACCCCTACTAATGGAGATTCACCCTCTTCTCTTTTGATTTGGCCCATGAATCATGTCATCATGCATTCAAGCATAAAAAATTCTAAAGCCTTTGTCAAAATGAAGTGTCAAAATTGGAATAAAACTTGAAATAATTTTTGCATTAGATTAAGGAATCTCCCATACCACTCATGCTCAAGTCTCTTATAAAGTGGGTTTAAGGACTTTAGTATCTTTTTCTAAATAAATAACAGCCCAACTATCTTGCAATTTGATATGATCAGACCACATGATTTTAAAATCATAGGAGGAGTGTGGTGTTCATTTTTGAGATGTGGGATACCATGCAGATCTTAGGGGGTACTTATTAAAGTGATTGGGTATAATATCAAGGATTGATACACTATCTTAAAAGATAAAAATCACCATCCTATAATGGACCTAATCACCTAAGAAAGACTCCTAAGGTATGATGGGTCTTCGAATGTACTAGAGATTTCTCATCTACTTTATATGGAAAAGTAACACAGAGTTTATTTTAAGCTAGGTTTGTAAAGTTCCCTATAGAGTCAAGCCTCCATAGTTAAATTACATTCTAAGGAATGGGAATTCTTAAGAATACTCTCAATTAAAGTAGACAATTAGGGTCTTTAAAGATTTCAAGTTTAGACTATCAACAGATTGGTTATGTTTGGAAAATCAAATGGGATGGATCAAATGGAGAGACTTATTTTGCAAGCCAAAGGAGATGTGTAGGGAATACTCATGATACTAAGAAGTCAATTGAGCATTATAATCTATCCTATAATTGGGATTTACATATTTTAAGTTAAAGAGATTTATTTTGTTTGAGTTAAAATTTTATTAGATTACTAGGGCTTATAATCCACCAACACAAGGTTGTGAAAATGCCTAAGAGGTGAGGATTTATGCTAGTAGCCCAAAGGAAACATCAACATCAGATCCTAGATCTAGGGAACTTTGGTATAAGCCAAAGCACGACCTAAGTCTATGTGAAGATGGGTATATAGTTTACCTCCATAAGAGAGGAAAAACCACCCGGTTGCTGGGCTTACAACTGCCAGGAGTGACAGCCAGCTAACTCCTCCTATGCTTTAAATCCATATGGTCTGATCATATGAAATTGTGAGATGGTTGGGCTATTATTAATTTAGAAAGAGACTAAAGTCCTTAAACCCATTCCCTAAGAGACTAGAGCATGAGTGGTATGAATAATGACTTAATCTACAAATGCAAATATTTTTAAATTTTATTTAATTTTTGACACTTCATTTTGACAAAGGCTTTGGGATTTTTACATGCCAAAATGCATGATGAAGTAGAGTTATTGATCAAATCAAGAGAGAAAGAGGGTGAAGCTTCGTTAGTAGGGGTTACTCTCACAGGTCAAGCAGTTCCTATGCATGTAAGGATGGAGGCCCTCATCTTGCAAGAGTGATTCAAGATGCTTGCATGGTGTGAAACATACAACATTCAGCTAAGGGGTTGCTAAATATTTTAATTATCTTATGTATAGATTAAGCTTTATGGTGAGGTTATGAGTTATAGAAAATTTTAATTATGAATGATTAATTAGGTAGAAAATTTATTTTATCTTAAGAGCCTAATTGTATCCATGCCATACATTCAAACACTAATCATAAATAAACTATGAAAAGCATGCATTCTCTAATGTGCAATGTAAACACAACTTCAAATAATTTTATAAAACTAACGCAAAAGAAAAAGAGATCGGTGTGGTCGGCTGTCGCTGTACAACCTAAAATAGAAAAGTTGGGTAGCCGAGCTCTACCATTATACAACCCAAAAAATGAAGGAATACTTACAATTATAATGAATGAATATTGTGGTGGGTCTTCATTCTTCATTCTTCATGCTTTCATCTTCATATCTCCATTTGGTTTGGTTTACTTTACTTCAAAGGCATCACATGGCCTCCCAAGACAAAGCCTTCTAGCTAATGCTCATCCTTATCCCCCATAACACTAATCCTAATTACTAATGCAAAATTACATTAAAAATAGTAAAAGTAAATCTAACTATACCTACAAAATAGAGGTTAGTTTAGTTAAACATACATATAATCCCAAATAGCTATATCATAAATTGGACTTAGCACCCTGCACATGCATAACCAAGCCCCCCTATCCTAACTTGGATTATGCTTAGGAGCTTAAGCAACCTGCAAAGAGAGCATTTATATTTATTTTTAAGTGACCCCTTGAGTGTAATCTTCTGTAAAAAATATGATTAGGCTAATCACGATCTACCATCCAGTCTACAAAGCATACACACTAATATCTTGTCTACAATAATACACCATAAAATAAAACATACATCATACCAAGCACCGCTCTAATATAAAGCTAGAAGTAGTGACTTAATTCTAATATGTGTGTTAAGGCTTGTGTGATATGTCTTACTAAGTATTAGAGTTGTAGTTCTGTATGTATAGAAAGATTTAATTTAACATGAAGGGTTGGTTTCACTTGAAGTTATTTAATTGATTTAAGAATTTTAATTTGTGTTTTCTTTTGTTTCATTTGATTTACACTTAACAACTAAGTGTTATAAAGAGAAGAAAAGAGGATTGCCCACTTTCATCCCTACCTTAAGCCACTTTCTAAAGCATGTTAATTTGATTTAGTTCTCTTTAGTGAATGGCTTATTACAAATTTTAAATTAATCCTAAGTTTAGGTTCACTTTAAATAATCCCATTCAATATGAAAGGCATCTTAAAATTAATTTGGTTGAATTACTATCACATGACATATGTTAAATCATTCCTTTCCATCACATGTAATGTGCATATGATTAAATCATAAGTATTCCTACACATATAATATGTTTCAGCACACTTAAATGATGGATGTGAACATGCATATTTAAATTTTATATTTTTCCATTTGATTGAATTATTTAATCATATCAATTATAAAGCTCTATCCAAATTCTTATACAAAAATACATAAGGATGAAATTAAATAGATACGTGTCATTATTAACATGGGAAGTGAGGTAATCAAATGATCTCCTTGAGGGCTAGTTAAAACCTTATATTCCTAGGATGTCTAGACTATATACCCACTTGCATTCAAACATATGTAAATTTGTATATATGAACATGAGAAAGAGAACTCCAAATCACATAATTATATAATTCAATCATTTGAATAATCATGGATGCATGCATTTTTAATATAAAAGAGGGATTCTCATTCTTCAATCACATATGCATACACATGTATGAAAACATAAACAAGTACATGCCATTGTTAAACTATGGAAGTGGGGTAATCAAATGACCTCCTTAGGGCTAGCTAAAGTCTCATAATCCCAAGATGTCCATACTATATACTTGTTCATTTAGACACATATGAATGTATAAATAATCAAGAGAATGAAAATCAAGCAAACTTGTATTTTATTTAATTAAATTATTTATGTATATAAATTAAAGCTCTATTTAAATTCTAATGTTAAAACTCATAAGACTGAAAATAAATGGGTATGTGCCATTGTTAAATCAGGGAAGTGAGGTAATAAAATGACCTCCTTGGGGCTACTTAAGGCCTCGTATTCCTGGGATGTCCAAACTATATACCCATTACCATCCAAACTTATGTAAATTAACATGTGAGTACATGAAAGAGACTTTACTTCATACACTTTAAAATATAAGCACATACATCTCTTATGTATTTATAACTATCATTACTACACATGTCATCATTCATTTATAAGCTTTTGAAAATACATTTTTATTTAATAGTGATAATAGCCACACATATATTAAATTAAATCAACACATGGAAGCTTTACATAAAGAAAAATCATTTGATTTAATTTGACCTTGAAAAGATGAATGCATGATTTCAAATGACATACTTAACATGATTGAAAAGAGGAAAATAAATATAAATATATGATTTCATTCAATTAAATTAATTCTTAAGGACAATCATATCAAATAAAACCATTTAAGATAATCCAAAGCTTCTTTAATGTCATTTTTAATCTCATGTTTTGATTTGATTTAAGGATGATGAGAAGAAATTTGCTAATCCTAACCCAATCCCATGTTTGTTAATTAATTTGGTTTAATAAAATGTAATTAAGTTGATTTTATGGATTAATTAGATTGTAATATGCATTAAATCCATTAATTAACTCTTACCTTTGTTACCTTAACTTAATTAGCCAAATAATTTTGAGCTAACATGATATGTACATGAATATAAAATAAATTTGCAATGATCCTAAGAAATAAAACGGGCCTAATGTAATTGGCTCATCATTATTAGTTAATTAAGTTAAAGAACTTAATTAAGTAATCTTATAATTCCCCCAGACATGTGGGCTAATTATAATTTTCTAAGGATTTCCTTAGGTTGTTGAACACTCCATGTGATTATAATTCAATTAGATTAATTAAGCAATTTGATTAATTGATTAAGCATTAATTAATTAAATTAAGGAAATAAACTTAGAGAAATAGATTAAGAAGGAGACCATAATCTTATCTTATGGCTTCATTCACTGTTAAGCAATAATTAACCACTTAATTAAATAATTTATTACTATTCATGGGATTAATTAATTATTAATTAACTTAAAGAGTAATTAGAGATTAATTAGTTAATTTCCCTAATAAATTAAGTAATAAATCCCAATAAAATTATGGGAGGCCGAGGTCATCCCATTAAATTAACACACAAAGTTTGGGGTTAATTATTTAAGTAATTAAAGAGTAATTAAGTTACTATTCAAAATTATTTAAAAATATTTTTTATAAATTCTCATTTAAAATACCTTCAAAATGAATATTTATTTGTATTTTTATGATTTTTCTATGATTTGTTATAATCTTTCAAAATTTTAGCTGATTTAAATAATTTTTAATAATTTTTATAAAGTTTACCAATTTATTCTACTAAAATAGACCATTTGGGCTTCAAAATTTAGTATATCCCAATCCAAAAATTTTTATGGTTGGTGTATTTTAACTTCATTTTCAATCCTTGAAAATTTCAGATCAATCATATTTAAATTTTTGGTTCAATTAATGTAATTTTAATTTCACTAAAACCTAAATTAAGGTGAGAATACCTAAAAGAAATTATAGATTTTGAGCTTTGTTGGATTCCTCTTAGAAAGACAAATCCAACAAGCCATTATTTGCATTTTTTTGTTGAGTATTTTATTTTTATTAATTTTGAAGTTTCATGTAATATAATTAAATTTTAAAATCAGAAAATCCTTAATTTCTTACTTAACCCAGTCAGCGCCATGTGACACTGACTAGACCACAAGGTTCCATGCATCGTCGTGTGATTGGCCGCATAGTTCCACATGGCACGTGGTGCCACATGGTGTGATTTGATTGGTTGGTGTGGCACTGACACAACTATTGAGCAGAAAATCATGAAACTGCACGAGGTTCGATTCGACTGCATGATCACAAATTCGATAGTGCAAATCAAATCGTGTGATCTAGAGGCCAAAATTGAGTGGATCTCTTTTCTAATCTCAGTCGCCTGTCTCTATTAAAAAGGGATCGGGCGGCAACTACTTTGTCTTCTTTCCAGCCCATGAAATCGATAGAACGAACAAAAAAATAGCAAAATAAGATGGAATGGTGTCCATTCGGGCTCGATTTCATAGCGATTCTTGATGAAAAACTCCTATTATACATTGGGATCATTTGAAATGAGGAATGTAAGGGATATCTATGGGTTTCTCTTAAAATCGAGCAAACATTATCACAAATAAGAGATCCTATGGCCGATTAAAGGTTTTGAAAAATACCTTGCCAGGGATGATTTTCGGTGGCTATGTTGATCCGAGCACACTCTTGGATGCAAGATGAAGCCTTGGGATGAATCTAAACCCTTGCCTTCACTTGGAATGTTGTATCCACCAATGGTCGTTGCCTCCTTGCTAGAATCCGCTTGGTTTTAGTGTTTTTCCATCGAAAGAAAGTAAGGGATGGGTTTCTTGTTGCTCAGAGGAGCTCCTGGAGTGTGTGCAATGGCTAAATAACTTCTTGGAGGCCTCTCCTTCTCTTGTAATTGGTGGTGACCGAAAATCACCACTAATGGTGATTTTTTACTCCTAGTGTCCTATGGCTTGGGGTAGTTGGGAATGACAGGGAATCATCCTAGGTGGCTTGGTTTGGTTGGCCAAGGCTTGGGAGGTGGCTACCAAGAGGGATTAGTGGGTGTCCTATAGGTTTCAAATGCTTCAATGGGGGAGGTGAGGTAAATGCATCTCCCCATGAGTCATGGCCAACCCAACCACCTCTTAGGTCAGGTTGGGCAGTGTCCTAGATGCCTAGGTGGACCATTGGGAGGGTGCAAAGTGACCAAGGAATGGAAAGGACCACTTACATCGGTGATTTGTCTCATGTGATACTCTTGACCCAAGGGTAGAATGGTCATTTGTCATTGAATTTGATTTGGATAAATTTTAAATGAGTCAAAAGTGAGTTGGGCCAAATTCATGTCATTTGGAGTTCATTAGGTTCAATTTGACTCAATTTGACCCATTTAGGTCAAATTTGGTCAAATCGGGTTAAGTTGACCAATTGGTCAAATTAATCAAACTAAGGGTTGGGTCAAGTTCATATGATCATTTGGGATATGTTGGTGTCACTATTTTGGTTTAATTTGGTTTATGTTTGGTTTTGATTCATTTGAGTTCATTTGGGTCAAATGGGTCAAGTAGACCAATTTGACCCAATTGGCCAAATTGGCTTAAGTCATTCCTTGGCTTGGATTTGGTTGATCATTTGGAATGTGTTGTGATCTTTGGTTGAGTTCAATTTGAATTTTATTGAGTTTTATGTTGGTTTGACCCTTTAGGTCAAGTTGAGTTCAATAGGTCATTTGGGTCTAGTGAGTCAATTAAGCTAGGTTTGGCTCAATTGAAGGTCAAGTCATTTTCAAGTGTTGATTTTGGGTTGGTATGAATCATTGGTTTCAAGAAATTTGGCTTAGGTTGCAATTTGGCTAGTCTAGGTTCATATGAGTTAAAGGGTTGACTTGGTCAAAGGGCTAGGTTGACTTGGTTTGACCCAATTCAGAATGATTGATCAACCTAGGATGATCAATAATCATGTCATAAAGTTTGGATTGGCTTAATTAACTTTGATTTGGATTGAATTGGATTTTGGTCCATGTAGGTCAAATTGGCCACTTTAGGTCAAGTGAACTAATTAGATTTAGTTGGCTTGATTTTGGGTTGAATTTGATTTAGTTGAGTTTATATATGGATTTGGGATTGATATATAAATCCAATTGCAATTGGTTTGTGTTCAAATGAGTTTTGGTTCACTTGAATATTTCAAGTCAAATGGGCTAAGTTGGGTTTTACTTGGGTTGATTTTGATTTAGCTTGATGATTGTAGATTTCATTTATATTTGGAATGGTGATTGATGGAATGGTTGATTTGTGAGAAAATCAGTTGAATTTGGTTTGATTTAGATGAGATTTTGGCTAAGATCATGAAATTTATTCAAAGGACTTAGGAAGGGTTTTGATTTGATTTAGTTTTGTTCATTTGAATTTATATTTTATTTATATTGGTGAAGATGATTGAAGATATGATTCATCCATGAGAAAATCAATTGAATTGAAAGTGATTTGGGCTAAGATTGGGCTAAGCTCATGAAGGTTGACTCATATGGCTTAAGAAAGGTTTTTATTTAATTAGATTTAGTTGTGATCATTTGAATGTAGATTTGATTTATATTTAGGGAGATAATTGAATATATAAATTGATTATGAGAAAATCAATTAATTTTGGATTGATTTAGATGGAGTTTTGGCTAAGTTCATGACATTGATTCAAAGGACTTAGGAAAGATTTCAAGTTTGGATTTGATCATGGGCTTCAATCATTTGGATTGAGATTTGAATTTGGATTTAGATTTCAATTTGAAATTTGGTTTGATTGTAGGTTTGATAGGGTGAATTTGGATTAGATTTGGATTGTGGGGTAGGAGGGTTATCTTAATCCCTAAGGCATAACTTAATCTTATGATTAACCCTTCTAGGTCTCTAGGTTCAGGTTAAGTGTTCACCTAATAACTTGAAGTGTCTTATGACTAAGGAAGTCTTAGTGTCTAGAAGGCTCCTATGTCTAAGATGAGGAGATTGAGAACTCACTCCAAAAGTGAGTTCAACAAAGAGTTAACTAGTTGCCACTCCAAGCAGTTATAAGCCCACCAGTCAGGTAGTTTATCCTCTCTTATAGAGATAAATCTTATACCCATTTTCACTTAGATTTAGGTTGCGCTTTAGCTCTTGCTAAAAGTTCCCTAGATTTAGAATCTGAGGTAGCTATTTTTCTCAAGCTACAATCATACATTCTCACCCCTTAGGCATTTCCACATAACCTTGTGTTGGTGGATTATAAACCCTAGTAATCTAATAAAATTTCAACTCAAACAAAATAAATCTCTTCAACTTCAAATATATAAATCCCAATTATGAGATAGATTGGAATGCTCACTAGGCTTTTTAGTATCATGAGCATTCACTACTCATCTTATTTGGCTTCCAAAATAAGTCTCTCCATTTGATGTATCCCATTTTATTTTCCAAACATAACAAATTTATTGATAGTCTAGCCTTGAAATCTTTAGAGACAACAATTGCTTACTTATAATCGAGAGTATTCTTAGAAAATTTCATTCTAAAGATGAAATTAACTATAAGGGCATGCCCCCCTAGAGAACTTTAGAATCGATTTAATATAAACCCTATTTTATTCATTCATGTAAAGCAGGGAAAAAATCTCTAGTACATTTGAAGCCCCATCATGCCTTAGGAGTCCATATTAGTAATTAGGTCCATTGAAGGGTGATGTTTCTATATTTTGAGATAGTATATCATACCTTACCCGATCAGTTCAATAAGTACCCCCTATGATCTGCATGGTGATCCCCCCACCGCCACATCCAAAAATAAACACCACAT
Source organism: Cymbidium sinense (assembly GCA_021442155.1). Taxonomy (NCBI): domain Eukaryota; kingdom Viridiplantae; phylum Streptophyta; class Magnoliopsida; order Asparagales; family Orchidaceae; genus Cymbidium; species Cymbidium sinense. The sequence goes on from CM038218.1 coordinate 48,435,765, forward strand.
CTATCAATGGTTGCCTTGGCATACTCTCTTATACGACCTCTATTTTAACCTATGTGATCTATTAAATAAGCTATCTTCTTCTCACTATTTCCATCTCTCAGCTTTCAAAGGACTTATTATGAGTATTACATTCCTAAACTTTATCTTGAAGCATACATTTGTTTTGAGACATTTGAGCCAATTTAATGTTAAACTCACACACACAACACATGTAAGTTTAAACTCAAGACCTCTTGATTTAAAGCCTAGGCTCCCAACCACTAAGCTAAGATTTCTTGCATGCTTAAAGCTTAAATATAATTGGCTTTTGTTTCTTATACTCTATATATTGTGAAAAAAGTAATGCGATAGAATAAATTATTGATATTGATAGAGTCCTTAATTATTAATAGCTATAATATTTTATTTTTAAATTTTATAAATAAATAATTTATATATAATTTGTAAAATAATAATATTTTTGAAAATGCACATATCATTAATCTTATTTTACTTATAACAATTTCTTTCAAATTAAGAAATAATCTTGATGCTAAGATGCAAAAATTAAAGCAATTTATAGGAACTACATTGTTGCCTTATTTTATCAAAATTTAACACATAATGACATAATAACTCTTATTCAAAATAGAACACTCCTTGATAAATATCTAAGCACAAGCACTATAAGAAAAATGTCTTTATATTCAATAAGATCTATCAGCTTAACTTTCTTTGTACTCTAATGAATGATTTGCTACTTCAATTCAACATTATTTTTCTCCCACAAAGATAATAAAGGGCAAGAACATTATTTTTAATTTTTTTATCTCCTTCAAATTGATTCACCACAAATTGATGATTTGCCTAATGTACAAGCTTAGTGTATAGAGTTAGAAATTATATTCCAACTTTGAGAAATCTAATTCCATGTAGATTTATTAATGTTATCATCTATTTCCCAACATAATAAGTAGGATTAAGTTTCATGTGGGTGCTAATTAGTACAGTTAGTAGGGATTTTGGAAATTATTGCTAATGGCTTATTTGAATCCCATTTGTATTATTTTATGTTGATCAATCAAGGGTGTACCACTCACTCAACCCTCACTTTCACTAGTCAAGCTAGGCAGTGAGCTTACAAGGGGGAGCATTACACCTCTTTGCTTGGAGGTTTGAAAGTGATGCCCTAAAAAAAAGTTCTAGTGCATAGCGCTAGCGCCTTCTTGTTGTATTTACAGTGCCTTAATTTTGTTACATAGAGGTCTTTACTTTAGAGACAGAGAGGACAACACCTCGATGTTAAGAGGATGGCGCAAAGATTCCAAAATTAATGGGTTTGCACCGAAAAGATAGCAAAGCAAGCACCTTAGAGGTATAGTATGTAGTGCTATAGTGCTAGAACTTGGGCACTAGTTTTATAAGATATAGAGGCTAGAGCCTTGGTGCATCAGCAGTTCCGTTGTTATGCTAAAATTGGTATAGAAGAGTCAAAAGGATAATGTCATCGCGATGCTACAAAGTAGGGGAGTCCAACTTAAGATAATGTTTTGAAGTTTTTTTAGCACTTTTCTCCACTCTCTTATGAGTGCAAGTGAGGAGTCATGACCCTAGAGTGACTGAACTATGGAGAGGCTTCAGTGAAGTGAAAATTTATAGAATTTTTCTCATTTTCTTCATAGTGGATTTCTTGATGTTGTGTGGCTCATAATTTTTTTCCTGTTCTCAAGTTTTTCCACATTAAATCTGGCATTCTTTGTGCATCTTAATTTATTTTCTTCTATTTTAAGTTTTGCTTTAGATCTCTCAAATTATTGTTGTTGTTTTTTTACTCTTCTTTCTCTTCATAGTCTACACCATAAATAAAGTTCTACCTTACTGATTTGAGTGAGTAAAAAAAAGTAGGGCTAAGTTTTAGCTCTTAGTTCAATGGCTAGCTCTCAACAATGGTGAGAGTATGAAACTCACTAATTCTATTAATTTCTTAACCCATTTTGTGATTAACTCCCAACTTCCAATAAAATAAAAACAAGATAGAACTAATCTTCTCTTCTATCATGATATTATAAGAAAGTATATCATGATACTTCTTTAATGTATACACACCAAATAGTGAAGCTATGTTAGTAGCCTAAAGGATATGAGCAAGATAGTAATTCATATCCTCAATATATTTCAAGGCTTTCAACTCATATTCAAATTAGTAGAGATATCACTTGAAATATTAAGTAATTTGACTTTTTTTTGGAAAGTTGAATCTTAAATTTTAAAAAAGGACAAATAAATATTATTTTAAATTATTTGTTTAATCATATTATCTTTTTACATTGATAATTCTCACTAGGAATGCAAGTCATACCAAAGTATATATACATGGTTGATAGTTAATACCTGATGCAAGTTTTGCATAAAGTTGGCCTAAAAAAATAAATTTATTCTGAGATTAATATTGCATATATTTCTTATATACAACATAAATAATAAAGTAGAAGTCATAATTTTAGAAATATTATGACCAATTGTTAACTTCACTTTTAGTGAGATTGATATTTATCACTCCTTAGGCATTAAGGCTTCCTCACCTAGAGCTAAAGAGATACCAACCCAAAGCCTAGAAGACTCTCAAGGTTTAAGCCAAACCTCATATATCAAACCAGGTTGATCATATGTTACCAAAAATCTCAAATTTTTTTAAACCATACCCAATTGGTGCTCAATTTGGCCAACTGATCAAGTTGTTCCAATATGACACATTTGTGCTTAAAGGGCCTAAAACCCAAAATTTATCCAGACCATTTGCAACTAAACTTTCCCAAACTTTCCAATACATTATTTGAACTTGATGAAAGCCTCAAGATGATTCAATTTGATCAAGTGGTTCACCAAGTCCAAGTTGATGTAATTGAACCATATAGGGCCAAAATCAAATCCAGTTTGATCTAACCTAATTAAGCTAACCCAAAGTTCCAAAATCATTCTAATCACATATTTGGACATTCCTTATGACCAATTACCAACCAATTTGACCCAACTTAGTCAAATTTGACCATAAGGGTTAAGGGTCTAATTGAACCAAACTTTAATTCAACCCAAATTAAGCCAAACCAATTTCTATAATTACTTTTAAAATGATTTTTTTATCATATTCCAACATCCAATTGAAATCAAGTAGGCCCCCATTTGACCCACTTTTACTTAAAGGGTCAAATTGAACTAAACTTTGATTTAATCCTTATTAGATCAAATCAATTAATGCAATCAATCTCATTATGATTATTGATCATCACCCAAGACTAAATTGAGCCCATTCAACCCATTGACCCAATTTGGTCTTAAGAGTCAAATTGAACTAACTCTTGATCTCATTCAAATTGGATTAAATTGACACTTACAATTAGTTCCAAATTGATTATTTAAGATTCTTCAATAGCCAATCGAAGCTAATTGTACTAATCCAACCTAACTAACCAACTTAGTCTTAAATGACCTAATGGGTCAAATTGAATTATAACTCGATCCTAACCAAATTAAATTAAATTAGATTCTACAATCAACTCTAAATGATCAACTAAACATGACTTAACTCTTAATTGCACTCAATTTGACCAATTTAATCAAATTGATCAACTTTATCCATTTTCTCATATGGGATAAATTTAAATCCACTTCAAATTACATTAGATCAATTATTAATGTGTTTTAAATCATCATTTGAATGTAGCCTATTAGCCCATTAGGCCCAATTTGGTCAATTAGTCCATTGAACTCAAATTGACCACTCCAAAAAACTAGCAGTAACTGTCCAAACCATTGGTATGACTCATCTTCACATGTCCTTGACCTTCCCAAGTAGACCCAACCCAAGGTAAACCTAGTTCGGCCCAAATCAAATGAACCAAGATTTTAAAATGGGATAAAATCCTAAAATTAAAAGGACCAACTCCTTTCTTTGTCTAAGACAACCACCTTAGCATGCCTTGAGCTCTCCCTAACTGAGCTAAGCTCATCCAAGACTAGCTTTTCTAGCCAATAATTAAGGTGAGGTCTCTCTCACCTTGAGAAACCCTTGGTTTACTAACCATGGGTTGTCCACTTCACCAATATCCACTAACCTCCTCTAACTAGGGAGGAGGACCTGACCATCAGTCTAGAGTTGATCGTGGCCCTATTTACTGCATGGCTAGTTGTTATAACCTGAACCAACCCAAATAGGCGCTTCATTTGAGGAGGGAGATATACACGCCTCCCAGCTCTCCAAACTCAACACACACTTTGACTCTTAATTTAACTCTATCTATACCTTCTGTACATTCCAATGAGCAAGAATAATTTGAGAATCACTTAATTTAAGCGTCAGGAGTAGGCATTTGATCAAACATTGGCAAACTCACAATGGTGTTTGATCTTGGGACCAACAATCTTCTCAGCAGGGCTTCACCTCTTGAAGGTGAAGCTATCATACACGTCGAACCATTGTTCTTGAGCCTTAGTAAGGTATTGTCTCTCAAATCATAAGAATTCATAGGATTCTTGGTCCTTCATGAAATGAATTTAAGTTTTAGCCTAATCAAGCCATAAAAATTAATAGGAAATCCCCCTTATTGATCATTTTGCATTCTTCCCCTCCCCAAGCCCATTGCAATCAACAAATGATGGTCTCCACCTCTCACTAGAAGAGAATGATAAATCACATGTCGTCAATTCCGTGTGATTAAAATGGACAACCATGATTAATTACACTAGAAATTATTCAATTTAATCCTTTAAATTTATGGGTTTAATCTTGATCATTTGTCCTTTTATTAAATGGTCTAAAATAAAACTATGTTCACCACCTTGAGTTAGTAGCCATAGGGAATAGTTTAAATAACCAATCCTATGGCGTTGCATGTAAAGCACAATTGACTTAGCTATCGACTATATAAAATTTGTTAATTAAGGTTAAAAATATAATTAATTAGTGAGAACTTTAAGAAATCATAACTACTACTTATAAAATATCTAAAAAAATACAAATAAAGACTCTCTTGAAAGCATATATAGAGAAAAATTTAGAAAGAAATAAAAGCTCTAATTTTAAACTTTAATTTAAGTATAATTAGGGATTGAATGAAAAGTGTATTTTTGAAATTAACCTTTAATTACTCTTTTAATTGACTTGAAATTTTTGGGGAACATTCTTGATGATGTTCCTCACATCACATAATTCTTCTAGGTCAATTTGATCAAATAATTAATGGTTATGACTTTCTTAAGTCTAGGTCATTAAATCTCCTAATTATTTAATTTTAAAATCATAAAAAATAATAATAAATGGACCTCTAATGTCAATCATTAATGATTAACATTAGAGGCCTCTTAAAAAAACTTTTAAACATTTAATCATAATTATTTTAAAAAATCACTCTTTATGGCACTTAATTAATTAAAATTTTATTTAGTTGACATGAAATAAGAAAAATTCATAATTAATTATCTATAACTCCAAAAATTAGGAATGAACCCTCCATGGGTTCATTTAGATGATAATTAATAAATGAAATTAAAATCTCAAATTGGTTTAGCATATTTTGAGTGTAATTACTTTATTATTAAAATTTTAGTTAACACTTTTTATAAGCCCAAATGATTTAAGATTTCTATTATTTAATTTTACTATTTTGGTGCATGTTAAAAAAAATTTTCTCATAATTTTTGGGCTTATAAATTGTGATCATTTTTTTAAAGTATCTTTGGTAGTAATTGAATTAAATAATCAGAAATTTTAATTTATTCATAAAAAATATTACTTCATCTCTTAAATCAAATTAATAACGAGAGGGTGTGTGGGGGAAGATTCCATCATTTGATCTCTCCTCAATGGGTCTAATTATGTACAATTAACATGCATTATTTATGTAATGATGATTGAGCTTAGATGACATTATTTTCATATGAAGGAACTTAGGGTTTGATAACCTAATTGGATCACTTTATGATATCCATTCGATATCCTATATTTACTTATGAATGTATGGCTAATTTATACTCATATTTTTAGTTAAATTCTTTAGATGCGTGATATTTAAGTAGTATTAAATCAAAAGTAATGTTCTTATTATCTAAGTCAAAATAATTATAAATTTAAAATTAATTGAAGTAAATGAAAACCCAATACATAATTCATCTATATAATATATACTCTTTAAAGGGATGTAATCTGAACAATTGGGGGCACAGAGCTACTGGTCTGAAGGAGATCTTAAATACCTCTTCTCCTAAGTTTAATAATAACACCTACTTAAAAGTGGTATAGAAAAACACATGTTAAAGATAAATAATCCTTTGAACTTTATTTCATAGATGTATAAAAAAGAAATGATTTTAATCATGCCCATAGTAAAAGAAAAATACATGTAGTCTTAGGAAAGTGAATTATTAAAATGGTGGGTGAGTATTGTTGAATCTAAATTTGCTCGTGAGTGGAGAAGGAACATTATAAAATACCTGGGAAACATAATTTGGCAAAGAGAGTACAAACAAGAAGATAAAGAGGTTGGAAAGTGTAGAAAAAGAATCTTTATTGCTCAAAATTCAAGTACATAATATGGGTGTAGAGTGAGAGCCAGAAGGTCCTCTAGTAAGAGACAAACCTGTCTTCTATAATACCAAGGGGTGACTATATATAGAAAATACATACAAGGTAAGTCCAATATAAGTGAATTCCTACCTAAGCTGATGACGGTGTGCATGAGAACGAGTGTAGATCTACTGATTGATAGAGGAAAATAGCTCATCATCAGACTAGTGTGTGAGTCAGGATAGGCAGATAGTAGTCACCTCAATCCTTTGAGTAGTCATCTACTATCAGACAATTGAGTTATACCTTGTCCTTTAAGTTATCTTCTAAGAGCTTAGCTCAAGGGGTTAATTTGACCTTCCCTCACCGGACATACCTTCCGGTAAGTATACTTATTCTTGGTTATTGAGTACCCTTAGTGCAAGTATACTTATCTTGATAACTAGAGTCTCTTAGGCTTACTTGCTACTTTGGGTATATAAGTATATAATTATTTTAAAATGAATTATTAAATTAGATAAACATGCAATAATTTTAAAAAAATTATTATAATGATGAAATAAATATGTAATTGTGAATGACAAAAATGATAGAGTAAATACATTATTAAAAAATTGAATTATTAAAAAATGAAATAATAAATATTTAATTATTTAAAAATAAATTATTAAATGATAAAACAAATACATAATTATTTAAAAATGAATCATTAAAATAATGAAATAAATAAAGAAATATTCAAACTTGGATTATTGATGTGATAAAATAAATATATAATTATTTTGAAATAAAATATTAAAGTAATAGAGTAAATGCATAATAATTTCAAAATAAAATAGTTAAATTGAAAAAAAATGAATAATTAAAGTGATAAAGTGTTGAAGGATATCAACAAGTAGGCCACCTCTTATTCCTATTAGCCTAAAGTACTTTCTTGTGATTATAGTTCCATTTAAGATTAATCTAAACTTAAGGATTAATAAAAGTCTTAGTGCTTCATTATGATGGACTAAGAATTATAAAATACATCTTTAGGTTTAACCTTAAGGTATGGTGCTGAAAGGGGATAAATTTTATTCTAATTGAAACTTATGAATTTTCATACTCTCTAAAACACTAATTCTAAATCAAATCAAATTGAACTAGTAAAATAAAATTTCACATCTTAAATCACTAATCACTTGAATTAAAACTACCCTTTTGGCTAACTATTTGAGCCTTTCATTTAATCTACCACTTAAACACTAAATCCTAGCTTTGACTTACTACATTAATCTTTGCATACACATTAGATTGTTAGGTCACTAATGTTAGACTTAGGTTAGGATGGTGCTTGATGAGATGTATTACTTTTATTATTTTGTAAAGTAATAATTTAGATAGAATGTTAGGATTGCTTATACACTAGTTTGAATGGTAAAACATTATTTATTATGCTAATGATGCTTGCCCCTCTATATATAACCCATTTGGATAGGTGGGCTTAGCACTCATGAGTGATATGTCCAATTATGTGATGTATAATTGCTTGATATATATGTGTTCTATAGCTAATCTATGTTTTACAAGTTTAGATAAGATTTTATTACTAAAATTTTAAATGCAATTTTCTAATAGAATATGATTAGAAGACATGGGGTTTTAAGATGAGCAGATGCTAGAAGGCATAAACTTAGGAGGTCTTGTAATGCAAAGAGGATCTAATTCATGGAATAAAAGTGAAGATGAAGACTCCCTTGAATTATTTCAATTTCATTCATATAATTGTAATTTGGGTTGTTTAAGAGTTGAGCTCAGCAACCCAACTTTTTTTCTTTTTTCATGTGTATAGCAGAACTTGACCACACTGGCCTTTAATTATTATTTTTATTTGATTGAATGTTTAGTGTCTTTACTTTGATTGGAAAATAAAAATGATATGCTTTATTTTAGGTTTCTTTAAGTGTGATGATTATTATGTGTAGCCTAGATTTCATTAGGCTCTTTTAAAATTTAAATTTTTTATCTAATTAAAATAAACAATTTCAATTTAAAATTAATACAACTCATAACTCCACTATAGATCCATAGGAATTAATCAATAAAATTGATTTAGATGTTATAGGCCTGTGATGAATGTGGATAACATCATGCATGCATATTGTCTCTCTCCTTGAATATAAGAGATTTTCACTCAATGCACGATAAGGGAGTGCAAGATCATTTACCACAACTCCTTGAGTGAAGAAGACACTTCTCACAGATTGACCTATAACTCAATTTCATTATACATATAGGCATACATGTCTACCAAGCTTAAGTTAAAATGAGTAAAATATTTAATTTATACTTTATTAGTCTAGGACATACTTTAATACCAATCATGATCTAGGCTCTTAGAGAGTAAGTTTAGGAGCTTAGATTTTTCTCAAATAAATAATAGTCTAACTATCTTGCATTCATAAGACTTGGCCACATGATTTTAACTTGTAGAAGGTGTTAGCTGGCAGTCACTCCATGTAGTTGTAAGTCTAGAAGAGTCGAGATAGGTTTGTTCTCCCTATTGGAAATGAATCCACATATCCCATTTCTCTCTCATAAGATTAGGACTAGCTCTTAGCTTGTGCTAGAGCATTATAGACATCAGTTCTGAGGTATCTCATTTCACCTCTCAGGCCTTTCTATAGCCTTGTGTTGTTGGAATATAAGTAAACTTTTTAATAAAATTTGAACTAAACTATCATAATTCTCTACTTTAAAAATATAATGCCTTACCATAGAATAGAGACTTTCTAGTATCATGAGCATTTCATGCATACTTTCCTTTGAATTCTACTAAGAATTCTCTTAATTGAGTTTTTCCTCTTGATTTCTAAAAATTATCAATCATTTGATACTAAGCTTTAAATCCATGGAGATGTTAGTCAATCACTTTAATAAAGAGTTTTCTTAGAAAAATTTATTTCCTAAGATGTAAATAACTATAAACGCTTATCCCAATAAAAACTTAAGAATTCAGCTTAAAATAAATCTTATTTTACTTCATCTATATAAAGTAGGAAAAATATCTCTTGTACACATAGGCCCATCAGCCTTAGTAATTCTTATTAGATAATTGTGTCCACTATAAGGTATATCATTTCTTGATGCTGTGCTCATTCATTTTAATAAGCACCCCCTAAGGTCTGCATGGTAGCCCTCCTTTAAATTTTAAATACCAAACCAAACTCTCATTAGGATATGTTAATAGCCAAGTTTTGGTAAGATTGCCACTTGCACTTAATCAATTTTTTTGCATTTTTTGAGAAAAAATCTTGATTGAACCTCACCAACTTTTAATTGAATGAATACAATAAGTTTGCTTTTAATAGGCATTTCCAGTGCCAAATGAATAGAAATAAATTAAAAAAAGCATGCCTCACAAAATAAATCATAATAAAGAAACTTTATAAATGAGCATAAAGATAACAAAAAAAAAATCAACAAAATATCGAATGAGTTTCCAAACATCACTAAATTCAACTAAAGAAACATGCTTGAATGAAAAAAAAGAATAAAAAAATAATTTTATATGAATGCATTTAAAACTAATTCAACGTAGTTTACTTTGCATTATGATCAACATGTTTTAATGGATACAAATTTTTATTAGAAATAGAAAGAAATCCACCAAAATTTTAATGCAAAAATATGTGTTAATAAAATTGGATTTTATAAAATTTATAGAAATTCAAAGTTGTTGGGTTTCACAATAGCTAATAGATTTTGTATCATAAGCTATTTATGTGAAATTTATCTCCAGTGGTAAATTTTTTAATTATCTGTGAATTATTATTTTATTCACCAAGGCTAAAGCAATCACACCAAAGCATAAGTAATAATGCTATTTGCATATTCACCAATTCCTCAACCTCCACCACCCCAAGCTTCTTCTCTTTTATAAATACTTGATTTTGGATGACCATTACAACCAATCCCTTCTTCTTTTTTGTCATAACAAGCTTTTCTCTAGAGATTCATCTTATTTTCACTGATGTCTCTCTACACTCAAGTTGATAGTTCTAGCAAGTCCCGGATCATTTGCATCACTGGCGCTAGTGGTTTCATTGCCTCCTAGCTTGTGAAGTTGCTCCTTAAGAAGGGTTATACTGTTAAAGGGACTATTCAAAACCTTGGTAATCGTATTGTAGACTCTAGAGGTTTAGGTAACAGTTGTGCACAAACTGTGCATTTTTTTCTCAGAATTTTTAAATTCAATATTATATTTTTATTCAGATAAAATAATTTTAAAAATTAAATATCTTCATGTTTATTTTATACATGGATAAGACAATGAAATAATATTTAAAAAAATTTTAAGAAGAAAAAAATAGGATTTCTATTTTTATTCTAATATTTTTTTGGGTTTAAAGTATTTCATTTTATATTTCACTTTTATCTTATAATCTTGAAATAACTTTTTTTATAGAATAATATAAATAAGATATCTAATAAATTTTTTTAATATTATAGAGCTCAATTAAAATACTCCTTCATTCAGTTATCAAATTTAAATTTGATTTTTGATTTTTTACATTATTAATTTTATTATTAGAAAGTAATAAGAATTTTACAGAATATAGAATACGTGAGAAGGAAAAAATCATTATCATTTTATAAAAATTATAAGATAGTTTTCAATACTCCAAAATTACGCCCTCTCTTTATTTATTCAAGCACAAAATTGTATTTTGTTATGTTACCTAGTCAACATTTTTCTGTTTTGATCATTGGTTTTTCAATCTTTATAAAAAAACTGAATCAAAAGCTCCAAAAAAATTAATTATTTTCTTTTTTTAGATGGAGTGAAAGGATAATTTCTTAGCTTTTTCAAGAACCATTTAAATAATTGAATGAATGTGCATCAAAATTGGTATTGCTATGCAAGGACTATTGTTGAGCAAGTAGCATGGAAAACTACAAAGGAGCATAGGTTAGAGCTAGTGTTAATCAACTTATCATTAGTGGTTGGCCCACTCTTGTAGGCTATGGTTAATGCTAGCATAACTCATGTGCTCAAGTATCTCAATGGTTTTGCTAAGACCTACATCTATGTAGTCCAAGGTTACATTGACGTCTGTGATGTTGTCGTTGTCCATCTCCTTGTGTTTGAGAGTGACACTGTGTCTAGGAGGTACCTATGTATTGAGAGGATTTTGCATCGTGGTGAACTCATTGACATGCTCACCAAGCTCTTTTCTCAATACCGCCTCCCTTCCAAGTAAGTGCTCACATTTTATTGAAAGAAATTAAATAGTTAATGTACACAGTCAATCCAAGAAGTTTTTATATTTCCATGTATTATTGTTGTTATATTTGTGCATTACAAGTGTAGGTGCTCTGATGAAGTGAATCCACCAAAGGAGGGTTATAAGTTTAGTACCCAGAAGAATAAGGGCATGGGGTTGTATTAACCTCAGTGATGCATAGTATGAATGAAATCGTTAAGTGTCTCCAAGAGAAAGGCCATCTTCCTCTAGTTTCCTAGAGATCCTTTTGATGCTTATTTAGTTTGCAAGATGTTGGCACATGAATCTTATATATAGATTGCTTTTGTTTGTTATATATTCTATTTTATTAATGAAAATTGATGGAATAAATTGTTTGTTGGATAATATCCTTCATTGTTAATAGTTTCAAACTTTTTCTTGTTAGAATTTTATAAATAAATAATTAATTTATATATAATATGCAATCAATTTATTTTATAAATATATATCATTAATATTATTAGAAATATAAAAATATCTATCAAATTAAGAACTAACTTTTATGCTAAGACATATAATACAGATTTTCAATAAGACCATCTAATTTATTTGGAATTCTAATTCCATATAGATTATCAATATGACCATCTAAATATACATATCTTCCAACATAATAAGATAGGACTTATGTTCCAATTTTATGACTTGTGTTTAAGGCTCTTATTTCCTCCATAATAGTATTAGATCAAAACTTACATTAACTCAACTTTCAAAAATAAGAAAAAGCTAGGCCTGCTCTTCTTTTAGATCTTGACATTATAAAAATGTATATCATGCACGATAGTTTGGTTATCAATGAAAGCCACACATCAACAATGATACTTAATGTGAAGCTTTAATGGTTTCCAAAAACATATGAGTGAGATGATAGTCCATAAACTCAACTTGGTTGAAGACTCTAATTTGGTGGGAGAATGAGAAAATGACAAAACAATTCAATGAAAGTTGGAGTAAATCTTATAATGAAGCAAATAAACAAAATGTTCAAGAAAATTAGATTTTATGTAGAAAATTTAAGAACTAGAAAATTCCCGTAGCCACACTACTCTAAGCAATCCACTATGAAAAAAAATTGAGAAGAATTATTATCACATCTCACTCAAATCTTTCTAATAATTTTTATACATTACTCACTCTAAGGCATTCACTCCACATGTTTACATAAGAGAATGAAGAAAAGACTTTCAAAGACTGCATAAGACTACTTTAAGATGGACCATTTGATTCATATCACTATGGCATTGCAAAATTAGTGCCTAAGCACAGATAGATCTATCATTTTGCTCTTCTACAAGGGTTCTAGGGCTGTGGAGTTGCTCATTTTAGCACTAAGGCACTAGCCTTTATGTCTTTGTACATTGGTGCTCGGATCCTGCGGTGCAACACTACTTGATGCAATGCCAACGCGCTTGCTTCACTATCTTTCTAGTTCTATCTCATGTATCCTAGCATTGTGGCGTTGACTTTCTAGCATTGAGGAGATACTTTTTTGTCTTTAAAGCAAGTCCCTTATATGACAACAGTAAGTTTCTATGCACCAAAAAATTATTCTCGGGCATCACCTTCGAACCCCCGAGTAACGTATTGCCCCTATGTAACCTCTTAGTAAGCTCACCACTGTGCTTGACCAGTAAAATTGAGGGCTAAGTCAAAAGAGCATCCCAGATTGATTGACACAATCAGGCTCCACAAAATAATATTCTCACTTAGACTGATTACGATTAATCATACTCCTCAAGATTTACAACATCCATCATAGTAAAAAGCTATAATGTGGTAGCTAAACATAGCTTCAATTTTTTAGCTATTACTGCTTTCATCAAGATGTCTATAAGATTCTAGGTTGTCCATACTTCCATCAAAGAGAATTAACCATCTACTAGGAGTAATTGAATGAAATTATATATTAGCTAGATGTGCTTCATCCTCACATGAAATGCAATATTCTTAGCTAGATGCATAACACTTATTCTGTCACAATGAAGATTTCCATTTTGTTGGCCCTTGCCAAGTTTTGGCATTAAATTGTGTAACCTAATCATTTTCTGTGTAGCTTCAATGATAGTAATATACACAATTTCTATGGTTGAGAGAGCAGCAATCTTCTATAATTTTGAAACCCAACTCACTATTATATGTTCTAAAGTAAAGATATAACATATTGTACTGCTACCATCAATATCTCTTACAAGATTAAAATCTACATATCCTTTTAGTTCAATCGCAATACTTCCAAAGCAATGTGCTTTGTTAAATATCCCACTCAAATATATGAGATTCCAATTAACTAGCTCTTAATGATGTTTGGTTGAATTACTCATGTATCTATTGACCATTCTCACTACATCTGTAATATTTAATCTTATACAAATCATGGAATACATTAAACTTTCAACATCTAAAGCATACGGGGTCCTCTTCATTTATTCTTCCTTAGCTTTAGACTTAAGAAATTGTTCCTTAGATAGTCAAAAGTTACTTGCCAAGAGGGTAAAAACTAGCTTTGCCACACTCATGTTGAATCTTTGAAGTACCTTTTCAACATATTTAGCTTGAGACAACTTTAATATATTATGATGTTTAAAAATATGATGAGGAACACCACACAATCTTAGGGGCTACTTATTGAAATGATTGTGTATGACATCAAGGAATGATATAGTACTTCAAGACGTAGAAATATCACCCCACAATGTACTTAATCATCTAATAAAGACTCCTAAGGGTGATGGGTCTATCTATAATAGAGACTTTTTTCCAACTTCACATGGATGAGGCAAAGCAGAGTTTATTTTAAGTTAGGTTCCTAAGTTCTCTATAGGGAAAACCCTATAGTTAATTACATCTTAAGAGTGTGAATATTTTAAGAATTCTCTCAATTAAAGTGATTTGCTAACATCTCTATGAGTTTCAAAGGTTTTATAATTTTTGAAAATCAAGTGGGAAGAGTTCAAATAAGAAGAGTTCTTAACAAATTCCAAGTAAGAATGAGTAGGAAGCATCCATGATTTTAAGAAACCTGGTGAATGCTTTAATCTATCCTATAGTGAGGCTTTATATTTTTGAAAGAGAGAAATTATATTTATTTGAGTTGAAATTATATTAGAATGCTAGGATGGATTCCAATAGCACAAGATTGTAGAAATGCCTAAGAGGTGAGGACTTATGCTCATAGCAAAGGAGAAACAAGCAGCCTTTAAACCTACATCTAAAGTACTCAAGCATAACCTAAGAGCTCGACCTAAATCTACTTGAGGAAATTGGGATAAGTTGGTTCATTTCTAACAAAGATAATGAACCAATCTTGACTTTTTTGGACTTACAATTACCTGGAGTAGCTGCCAGCTAGCACCACCTTCGATTTAAAATCATGTGGGCCAGTCATATGTAAATGCAAGATAGCTAGTATATTATTAATTAAGAAAGAATCTAGAATCCTAAAGTCACTCCTTAAGAGATTATATCAAGATTGGTATGAAAATAATGACATAAACTAATACAACAGAATTCATAAATTTTATTTATTTATTAATTTTTTGACCCATCAATTTTAGATTAAGGCTTGGGAGAGTTTTTTCCTAAATGCATGATGAAAATAGATTATGGGCTAAATCAGAGATAAGGGGTGATCTCCACTACAAGGAACTGCTTTCACAAGATAAGCTTGTCTCTTATCATCTAAGAGAGGAGACCTCTTATTTGCAAGAGTGAAACAATATGTATGCATGATGTTATAACATACAATTATATAGTTAAGGGGTTACTAATATTTTAATTCTTGATTAAAAATCCTAGGCTTTATGGTGAGATAATGAATTTCTTAAATTTTAGTTAAAGTTGTTAAGTTATGGTTAAAATTTTAAATTTTTTTTAAAGAGCCTATGACTTCCAAGTCATACATCAAGCATTCATGTTTTATGAAACTTAAGAAAAATGTCATTTTTATTGTGCAATCAATGTAAACACAATAATTAAACATTAATCATGTAAAAAAATTTAAAGGCCGGTGTGGCTGTGTACCACCACACACCCCAAAAAAAAATAATTGGGTAGCCGAGCTCTACCCTTATACAACCCAGATTACAATTATTTAACAAATAAAATTAAAGCTATGGGGGAGTTCAATTCTTCATCTTTATCTTCATTTCATGGATTAGACACTCCAGGTATTATAGAGTCTCCATGTTTAATCCTTCTAGCCACTGCTCATCCTTATCCCCATAGCTCTAATTTTAATCCTATTGCAAAAATTATATTTTTTTTATGAAATGAAAATCTAACTATGCCTACAAGACAGAGGGCAGCATAACATACATTCACACCAAATATTTATACTTCACACATGGAGGCCTAGCACCTTGCCTTAGGAAACCAAGCCCACCTATCCTATGTGATTATGCTTAAGGAGCTAAGCAGCATCTGCAAGCGAATGTATTTATAATTTTTATTATTATAGTAGTCCCTTAAGTACAATCCCTTGTAGCATCATTTGTCTAATAAATAATGTCCTACCATCCAGACTAATGCACAAATAATCCTAACATATAGTCTAAGAAAATTACATCACAAAATAAAAAAATCATTACACCACAAAAAAACATCAATCTGACGTAAGTCTAGGATCGGTGGCCTAACATTCTAGTGTGTGAAAATCGGGCAAGTGAAGAAAGTCTATATTAAGCTTTTTAAAGTTTAAGTTTTGATTTTAGTTTAATATTTGTTTAGTTTATCATTGCGTAGTTTCACTTTAAATGGTTTAGTTGATTTATGATTTAATCTCAATTTACACTTATTTTATTATTAAAGTTGAATTTAGGTTTTAAAGAATGAAAAGTAGAAATAAATTCTACTTTGGACAATACCTATTCCATTCAACATTCTAATCCTAATATAATGAAATTTCCTCCTTGAGGTGAATATTAATTCTGAAGGTCAAACTATGAACCTAAGTATCTTAATTAATCAATTTTAAATTATTTGAATGATTTAATTAAATTTGATTAGACTTGACCAAAGTTTGTTCAATTTAGCTTGAAATTTAGAGTTTGAATTTATTTAACTTCATGTGTTTTGATTGTTGGCATCGATTTTGGATTTATTAGGTTTCAATTTGATATAATTGGACTTTGCTAATTCAATTGATCTTTAATCATTCTTTGAATTTCACCTTAAAGGTTTAATTTTATATCTCATGTTATTGATTGAATCATTTCAATGTTGTTCAGACTTAATGATTTCATCTTTCCATTTAAATTCAGTTTGGGTGGATAAATATATTTTAAAATTGATTAAAGTTTCAAATGATCTCTTATTTAAGTTCAGATTTAGAGTTTAATTATTTGATTTATTAAATTTGATTACTTTATTTGTATGTTGATAATTTTAATTTGATGATTATTTAGCCTAATTTAATTAATCTTTTTTTACTTGGTTTATTTAATTTTCTTAAATTTTATGTTGATTGAATTATTTTGATAATGTTTGGAGTTGAATTAATTGTATATGGCTTAAAGGCCATGAGTTTATCTTTATACTTTTTTTATTTGACCAAAGTTTACTTATTTGCTAGCATAATTAAATTAAGTGAATTAACTAAGTTTGACTATTAGAGTTTCATTTATCTTTATTCATCCGTCATGTTTGATAGACTTTGGTTATTGGCTTTAACTAATTACTCATTGTTCAATTTGATTCTTTAAATTGAATACTCAAAATTTTGTTAATTATTAACTCAGTTCATTTCATTCAAGTGATTTAACCTAGTTATATGTTTAATTGAATTAATTTAACTTAGTTATTTGATTTGCTTAAGTGATTAGTTTAATTAGAGTTCAAGGAGTGTATAGTTTGATGTTTATTTAATTCAAATGATCAATTTATTTTATTGTTTTTTCAATTTAGATGTTCAATTTAGTTAATATTTAATAATTGATCAACACTAAATCAGGTTAACTTGACCATATATTTAGATTTGGTGAATGATCACATTCAAAGAGTTAATTGCATAACTAAGGATTAGATCTAGCTTATGATTATTTAAGTTACTATGATTAATTCAAATGTGATTAATTAGGTGCTCATGATTGATTGATTGATTGAAATTTAATTAATGGTTAATTAAATTAAGTTTATTTAAGTTTGATTTGATTAACCTAATTAAGGATGATCTACGTTTAACATGATTAATCTTACTTATTGATTTAATTAAAGAGTTTGATTAATTTGATGAAGAAGCTTAATAGGATTGATTAGATGTTAATCATTGATTTAATCAATTATGATTGATTTGATTAAAAAATTCATGAATATTCATAATTAAGTGTTTTATTTAAGGTAAGCTTGATTTAAGGATTATTTTAATATGACTTTTAATTTGATTTAATTAAATGATTGATTAATTTATTTTGAAATTTTATTCCTGGATTGTTTAAGAGTTGATCTTAATTAGAAGTAGATGGGTTAATTTAATTTAATATTTAATTCGATTAATGTTTAGATTGGTAAATAATCAATCCTTTATTTATTATTATTATTATTTATTTTTGACATGGTTGATTTGACTAAGGGTTTAATTAAGAAAAATTAATTTATCTGATTAAGTATTATTTATTAACTTAATTACATAATTATCTCGATTAAGATTTGATGATTGCTTAAATTAATTATAGTTACTTTGGTCCAATAATTCATTTAATCAAGGTTGAGTTAATGGTTATCGAAGCTTTAATTTTATTGAATAACAAACTAATTAGATGATTAAAATTGGTTTTGATAATTAACTAGATTTGTCTTAATTAAAGGCTAAATAAATAATTCATCTGATCAAAGGTTAATCACCAATTAAATCAAACATAATTAATTATACATTGATCATAACTAACTAAGTTGATTAGAAATTGATTTGATTTAAGGCAGTTAGTCAATTTTAGTTTAGTTTTAATTTAACTTGATTTAAAGTGATTAGTTTAATTAGTACCCTAATCAATGTTCGGTGGTTTAAATTGATTTGATAAAGTTTAATCTAAGGCTCAATTAATACATGGTTGCAGGGATGTGAACGATCTAATTTTGAGCCAAACTATAACCAGCTCGAAATTGACTCGTGGTTCGATGGATTCAATTTTGAGCTAGCTAGGATTGAAAATAAATCGAGCTCAATCTGGCTTGAAAGTGAAACGAGTTGGCTCAAAAGTAAAACGAACTGGCTTGAAAGTAAATTGAGCTTGCTCGATTGGCTCGACAGTAAAATGAGCTAGCTCGTTTCTACAGTAAAACTACTATTTTAGACACAAAATTGAAATGAAGAATCAAAATTCAAAAAGAATTGGCTTGAATTGCTTAAACCAGCTCCTATAAAATAAACAAATAAAATTGAATTATAGAAAAATTCACAAGTTTGAAATTGAACATATAAATAACAATACAATTGAATTGAAAATTAAATTTTAAGAAGCAAAAAAAAAATTTAATAATAAATTATAATTTTACAATATTGACAAATAATTCTTAAAAATATAAAATTTGTACAATTCGGACAAATGTTATACATTTGACATTTCATATTTGATGACCTTAACTATGATAATAATAAAGAAGTCCATACAATGTTACAACTAACATAACATTTAAAAAATAAAGAAATAATAATAATAAGAATATTAAATTGACTATTGACTATTATTTATTGGGACTCAGAGAAAATAA
The DNA here is from genome assembly GCA_021442155.1 of Cymbidium sinense. NCBI lineage: Eukaryota > Viridiplantae > Streptophyta > Magnoliopsida > Asparagales > Orchidaceae > Cymbidium > Cymbidium sinense. The sequence goes on from CM038218.1 coordinate 48,455,295, forward strand.
TATCCATCTGCAAGCATTAGCGATTAGCAGAAGTTTGTAATTTGTATAATTCATTTATATAGTTGTAGGCTCTAGGTTATCGAAGTTATCCGATAAAGCCGTAAAGATGGAGAAACAAATCTCTAACAAAACATCACAAATCAAAAAAATCAGGTAAGTAGTAGACTCAGAATATTAAAGGCAAGAAAGGTATATTGACCAATGATGATGGTATAAATAAAGGCTTTAGGTTGCCTGGCCATATAATGAGAGCCACCAATAATGGAGCAAAAATTAATGTTGAGTTAGCCCAAATTACAAATATATTCTCATCTCATCATTGCCCCAAATTAGATAATAAAAAATTCTTTATGATAACACCACTTTATGTCGACTATGGGTCCATAAGACACATAACAACTAAGAAAAAAAAATTACCTCAAGTCTAGAACCGAAAACCACTAAGAAATAGAATAGAAATATGGGTAGACTGGTTTTAAATAGATAAGAAAAAAAATTAGTGAGAAAAAGAAAATAAGTATTCTTTATGATTACCATAATATATGCAATCCACTAGTCTACAACATGTACAAAAATTCAAGAAAAAGTAAACTACCTCAACCCAGACAGCCACATAATAGAACTGAAGATTGAAGAACCAGAAAAGAGAGAATAATATTAGAATAGTAATATTAGAAGAATTGATTGATAAACATTAAAAAGTTGTATTTAGCATTGATATCAAATTCAAAATGATTATTGAATTCCAAGAAATTACTAGGGCTTATAATCCATCAACACAAGGTTGTGGAGATGCCTAAGAGGTGAGGATTTATGCTTGTAGCCCGGAGGAAATAACTAACTCATCCTAAATCTAGAGAGTTTTAGTGAAGCTAAAGCATGACTAAATAATGTGACGTAAGGGTTTACCTCCACAAGAGAGAATAAATCGTCCGACTTCTCGACTTATAACCTCCTGGAGTCGCAGCCAGCTAACTTCTCCTATGATTTTAAAACCATGTAGTCTGGTCTTATGAATTACAAGATAGCTAGGGTAGTTATTTGATTTGAAAGAGACTAAAGTCCTAAACCCACTTCCTTAGAGACTAGAGCATGAATGGTATGAGCATATGACTTAGTCTACAAAGACAAGAATCTTTTCAATTTTTTTTTTTTTGTTTTTGACACATCATTCAGACAAAGGCTTGGGATTTCTTATGTCTAAATGCATGATAAAAATTGATTATTGGTCAAATCAGCTAGAACAAGGTGTTCTCCATCACAAGGGATGCTCTCATAGGTCAAGCATTCCCCTATCGTACAAGGATGGGGATCTTTCATATTCTAGAGAGAAAGAACATGCATGCATGGTGTGAAATACACAACCATACAGCTAATAGGTTACTAAATCTTTTAATTATCTTGATTATAGCCTAAGCTTTTATGATGAGGTTATGAGTTATTTAAAGTTTAGTTATGAGTGACTAGTTGGGTAGAAAAGTTATTTTATCCTAAGTGTCCAACGCCTCTAGGACACACATTAAAGCATCAATCATGAAGAAACTATGAGAAATATGCAAAACTTATTCAAAATTTAAATAAATCATCAAATAATTTTATAACTACCGTAAAAAATAAGAGGTTGATGCGGTCGAGTACCACCATACAACCCAAAAAAGAAAAGATGGGTTGCCGAGATCTACCCTTAAATAACCCAGAATATGAAAGAATAATTATAATTTTATTAAATGCTATGGGGGTCTTCATTCTTCATTCCTTCTTTGATTTAGATGTGCTTGCTTCAAAAGCATCATAGGACAGCCCAAGATAAAGCCTTCTAACCACTGCTCATCCTAATCCCCCATAACACTAATCCTAATTCCTATTGCAAAATTACATTTATATATGGAAAAGTGAATCTAACTACATCTACAAAATAGAGGTTAGCTAAACATACATACAATCCCAAGAAGTTACATATATATATATGATTTGAACTTAGCACCCTACACGTGGGTAACCAAGCCCACCTATCCTAACTTAGATTATGCTTAGGGGTTTAAGCAACTTGCAAATTGAGCTTTTATATTTAATTTTTTAAAGCATCCTTTAAGCGTAATCCCATATAGAAAACATGATTAGGCTAAGAACGACCTAACATCTAGTCTATGAAGCATACATCCTAACATTTAGTCCAAAATAATACATCATAAAATAAAGCATACATCACATCATACACCGCCCTAACATAGAGCTAGAAGTGGTGACTTAATTCTAATGTGTGTGTTAAGGTATTATGTGGTAGGTCTTTAACCAAGCATTAGAGTTGTATTTTTCTAATTTTTGAAAACATTCAAGTTAACATGAAGGTTGGTTTCACTTGGAGTTACTTAATGGATTTGTGAATTTTAATTTGTATTTTATTTTGTGTCATATGATTTACACTTAGCAACTAAGTGTTATAATGAAAATAAAAAGGATTACCCTCTTTCATCCCTACATTAAGACACTTTCTAAAGCATATTTATTTGATTTAGTTCTCTTTAATGAATGACTTATTAAGTGATTTAACTAGTCCTAAGTTTAAGTTCACTTTAAACAATCCTATTCAATATGAAAGGCATCTTAAGATTAATCTAATTGAATTTCTACCACATGACATATATCAAACCATTCCTTTCCATCACATGTAACATGCATATGACTTAATACTTATCATATCTATACATGCAATATATTTTAGCACACTTAAATGATGATGAAGGTATATATTTGGAATTTATATTCTTTGAACTATGTGAATACATAAATCAAAGCTCTATCCAAATTCTAATACTAAAATATATAAGGATGGAATCATATAAGTACGTGTCATTATTAACTAGGGAAGTGAGATAATCAAATGACCTCCTTGGGGCTAACCAAAGCCTCGTATTCCCGGGATATCCAAACTATATACTTATTAATATTCTAAATCTATGTAAATCTATACATGAATAAGGAAAAGATAACATTAATTTATATATATCACACATGCTAATAACTTAGGTGAATGTAAATGCATGTATTTTGGTTTTAAAAGGGATCTTCATCCTTTAATTAAGCATACCTATACATGTATAAAAGATGTAAGCAAGCATGTGTCATTAATAAACTAGGGAAGTGAGGTAATCAAATGACCTCCTTGGGGCTAACTAAAGCCTTGTATTCCCAAGATGACTTGACTAAACACTTGCAATCTTAATTAATATGAATGTATACACAACTATAAATATGAGAATCATGCAAAGATTGTGTTTGTTTAATTAAATCATTTAGCATATGAATTACAGCTCTATGTAAATTCTAATATCAAAATACATATAAATGAAACAAAATGAGTACGTTCTGTCATTAAACCAGTGAAGTGAGGTAATCAAATGACCTCATTGGGGCTAGCTAAAGCCTCGTATTCCCAGGATGTCCAGACTATATACCCATTATTGTTCAACTCATGTAAATATATATATATATATATATATATATATATATATATATATATATATATATATATATATATATATATATATATATATATATATATATATATATATATATATATATATATATATATTTTAATATGCTTATATAAACACATGCAAATCCTATGTGTATTCATAAATATCAACATTCTAATTATTATAATTGATTCATAAGTTTTGGAAAATAGTTTTGAATTTATTAGTGATAATAGCCGAACATATATTTAATTAAGCTAATAAATGCATGCTTACATAAAGGAAATTCATTTGATTTATTTAAAATTGAAAGTATGAATATATGAAATCAAATGACATACAACATTTGATGTGCTTGGAAAGGAACAATTGAATCTAAATACATGATTCATTCAATTAAACTAATTCTAAAGGACAATCACATTAAATAAACTCCATTTAAAGAAAAATAAAATTCTTTTACTAATTTTATTTTTTTAGAGATTAAACATAAAGAGGAAGAGAACTCATCATTTACTTCCATAAACCCCATCCCCAATTTGGTGATTTGATTTGGTTTAAGAAAAGGTAATTTGGTTGATTTTATGAGTTAATTAGGTTGTGGTATGCATTAAATACATTAATTAACCCTTTCCTATGTCACCTTAATGTAATTATCCAAATAATTATGAGCCAATATGATATGCATATGAATTAAAAATTAAATTAGCAATGGTCCTAATAAATAAAAGGGTCTAATGCAATTGGCTCACAATTAATATTTAATTAAGTTAAGGAACTTAATTAAGTACTCTTATATTTTCCTCACACACGTTGATTAACCATAATTTTCTTAAGTGACTTTAGGTTATTAAACACTTAAAGATCTACCCATGATTTAATTAGTTAAGATCTCAAATGATTATGATTTTAATTTCATTAATTTAATCATTCACTTGATTAATCACACCTTTAATTAATCTCAAATCAATTAATCTCCTTTTTAAATGAAATGAACCTAGGAAAGAGATTGGGAAAGAGGTCCCCATCTTATTTCCCTTGCCACTCACTATTTAACAATGATTAACATGCTTAACTAATTCATTTGTTTGCAGATTAAGGGTTAATTAATTACTTAATTAATTAAGAGAGTGAATAAGGCTAAAATGAGCAATTTCCTTAATTACCCAAGCAACAAACCCCATGAAAAATTATGGGAGGTAGAGGTCATCCCACGAAACAATCTCAAAAAATTTGGAATTAATTAGTTGAGTAGTTAAGGAGTAATTAAGCTAATTAAGTTATCAATCAAACTTAAAATAAGCCTTAATTACTATTTAAAATCAATTGGAATTAATTAAATGATTCTTCTCTCTCAAATACCTTTAAAATGAGTATTTATATACATTTTATGATGTTTTCTACAATTTGTTATGAGTTATAGAAGATTCATACAAAAAAATTAATTAGCCATAATTAAGCCTAATCTTGTCAATGCCACGTGAGCTACTAATGTGGCATGCTTTCCATATGACACCACAAGATTGGTCACTTAAATGAGTCCGACTTAGTGCCTACGTGGCATTGGCGGATGCTATTTTAATCCCCACCATCCGATCTAAGATCAGATGGATAGGATTAAACTCACAGTTCCTTAAGAAATTAAATGGATAAATCTAGTGGATCTAATCATGATCGTCCATTTCGATCATGTGGAATGGACGATGCATGATCAATCATCCCCTTAGCAATGAGAGATGGAGGCCGTCTTCCATTCCTCACATGATCTGAGCTCACCCGAGCTCGGCATGACTCCAAATAGATCCCACACCTTTGCACGAAGGATCTGAAGGGATCCAACAGTCAAGATCGCACAACATGCAATTTTTTTCTTCAAAAGCTCCAAACCATTTTCACCAAAAGCTCATGGAATTACCTTGCCCAATATACAATCGATCGAGGAAGCTTGCCTAGGGAGATGAATCCTGAGTGGCAATTGGATCAATTCCTCACCATTCATTCAGAAGGCCTAAATTCATCACTCACTGGAGGTCCTTGATCAAGTCACACCTTCGATATTCTGAGGGCTCACTAGGTGATTCACTTTCGATGAGGTGTGGGATGGTGTGTGTGAAGTTAATTTGGGTGGAGAAGGGAGTTGGATCAAAGGAATGGATGCTTATTTTGGCTTTAAGCTTTTAGGCAATGGGAAGCTCGAGAAACTTGGAAATCACTCTAGGGAGTTCATCTCGTTTTAGGGCTCTCAAAATGCTCAAGTGATCATTTTGAGTTGGAATGAGAGAGGGGGGGGGTATACCCCTTCTTTTGATCACCCTGATGAGTTTGGCTTCTAGTGCTCGGCCACCTCGAGGGTCGTGGGTGGGTGGGGGAGGAGATGAGTCGGCTTTGAGTGGGTGAAGTTTTGAAGTGTCCCAAAGGGGATAGTGGCTGTCTATGCAAGCCAAAAGCTAATGGGGAAGGTGAGGTGAGTTCACCTCCCATGGGTCAAGGCCGACCCAACCAACCCATGGGTCAGGTTGGGCAATGTCATTAGTGCCTAGGTGGATGATTGGGAGAGTGCTAAGTGGCCAAGGAATGGAAATGACCACTTACATGGATGATTTGTCTCATGTGATACCCTTGACCTAAAGGTATAATGGACATTTGGTATTGGATTTGATTTGGACAAAAAATGAGCCAAAGTGCCTACATTTCAAGTAATTTGGACTTGAATTGACTAGGTTGGATTAATTTGACTCAATTTGACTCAAATGGGTCAAATTAGGTTACAAGTTTACCAATTGGTCAAATTAGGTCAAACCAAGGGTCAAGTTCATATGATCATTTGGGATGTGTTGGTGTCTTTTGTTTGGTTTTTGAGTTTGAATCATTTGAGTTCATTGAATTGGGTCAAGTTGACTAATTTGACCAAATTGGCCACATTTACTGGTGTTGGTTTGGGTTTGGTTGACCAATTGAAAGTTATTGTAGGCTTTGGTTTGAATTAATTTAGATTTGGTTAGACCTTTAGGCCAATTTGGCTAAATAGGTCAATCAGGTTAAATTGGAGCTTTGATCAAGTTCAACAATCAATTTGGAATGAACTTGAGCCATTGGTTGCAATCAAATTGGTTTATATTTTTATTTGACCCAATTTGGTCTTTTATGCTAATTTGGGTCAACTAGGGTCAAGAGGGCCAATTTAGCTTGGTTTGGCTCAATTAAAGGTCATGCCATTTTCAAATATTGATTTTAAGTTGGTATGAATCATTAGTTTCAAGGATTTGGGATTTGCTAGCTTTTTAGCTAGTTTGGGTTCATATGGGTTAAGAGAGTTTGCTTGGTTTGACCCAATTTATGATAATTCATCAACCTAGGGTGATAAGCAATTATGATAGGAGGTCTTGGTTGGCTTGGTTCAATCCAATATGAGTAGGATTGGAATTTGGCTCAAATGGGTCCTTTATGTTACTTTGGGTCGAACCTAAGTGGGTTTGGTTGGCTTGATTTGGGTTGAGTTGAGCTTAGTTGAGTTTATATATGGATTTGGGATTGATATATAAATTCAATTGCAAATTGATTTGGTTTTGATGAGTTTGTTCATTTGGCCAAGTCAATTGGGTTTGACTTGAAGAAAAATTTGGCTAAGCTCAGTCACATGGCCTAGATTTGGATTGGGTTTGATTTGGCTTTGATCAAGGTTATTTGAATGTGGATTTGATTTATATTTTGGAAGATAATTAATGAAATAATTGATCTATGAGAAAATCAATTAAGTTTGGATTGATTTAAAGATAAAGTCGTGGAATAAAATCATAGGCTTAGGAGGGGTTGATTTGATTTGATTTGGTTTGGTATAGATTTTAATCATTTGATTTAAATTTGTATCTGGATTTAGATTTGGTGTTTAAATTGAATTTGATGTTTGGTTATGGCTTAAGAAGGTGAACATAAGTTCGGTTTAGGCTATAGGGTAAATGGACCTCCTAAGCCTTAAGGTATATCCTAATATTATGATTAACCCTTCTAAGTCTCTAGGCTTAGGTTAAGTATTCACCTAACTGCTAGAAGTGTCTTACGACTAAGGAAGTCCTAGTGTCTAGAAGACTCCTAAGTCTAAGAAGAGGAGATTGAATCCTCACCGTAAATGTGAGGTCAACAAGCTCAAAAAGTTTTTATTTGACATTATCCTTTTTCTCAATCACAATATCAATATCATAAATTTGTGGGTAGTAATAATTGATGGAAAATAATTTTGTTTTAGAATCTAAAATGCAAGCAATTAAGAATAACATTGAACAATTTTTCCAATACTTAACAAATTTAGCCTTCATGGTGCTTGTCATGTTTGAAATGAAAAGAGTACTAGATAAACATTCTCGATCCAATGTTTTCTTAATTAGTACTAGATTGAGAAGTAGTCTATTTGCTGTAGGATAGCTTGAACATGAAAAAATCCCAATTATTCGATGAAAATTTTAAAGCAATTCTCTTACTTCCTCAAAGTTAACCTAATCTTTTTGAGAAGGCAACCATGTATAATTTAGATCATGTAAAAAATATCCAGGAAAAATAACCTTATAATAAAAACCAAACTCTAACATTCTGTATGTGGAGTTCCAATGTGTAGGCACATCAATACAAAGTGCCTTTGTTGTGGATAAGCCAATCTGCCTTCCAATCTCTCCAAATTTATGTAAGCAAGTTGGAGATTGCTTTACAAATAAGATAGATTATCTTACCCTTTCAATTATCTTATTAATCTCTTTCAAGCCATCTTGCACCATTAAGTTTAAAATATGAGTGGCATAAAGAACATGAAAGAAATCCCCATCATTAAAATCTAGATCTTCTAGTAAATGCTTTCAAATGCTACATCATTTGATGATGCATTATCTAAAGTAATGGTACTTAGTTTATTTTGTAGACCCCATTGCAACAAAATTTCAGAAATTGCCTCAAAAATCATAGCCCCACTATGAGGAGGATATAAATCAATGAAACTAATTATCCTAGACTACAATTTTTAATTAGAACTAATGTAATGCATAGTAAGACATATATAACCAGTTGTTTAGTTTAATGTCCAACAATCACTAGTAAGAGAAACTCTCTTCACAACTTTCCAACCTTTTTTCAATTTGTCTTTCTCAATTTCATACACTTTTATACACTCATCCTTGATGCCAAATCTAGAGATTTTGTGATAGTTTGGATTCATTGATTTTATCGGGATATTCAAATAAAAATAGTGGCCATGATATTCAAATAAAAATAGTGACCATAAATGTTCAACTATCGTGAAGGGATATTCATGAATAATGATCATCTTAGTTACAATATTTTTATTCAATAATGATCATAAGTAGATGAAACACACAAAGTAGATATCGATTTAGTTTCTTCTAAATCTTCAGCTACTTGATCAAATAGTTTTTTTCTTCTTTCCTTTATTATCAATTTTTCTATAATGATTCTTCTTGAAGTGTCTACTCAACTGAGATGTGGTACTAGTTTTCTATTTGACATTAGATTTCACACAGTTATTATATTTTAACTTATGTATAACTTTTCCTTTTTCTATTACAGAAATTTTAGTAAAATGTTGCCAAACTTTAGATTATTGCCTTTTACCCTTAATTTCATCAATGGAAGCTATTTCACCCACACTCTCAGTTGTTACATTATCATCAAGAGGATGACTTGAACAATTATTAGGTTTGCTTTTCGAAGGACTTGCCACTGTGTCTTTGAGAAATTACATCATCAATTCAAATAAAAATCTCAAGATATCAATAGATAAAGATAACACATAATATAATGCATAGTAAATACATATAATTAATATTTCATCATTTCATGTGCTAGGATTTCTAAAGATAACATGAACTGAATACAATAAATAAATAAATAAATTTGAGGAATTTAATGATTGATTTGCATGGCATTAACATATAATCACATAGTTCAAGTAGTCATGATGATAAGATTAAATTGATAAAAAGAAAAGAAATTAATTATATGATTCATCAATCATGCAACCCAAAAATGAGCATAGAAAAAAAACACAAAAATATGAAAATAAATAAAGCAAATATTTTCAGGTTCCTCCATAATGAATGTTGTGTTTAGCTATCTGTAATATTTTCAGAACCCTCTCTCCTTATATTAGAATTAAGTTTTGTATAATCAACGCAAAAGGTGGTTATGTTCAACCATCTGTAATTCCCCAATGTATTCTAACTTCCAAGCAGAAGATCTAGAACTCAATAAGGCTGACATGCAATTAAAAAAAAGCTAAGATGCAACTTCATCTACAGTAAAATAGAGTTGCACAACATGAGCTTGGATACAACATGATAAGATTTAATTGATTAAAAAAATCAAAAGTCAGAACATAATAAGATATGAACCCCACTCCCCATAATTTAGTAGGGTTTAGGCGAGTTAAGATAAAAGATATGTTTAGCCTTCTACAATTCGTATTTATTCCAAGTAGAAGATTCATAGCACAATAAGGTTGCATGCAACTAGAAAAATAAGATGTAACTTCATCCGTAGTAAAGCAGATGCACATTATGAGCTTGGACACTTGGTTAGGTTACTAACTTACTATTATAGCATCATGAAATCCAAAGGAAATCATCCAATCATATTATAATTAAAACAAAAGTAGTAAAAGGAAAAACCACTAACAATTGAAGTATTAAAATAATCAAAAGAAGTTTAGAAGAACTCAAGCATGGAAATAACTGAAAGAATTGAAATCAAATATGGAAATAATTGAAAGAAACTTTGAAAAAGTGAAGAACTCAAGTGATATACAATAATGAATAGTTGACCTAGATGCACATATCAACTCCCAACATCTCATAAAAACACAAAAAATAACAAAATCTTCATAATAACAAATCATACCATGAAATACTTTCAGATTTAGAAAACAAAATAAGTACGTAGTGTATTATGTGCTGCGTGAGAAAATCTAGGGCAAAGAAGCAAACTGAGCCATCGAGGGATCAAACAAGCTAGGTTGAATGAAGATAATAGCTATAAAGAAACACCTCGGAGTCTCAGACACTACGACCAATAGAGAGTGAGGTCATTGATCGATGAGACGTGAGTGGTGAGCGACACTATTGGCTTTCAAAAAACTAAGGCATGAGAAGAATAGAAAGAAGAGGAAGAGCGCTAGCGAGACTTGAACTATCGAGGTAAAAATTGAGGTTATAACTTATAAGATATAAATTAAAATGAATTATTCTCCATCGTTGGTGAAATGATATCCTTGATCAAAGAAAAATCAACAATTGAGTCACTAGGTTAGTGTATCGCTTACGCTCGTGACCCGACAGCCCGAGCGACGAGTCATGCGACACAATATCAAATTCAATCTGCTCATATGAGTCAGTTGACCGATCCACGCGTGAATCAAAAAAGTTTTGGGCCAAAATTTTGGCTCAAAACTCACTCATTGCTTCTAGTTAGATCTCGATTGAGCCAAAATAAGTCAATTTTGAGTGATTAATGATCTTCTAATTTTGAGCACGGTTGGATCTTGTATAATTAATTTAATCAAATTTATATTTAACAAAGTTTAAGTTTTGTTTGGCTAAAATTTAAATTGTGTTTGCTTGATTCAATTTAGGGTAAGGGTTTTATTCTTAACTTATATATATTTTATTTCTTGATATTTAATTTATTATAAAATTTTGAAATTCAATTAAGCTTGATATTAATGACTTAATAAATCCTAAATATATGATTTTTGGGGTTTAACAACTTCTGAGGACTTACAAATTTATCTTAAGTCCTCTGACATCAATGAAAGTGTTATGAATTGGTTTTTGCAAATATGTATAATTTCCATGATTTTCATTTATTATTTAATATAAATTATCATATGGATTCAAAAAATTTATATCTTTTTATTTAAAAATCATTTTGACTCAAAATGTTTATGGGAAATGAATTACATTGTTAATTTTATTTTTGACAAAATTTTATTCTAATTATAGATATATTTTGAGTGTAATTAAGGTTTTATTTTTCCTAATAAAACTCAAATTTAACCTAAACTATTGAGGATTATATTGAACTTTTCTTTTTCTTTGATTTTTGTTGACCTCACTTTTGGCGCTAGGATTCAATCTTCCCATCTTAGACCTAGGATTCTTCTAGACACTAGGATCTTCTTAGTCATAGAACACTTCTAGTGACTAAGTGAACACTTAACCTAAACATAGAGACTTAAGAGAACTTTCCATAGGCTTAGGAAATGTCTTAAGATCAAAAGATAACCTACCCACCCTATGGCATAACCTAAGACTCATGCTATCCCACAGCCAAATCCAATCTCAAATTATTCCAACCAAAACTCAATTGAATTCCATTTCATATCCAAGCTCCAAGCCAAAATGATTTAAACCTAAATCTATCTTAATCCCTTAATCCAATCCTATGGACTTAACAAAAATACCTTCAATCAAACCATATTCAATTGATTTTCACAAAAGCGTTCCAACCATTCCAACCTTCATTCTAAACTCTACCAAAAGCTACAATCAAGACAATTGACCAAAATCAATTCAATTAACATAAGTGTGGTGTTTTATTTTGGAGAGATATGAGATGTGGGATGCCATGTAGATCCACAGATGTAGTTATTAAGGTGATCAGGTATGACATTGAGGAATGATGTACTATCTCGAGAGACAGAAGTCACCATCTTATAATGGACCTAATCACCTAATAAGGACTCCTAAAGACAATGGGTTTCAAATGTACAGATTTTTCCCCAACTTTATATAAGAAAGAAAAGTAAGGTTTATTTTAAGCTGGGTTCATTAAGTTCCCTATGGAGGAAAACCCCCATAGTTAATTACATCATAAGGAATGACATTCCTTAGGAATACTCTCAATTAAGGTAAATGATCATTGTCTCCAAAAATTTCAAAGATAGAACTATCAATCAATTGGTTATTTGTAGAAAATCAAGTGGGATTTGAGCAAAAGGAAAGAGTTATTATCGAAACCAAAGGGAGATGAGTAGGGGATGCCCACGATACTAGGAAACCCTTTGACCTAAGGGCAAAGTGGTCATTTGGCCATGATTTTGATTTGGCTAGATTTGAAATGATTCAAAAATCGTTGGGCCAAATTTCAAGTGATTTGGAGTTCATTTAATTTCATTTGGCTCAATTTGATCCATTTAGGTCAAGTTGGGTCAAATTGAGGTTGACCAATTGGTCAAATTGGGTCAAACCATGGGTTAGCCAAGTTCAAATGATCATTTGGAGCCTATGGGTCTCATTAGTTTGGTTCAATTTGCTTTTGATTTGGTTTGGTTCATTTGAGTTCATTTAGGTCAAATGGGTCAAGTTGACCAATTTGACCCATTTGACATGGGTTAGGTCATGGGTTGGTTTAGGCTTGGTTGATCATTTGAAATATATTGCAAGCTTTGGTTTCAGTCAATTTTGATTTAGTTTGATTTCAAGTTGATTTGACTTTTTAGGTCAAGTTGGGTTCATGGTCAAATGGGCTAGGTTGGGTCTAATTGGTCAACTGAAGCTTTGGTCAAGTTCAACAAGTGACTTGGAATGGACTTGACCAATTGGTTGCAATTAATTTAGCTTGAATCAATATTTGAACCATTTTGACTTTTTAGGTTAATTTTGGTCAACTTAGGTCAAGTGGCCAATTAGGCTTGGTTTGGCTCAATTGATGGTTTGATCATGTTCAATCATTGATTATAGATTGGTTTAGATCAAGGGATTCAATCAATTTGGATTATAGTGAATTTTGGCTTATTTAGGTTTCATTTGGGCTAAGTGTTGACTTTGTCAAAGGCTAGGTTTGACTTGGTTTGACCCAATCATGGTGATTGATCATCCTAGGATTATTGTTGCTCACAATGTGAGGCTTAGATGGGCTTAGGTCAATCCAATTTGGGTTGGATTACAATTTGGATCAAAAAGTTCCTTTAGGTCACTTTGGGTCAAGTGAGTCTAAATGGGTTAATTGGCTTGATCAAGGCTAGATTTGAGTTTGGTTGAACTCACATATGGACTTACGATAAAAATATAAATCTAATTGTAAGTGATTTGGAGTCAAATAAGTTTTGGTTTATTTGATAATTTCAGCTCAAAAGGATGAACATGGGTTTGACTTGAGTTAGTTTGATTTTGGTTTGGTGATTGTAGTTTATGTTTATATTTGTGTATGTGATTGATGGAGTATGTTTGAAGAGAAAATCTAAAGGTTTGGATTGATTTGAGAACGATTTGGCCAAGTTCAAGGATTTGACTTGAAAGAACACAAGTTGGATTTTGGTTTAACTTTGGGTTAGTTTTGGTTATTTAAATTTATATTTCATTTATATTTGGGAATATAAATGAGAATATAAATGCGTTATGAGAAAATTTTTTGAGTTTGAAATGATTTGGATTTGGTTTGAGCTAAGTACAAGGATTTGACTTGGAAGAGTATAAGTTGGATTTTGGTTAGATTTGGATTCGAGTTTTGAATTTATTTTGTTTATTTGAATTTATACTTCATTTATATTTGTGAATATAAATGAGAATATAAATGGGTTATGAGAAAATCTTTTGAGTTTGGAATGATTTGGATTTGGTTTGAGCTAAGTCCATAAGGTGAAATCAAAAGGGCTTAGGAAAGATTTTGGGATTTGAATCCAATCATGGGTTTCAATCATTTGATTTGAAATTGATTCATGCTTTGGATTTTGGAGTTGATTTATGATTTGAGAAAATCAATTGAGTTAGAATTGATTCAAGATTTGATTTGGATTAGTTTAAAGGAGAGAGGATTAGGTTTAAACTATAGGGTAGGTAAGTCCTCCTAATACCCCTAAGGCATAACCTATTCCTATGACTAACTCCTCTAAGTCTCTAAGGTTAGGTTAAGTGTTCACCTAATAACTAGAAGTGTCTTAAGACTAAGGAACTCTTAGTGTTTAAAGGAGTCATATGCCTAAGATGGAGAATTTGATAGCATACTTCAAAAGTGAGGTCAACAAAGGGCCCTTAGGTTTGGTGTGACTGACAAGGCATACCGCACATATTGGTGTTGACCGAGATGATCAATAATGTTTGAATAATTGCAAGCACTAATGGAAATGATCTACTCCCAAACTTGAGGTGTAGAAGGAATCAAGAGCTTAGTGCAATGCAACTCCACTTATGTCAAAGACATAAGAGAGTGAAGGAGGAATCCATTAGAAATTGAGTATATGAGCCTTCCATAAGGGAATAATGTTCAAGTTATCCACTTGGGATAAGATGTTGGTGAAATCTACTAGGGGATTAAGTTCAAGTTGATGAATTGATTTTTGAAGCAATTGGAAAGATTTGCATCTCATCGAGGAAAAGGCGATTGATTTGATTGTTTAATTTGACTCCACTATGGAGGTTTGTTGGATTTGTTTCATTAAATTTTAAATTTTTAAGATGGACCTGTCGATTTACAATGGAATAGGGGCCATGTTGGCCTTGGCTTTCTTTAGGTTTACCAATCCAAAGAGGTAGTACCACCCACATGGTAGGACTATCCAACCAAAGGCCTTTCGGTGCATACTAGAAAGAGAGTATGATTTACATCTTTCAAAGTAGGGATCAGTCACTAGAGTGATCAATTGGTGACATAATGAAGCAAACCCAACCTAAGACTGACTACTGAGTAAATGTCATTGGGGGTCTTAAATCATCTCAAAGATAGTCAAAATTAATTTCATTTTTAATTTTATTTGATGGATCCCACCGGTTGTGATGGACTGACCGGTAGGGTTGTATCAACCTTAGCCTAACTTAGATTCACTGATCTAAAGGGAGTAGTTTCTTGGTTGAGGGGAGAACTATCCAACCAAGGGGGTTCCTTTCAGTTTGCAATGGTTAATTCATGAAAGAAAGCATGAAGACTCACATCTTCCTGAACAAAAATACCACTAGGTGACGCATTAGCAATGTAACATGTCAACCCAACCTATGGCTACCCATCAGTTTGTGATAGTCATGCTAGAAAGAATGCATAGTAGACTTACATCTTCTAGAGTGAAATGACCGCTAGGGCAACCTTGTTTGTGGCAAAACAGTTGAACCCAGATTTAATACTACTGATAGAGTGCCAACCCGATGACTTATCTCTACTCAAGAGTAGTTAGGCAATTCCTATAGGGAGTTTTGCTGACACTGCCCTAAAGATAGGATGTTTGCTGGGAGCTTGAATTCCTAATCTACAAGCGAATAAATTTATTTTATTTATTTTTTGTTTGTCACAGACCCTGTTAGTTTGTGAGGGATCACACTGAGAAGGAGCTTATATCAGCCTAGATCCATCTCAGATTTATTGAACCAAGGAAGAATCTGTGCATTAGTTAAACAAATTCTCTGACCAAAGGGGTGGCTACTAGGAAAGGGGGACTATCCAATACAAATGTAACCCAGGTAGTGTCTAAATGGGGTCGCAAATAATGTGATCCAAGTAGAGTGCCCGCATGAGAAGGGCCGCTAAAGGCTTTATCCAAAACCCTGAAGAAGATAATGTCTATAGGTATTTGGTGGCCAACTCAAGGAGAAAGTATGGGATTCATATTTATCAAGAGTGGTATCCACCGGGTGAGTCGCTGTCAGCATAGCAAACATCAACCAACCTGGTGCGTCAATGCTACACCCTAGAAAAAGCATCGAGGACTCACATCCTCTAAAGATTGCCGTGATAGTCTGTCTTTGGCTCAACAGGTGCTATCCGACTTTGGGAGATTACTGAGTGAATGCCACTAGTGGAATTATATCAATTCAAAAGTAGTCAAGAGGAAAGGAGCTAGTGGGGGGTCTTATCCTAAGCCTTAAATATGCTTAACTTAGTTAGTGCAAGTTGGATAGTTCAAGAGGAAAGCATGTAGGCTTACATCCTCTTAAATAGAGTCAACGTGAGGTAGCTCACTGGTTGCACAGTGAGGTCTACCAAACTAACAAGGCGCTCATCAATTTATAATGTTCAAGTCAGGAAGAAAGTGTAGGGACTCATATTTGCCAGACAAGTGACCATTGGGGTGATAGACTAGTAAGGTAGCATGTCAGCCCGACCTAGAGCAGCTAATGATGAGTGCCACAGAGGCTTGCTCCCACATCAAAATAGCTTGAGACAAAAGATATGTGTTTATGTTTGGGTTTGTGTTAAAAAAGGATTGGATGCCGCTTGGGTTCTATTACACCTATCCTAGTTAGTCAAATCGGATGCATCTTGGGTTCTCTTACACCCAACCTAATAAAGACCGAGGAATTGTGTTTAATTTATGTTTTTGTGAAAAAGGATAGATGCCTTCGTTCTCTCTACACACACCCTAAACACATCGTGGCGGATTTGCAAATATGCAAACAATGCTTCAAAAGAACAGAATATTTTGATTAATTGAAATGGAATTTTTGAAGATAATTATTTTCAAACATAATTTTATGGGTAGAATTTCTTCAAATAGAGGCCATTAATTGGAAACATTGTTCTTACAATTGAAGATCAAGATCCTCCTTAGTAGGCCTTCTATGACAAAAAAGTGCCTTCCCATGTGATTAAAACTTGCCTCCCATCTTTGATGGCCAACAATTAGTCTCCTAACTAAGACAAGCTCTCCTACTTGAAAATCAGGGTGGACCAGCCTTATTGTGAGCTTGAATCACCTTGGCTTTATATAACTCAAGGTTCTAGCACACCCATGCCTCTCCTCCAAACCTTTGGGCTCTTCTAACCGCAACCTGGCATTCTGTTCTATAGTGATTTTACTACCAATTGTTATCCTTAGTGATGGGAGTTGAACTTCTAATGGTAGAACGGCTTTGGACACAAACACTAAAGAGAATGGGGTAGATTGAGAGTTTATGGAAGCGGTATGCCCACTGTGGCTTCAACGCTCATGCCAATATCATTTGTTGTCATCGAGTGTCTTCTTTAGTATTTAGATGAGGGTTTTGTTGAATACTTTTGTTAAGCCATTCTGGATAGTAGATAATGGAGTATCTCCAATCTATACCGTGTCTCTTGGCAAAGTTGTTGATCTTGGTGCTCTTGAATGTATATATGATATGGTTCCTAAATAATTGGAGCTCATGCTGAGCTGTGACCTCTCTAAGTGGGATTGCCTCCGCCCACTTGGAAAAGTAATCTGTGGCAGCTAGAATGAACCGATGACCCTTAGAAGAAAGTGGATCAACCGGGCCCACAATGTCAATACCCCAACACTCAAATGGCCATGAGGCCAATGTAGGGTGTAGAATGTTGGGTGGTTGGTGCAAGACTACACTATGTATTTAACACGATGGCATCTCCTAGCTATATCCATGCTGTGATCATCGGCCAATAGTATCCTAGTCAATTAAAATTGGCTTTTATCTTCGGACCAGATTGATGCACTCCGCATAGACCTGAATGTACCTCAGTCATGATCTTATGGGCTTCGTGTTTGTCTAAACAGCGTAATAACATTTGATCGAAAGACCATTGGTATAAGGTGCCATCCACGAGAGCATAGGTGAGATCTCTTTGCTTCATCTCATGAACTTGTGATTTCTGTTGAGGTAGTTTTCTTGTGTTTAAATAATCTATGAATGGTTGCCTCCAATCCAGCCTCGCCCTTTCGCTATGGCAACCTCCCATTCAAGAGAAAGTCTCTTGAAAAGTTCAGATCAATAAGAGATAGGACTTGTCTATTTTGGACCCTTATTGGAATGGACACATCTTCCTGACTTGCCAACTCTTGGCAAGCTTGACTAATGCATTTGATACTTTTCTCCTCGAGGAACCTTGTAGATAGTGACCTCAATGATTTGGGCCAACATCTTCATCATGGTAGTGATGAAGCTTAAGTTTTAGAACCTTATAGGACCTAGCAATCTGGTTGATGACTAGTTGAGAATCCTCGTAGATGTTGATGCTTTTGACACACACT
This sequence comes from Cymbidium sinense, assembly GCA_021442155.1. NCBI lineage: Eukaryota > Viridiplantae > Streptophyta > Magnoliopsida > Asparagales > Orchidaceae > Cymbidium > Cymbidium sinense. The sequence goes on from CM038218.1 coordinate 48,473,712, forward strand.
ATAATAGTTAACTCCAAACCTACAATCAAAGCCTCATACTCGACTTTGTTGTTGGTGCATGGATTGAGAGATAGTATGAGAATCTCATCACATCACGCTTGGAGTTAAAAGAACTATTCCTACCCCCCGCCTTCTGAAGAGTAGATCATGGTTCTCCTTTTAAAGGATCCCACAACATCAAAATACATCACCCAACGGTGAATGCTAGTGTCCCATAAGTTCATAATTTGTTCATCGGAGAGGTCATCACTAAGCGAGGAATTAGCAGGAAGTGGATGTGCTACTAAGAAATCCACAAGTGCTTATCCTTTTATCGCTCAGAGGGGTATGAATGTGATATCAAACTGTGAGAGAATCATGGACCAATGTGCCAACCATCCAGATAATGTTGGCCATGTCATGAGATACTGCAGTGGATTGATTCTTGAAATCAAGTTTACCTTATGAGAAAGCATGTAGTGTCGTAGCTTTTGGGATGCAAAGATTAAAGCTAAGCAATGCTTCTTAATAGGTGGGTAGTTTGCTTCAGCAGGGATCAGATGATGGCTAAGGTAGTAGAGAGCATTCTCCTTCCCCTTATCATTGACATGGGCTAACAAAGCACCAAGGGAGTCATCCAATGCAGTAGTGTAGAGGATAAGTGGCTTGCTTAGAACTGGGGGCTTCACCAAATATTATTTGATGTCTTCAAAAGCATGCTGACACTTGTCATCCCACTTGAACTTAGCATCCTTTTTGACAAGTGTTGAAAATGGCTTGCATCTTCTTGATAGATTGGAGATAAAGTGCCTTAGATAAGCCAAACTCCCTTGGAAGGATCTGATTTGAGTTAGGCTTCTAGGGGTGGCATTCCTAATATGGCTTTGATCTTTTCTAGGTCTATCTCTATTCCCCAATGTCAGACAATAAACCCAAGGAACTTCTCTAAAGCTACTCCGAATGCACACTTTAGGGGGTTCATTTTGAGGTTGAATTATCTTAACTGTTCGAAAATGACCCTCAAGTCAAAGAGATGGTCTTTCTTTTGTTTGCTTTTGACTACTAGATCATCAACATAGCATTCAACTTGATGATAAATGAGTTCATTGATGATTTTAGTCATGGCCCGTTAGCATTAGCATTTTTAATGAAAGGCATGGCCTTATAATAATAGATTTCAAAGGGGTTAGAAAAGTAGTGTTTCTTTCATCCTTGGGCCATCTTGATTTGGTTGTAGCATGACCCATCCATATCAAGAATATGCATGAGATGAGGTGATGTCCACCATTAAGGTATAAAAAAGTGAAAATTCATCCTTAGGACATGCCTTATTTAAGTCACTGAAATCAAAACATATAAAAATTTGGCAATTCTTTTGCATAACTGGCACGACACTGGCTAATCAGGTAGGGTATTTTTCTTCCCTGATAAAGCTAGCATCGATCAGTTTCTTAACTTCAGAAATGACATGTTGTTCGATTTCTAATCACATGCATCTAGGAGCTTGCTTGATAGGGTTAACGTTAGGGTCTATTGGTAATTTGTGTACTGCTACATCAGGAGATAATCCGAGCATCTCTTCATTGCTTTGTGCAAAGTTGTCCTTAAACTCGGTCAATACCCTAACTAAGTCATTGGTTTCTTCTTCGTTCAACAGAGAACTGATGTATGTAGGGCGTGGATCTTCTTCCATTCTGAGGTTAATTTCTTTGAGCTTGTTGATAGTTAAATGGATTTGCTCTTCAAATTCTGGAGGTGTATCTTTAATTTGAAGATTATCAAGATCATCTGAAATTTCTAAACATGCCTCCTCATAAGAGTTAGTGTGGTTCAAGAAGATCCAATCAGATTCCAAATGATTGGTGATAACTAAGCAAGAACCATCATCATCACTAAATCAATCCCAAGTGGTCTTGATTGTGCATCCTTGTCTTTGTTGTTCCACAATTTCTCAAAATACTCCAACCTATGCTTATATCATATATAAGGAATCAAACCTTTCTTTGCAAGTTTATGAACACAAGGCGAGTACCAATCAAAAGGTAATTCCATTAAATCTCTATATGAATTATCCTCAAGTTTTACATCAGCTTCTCGACTTGAGAATGATGATCCCAATAGAATCTCTTTGGCTTGACATCCATGGAAGACCTAGGTGCTTCCTTAACTACTAAACCTTCAACTTTTGAGAAGAAAGTTAGAGATAGAGTTCCCAACTTCTACCTAATAGTTTTACATAATCGTGATTTGAATATATTTGTGCTTTGCTTAGAGGCCTAGCCTTTATCAATATCTAGCTTGAGTTTCACAACCAATGAGACCAGAGAGGGTTAGCTAGTGTTAATCACATGAGACTCATCCTCTGAGCTAGATTTTAAGTCTATATGAATAGTTGAAGTACTCCTGTGAACTAAAACATAACCCATGTTGGCTAGTTGCCAACCAGGGGGTCTTCCTCCTCTGGAATTGCCTCATATCTACCTCGCTTGGTGGAGGTCAAGTCATCCTACTCATGTCTTTGGTGGAACAAACTGGGTGGAATGTAACATGGCTCTACCTCTTCCTGTTCTTTTCTCACGCTTATCTTTCCTTTTTTCTTTCTTTTTCTTTTTATTTCTTTTTTCTTCTTTTGTTTTCTTTTATTTTTAAATTTTAAGTTCATGAGAATAGACATTTTGATTTTGAGAAAGATAGTTTGCATCGATATGTACCTCTCTAACTGAAAATGGCTTCTCATCTCTTCTAACACAATGTTCGATTCCATATTTTTGAAACTTGATGCATTGATGAAAGGAGGATGGAATCATCTTATTCTAGTGTATCCAAGGCCTATGAAGCAAAGTAGTGAATGATGTATTTGAATCAATTATATAGAACTTGGCTTCAGTCTTCTAGTCACTATTTTTAAAGGTAACATTATGGAGCCTAAGGCCCTCTCTCCCTGTTCATTAAATCCTCTCAACATCATCCTATCTCCTTAGAGTTTAGAGATGTAAATCATCAAATAAGAAAGGGTTTTCCAGCTCATAATGTTCATGGACGCACCTGGATCAACCAACACCCTAGAAAGTCTAAATGTGCCCATATCCACTATGATGTAGAGGCGATGATTGTACTTTGTATCCCATAGAAGAAGGTCTTCATCTGTAAATGTGACTTCCTGGGCTTCTCTTCCATAGTGTGCCTCCTCTCCAACACTGATCAGCTGAGCTAAGCATATCTATGGATCAAGAAGAGCCTTGATTAATGATTCTCACATCTCTTTGGATAAGACAAGGGCATCATATATGCTTAGACAATTTTCTTAGGTGACAAGACATTATATCAACTTTGGGCTGATCCTCCACAAGCATATCCATGGGTAGAGCATCCTGAGAGGCTTCTTGCTCAGGTACCAATGACTTATTTATCTTTCTTAAGGTACCTAGAGGTAAAACCTGCCACTATGGAGGTTAACCTCATTGACCACTTGTAGTGGGTTAGTGGAAGATTCTACCTACTAGTCAAGTTCAATTGCTTCTTATAGGACCATCAAATGATGATTCCAAGTCTATCTCAAGAGTGGTATTTAAAAAGGAAAGTCTATTTCAATTAGAAAGAAGATGATCGAAGTTGTTATAATTATTAATACTTGAAGATTTCTCTAAGAGAATAGAATCATATAACCCATTAGAAGTGGCACAGATGTAATTCAAACTAGCTTTATTCCTTGATTTCTTAGATTTAAAAGAGGTACATAGTAGAAATCTAGTAAAGTAAGTGGGGTGAGGGATTTGATGCCCTCATCCATAAAAGATGTCTACTAGAAGAAGAACTAGCTGAAGTAGAAATGTCGAAGTAGTAGCAACTGGGATGAGAGATGGTGGTTATGCTATTTGGGTATCCCAAAAGTATAAAATGTTGTTGAGCTACTACTTTCTCTCAAGTTGTTTTGGCAACTTGAACCTTCCTTAATGTTGAGGTTGAGCCGCCTCGCACCTATAAGAAAAGTTTTTTGATTTTAGAAATAATCTTTTTAGAGGTTCGAGATACAAAAATATCCCAACCTTCTTTTGTTTTGAGAGGATCATATGTATCCCCAAAGATTATCCTAATAGAATTGGATGGTTGTTCTACTAGATATTCCTTAGAGATAACTATAGTGCCCGACTTGTAGCTATGCTCGCCGCCCCTTAAATATAAAGAATCCTCCAAGGCAAGGCCTAGATGCTAGGGAAAAGTTAGATCATTACCACTTCCTCCCAGCTTCTAGGCTCAATTAGCTAAAAATCAGGTTTCTTTGAAAGGTTCTTAAAGATTTTCCTGACTACCTCCCTCTTAAATGAATAAGTTTTATTTAATTTATCCAAAAGAGTAGGTGGGTGATACCACGTAGGGCTGGTATGTATATCGGCCGAGTATGGCTAAGGAGGAGGCGACGAAGGCCATGGAGGCTATTGTGGTGGCCAATAAGATGGTCGAGGCAGTGGCAAAGGAGGTGGAACTGATGGTTGTTGAGCTCGAGGTCTCTCATACTGATCTCTGGCCGACTACTTCCCATTATCCAATGCTACTACTACCCTTGGCTTCTTTTTATAGGCTTTCTGTGGCTTTGGCTTTGGTGACTAATCTTGAAAAGGCTACTACTTGGCCTCTCCTTGTAGACTAGTTGCCTTGTTGATTAGCTTCTCAAATGTTTTGATGGTGAAACCTTTAAGCATAAGGAGACGCCATGAATATTCTTTAATAGAATTTCAATAGCATGTTGTTGGATAAGCGCATTTCATACTCAAATTATGCCATCTAAGAATATAATCAGTAAGGGACTCACCGGGGTGTTGTTGTGTTATAATGAGATCGCTCACAATTACCCTTCGCTGAGCTCCAGCAAACCTCTTAACAAAGAGTAGCTCCAACTCAACAAAAGTCTTCACTTAATCATTGGGAGTTCAACATACTAATCAAAAGCTATGCCCGCTAAACTATTGATAAAGAGATGAAACAATATTGCTACCACTAGCATTGTGGCCCTGAAGTGCACTATATGATGGCAAGGGTTCCGCTACCATCAAAACTTTTAAAAGAAGGAGGCACAAAACTCTTAGGATACTGGATAGCATCGAATTCCTTTAGGTAGGTTCTACCCTTTGGAACTCATGAACCACCTCGGGCTTATGCCAACGCTTCTCTCACTTGTTGTTCAACCATGAGTTTAATATATTTTTCTTATATGGAGGTATCCACTACCTTCCTATACAAGCTAGTGTTGCCCGCTTCTACTAGGTGAACATTTAATCTAGACATGTAACAACTACCAATCTCCACAATGGTAGGATGTACCCGGGCTTGATTCTCAAGTGCTAGGACTTTCACTAATGAATCTTCAAGTCTCTTTCCCATTTATTGATCCGCTCATCCTTTTGTTTGAGTTGTTGAAGGAGGTGTTGGGTAATAGGTCAGACATCGCTCGGCCGCAACACCTTCCAAACTATGCTAATCCCAAAGGAGAGAGCCTCTAGTATTGACCATATGCACCTCTGTTGAGTCTTCCAATAAATCATCTTCATTGGGGTCAAAGCTAACCTTCTCCTCTTTGAAGTCAGACCAATCATATTCTAGGACTTTGTCTTCGGAGATATGCTACGATATCATCCAAGGAGTCCAACTGTAGGCACAAATGATCACTACCGATCGATGGTAGGCTCATATTCATGAATAGAGATACATTTGACCTCCCTTGCTACTGGGGTGCTAACCTTTTGAGGGATATGCTCACTAGAGGATACATTCTCATGACTATCATGGGGATAATAGAACTATCTCCTTCTCCCTCTACTGCTGCTATGTCCATAATCTGCCGAGGTGGTGGTGGTGACAACATGACTATGATTCTACGAGGTTGGCACTCCCTCTTCACTACAACTGAAGTAGAGGTCAGTAGAGAGCTCGCCTCACCCCTCGCATGTAGATGGAAAGATCGCCAGCCATACCGATCACCGGGGCTTTTCTCCCCGATGTCTCATGGCTTGAGATAGAATTGTAGAAAATGAAACTTGACCGAGGATGGTGGATGTGGAGGACCTCCTTGGATCAGATGGTGAAGGGCTAAAATTCCATTTTTTAATCAATGGGTGAGATTGGGTTCACAATTTGAGTTGTAAAATACCCCATGTGTGTCAGTTTAGGCAGAGGAGTGGAGAAGAGTGAGTGCCCATGTGCTAGGTGAGTTCATTTGGTGATTGAAGTGTCCAATTTCCAATGAAGGGGTCAGTTTGGCCTTGGCTTGGGTCATGGCCTATCGAAGCTCATTGAGTGATGTTTACCACCTCCCTTGGTTCCCATGTGGACCAATGGGAGGATGTTAAGTGACTTTGAGAAAGAAATGGCCAAATTCCAAGTGAATTTGGCCATAGGATACCCTTTCACCTAAGGGAAAAGTGATCATTTGGCCTTGATTTAGATTTGGGCAGATTTAAAATGATTCAAAAATGGGTTGGGCCAAATTTCAAGTGATTTGAAGTTCATTTGATTTGATTTGGTTCAATTTGATCCATTTAGGTCAAGTTGGGTCAAATTAAGGGTTGACCAATTGGTCAAATTGGTCAAACCATGGGTTAGTCAAGTTCAAATGATCATTTGGAAATGGGTGTCATTGGTTTGGTTCAATTTGGTTTAGATTTGGTTTTGGTTCATTTGAGTTCATTTAGGTCAAATGGGTCAAGTTGACCAATTCGACCCATTTGACCCATTTGACCCATTGGGTTAGGTCATGGGTTCGTTTAGGCTTGGTTGATCATTTGAAATATATTACAAGCTTTGGTTTCAGTCAATTTTGATTTGGTTTGATTTCAAGTTGATTTGACATTTTAGGTCAAGTTGGGTTCATGGTCAATTGGGCTAGGTTGGGTCTAATTGGTCAAATGAAGCTTTGGTCAAGTTCATGAAGTGATTTGGAATCAATTTGACCCATTGGTTGCAGTCAATTTGGCTTAGATCAATATTTGACCCATTTTGACTTTTAGGTCAATTTGGGTCAACTTAGGTCAAGTGGCCAATTGGGCTTGGTTTGGCTCAATTGATTGCTTGATCATGTTCAATCATTAATTATGGATTGGTTTAGATCAATGGTTTCAATCAATTTGGCTTATAGTGAATTTTGGCTTATTTAGGTTTCATTTGGGCTAAGTGTTGACTTGGTCAAAGGTTAGGTTTGACTTAGTTTGACCCAATTATGGTGATTGATCATCCTAGGATGATTGGTGCTCACAATGTGAGGCTTATATGGGCTTAGTTCAATCCAATTTGGGCTGGATTAGAATTTGGCTCAAAATGGTCCTTTAGCTCACTTTGAGTCAAGTTAGCCTAAATGGGTTAATTGGCTTTATCAAGCCTTGATTTGAGTTTGGTTGAACTCACATATGTACTTCTGATAAAAATATAAATCCAATTGCAACTGATTTGGAGTCAAATAGGTTTTGGTTCATTTGATAATTTCAAGTCAAAAGGGTGAACATGAGTTTGACTCGGGTTAGTTTGATTTTGGTTTGGTGATTGTAGTTTATGTTTATATTTATGTATGTGATTGAGAGAGTGATTGTTTGAAGAGAAAATCCAAAGGTTTGGATTGATTTGAGAATGATTTGGCCAAGTTCAAGGATTTGACTTAAAAGAGCATAAGTTGGATTTTGGTTTAACTTTGGGTTTAGTTTTAGTTATTTGAATTTATATTTTATTTATATTTATGAATATAAATGAGAATATAAATGGGTTATGAAAAATCTTTTAATTTGGAATGATTTGGATTTGGTTTAAGCTAAGTTCAAGGATTTGACTTGGAAGAGTATAAGTCGATTTTGGTTGATTTGGATTTGAGTTTTGAATTGATTTTGGTTATTCATTTATACTTCATTTATATTTGTGAATATAAATGAGAATATAAATGGTTATGAAAAAAATCTTTTGAGTTTGGAATGATTTAGATTTGGTTTAGCTAAGTCCATAAGGTGAAATCAAAAGGGCACACTAAAGATTTTGGGATTTGAATCCAATCATGGGTTTCAATCATTTGATTTAAAATTGATTCATGCTTTGGATTTTGGAGTTGATTTATGATTTGAGAGAATCAATTGAGTTAGAATTGATTCAAGATTTGATTTGGAATGGTTTGAAGGAGAGAGGCAAGGATTAGGTTCAAACTATAGGGCAGGCAAGTCTTCCTAATACCCTAGGCATAACCTATTCTTATGGCTCCTCAGTCTCTAGGGTTAAGTTAAGTGTTCACCTTATCACTAGAAGTGTCATAAGACTAAGGAACTCTTAGTGTTTAGAGGAGTCATATGTCTAAGATGGGAAATTAGAAATCTCACTCCTAAAGTGAGGTCAACATTAAGCTAGCCCATTTGAACCCAAAATGTCCAAATGAGCCAAAATCCAATTAAACCCAAATCAATTGCAATCAAAACTAACAGCAAGCCCAAATTAGTCATCAAACTCAACTTAACCTAATTCAACCTAAAAATCAACTCAATTGACCCATTAGGTTCACTTGACCCAAAGCAACCTAAAGAATCCATTTGATCCAAACTCTAATCCAACCCGAATTAGATTGAGCCAACCTATGCAAAACCTCCTACAATGATTGTTGATCATCCTTGATTGAATTGCAATCAATTGGACCAAACCAAGCTAATTTGATCACTTGACCTAAGTTGACCTAATTAGCATACATGAACCAAAATGAACCAAATTTCATTCCAATTCAAACTAATTGAAACCAATGATCCCTGCCAACCCAAAATTGATCTTTGAACATAACTTGACCATCAATTGAGCCAAACCAAGTCCAATTAGCCTCTTGACCCAAGTTGACCCAATTTGACCTAATGGGCCAAATTGGGCCAAATCAAATCCTTAGTCAAATTGATTGCAACCAATGACTCAAATCCATCCCAAACTGATTATTGAATCCAAAGTCATAAGCTACCTCGGTCGATAGACCATCGATCCTAAGCTCCAACAAGGTAAACTTTGGCAAACCGTAGAAAAACTCTTTTTTGTTAGGCTTTTATGATGAAAATTGTGAGTTTGAGTGATTCCAACTATAGGATCCCATTAGATCTTCTCCTTGAAGCTTTCGGTGTTGATCTCAACACCTCACGAGCTCCAGCAAGCTAAGATCGAGTACAGGAGGGTGAACAGTGCCCATCTTCCATCACTCAAGGGATGAAGGATCATCCGCTGTCCATTCAATGTGATTGGAATGGAAAACCATGGTAAATATGATTACATTATCTCAATTTAATTCTTAGGAACTGCAGGATTAATCCCCACCATTTGATCTTAGATCGGATGGCAGGGATGAAAGCGCACCGTCCGCCACTGACTCAATTGTCATGTCGGATAAGTTAAGTGGTCAATTTTGTGGCACCACATGGAAAGCGTTGCCACATCATCCTCTCGCATGGCACCAATGGGATTAGGGATTAATTAGGGTTTTAAATTATTATTAATTGCACTAAAACTTCCTAAAATCATAACTAATTATAAAAAAAATCCAAAAAATACAAATAAATATATTTTGGATAGGTTAAACAGAAGATATTTAAATAAAAATAATTTCATTTGATTTTAAACAATGATTAAAGGTTAATTAGGGCTTGAATATTTTCTTAATTAGCTTAGTTAAGCCCTACTTATTTTTGCAATTAATTCCAAACTTGGCATATTAATTCCAAACTTGTCTCCCATGATTTTATTAGGATTTTTTTCATATAATTAGGGGAAATTGAAATTCAAACCTTAATTACCATATTAATTAATTTAATGATTATTTAAAGTCCCAAACAGTAAAAAATAAATTAATTTAACTTCATTAATCACTGATTAATAGTGAGATGATGAAGGAGGGTGATTAGATCCTCTTTCCTAATTACTTTTCCAAATTCATTTCATTAAAGAAAGTTAATTAATGAGAGGTTTAATTAAAAGATTAATCAATCAATTAATAATGAAATCAAATCAAATTAAATTGGTAATCACATTAGATAATCTAATTTGAATTTAAGGGTTTCTTGTTATGTGTTCAATAACATAAAAACCCTTAAGAAATTATGATTAGCCCATAAGTGTGAGAAAATCATAAAAGTACTTAATTAAATTCTTTAATCTAATTAATATCTAATCATGAGCCAATTGTATTAGGTCTTTTAGGAGCAATACAATTTTATTTTTTTCATGTGCATATCATTTGTGGCTCGTGATTAAATGATTAATTAAATTAATGAAGCATAGGAAAGGGTAATTAAATGGATTGGTTAATTGTTCAACTTAATTAAATTATAAAAATCACTTAATTATCTTTCCCTAAAGAAATTAAAATTACCAACATAGGAATGGGATGGACAAAGACATGATCTCTCCTCTTTAGGTTCAATCAAATTCCAAAATCAAACTAACAAGAAGCTTCAGTTTTTCTTATGTAATTTTATTTAATGTGATTGTCCTTAGGAATTAGTGTAGTTGAATGAATTATGTGGAAATGTTTGGCTATTCCTTTCCAATCACCTTAAATGTTATATGTTATGTGATATCATGTATTCATATTTTCAAAATCAAATGAAATTCACTTATGTAAAATTACATGTGTTGGCTTAATCTTATTATATATTGGTATTATCACTAATAAATTCAAAATTATTTTTCAAAAAATTATAAATTGATGATAACATTTGAGTGGTAGTAGTTATGAATACATATAGGATTTGTATGTATTTATAGCTTAAGCATGTGAAGGTAGTGCATTCTTTCCTATATTTATGTAAGGATTTACATATGTTTGAATGATAATAAGTATATAGTATGGACATCCCAAGAATATGAGGCTTTAAGTAGCCCCAAGGAGGTCATTTGATTATCTCACTTCCTTAGCTAACAAAGGCACATATTTATTTAATTTCATTCCTATGTATATTTGTTTGAATAGAGCTTTACTTACATGTATAAACAATTCAACCAAAAATATAATCTTTTGCATGATTTTCATCCTTATAGTTGTATATACATTCATATGTATTTAAGATAGCAAGTATATAGTCTAGACATCTTGGGAATATGAGGCTTTAAGTATCCCCAAGAAGATCATTTGATTATCTCGCTTTCTTGGCTTAAACAATCTCAAATTCTTGCTTACATGTTTTATACATGTGAATGTGTGTTTGATTAAAGAATGAGAATCCTCTTTTCTACTAAACATATGCATCCACAATCATTTAAGTACGATAAGATATGTTGCATGTATAGGTATACTAAGTATTAAATCATATGCATGTTATGGGTAATTAAAAGGAATGGTTCAACATATTCTATGTGATGGTAATTCAACCACATTAATCTTAAGATGCCTTTTATGTTGAATAGGATTCTTTAGAGTTAGCCTAAACTTAGGACTAATAAAACATTTAATAAATTATTCACTAAAGGAAACTAAATCATAAAAATATGCTTTTAAGAAATAACTTAAGGAAGGGATGAAGGAGGTTAAGCATTTTCCTTCTCTTTATACACTTAGATGCTAAGTGTAAATCAAATGAAATAAAATAAAATTCAAATTAAAATTGGCAAACCTCCAAACAATTTAAAATGAAACCATCCATCATGTTAAATTAATTTTTCTCAAACTTAGAAAATCATAATTAAAAAGCCTAGCTAGGACATATCACACTAAGCCTAAACACACACATTAGAATCCTAAGTCACCACATTTAGCATTAGGTTAAAACGGTGTATGTAATAATGATGTGTTTTATTTTATGATGTAATATTTTAGACTAGATGTTAGGAATGTGGATCGTAGACTGGATGTTAGGCCATTGGTAGCCTAATTTTATTTTCTGCATGAGATTGTGCTTATGGGGTTGCTCAAAAATAAATATAAATATTATATTTTTAGGTTGCTTATGCCTCTAAGCATAATCCACGTTAGGACATGTAGGCTTGGTTGCCCATGTACAGGGTACTAAGTGCAAATTATGAAATATAACTGCTTGGGATTGTATGTATGTTTAGCTAATATCTATTTTGCAAGTGTAGTTTGATTTACTTGTCCCATAAAATGTAATTTTGTAAATAAGAATTAGGATTAAAGCTATGTAGATTAGGATGAGTAGTTGCTGGAAGGCCTAGTCCTGTGGTGCCATGACTCACTTGATTAGATTTTTTTAAGGTATACAGTTATGCTAGTTGTGATCTAGTCTCTTAACGAGTGAGTTTAGGACTCTAGTCACTTTCAAAATTAAATAATAGCTTAAACCATCTTACAATTGCATAAGACTGACCTACAAGGATTTAAAGCATAGGAGGTGTTAGCTGGCAGCCACTCTAGGTGGTTGTAAGTTCAGAAGAGTCGGACGGGTTTATCCTCTCTTGTAGAGTAAAACCTTATGTCCCCTTTCCACTTAGATTTAGGTCGTGCCTTTAGCTTGTGCTAAAGCTCCTTAGATTTAGGATCTGAGGTTGCTTGTTTCCCTTGGGCTGCGAGCATAAATTCTCACCTCTTAGGCATTTCCACAATCTTATATTGATGGAATATAAGCCCTAGTAATTTAAGAAAATTTCAACTTAAACAAAATAATTCCTCTCACTTTTAAGGATATAAAGCCTCACCATAGGATAGGTTGGAATTCTCATTAGGCTTCCTATTATCATGAGCATTTCCTACTTATTTTCCTTTGAATTTTGAAAAAATAAGTCTTCCAGTTAAGCAATCCCATTTGATTTTTCAAAAATTCCAATCCTTTGATAATCTTAACCTTGAAATCTTTAAAGATAATGATTAACTACTTTAATCAATTTTTTTCTTAGGAATTCCCATTTCCTAGGATGTAATTAACTATAGAAGCTTGCTTCCATAAGGAATTAAATAACCCGATATAAAATAAACCCTTACTTTTCCATGTAAAGTAAGGGAAAGATCTCTGGTATATTTGAAGACTCATTATGGCTTAGGAGTCCTTATTAGGTGATTAGGCCCATTGTATGGTGATGTTTCTACCTTTCAAGATAATACATCATACCTTAATGTTGTACCCGATCACTTCAATAAGTACCCTCTAAGATCTGTTTGGTGTCCACACGAATATCTAAATTAAAACAGCATAATTTTGCTCTAAAAGAGGAATCCAAAGAGGGTTTATTTGTAATTTCTTAGAATTTTAATTGATTTAATACAATTTTTCTAAATTTAGGTTAATTAATTAATTAATTTAATTCAATTAATCCCTTAATTAAGTCATTCTATGATTTTGTAAGTTTTAGAGGATTTTAATATTTTTACAGAGTTCACTTGAGTTATTTATAATGGTTTGAGCTATTTTTATTACTTTTATTAATTTTCTTTAATTTTAATTAATTATTTAATAAAATAGGAATTTAAACTTTGAAATTTAATAACTTTTAATATATACATCATTTAGACTTGAAATTTTAATGGTAGGTGTATCATAGTGTTAATTTCATTCTCAAAAAATTTGTGATTATACTGATAAGCATTTTAGGATTTATTAAACAAATTTAATTTTTATTTAAACTAAAATTAATCTTAAAATATCCTTTGAATTTGGGGCTTTTGGGTTCATTAGATTTCTCTTAATGAGCCCTTATTTATAATTTGTCATTGTGTATTTTATTTTAATTAGTTTTGGAAAAAGATGAATGCATGAATCAAGTGGCATACAACATTTAATATGATTGGAAAGAAATAAAAGGTCATAAGTACATGATTTCATTCAATCCAACTAATTCCTAAGGACAATCATACTAAACAAATTCATTTAAAATAAACCAAAATTTCTTAATTTCATTTTTATTCTCATATTTGATTTAATTTAGGAATTGTGAGAAAGGTTTGCTAATCTTAATCTCATCCCCATGTGTGAGTTAATTTGATTTAATGGACAGTAATAAGGTTTATTTTATGGATTAATTAGGTTAAGGTATGAATTAAATCAATTAATCAAACCCCTACATATGTTATCTTAAGAAAATTAATTAAATGATTATGAGTTAATGTAATATGAAAATGAATTGAAAAGTAAATAATAATGCTCTTATGAAATGAAAGGTCCCTAATGCAATTAGCTCATAATCATTAATTAATTAAGCTTAAGATACTCACTTAATAACTTTTAGGATTTCCTCACATATGTGAGTTAACCATAATTTCATTAATCTCTCTTTTTAGGTTATTAAACACCTAAAGCTCTACCCAAAGATCAATTAATTAAGGTTATATATAATTATGTTTTCAACTTAATTAATTAAGCAAATTGATTAATGGATTAAGCTTCGATTAATTCAATTAATGAAAATGAACTTAGGAAAATAGATTAGAAAAGAAGCCCTAAGCTTATCTCCTGAGTTCACCCACTATTAAAAAAATACTTAACCACTTAATTAATTAATCCATTACTATTCATATGATTAATTAAACATTAATTAAATTAAGAGAGCAAATAGAGGTTAATTAATCAATTCTCATAATTTGGCAAGCAATAAATCCCATGAAAATTAGAAGAGGTAGAGGTCTTCCTCTTAAACAGTCTCATAAATTTTGGGATCAATCACTTGAGTGATTAGAGAGTAATTAATCTGATTAAATCTAATTAAGCTCAGTTTATTATTCAAAACCAATTGCAAATATTTTTATTAAATTTTTCTCTAAAATACCTATAAAATGTGCCATTATTTGTATTATTTGGAGTTTTTCACAATTCATTATAAATTATGGAGGTTTCAACCTTAAAAACACATTATTTAGCCTTAATCCTAATCCGGCTAGCGCCATATGGCGGGCTGATGTGGTGCTCTTTCCGTGTGGTGCCACAAGATTGGTTATTTATGTTATTACATCTGCATGATGAGTTAGCCGGTGGCAGACGCGGTACTAATCTCTGCCATCTGATCTCAGATCGAATAGTGCAGATCAAACACGTGATGTAAAGGGGAGAAATAAGAGAGATCTAACGTGATTTGGTAAGAGCCATCTATTCCAATCATGCAGAACGGATGGCCTGTAATCCTCCTTCCCTTGAGTGATGAACGATAATGTTTGTACACAATGGATCATTTGATCTGAGCTCACCCGAGCTCAGATGAACTTTAAAATCAACCCATGCCATCAAGGAAGGAATTTGAACACATCAAATAGTCAAGATCAACTCACATGCAAATTTTCATCGAAGAAGACAAACATCACTTAAGCCAGAGATCAAATTTCATAAAAATACCTCATCAGAGCTAATACTGGTGGCTCACACACTTGAGGAAGCTTCATCTAGTTGATATGAAGTCTTATTTAGCAGCAATTGAGTTTGCTCTAAGTGGATAGCTCAAAAAGCAAAGGATCAAGCTTTGGAGCTTTAGTCTTGATCGAAGTCCCTCCTCTGGTGGCTTTAGAGCTTTGGAAATGGATCAGATGGCCTCGATAATGTCCGTTGAGGTTGTGTGTAAGAGGATTTAGATTGAGATGGAGTATTGACAAAGTTAGGATCAAAGCTAGCCTCTCGTATTTCAGTTTCCCATGGGAAGAAGGAATGCTGAAGGTGGGAAGCTTGGGATTGCTCTGGGGGTAGCAAGGAGGCTCGAATTTATGTTAGGAAGCTCTCACGAATCGAAGAAGTGTGTTTTTTGTTCGAATTGAGGGGGTATACCCCTCGATTTATTGAGGTAGACAAACAGGATGGCTTCCCATTTTTCAGTCGGACAGCCACTGTCAAAGCACCGGAGGGGTCTCAATTAAGTCCACATGACTTAGTTTGGTTGGAGGAAGAAGTGGGAAGTGTCTCAAGGCTTGATCTTGGCTAATCTCTTGGTTTGGATCCCTAGGTGCTCGGGTTGCATGGGAGGTGAGTTGGCTCACCTCCCTTTGGTCCATGGTCAACCTAGGGTGAGCTAGGTGGCTTAGCTGGGTTAGGGGATACCTTATTTGGATGAGTGAGGGATGCCAAGGTGTAAAAAAGAGTGGACTTTACCATTTTTGGAAAAATCCCACACATGGGAGAGGATCCATGGAGGATTTGCATTGGGATGGGCTCCAAATGAGTTTGGGTTGATTTTAGACTGACCTAGGTTCAATTTTGGTCGGGTTTGGTTTGCCACCAAGGTCCCATGAGTTGGTTTTATGGGTTTTGGCTTCATTTGGTCAAATGGGTTCACATGGGTTCATGTTGGGTTAGGTTTACCAATTGGTCAAATTGGGTCAAACCAAGTCTTGGGTTAGGTTCAAATGATGATTTGAAGAGTTTTTGTTCAATTGGTTTCAATTAATTTGGCCTAGGTTTGATTTTGGCTCAATTGGATTCATATAGGTCAAATGGGCTAAATTGACCTATTTGACCAATTTGACCAAATTGGGTTGGGTTAGGTGTTGGTTTAAGGTTAATTGGTCAATTGAAAATGATTGTAGGTTTTGGTTTGAATCAAATTGGATTTAATTTGTATTTTGGCCAATTTAACCCTTTAAGTCAATTTGGGCTATGTTGGATCAAGTTGACTAATTAGTCAAATTGAGCTCAATTAGGGCTTTGGTCAAGTTTAATAATCAATTTGGAATGAACTTGAGTCATTGGTTGTAATCAATTTGGGTCAACTTGGGTAAACTTGGGTCAAATGGCCAATTGGAATTGGTTAGGAATAATTGAGGGTCAAGTCATGTTCAATCATTGATCATGGGTTGGTGTGAATCAATGGTTTCAATCAAATTGGTGTATGGTGGGTTTTGGCTGGTTTAGGTTTCATTTGGGCAAAAGGTTGACTAGATCAAAGAACCAAGTTGACTTGGTTTGAGCCAATTCAAAGTGATTGGTCATCCTAGGGTGATTGCTGATCATGATATGAGGCTTGGTTCAGTACAATTTGGGTTGGATTAGAACTTGACTCAAAAAGGTCCTTTAGGCCACTTTGAGTTAAGTGGACCTAAATGGGTTAATTGATTTTGTTTTGGCTTGATTCAAGTTTAGTTAAACTCATGTATGAGCCTAGGATTGAAATATAAATTCAACTACATTCAATTTCAAGTCCAATAGATTTTAGTTCATTTGAAGTTTTCAAGTCAAAGGGCTAACTTGGGTTTGATGTGAGTTTGGTTTGATTATTATAATTTTCATTTATATTTGGATAAATGATTGAAGGAATGATTGATTCAAGAGAAAACCAGTTGGGTTTTGGCTTGATTTGGATAGGATTTGGTCAAGTCTAAAGAAATGGCTTAAAATACTTGAATTGGGTTTTGGTTTGATTTTGAATTTGGTTTTGGCTATTTGAATTTATATTTCATTTATATTTGGGAATATAAATAAATATATAAATGATTCATCAGAAAATCACTTAAGTTTGGAGTGATTTGGAAGCAAATTTGACAAGCTTAAGGATGTAAGTCAAAAAGGCTAAAGAGAAAATCGATTTAGTTTGATTTATTTTAGTCATTGGAAGGTGGGCTTCATTTATATTTGTGAATATAAATGAAGGAATAATTTATTTATTAAGAAATCAATTGATTTTGGGTTAATTTGGGTTAATATTTGATTAATCTTATGGTGGTGGATCCATAGGGCTTAAGAAGGGATTTGGCTTAGTTTGATTTAGTTTGATTTGGTTTTGGTCATTTAAGTATGGATTTCATTTATATTTGTGAATATAAATGAAGAAATAATTGATTTATTAGGAAATCAATCATGTTTAGGATAGCTTACGTGGAGATTTGGCTATGCTTATGAGAGTGGGTCATAAGGATTAGGAAGGAGTTTTGGAACTTGGATTTGATTTTGGGATTGAATTATTTGGAGTTGGATTTGGATTTGATAAAAGATTGAGAGATTGAATTGATCTTTGAGAAAATCAATTGAATTGGGATTGATTTAAACTTAGTTAAGGCTAAGTTTATAAGATGAAATTAAAGGGCTTAGAAAGGGTTTTGAATTTAATCATAAGGTTCATGGAAAATTTTGAGGTTGAATTTGATCATGAGATTGATTATGAGTCTGGAAAATTTGCAATGATAGCTATTCGCATCTTCTAAACTCATATTTTGCTTATCAAGGAGATCATCATTTAGAGGAGAATCATGGAAGGGGTGCCGCTAGAAAATATGCTAATGCTTTCCCTTTCATAGATTGAAGTGGTATGAAAGTGATGTCAAATTATGAAAAAATCATGGACCATCATGCTAATTGTCTAGATAGAGTTAGCCGCATCATGAGATATTGTAATAGATTTATTTCTAAAAATCAGATTAATTTTACGAGAAAACATATTTTACCTTAGATTTTATGCTATGAATATGAGGGGTAAGCAATGCTTCTCGATGGGTGGATAGTTCATCTTAGCAGGAATTAGGCAACGACTCTAGTAGTAGAGTGCATTTTCTATTCCTTTGTCATTAACCTGAGCTAATAAAGTGCCAAAAGAATCACCTAGTATAGCCGTGTATGAAATAAGTGCTCTACCCAAGATAGAAGAAACAAGTATTGAAGGAGTCATCATGTATTATTTATTGGTCTCGAAAGCATGTTGGCACTTATCATCCCATTCAAACTTTGTATCTTTCTTTGTAAGTGAAGTGCATGGTTGGCACCTATCGGATAGGTTCAGTATAAAGTGTCTTAGATATGTCAATCTTTCTTGAATGGACTAGAGTTGGGTTAGGCTCTTAGGAGGTGGTATATCTAATATTGGTTTGATTTTCTATGGATCTATCTTGATCCCACCTTGTTGTATGATAAAACATAGAATATTTTCTAAGGTTACCCTAAAAGCTCATTCAAAAGATTCATTTTTCAGGTTATAATGTCATAATCATTCAAAGAATACTCTCAAATCATTTAGGTGGTCTTCCATTTCTTTGCTTTTGACTATGAGATCATCAGTATAGCACTCAACTTGGTGATGGATTAGCTTGTTGAAGATTCTAGTCATGACTTATAGATACATCGTACCAACATTCTTAAGGCCAAAAGGAATGACTTTATAGCAAAAGATTTTGATTGAAGTTCTAAATATGGTATTCTTATCATCCTCAGGTGAAATCTTAATTTGGTTATAACCAGATGACTCATTCATGAATGAGAAACTCACATAAGAGAAGATTATGTCTACCATAAGCTCCGATATGGGTAGTGGAAACTCATTTTTGGGACATGCCTTATTTAGATCCCTAAAATTAACACATATGTGAATTTTTCTCATGAGGAAGTAGTAGGCTGCATCATCATATATCTTGACCTCATGCACTGAAAAATGGTTTCAAATCACCCTTAATACAGAACTCTAAGCCATTATACATGAAATTATTGCACTGATGGAGTCAGGATGACACTTTATTATTCTTATGTATCCAGGGTCTTCCTAGGAAAGCATTAAAAGATGTATCTAAATTTATAATGTAAAATTTTGTCTCGATCTTCAAATCACCAATCTGTAATGGTAGTGTGATTGATCTTAAGGACTTCTCATCATGTTCATTGAATCCTTTCAACATCATTTTATCAGAACTAAGCATGGTGATGTCAATCCTCAAGTAGGCAAGAGTTCTGAGACTCATGATATTGATCGATGCACCCAGGTCAACAAGTACCCTAGACAATCTAAATCTATCTATGTTCACTAAAATGTAATGTGGGTGATTGTGATTGATAATTTATAGGAGCATATCTTCATCTAAAAAGGTAACTCCTAAGACCTCTTTGAAGTAGCAAGCCTCTTCTTCAGATGTGGAAGTAACAATCAGCTGAGCTAAGCATATCTCAGGATCTAAAAGAGCTTTGATCAAGGATTCCCTCATCTCTTTGAGTAAGACAAGGGCATCATATATACTTAGCTTAGCTAGTAATTTTATAAGATGGTCTAGGACATTGTAGTCAACCTTGGGCTGATTTTTTTGGAACATATCTTATGTTGGAGTATCTTATGGAAGGTCTATCTATTCACTGAAATTAACTGCTTGTTTGTCCTTATCCTGAAGTGTTATCCAAGGAGGTCGAACTCTATCACAACAATCTCATCTACATGGGGAATCATAATGGCGTCTACTTGCTCGATGGGGCCACCTGAAGCTTCTTCTAATGGATCTTAAGAGTTAGATGACTCCAACTATATCTCGATAGGGGATCCATGAAGATTTAGGATAGGGATGTCACTAATCATCATATGAAAAGATTTGTTTAGAATCCGTTTGATTATTGAGATTTGGAGAGTTATTATTATGATCAAGATTATGAGAATCATTTTCACCGTGAAGAGACAAGATGTAAGAAAAATTCTTCTTTATTATTATATTTACATCTGGTAGCAAAAAATAAAAGTCATACAAAGTAAGTAACATGAATGGCTTAACGCTCCTATTCACAGACACTCGCTCCTAAAAGTAGAAGTGGTAGGAATGGTAATCAATGACACTATTAGTGTATCCTAGGTCTATACTGGTTGCCTATGCTCAGCATCCCCAGCTCTGAGTTAGCTTTCGTAACTTGTAGACCAAATAGTGGTGTAAAGATCTGAGCTAATTCAAATACCTTCAGAGGGAGTTTTGTCACTTTAGAAATAATCTTGCAAGAGGTTTGAGATAAAAAAAATCCCAACCTTCTTCGGTCTTGAGAGGATCGAATGATTCCCTAGAGATTACTTTAATAGAACTAGTCACTTGTTCTACTAAGTATTCTTTGGGTATCACTATGGTTCCAGACTTGTAGCTTTGCTTGAGCCAATACTTAAAGGTAATACAATCTTCTAAGACATGTCTAAGCATTCATTGGTAGTGGCAACAATTAGAATCATCACTCTTGCCCACTTCCTCCGGTCTCTTGGGTTTAAGTAGTTGAAAATCAAGTTCTTCATAAGATTCTTAAAATTTTCTCTGGTTACCTCCCTCTAGAATGAATAAGGATTATTTAACTTTTTAGTAAGAGTAGGTGGAACATAGCTACCTGACTGCTGGTAGGATACTAGTATCACTAATGTTGTTGTGGACGAGGAGGAAGAAGTGGAGATGGCTCAGACCTTGGTCTCTCGGGTTGAACCCGCATGGATTTTTTCTCTTTGTCAATTATAGAGACCATCCCAAGTCTTTCTTTAGTACCTTTTGTGGCTTTGGCTTGCAAGACTAGTCTAAAAATAATAACTATTTTATTTCCACTTGAAAGTTGGTTTCTTTACTAATCAATTTCTCAAAAGTTTTAGTGATAAAACTTTTGAGCATGAATACCACTAGGCCATGGGTATTCTTGAGTAGAATATCAATGCCATGCTACTCTTAAAGTTGAGGTTCACACTTCATATTAAGGTTCCTCCATCTGACAATATAATCAACTAGGGACTCATTAGGTCTCTGCTTTTCAACTACTAGGTCCTTTATAGTCACCTTCTATTAGACTTGTGTAAACCTCTTGATAAATAGCCCATTTGTCAACCCTTATAGTCAAATAGGGACTCATTTTCTCTCTGCATAATTTTGGCATTCCAAATGGATATAAGCCCATTAAATATTTCTTCGCCATGCGAATACCCTTACATTTGTTTATCATATTTTGCAATTTATATTTGTTCACCATGCGAACACCATCCCCTAGTGAGTCTCATGGCCGGGTTCAGGTTACCAAAACCTAACTCACCTCGATGATGGTTGTGCTTATTGTAGAATTCTTCCAAAGGGGATATGTTTCATTCATAATAACTTAAATCAAACAATCATCCACCAATTTATCATTATTTGTCATGGATGATGAGCTAAGAAAACCTTTGCTCAAAGGAGTAGCCAATGTCAAATTAAATCTATCATTATGTTCATACTCAAATAATCTCATGACAGTAAAGATGTGGCCTATGTTCTCTATCTGCATGGCTTTACCACCAAATGACTCCACATCAAATACAGATACAACCATAACCATTTGACTAGGTGGCTTGACATTTATACAGGTCCAGTATACTTCGATCATGACAATAGCCCATATGTTACTTAATGGCTTTGCTTCTTTAGTTATGAATCATGGAATATGTTTAATAGGAAAATAATCTTCTATTGACTAAGATTGACTTGAATTTATCTCCTTAGACAAATACCAACATAAGTTTACAAGAATATTTTAGACGACAATCCATTGTTGCTGACAAAGATTCTTTGATTAGGAATTATATCTTCCCTAACTAAGTAGACCAGGTACCATGATAGCCTAAGATGATGGAACCATGGGATCTTGATCGAGTATGTCATCATTATTCCAAATATAGGCTTTAAGTTAAAAGAGAATGATACATGCTTCTTGACAGTCATCTATGCCACACATACCTTTAAGGAACCATTGCATATTAGATGAATATGTCCATTTCCAACCCTAATCGAGAGTGCTCTCTTACTAAGGTAAGAGGATAATTAACTATGGAGGCTTGCAGCCTTAGGAAGTAGAACCCAGATTTAACCCTAATGTGACATTAGAGGAAATTTGGTGGAATATATACCAATCTATCTCATGGTAAAATATACTATAATCCATATCATCCAAAGATGGCAGAGTGCATCCTTGAAAGTGTTTTTTCTGAGCGATCAACATCATAGAGTTGAATTCTAAGTAATCTTGTTTAAATTTTAGGGCAAATGACTCTAAATCTTCTTTTTAACTATCAAGTGCCTTCTATTGGTGGTTTTCTCCTTTATTTAACTAGAAATTTAAGTGTTGTAGTTTGGTCAATAAGTACTTGTTTAGTGATTATTGAATCTATTTTCTAGAAATTAAGCTATAAAAAAACTTACAAGTGCAAGATATTATCTCATATAAGGGTGTTAGACTAAATATTTGAAAGATGGCAAACTCCATCGAAGGTTGAAAGATGAAGGTCTCAATTGCCAAAACTTTATTCAATTACACATTTAAATTTATCATAGTTCTATTAATTATCTTAATTTGCTCAGCATTATGAGCCTTAAATGTAGAAAATACTTTAATTTAATTTTTATCACTCTTGAAAGTGTCTTCAAAAGTAATAGTTAAACTTAACATTCTTATCAAAGATAATGATGAAAGGAGGCCATATACTCTAAATATCTCTTGAAAGAATAGCCTTATCTCATGAGATACATCATTTATTCTAGATCAAAACATGAAAAAGGCCATCTCGACAAATCTATCCTCCACCATAACTTACTGTTATATCCTCTAGAAGTTTTATATAATATTAATACAAAATATAAAATATATATAGATAAGTTCTAAGATTTATACAACATAAGTAGTGCAACACACACACCGATGCGCACATGCGCGCACTTCTATTTAGTCGCCTTAACTTATTTTCCATGTTAAATATTAACACACTAATCTCTAGACATCTCTGTTTGGTGATGACCAATAAAATCAAATCTCTAGTAGTCCTATAACCTTGTCTTCACCACACTGCATGTAATATCACTAGGATGAAAATTCACAAAAAAAAATTAAATAAATAAATAAATCATTGAGATTGTCCTAGGAATACACTATTACTTTTATTTATATAAATACTCACCCATCAATCATTATGAATGCATCTCATAAAGATAAGAGTCTATTTAAGTGCTTAAGATATATCAGGTGCAAATGAAGACATACTAAGTAATCTTATATAAGCCTACTAAATTCAAAATTCTAATGCTCTATAAAGATAATTTAAAAGTCACTCTTAATAAATCAGTAACTAGTTCATTGTCTATCTGAAACTTATGTTTGAGTATAAATAAATAGTCATGAAGAAACTTAATATACTTAGTAGGCCTATGATTACGTTTTACTTGGGCATTGATAAACTTTAAGGCATGATGGTTCTGATTAAAGTTATATTTCTTATAAAATAGATAGTACTACTAATATTTTAGTAATTTAATAATAATAATATAAAATTCACTTTTATATGCATGGTTTTTTTATTGAATATTATTAAACCTCTCACTAAAAATTCAATGGTGGGTGATTCTCCTAACTTTGAAACCAATATCAATCCCCAAGGCATTACATGTCACTTCAAAAATTATCAAAAATAAAAAAATTTAAAAAGTGTGAGGACTAAGAAATATGAAATTAATGGAAGAATAGGCTCACTAAGCCTATGATAAGAAAAAAACACCCTCGATAGGAAATCCAATAAATTAAAACTATAGTTTTACATCTTTCTTAGAGTTTTGATTTAGGTTATAGATCTTATTAGCTTACTAGAAGCAATAAAAGGTCTCTTCTCTACTAGCTTTGTTAGTAAGAGTTTTATAAATATATTATTTTGTGTGAACACATAAGTGTTAATGTAAGACAATTATGCTATATAGCCATGGTCTTCTTTAAAGAATATGTACATTACTTATAGAAAGTACATCTAATTAGATGTAATCCTCATATTTTCTTATTTTAATTAGGATAAGACACCATTTGGTAATGGACAAAGAGGTATAGCTTTACTCACATGAAAAAACTTAGAGTGGTGATTAACTTTTAGAATATTTATTCCTATGATATAAGTGAAGATGACTTTTGGTCCTTATATTTATGAATAATTTATACCACTTTTCATAACAAATTACATACCTATAAAAAACATTCTTCCTTCATATTTTAGTAAAAATTACAATTACATATCTTATAAAAAATATTCATGAACTCAAGCTCTTTTTTTAAATAAAAGAGTATCATCCAAAAACTTTCTTTTGATTATGATCTTTGAGAGTTTCATTCTCATCTAGAAATAGAATCAGAGCTTTAGATTCATGTTTCATATAATCTTTTATGATGTTTAAAATAGACAATATCTTTAGAATTCTTTGAACTCTTCTTAATTTGAGCTCTCATAATATGTGTTTCTCTAATATATTGGGTAGGTCTAGTAATGGACCTATGAGAGGAAGTAAAGGGGATAACTCTTGGCTTTAGAGATTGATGCTTCTTTTGTTTGCTCATCATGACGACATAGTAAAAAGCTTCTTCTGACATATGGAATCAAATAATATTATTTTATTTCTAATGTCCATCCTAAATTCATTGATAAATTTATTAACTAATTGCTATCACTATTAGCTAAATTAATCTTATAGATTTATTCCTTAAAATTGTTTGATATACTCTATGACTAGTATATTACCTTACATAAAAATTAGAAATTATATATGCAATATCTTATCATAATGGTTATAATAATATTTATTCTTTAATATTTTTTATTTTAACCAAAGTCAGTTTTACTTTTTCTAATATTTGCACTTTAGTTCAATATATTTTATCAAGACCAACCTAATTCATTGGTATTATCCACCTCATGGTAATAAACAAAATTACATTTGAACTAGCCAATCTAGAAACTAATTTGGGTTATATCTTTGCCGTCAATATTTGTTTTAACCATAAATCTCATAGGTAGAGGTAAGAAGTTTTAAATGGGCAACTAAGCTTACAAGGGTTGTATGATATGTTTAATGTTCATAGGAATATGTAAAAGGTGTAAGATTAATGTAGTGGAAATGAGTAAGAGGTTACTAAAGATAGCTCCAAACTCAACCCCACCTAGCTTGAGTTTAACACTTATAATAAAGAGTCCTAAAGTAATTTATTAATAAAAGATAACAATTACATAATGTATATATTACATTAAATAATGAAAGAGTTCCATGTGTTTCCTAGTGTGAGATTGGCATATGACAATATAGTCCATAGTAAAATTTCATAAATAATATAAGTTCTAATATTATTTTTAATTATTTTCATACTTCTAAAATTTTATTTTTTTGTTTATGATTATTAGGTGGAAATTAGTTTTGTATGATATAAGTATTCAAATATTTGTAGAAATGTTTATATGCTACTTTTCAATCTTTTAAATTAAGAAGGGTTCTTTCTTTTTTGAATTAAATATATCTGCATGTTACATGCAAACAATTTTTGTTTAAGAGTTTATCTTTATAATTATAAATCTTATAATTGTATGACATGGTAATTTGTTGGTCAATCTCAACCTTCATACACTAATTTATAGAACTTATGATGCATGTTTCATTTACTAAATAAAATGAATTTTCATTTTGCAAAATTTATTGTATTTAACCCTCTCACGATGTTGCATTTAGGTTTGCCACTTTAAACTTTATTTGTGAATTATTTTTTACTTATGAAGAAATTTAATTAAAATATTATCACATTTTCTAGTCTATTGATGTCTATTGCAAGGCTACAAATTAGATGCTACTTACTTAGGATTCAATGAGAGATTCAATGGATTTTAAAATAATTGATAATTCAATTATTCTAGCCAATGCATAGTTTATATCGAATTGCAATTCTATAATCTACCCAAGCTTTGAATTCTCCAATAATTGATAATTTTTTTGTACTAAAGTGTTGTTAGAATAGTTATAAAAATTTAAGTAAAAATTATATCAAGATTACAAAACAAATATATTTGATATCACAAACAAAAGTAATATAAGTTCATATGGATTAATGAAATATACCTACATATAAATAAAAAATTCACTAAATTTCAAAAGTGATGTTATTCAAGGATTTATCTTCATTTTATGCTAAAGTTATGAATAGATATATAATTTTTTATTTATCAATGAATGAGAGAAAATATAATTACTTGTAATGAAGATAAGGATTAAATGTTGAGACGATGACATTATTACTACTATCATTATTAATATATTCATGCATTTATTGTGAGAGCTTCAACTTACTCTAGATAATAAGTTCTCTTTTAAATGGAATTAAAATTATATCAATTCATTCTTCTCAAATAAGTAGAAGATTTGCTCATGATAAATACTCAAATAATCATCAAATACTCCTTTGTCCTCTTGATTAGCATTACTTGTCTCACTCTATTTCACTTTTCTTATTCGCTCAATTTCTTTATGGTTATGAGACTTCAAACTTTTCAATATGAGAATCTATTTATAATGATAATAAAGAATGAGTTTATGTATGTAAAATTTATTACAATAATTTATAAGAACTTATAAAATTGATAAATAAACCCTAAACCAACAAAAAAAATTAACATTATCTTTTAAAATCTCAATCTAATATTTATAATAAGTATAAAATCTCAATTATATTATGTAAATAATATATTTAGAAGAAAAGTGTATCATTATGAATAAAATATGTCACATAGAAACATAATTTTTAAATTATTTGCTTAATGGATGGTATTTGAACATCTTATCTTGAGACACGTCCATATTAGCTTTCATAGTGGTCAATTAAGGCTAAAGCCTCAATCTTTTAGCAAGCATCAATTTTATGAGTATATCAATAAAAATTTTCCCCCATTAATCTTGATGACAAGTAAAGCAATTCTTTTAAGTAAAATTCATATAAAGTGTTACTTACTATATTTGTTTTATTTGAGAGTAAAAAAGCAACATTCTTTGCCAAATAAATGGCACTTTGGCCATCATAAAAGAATGTAGCATCTTTTTATGGCGTATTATACTCTTTTAGAAATATTTTGAGCTAAATTACCTTCGTGTTAGCTTTAGTGATAACTATATATTTAACTTTTATTATTGCTAGTGATATCATATTTTGAATTTATGCACCAAACTACTATCAATGTTATCTAAGATGTAAATAAACTCAATATTACTTCTACTTATATCTAGATATTTTTTATAGACATGATTAAATATTGATTTATACTTTTAAGTTAATTCTTCTAAACTTTAAAGGATGGTTTTTTTTTTGTATCTTTTAAACACTATAATATTCACTTTATAGTTTTATAATGTTATTTTCTAGATTAAGCATGTTTCTACTGGCTACTCTTACATCTTATAAAGCATATAGTCTTATCTAATCATTTCTCATGTAAGAGAATCAGTGACTGTGACAATGGGGACAATGGTTATATACTCATTTATCTTTTTAGTTTCCAACATAAATTATTTAGATAATTTGAAATAGGTAGCGAATAATGTACATATAGCCTTTGTCTTTGTTATATTGAGCTTTTCTAACATATTTTAATAAATATACGATCATGAATGAGTATATATATGAATGTTAGATATACATATGGCTTTGTTCTCATCTATAAATGCCAAGTATTTTGCCTTCTCTCAGATTTTTTATGTTAGGCTTTTTTTACTATTTTCTCTTCAAGTTATTGATTTTTTAAATATTAACCTTTATAATTAGTATATAATTTTATATTATTATAGAATAGTATAAATTTTTTATGTTCCTTTGACCTAGTAGTAGTCATCAGTGTTGTATCTATGAAATTCAATTCATTACATGAATGTGTTATATTTTTTAGTACCATTTGTGAGATATTTAGTTCCAACCATAAAATAATTTATTTACTTTTATTTAAGATTTTTTCTTCTAAGTTCAACAAAGCATTTGGGTGGCACTATTTAGATGTTATCACTTAGGTTGCTTTAAAGACAATTTATCATAACATCCATTTGTTCATGAAATAGATCCTCTATTGCTTTAATGCTAAGTAGTAGATGAATAATTGGTTTGGTTGTATGATGATATATGTCAATAAAGTATATCTTCTCATACAAGATAATTAAGAATGTCTTTCACTAGATTAAAAATAAATTATAATAATATCATGATAAATCCACTTATAAATTAACCATGGGACATCCAACTAATGAGAAAAATCAAAAGATTCCCATATTCTTAATGCAACTTCACCTTCCCTTTATGTTAATTCAACTAGTTCAAAAAGGAAACCAAGGATTATAACAATCCACTTATTTGCATACAGGGTTCAACCACATTATTTTTCAAGGGATTTTTGTGATGGGAAACTCTAATATGTTTCCATTTTTTGCCCTTTTTTTCTTATTGTTTTTATTCATTATTTATATCCCATAATTCAAAAAAGAAATATACTTTTGGCTATTTGGAAATCTTCTATGTTTATGGTGGTTTTTTGTTGCTATCTTGCAAATTAATTTTTGAATTTATTATAATTAAGGTTCATGAATCTTAATACACATCTCATTCATCCCATTCTCTATTTAATTATTCTATTACATTCTATCTTCTCAAGACATTAAATCAACTTAACTAGTAAAACACTAAGCTAAATAACTCTTATAAAATTAAAACTCATCTCGTTCATCTATTATGATTAATCCATACAAAAAAATCATAACTTGAAAGTTGAAGACTATGAGGTTTGCAGCTAAACTAGAATATCCTTGTTCAATTAATTTTCATCTTACAGGCTAGTCATGCTCATATGACTTAATTTATTCATGATGTGACTATAATTTTTTGATTGTATCAATACCCTTCTATGAACTTAGTTACCCTTTGAATTAAGTTCAATTTGAATTTAACCAATACCATCATTGGTTAAATTCTTACCAAACTAAGTTACACCATTTTAGTTAAATGATTATATTGTTTAGTCATACCTTATGATTGAATACCCTCAGTTTCAAAAATACACATGTACTTATTAAAATTCTTTCTTTTTGTGAACAAATGATTCTTGTTCAAAATTCAACCTTCCACTCTAAGTGCTTTGAGTATTTTTTTTCAACCTATTTAGAACATTTTTATCCTCTAGTGTTTATACCCCACTTGAATATTTGAATCTTGTAATTGATAGTTGATAATTTAAACTGTCTCCATCATATTGATGTATTTACAAGCATAAAATATAAGAAGAGCACTTTAGGTTAGAACACATTCCATATGTATTGAGATGCATCTATGATTATGATTAGTTGATTATTATTATTAGATGATAATTAATTTAAATTAATAATATAAATTTTTTAATCATAATGATTTCTCATATAATCATGTAATGAGTTTAGTTAGATTAATGGCTACCACTTCAATCAATAATAAATTGATAAGCCTTATAATAATTATACTCTTTTAAATAACTTAGCTTAATAAGTTAGTAGAATCAAATGACTCATCCCAAGAATAAACTAAATTTTCGCACACACTCAGGTGTTGTGATAGCATGCAACCCTTTTAATTACTTAGTATAGGGAGGATATATAGTTATCAAATATATGGATGTATAAATCCTTTGATTCTCGAGATGACTTTTGTTTAAGTGAAGCTAAGATTTAAATTGAATTTTTTTTTATGTTTCCATGATGTGCTATTCCAATATATTAATTTTCTTGCATTATTGTATAAATATTTTTTTTGGATACCCAATGTATGGCCATGGCACTATACTATTACTTTATAGGGGCCATGCATTAGTATATAAATTCTATAATGTTATATATGATTTGTTGATATGTTGTGATTGCTCCATTTAGTTCAGAGAAATTCTTCTATATACAATTTATATAAGCATGTCTTCTCAACTTAATATAAGTTGATAATCCAAACTAAGAAAAAGGATTTGGGGTAGAGGTAAATTGATCCTTATACACATCATTTGAATTATCCAAGCTTATTTGAATAGAACTCAACAATATTGGCATGTTACCTATTCTTTTATTCATAAAATAAGGGTTTGAAATCAATTCAATAATTTGTTTATCACACTTTTCTTTCTCCAAAATATTTTTGTTTCAAGAGGAAGAGATATTCACCTTTAGTTTAAATTTTCTTCATCATTTTAATCTTCACTTGGTGTTTAAAGGCAAGTAAAAATGATATTCAATAATTAGTTTTAATATATTGGATATCTAATTTTTATTTGTTGGTAAATTAATTAAATCATATCATTAAATTCTTTAGTTTGATAAAAATTAATGCAATATATTTTATCTCTAATAAAATCTTAATATGTGCTAAATTAAAATTTGAAACCCCAATCTTTTCATGTTAATTAGATACTAAACAATTATTGCATGTAACCACTAAGTGCTTAATCATAATAAACTAAGTAGTTATGAAGGCAAATTTGGTGTAGTATCCTTGCTCTAAAAGTGCATATTATCTTAAGAAAATCATTTTTAATGATAAGAATATTATATATAACAGTTATGATAAAACCTATATCCTTGAACATAAAATAAAATTCTAAAATACAACTGCTTTATACCCATAAAGCTAAATATTAGCATATATGCTATATATTTTATCCCAAATAAAAACCTACACCCAACTAATATGAGAAAATGATAATTTATTTATCTATTGACTTTACCAAGAGTTTTAGGCTAGCCAAAAAAAAAAAAATTAAAGAGGACTTTTTCCTTAAGAAGAAAAATATAAATATTGTGAGTTAAGATCTTTTGCTTGACTAACCACTATCCTTTAAAATGAACTACACATTAAGCTAATATATTTTACTGACTTCAAACTCAAGTTAAATAAGTCTTATGGTATCCTTAAACTACCACCCATTTTTGATATTTCTTTCAGAATATCTATTCTAGCAACTCTATTAGAGAATGATGATTCACATGATACATCTTTAAGTGATCTCTTTGAAGAGTAAAATCTTTTCATGAAGGATATCATATCTGTCTTTTCAATTGCATATAAATGTTATACTTCAAGATGTTAATTCTAGTGAAGTGCATGATTAGCTTTTCTATCCTATGAAGTTTGATCTAACTTTGACACAAAGACATATATCAAATGAGATCTAAACAACTTAGCTTAGACCATAATCTTAGGTCACATTTGTTTAATCTTTTGTACCCAATAATAATATTAATTGATAAAATATTACTATAAATAATTTATCTTTGAGATATCAAATTTAATGAATCACACATTTTAATATTCTACCACATTATCACTAGCATCAAACTTTAATATTAAAACTAGTAGATTGAATAATTTTTGCTTATGTTTGCTTTTAGACATATTGTCTAATCCTAAATTATTGAAACTAACATAATAGTATTTAAGAAATTTATAATGCAAACAACTTATAGGAGGCAAATGCTAACTTTTATAATTATTACCATTATCAATTACTTCAATAGATATAAATAGTATACCATAAGATGTATTTAAAGTTATAGGAACTATACCATATTATAAAAATATTAAGTTTTTACCCTTTCATTTCACTATATCTCTTTTTACTTTTATTTTTGCAAAACAAAGTTTATTAAGTGAAAAAATATTGATACATGACAAGTAAGTAGGCTCCCCAGTAGATCACAAATGAGAATTATAATACTATCATAGCAACTCCACTTTCAAATATTTATAAGATATCCAAGAAAGGAGGAAATAAAGGGTTCATGTATTATTATAACAACTCCACAATTATTATATACAAATTTAGCTAAAAATGGAGGAAAATAAGAATAAGAATATTATCATGATAACTATATGTATAAATCAAGCATGAGACATCCATGTATTAAGAAAATTAATGGATTCATATATTCTAATGACTATCCCACCTTTTTTATTTACAATTTAACAAAATGAAGTGGAAAATTAGGAAAATATAATCCAATCACAACACTCAAAGGAGATTTTTATAGAGGGAGATTGTTGTCCTCACTTTTGGAGTGAGGACTCATCCTTCATATACTAGGCTTAGGAGTTTTCTACACACTCAGATTTCTCTGGTCATAGGAAACTTCTAGTGATTAAGGTATCACTAAATCCAAGTCTAGGGACTTAAGAAGGCATACCCCGAGCTTAGGTCATACCCTAGGGTAAAAAGTTCCTACTTATCCTATGCCCAAAACCAAAACTTATGCTTACTTATCTATCCAAAACCAATCCCAAGCCAATGCAATCAACCTTAATTGGGTTTTGATTCATATCCAAGCTCCAAGCCAAATTAACCTAACCCTTAACCTAAATTAATCATCCCATGATCCTATGACTTGAGCCTATCCAATTGCACCAAGTCCAATCAATTTTTACGAAAGCACTCTAACTATTTAGATCTCCATCTAAACCCTTCCAATACCTACAATCAAATCAATTGAGCCAAATCAATTCAACCAACCCAAATTAGCCCATTTGACTCAAATGGTCCAAATGAGTCAAAACCCAATTAAACCCAAATCAATTGTAATTAAAGCCATCAATCAATCCTAAATCAATCATCAAAGTCAACCCAACCTAATTCAACCCAATTCAACTCAATTAACCCATTTGGTCCACTTGACCCAAAATGACCTAAAGGGCCAATTTGATCCAAATCTCAATACAACCCAAATTAGATTGAATCAACCAATACAATCCCTTATACAATGATTGTTGATCTCCCTTGATTGTCCAATTACAATCAATTGGGTCAAACTAAGCTAATTTGATCACTTGACCCAAGTTAACCCAATTAGCCAATATGAACCAAATTGAAAAAAAAACTTCATTCTAAACTCAATTGATTGAAATCAATACTTACAATCAATTATAAATTGAGTATTGAATATGATCTGACCACCAAGTGAATCTAACCAAGCCCATTTGGTCCCTTGGTTAACCCAATTTGACTTAAAGGGCCAAATTAATTCAAATCTGACTCCAAACCCATTTGATTGAAACTAATGCCTCTATTCAATCATAAATTGATTTTTGAACATGATCTAACCTTCAATTTAATCTAATTTAACCAAACCAACTCAATTGACCCATTTAGCCCAAATTGACCTGAAGGGTCAAATTGAACTAAATCACTCCCTAATCCAAATCAATTCAAATCAACACCTACAATCATTCCAAAATCAATCAAGAATATATATGAAGTTTGATATCATGCATTTATGTTTTCAAATAAAAGAATAAATGGAATTTAAATGTGTAAGTTACATGTGTTGGATTAATCCTATTATATGTGTGGCTATTATCACTAATATATTTTAAAATTATTTTCAAAGTTATAAATTGATAATGAAGATTTAAATTGATGTTGTCTATGAATATTCTATATGATTTACATATGTTTATGGCTTAAACATGTTTAGGTATTATTTTATTTTTATAATTCATGTGTATGTTTACATGTATTTGAATTTTAGTAAGTATATAGTCTGAACATCCCATGAATACATGGCTTTAAGTAGCCCCAAGGATATCTTAGATTACCTCACTTCTCTGGGTAATAATGGCACACACTTAGTTTATTTCATTCTCATGTTTACATACATTAGAGTTTGGATAACTCTTTACTTAACATGAATAAGTAAATTTGTTAATATACAATATTTTGCATGATTTTCATTCTCATGGTTGTGTATACATTCACATGTATTTAAGATAGCAAGTATATAGTATGGAAATCATAGGAATATGAGGCTTTGAGTAGCCTCAAGGAGTTCTTAGATTATCTCACTTCTTTGGTTTAAATAATGGCACATACTTGCTTAAATCTTTAATACATGTGTGTGTGTAGTTAGCTAAGGAAAAAAATTCCAGTTTTCTACCAAAGATATATGCATTCACAATCATTTAAGTGTACCAAAAATACATTGCATGTATAGGTATGTTAAGTTTAAAATTATATACATTCTATTGATGATGAAAATGAATAATATAACATTATCCATGTGATAGTAATTCAATTTCATTAATCTTAAGATGTCTTTCATGTTTGAATAGGATTCTTTAAGATTAACCCAAACTTAGAATTAATAAAACACTTAATAAAACATTCACTAAAAAAACCAAAATTATAATAACATGTCTTTTGAAAAATAACTTAGGGTAAAGATGAAAGATTTTATACCTCTTTCTTCTCTTTACAATAATTAGATGGTAAGTAAATATCAAATGAAATAAAATAAAATACAAACTAAAATTGACTAATCCTTTTAATAACTTAAAGTGAAATCTCCCCAAATCTCTAACTTAAATAATTCAAAAGCTTAGCTAAGACATATCACACTAAGCTTAAGCACACACATTATAATGCTAAGTCACAACTTCTAGCTTTAAGCTAGGATAGTGTATATTGTGTTTAGTTTTGTGATGTAATGTTTTAAACTGGATGTTAGAATTGTTATGCATAAATGAGATGTTAGGTCGTTATTAGCCTAATGTTGTCTTCTGTAGGGCATTGTACTAAAGAGGCCGCTATAATAATAAATATAAATGCTTCCATTTGTCAGTTACTTGCGCCCCTTTACATAATCCACATTAAGACAAGTGAACTTGGTTACCTATGTGTAGGGTGCTAAGCCTAAATTGGAAATATTATTTCTTGGGGTATATGTATGTTTAGCTAACATCTATTTTGCAGATGTAGTTAGATTTTATTTTTTCATAAATATGTAATTTTTCAATAGGAATTAAGCTTACTGTTATGGGGTTTAGGATGAGAACTGGCTAAAAGGCAAAGTCCTGGGAGGCCCTGTGAAGCCTTGGAGCAAACTAAATTAAAAGGAAGAAAGAATATGAAGAATGAAGGCCCCCATAGAATTTATTTAGTTATAATTATAAGATTTTATTGTAATCTTGGTTGTATAAGGGTAGAGCTCGACTACCCAATTTCTTTTATTTTTTGAGGTGTACGGCGGTACCTGGCCACACCGGTCTTTCATTCTTTCATCATAATCTATACATGTTTGAATGTTGTGTTTAAATTGCATAATATAAATTGAATCTTTTTCATAGGTTTCTTGAAGCTTGATATTTGAATGTGTGGCATGGATGTAGTAGGCTCTTTAAGGCGAAATTAATTTTTCTACCCTCATTAATAACTCAAAATTAAATTTTAAAATAACTCACAACCTCATTTCAAAACTTATGTTATAATCAAGATAATTCAAAGATTTAACAACCCCTTAGCTAAATGTTGAATGTTCTAACATCATGCTAACATATTATTTCACTCTTGAATAGGGAGGGTCTCCACTCTTGCATGATAGGATAATGCTTGACCTATGAGGGCATCCCTTGTAGTGTAGAACACCTCCTCTCATTGATTTATCCAGCAACCATATTTTATCATGCATTTAGGCATAATAATCCCAAGCCTTTGTCCAAATAACATGTCAAAATGATATAAAAATTTGTAAAATCTTGCATTTATTCTAAGTAATATGTTCATGCCAGTCATGATGTAGTCTCTTAGGGAGTGAGTTCAGGACTCTAATTTTCTTCCTATTTAAATAACACCCTAGCTGTCTTGCATTTACATAAGACCAGCCTACATGGACTTGAACCATAGGAGGTGTTAGCTGGCTATCACTCTAGATGGCTTTAAGTCTAGAAGAGTTGGGATGGGTTTGCCCTCTCTTATGGAGGTAAACCATTATATCCCATTTTCACTTATATTTTGGTTGTGCTTTTAGCTTGTGCTAAAGCATCCTAGATTTAGAATTTGAGGTTGCTTGTTTCCTTTAGGCTACAAGCATAAATTCTCACCTCTTATGTATTTTCATAATCTTGTGTTGATGGATTATAAGCCCTAACATTCTAATAAAAATTCAACTCAAATAAAATAAAATCTCTCTTTCAAACATATAAAGCCTCACTAAGGTTATTATGTGTATTATATTTTAAAAGATTCATAAAATAGTCATAATTAAGATTTATGAACCTTAGCTCAACTCTCTCTCTCTCTCTCTCTTTCTCTCCCTCCCTCTCTTTTCACTTATTTCTCTATATTCCATTCACATTCCCAATACTTTAACCTATTTCAATTTTTAACAAAACTAATCCAAATAGCATATATAAATCAAAACTCATGCTATCCATCTATTATAACCAATCAACATAAAAATCTCATTACTTATTATTTACATATATCTTAGACCTAAAATCATCTCCATAAATTCACTAACTTCTCAAACCATAGTTTTAGAGGCCCTCACCCTTCCTAACTAAAGAAAACATTATCATACACTATAAAGTTATTTCAGCTCTAAATTTATCTATTGCATCTAAAATAGAAACCAATTTCTTAGCATTCTATTAACAATAAGCTATCCTCCACATTTCGACAAACTCTAGAATTTTTTCCACCACCTTCCCATCAAATTCTTTTTATTTATATTCCTTTACAGTTGCTCTTTTCATATATCCTTTTGTTTTTCTCCTTCACTTTACATATTCATTTATTTTATACACATGCGAATTTTCTTCATAACGGACCAACCAAAAATTTTTTATATCTATGATTTTCAGAAATTACTTCATCGGAGCTCAAGACTGGCCATGAGATCAATGGAGGTAGCTTCATCTATTAGAGATGAGTCCCTGTCGAGTAGCACACAAGCAAATTCCCCTTGGTTCGCTCAGTTGATCAACTTCCATCAATTTAGAGCTCAGTGGTGATTGAACTCCTTGCTCTAATGGGTTTAGAACTCAATGGAAGCTTTGGGTAGCCTCGATGAAGTATGTGGAAGCTGTGTGTAAGAGGAATTGAAGTTTGGTTGAGAAATGAAGAAGTTGGAATCAGGATTGAGCGCCCCTATTTTGGTTTCACACGGTAAGGGGAAATCCGAAGTGGGGAAGGCTTGGAAATGCTTTGAGATTGCTTAGGGCATTTCATTTCACTATTGGAAGCTCAGATGATTCGAGTGAGCTGATCTCTAGTGCGAATTGAGGGGGTATACCCCGTAGTTTGTTGAGGTGGATGGATGGGATTGCTTCCCATTTTTTGATCAGCTAGCCACCGCCAGACCACCAGAGTTGTCATCATCAAGTCCACGTGGCTCATCTGGATTGGGAGAAGCCATGGCAGGAGGCTCCAAGCTTGATTTGGTCAGATTTCCTTTGCTTGGATCCTTTAGTTTCTCAGTTTGTATGGGAGGTGAGTTAACTTACCTCCCCTTGGTCCATGGAAAGTCCTCGCCCTTTTAGGGTGGGCTAAGAGGATAGCTTAGACCCCAAATGGTGTGAGTGAGGATTGCCATCTGATTGGAGAGTGGACTTTGCCATTTATGACTGGAATCCTATGTAAAGAGGTCTTGACCAATGGACAATGGCTTGGATTAGGTTCTCTTAGATTTTGGGCTAACTTTATACATGAGCCTATGATTGAAATATAAATTCAATTGCATTTAATTTGGAGTCTAATGGATTTTGGCTCATTTGAAGTTTTCAAGTTAAAAAGGCTAACTTAGGCTTGATTGGGTTGACTTGAGTTTGGTTTGATGATTGTAGGTTTCATTTATATCTCGATAGATGATTGATTCAAGAGAAAATTCATTGGTTTTGACTTGATTTGGATAGGATTTGGCCAAGTCTAAGGAAATGGCTTAAAAGGCTTGAATTGGGTTTTGATTTGATTTTGGATTTGGTTTTGGCTATTTGAATTTATATTTCATTTATATTTTGGAATTTAAATGAAGACATAAATGATTCATGAGAAAATCACTTGAGTCTGGAGTGATTTGGAAGCAAATTTGACCAAGCTCATGGATGTAGGTCAAAAGGGCTAAGAAGAAAGTTAATTTAGTTTGATTTATTTTTGGTCATTAAAAGGTGGGTTTCATTTATATTTATGAATATAAATAAAGGGATAATTGATTTATAAAAAACCAATTGATTTTGGGTTGATTTGGGTTAAGATTTGGTTAAGCTTATGGAGGTAGGTCCATATGGCTTAAGAAGGGTCTTGGCTTAGTTTGATTTAGTTTGATTTGGTTTTGGTCTTTTTAGTATGGATTTCATTTATATTTTTAAATATAAATGAAGGAATAATGGATTTATAAAGAAATCAATCAAGTTTAGGATAACTTAGGTGGAGATTTGGCTAAGCTTATGAGAATGGGTCATATGGCTTAGGAAGGAATTTTGGAACTTGGATTTCATTTTGGGTTCTAATCACTTGGAATTGAGTTTGGATTTGGATTTGATAAATGATTGGGAGATTGAATTGATTTTTGAGAAAATCAATTGAATTGAAATTTAATTAGACTTGGCTAAGGTTAAGGCCATGGAATTCCATCATAAGGTTTATGGAGAATTTTGAGCTTGGATTTGATCATGGGATTGATTATGAGTCTTGAAAATTTGGTTTGGATTTGGCATTAATTTGAGGTTTGGTTTGAGGAGGAAAGCATGGGTTGGTTTTAGGCTATAGGGAAGGAAAATCTCCCTAAGTCCCTAAGGCATGACCCATCCCTATGGCTAACCCTCTTAAGTCTTTAGACTTAGGTTAAGTGTCGACCTAATCACAAGAAGTGTCTTAGGATTAAGGATCTCTTAGTATCTAAAAGAGTCCTAGATCTATGCTAAGGAGGTTGAAGACTCACTCTAGAAGTGAAGTCAGCAGACCTCAAACTTACTTAATTAAGCAACTTTGGGCTTAATTCAAAATTAACTCAAATAATTGCAACTAATCAATCCCAATCATTTTAAATAATTTGTTAAATATAATTGAATTCTAACTAAAGCCCAAAATAACCAATTGGGTAATTTGACCCAATTTGACTCACTTATATCAAGTTCAGTCAACCTAAGCTTGAATTAAATTAAACCAAAACTAGTTTAAATCAATAGACTTTAAAGCCTTTAATGATAAATTAAACATCATTTAAACTTAAATTTAATCCTATAGAGGTTAATTGACCAAACCCGACTCACTTGGGCCAAATTGAACTAAAACACAAATTAGGCCTATGTCAAAATAAATTGAGGCTTACCTATGTAATACAAGAACTCAGAATCTTAATGCTAATATGCTAAATAATGTTTTATGATGCTCTAAAGAATTTTTGGAAATTATCTAATCAATCTTTAGTCAAGCACAAAAATCAATCCCATCATACCCATGATGTGGATAGATCTCTTCACCTAACCCCCACCATAATTTGTCCTCTGAAGTCAAAGAAAGTAGCAAACTTTAGCCAATCATATAGCTAGGTTAATTGGAAGAGAAAGAGAAAAAAAGAAGCATGGAAGTTAAAAAAAATCTAAAGAAAAGATACAATCCATACCATTTTGCACATGGCCACCATATGGAGAGAATTTTCTCTCATTCCTCCTCTTTGGACTATAGGGGATGGTTTGAGCTAGCTGACCATTGAATCCATGTGGCAAGATCAGATTGGCCAACCACCACCATCCTTTCCCATGATTAAAACTCACAAAAAACATTAAAAGCCATGGAAATTGAGCTCCTCTAGAGAGTTTTGCATTACTAACATGTTCTAAGTGAGGAGAGGAGTTAAATCAAGCTTTTACCCTAGTGCCATGACTCTAACAAACTGAAATTGATCAAACCTGGTAGGAATTAATGGCCAAGGTAATTATTAAAGAGGCAACATGAGCTTTATTTACTGGTGATCACTCAAAAAATACATTTGAGGATGATCTCCGCCATCTTTATTGAGATGGGTAGAAGTATATTTTTTCATGAGGCAGATGGTATATATTCAACCAGATTTCCCCTAATATTACATTAGGGCTTATTTAGATTTGGGTTCCACTCCCTATGAACACAAGCCTTTATAGTTAATGATCCCTCTTATTGTAGTAAGAGAGCACTCTCGATTAAGGTTAGAAAATAAACATATTTATCTTATATGAATTGGTGTCTAAAGGTGTGTTCAGTATACATAAATGACTAGCACTTAGGTTAAAGTGTATATTACGGAGAGATGATGACATGCCCATTTAAGATCTCATGATTCCATCATGTCTGGCTATCGTGGTCCCTAGTCTAGTTCGCCAAGGAAAATAGTTCCTGACTGAAGAATCTTTATCAACAATCATGGGTTATGTCATCCAATATATTCTTGTAGACTTGGGGTGACATTTGTCTAAGGTGAAAAATTTAAGCCAACCTTAGATAATAGAAGGCTTTTTTACTTATTAAATATATTTCATAATTCATGGCTCAAAGAGCAAAGTCATTAGGGAACATATGGGCTATTACTATGACTAA
Source organism: Cymbidium sinense (assembly GCA_021442155.1). Taxonomy (NCBI): domain Eukaryota; kingdom Viridiplantae; phylum Streptophyta; class Magnoliopsida; order Asparagales; family Orchidaceae; genus Cymbidium; species Cymbidium sinense. The sequence continues at coordinate 48,514,437 of CM038218.1, forward strand.
AATATAGTGGAGTTATATGGATGCCAAGCCACTCCGTCAGAGGGTTCTGAATGTATCCGTATTTTATGTGGTGTTATTTGGCAACAAAATTATATAGATAGAGGAAACATGCCATGTATTTACTGGCATGAGATTATTTAAGCATGAATATAGTGATATATTTAATTTGGCATTTTCTCATTAATGAGCAAATATTTTATTAGATTATCATCTTTGACAAATGATGATGGATGGGTGGATGCTTATTTACTTTAAACTATTTTGGATGATCATTATTTTTTATATATATCATGAATTTTACAATCTACATGGGCATCATTAGAGAAATAATTAAGTTTTGTTGGTGAGACCCAACCAAAATTATTTTTTATTTATAAATTTATTATCATTTTTATTTTGAATGAGCAATTGTTATTGGTGAATTAAATAATAATTTTCAACTCAAACATTAGTAATGTTGGGAGAATAATGTCTCGACATTGAAGCATCAACATTGTGGTGTTAGGAGATTAGCATAGTGGCATCATTAAATAAGGGCTTTTGATTTTATTATTATTATTATTTTTGTAACTCGAGAAGGTCACGCTATCATGCTAGATATGTAGTACTGTAGCATTATAAGATAGATATTTTTGGCTTATTACCTGAGAAGATAGTGTTGTGGTGCCTAATAGGTAGCATTACCGCGTAATATATTAAAAATATTTTATCATTTAACCTGAGAGGGTGGCATTGCAACACTCGATGGTTAGTGCTACAACGTTCTAATATAGAGACCTTTTGGTTTATCACCTAAAAGGATAGCACTCTGGTGACTATTTGGTAGTGCTACGATGCTATAAGTTAGAAAATTTTAGGTCCTAACCCGAGAGGTTAGTGTTGTGGCTCCCAATAAGTGGCACCTTAGCGCTGAGTAGATAGAAGTTAGACTTAAGATTGGAAAAAGTCAGTGTTTTAAAAGCCAGAAATAGGGTTATAAAATTATTGTAGTGACTTGGCGCTTCAAGAATAGCATTGTAGTTCTATATATGGATGTTTTAACCATATAAACCCAGATAGGGCAGCGCATAGGCGCTAAGGTTAAAGCATTATGGCATCGTGTTTAGCACCTTCGCACCACATAAGGCATTGTGGTACTGTGACGTGGAACATCATATGTTTAAATATTTGAGAGCTTAACATAGAGGTGTTATATCTCAGTGTTGATGCACTATGTATCAGGAATACCATTTTGGATAGTTATCTTGGGAGACAATTCATCGATTTCTCAAAATTTCGGTAGCATAACAATTTAGTACTTCTAGAATTCACACTTGTTAGTGCAGAAGCACTCTTCTTTCTTGTTCCAAATTCTAGATCAATGGAGGGATGGTGTTCTTCTCATGTCGAAACTAAGTTAAATGGCCAAGGTCTTTAAATTTGAAATTGGTGGTGTTTGTAATGATTCTCTCCATTCTACTTCATTCATTTCATGTAATAAAAGAGTGGAGCGAGTGCAGGAGAGCATAAAAAGGATATACAATGAAGAGAGTGCAGAAAATTGCCATCTATAGTGGAGAATGTGAGCCCTTTGATTAAGTAGGTAAACCCCCCTATGGAGGCAAGCCTCCGTAGTTAATTACATCTTAGGAAATGAGATTTCCTAAGAACAATCTCAATTAAAGTAGTAAATTATTATCTCCAAAGAATTCAAGGTTAAGCCTATCAATAAATTAGCTATTTTTGGAAAATCAAATGGGATTGCTCAGTTGGAAGATTTATTTTTGGAATTCAAAGGAAAATAAGTAGGAAGTGCTGATGATACTAGGAAATCTAGTGATGAATAGAAAGATATAATTTTATTGGTGATAATTATTTTCAGACATTGTGTTGACCTTATTTTTATGATGAACAGTCAACCCCTCCATCTTAGACATAGGACTTCTCTTAGACTTTAAGAGTTCTTTAGTCTTAAGACACATCTAGTGATTAGGTGGGAACCTAGCCTTAGAGACTTAGAAGAGTTAGCCATAGGAATAGGTCGTGCCTTAGCGGTGTTAGGAAAATTTGTCTACCCTATAGCTTGAACCACTTTCCTTGCTTCTATCCTTCAAGTCAAACTCCAGATTAAATCAACATCAAACCTAAATCAATTATAGCCTAATTTATTTTTCTCCAAACTCAAATCAATGCCATATGATTGAAACCCATGATTGAAATCCATGATTAAATTCCAAGTTGAAATTCTAAATTCCAAATCTTGCCTAAGTCCATCGATTTCCCTTCATAGACTTAGCCAAATCAAATCTAAATCAATTCAAATTCATAAAATTTTTTCATAACTCATTTATATTCTCATTTATATTCACATATATAAATGAAATATAAATTCAAATCAATCAAACCAAATCCAAAGTTCAAATTCCTAATTCAAAATTCTTCTTAAGTCCTTAATTCCCTCTTAAGAACTTAGCCTAAAACATCGTCAAATCAATTCAAACTCATGAGATTTTCTCATAACTCATTTATATTCTCATTTATATTCACATATATACATGAAATATAAATTTAAATCAATCAAATCAAATCCAAAGTTCAAATTCCTAATTCACTAAATTTTCCTAAATCCTCAATCTCTCACTTAAGGACTTAGCCTAGATAATGATCAAATCACTTCAAAGTCATGAAATTTTCTCATGACCCATTTATATTCTCATTTATATTCACATGTATAAATGTAATATAAATTCAAACAATCAAAACCACTTCCAAAATCATACTCAAACTCATTCAAAATCCAACCTAAGCCTTTCAAGTCAAAATCTTGAACTTAGCCAAATCAATTTCAAATCAAGCCAAACTCTTGATTTTCCTTCATGATTCAATCAATCCTTCAATCATGAATCCAAATATAAATACAATCTTCAATCACTTAACCAAAACTCAATTCAAAAAATCAAGCAAAATCCATTTCATGTTCACCCTTTGAACTTTAAATTGTCAAATGAATCAAAATCCATTTGACTTCAAACCACTTGCAAATGCATATATTTCAATCATAAGTTCATATACAAGTTCAATCAAACTCAAATCAAGACTCCATGACCTACTTAAGCTCACTTGACCCAAAGTGACCTAAAGTACCCTTATGAGACAAATTTTAATCCTAACCAAATTGGATTGAACTAAACCCATCTATGCCTCTCATCATGATCAACAATCATCATGAGATGATTAATTAATCAAATTGGGTCAAACTAAGTCAAACCTAAGGGTTGACCAAGTCAACACTTAGCCAAAATGAAACCCAACATAGCCAAAATCCACCATAGGCCAAATTGATTGAAACCATTGATCTAAGTTCATTCATGAACAATGTTTGAACTTGACCAAGTCAACATTTGAGCCTAACCTAGCCCAATTGGCCACTTGACCCAAGTTGACCCAACTTGACCTAAAAAGTCAAAATGTGTCTAAACTTTATCTAAGCCAAATTGATTGAAACCAATGGGTCAAGTTAATTCCAAATCAATTGTGGAACTTGACCAAAGCCTTAATTGTCCAACTAGAGTTAACCTAGCCCAATTGACCTTGAACCCAACTTGACCTAAAAGGGTCATATTGAGCCAAATTCAAACTTAACCCAAATTGATTGGAAACAAAGATACCAATCCACTTCATATGACTAACCAAATCTAAACCTACTCGTGACTTAGCTCAAATAGGTCAAATGGGTCAAATTGATCAACTTGACCCATTTGACCTAAATGAAGTGATATGAACCAAATTCAAACCTAAACCAAATTGAAGCAAACCAAAGCCACCAAAACATTTCAAATGGTCATATGAACTTGACCTAACCCTTGGTTCGTCCCAATTTGACCACTTGGTCAACTTGACCCAAGTTGACCCATTTTGACCTAAATGGGTCAACATGAGTCAAACCATACTAAATGAACTCCAAATTCCATGAAATTTGGCCAAACCTATTTTATCAACATACAAAACATACCCAAAATAAAAAATCCACCAAATGACCATTGTATCCCTAGGCCATAGAGTAAATTTTGGCCAATTCCACTTGGAATTTGGTCAAATCCTCTTCATACCTACTTCAAACTCTCCTAATAGATCAAGTGAACACTATGGAGGGTGGTGCACCCAAGCTAATGAGTTTGGGTTAGCCCAACTTGACCCAATGGCCAAACTGACCATGTGCATGAAAATGGCCACATGGGAATCATGCCTCCACTTATTTTGAGCACATGGGGAGTTCATATTCCCCACTCCTTTGGCCAAATTGAACTCAAGGACAATCCTAACAACCTAACAAACTCTTTGAATCAAGGAAATTGGATCAAAATGGCAAGCCTATGCTCGACTGTCCGATTGCTAAAGGGGGAGATATACTCCCCCTAATTCATTTCAATTCTAACTTCCCCTTTATCGATTGAAGCTTAGGAACTCAGAGCAAGCCTTAGAGGGTCTTCCCAAGCTTTCTACAAAGGATTTGAAAACTTCATTTCTTGATTTTTAGAGTTTGAAAATAGGAGAGGTCTATTGAAAAGCTAATTCACTCCATACTCAAAATCAGTGCAATTCCTTTTGCACACTCCATCAGTGAGCTTAATCGCACTTGCCCAAGCTCTCTTTCAAGTTCTTGAAGCAAGGGGAGATCCAATTCGATCAAGGCTGAGCTCAAGGCAAGGAGGAGGTGAACCATAGGAGAATCCACTCAACCTCAGCCCATCAAATATTTAGCAAAGCTTCGTCTCTACCAAACGAAGCTTCTTTAAGGGAATCGAGTGTCGGTGATCACCTCCGGCGAGGTTAGCCATTTTCCTAGCATTAAACTCAATGTGGTGTGGAGCTTTGTGAAAGAAATGTTAATCTCATAGGATCTTGACCGATGGTTGTAATCTTCTATGCATATTGATGGTGTGGGTAAAGTTTGGGATCGATCCAAGCTCAATCGAGCTCGGATCATCCCCTAGAACATGAATGACCTCCATTGTTCACAGGGGAGAACAATGATGGATCTCTGGCCATCCATCCATGCATTTTGGATGGACAACCAAGATTAAAATGTGCAATATATTTTTTTTAATCCCTTTGATCGTGGCTTTACATCGATCCTTGATCGAGCTGAGGAGAAATGCGTAACCATGCGACATTGATGCGATGTTTTAAATAATGATAGTGACATGTGTAAAGTACATGATGTGTCAACCACATGCGTGTAATGCGCATGCCGCGTTAGCTGCATGCGTAGCACCCGTGGGATTAAGGATTTAATTAGGGATTTAAATAATTTTAATTAATCACCTAAGCTTCTAAAATTCATATCTCAACATAGAAAAATCAAAAAATATGAAATAAATTGCATTAGAAAGATAATTGAACATAGAATATTCTAAAATTAATTTTGATTGATTTTAAAAAGTTCTTTTCTCTAAATTTTTGGTTTTATTGGAAAAGTTAATTTGCTAATTACTCCCTAATTAATCCACTGATTAATCTCAAACTTCTTGGGTGTAATTAGAGGGATTACTTCTATCTCCCCTAAGTTTCTTAGGATTTATTGGTGGCTTAATTAGGGGAATTGTTAGTTCAATCCTTTTTTACTCCCTTAATGTAATTAAGGTTAATTAAGGTTGTAATTAGTAGTTTAGCCCTTTGATTGAGTTGATTAAGGTCTCTTTAAATGAATAGGAGGTTTAGGGAATAATTTTGGGGCATTTCTCCTAAGCTATTCCTTAAACCCCCTTTTTCTTCCTTAATCCATCCTTAATTAAGGGTTAATTCACTAATTATCCCCTTAATTAATTTCACAAAATTCTAAAACTTTCTAGAACTCAATTAATTCTTCTTGGGTAGATGCTTAGGTTTTCAAGAGCCTAAGTACAATTAAGGAAATCAAAATCCAACTCATATGTGTGAGGGGTGTTTTGAAATTACTTAAGTTAAACTCCTTAGCTTAATTAATCATTAATCATGAGCCAAATTGCATTAGGCCTTTTCCTTCCTAGGTGCATTGTAAATATAAATTCATTGTGAGGTTTTATGCCATCTCATTGGCTCATAATTATTTGATTAACTATGCTAAGGTGGTGTAAGTAAGGGGTAATTTACATGTTTAATTCATACCTTAACCTAAGCAAAAATAGAAAATGAATCTAATCACCTAAAAATTGAACAAAAATCTTAAACACATGTGGGAATGGGTTAGGAACAGCAAACTCACCTCACATTTTCCAAATTAAATCAACTTCAAAATCAAACAAACTTTGATTTGCTTTAAACTTTCTTATTTCAAAAGATTATATTTAGGAATTAATTAAGATGAATGTGTTTACATGCTTTCATTACTTTAGTTCTTTCCCAACATGCTAAATATGTGTGTCATATGATTTCATACATTCATGCTTTTCAAAATATCAAATTCAAAATGAAAATGTTTCTTTTATGTCAAATTGCATGTTTTGGCTAAAGTAAAAAATATGAGTGGCTATTATCATTATTAAATCCAAATTATTTCTAAAAATATATGAATTAATTACCAAAATTGAAAGTTTGTTACTTATATCTTACTTATGAGCTTGCATGTGAGTAAAATATAAGGATGTGTTTAGTGTAGGTTTTCCTTCTCCTCTCTTTTAGTATAATTTTGAATAGGATTTAGTAAAGTGTTTAATTCATTTGAAATGAACCTATCACTTGCATAATTCCATCTCCTGTGGGCTTGCGCATCCGCTTCCATGAACATAGTTTTGTGCACCCATAAAGATTTATTCTCTCAAAATATATGTGACACAAAGGTTAATGAACATTCAAATTTTATTAATATTGAAGAAGTTGTTATTTTCAATTATTTGGCATGTATTTTTAGATGATAAAGATAATGTCATCCAAAAATAGGGAGGCAACTAATATGAAACTGAAAATTCCACTAGTTGAAGCATGAATCTTAATATCAAAAGCAATCGATTCTAGTACTATCAAGTGCTTAAAATATAATTGAAAATTTTGAGATATCATTCAAATTCTTAAATAACTCATAAATATGGAGTGTTTATATTCAAATCGAGCATCTTGACAAAGGCGGACTAACAAGCCCAAGATCTCTTGATTGGACTTTATTTGAGCATTCAAATACTTAAAATACATCGATGATCAAAGGAATCATTTTGGGAGAATGGAGTGGTTTGGATTTTGCATGTATTTATAGAAACCCCACTCCTTAATCTATAAATAGTCATTCTTGTCATGAGGGGTCAAACTAAAGAGAAAGAGACTCGATGCTTAAAGAACCTCTAAACATAATGTTACTAATTGATGGTCGCACCACCGTCTCTTCCTTTCCTCCTCCTAATAACCACCATTATTGTTGGTCACGCCAACAACATTCTTGTCGAACTATCTCTGTATATTTTGTTATTTACTAGTGAGATTCCCATTGTGAACTTTTCTCACATACAATTATTTATTGGGGTTAAACTTTGTACTCCAAAGCAGATATATAGTGAAAAAATTTTACTGGACTAGGCCACTTGGTTTTTTTCCCATCTTTCTGGGGTTTTTTCACGTAAAAATCTTGGAGTTTCTTGTTCACTATTCAAATATCTTTGCATGTTCTAGATTTTCAACAAAAAGCTTAAACTTTTATTCTATATTGGATTTTCTAGCATGCAACAAAAGCTAATGATGAAGGAATGAAGACAATACTAGACATGCTTGAACAACATATATACAACCAATCATGAGACAAAAAATTAAAAAAGGATGTGAAGGTTAAAAAATAATGTTTTAAAGCCAATGTTTATGAAAGATGATATCATAGCATGCCAATTATTATTCAATAAATTCAAGTCCATATGGAAAGGACCATACCTTATCAAAGAGCAAGCTAATCGATTCTTATCAACTATATGTACCCAGGGGTTCTGAGTGCGAGATGAAAAAATTATACATATAGAACAAATTAGACTTTGAATTATAAACAATGAATTGGACTTAAAATGAATTTTGAGGGAATAAAGAATTCAACCAATTAAACTACTCTTGCAAAAGAAGCTCCAAGAATCCCCATGAAGATATACATAAAAATAGTTGCCAAAACCCTCATATTATGAAAGCGAAAGTCAAACCAATGATTAAGACTCCTCTTTGTGAAAATTCCACATTACTTAGGTGCAAAGTCTAATTAATTAACAATTCTAAAGAACAACCTCTGTGATGACACAAAATCTCACAAAAGGGCCCATTAAAGGGGACTTCGGAAAATTTACTAATTTGAGAAGTACCAAACATTAATTGTTAATAATAATCTGAGCAAAAAATACAAATATGAATATACATACATTTTGGTACTTAAAAAAGTACAAAAATACACAATATAGCCATATTATTATAAGTAGAATCAATCATCTATTTTTTCCACAAGCTTAGTGGGACAATTGAATGCCAGCTAAAAACCTATTTGATAAGATCTTTTGATACACTTTGGTGTTCGTTAATTCGTCAAATAACTCTTCAAATGACGTCTAAAATTTATCTTGTATAACAGTTCATCCTATATAGTATTTGTTCCTTCACCACGCTCTACTACTCAAAAGACTACACGCTAAATTGAAGATACACTTATCCTAATTCACATTCCTGTTCATCATCAACATCCTGAATCTGATTGGAAAATTTGCCAAGAAGATTGGAAAATTTGCCAAGATGATGGCATACTTCAACAAAGAAGTTACACGAGATGTCTTCGAGAAAAGGAGAAGAGCATACATAGAGACTAAGTATTTGAAAGGAAAAGAACCAAAATGAAAAGATCAATTCAAACCCTAATCTCAGTGTTTATAGATAATGATAAATATGAGACAACATAAATTTCTCCAATATTTACGATGCATCTTTTGGAATTCTACAAAATCTAAAAAATCAAACTATGATAAAAGTTTTGTAAAAAACCATACAAATAAAAATAGAACAAAAACAAAAAAATGTGATAAATAAACAATAAATGATTAAGAACATGTCTTTAAAAGAAGAAACTAGATTTTCATTAATTAAGCAAAAATATTTCAAAACTCAAAACAAAAAAGAACTAAAAAGAATTGAAATGTGGATCAAAATCACTTCATGCAGAAATTTTTTTCCATCAGATATATCGATATAAACACACCTAGTAATGAGTTTCATTTTCTTGAAGATCATCCATTTGTCCATTCAATTCCAACAACTCCTTCCCATGATCTAACCATAACAAATATTTTGATCTTCAATTTGTATTTCCAAGGTACCTTTGTCTGGGGTGTAAATGAGTCTAACTTAAGTCATAGCAAAATCAAGCTCGACTCGTTGACGAAAAATTGTCTCGAGCTCGAGCTCAGCTCATCTACTTATTATTCAATTGACTCACTCAAGAGCTTCGATGGAAGATTAAAGATGCTGAATTTTTACCATGAGAGAAGATGAAAGCGAGAGTGAGATTCTCCAATGAGATGATTGCAAAGCCGAGGGAAAAGATAAGGAAAAAAAGGTAGAATTTTTAAAATAAGTATGTTTTAAATTGCAATTAATAATTTAAGTATTATTTAAAAAAATTAATTTAGGTATAATTAAGCTAAGGCGACTTTTGTCGAGCATTGCTTTATCCCCTTTTTGGACAAGAGCTAGTAGCCCATTTAAAAGTCCCAGAGCTAATCACCTGTTAAATAGGTGACTACCATGTATGTATTTTTTTAGCTAATTTATCTACTATGGATGTTATACGTTTGTTAAGAGGTTTGATGGATAAGTATAGTGAAAGTAAGGAGGATCTACATATGATATTTATTGATTTAGATAAAGCCTATGATAAAGTTTCAAGAGATGTTATTTGGAGTGCTCTAGAAAAGAAAGGAGTTAATATTTGTTATATTCAAGTCATTAAGGATATATATGCTAGAGTTGTTACTTGTGTCCAAATAAAAGGAGGATTGACAAAATACTTTCCTATTTCAATTGGATTACATGTTAAGCCTTTATCTTTTTGCTTTATGTTATGGATGTTCTTACTAGCCATTTACAAGAAGATGTGCCTTGGTGTATGCATTTCAAGCTGGATGGTTGAAGTGGAGGAAGGCATCTGGCCTATTGTGTAATAGAAAGTACCACTTAAATTTAATAAGACACAATAGATAACCAAATTTCATGTAGCCGACAACATATAGTGGGATTAAATCTTATTGTTGTTGTTGTTGTGAGGAAGTTATCAAGCATAAATATAAAATAATCTGAAAAGTAGTACAGATGAAAATTAGAGAAGCTTAAATATAAAACAATCTGATAAGTGTTACAAATGGTAAAAAACACAACTATATTATAGTGCAAAAAATGAAAAATATGTGACAGATAGAAAATAAATAAATACAGGTACTACAAACACATAAGTACCACTATCCTAAATATATATCGCCTCCATTGTCTATGTAAAACTACACCACTCCCAGATGTATACTGATCAGGTGCATGTGGTGGACGATCACACAGCTGATGGTGGCCATCTAATATAAGTTCTCCATGAATCTGTGTTATATCATCATGCAATGCCGCTCCAGATGTCTGAGTAGGATAGTCTTGTGATAGGATGAAAGATAGTTGTGACTAAGAACTAGGCTAGTATGTAGATGGACCTAGATCTGCATATGTAGATAATCTGACACCCTAATCATGTAGCTCTATCGCCTGGGCAGAAACCTCTTGATGTGAGACACCCTCTACAAGCTCTGGTGTATAACGTGTGTCACTGATATATACTCATAGCCTCAAGTCCCTATAAAGCATCTCATATCTATCTACAGCTGACTATAACTCATGCTCATCTGCATGATCAATGTACGATTGAATGATGCCCTGAGTAGCCAAGATGTGCTTTGACTACATGAAAAATAATATTTAAAATTAGCCTCAACTATGTAATCACATATTGAATTTTGTAGAATATGGATGTAATTACTTACATATCGTGCTCCACAGGTGCTCTGTGATAATATATGGTGGGAGGATCTGTTGGGGCCTTTAGTAGATAAAGCGAAGCCTACGATCTGAACTAGGATATGTCTTATGGTCAATCTCCCATGTCCAAGCCATCAACTATGTTCTCCTCCTCTCCCACATAAAATGTGTGATGATAATCAACCCAATATACATCACTTTCCATGGCCATACCCTTTTGAAGGTAGATCTACATGTTCACATCAATGGTAGAGTCCAAACTATCTGAACTGGTCGGGTGACATTCTACCCTCTTCCAGCTGATGAGTGGGGCATGTGTTAACCAAATATCAGAATCTACTGAGCATATACCTGATAGGCGCTACCTGATTTTCTCAGTATAGGACTCCCAAATCACCTGTGCATGTTACAAGGTTTATTCAAATAAGCATATTGATTATGAAAATTAAACTCAATAATTACTTTGAAGGTTAAACATGCGTATGTAGCAGACCATCCAACTCACTCCTGTATACTGCCACGTTCCCCACTGGCATCTGGCGCACAAATCGCTCATTCCACCTATTTAAACAACATATTTAGAACATGCATATAAGCATCAACTTGAATTAGCAAGAAGCATTTCTTACCTAAACCAAATATTAGAACAAACATGTTTATGCACTCCATTGAAACACTTGGATGCGTTTGTCATCATAGTTCCATAACGCATTACACCATCATGAATCAAAGACCATTTAACCGGGTCTCGCTCATCTAACCAATTGTGTGCTTCTTCCTTGACATTTTGTATGTCAGTCATGTAGCGATTAAATGCATGCATATCATCAGAGTTTCTAGTTATATACATTTTATGACATAAAAATTTGACATCTTTAATTCCCATTATACGTATGACATTTTTTTTTGAAATTTTTACATAGATGTCTCAAATAATGCCTGTGAGTGGCCCATGGAAACACATCTCTGCAACCACACAACAAGCTAGCATGTTTATCCAATATTATACACAGATCATATTATGGTGTTTATTTTTTAGAAGTGGGACACCACGTAGATCTTAAAGGATACTTATTGAAGTGATCGGGTATGATATTAAGGAATGATTCACTATCTTGAAAGATAGAATTCATCACCCTATAATGAACATATTTTAGAAGCCAAAGGCTAGACTATCAATAAATTGGTTATGTTAGTAAAATCAAATGGGATTGTTCAAGGAGAAGACTTATTTTAGAAGCCAAAGGGAATAAGTAGGAAATACTCATGATACTAGGAAGCCTAGTTAATCTATCATATGGTTGGGCTTTATATGTTTGAAATTAAAGATATTGATTTTATTAAAGTTTAAATTTTATTAGAAAGCTAAGACTTATTATCTCACAACATAAGGTTGTAGAAATGCTTAAGAGGTGAGGATTTATGCTTGTAGCCTGAAGGAAATAGCCACCTCAGATCCTAAATCTAAGGAGCTTTGGCATAAGAAAAGCACAACCTAAGTCTAAGAGAAGATGGGTATATAGTTTATCTCCATATGTGAGGATAAACCACCCTGCTACTTTCGTCTGATTGGCAGCCAACTAACTCCTCCTATGCTTTAAAACCATGTAGGCAAGTCATATGATTTTGCAAGATAGTTAGGTTGTTATTATTTAGAAAGAGACTAAATTCCTTAAACCCACTCCTTAAAGTTACTAGAGCATGAGTAATATGAGTAATGACTTAGTCTAATGCAAATCTTTTCCAATTTTATTTATTTTTGGACACTTGATTTTGACAAAGGCCGTAGAATTTTTGTATGCCTAACTGCATGTTGAAATGAGTTATGGGCCAAATCAAGAGAGAAGAGGGTGAAGCTTTATCAGTAGGAGTTTCTCTCATAGGTCAAGTGGTTCCCATGCGTGCAAAAATGGAGGCCCTCATTTTTACAAGAGTGGTTTAAGATGCATGCATAATATTAGACATACAACATTCTGCTTAAGGGGTTGTTAAATCTTTTAATTAACTTATTTAATGCCTAGGCTTTTATTGTGAGGGTATGAGTTATTTAGAAATTTAATTATGAGTTGTAATTGGGTAGAAAATTTATTTTTCCCTAAGAGTCTAATCGCATCCAGGCCATACAACAAACACTAATCATAAAGAAACTATGAAAATGCATGTCATTTCTATTACATAATTTAAACAAAACATCAAACATTTTATAGCTAATGTAAAAGAATAGGCACAGTCGTCGGGTATTACAACCCAATAAAAGAAATGTGTAGCTAAGTTCTACCCTTGTACAACCTGGTATATAAAAGAATAATTTACAATTTATAAATAACAAATGCTATGAGGAGTCTTCATTCTTCATGCTTCATGTCTTTATCTTTATATCTTCATTTGATTTGATTTACTCCACTCTAAAGGCATCACATGGCTTCTCAAGAAAAAAGCCTTCCAACTAATGTTCATCTTTATCCCCCCATAGAACTAATCCTAATTCCTAATGCAAAATTATATTAAAAATAGGAAAAGTAAATCTAACTACACCTGCAAAATAGATGTTAGCTAAACATACATGCAACTCAAGCAGTTATATTTATAATTTGGGCTTAACACCCTGCACATGGGTAACCAAGCCCACATGTCCTAACTTGAATTATGCTTAGGGGCTTAAAAAACCTACAAAGAGACATTTATATTTATTTTTAAGCAGTCCCTTAAGCATAATCCCATGTAGAAAATATGATTGGGCTAATCACGGCCTACCATATAGTCTATGAAACATACACCCTAACATCTAGTCTAAAATAATACATCATAAAACAAAACATACATCAAACCATGCACCATCCTAACATAAGGCTGAAAGTGGCAACTTAATTTAATGTGTGTGTATTAAGGCTTGTGTGGCATGTCCTAACTAGGCTTTAGAGTTAAGATTTTCTAAGTGTAGAAAGGTTCAATTTAATGGGTAGTTTCACTTCAAGTGCTTTAATTGATTGACAAGTTTTAATTTGTGTTTTGTTTGGTATCATATGATTTACACTTAGCATCTAAGTGTTATAAAGAGAGGAAAGAGGATTGCCCTATTTCATTCCTACCCTAAGTCATTTCTAAAGCATGCTAATTAGATTTAGTTCTCTTTAGTAAATGACTTATTACATATTTTAAATCAATCCTAATTTTAAGTCCACGTTAAATGATTGCATTCAACATGAAAGGCTTCTTAAGATTAATTTAAGTAAACTACTAACACATGACATACATCACATTATTCCTTTCCATCACATGTAACATGCATATGATTGATTCTTAAGTATGATTAATACATGCAATATATTTCTTTTAGCACACTGAATGAAAGATGCATATGTGTATTTTGTAGAAAATAGGATTTTCACTCATTAGCCAAATGCACATTCAAGTGTATAAAAGTTTTAAGCAAGTACTTCACCATTGTTAACTAGGGTAGTGAGATAAAGACCTCCTTGGTGCTACTTAAAGCTGTTCATCCCCGAAATATCCATACTAGATATACCTGCTATTCTTAAATACACATGAATGTACAAATGACTATAAGAATGCCAAATCATGCAAAGTTGTGTTTCTTTTTTAATTGACTTTATTTATACATATGAGATAAAGTACTATCCAAATTCTAATATTGAAATGTGTAAGGATGAATTCAAATAAGTGTTGCATCTTTTTAAATAGACTACACACTTATGAAGGTTCAAACTTATGCAAATCTATATGTGAATTAAAGATAGAGAACTCTACATCATATGTTTAAACTAAAACACATGCAGGCTTACATATACTTATGATTAATATCACTCCAAATATTATAATTGATTTATAAGCTTTTGAAAATAATTTTTGATTTAATAGTGATAATAGTCATACATATTGTAAATTAAGTTCAACACATGCAAGCTCAACATAAAGAGATTGTCATTTGATTTATTTTTAAAAGGCATGAATGAATGATTCAAATGACATACAACATTTAACATGATCAGAAAGAAATTAATAAACGTAAACACATGATTTCAATCATCCAAACTAATTCCTAAGGGAAACCTATCAAATAAAAGTATTTAAAGCAAACCAAAGCATGTTAATGCCATTTTTCATTTTATGTTTAGATTTGATTTAATGAAATGAGAGAAAGAGTTTACTGGTCCTAAACCATTCTCATATTTGTGACTTAATTTAGTTTAATGCAAAGATAATAAGCTAATTTTATGATTTAATTAAGTTATAATATAAGTTAAGTCCATTAATTACCCCTTGCCTATGTTTCCTTAAAGTAATTAATTAAATAATTATGAGCCAACATGATATGCATGGAAAATAACTTGCAATGATCCTAAAAAAGGGTCAAATGCAATTAGCTCATAATTAATAATTGATTAGGTTAAGGAGCTTAATTAATTACTTTTATGATTTTCCTACACATGTGGGTTAACCATAATTTACTTAAAAATTTAGGTTATTAAACACCTAAAGATTTACCCATGAATTGATTAATTAGGTTCTGATGTGTTTTAGATTTTAATTAGATTAATGAAATCATTAATTAGTTTAGGAGAGTAATTAGGGCGAAATTAATCAATTTTTCTAATTAAATAAGTAATAAATCCCAAGAAAATTAGAGGAGGTACAAGTTATCCTCTTAAACAATCTCAAAATTTTTGGGATTAATCACTTGATGATTAGAGAGGAATTAGGCTAATTATGTTTCTATTTAAACTTTAATTAAGCTCTATCTACTATTTAAAATCACTTGAAAATATTTTTAATAAATTCTCCTCTGAAATACCTTCAAAATAAGTATTTATTTGTATTTTTATAACTTTTCTATAATTTGTTATGATTTTTTAAAGTTCATTTGATTTAAATGATTTTTCATGATTTTTATAAAGTCCATTAGTTTATTTTTGCTAAAATAGACTATTTGAGTTTTAAAATGCAATATCTTCCAATATAAAGATTATTTTGACTTGAACTTTTTATAGTATGTGTTTTTAAACATCAATTTCATTCTCTGAAAATTTTAAATCAATCTGATGTGTATTTTTGATTTAATTAATGAAATTTAGTTTTTCCTAAAACCTACATTAAGCCCAAAATATTTAGTGAAATTTTGGGATTTTAGGTTTGTTGGATTCCTATCAGAAAGGAAAATCCAACGAGCCCTTGTTTGTAATTGTTTGTTAAGTATTTTATTTTCTATGAATTTTTGAAGTTCTAGGTGATTTAAATAGTTTTTAAAATTGAAAAAAAGGCTAAATTTCCTACTTATCTACCATGTCGTGGCATGATGCCATGCTATTAGGCGCTTGCTTATCTACGTGGCACCGTCGATTATTATAAATCAGTAGGAAAGAGAGGGAATCGTGACACGTGGATCATTTTGGTCCGATCCGGTGGATGGTCAGATCACTGGATGATCCATTGTGAGGGCGGAAATATAATAATCGTAATCCATTAATTGATGATCAAATAACAGCTGATTTGATCGGCAAAAGCCGGATTAATGTGCAACCAAGAGATTTTGAATGAAATCAAATCTCACCCGAATGGGCTCATTTTCATGTCGATTCACACCAAATTACTCTTATTTTTATATTGGGATGATATAAAATAAAAAATGCAAGGTTTATCTAAGAAAAATTCTTAAAATTGCATAAAAATCATCACAAACAAAAGCTCTTAAGGCTAACTATGGTTCTTAAAAATTACCTCACTAGGGATGATTTTTTGTGGCTGTGATGATCCGAGCACACTCCTGAGTGCAGGAAGAAGCTTTGGAATGGGTTTGGGCTCTTGCTTCACTTTGGAATGTTGTATTATGTAATCGTTGTCCCTTCCTCACCGGAATCTACTTGATTTTGATGACTTTTGCTCAAAAACCAAGTGGGAATGGTTGTTGGTTAGTTTTGGAGCTCTAAGAGAATGAAATGATGGGAAGAGGATCAATTTTCGTGTCTCTAATTTTTTGGTTTCCAATATGGACAAAAATTCCCTTATTTTGTGATTTTTTTTCTCCTAGTTAATGTCCTTTGGCTAGGGGGGTTGAAAATGAAAGGGAATCATTCTAGCTGGCTTATTTTGGCTGGCTAAGGCATGGGAAGTAGCTGCCATGAAGGAAAAATGGGTGTCTTAGCAAGGGGAGGTGGAAGTCCCTCATGTCAAGTGTTCCAATAAAAGAAGTGAGGTGAATTCACCTCCCCATGAGTCATGGATGACCCAACTGCCTCTTAGATTAGGTTTGTAAGTGTCCTTAATGCCTATGTGGAGCAATAGATGAGTGCCAAGTGGCCAAGGAAGAGAAATGACCATTTGGGCAAGTGTCTTTTCTCATGGGATGCCCTTAACCCAAGGGAAAAGTGGTCATTTGGCATTGAATTTTATTTGAACAGATTTGAAATGAGTCAAAAGTGAGTTGGACCAAATTTCACATCATTTGGAGTTCATTTGTTTTAATTTAGGTAAATTTGACCTATTTGGGCCAAATTGGGTCAAATCGAGTTAGGTTGACCAATTGGTCAAATTGGGTCAAACCAAGGGTTGAATCAAGTTCAATAATCAATTTGGAATGGACTTGAACCATTGGTTGCAATCAATTTAGTTTATGTTGTAATTTGGCTAGTTTGAGTTCATATGGGTTAAAGGGTTGAATTTGTCAATGGGCTAGGTTGATTTGGCTTGACCCAATTCATGACAATTGATTAACCTAGGATGATCAACAACCATGGCATGAAGTTTGGATTAGCTTAATTCACTTTGATTTGGATTGAATTTTATTTTGGTTCATGTAGGTCAAATTGGCTACTTTGGGTCAAGTGAGCCAATTAGGTTTAGTTGGCTTGATTTTGAGTTGAGTTTGATTTAATTGAGTTTATATATGGATTTGAGATTGACATATAAAATCAATCAATTGTAACTTGGGTTCAAATGAGTTTTGGCTCATTTGAATATTTCAAGTCAAATGGGCTGTTGGGTTTGACTTAGTTGATTTTGATTTGCTTGATGATTATAGATTTCAGTTATATTTGGATAGATGATTGAAGGAATGATTATTTCAAGAGAAAATCTAATATTTTTTGCTTGATTTGGATAGGATTTAGTAAAGTCCAAGAAATTGGCTTAAAGGGTATAAATTGGATTTTGATTTTATTTTAGATTTGGTTTGGCTATTTGAATTTATATTTCATTTATATTTGGGAATATAAATGAATATATAAATGGTTCATGAGAAAATCACTTGAGTTTAGAGTGATTTTGAAGAAAATTTGACCAAGCTCATGGATGAAGGTCAAAAGGGCTTAAGTAGGAAATTGATTTAGTTTGATTTATTGTTGTCATTGGAAGGTGAATTTCATTTATATTTATGAATATAAATGAAGGAATAATTGATTTATAAAGATATCAATCAAGTTTGGGATAAATTAGGTGGAGATTTGGCTAATCTTATGAAATTCAATCATAAGGCTTTTAAGGAGGACATTGAGCTTGGATTTGATCATGGGATTGAATCATTTGAAGTTGGATTTGAATTAGAATTTGATAGTTTGGTTGGAAATTTGGATTTGAATTGAATATAAGAAGGTGTACATGGATTGGTTTTAGGCTATAGGGTAGGTGATTTTCCTAAGTCCCTAAGGCATAGCCTAATCCTATGATTAACCCTTCTAAGTCTCTAAGCTTAGGTTAAGTGTTCCCCTAATCACTAGAAGTGTCTTATGACTAGAAAAGTCTTAGTGTCTAGAAGACTCCTAAGTCTAAGAAGAGGAGGTTGAGAATCAACACACCTCTAACTGATACCACTAGTAGCATCTCCTATAGACACATTAGAAACTAAAGCCAAAATTTGTTTGATTCAGATTCAACCACAACAAAGACAAGAGGAAACAAACTGTTATTTTTGTTAATTCTAACAACAGTAAGCAATGTACCATGATACTTGCCAAGTAAGAATGTCCCATCCAAGCTCAGGACTGGATGACAACTGCCCCAACCATAATAGATGTACCGAAAGCCCAAAAAAGCCTCTGAAATCGGTGTATAGTGCTTGATTGTATTTTATAGTTTGTATCTGGTATACTGGAACAAACTGTTTCCATAAAGACATTAAGAGTCTTGTAAGACTCATCTCAGCTACCAATAATTGTCTTAATTGCCTTACACCTAGCATCCCAAGCCTTCATATAAGATACTTTCACATTAAATTTTAATTCTATTCGACTGATAATCTCTCTAGGTTTTAGATCAATTTGATGTTGTATTACAGGTAAAATAAAATAAGCAATGAATTTAAAACTGTACTATTGGTGGCCATTGCTTATCATTGTATTCATGCATCTGTGGTCATCCCCAACTCTAGAGATTCTCCAGGCACCTTCTAGCCGCTTGTTATGACTACAATGCAAGCGCTAGTTACATGCTCTACTAGAATGGTCATGCTGAACACATATCACGGTGAAGTTCTTATGGTTTGAAGTTATTATTTCAAATTGTACGTTGTTAACTATGAACCAACCAATAACAAAAAAACTAAAGACTTCTTTTACTCATAAAACACATTCCATCAACAAGTTCACCTGGGATTTCAACATCATCTGATAGGACATTATCATCAGATGGTCTATCAAAGCTAATATCATTATCCCATTCTCTCATCATTTGATAAATGCGGACATAGTCATGATTAAAAAACAATTGACTTTCACTTTCTATATTTCAAAATGAATGATTCTTTAACAGATCATGACTGCCAACATAATCAACCATAGTTTTTATCCCAGGTGAACAATCATCATACTATTACTATGCTCAAAGTCACTACTTGAGCTAGTGCTCATCGTACTCATCACTAGCTGAATGACAAATAACATCACCTATGAATATGTAATTCCATTACAAACATAATTTTAGAATTATTGCATATTACTGAAAATTAACTACAAAAGTAGGGTAAGTTATACAAGATATTACCAAGGAATCAATTCCTCAAAGCTGCTCTACGTCATTAAAGGGGTAGGTGAGATGAAATCCTACGTAAGGTTTGACAGAATGTATGTTAACCTTAAGACATGATTAGTTGTGTAAGGTAGACCTTACTTCCAAAATTGAGATCAATTGTTGGGGCGACCCATTGACAGTACAACAGATCAACCTGACCTAAGGAAGACTACCATGTAGGGAGTCACAAAGGAGGACTGGACCTAGACTTGAAGTAGTCAAGAGGAAAAGGAGCTATTGGGGGACTTACCCTAATCCTTAACTTGACCTAGTCAGTTCACGATGGTTAGTTTAGGAACAAGATGTGTAGACTTATATCCTCTTAAATGAAGCCAGCACATCAACCCAACCTAGAGCAACTAATGAGTGAGTGCTGCAGGGGGCGTTATCCCACATCAAAATAGCCTGAGATAAAAGATGTGTATTTATTTGTGTATTTATGTTCGTGTTGTGGAAGAAGGAATAGGATGCCGCTTGGGTTCTCTTACACCTACCCTAACCACATCGAAGAGTGGATGAAATGGTGCCATAGGGGCAATGGTGACTCAACTAAGAAAGGATGCCGCTCAGATTCTCTTACACCTAACTTAGTTGTGCTAGTCAAAATAGGATGCCTCTTGGGTTCTCTTACACCAATCTTAATAGCACTAGAGAATTATATGTAGTTTGTGTTTGTGTTGATGAAATATAGGATGCCGCTGGGTTTCTCTTATACCTATCCTAAATGTATCACGGTGAATTCACAAACATTGCTTGAAATGAAGAGAAGATTTGATGAATAGAAAGATAGAATTTTATTGGTGATAATTATTTTCATACATTGTGTTGACCTTATTTTTATGATGAACAGTCAACCCCTCCATCTTAGACATAGACTTCTCTTAGACTTTAAGAGTTCTTTAGTCTTAAGACACATCTCGTGATTAGGTGGGCACCTAGCCCTAGAGACTTAGAAGAGTTAGCCATAGGAATAGGTCGTGCCTTAGGGGTGTTAGGAAAATTTATCTACCCTATAACTTCAACCACTTTCCTTGCTTCCTTCCTTCAAGTCAAACTCCAAATCAAATCAACATCAAACCTAAATCAATGATAGGCCAATTTATTTTTCTACAAACTCAAATCAATGCCATATGATTGAAACCCATGATTCAAATCCATGATTAAATTCCAAGTTGAAATTCCAAAATTCCAAATCTTGCCTAAGTCCTTTTATTTCCCTTCATAGACTTAACCAAAATCAAATCTAAATCAATTCAAATTTATAAAATTTATTCATAACTCATTTATATTCTCATTTATATTCGCATATATAAATGAAATATAAATTCAAATCAATCAAATCAAATCCAAAGTTTAAATTCCTAATTCAAAATCCTTCTTAAGTCCTTAATTCCCTCTTAAGAACTTAGCTAAAAACATCTTCAAATCAATTCAAACTCATGAGATTTTCTCATAACTCATTTATATTCTCATTTATATTCACATATATAAATGAAATCTAAATTTAAATCAATCAAAACAAATCCAAAGTTCAAATTCCTAATTCACTAAATTTTCCTAAATCCTTAATCTCTCACTTAAGGACTTAGCCTAGATAATGATCAAATCACTTCAAAGTCATGAAATTTTCTCATGACCCATTTATATTCTCATTTATATTCACATGTATAAATGTAATATAAATTCAAACAATCAAAACCACTTCCAAAACCATACTCAAACTCATTCAAATCCAACTAAGCCTTTCAAGTCAAAATCTTGAACTTAGCCAAATCAATTTCAAATCAAGCCAAACTCTTGATTTTCCTTCATGATTCAATCAATCCTTCAATCATGAATCCAAATATAAATACAATCTTCAATCACTTAACCAAAACTCAATTCAAAAATCAAGCAAAAATCCATTTCATGTTCACCCTTTGAACTTCAAATTGTCAAATGAATCAAAATCCATTTGACTTCAAACCACTTGCAAATGGATTAATATTTCAATCATAACTCCATATACAAGTTCAATCAAACTCAAATCAAACTTTGACCAAGCCATTTGACCTACTTAAGCTCACTTGACCCAAAGTGACCTAAAGTACCCTTATGAGCCAAATTTAAATCCTAACCAAATTGGATTGAACTAAACCCTAGTATGCCTCTTTTCATGATCACAATCATTGAGATGATCAATTCAAATTAATTCTAAGTCAAATTGATAAAACACATAGCCAAAATGAAACCCAACATAGCCAAAATCCACCATAGGCCAAATTGATTGAAACCATTGATCTAAGTTCATTGTGAACAATGTTTGAACTTGACCAAGTCAACATTTGAGCCTAACAGCCCAATTGGCCACTTGACCCAAGTTGACCCAACTTGACCTAAAAAAGTCAAAATGTGTCTAAACTTGATCTAAGCCAAATTGATTGAAACCAATGGGTCAAGTTCATTCCAAATGGTTGTGGAACTTGAACAAAGCCTCAATTAAACTAGACTTAATAGCCCAATGACCTTGAACCCAACTTGACCAAGGGTCATATTGACCAAATTCAAACTTAACCAAAATTGATTGGAAACAAAGATACTAATCTACTTTATATGACTAACCAAATCTAAACCTACCCGTGACTTAGCTCAAATAGGTCAAATGGGTCAAATTGGTCAACTTGACCCATTTGACCTAAATGAAGTGATATGAACCAAATTCAAACCTAAACCAAATTGAACCAAAGCCAAAACATTTCAAATGGTCATATGAACTTGACCTAACCCTTGGTTTGTCCCAATTTGACCACTTGGTCAACTTGACCCAAGTTGACCCATTTTGACCTAAATGGGTCAACATGAGTCAAACCTTACCAAATGAACTCCAAATTCAATGAAATTTGGCCAAACCTATTTTCTCAACATACAAAACATACCCAAAATAAAAAAATCCATCAAATGACCATTTTACCCCTAGGCCATAGAGTAAATTTTGGTCAATTCCACACTTTTAGTTTTGATAATTGATTCATATATTTTGAAAATAATTTGAATTTAATAGTGATAATAGCCACTCATATTCTTACTTTAGCCCACACATGCGATTTGACATAAAGAAAATATTTTCATTTTAAATTTGATTTTTGAAAAGTATGGATGCATGAAACCATTTGACACACATATTTAGCATGTTGGGGAAGAATTAAAGCAATGAAAGCATGTAAATGCATTCACTTTAATTAAATCCTAAAGATAATCTTATGAAATATGAAAGCTTAAAGTTAATCAACATTTATTTAATATGATTTTTGTTTGATTTGAAATTGATTTAATGTTGAAAATCTGAATTGAGTTTGCTATACCTAACCCATTCCCACATGTGTTTGACATTTTTGTTTAATTTTTAGATGATTAGATTCATTTTTATACTTTGCTTAGGTTAAGGTATGAATTAAACATGTTAATTATCCCTTACCTACACCACCTTAGCATAGTTAACCAAATAATTATGAGCCAATGAGATGACATAAAACTTACAAGGAGTTTAAATTTGCATTGCACCTAGAAAGAAAGGGGCCTAATACAATTTGGCTCATGATTAATGATTAATTAAGCTAAGGGGTTTAACTTAAGTAATTTCAAAACACCCCTCACACATATGAGTTGAATTTTAATTCCTTAATCGAACTTAGGGTCTTGAACACCTAAGCATCTACCCCAAGTAGACTAATTAAGTTATGGAAAGTTTTAGACTTTTTAAAAAATTAATTATGAAAGAAAATGGGGTTTAGGGAATAACTTAGGGAAAATGCCTAAAAATCATTCCATAAACTGCCTATTTACTTAAACAAACCTTAATCAACTTCAATAAAGGGATAAACCACTAATAAAACCCTTAATAACCTTAATTATATTAAGGGGGTAATTAGAAAATGAATTAGAAATTCCCCAATTACGCCACCAATAAATCCCAAGAAAATTATGGAAGGCAGAAGTCATTCCCCAAAATACACTGAAGAAGTTTGAGATTAATCATCCAATTAATTAAGAGTAATTAGCAAATTAAAATTTCCAACCCAAAATCAGAAAAATACAATATTTAAAATCTATTAAAACCAATTTTAGAATATTCTAGATTGAATTATCTTTTAGTGGCAATTTACCTCATATTTTTCTAATTTTTCTTAAGAGAGATATGAATTTTAGAAATTCAGAGGATTAATTAGAATTAAATAGAACCTAATTAATCTCTTAATCCTATGACATGCCACGTGTGCGGCTAACTCAGTTGCACTTTACACATGCATCTACTAATTGTCTACTTAAACATCACTTCATAGCACCGCATAGTTGCGGTGCTATGCGCTTTTGCCTCTGCCGTTCGATCAAGGATCGAATGGCTAGGATTTAATCCAACTTTAGAGGGGATAAAATAGGAAATAAAATGTGATTTAATCTCAACTGTCCATCCAAAACATGTGGCTAGATGGCCAGAGATCATCCCTATTCTTCCCTGGGGAATAATGGAGACCGTCCACTTTCAAAGGGAAGATCCAATCGAGCTCGATTGATGAAACTCAACCCACACCATCTAAACCTAATGGCAAGCACATCTAACGGTCAAAATTCCATGGGATCAAAATTTCTATCATAAAGCTCAACACCACATTGAGTTTAGTGATCAAAAAATGTCATGCCTCGCCAGAGGTGATCACCGGTGCTCGATTTCCTTGGAGAAGCTTCGTCTGGTTGAGATGAAACTTTGGTGAAAGTTTTAGTTCTTGAGGTTGAGTGGATAGCTCTATGGACCAACCCCTCCTCTTACTGAGCATGGCTTTGATCTAGGTGAATCCTCCTCTACCTTTGGAGCTTAGGAAAGGGCTTGGGCAAGCTTGACTTGACCCTCTGGTGGAGTGTGCAAAGTGAATTGACTTGGTTTGGCGTATGGAGAAAGTTGGCAAATCCTTGGAGCTCCCCTATTTTTGCTTAAGGGAAATCAAGAATGGCCAATTCAATCTCCCCTAGAGCTTAGGATCACTCAAGAATCACTCCTATGGCTTCCTAACACTCAATCGAATTAAGCTCTGTTGGAATTGAAGTGAATTAGGAGGAGTATATCTCCCCTTTAGGCAATCGGACGATCAAAGCTTCAATTGCAATTTTGATCCAATTGACCTTAGGCAATGGGTTGTTTGATCTTAGAGGCTTGCACATGGTCGGTTTGGCTAGAGGTGGAATGGTAACTCCCATGTGCTCAAATTGAGTGGGAACATGATTCCCATGTGCTCAATTTTGGCCTTGGGTCAAGTTGGGCTAACCCAAACCCATTGGATTTGGTGCACCACCCTCTATAGGGTTTACTTGACCTATTAGAAGAGTATCAAGTAGGTATGAAGAGGGTTTGATCGAATTCCCCATAGATTTGACCAAAATTTGTTCTATGGCCTAAGGTTAGAATGGTTATTTGGCTAATTTTTGAATTTAGATATGTTGGGTATGTTGAAAAAAAAAGGTTTGAACAAGTTTCGTTGGATTTGGAGTTCATTTGGTATGGTTTGGCTCATGTTGACCCATTTAGGTCAAAATGAGTCAACTTGGGTCAAGTTGACCAATTGGTCAAATTGGGTCAAACTAAGGGTTGGTTCAAGTTCATATGACC
This sequence comes from Cymbidium sinense, assembly GCA_021442155.1. NCBI lineage: Eukaryota > Viridiplantae > Streptophyta > Magnoliopsida > Asparagales > Orchidaceae > Cymbidium > Cymbidium sinense. The sequence continues at coordinate 48,540,070 of CM038218.1, forward strand.
ATTTGAAATTTTTTGGTGGCTTTGGTTTGATTCAATTCGATTTAGGTTTGAATTTGGTTCATATGACTACATTTAGGTCAAATGGGTCAAGTTGACCAATTTGTCCCATTTGACCTATTTGAGCTAGGACATGGGTAGGTTTAGGTTTGATTAGTCATATGAAGTGGATTGGTATCTTTGTTTAATCAATTTTGGTTAAGTTTGAATTTGGCTCAACATGTCCTTTAGGTCAAGTTGTTTTCAAGGTCAATTGGGTTAGGTCTAGTTGGACAATTGAGGCTTTGGTCAAGTTCAACAAGTGATTTGGAATGAACTTAATCCATTGTTTCAATCAATTTGGCTTAGATCAAGTTTTTATTTTGACTTTTTTAGGTCAAGTTGGGTCAACTTGGGTCAAGTGGCCAATTAGGCTAGGTTAGGCTCAAATGTTGCATGGTCAAGTTCAAACATAGGTTATGAATGAACTTAGAGCAATGGTTTCAATAAATTTGGCCTATGGTAGAATTTGGCTATGTTAGATTTTATTTTGGCTAAGTGTTGACTTGGTTTGGCCCAATTTGGTTGATTGATCATCCCATGATGATTGTTGATGATGAGAGGCATAGGTGAGTTTGATTCAATCCAATTTGGTTAGGATTAGAATTTGGCTCATAAGGGTACTTTAGGTCACTTTGGGTCAAGTGAGCCTAAGTGGGTCAAATGGCTTGGTCAAAGCTTGATTTGAGTTAGATTGAACTTGTATATGGACTTATGATTGAAATATTAATCCATTTAGTGGTTTGAAGTCAAATCGATTTTGATTCATTTGACAACTTCATATTCAAAGGAAGAACATGAATGATTTGGCTTGATTTTGAATTTTGTTTTGATTTAGTGATTGAAGTTTGTGTTTATTTGGATTCATGATTGTAGGATTGATTGAATCATGAAGAAAAATCAAGAGTTTGGCTTGATTTGAAATTGATTTGGCTAAGTTCAAGATTTTGACTTGGAAAGCTTAGGTTGGATTTTGAATGGATTTTAGTTTAATTTTTGGAATTGGTTTTGATTGTTTGAATTTATATTTCATTTATATATGTGAATATAAATGGGTTATGAGAAAATTTCAAGGATTTGAAGTGATTTGCTCATGATCTAGGCTAAGTCTTTTAAGGAGGAATTTAAAGATCATAGGAAATTTTAGAGTGAGGATTTGAATTTTGGATTTAGATTTGATTGATTTATATTTATATTTCATTTATATATGTGAATATAAATGAGAATATAACTGAGATATGAGAAAATCTCATGAATTTGAATTGATTTGAAGATGATTTTGGATAAGTACTTAAGAGAAAATTAAAGGACTTTAGAAATTTTTTGAAGTTTGAAATTTCATTCTTGGGTTTCAATCATGGATTTCAATCATGTGGCATTGATTTGAGTTTGGATAAAATTAAATAAGATTGATTTGGAGCTTGACTTGAAGGAAGAAAGGTGAGGAGTGGTTCAAGCTAAGGGTGGAAAATTTTCTAACACACAAGGCATGTATTATGACTAACTCTTTTAAGTCTCTAGGTCTAGGTTGAGTGTCCACCTAATCACTAGATGTGTCTTAAGATTAAGGAACTCTTAAAGTCTAAGAGAAGTTCTATGTTTAAGATGGAGCGGTTGAGAGCTCATTCTAAAAATGAGGTCAACAAGTGATTAGGTGAACACTTGACCTAACCCAGAGACTTAGAAGAGTTAGCCATAGAATGTTATGCCTCGGGGTATTAGGAAAACTTGCCTACATAGCTTGAACCCAATCCTTTTCCTTCCTTCAAGAACAAATTCAAACCAAACTTTAAATTAAAATCCAAATCAAATTAAATTCCAAATCAATTCCAAATCAAATCTCAAAATTCCAACTCAATTGATTTTCTCAAATCATGAATCAATTTCAAATGATTGAAACCCATGATCAATTTGAAATCCAAAATCTTTCCTAAGCCCTTTTGATTTCATCTTATGGACTTAGCTCAAATAAAATTCAAATCACTCCAAAATATTTTCCCATAGCCCATTTATATTCTAATTTATATTCACAAATATAAATGAAATATAAATTCAAATGACCAAAACCAAATTCAAAACTCAAGTCCAAATCTAACATAAATCCAACATATACCCTTTCAAGTCAAATTCTTGAACTCAACCAAATCAATCTCAGATCAATTCAAACCTTTGGATTTTCTCTCCAAACAATCAATCCTTGAATCATAAGCCCAAATATAAACATAACCTTCAATCATCAAGCCAAAATCAAACTAACCCAAGCCAAGCCCATATTCGCTATTTTTTCACTTCAAATTGTCAAATGAATCAAAACTCATTTGACTCCAAATCACTTAAAACTAGATTTGTATTTCATTTATTAGTCCATATGTGAGTTCAACCAAACTTGAATCAAGCCTTGATCAAGCCAATTTACCCACTTAGGCTCACTTGACCCAAAGTAACCTAAAGCACCTTTTGAGCCAAATTCTAATCCTACCAAAGTTGGATTGAAATAAATACACCTCACATTATGAGTAACAATCATCTCGTGATGATCAATCACTCAAATTATGTCAAACCAAGTCAAACCTAGCCTTTGACCAAGTCAACATTTGACCCAAATAATACCTAAACAAGCCAAAAATCCACCATAGGCTAAATTGATTGAAACCATTGATCTAAACCAATCAATGATCAATGATTGAACTTGACCAAGTCATCATTTGAGCCAAACCTAGCCCAATTGGCCACCTAACCTAAGTTGGCCCAAGTTGACCTAAAAAGTCAAAATGGGTCAAATCTTGATCTAAGCCAATTTGATTGCAACCAATGGGTCAAATGCATTCTAAATCACTTATTGAACTTGACCAAAGCCTCAATTAGCCAACTAGACCCAACCTAGCCTAATTGACCATGAACCTAACTTGACCTAAAAGGTCAAATCATCTTGAAATAAAACAAAACTAAAATTGATTGAAATTAAAATTTTCAATACATTTCAGCCATAACCCAACCCAAGGCCAAACTGACCCCTCCAATCAAAATTCTCCATGGATCACATCCCACACTCACCTAGAACACGTGCACCTCCTCCATTCTACTCTTCTGCCAAAATTGAAGCACATGGGACTCCTAACAACCAAAATGCCCCCATTCAATCCAAGCAATTTGATCAAAATAGTAAGGCAAGCTTCGGCTGTCCGATCCAAGTAGGGGGAGATATACTCCCCCTAATTTCCACTCAAACCATCTCTCTTGCTTTAGATTGAGCTCTAAGGATTGAAAGCAAGCATTCACCAGGTTCCCTAAGCATTTTGAAGCTCTCTCCAATTTCCCTCTCTCAGGTTTCTGTATAGCCAAAAAAGGGGAGGTGAAGGGAATTGCCAACTTGCTCAATTCTCAACTAAAGCTCAATTACTCTTGCAAGCACCATCAAGGCACCAAGTTGAGCTCACCCAAGGTGTTTTCCAAGCATCCAAGCAATGAAAAAGGAGACCTAGACCAAAGTTGCAAGCCATTGGAGGGAGCCTTCGTCAATTGAGCAACTCACTTCAAATTGAACCTTGAAACCTTCAACAGGGCTTTATGTCCACTAGACAAAGCTACCTCCACCATTGGAAGCACTAATGATAGCCTCGGATGAGGTATGACTCAAAAATGAGCTTAAGTTGAAAATTGCTTAGCCTTTTGTGAAGGGAACTGTAATCCCATTGAAATTCAACCATTGGATGTTCTTCCCTATGCTTCTAGATGTTGTGGGTTGAATCTAAGCCTAACTCGAGCTCAAGTGAGCTCAAATCAAGCCATGGAGGATGGACGGCCTCCGTCTCCCACAGGCAAAGGCAGGGATGAATCATGGGCCATCCATCAGACATGTTTGGAATGGATGACCGATTAAACCATGCTAGATCCGCTGATTGAATCCTTTATACATCGAGATTGACCCTGAACGTTTGATCCTTGATCGGATGGCACAAGGCAAAGCACGTTGCACCGCCAGCTGATGCGGCGCACAATGTGACAACTTAAATAACCAATCCCATCCTGCCATGTGGAAAGTGCGTGCTGTGTTAGCAGTCTACGTGGCTCCGACGGGATTAGTTAATTAATTAAGACTATTTAATTATCCCTTCTTCATAAATTCATAATTAAATGTAGAAAAATCAAAAAATATAAATGAAGCTCATTTTAAATATAATTCAAACGGAAATCCAATAAAATTATTTTTAATTAATTTTGAATAGTTGATTTTCGTTAATTAAGGTTTAATTAAAATTCTAATTACCTTAATTACTTTATGATTACTTAATTAATTAATTCTAAATTTCTCAGACAAGTTTAGGGGGATGACTTCTACCGCCCCTAAATTTTTTTTGGAATTTATTAATGAGTTCATTAGTAAAATTCATTAATGAACACCTAATCACCCCTTAATGTGATTAAGAGCAATTAAGCATGTGAATAGTGACTTAATCCTTTAATTGATATAATTAAACATTATTTAAGTAAGTAGGAGGTTTATGGAATGGGTTTGGGGTATTTTCTCTAAGTTATTCCCTAAACACCCTTTCTTCCTTAATCCAAACATAATTAAGGATTAATCCACTAATGATCTACTTAATTAATCTAATAAAACTTTCAAAATCAATCTAAAATTAATCAATCTCTTGCTGGGTTGATCCTTAGGTGTTCAAAAGCCTAAGGTAAGTTTAAGAAAATCATATCCAACTCACATGTGTGGGAGGGTTATGAAAGTACTTACTAAAAACTCTTTAGCTTAATTAATCAATAATTGTTAGGCAATTGCATTAGGCCCCTTTCTTTCTTAGGTGAATTATTGATTTAAATTTCATATGGTTGCATATCATATGTTGGCTCACAATTGTTAGGTTAATTATGTTAATGTGGTGTAGGTATGGGGTAATTAATGGATTTAATTCACACCTCAACCTAAACAAAATATAAAATCAATCTAATTGTGCTAAAATTAAACTAAATTGATTCACATATGGGGAAAATAGGTTAGGACCAGCAAACTCTTTTTCACAAATCATTTTCAAATCAAATCTAAAAATAAAATAAAAATCTCTTTAAATAATTTTGATTCACTTTACATGATCATATTTCATAAGATTATTTTTAGGAATTAATTAGGGTGATTGAAGTCATATGCTTACATCACTTTATATCTTTCCAAGCATGCTAAATATTGTTTATCATATGAAATCATTCATTCATGTCTTTTGAAAAATGAAATAAATGAAATGTTTCCTTTTATGTCAAATTGCATGTTTTGGCTAAAGTAAGAATATGAGTGGCTATTATCACTATTAAATTTAAAATTATTTTTAAAATATTTAAATCAAAGATTACAAATGAAGGTGTTATACTTATAACTACTTATAAGCTTGCATGTGATTAAAGCATAAAATGTGTCATGTGATTTTCTTCTCTCCTCTTAATATAGATTTGAATAGGATTTGCTAAGTGTGTAGTTCATTTGAAAAGAACATAACACTTGCTTAAATCCATTCATATCCACTTCTATGTTATGACTTAAGAAGGATCTTCACATTTACACATGTAAATTGCATAACCAAATCAAACACAAAAAATATTTTGCATGACTCTTCTTCCATTCATTTCTTTTTTTTGCACATGCATTTAAGAAAAGTGGTATATTATTGACATCCCAGGTTGCGAGGCTTGAAGTAGCCCTAAAAGGTGTTGTATCTTATACCCTTAGTGTAGAAAACAATGGCACTCACTTATGTCTTTCATACATGTAAATATGCATTTGATTAATGGATAAAAGAATCTGACATTTCTACTTAATAAAAACATGCATTCATGGAATATCCAAATTTTTCTAAACAACAACTCTTAGCATTCATCATCAAAGTGTGCTAAAGTTTACATTTGCATGTATAGGTTATGTTTAGGAATCATTCATATGCATGGTATACATGTTGGAAAGAAATAAAGGGTTGTGTGTTATGTGATAGTAATTCACCTTAATTAATACTAAAATTCTTTTCTTATTTGAATAGGTTTATTTAGAGCAAATCTAAACTTAGGACTAATTAAAACAAAATAAAACATTCAATAAAGAAAAAAAATCATCAAGAAATCTACCTTAGAAATTACTTAAGGTAGGGAGGAAAGAGAAGTTCTCTTCTCTTTTCCTCTCTTTACAACATTTAGTTACTAAATGTAGGTTCATTCAAACCAAATTAAATTAACAAATAAAATTGACAAATCAACTAAATCACTCAAATGAAACCACCCTCTAAGTTAAAACCTCTCATATTTAGAAAACTTCAACCTTAAAGCCTAGCTAAGACATGCCACACAAACCTTAAATGTTACAAACATTAGGCTAAGTCACCATTTCTAGTCCCATGTTAGGGCAGTGCATGGTTTCATGCCTGATTTTGTTTTGTGATGTAATGTTTTTAGATTGGATGTTAGAGTGTATGTGCGACTAGATGATAGGACAATCTTAGTCTAATCATTATCTTCTACAAGGGATTGTGCTTATGGGGCGCTATAATAAAAATAATAAATGCTTTTGCTGTGTAGGTTGTTTATTCCCCTAAGTACGATCCAAATTAGGATAGGTGGACTTGGTTACCCATGTGTGGGGTGCTAAGTCCAACTTATTCATATACATGCTTAGGTTGTGTGGTATGTTTAGCTAATGTCTATTTTGCAGGTTTAGTTAGATTTACTTTTCCTATTTTAATGTAATTTTGCAATTAAGATTTGGAATGAATGTTATGGGGAATTATAATGAATATTTGTTATAAGATTAAGTCTTATGCAGCATGTGAAGCCTTGGAGTAACCACATTCCAACCAACCAAAGGAAAGAAAGAAACGAAGAAAGAAAGAGAAAATGAAAAGGAAGAAAGAGGAATGAAGAATGAAGACCCCCTTAACATGAATTAATACATTGTAATCATTCATTTATAATCCGGGTTGTATAAGGGTAGAGCTTGACTATCCACATTTCTTCTTAGGTTTGTATGGTAGTACCAGACCACATCAGCCTTTATTTGTGCTAGCTTTATAAATTGTTTGATGTTTGTTTAAGATGAAATGTTTTCCCTAGTTTCTTCATTGTTTGATAAATGGCCTATATGCGATTAGGCTCCTAGGAAGAATAAATTTTCTATCAAATTAATCAACTTAAAATTAAAATTAACAACTCAAACTTCACTAAAGCCTAGAACTAAAATTAAGAAAAGATTTAGCAACCCCTTAGCTCGATGTTGTATGTCTCACATCATGCATAAAATCATCTTGCTTCACTCTTGCTTATGGAGGGCTTCCACCTTTGCTAGAAAATATGGCTTGAACTTTGAGAGCCATGGTGGAAACACACCTCCTTATTTATTTTAGGCCATAATCAAACTTTTCATACTGTATCAAATAAATTATCCAAAATGAAAATAAAACTTATTAAAATTTGTATTAGATTTAAGTCATTATTCATGATCTAGTCTCTTAGGGGTGTGTTTAAGGACTTAGTCTTCTTTCTAAAAAAACAACAACTATCAGCATAAGACTTGCCTACATGTATTTAAAATCATAGGAGAGTTAGTTGGCGCGGTTGTAAGTCCAATGTGTGGTTTATCCTCTCTTGTGGAGGTAAACCATATAACTATTTTGCCTTAGATTTATGTCATGCCTTGGCCCTCTCCAAAGCTCCCTAGATTGGGATCAGGTTGTTATTTTCCTTTATCTGAAGCAAAATTCTCACCTCTTAGGCATTTTCATGATCTTGTGTTGTAGAATTGTATAGATTTCTAATAAAAATTCAAACAAATAATTCTCTTTCAAATATTTGGGATGCTTCATAGTATCATAAGCATCCTACTCATCTCCATTTGGTTTTGTCTTGTTCTTAATCTTATTCTCAATGAATAGGGAATTTTAAAATAGAACTTAACAAACTCAGTTTAAAAAAGTCCTACTTTACTTTTCCATATAATGTGGAGAAGAATCTCAGTACATTCAATATACCTTTAGTCCTTATGAATAGGTCCATTGTGGATGACTTATATCTCTGGTACATCATTCCTCAAAAATAATCACCCTAATAAGAATATATGTGGATCTATGTGGTGTCCTAGTTATTTTGTCATCATTTATTTTCAAAGATAGATGAAGACAAAATAAAAATTCCTATTTTTTAGCTCAGGAAGGTTCCTCTCTCCATCTTTAGTTGATTCTCCAAGTATTGGATTTGTATTTCAAATGAATTCAAGACTATCTTTCTTTTCCATGGACACTTAGTTTATTTCATTTTAAATCTAAGCTAACCAACATATTTTAGGTTTTAGGACCTCACTCCGTGTAGGTCTTAAAACTCTAAAATCAGTAGGTGAAAATAAAAATTTAATAAAAGAAATAACTAAAGACTTCCTCCTTTATTTTATGGTAAGTAAAGGTTCATTCCAAAATAATAAAGAAAGAAAAATAAATCCTTTATATAAAAACATCAGTTTCCAAAAAAAATACTTTTGCTAAAAGTTCACATAATAAAATATTTGCACCGCATCTAACAATCTTCAAGATTGTTACATGTAGGATCTTTTCAAAAATTAAAATAAAAAATATCTTTTAAAAACACATATGAACATCTTCATAAAATATATCCAAATTTATTTAATGAAGATTTCTAAACAAAATCAAAAAAGTCATCTTTTCAAAAAAAACAAATGAACTTCCTAATTTAATTTATTGAATGAGAATTTCATTTCCAAATAAAACCAAAATCATCTTTTCAAAAGCACATATGAACATCTTCATTCCATATACCCAAATTTATTGAATGAAGATTTCATTCAAAATAAAATCAAAATCATCTTTCAAAAATCACAAATGAACATCTTCTCTAAATCTATTGAATGAAGATTTCATTCTAAACAAAATAAAAAAAAAATCATCTTTTCAAAAACACATGAACATCCTCATTCAATTTATTGAATGAGGATTTCAATAAAACCAAAATCATCTTTTTTTTAAAAAAAATATATTTGAAAATGACCCTCTTTAAATATACCCAAATTTATTGAATGAATATTTCATTTTCAAACAAAATCAAAACCATCTTTTCAAATGCACATATGAACATCTTCACTTATTGAATGAAGATTTTTTATTTTAAACAAAATAAAAAAAAATCATCTTTTCAAAAAGCACAAATGAACATCCTCATTCAATTTATTGAATGAGGATTTCATTCAAATAAAACCAAATCAACTTTTCAAAAGCACATATTTGAAAATGAATACCCTCTTTCAATATACCCAAATTTATTAAATGAAGATTTCATTTTCAAAAAAAAATCATCTTTTCAAAAGCACCATATGAACATCTTCATTCAATATACCTAAATTTATTGAATGAATATTTCATTTCAAATAAAACCCAACTCATCTTTTCAAAAAAAAACACAAATGAACTTGTTCATTCAATATAAAATTTATTGAATGAAGATTTCATTTCAAACAAAATCAAAAATCATCTTTTCAAAAATCACAAATGAACTTCCTCATTCAATATACCAAAATTTATTAAATGAAGATTTCATCTTCATAAAAAAAATCATCTTTTCAAAAATTACAAATGAATATCCTCATTCAATATACCCAAATTTATTGAATGAAGATTTCATTTCAAATAAAATCAAAATCATATTTTCAAAAATTTGAAAATGACGACCTCATTCAATATACTTAAATTTATTGAATGAAGAATTCATTCCCAAATAGAATCATATCATAACATTGAAATTCCATTTCAATATATCTCACAAATGTTGAAGTTGGAATTCCTTCCTTTTCAAAAAAATTACAAATTTGAAAATAAGCCTCTTCATTCAACATATCCAAATATGTTGGATGGAGGTTTTTATTTTCAAATAAAATCACATCACCTTAAATTCCATCTTTGAAAAATAAAATATAATTGACTTTCATTTTACATACCAAAAGTTAAATAAAATCTACTTTTCAAAATCACAAAATCAAAATCAAACAACATTTGGATTCTTTATTTAGCATACACAAATTTGAGTAAAGTTTCCATTTTAAAATTAAAAAGTCAAACACTTTTGAACTTTATTTAGCATACCCAAATTTGCTAAATAAAGTTCCCATTTTTCAAAATCAAAACAAAAATACATTTGGATTCTTTATTTAGCATTAAAGTAAAGATTCTTTTTCAAAATCAAAATAAAAACACTTGGATTCTTTATTTCTAAAGTAAAGATCTTCTTTTCAAAATCATAGCACATTTGGATTCTTTATTTTTAGATTTGCTACGTAAAATCCCTTTCAAAATCAAAATCAAACACATTTGGATTCTTCATTTAGCATACTCAAATTTGCTAAGTGAAAATCCTCTTTAAAAAATCAAACAAATTCAAACACATTTGGACTTTATTTAGCATACCCAAATTTCCTAAGTAAAGTTCCCACTTTTCAAAATCAAAATTCAAAAAACATTTGAACTTTATTTAGCATACCCAAATTTGCTAAGTAAAGTTCCCACTTTTAAAATCAAATTCAAACACATTTGGACTTTATTTAGCATACTCAAATTTGCTAAGTAAAAATTCCATTTTCAAAATCAAACACAAAATTCAAACACATTTGGACTTTATTTAGCATACCCAAATTTTCTAAGTAAAGATTCCATTTTCAAAACAAAACACAAAATTCAAACACATTTGGACTTTATTTAGCATACCCAAATTTGCTAAGTAAAGATTCCATTTTCGAAAAATAAAACACAAAATTCAAACACATTTTACTTTATTTAGTACACAAATTTGCTAAGTAAAGATTTCATTTCTAAACTCACACATGATTCATCATGAGCAAACAAACAAAGAAGAAGAAAATTATTTTAAAATAACTCATTTAGCATACCCAAATATGTTAGTAATCCCCCTTTACCCTTTTTTTACTCAAATTTGTTAAATAAAGGGTCCCCATTAAATTCAAATATGAACCAATGGAATCATCAAGAAACTCTTCAAAATCTTTGAACCCATTTTTCAACATACATAAATTTATTGAAAGTGGATTCTAAACTCAATGTGCTCTTCTAAATCTCCAATAAACCCCATCTAGCATACCTAAATTGAGGAATGAAGCTAGTTTGAATTACAAAGAAAAGAAGAAGAAAAAAAAAGAAGATGAAAAGAAGAAGAAAAAAAGAAGAAGAAAAAGAAGAAGAAAAATAAGAAGAAAAAGAAAAAGAAAAACAAGAAGAAAAAGAAAAATAGGAAAAAGAAGTAGAATCGCATGTTACATTACACCCTCAGTGAGCGAGAAAAGGGACAACAAGGAAGAAGTAGAATCGCATGTTACATTTCACCCACAGTTCATTCCATCATATGGGCATATGGGTAGGATGACTCGACCTCCTCCAGGCAGAGGCAAAGGAAGACATAGAGGTAGTTCCAGAGGTGGAAGACCCCCAGGTTGGCCTCTAGTCCAACAGGGGCTATGTTCCAGTTCACAGGAGTATTCCAGCTATTCACATAGACTTGGAATCCAGCTCAGAGGATGAGTCTCATGTCATTAGCACACCTGCCAACCCCTCTCAGTGGGTTTCATTGGAGGTGACACTTGAGTTAGACAGTGATGAAGACCAGGCCTCTAAGTAAAGCATGAATGTATTTAAATCAGTTTATGTAAAACTATCATGCAGGTTGAGAATTTAGCTCTAACCTTCTTCTCAAAAGATGAAGGTTTAGTAGTTAATGAAGCCCCCAGGTCTTTCATGGATGCCAAGTGAAATAGATTCCTATTGGGATCATCATCCTCAAGTCCAGAAGCTGATGTAGAACTTGAGGATAATTCATATAAATATTTAATGAAATCATCTTTTGATTAGTACTCGCCTTGTTCTCAATCTTGCAAAGAAAGGTTTGATTCTTTATACATGGTCCAAGAACAAGTTAGAGTACTTCGAGAAGCTATGGAACAACATAGGTAGGAATGCACAATCAAGATCAGATTGATTATAGTAGGTCCGATGATGATGATGATTATTACTGTCACCAATCATTTGGAGTAGGTTCTTTTCACACCACACCAACTCTCATTAGGATGTGTGTTTAGAAATTTCAGATGATCTAGATGATCTTCAAATCAAAGATGCACATCTAGAATTTGAAGAGGAAATCCATTCAATAATTAACAAGCTCAAAAAAATCAATCTCGAGATAGAAGAAGATCCACGCCCGACATACATCAGTTCACTACTGAATGAAGAAGAAACCAATGACTTAGTTAGGCTATTGACTGAGTTCAAAGACTGCTTTGCATGGAGATATGAAGAGATGCTCATTATCTCGACATAGCGTCCACAAGTTAACAATAGATCTTAACACTAACCTATCAAGCAAACTCTTTGATCCATGTGATTAAAAAATTGAACAACATGTCATTTAGAAATCAAGAAACTAATGCTAGTATCATCAAGGAAGAAAAATACCTTACAGTTAGCCAATTTCATCCTAGTTAAAAAAAGAATGGCCAAATTCATATATGCATCGATTTCAGAGACTTTAATAAGGCATGTCCTAAGAATGAATTTCCACTTCCTATACCAAAATTAATGGTGGACATCGCCTCATATCATGCAGCCTTCTCCTTCATAGATGGGTCATCTGGCCACAACCAAATCAAGATGGCCCCCAAGGATGAAAGAAATATTACTTTTGATCCCGTCGAATCTTTTTATTATAAGGTCATGCCTTTTGGCCTTAAAATGCGGTGTTACATACCAGTGGGCCATGACTCAATCAAACTCATTCATCATCAAGTTGAGTGCTATGTTGATGATCTAGTACTCAAAAATAAAGAAAAGAAAGACCATCTCTTTGACTTGAGAGTAGTTTTTGAATGGTTAAGATAATTCAACCTCAAAATGAACCCCCTGAAATGTGCATTTAGAGTAGCTTCAGGGAAGTTCCTTCAGTTTGTTGTCCAGGGAGAGATAGATCCATAGAAGATCAAAGTTATCTTAGAAATTCCATCCCCAAAGTTTAGCTTCAAGATCATTCCAAGGGTGGTTGGTGTAGATGCTTTATCTCCAACCTATCAAGGAGATGCAAGCCATTCTCAGCACTTGTCAAAAAGGATTCCAAGTTCAAGTGGGATGACAAGTGTCAACATGCCTTTGAAGATATCAAGCAGTATTTGGTGAAGCCACCAGTTCTAGCATTCTCTATCCTGGGCAAGTCGTTGATCCTCTACACAACTGCATTAGATGACTCCATTGGCGCATTGTTGGCCCAAGCTAATGACAAAGGGAAGGAGAATGCTCTCTACTACCTTAGCTGTCATATAATCCCTGCTAAAGCAAACTATCTTCCTATTTAGAAACATTGCTTAGCTTTAATCTTTGCATCCCAAAAGCTATGATGCTATATGCTTTCTCATAAGGTGAACTTGATTTTAAGAATCAATCCACTATAATATCTCATAACATGACCAACGTTATCCATACGGTTGGTGCATTGATCCATGATTATCTTACAGTTTGATATTACATTTATACCCTATGCGACAAAGGTCGCACTATTTCTTAGCGACACACTCACTTCTTGGTGATTCACTTAGTGATCTCCGATGAACAAATCATGAACTTAAGGGAGGTTGATCGCCATTAGAAGATTTATTGATGGAACTTCCTTTCATAAAGGAGAAGAACCAAGATCAACTCTTCTAGAAAAGCGGGGGTAGAAATAGTTCTATTAACTCGGTCATTAATGTGATGAGATTCTCATACCATCTCTCCAATCCATGCAATAATGAAGGCGAGTATGTGGCTTTGATTGCGGTGTTAGCTATTGTGTGTGTAGCATCAAAATCTATGGGGATTCTCAGCTGGTCGTCAACCAGATTGCTAGATCCTACAAGGTTCTAAAACCTAAGCTTCATCACTACCATGAGTACACCATGAAGTTGTTGGCCAAATCCGAGGTCACCATCTACAAGGTTCCTTGAGGAAAGAACACAGTAGCAGATGCTTTGGCCAAACTTTCTAAAGAATTGACATGTCTGAAAGATGAGTCCATTCTAATTAAGGTCCAAAATAGACAAGTTCTATCCCTTATTGATGTTGAACTCAACAAGAGATTTTCTAATGAAGGGGAGGTTGGTTGTCAAAGATGAGGAGGTGGAGGCAACTATTCATAGATTACTTGAATATAGGAAAACTACCTCAAGAGAAATCACAAGCCCATCAAGTTAAATAAAGAGCTTTTTCCTATGCTCTCGTGGATAGCACCTTGTACCGATGATCTTTCGATCATATGTGTTTATGCTATTTAGACAAACATGAAGCCCGTAAGATTGTGATTGAGGTACATTCAAGTCTATGCAGAGTGCATCAATCCAGTATAAAGATGAAAGCAAAGAAATAATAGATTAGGATACTATTGGCATTCGATGATTATAGACTTCATGGATATGGCTAGGAGATGCCATTAGGTACACGGTGTGGTCCAACATCAACCACCCAACATTCTACATCCTACATTGGCCTCATGGCCATTTGAGTGTTGGGGTACCGACATAGTAGGTCCTATTGATCCTCCTTCTTCCAAGGGTCATCAGTTCATCCTAACTGCCATCGACTACTTTTCCTAGTGGGCGGAAGCAATCCCACTCAAAGATGTCACAACTTAGAATGTGCTCCAGTTTTTCAGGAACCATATCGTATATAGGTTCAGGGTGCCTTGAAGAATTATATATCCAATAATGGTATGCGCATTCAAAAGCATCAAGATCGATAGCTTTTAGGGATACATGGTATAAGCGGATATACTCCACCATATACCCTAAGAAAAATGGCTTAGCAGAAGAATTCACTAAAACTCTCATCCAGATACTAAAGAAGACACTCGATGACAATAAGCAATAGTGGAATGAGCAATTGGCTGAAGTTTTGTTGGCATACTGCACCACATATACAGAACTCCAACTCAATCTACCCCATTATCCTTAGTGTATCAGTCCAAAGTCATTTTCCCCTCAGAAGTTCAACTCCCATCACTAAGGATAGCAATGGGTAGTAAAATCACTACAGAACAGAATGCGAAGTTATGGTTAGAAGAGCTCAAAAGTTTGGAAGAGAGATGCCTATGGGCATGCAAAAAGCTCGAGTTATACAAAGCCAAGATGATTCAAGCTCACAACAAGCTAGTTCACCCTAGAATCTTTCAAGTAGGAGAGCTTGTCCTAGTTCTAAAGAGACCAATTGTTGCCCATCAAAAGATGGGACATAAGTTTGAACCCACTTGGGAAGGCCCTTTTGTCATAGAAAAAGCCTACCAAGGAGAATCTCATCAGCTTATTGATTGTAATAGAACATGCTTAATTAATGGACTCTATTTAAAGAAATATTACCCATAAAAAACATGTTTGAAAATAATTAGAATAAAAAATTTCATTTTAATTCATCAAAATCTTCTCTTTATTCGAAGCATTGTTTGTTTAATTGCGATTCTGCCACGATGTGTTTAGGGTAGGTGTAAGAGAACCCAAGAGGCATCCTATCCCTTTTTCATAACATAAACATAAATTAAATACAATTTCTCTAGTTCTACTAGAATAGGTGAGTGAGAACCCATGAGGCATCCTATTTTGACTAGCACAACTAAGTTAGGTGTAAGAGAACCCAAGTGGCATCCTTAGTGGGATCTGCCATCCATGGCACCATTTCATCAATTCCCAGTGTTTTAGGATAGGTATAGAGAACCGAGAGGCATCCTTTTCCCTAACATAAACACAAACAAAATAAACACATATCTTTGGTTTGTATTTTGATGTGGGAGCAAGCCCCTGGCACTCATTCATTAGTACTCTAGGTCGGGTTGACATGTTATCTCGCTGTCACCCTGTGGTTCCTTATTTTGGAATATGTGTTCCCGCTTTCTTCCTAACTTGGCCATTACAAACAACAAGCACCTTGTTAGTTTGGTAGGCTGTTGCGACCAATACCTCATGTTGATTTTGTTTAAAATGATGTGAGTCCAGCTTTCTTCTTGAATCATCAATGTACTAACTAGGTCAGGTATATCTAAGGCTTAGGATAAGTCCCCCAGAGGCTCCTTTCCTCTTGACTACATTTGAGTTGATATAAGTCCCCTAGTGGCATTCACTCAGTAGTCATCGTGGGTTGGATAATAATGAGCCGAGACAAACTATCCGATAATAAGTTCCATATAGAAGATGTGAGTCCCATGCTTTCTTCTACTGATTATTACAAACTGATGGGCACCTTAGGTTGATTGATGTTCGCTAGCTTAAAGTGACTCACCCAGTGGATACACCACTCTTGGCGAGATGTGAGTCCCTTTTTGAGTTGGCTCCAAATACTATAGAATTTATCTTCTTTGGGTTTTGGATAATGCTCGTGGCCCCTTTCCTTGTGGGCACTCTACTTGGATCACATCTTTTGACCCCATTTAGACACTATCGGGTTACTCTTGGATAGTCTCTCTTTAGTAGCCGGAGAATTTGTTCAACAAATGCATAGATTATCCTTGGTTGTAAATCGAGATATGTCCAGTGATATAAGCTCCTTCTCATTATGATCTTTCACAAACCAACAGGGTCTGTGATAAACAAATAAATGAAACAAACAAATTTATTCACTTATGGTTTAAGAATTAAAGCCCTAGAGGCCCCTTTTCTTAGGCAGGCATCCTTTTAGGGCGGTGGTGAACTCCCTATTAGAATTTTCTGACTACTTGAGTTGAGATAAGTCCCCGAGTCGACACTCTCTCTGTAGTTACCCTTAGGTCGGGTTCAATCTATTTTTCCACAGACAGGTTGCCCCGATAATCATTTCTCTTTGGAAAATATAAGCCTACGACACATTCTTTCTATCATGGTATGAAATCAACGAGACCCTAGGTCGGGTTCAATTGGTTGCACAAACAATCGATTACCCCAGTGATTTCTTATTTTAGAAGATGTGAGTCCCCATACTTTTTTCCTAACTTGACTATTACAAATCAAAAGGCACTCCTTTGGTTGGATAGTTATTCCCTCGGCCGTGAAACTACTCTCTTTGGATCAGTAAATTTGAGATAGGTCTAGGCTGATGTAAGCTCCTTCTCAGTGTGATCCCTCGTAAACTAATGGAATCCATCAAATATAATTAAAAATAAAATTAATCTTGACTATCTTTGAGCTAATTTAAGTCTCCCAGTGGCATTCACTCAATAGTCAGCCCTAGGTTCAATTTAATTTGTTGCATAAGAAACTGATCTCCTCAATGGTTCCTTGTTTTGGAAAATGTGAGTCCTCGAGCTTTCTTTCTTGACCATTATAAACCTGAAAGACAACCCATTTGGTTGGATGGTCCTTTGGTACCCCTTTGGATTGTAAATTTGATGTAGATCAAGACTTCACTTTTCTGCGACCATCATAAACCAATGAGATCCATAAAAAATAATTAAAATAAAATTAATCTCACTATCTTTTGAGCTGATTTAAGTCCCCCAGTAGCATTCACTCAGTAGTCAACCCTAGGACGGGTTCAATTTATTGCACAAGGAACCAATCACCCTAGTGGTTCCTTGTTTAGGAAGATGTGAGTCCTTTCTTCCACTTGACCATTGCAAATTGAAAGGCAACCCCTTTGGTTGGATAGTTCTACTATGAGGTTGGTAGACTACCCCTTTGGATTGGTAAATGATGTAGATCAAGACCAACACTGCCCGTACTCAGTGCATCCCATCAAAAACCAACAGATCCATGAAAAATAATTAAAATGAAATTAATCCTCACTATCTTTTGAGCTAATTTAAGTCCCAAACATTCACTCAATAGTAAGCCCTTGGTCCAATTTGATTTATTGCACAAGCAATCATCACCTAGTGGTTCCTTATTTTGGAAGATGTGTATCCCCATACTTTCTTCCCACTTGACCATTACAACGAAGGCAACCCTTTGGTTGGAAAGTCCTACTATGTGGTTGGTAGACTACCCCTTTGGATTGGTAAATCTAATGTAGATCAAAGCCAACATGGCCCTATCTTGTCAATCCAATCAAGATCCATCAAAATAATTAAATGAAATTAATCTTGATAATCTTTGAGTGATCTAAGTCCCCAGTGGCATTCACTTGAGTCACTAGGTGGGTTGATACCTTGCAATATGTCAACCTTATTGGAAGATGTGAGTCCCCATGCTTTTTTCCTTGAATTAACCATGTAACACCCCTTTGGATTGGTAAATCTAATGTCAACTAACATGACTTTGGTGCATCTCGAACCAACAGGTCCATCTCAAAATTCAAAATTCAAAATCTAAAATAAACCAATCAACCTCCCCTGAGTCAAATCAAACAACAAAACCAACCAACCTATGGATCCAAATTCAAATAATCAAATCAATCAACTTTTCTCATGAGATGCAAATCAAATCAATTTTCTCCCTAGTATATCAAATTCTAATCTTAATGGATTTCACAACCTCTTATCCCAGTGGATGACTTGAACTTTTCTTCCCAGTGAAGAGTTCATTTTCATCCAGATGGAGTACCAAATCATAAATTAACAAATCAAATCAATTTTCTCCTGATGCAATTCAAATCAAATCATCTTGTGGATGACTTGAACATGCTCCCTGAGTAGAAGGTTCACATCTCTCAATCCCTAGTGGATTCCCCCTTCACTCTCTTATGTTTTTGACATGAGTAGAGCCACATTACACTAAGCTCCTAATTTCTTCAAATCTTTGAGATGTAGATCATTTTCTTTAGTGCTTGTGATTGTTTGAACATTATTGATCATCTCATCAACACCAATACTGTAAACCTTGTTCACCACACCTATTAACTTTGTTGACCTCATTTTAGAATAAGCTCTCAACTTCTCCATATTATACATACTCACTTTGACACTAAAGTTCCTTATCTAGTCTTAAGATACTTCTAGTGATTATGAAACTACAACAAACTTAGAAGAGTTATCCAAAATAGGTTATGCCTTGATTGAAAACTTGTCACCCATAGCTTCAATCCTTGCTTTCTTTTCTTCAAATCAACTTCAAATTCAAATCAATTCCAAATAAAATCTCAAATTGATTTCAAATCTTAAATCAATTCACTCAATTTATTTTCAAATCATTAATCAATTCAAAATGAAACCATGATCAATTCAAAATCAAAAAACTTTCCTAAGCCTTTGATTTTACATGGCTCAAATCAAATTCAAATCACTTCAAATCAAAGATTTTCACATAACCCATTTATATTCTCATTTATATTCACAAATATAAATGAAATATATAAATCATGACAAACCAAATTCATTACTCAAGTCCAAATCTAACCTAAATCCAACTATGCTTTCAAGTCAAATTCTTGAACTCAAAAATCAATCTCAAATCAATTCAAACCATTGATTTTCTCTCCAAAAATCAATCCTTCAATCATGCAAATATAAACAAAATTTAAATCATCAAACCAAAATCAAACCCAACAAGTCAAACCCATATTCACCTTTGACTTGAAATTGTCAAATGAATCAAAACCATTTGACTCAAATCAACAATTGGATTTATATTTCAATCATAAGTCCATATGTGAGTTCAACAAAATTGAATCAAGCCTTGATCAAGCCAATTGACCCATTAGGCTCACTTGACCCAAAGTGACCTAAAGCACCTTTTGAGCCAAATTTAATCCTACCCAAATTGGATTGAACTAAGCCCATCTAAACCTGAAATTGAGCATCAATCATCTAATGATCAATCACTCAATTGGGTCAAACCAAGTCAAACCTAGCCTTTGACCAAAATCAACATTTAATAAATGAAACCTAAATAAGCCAAAATCCACCATAGATCAAATTGATTGAAACCATTGATTTAAACTAATTCATGATCAATGATTGAACTTGACCAAGTCATCATTTTAGCCAAAATAGCCCAATTGGCCAACCTAAGTTGACCCAAGTTGACCTAAAAAGTTAAAATGGTCAAATCTTGATCTAAGCCAAATTGATTGCAACCAATGGGTCAAATTCATTCTAAATCACTTGAACTTGACCAAAGTCTCAATTGAACTGGACAACCTAGCCCAATTGACCATGAACCAACTTGACCTAAGGTCAAATCAACTAAATCAAACTAAACCAAAATTGATTGAAACCAAAACTTGCATACATTTTAGTCAACCCAAGCCAAACCACCCCTCCAATCAAATTCTCCCTTGGATCACCTACACACTCACCACATGCACCTCATATTCCACTCTTCAAAAATCAAAGCACATAGACTTACTAAAAATAACCCATTTAATCCAAACAATTTGATCAAATGTCAAGGCAATTTCTGCATCAAGTAGGGAGATATCTCCCCTCATTTCCACTTAAACCATCACTCTTGCATTCAATTGAGCTTAGAAATCAAAAAAGCATTCACAAGTTCCCTAAGCATTTGCTCTTTCCAATTTCTCTCTGATTTATACAAAAAGGAGGTGGGAATTGCCAACTTTCTCAATTCTCAACTAAACCTCAATTCTCTTGCAAGCACCATCAAGGCACTAGCAAGCTCACCAAGGTGTTTTCTAAGCATCCAGCCAATGAAGAACCTAGGCCAATGCCACAAGCCATTGAGGGAAGTCAATTGGGAAACTCACTTCAAATTGAACTTTGAAACCTTCACTTCATCTCCACTAGGAAAGCTACCTCCACCATTGGAAGTGCCATGATAGCCTCATGGTATGATTAAAATTGACTTAAGTTGAAAATTGCTTGGTCTTTTTGTGAAGGAATTGTAATCCCATTGAAATTCAACCATTGGATGTTCTTCCCCATGCTTCTAGATGGTGTGGGTTGAATCTGACCAATCACAGCTTAAGTGAGCTTGGATCAGCCATGAGGACGGCGACCTCCGTCTCCCATGAAAAAGCGTAGGGATGAATCATGGTGTTCATCCCCTGTTTTGGATGGCACGATTAAAACATTAGATCCACATTTAATCCTTTATAACGTGGTTTGATCATGACCATCCGATCCATGGGATAGTCAAAATGCATTCGCCCCATGATGCGGTGTGTGATGCGCCAACTTTAATCTCTGAACCACGATAAAAATCTCGTGCTAGTAGTCCACATGGCGTATTAGTTAATTGATTGCTATTTATTATCCATTAATCATAAACTTAAATTCATAATTAAATGTAGAAAAATTAAAAAAAATATAAATGACTCATTTTAAAGATAATTCAAGGGGAATAAATATTTCTAATTAATTTTGAATAATGATTTTCCTTATTAGATTTTAATTAAAATCTATTTACCTTTTACTCCTTGATTACTTGATTAATTAATTCCAAAATTTCTAAAATGTTTGGGGATGACTTACTCTAATTTTCTTGGAATTTATTAAATTAATTGGAAAAAATTAATGAACTAATCACCCCTTAATGTAATTAAAGTAATTAAACATATGAATAGTGATTAATCCTTAATTAAGATAATTAAAACATTATTTAAGAAAGATGAGGTTTATGGAATGGGTTTGGGTATTTTCCTAAGTTATTCCTAAACCCCTTTCTTCCTTAATCCAAACATAATTAAGGATTAATCCACTAATGATCAATTAATTATCAAACTTTCAAAAATAATCAAATTAATCAATCTCTTATTGGGTAGATCCTTAGGTGTTCAAAAGGTAAGTTTAAGGAAATCATATCAACTCATGTGTGGAGGTTATGAAAGTACTTAATGAAAACTCTTTAGCTTAATTAATCAATAATTGTGAGCCAATTGCATTAGGTCCCTTTCTTTCTTAGGTGCATTCTGATTTAAATTCCATGTGTTGCATATCATATGTTGGCTCATAATTGTTATAATTATGTTAAAATTGGTGTAGGTAAGGGTAATTAATGGATTTAATTCACACCTTAACCTAAATAAAATATAAAATCAATCTAATTCTAAAATTAAACTAAATTGATTCACACATGGGGAAATGGGTTAGGACCATCAAACTCTTTCTCATAAATCATTTTTCAAATCAAATCAAAAATAAAATAAAATCTCTTTAAACAATTTTGATTCACTTTAAATGATCTTATTTCATAGGATTGTCTTTAGGAATTAATTAGGGTGAATGAAGTCATTTGCTTACATCACTTTATCTCTTTCCAAGCATGCTAAATGCTTTTTGTCATATGAAATCATGTATTCATGTCTTTTGAAAAATCAAATAAATAAAATGTTTCCTTTTATGTCAAATTGCATGTTTTGGCTAAAGTAAGAATATGAGTGGTTATTATCACTATTAAATTAAAAATTATTTTTGAAATCTATAAATCAAAGATTACAAATGATGGTGCTACTTATAATACTTATAAACTTGCATGTGATTATAAGCATAAAATGTGTTATGTGATTTTCTTTCTCTCTTAACATGGATTTGAATAGATTTGCAAAGTGTATAGTTCATTTGAAAATAACATAACACTTGCTTAAATCCATTCCTATCCACTTCTATGTTATGACTTAAGAAGGATCTTCACATTTACACATGTAAATTACATAACCAAATCAAACACAAAAAATCTTTTGCATGACTCTTCTTCCATTCATTTCTTTTTGTACATGCACATGTATTTAAGAAAAGTGGTATATTAGTCTAGACATCTTGGGATTGCGAGGCTTTAAGTAGCCCTAAGAAGGTCTTGTACCTTATACCCTTGGTGTACACAATAATGGCATCATACTCACTTATGTCTTTCATACATGTAAATGTGCATTTGATTAATGGATAAAAGATTCCCTCATTTCTACTTAATAAAACATCATTCATGGAATATCCAAATTTTCTTTCAACATCTCTTAGCATTCATCATCAAAGTGTGCTAAAGTTTGCATTTGCATGTATAGGTATGCTTAGGATCATTCATATGCATGGTACATGTTGGAAAGAAATAAATGGTTGTGTGTTATGTGATAGTAATTCACCTTAATTAATCCTAAAATGCCTTTCTTATTGAATAGGTTTATTTAGAGCAAATCTAAACTTAGGATTAATTAAAACACATAATAAAACATTCACTAAAGAAAAATCATTAATGAATCTACCTTAGAAATTACTTAAGGTAGGGAGGAAAGAGAAGTTCTCTTCTCTTTTCTCTCTTTACAATATTTAGTAATTAAATGTAGGTTCATTCAAACCAAATCAAATCATCAAATAAAATTAACAAATCAACTAAATCACTTAAATGAAACCACCCTCTAAGTTGAAACCTCTCACACTTAGAAAACTTCAACCTTAAAGCCTAGCTAAGACATGCCACACAAGCCTTAAATGGCACACACATTAGGCTAAGTCACCATTTCTAGTTCTATGTTAGGGCGGTGCATGGTTTGATATTTGTTTTTATTTTATGATGTTATATTTTTAGACTGGATGTTATAGTGTATGTGCATAAAGCGGATGATGGAGATAATCTTAGTCTAATCATTGTCTTCTGATTGTGCTTAAGCACTAATAAAAATATAAATGCTTTTATTATGCTTTGCTTATACCCCTAAGCATAATCCAAATTAGACAGTGACTTGGTTTCCCATGTGTGGTGCTAAGTTCAACTTATTTATATACATGCTTGGGGTGTGGTATGTTTAGCTAATCTCTATTTTGTAGGTTTAGTTAGATTTACTTTTCCCATTTTCATGTAATTTTACAATTAAGATTTGGAATGAATGTTATGGGGGATTAGGATGAACATTGGTCATAAGACTGAGTCTTATGCACCATGTGAAGCCTTAGAACACATTCCAACCAACCAAAAGAAAGAAATGAAGAAAGAAGAGAAAAAAGAAAGAAGAAGAAGAATGAAGAATGAAGACCACCATAACATGAATTCATTCATTGTAATTATTCATTTGTAATCAGGGTTGTATAAGGGTAGAGCTTCGACTACCCACATTTCTTTGAGTTTGTGCGCGGAGCACCACATCGACCTCTTATTCTTTTGTACTAGCATTATAAATTGTTTGATGTTTGTTTAGCATTATGATGGCATGTTTTTCATAGTTTTGTCATTATTTGATGAATGGCCTGGATGAGATTAGGCTCTTAGAGAAAATAAATTTTCTATCTAGTTAATTAACTCAAAATTAAAATTAACAACTCATAGCCTCAACTAAAGCCTAAGAATTAAATCAAGATAAAATATTTAGAAACCCCTTAGCTGAATATTGTACGTCTCACATCATGCATAAAATCATATTGCTTCACTCTTGCTTATGGAGGGCTCCCACCTTTGCCAAAGAACATGGCTTGACCTTTGAGAGCCTTGGTGGAAACACACCTCCTTCTTGCTGATTTTATCCCATAATAAAATTTCTCATACATTAGGCATATGAAATCCCATAGCCTGTGTCAAATAAATTGTCCAAAAAATAAAAATAAAACTTAACAAAATTTACATTAGATTTAAGTCATTATTCATACCCTACATGATCTAATCTCTTAGGGGGTGTGTCTAAAGACTTAGTCTTCTTTCTAAATAAATAACACCCTAGCTATCTTGTAAAAGCATAAGACTTGCCCACATGTATTTAAAATCATAGGAGGAGTTAGTTGGCAGCCACCCCCAGGTAGTTGTATGTCCACCAGTCGGGTTGTTTATCCTCTCTTGTGGAGGTGAACCATATACTCATTTTCACCTTAGATTTAGGTCATGCCTTGGCCCTCGCCAAAGGTCTCTAGATTCAAGATCCAAGATTGATGTTTCCCTTTGCGGGCTACAAACATAAATCATCACCTCTTAGGTATTTCTATGATCTTATGTTATGGAATTGTAAGCCTTAAATTTCTAATAAAAATTCAACTCAAACAAATAATTCTCCTCAATTTCAAAAATATAAAGCCCAACCATAGGATAGTTTGGGATGCTTACTAGGGTTCCTAGTATCATAAACATCCCCTACTCATCTCCATTTGGTTATGATAATAACTCCCTCTTTTTTTATCAATCCAACTTGATCTTCCAAAAATAAACCAATTTGTTGATAGTTCTACCTTTGAAATCTTTGGAGACAACCATCATTTACTTTAATCAAGAGTATTCTTAAGGAATCTCATTCCTTAAGATGTAATTAACTAAGGCTTGCCTCCAGGAACTTAACATTTAAAATAAACACTATTTTACTTTTCCATGTAAAGTAGGGGAAGAATATCTGGTACTTTCGAAGATCCATTGCCCTTAGGAGTCCTTATTAGGTGATTATGTCCATTGTAAGATGGTGACTTCTATCTCTCATGATAGTACATCATTCCTCAATGTCATACCCGATCACCCTAATAAGAACATTTGTGGATCTACGTGGTGTCCCAACAAGTGTTATTTTTTTCTTCATTTATTTTGAAAGGTAGATGAAGATAAAAATAAAACTTCAACACAATGATTGACTGAGTATCCCCAAAGATGTTGATGTTCTGGATGCATAGTGTGATTGCTAACTCTAGACCAAAAATCAAAGTTTCATATTCAGCTTCATTGTTGGTGCAAGGATTAGATAGGTGATATGAGAACCTCATCACATCGCGGTCTGGAGTTAGGAGAAGTATTCCTACCCCTACCTTTCCTTGGATAGAAGATTGTGACTCTTCTCCTTTTTGAGAGGAGGTCATACCATCAAAATACATCTCCCAGTGGTGAATGCAAGTGTCTCCTAAGTTCATGATTTGTTCATCGGGGAGGTCATCACTAAGCGGAGAATCAGTAAGAAGTGGGTGTGCTGCTAAGAAATTCGCAAGTGCTTGTCCTTTCACTACATAGAATGGTACGAATGTAATGTCAAACTACAAGAGAATCATGGACCAACATTGCAACCATCTGGATAACGTCGGTCGTGTCATGAGGTACTTTAGTGGATTAATTCTGGATATCAAGTTCACCTCACGAGAAAGCATGTAGTGTCGTAGCTTTTGGAATGCAAAGATTAAAGCTATGCAGTACTTCTTAATAGGTGGATAATTGGCTTTAGTAGGGATTAGATGATGGTTGAGATAGTAGAGCACATACTCCTTCCCCTCATCATTAGCTTGGGCCAACAAAGCGCCAAGGGAGTCATCAAATGTAGCAGTGTAGAGAATAAGCAATTTGCTCGGGATAGGGGTTGCTAAAATTGGTGGTATCATCAGGTAGTTCTTGATGTCTTCAAAGGCATGGTGGCACTTATCATCCCACTTGAACTTGGCATCCTTTTTGATAAGTGTTGAAAATGGCTGGCACCTTCCTGATAGGTTGGATATGAAGCATATGCCAACTGCCCTTAGAATGATCTGAGTTGAGTTAAACTTTCAGGGTGGCATTTCTAAGATAGCTTTGATCTTCTCTAGATCAATCTCTTTTTCCCCAGTTGGACAACAAACCCAAGGAACTTCCCTAAAGCTATTCCAAATGCACACTTCATGGGGTTCATTTTGAGGTTATATTGTCTTAACCACTCAAAAACTTCTCTCAAGTCAAAGAGATGATCTTCCTTTTGACAACGAGATCATCGATATAACATTCGACTTGGTGATGAATGAGTTCATGGAAGATTCAAGTCATGGCCCACTAGTATGTGGCACTGGCATTTTTAAGGCCAAAATGCATGACCCTATAGCAAAAGATCATGATCGGGGTTTGAAATGCAGTGTTCCTTTCATCCTCATCTTTATTTGATTATATCCAGATGATCCATCCATGAAAGAGAAGACTACATGGGATGAGGCAATTTCCACCATTAGTTCTGGTGATGGAATGCCTTATTAGATCCCTAAAATTAATATGGTCATTCTTTTTTCTTAAGAATGAGCCAACCATGTAGAATTTTTCTTCTTGATAAAAGATCGATAAGTTTCTTAACTTCAGAAATGTCCTATTGTTTGATGTTTAATCGCATGCATCTAGGAGCTTTCTTGATAGGGTTAGCGTTAGGTTCTAATGCTAGTTTGTGGACTGCCACATTAGAAGATAAATTGGGAATTTCTTCATAACTTCATGTGAACTAGTCCTTAAACTTAGTCAATATCCTAACTAAGTCATTGGTTTCTTTTTTATTCAATAAGGAACTGATGTATGTCGGATGTGAATTTTCTTCTGTTCCTAAGTTGATCTCTTTAAGTTCATCAATGGTTGACTTGATCTCTTCTTTAAATTCTGGCGATGCAGCTTTGACTTCAAAATTATTTTGAGCATCTGAAGTTTCTAAACACACCTCCTCATATGAGTTAATGTGGTTTGAAAAAACTTTTTAGATTCCAAATGATTAGTGATGACTAAGCAATAATCATCATCATCGACTATACCCACTGCATCGAATCCTAGTCCTAGTCTTGATTGAGATTATTTTCATTTGTAGTCTCATAACCTCTTGAGTAATCTGACCTATTTTAGACCAAGAATGTGGAATCAATCTTTTGTTTGCTAACTTAAGAACTCAAGGTGAGCACTATTCAAAAGGTAATTTTATTAAATCTTTATATGAATCATCCTCAAGTTTTACATCAACTTCTTGGGTTGAGGATGATGCTCCAAGAAAGAACCTCTGACTTTTACATCTGTAGAAGACTTAGGGGTTTTCTTAACTACCAAACCCTCAACTTTTTGTGAGGAAAGTGGGGTTAGAGCTAAGGTTCTCCCATGCCGATTGTTTCACATATAGACTTGGAAAACTCATGCTTTTCTTTGAGATCTTTCATCAGCTGTCACCTATATGGGGATCTACTATCTAGAAGTGCTAGCTAGCATACTAACCATATATAACTCATCCTCTGAACTAGATTCTAAGTTTATATAGATAGTAGGTGTACTCTTGGTAACAGGGACATATCTCTTATTGGGTGGCCAACAAGGAGGTCTTCCATCCCTGAGAATGCCTCTCAATCTACCTCTTCCTCTGCCTAGTGGAGGTCGGGTCATCCTACCCATATTTTTGAATGGAGTAACAAATTGTGGGTGGAATCCAATGATAGACTCTACTTTCTCCTCCAGGTCTATTTCTCTCTCCATTTTATTTTTTTTCACTTTCCTTTTTCTTTTCTTTTATTTTTTCTCTTTCTTTTTCTTCTTCTTTTTCTTTTTCTTTTTCTTTTTCTTTTTTTTTATCTTTGAACTTTGGCCAAGTTCACAAGAATAGAATTATTAATTTTGAGGATGATAGTAGGCAACATCCTTGTATATCCTGACCTCATGAACTGTGAATGGCTTGAGATCTCATTTGACATAATATGAAATCCCACCTCTCATGAGCTTGATGCATTGGTGTAGAAAGGATGGAACCAGATTGTTTTCATGTATGCACAATCTCCCTAGCAAAGCATTGAAAGATGTATCCAAGTTTATAATATGAAACTTGGTCGTAGTCTTCCAATCATCTATCTCCAAAGGTAACACTATGGAACCTAAGGCCCTCTCACCTTGTTCATTGAATCCTCTCAATATCATCCTTTTTTTTGAAAGTTTGGAGATGTCGATCTTCAAGTTGGAAAGGGTTCTTAGACTCATAATATTCACCTATGCACCTGATCAACAAATACTCTAGATAATCTGAATCTACCCATGTTGATTGTGATGCAGAGGGGATGACTATGCTCGATTGTCCCTAAGAGAAGGTCTTCATCTATGAATGTGACTCCTAGGACTTCCTTAGAGTAATGTGCCTACTCTCTTATAGTGGTAAACTGAGCCAAACATATTTCAGGATCAAATAAAGCTTTGATCAATGACTCCCTCATCTCTTTGGATAAGATAAGGCCATCGTATATGCTTAGCTTAGTTGATAACTTCCTAAGGTGAGCGAGGACATTGTAATCAACTCTAGGTTGTCCATCCATCAAAGTATCTATAGGCAAAATGTCTAGTGGAGGGGATGTCTGATCGGTAGAACCAATGACTTGCTTACCCTTATCTTGAGGTGCTACCCTAGGAGGTAGAACCTTGCCACTATGAAGGTTAACTTTGGTGACTTCCTGAAATGATATGTTGGAAGGTTCTACATCGGGTACACCTACATTTTCTCTATGGGACCCTCAAAGTTGGATGACTCCAAGTCAAGGGGAACCCTAAGTTTTAGGAATGGATAATCCATTTCTAAATCGGATAAAAATGATCAAAATTATTCTATTATCATTTTCTAGACTTGGTTAGTTTTCTAAAGAAATAAAATCAAGAGCATCAAAAGTAGAAGATGTAAGTGGAATCAGTTTCTTCATTGATTTCTTTCTAAATGGAGGTACATGATAAAGTAAAAGTTGAGGGGTTTAGTACCCTCGTCCATATATAATATGTCCTGGAAGAAGAAAAATAGTAGTAAATAGTAGAAACATGCTTCTCACTTGGTGGTTGCAGCCTATCTCAAGTGGGGGATCACGCTTGAGCTCTCACCTCCCCCAAGTTATCTTTGACAACTTGCAAACCTTTCTTGATGTTAGAGGTTTGAGCTGCCTCAAGCACCTGTAAGGAAAGTTTCTTAATCTTAGAAATAATTTTCTTAGAGGTTCAGGATAAGAAGATATCCCAACCTTCTTTCGTATTAAGAGGATCACATGTATCCCCAAGAATTACTCTAATAGAACTAGATGGTTGTTCTGATATCTCTACAAATGAAAATCTAACTGAATCAGACTTTGACCTTCATATTTGCCTTCAATCACTAATTTCTAATTTGAATTTGGAATTTGAACTTACACTCAATAAATTTAAGTATGCTAAGTGGGGTTCATTGATTTGGAGAGATTTAGAATTTTGAAGAGAGATTTGACATAAGAATTGGTTTGTTAATTTTGGGACCTTAATCCAATAAATTAGGATATGTTGAATGAGGTTCCTCCATTTGGAGAGATTTTTGGAGATAATTTTATTTTGCTAAACCTTTATTTTGAGATTTTGATTTTGGAGCTTTTACTTAGCAAATTTGGGTATGCTAAGAGAGGTCCAAGTGCAGGTTTGAAAATATTTTTGAAAATATCTTTGTTATTTGTGAGGATTATTTGTCATGTATTTGATTTGTTTTAATTTGAGAGATCTTTACAAAATTTAGGTATGTTAAGTGAAGCCCAATGTGTTTGATGTATTTTGATTTGATTTTGAAAAATGAGACCCTTACTTAAACAAATTTGGTATGTTAAGTAGGGCTCAAGTGAGTTTAATATGTTTGAAAGTGAGATTCTTACCTAACAAATGTGGTATGTTAAGTAAGGCCAATGTGTTTGATGTTTATTTTGATTTGAAAAGTGAAACCCTTACTTAACCAATTTGTTATGTTAAGTAGGACTCAAGTGTGTTTGTTGCTTTGATTTGAAGATATGGCTCTTACTTAACAAATGTGGTATGTTGAGTAAGGTCCAAAAATGTGTTTGATTTTAATTCAAAAGTGGGATTCTTACCTGAAAATGTGGTATGTTAAGTAAGTGTGACTTGGTATTTGTTTTATTTTGAAAGAGGTAAACTCTCATTTAATAAATGTGGTATGTTAAATAGAGTTCAATTTTATTTTCATGATGATGTTTGATTTTATAAAAGGTAATTCTCATTTGACAAATTTGGGTATGTCAATTGGAATTTAATTGTGTTTAATTTGTTTGTCATTTGAAAAAGAGAACTCTACTTAACAAATGTGGGAATGTTAAGCATATTCCAATTTATTTTGATTTAATTCTCATTTGAAAAGTTTGGGTGTGTCAAATAGAATTCAAATGTGCGTTGATTTTCTTATATAATTTTGAAAGAAGGCACCATACTTAGTTGAAAAAGAGGAACACCACTCAACAATTTTAGGTATACTACTTGGAGTTCAATTATTTGCATGTGGTTGCTTTCGAAAATGGAACTCTCATTTGGAAAATTTGGGTATGCCAAATGAGATTCTTATATATCTTGACTTTGTGTGTGATATTGCCTTTAAAAAGAGGGGAACTCTTACTTAATAAATTTGGGTATGTTAAGTGAGGTTCAATTATATGTTGACTTTGATTTTAAAAAAGGAACTCCATTTAACAAATTTGGATATGTTAAATGGAGTTGGTTAATTTATTTTATTTTAAGAAATGTGTTTTTTGAAAATCTTTGAAAAGGTATTTTGATGATTGTAAATTTGATTATGATTTTTGAAGAGAATCCTCATTTAACAAATTTAGGTATGTTAAATGAGGTTTAATTATCTTTTATTTTAAAGTGATTTGAGAAATTTTATGTTTTTGCAAACTTCATATGGAGTAAATGTTATGTTTTTTTATAAATTTTATGTTTTTGTAAACTTCATTTGTAGAAGACTTTACTTGTTTTGAGTTTTCTTAAATGTGGGATAAACCTTACCTCACCAAGCTAGTGGTAAAGAGGTTCAAAAATTTGTATTTTGTCATCTTCTTTATTTAGTTAGTTAATTTTACCTATTAGGGGACCCAATAGGAATTTTAAGACATACACGGACTGAGGTCCTAAAACCTAAAGGATGTTGGCTATCTTTGCTTAAGGATGAAATAAGCTAAGTGCCAATGGAAAGAAAAATAGTCTTGGGCTTATATAAAATATAAGTCCACTATCGATGTTTGGAGACAATAATTATCTACTAAGGATGGAGAGAGGAACCATCCCTAGTGGAGTCGCCAAAAAAATTTGTGGTGTTTATTTTTTAGATGTGGGACACCACGTAGATCGTAGGGGATACTTATTGAAGTGATTGGATATGACATTAAAGAATGATGCACTATCTTAAAATAGAGAAATCATCACCCTATAATGGACCTAATCACTTAATAAGGACTCCTAAAGCATGATGGGTAGAATGTGCCAGATATTTTTCCCCTACTTTCTATGGAAAAGTAAAGCAGAGTTTATTTTAAATCGAGTCATTAAGTTCCCTATGGAGGCAATCCCCTATAGTTAATTACATCCTAAGGAATGGGATCCCTTATGAATACTCTCGATTAAAGTAGACAATTAAGATCTCTAAAGATTTCAAGGCTAGACTATCAATAAATTTGTTATGTTTGAAAAATCAAATGGGATTGTTCAAGAGGAAGACTTATTTTAGAACCCAAAGGGAATAAGTAAGAAATGTTCATGATACTAGGAAGTCTAGTAAGTATTCTAATCTATTTTATGGTTGGGCTATATATGTTAGAAATTGAAGAGATTGATTTTATTAAAGTTTACAATTTATTAGAATGTTAGGACTTATAATCCTACAATAAGGTTGTGAAATGCCTAAGATGTGAGGATTTATATTTTTATCTTGAAGGAAACAACCACCTCAATCCTAAATCTAGGGAGCTTTAGCATAAGCTAAAGCACAACCTAAGTCTAAGCAAAGATGGGTATATAGTTTACCTCCATAAGAGAGGATAAATCACCCAACTGCTGGGCTTATAATTGCCTAGAGTGGCATTCAGCTAACTCCTCCTATGCTTTAAAACCATGTAGGCAAGTTATATGATTTTGCAAGATAGTTAGGTTATTATTATTTATAAAGAGACTAAAGTCCTTAAACCCACTCTCTAAAGAGACTCGAGCATGAGTGGTATGAGTAATGACTTAATCTCATAGAAATATTTTGAAATTTTATTTGTTTTTGGACATTATATTTTGACAAAGGTAGTAAGATTGTTGTTTTCCTAACTGCATGTTGAAAAGAGTTATGGGCCAAATCAAGGGTGAAGAGGGTGAAGCTCCATCAGAAGGAGTTGCCCTCATAGGTCAAGTGGTTTCCATGCGTGCAAGAACGGAGGCCCTCATTTTTGCAAGAGTGGTAGAAGATGCATGCATGATATTAGACATACAACATTCTACTAGGGGTTGCTAAATCTTTTAATTATCTTATTTAATGGTTAGACTGTTATTGTGAGGTTATGAGTTATTTAGAAATTTAATTATGAGATGTAATTGGATAGAAAATTTATTTTTCCTAAGAGCCTAATCGCTTCCACACCATACAACAAAAACCAATCATAAAGAAACTATGAAAAGGCATGTCATTTCTATTGTGTAATTTAAATAAAACATCAAACATTTTATAGCTAACACAAAAGAATAAAAGGATGGTGTGATTTGGTACCGTCGTGCAACCCAAAAAAGAGAAATGGGTAGCTGAGTTCTTCCCTTACACAACCCGATACATAAAAGAATAATTTACAATTTAGAAATAATAAATGCTATGAGGGGTCTTCATTATTCATGCTTCATGTCTTCATCTTTATATATTCATTTGATTTGATTTACTCCACTCTAAAGGAATCACATGGCCTCCCAGGACAAAGCCATCTAGCCAATGCCCATCATTATCCCCTTATGGCATTAATCCTAATTTCTAATGCAAATTACATTAAAAATAGGAAAAATAAATCTAACTACACCTGCAAAATAGAGGTTAGCTAAACATACATACAACTTAAGCAGTTATATTTATAATTTGGGTTTAGTACCTTGCACATGCGTAACCAAGCCCACCTATCCTAACTTGGATTATGCTTAGGGGCTTAAGCAACTTGCAAAGAGGGCATTTTTTTAATGGCCCTTAAGCATAATCCCCTACATAAAATATGATTAGTCTAATCATGGCCTACCATCCAATCTATGAAACAAATACCTTAACATCTAGTCTAATACAATACATCATAAAATAAAACATACATCAAACCATGCACCGTTCTAACATAAGGGTAGAAGTTGTGACTTAATCTAATGTGTTTATTAAGGTTTGTGTGCCATGTCCTAACTACGCTTTAGAGTAAAGATTTTCTAACTGTAGAAAGAATCAATTTAAAGGGTGGTTTCACTTCAAGTGCTTTAATTGATTGGCAAGTTTTAATGTGCTTTGTTTGGTTTCATATGATTTACATTTAGCATCTAAGTGTTATAAAGAGAGAAAATAGGATTGCCCTCTTTCATCCCTACCCTAAGTCATTTCTAAAGCATGCTAATTAGATTTAGTTCTCTTTAGTGAATGGCTTATTACATATTTTAAATCAATCCTAAGTTTAGGTCCACCTTAAATGATTGCATTCAACATGAAAGGATTCTTAAGATTAATTTGATTGAACTACTAACACATGGCATATATCATATTATTCCTTTCCATCACATGTAACATGCATATGATTGAATCCTAAGTATGACTAATGCATGTAATATATTTCTTTTAGCACACTTTAAATGAAAGATGCATATGTGTATTTTATATAAAATAAGATTTTCACTCATTAGCCAAATGCACATTCAAGTGTATAAAAGTTTTAAGTAAGTACTTCACCATTGTTAACCATGGGAGTGAGGTAAAGTCCTCCTTGGGGCTACTTAAAGCCATGCATCCCTAGAATTTCTAGAATAGATATACCTGCTAATCTTAAATACACATGAATGTACAAAAGACTACAAGAATGACAAATCATGCAAAGTTGTGTTTCTTTTTTAAATGAATTTATTTATACATATGAGTTAAAGTTCTATCCAAATTCTAATATAGAAATGTGTAAGGATGAATTCAAATAAGTGGTGTCTTTTTAAATAGACTATACACTTATGAAGGTTCAAACATATGCAAATCTATATGTGAATTAAAGAAAGAGAACTCCACATCTTATGTTTAAACTAGAAAACATGCAAGCTTACATATACTTATGACTAATATCACTCCAAATATTGTAATTGATTTATAAGCTTTTAAAAATATTTTTTGATTTAATAGTGATAATAGTCATACATATTGTAAATTAAGTTCAACACATGCAAGCTCAACATAAAGAAAATTTCATTTGATTTATTTTTGAAAGGCATGTATGATTGATTCAAATGACATACAATATTTAACATGATCAGAAAGGAATTACTAAATGTAAACACATGATTTCAGTCAACCAAACTAATTCCTAAGGACAATCATATCAAATAAAAATATTTAAAGAATACCAAAGCATGTTAATGCCATTTTTCATTTTATGTTTGGATTTGATTTAATGAAATGAGAGAAAGAGTTTACTGGTCCTAAACCATTCTCATATTAGTGACTTAATTTGGTTTAATGCAAAGGTAATTAAGTTGATTTTATTATTTCATTAAGTTATAATATAAGTTAAGTCTATTAATTACCCCTTGCCTATGTTGCCTTAAAGTAATTAATTAAATAATTATGAGCCAACATGATATGCATGGAAAATAACTTACAATGATCCAAGAAAGTGAAAGGGTCCAATGCAATTAGCTCATAATTAATAATTGAGTAGGTTAAGGAGCTTAATTAAGTACTTTTATGATTTTCCTACACATGCGGTTAACCATAATTTTCTTAAAAATTTAGGTTATTAAACACCTAAAGATCTACCCATGAATTGATTAATTAGGTTATGATGTGTTTTAGATTTTAATTAGATTAATGAAATCATTAATTAGTTTAGGAGAGTAATTAGGGCTCAATTAATCAATTTTTCTAATTAAACAAGTAATAAATCCCAAGAAATTTAGAGGAGGTATATGTCATCCTCTTAAACAATCTCAAAATTTTTTGGATTAATCACTTCAATGATTAGAGAGTAATTAGTCTAATTAAGGTTTTATTAAACCATAATTAAGCTCTATTTAATGTTTAAAATCCCAAGTATTTATTTGTATTTTTATATTTTTTTTATAATTTGTTATGATTGTTTAAATCTTATTGTTGATATTAAGATTATCAATATTATAAGTGTCTATGCTCCTCAAGTAGGTTTGGAGGTAAGCACAAAATAAAATTTTTGGAATGAATTAGAGGGATTAATACAAAAGGCACCTCTTGAAGAAAAAGTATTTATTGGAGGAGATTTAAATGGACATGTTGGTAGAGTGGTAGAAGATTTTAAAAGTATTCATGGTGGTTATTTGGAGTGTCTAAGAAGGAATGACAATATTAGATTTTACTTTTAGCTTATGATTTTGTAGTTGCTAACACTTTATTTAAGAAAAGAGATGAACATATTATTACTTATAAAATGGATCTAGTAAAACACGATTGATTATTGATAAGAAAAATAGATCGCTTAGATTAAGATTGTAAGGTCATTCCAAGTGAAAATCTAAATACCCAACATCGATTAGTTTTAGATTTTAAGATGAAAGGTTGTAAGAGAAAAAAAACAAATTATTGTCCTAGAATTAGATGGGGACACTTAAAGAACACAAATAAAATATTTTTAAGAGCAAGCTACAAGAGATTAGAATTTGGGATGTTCATGAAAGCTAACATTATGTGGGAAAAATAGTAAAATTAAGCAAGTTGATAAAGATGTGCTTGGAGAATCAAAAGGAAAACTTCTTTAATAAGAGTAGTTGGTGGTGGAGTCGAGTGCAAGAAAATATAAAATAAGAAGTATTGTTATAAAACTTGAGATGTAAAGAATTGGGAAAGATATATAAGTCCAGAGATTCTAAGAAAGCGATATGATGCAAAAAATTTTAGTGATTTATACAATAGATTAGATACCAAAAAAGGTGAAAGATGTATGTATAAGTTAGCCAACCAAAGAGATAGGAGAAGTAAAGACATAGTTCAAGTGAGGTGTATTAAGGATGAAAATAATAAAATGCTTTTTTTAGAAAAGGACATTGAAAATAGGTGGTAGAGGTATGTTGATAAACTTTTCAATGAAGGATCTGAAAGTATGATTGATTTTAGCAACCTTAATACTCTAAACAAAAATAGAATTTCATTTTATCGTCAGATTAGTAACTGTTAGTGAAGCTTTAAAGAAAATGAAATGTGGAAAAGCAAGAGACCGGATAATATTCCAATAGAAGTGTGGAAATGTTTAGGAGATCAAGGAATTTCTTAGCTTACAAATCTTTTAATGTTAAAGACTAAAAAAATGCCGATGAGTGGAGAAAGAGTTTGTTGGTTCTATATTTAAGAATAAAGGTGATGCACAAGAGTGCAAATTATAGAGGAATTAAGTTAATGTGCCATACATTAAAATTATGGGAGAGATAATTGAGCATAGGCTACGATGTGATACGTAAGTTTCACAATTAGTTTGGTTTCATGCCGTAGATCTACTATGGATGCTATACATTTGTTAGGGTTTGATGGAGAAGCATAGAAAAGTAAGGAGGATCTACATATGATATTTATTGATTTAGAGAAATCTTATGATAAAGTTTTCAGAGATGTTCATGGGAGTTCTAGAACAAAAAAGGAGTTAATATTGGTTATATTCAAGTCATTAAGGATATGTATACTAAAGTCAAGTACTTGTGTCCAGGATTGATAAAATATTTTCCTATTTTAGTTGGATTACATCAAGGATCCTTTAAGCCCTTATCTTTTTTACTTTAGTTATGGATGTTCTTACTAGGCATTTACAAGAAGATGTACCTTGGTGTATGCTTTTTCGATGATATTCTTCTTGTTGATAAGACTAGAGGGAGTCCAACAAACTTGAATTATGGAGGTCAACTCAGAGTCTAAAGGTTTTCTTTAAGTAGATCTAAAATTGAATATGGAGTGTAATTTTAGTTGTAAGTTCTAGTGGTAGTGACATTAGGTGAACAAGTCATTAATAAGAGTGAGTGTTTATATTTAGGCTCTATTGTTCAAAATGATGGTGAAATAGATGGAGATGTTATTAGTAGAATTCAAGTTGGATGGTTGAAGTGGAGGAATGCATCCGGCCTATTATGTGATAGAAAAGTTCCACTTAAACTTAAGGAAAATTTTATAAGATGGTGGCAAGACGAATGACTTATGGTGCGAATGTTGGCCAATAAAAGAGAAGCATACATTAAGTTAATGTGTTACAGAGATGAGGATGCTTAGGTGGATGAGTGGCTTTACTCTTAGAGATAGAATGCAAAATGAGTATATTCGAGAAAAGTTGGAGTAGCTCCAGTGGTAGATAAGATTAGGGAGAGTCTTTAGATGATTTGGCCACATAAAGCGTCGTCCATGAACTAATTAGGAAAGTAGATGCATTAGATTTGCCTTATGTTAAGAAAGGTAGAGGTAGACCTAAAAAACTTGGTTAAGATGTATAAAAATGATCTTAGTATACTTGATTTAAATGAGAATTTGACACATAACATGACACAATGGAGATGAAGGATTCATGTAGTAACCCCACCAAGTGGGATTAAGGCTTGTTGTTGTTGTTGTTGTTCTTATGATTTTTTAAAGTTCATTAGATTTAAATGATTTTTCATGATTTTTATAAAGTACATTAATTTATTTTTGCTAAAATAGATTATTTAAGTTTCAAAATGCAATATCTTCCAATCCAAAGATTTTTTTGACTTTAAATTTTATTGTATGTGTATTTAAACAATAATTTTATTCTATAAAAAATTTCAAATCAATCTGATGTGTATTTATTTAATTAATGAAATTTAATTTTTCCTAAAACCTAAATTAAGCCC
Source organism: Cymbidium sinense (assembly GCA_021442155.1). Classification (NCBI taxonomy): domain Eukaryota; kingdom Viridiplantae; phylum Streptophyta; class Magnoliopsida; order Asparagales; family Orchidaceae; genus Cymbidium; species Cymbidium sinense. The sequence goes on from CM038218.1 coordinate 48,578,513, forward strand.
AAAATATTTAGTGAAATTTTGGGATTTTAGGTTTGTTGGATTCTTATCAGAAAAATAAATTGAACGAGCTCTTGTTTATAATTTTTTGTTAAGTATTTTATTTTCTATGAATTTTTGAAGTTCCAGGTGATTTAAATAATTTTTAAAACTAAAAAAGGCTAAATTTCCTACTTATCCTAGTCAGCACCGCACGATGTTGACGTGGTAATGCGATGCCGTGCTATTAGACCGCACGGTTTAGCATGGTGCGGTGCCACATGGCACCGCACGGTTGATTGGCGGGCCGCGTTAGTAGGTGAGTGGGAAAGTGGAGAGTATAGAACCATGATGCGCAGATCGAACGGTCCAGATCACAGATCGGATGGTCCAGATCACAGATCGGATGGTCCAGATCATAGATCGGATGATCCAAATTGCATTCGAGGATCTTAAGGCAAAATAGGCCTATATAATGCGTAATCTCACGATCCCCAAGAGATTAGGCTTTCTTAAAAATTGATGGGATTAATGTGCAACCGAGAGAGATATTGGAATTTTTATAAAATCTCACCCAAATGGGCTCATTTTCACATCGATTCACACCAAAAAACTACTCTTTTCATATTGGCATGATATAAAATGAAAATTGCAAGGTTTATCTAAGAAAAATTCTTAAAAGTGCACAAAAATTATCACAAATAAAAGCTCCTAAAGTCGACTACAGTTCTTAAAAATTACCTCACTGGGGATTTGTTTTGGTGGCAATGATGATCCAAGCACTCTCTTGAGTGCAAGAAAAAGCTTTGGAATAGGTTCAGGCTCTTACTTCGCTTTGGAATGTTGTATTCTACAATTATTGTCCCTTCCTCGCCGAAGTCCACTTGATTTTGATGACTTTTGCTCAAAAACCAAGTGAGAATGGTTGTTGGTTGGTTTGGGAGCTGTAAGAGAATGAAATGAGGGAAGAGGATCAATCTTTGATGTCTCTAATTTTCTAGTTTCAATATGGCCAAAATCCCTTGTTTTGTGATTTTTTGGCTCTAGTGGATGTTCTTTGGCTTGGGGTTTGAAAATGGTAGGGAATCATTCTAGGTGGCTTATTTTGGTTGGCTAAGGCATGGGAAGTGGTTTCCATGAAGGACAACTGGGTGTCTTAGCAAGGGGAGGTGGAAGTCCTTCATGTCAAGTGTTCCAATAGGAGAAGTGAGGTGAATTCACCTCCCCATGAGTCATGGTTGACCCAACCACCTCTTAGGTCAGGTGTCCTTAATGCCTATGAGGACCAATGGATGAGTGCCAAGTGGCCAATGAAGAGAAATGACCATTTGGGTAAGTGTCCTTTCTCATGGGATGCCCTTGACCAAAGAGAAAAGTGGTCATTTGGTATTGAATTTGATTATTTGAAATGAGACAAAAGTAAGTTGGACCAAATTTTATGTTGGTGTTCATTTATTTTAATTTGGGTAAATTTGACCCATTTTGGCCAAATTGAGTCAAATCGATTAGTCGACAAATTGGTTAAATTGGGGTGAAACTAAGATCAAGTTCAATAATCAATTTGGAATGGACTTGAACCATTGGTTGCAAATCAATTTAGTTTATGTTGTAATTTGGCTAGTTTGAGTTCATATGAGTTAAAGTGTTGACTTGGTAAATGGGCTAGGTTTATTTTGTTTGACCCAATCCATGATAATTGATTAACCTAGGATAATCAACAATCATGGCATGAAGTTTGGATTAGCTTAATTCACTTTGATTTTGATTGAATTTAATTTTAGTTGATGTAAGTCAAATTGGCCACTTTGGTCAAGTGAGCCAATTAGGTTTAGTTGGCTTGATTTTGAGTTGAGTTTGATTTAATTGAGTTTATATATGGATTTGATATTGACATATAAAATCAATTGCAATTGGTTTGGGTTCAAATGAGTTTTGGCTCATTTGAATATTTTAAGTCAAATGGGCTAGGTTGGATTTGACTTGAGTTGATTTTGATTTGGCTTGATGATTATAGATTTCAATTATATTTGGATAGATGATTGAAGGAACGATTGATTCAAGAGAAAATCTATTAGCTTTGGCTTGATTTGGATAGGATTTGGTAAAGTCCAAGAAATTGGATAAAGGGTATAAATTGGATTTTGATTTGATTTTGGATTTGGTTTTGGATATTTGAATTTATATTTCATTTATATTTGGAATATAAATGAATATATAAATAGTTCATGAGAAAATCACTTGAGTTTGGAGTGATTTTGAAGCAAATTTGACCAAGCTCATGGATGAAGGCCAAAAGGGCTTAAGTAGAAAATTGATTTAGTTTGATTTTTTTTTGTCATTGGAAGGTGGGTTTCATTTATATTTATGAATATAAATGAATGAATAATTGATTTATAAAGATATCAATCAAGTTTGGGATAACATAGGTGGAGATTTGGCTAAGCTTAAAAATTCATCATAAGGCTTTTAAGGAGGACATTGAGCTTGGATTTGATCATGGGATTAAATCATTTGAAGTTGGATTTTAATTAGAATTTGATAGTTTGGTTGGAAATTTAGATTTGAATTAAATTTAAGAAGGTGTACATGGATTGGGTTTAAGCTATAGAGTAAGTGATTTTCCTAAGTCCCTAAGGCATGGCCTAATCCTATGATTAACCCTTGTAAGTCTCTAGGCTTAGGTTAAGTGTTTGCCTTATAACTAGAAGTGTCTTATGACTAGGAAAGTCTTAGTGTCTAGAAGACTCTTAAGTCTAAGAAGTGGAGATTGAGAACTCACTCCAAAAGTTAGGTCAACACACCTCTAGCTGATAGCACTAGTTGTATCTCTTATAGACACATTAGAAACCAAAGCCAAAATTCATTTGATTCAGATTCAACCACAACAAAGGCAAGAGGAAACAAACCATTATTTTTATCAATTCTAATAGAAGCATAAAATGAATACTTGTAAGAATGTCCCATCCAAGCTCAAGACTGGATGACAACTGCCCCAACCAAAAATAGATGTATCGAAAGCCCAAAAAAGTCTCTAGAATCAGTGTATAGTGCTTGCCTGTATTCTATAGATTGTACCTGGTATACTGGAACAAACTGCTTCCATAAAGACATTGAGAGTCCTATAAGACTCTTCTCTACCAAAAATTATCTTAATTGCCTTACGCCTAGCATCCCAACCCTTCATATAAGATACTTTCACATTAAATTTTGATTCTATTCGACTGATAATCTCTCTAGGTTTTAGATCAATTTGATGTTGTATTACAGGTAGAATGAAATTAGCAATGAATTTAGAACTACATTATCGGGCCATTACTACCGCATTCATGCATCTATGGTCATCCCCAACTCTAGAGATTCTCCATGCACGTCCTAGATGCTTATTGTGACTACAATGCAGGCACCAGTTACATGCTCTACAAGAATGGTCATGCTGAACACATATCACTGTGAAGTTCTTCTGGTTTGAAGTTATTATTTCAATTTGGACGTTGTTAACTATGAACCAACCAAAAATAGAAAACTAAAGACTTCTTCACGATAAAACATTCCTTTAACAAGTTCACCTAGGATTTCAACATCATCGATAGGACATTATCATCAGATGGTCCATCAAAGCGAATATCTTATCCCATTCTCTCATCATTTGATAAATGCGACATAGTCAATATTAAAAAACATTTGACTTTCACTTTCTATATTCTAGAATGAATGATTATTTAAGCATCATGACTCAACATAATCAGCCATTGTTTTTAACCCAAGTGAACAATCATCATAGTTACTATGCTCCCACTGAGCTAGTCCTCATAGTCTCATCATCACTAATTGAATGACAAATAACATCACCTATGAATATGTAATTGATTACACACATAATTTTCAAAATTATTGCATATTACTAAAAATTAACTACAAAAGTAGGGTAAGTTATAGATGATATTTCTAAGGAATCAATTCCTCAAAGCTGCTCTACATCATTAAAGGGGTAGGTGAGATGAAATCCTGCATAAGGTTTGATAGAATGTATGCTCACCTTAAGATAGGATTAGTTGTGTCAAGTTGGCCTTTCTTCCAAAATAGAGATCAACCACTAGGGCGACCCATTGATGATGCAACAGATCAACCCGACCTAAGGGAGACTACCAAGTAGGGAGTCACAAAGGAGGACTGGACCTAAACTTGAAGTAGTCAAGAGGAAAAGGAGCTACTGAGGGACTTACCCTAATCCTCAACTTGACCTAGTTAGTTCAATGATATTTTTAAGAACAAGGTGTGTAGACTTATATCCTCTTAAATGAAGCTAGTCATGACTAGATTACCGAATGCATCAGTAAAATGTTAACATCAAGGTGCTCTTGCAATGGTCAAATCAAAAAAGAAAGCATAGTAGACTTACATTTCCCTGAATGAGGGACCACTGGGGTAATAAACTAGCAAGGTAACACATCAACCCAACCTAGAGCAACTAATAAGTGAGTGCTGCAGGGGGCATTATCCCACATCAAAATAGCCCGAGATAAAAGATTTGTATCTATTTGTGTATTTGGGTTCGTGTTGTGGAAGAAAGAATAGGATGCTGCTGGGGTTCTCTTACACCTACCCTAAACACATCAAAGAGTGGATGAAATGGTGCCACAGGGGCAATGGTGACTCAACTAAGAAAGGATGTCGCCGAAGTTCTCTTACACCTAACTTAGTTGTGCTAGTCAAAATTGGATGCCTCTTGGGCTCTCTTACACTTATCTTAATAACACTGGAGAATTATGTGTAGTTTGTGTTTATGTTGACGAAAGAGAGGATGCCATTGGGGTTCTCTTATACCTATCCTAAATGCATCGTGGCAAATTCGCAAATAATGCTTGAAATGAAGAGAAGATTTGATGAATAAAAGATACAATTTTATTGGTGATATTTATTTTCAAATATTATGTTGACCTCATTTTTAGGATGAGCTATCAACCCCTCCATCTTAGACATTGGACTTCTCTTAGACTTTAAGAGTTCCTTAATCTTAAGACACATTTAGTGATTAGGTGGACACTCAACCCAGCCCTAGAGACTTAGAAGAGTTAGCCATAGGAATAGGTCATGCCTTAAGGGTGTTAGGAAAATTTGTCTACCCTATAGCTTGAACCACTTTCCTTGCTTCCTTCCTTCAAGTCAAACTCCAAATCAAATCAACATCAAACCTAAATCAATTATAGCCTAACTTATTTTTCTCCAAACTCAAATCAATGCCACATGATTGAAACCTATGATTGAAATCCATGATTAAATTCCAAGTTGAAATTCAAAATTCCAAATCTTAAGTCCTTTGATTTCCTTCATGGACTTAGCAAAATCAAATCTAAATCAATTCAAAATAAATTCATAAATCATTTATATTCTCATTTATATTTGCATATATAAATGAAATATAAATTCAAATCAATCAAACCAAATCAAAAGTTCAAATTCATAATTCAAAATCCTTCTTAAGTCCTTAATTCCCTCTTAAGAACTTAACCTAAATCATCTTCAAATAAATTTAAACTCATGAGATTTTCTAATAACTCATTTATATTCTCATTTATATTCACATATATAAATGAAAGAAAAATTAAAATCAATCAAACCAAATCCAAAGTTCAAATTCATAATTCACTAAATCTTTCCTAAATCCTTACCTCTTAAGGACTTAGCCTAGATCATGATCAAATCACTTCAAATTCATGAAATTTTCTCATGACCATTTATATTCTCATTTATATTCACATGTATAAATGAAATATAAATTCAAACAATCAAAACCACTTCCAAAATCAAACTCAAACTCATTCAAAACCGAACCTAAGCCTTTCAAGTCAAAATCTTGAACTTAGCCAAATCAATTTCAATTCAAGACAAACTCTTGATTTTCCTTCATGATTCAATCAATCCTTCAATCATGAATTCAAATATAAATACAAACTTCAATCACTTAACCAAAACTCAATCCAAAATCAAGCCAAAATCCATTTCATGTTCACCTTTGAACTTGAAATTGTCAAATGAATCAAAGTCCATTTGACTTCAAACCACTTGCAAATGGATTTATATTTCAATCATAAGTCCATATTCAAGTTCAATCAAACTCAAATCAAGCTTTGACCAAGCCATTTGACATATTTAGCTTACTTGACCCAAAGTGACCTAAAGTTTATGAGCCAAATTCTAATCCTAACCAAATTGGATTGAACTAAACCCATCTATGCCTCTCATCATGATCAACAATCATCATGAGATGATCAATCAATCAAATTGGGTCATACTAAGTCAAACCTAAGGGTTGATGAAGTCAACACTTAGCCAAAATAAAATGCAACATAGCCAAGATCCACCATAGGCCAAATTGATTGAAATCATTAATCTAAGTTCATTCATGACCAATGTTTGAAGTTGACCAAGTCAACATTTGAGCCTAACATAGCCTAATTAGCCACTTGACCCAAGTTGACCCAACTTGACCTAAAAAGTCAAAATGTGTCAAAACATGATCTAAGCCAAATTGATTGAAACCAATGAGTCAAGTTCATTCAAAATCACTTGTGGAACTTGACCAAAGCCTCAATTGGCCAACTAGACCTAACTTAGCCCAATTGACCTTGAACCCAACTTGACCTAAAATGGTCATATTGAGCCAAATATAAACTTAGCCAAAATTGATTAGAAACAAAGATACAAATCCACTTCATATGACTAACCAAACCTAAACTTACCCATGACCTTGCTCAAATAGGTCAAATGGGTCAAATTGGTCAACTTGACCCATTTAACCTAAATGACGTTATATGAACCAAATTCAAACCTAAACCAAATTGAATCAAACCAAAGCCACCAAAATATTTCAAATGGTCATATAAACTTGACCTAACCCTTGGTTTTACCCAATTTGACCACTTGTCAACTTGACCCAAATTGACCCATTTTGACCTAAAGGGGTCAACATGAGCCAAACCATACCAAATGAACTTCAAATTCCATGAAACTTGGCCAAACCTATTTTCTCAACATACGAAACATACCCAAAATAAAAAATCAGATAAATGACTATTTTACCCCTAGGCCATAGAGTAAATTTTGGCCAATTTCACTTGGAATTTGGTCAAATCCTCTTCATACCTACTTGATACTCTCCTAATAGATCAAGTGAACACTAGGGAGGGTGGTGCACCAAACCTAATGGGTTTGGGTCAGCCCAACTGGACCCAATGGCCAAACCGACCATGTGCATGGAAATGGCCACATAAGAATCATGCCTCGACTTGTTTTGAGCACATGGGGAGTTCATATTCCCACTCCTCTAGCCAAATCGAACTCAAGGACAGTCCTAACAGCCTAACAAACCCTTTGAATCAAGGCAATTGGATCAAAATGGCAAGCCTATGCTCACCATCCTGATTGCCAAAGGGGGAGATATACTCCCCCTAATTCATTTCAATTCTAGCTTCCCCTCTATTGATTGAAGCTTAGGAACTCAGAGCAAGCCTTAGAGAGTCTTCCCAAGCTTCCTAGAGAGGATTTGAAAACTTCATTTCTTAGTTTTCAGAGTTTGAAAATAGGGGAGGTCTACTGAAAAGCCAATTCCACCACACTCAAAATCCCAATTGCACACTCCATCATGAGCTAAATGAGCTTGCCCAAGCTCTCTTTCAAGTTCTTGAAGCAAGGGAGATCCAGAACAAGGCCAAGCTCAAGAAAGGAGGAGGTGACCCATAGGAGAATCCACTCATCCCCAACCCCTCAAAATTTTAGCAAAGCTTCGTCTCAACTAGACAAAGCTTCTCCATGGGAATCGAGCGCCGGTGAGGTTAGCCATTTTTCGAGCATTAAACTCAATGTGGTGTGGAGCTTTATGAAAGAAATGCTAATTTCATAGGATCTTGACTATTGGATGTAATCTTCTATGCATGTTGATGGTGTGGGTAAAATTTGGGATCGATCCGAGCTCAATCGAGCTTGGATCATCCCCTAGAACATGAACGACCTCCATTATTCACAAGGGATAACACGGATGGACCTTTGGTCATCCATCCGTGTGTTTTGGATGGACAACCAAGATTAAAATGCGTGATATATTTTTTTAATACTCTGATCCGCAACTTTAATCTCAACCATCCGATCCTTGATCGGACAGTTGAGGAGAAAGTGCATAGCATCACGCCATGATGCCTATGATGCAACATTTTAAAACCAATCGAGATAGTGATGGTGTAAAGCACATGCGTGTCAACCGCATGTGTAAAGTGCACCATAATGTGGATTATTAACGATTTAATTAGGGATTTAAATAATTTTAATTAATCACCTAAGCTTCTGAAATTCATATATCAACATGGAAAAATCAAAAAAAATATGAAATAAATTGCATTAGAAATATAATTGAACATATAATATTCTAAAATTTATTTTGATTAGTTTTAAATAGATCTTTTCTCTGAATTTTTTATTTTATTAGAAATGTTAATTTGCTAATTACTCCCTAATTAATCCAATCGATCTCAAACTTCTTGGGTGTAATTAGAGGGATGACTTATACCCTAATTTTTGGGATTTATTGTGGCTTAATTAGGAGAATTAGTTCATTCCTTAATTACTCCCTTAATGTAATTAAGGTTAATTAAATTAAAATTAGTGGTTTAACCCTTTGATTGAGTTGATTAAAGTCTATTTAAATGTATACAAGGTTATGGGAATAATTTTGCATTTTCCTAAGCTATTCCTTAAACCCCTTTTTTCTTCTTAATCCATCCTTAAGGGTTAATTCACCAATTACCCCTTAATTAATTTCAAAATAAAACTTTAAACTCAATTTTTCTTCTTGGCCAAATACTTAGGTGTTCAAGAGCCTAAGTACAATTAGAAAATCAAAATTCAACTCATATATGTGAGGGTGTTTTGAAATTACTTAAGTTAAACCCTTAGCTTAATCATTAATCATGAGCCAAATTGCATTAGGATTTTTCCTTCCTAGGTGGATTGAAAATTTAAATTCCTTATGAGTTTTATGTCATCTCATCATTATTATTTGATTAACTATGCTAAGGTGGTGTGTAAGGGGTAATAAACATGTTTAATTCATACCTTAACCTACAAAATATAAAATGAATCTAATCACCTAAAATTGAACAAAATATCAAACACATGTGGAATGGGTTAGGAACAACAAACTCTCTCACATTTTTCAAATTAAATCAAATTCAAAATCAAACAAACTTTGATTTTCTTTAAGCTTTCTTATTTCATAAGATTATATTTAGGAATTAATTAAGATGAATGTGTTTACATGCTTTCATTACTTTAGTTCTTTACCAACATGCTAAATGTGTGCATCATATCATTTCATACATTCATGCTTTTCAAAAAATCAAATTGAAAATGAAAATGTTTCTTTTATATCAAATTGCATGTTTTGGCTAAAGTAAAAAATATGAGTGGCTATTATCATTATTAAATCCAAATAATTTTCAAAAATATATGAATCAATTACCAAAAGTGTGTTACTTATATCTTACTTATGAGCTTGCATGTGAGTAAAATATAAGTGCTTAGTGTAGGTTTTCCTTCCTCTCTTTAGTATAATTTTGAATATGATTTGTAATGTGTTTAATTCATTTGAAAAGAACCTAACACTTGCCTAATTCCATCTCATATTCATTCCTTTACTATTACTTAAGAAGGATACCTACACTTGTACATATAAATTGCATAAACAAAAATAAATCATCCAACACAAACTTTTGCATTCTTTCTTTTCCATTCATTTCTTTTGTACACATGCTTGTATTTAAGGAAAGTGGTATATTAGTCTGGACAACCCCGGGTTTGCAAGGCTTTAAGTAGCCCTAAGTAGGTCTTGTACCTTACACCCCTAGTTAACAATGGCATCGTACTCACTTATGTCTTTCTTACATTCATATGTGCATGTGAAAATTGGATAAGAAACCCCTTTGCTACTTAATGAAAATCATGCATCATAAACATCCAAATTTTCTTAAAGCAACTACTTAACATGCATCATAAAGTGTGCTAAACATTCTCATTTGTATGTATAGATATGTTTAGGACTCATTCATATGCATGTTATATATGTTGGGAAAGAAATGAAGTGATGTATGTTTTGTGAATTTAGTTCATTTTACTTAATCTTAAAATGCCTTTCTTTTGAATAGGTTTGTTTAGAGTTCATCTAAACTTAGGATTAATTAAAGCATATAATAAAACATTCACTAAACAAAATTAAAACATGAATCCACTTAAGAAATTACTTAGGTTAGGGAAGGAAAGAGAAGTTTTCTTCTCTTTCCCTCTCTTTATAACTTAGTAATTAATTGTAGGATTCACTTGAACCAAATCAAAACATAAAATAAAATCAATCTAAAACAACTAAACATTTGAATGAAACCCTCCTCTAAGTTGAAAATTTTTCACACTTAGAAAATTCTAACTTAAGGCCATGGCTAAGCATACCACACAAACCTCTAAAGCACACACATTAAGCTAAGTCACCACTTCTAGTTTTAGGTTAGGGTGGTGCATGGTTTGATGTTTGTTTTTGTTATGATATATGTTTTAGTCTAGATGATTAGGATGTATGTGAGTAGAATGAATGATAGGATGATTTAGTCTAATCATTATTTTTTATAGGGGATTGAGCTTAAGGGGTGCTATGATAAATAAAAATATAAATGCTTTTGATGTTCAAGTGATTATACCCCTAAGCATAATCCAATAGGACAGGTGGACTTAGTCACCCATGTGTGGGGTGATGAGTCCAACATACATGCTTGAGATTTGTGTGGTTTGTTTAGCTAATCTCTATTTTGCAGGTGTTAGCTAGATTTACTTTTCCTTTTCATGTAATTTTTGCAATTAGGATTTTGGAATGATTGCCATGGGTAGGGCTATCAAAATAGCTTGTTATTCGTGAACACCATGCTCAGCTCGAGTTTCACCTCATCGTTAAACTAACACCAACAAAAAATTGTTAAATTGAATGAAGAACACCTAACAATGGAACCCCGAGTTGTTTCTGATAAGGCTCAATAGGGTCAGGTCATAATTCTCATTTCAGAATCGCATTATTTTGATATTTATTTTAGGCTTTTAGCCTATTCGACTTCTTCGAGCAATTCAAATTCTGCTATTTGCTTAAGTCTTTTTGACATTTCAATGGTGATTTAGTTACTTATCTTTCCTATATCTTTGCCTCACGAGTTCTCCAATCTCCACTTCTCCTCATCTCTCAGACTGAGCATGAGCAAGGCAAAGAAGCACTCCACATTCTACAATCTCTTCCTCTTGAGTCCTGCCTCTCGGATCTCTCTCATTCTTGCATCATTGCATGGCGTTTGGTGTATCAAGCAAGTGGAGAGTCTTATACGTGCATCTGATCCTCTATGGCTTTATGACTTTGTCCCTCTCTCTTATTCTTGCTTTTTTGAGTCGAGCCTCGACTCTTCTCTGATTTTCTTTACTTTTAACGCTGACAGTGTATGTCACAGCCTCATAGATCTTTTCACCATCTATTATTATGATTATGTGATTTTTTTAGGAGCATAACTCCTCTATTGTATGGGAGCCTCTGTTGGTTGTGATTCTTGTGAATCTGTGAGACTGTGATGTTGTTTACTGTTTACTGTTAGTGTTTAGTTTCAATTTGTTACGTATTTGCATTATTCGTTCTTTCTGGTTTCTTCAAAGTTCAAACTACCTTAGGCTTTGTAGAGCAACAAGACCAAGTAGTACAAATAAAAAAAATAATACAAGAATAATTATATAACAACACCATTCACCAAAATGTAGAACAACCCACTGGAAGCAAAGAGGATGCAAAAAAAAGCACTTAATAAGTCTAATTAACCAATCTAAAAAAAATAGTTCTAATCAAAGCAATGAGGCGGTAAAAAAGGAACCATTTTAGGTCCACCGAGAAGTGAGTACAGGCTGAACAACCAACCAAGTTACCAAAGCACCAAACCTAAAACTCTGAAAGAATTAACAAAAGTAACCATCAATGGATGGATAGAAATGAAATAAAACACAATAATAAGCCAAAATCCTCTAATGTCATAGTATAGCAAATACTCAATCACATCTAACAGCCAACAGGTTATCTATTATAAGAAGTTGTAGACATGTAGTCTTACAGATTTAAAATAGCAAAACAACAGTTGAATGAAAACAACAAAACAACAAAATAACATAGATTGATGGGAAGGGTTAAGGCAATGTGTAGTGGACAAGGGTCAAAGCTTAAATATTTGAATGAAAAGATAGGAGTTTTTTGTAGCTAATTGTAAGCTCTACAACTAGTAATGCTTGAAGTATGCTTTATATCATCCCGAGTCTTGAGCAAGAAAAAGGATCATATATTCATATGCTTTTACTTTGATATTTGATTATTATTTGTTGTTTTTGTTTTTACCAAATTATTTTTGAAAAAATAGATAATTTAAATATACATTAGCCACTCTCCTTAAATAACTAATTTTCTAATAATCTTCTTATTTATGTTATAATGAAGCTTACTCTCCTTCTATTATAAATGATATTCATCCTTGCAATTTTGATTATGCAAAGCTTGGTTGCAATGTATTATGTATGTTCTAAACTCTATTATATCTATGAATGCATTATTTTATAACATATTTGTCATTTAACACATGATGTTTGGAATTATTCATAGTTTACGTACAACATATGTCATCATTTGAGCATTCTCGCATCAACCGTGAGGTACCACTTGAATATGGAACATTTGGAAGACAGTCATAATCAAGCATCTCAAAATATTGAGAGTACTAGCACTATACCAGAAAAGCTAAAAAAATCTAAAGAGAAAGTCTAGTGTGGGAGTACTTTGAGTTAAAATTATGTCTAGGTTATTGAGATTCCTTGCTTGCAATGTATGTCTTGAGAGTTAAGTTCCATAAATCAAAATAGCACAACTTTACAACTTCTTAATATCAAAGATTGATAAAATTAAATCAAAAGGTAAACAAGTTATTGATTTGATAAAAGATAAGAATGAATTTCTCCCCAATTGATATTGCTAGTGAATTTAGCATTTCTATTTTTCATGATCCTAAAAATTATGATCAAAGATGGGTTAGAGAAATAATTACAAGGATGATTATTGTCTGTGAATATCCTTTTATGATGGTAGAGCACACTTGGTTTAATATCTTATTGAAATATTTGAATCCTAACTATGAAAGTGTGTCTAAAAACACCATAAAAAAATGATTGTATGCAGATTTATGATGTTGAGAAAGAAAAACTTAAGACTTATCTTAGAGTTCGATAGTTTCATTAACATCGATTATTGGACATTAATCGCATAATAGGGTATATGTGTTTGACTATTCATTTCATTGATTTGTCATGGAAGATCAAATGGATTATTAATTTTATTGAACTTGACCCTCCTCATATGGGACTTTCATCGTGATGCTATATGTATGCTATATTAGAAAATCTTCGGATAAAGTCTCAACAATTACTCTTGATAATGCCATTAACAATGATGTTCTTTTAGAAATAACTTTGATTCAAGAGAAAAGCATTTTAGTGGTCATTTTATCATATGCACATATATTGAATATAATGGTGCAAGATGGTGAAAGAAGTGCATGACATAATTTATAATATAAGGGAGTGAGTTAAATATCTAAAAAAATTTCCTGCAAGGCTACACAAATTTGTTCAGATTGCAAAATAGTTAGGTGTTCCTACGTCACGGTCTCTTTGTATTAATGTGCCAACCCATTGGAATTCAACTTATATAATGCCTGAGTCTACTTTTATTTATCATACTGTCTTAACTCATTATGCAGCTAGAGATTTAAATTACAAGTGGGTATCACTAGATTGATTGAGGTATGAAAAAAAAAATCAAAGTTCTTATCAATTTTAATAATGTCACTCAATAATTTCTGGCACATCATATCCAACATCAAATATTTCAACCGTAATGCATGTTAAGAAGCTTCTTTAGGAAGAATCCAGATCTAAAGATGAGTATATTAGAAAAATGGTCATAGTTATGAAAATAAAATTTGATAAATATTAGGGGGAGTGTAACCTACTAATGTCTATTGCTGTAATTCTTTATCCTCGTTTAAAGTTGAAATTTATTTTATTTACGTTTCCTAAGATCTATGAACTACATGAACTTGATTCTCAAATTACATCTGTTGAGAAGGCTCTTTTGAAAATACATGTAATATATGCTTCGAGTTCTTCAAAATGAATGAATCTATCAATGTGGGTTTTCTTCTGAAGTCATTATAGATCCTCTTGGCACATCTCAATTTGATTGTATGTTGGGTTTTAAAGATTTTGTTATGTCATCTGATTCCATACAACCTACTAAGTCTGACTTGTTTGTGTATCTTGAGGAAGGGTTATTTATTTACAATACTAAGAAATTTGATATTTTGGAATGGTGGAAAATGAACATATTGAAATATCCATGTTTGTTTAGAATGACTCATGATATTTTATCAATTCCAATAACAACTGTTACTTCTGAATATGCATTTAGTGCTGGTGGAAGGGTGCTAGATGATTATAGAAGTTGTTTATCTGCTAAGATAATTAATGCATTAGTTTGTGCATCTAATTGGATCAGATCATCCCAACTAAATGCTAAAACACCATTGATAAGTGCTTCATTGCTTCAATATAGTACCATGCAATTTAATATTGTTATTTCATTATAACTATTTTGCTTTTAATGTTTTTTAATTTTTTTTCACAGCAAGAAATGTTGGAGGAGGAAAATTTGGGTGTTCCATTGGGTGATTCATGAGCAAGAAGCCAGCAATGCCTTTTTTTTGCTATTATGCTACTAATCATTGAGGATTTCATATACATTTAATTGCAAATACTTTTCATGTTTTATTTTATATATTTGTTATACACTTATGTTGATGGTTTGATGGATTGTTTGCTTACTTTGGCTTTGGTTGATTTAAATTTATGAATTACTATGTAATATCATTTTGTTCTAATTATTTTTTTGGCAAGAATTATAGAGTGAGGCTATGATGATTTAAAATGCTCAAAAATGTTGCTTCGTTGTTTTGTTGCCTTTGTTTTTTTTCATTGCATGTAAAACCCTATAGGATTATATTGAAAAAATATGCAAATTTGAGCAGATATTTTTTTATTGATCCTCTATGGTTTGGATGCATGCAATTTATCAATCGTATGTGGGATTTTAAGATGATTATTGATTTGCATCGAATACTTTTATGTTCCAACATTTGTCTCTCTATATTTGGAATGACATGTTAAAGTAAAACGTGCAACCAGAGTATACGAGATTATGTCATTATCATATCACATATGTGTTGTAATTAAATATGAGCCTCTCCAGTTTCAAAACTCCTATATTTTCATTCAAGTCATCCACTCACAGATGACTCCCGGACCACTGCCCTATCATTCTATGTTGTTTTGTCATTTTACTATTTTCATTCAAATGCTATTTTGCAATTTTAAATCTGTAAAACTATAAGTCTACACCTTCTTATAATAGATAACATGTTGGCTGTTAGATGTGATTGAGTATTTTCTATGCTATGGCATCAGAGGATTTTGGCTTATTATTGTGTTTCATTTTATTTCTATCCAGCCATTGATGGTTGCTTTTGTTGATTGTTTTAGAGTTTCAGGTTTGGTACTTTGGTAACTTGGTTGCTCATGTTCTCACTTCTGGACCTAAAATGGTTCCTTTTGACGCCTCTTTGCTTTGATTAAAAACTATTTTTCTAGATTGGTTAATTAGACTTATTAAGTGTTTTTTGATCCTCTTTGCTATTCTATTTTGGTGAATGTGTTGTATCGATATTTGTATTATTATTTTTTTGAATTACACAACCTCTTTGCCTTTCTCTCTTTCCTGGATGATATAAAGCATACTTCTTAGAGCTTACAACTACAAAAATATCTTCATTCTATTCAACTTGTCCGCATAACCACTATCCACTACACACTACCCATTGCCCACTGCCCACTGCCTAGTTTTATCATTCTATATTGTTTTGTTATTTTGCTATTTTCATTCAACTACTATTTTGCTATTTTAAAACTGTAAGACTACAAGTCTACAACTTCTTATAATAAATATCCTGTTGACTGTTAGATGTGTTTGAGTATTTTCTATGCCATGACATCAGAGGATTTTGGCTTATTATTATGTTTCGTTTCATTTCTATCCAGCCATTGATGGTTGCTTTTGTTGATTCTATCGAGTTTGGGTACTTTGGTAACTTGGTTGGTTGTTCAACCTATTCTCACTTCTGGACCTAATACCTCTTTGCTTTGATTAGAACTATTTTTGGGTTAATTAGAACTATTAAGTGCCTTCTTTTGCATCCTCTTTGCTTAAAGTGGGCCTACATTTCGGTAAATGGTATTGTTGTATTATTGATATGATATGGCATTAGAGTATTTTGGCTTATTATTATGTTTGGTTTCATATCTACCCAGCTATTGATGGCTACTTTTGTTGATTCTTTTAGAGTTTTAGGTTTGGTACTTTGGTAATTTGGTTGGCTGTTCAGCATGTTCTCACTTCTCGGTGGACCTAAAATGGTTCCTTTTTTTTGCAGCTTCTTTGCTTTGATTAGAATTATTTTTTCTCGATTGGTTAATTAGACTTATTAAGTACTTTTTTGCATCCTCTTTGCTTATAGTGGGTTGTTCTATATTTTGGTGAATGGTGCTGTTATATACAGTATACTTGTATTATTGTTATTTTTTTCTAATTATTGTTTACTTTACTTGGCTATTTTGACCGCAAAGCCTAAGTTACTTTGAACTTTGAACTTTGAAGGTTGCTTACTTACTTTTGTTGTTTATCATTTTATGAGAATCATGGGATTGATTGGCTCATTTTCGTTTCATTCTGGGTGTACCTCATAACCTCACGTGTGCACTTGTATTGTAAACTATTTTTGACTATCCATGGTGCCTTTTTCACGCCCTTACCTATTTTGACAATACTACAATAACAAAGCAACATCATCGCAGAGGTAAGTTACGGATGTTGTAGCTTTGTTGCTATGGTATTAATCTTATGATGATCATAAAATTCTTTTCTTTGGTAGCATCTTTGTGATTGAACCCTTCTTGGAAGTTGGATGCTCACTAATTTGTTGCCCTTATGTTGATAATTAAAATGAATATTTTTTTTACTCTAAGGCCATCTATGCCTTCTCTTGTAGATCATACTCATATTTTTTTTTTTCTCTTCATTAACTATCTTCAAGTATTTTTTTGCAGATATTTTCTATCCTCCTTTCAAGTTTCAAGTGTCATCCCCAATTCTTTTGACCGCCGATCTTAAAGCTCTCTTCATCTACCGCTATTCAATTTTTACCTTTCTTTAGTTTTTTTATTTTCTATTTTTTGTACTTAGATGGGATTAAACTCTTTAATCTTCTTGTAGCTCTAGAGCATTAGATCTTTGAGCCTTATCCCCATATGGACTTTATATTTCTTTCTCTAGTTTAATAAAACATTTTATACTTTTGTATCTTGTATTTGCATGTCTTTCATTAGAAAATTTTATGTGGAATGTATATTATAAATTTCAAAAATTACTAAATATTAATAAAATTTGTATATTATTTTGTGTTTTTTCTTATTTGCATCTAAAAATTTGTGTTATAATAATTTAATTTTTTTTTAAAAAAGTTAGTTTTAGTACTTGATTTGATAAATTGAGGAGCTCGAGCTTCTTTATTTGATGTGATTTGATTGAAAACAAATAAAGAGCCTTATTCGTATGAACACATTCGAGCTTAAGCGAACAATATGAGCAAAGACGTTCTCATAACAAGCTTAAATCACATGAGAAACACAAACACAAACAAATGTAAATGGAGACCATGAGAGCCTCGACTTGTTCATGTTTAATATTTACACCCTTAGTTATGGGGACTAGGATGAACATTGGTACCACCTTCCAATTATCCAAAAGATGGAACCAAAGAAGGAAGAAGAAAAGAAGGTGAAAAAAGAAGAGAAGAATGAAGAAATGAAACTTGAAGACCCCCATAATAATGAATTTCTTACTTTATTATATTTAATTCATTTGTAATCTAGGCTATATAAGGGTAGAGCTTTTTTTATTTTGGGTTTGTCGTGGTACTACAATGACCTCTTATTCTTTTATGATTAGATTTATAAATTGATTGATGCTTTGTTTAGCGTGTGCATTAAGATGACATCTTTTTTCTAGTTTCTTCCTTGCTTGATGTATGGCCTAGATGTGGATTAGGCTCTTAGAGAAAAATAAATCTTCTACCAAATTTAACAATTCAAAATTAAAATAAAGAACTCATAACCTCACCTAAATCTTAAGCTAAAATTAAGATAAAAGAATTAGCAACCCCTTAGCTGGATGAGTACTTCTTTTATAACATCATGCGTAAATGCATTTGGATTTCACTGTTGAATAGAGGGCTTCCATCTTTGCCAAAGAAACTTGGCTTGCCCTTTGAGAGCCATGGTGGAAACACACCTCCTCCCTTCTCGTTGATTTTGGCCAACAATCTAATTTCTAATGCATTAGCCATATGACTCCTATTAGCCTGAGTCAAAATGATTGTCCTAAAAAAAAGAAATCTGAATTGTATTAGATTTAGGTCATTCAAAGCATATCCTTACATGATCTAGTAACTTTAGGGAGTGAGTTTAAGGACTTAGACTCTTTCTAAATAAATAATAACTAGCTATCTTGCATAAAGCATATGACTTGCCTACATGAATTTAAAACTATAGGAGGAGTTAGTTTGCAGCCACCCCTAGGTGGTTGTAAGTCAAAGCAGTCCGGTGGTTTGTCCTCTCTTGTGGAGGCAAACCAAATACCCATTTTTGCTTTAAATTTGGTTGTGCTTTTGGCCCTCGCCGAAGCTCCTTAGATTTAGGTCTGAGGTTGCTTCTCCCCTTTGTGGGCCCTATGCATAAATCCTCACTTCTTAGGCATTTCCTTAATCTTGTGTTATGGAATCATAAGTTCTAAACTTCTAACAAAAAGTCAACTCAAATGAATAAATCAATTTCAAAAATGTAAAGCCCAACAATAGGATAGTTGAGATGCTCGATAGGTTTCCTAGCATTGTGGACATCTCCTACTTAGCTTTCTTTAGCTTCAATAATAACTCCCTCTCTTTGATCAATCTCATTTGATCTTCCAAAATAAACTAATTGATTGATAGTCCTACCTATTGAAATCATTGGGGACAATGATCATTTACTTTAATTGAGAGTATTCATAAGGAATCTCATTCTTTAGGATGTAACTAACTATGGAGGCTTGCCCCTATAGGGAACTTAACAAACCTGGTTTAAAATAAACCCTACTTTACTTTTCCATGTAAAGTAGGGGAAGAATCTGGTACACATGCAGACCTATTGTCCTTATGAGTCCTTGTTGAGGTGATTAGGTCTATTATAAGGTGGTGATTTCTATCTTTTGAGATAGTGCACCTCTCCATAATGTCATACCTAATCACCCTCAATAAGAACATCTGTAGATCTATGTGGTGTCAAAATTGAATAAAAAGAAGAAGATGTATATTTCCATCCTCATTTTATCCTGCATAGAGTGAAAATGGAAGTATATATCTTATTATTATTATTATTATTATTATTATTATTATTATTATTATTATTATATATATATATATATATATATATATATATATATATATATATCACCTCACATTGCTTTAAGGATAATATTTCTTTAAATAAAGCCTGTTGATTGGAAGCATCGGGCGCTCTCCTTTATGGTTGATCATTTGGTATGATCCTCCTTGGTAGGCCTTTTTTATGACAGAAGGGCCTTCCCAAGTGAGTTCAAACTTGCCTCTCATCCTGCAATGAGCAGCAATTGGTCTCCTTATAACTAAAATAAGTTCTCCTACTTGAAAAGCTCTAGGATGGACCAGCTCGTTGTGAGCTTGAATTATTTGGGTCTTATACAACTTGAGATTTTGGCATGCCCGTAGGCATCTCTCCTCCAAACCTTTGAGCTCTTCTGATTGCAATTTGGCATTTTGTACCATTATGATCTTGCTACCCACAACTATCATTTTTGATGAGAGTTTGACTTCTAATGGTAGAATGACTTCAGACCCATAAATTAAGGAAAAAGGTGTATACTAAGTTGGAGTTTTGTATGTGGTGCGGTATTCCCACAAAGCTTCAACTAACTACTCATGCCAAAGTCATTTATTATCGTCGAGTGTTTTCTTCAATATTTGAATGAGAGTTTTGTTGAAGGCTTTTGCCAAGCCATATGCCCTCAGGTAGTAGATAGTAGAGTATCTCTGATATATGCTATATCTCTAAGTAAAGCTGTTGATCTTGGTGCTCTTGAATGCAATATCATCATTATAATATAATTCGAGGCACCCGAACTATATATGATATGGTTCTGAAAACTGGAGCACATGCTGAGCTATGACCTCTCTGAGTGGAATCACCTATGCCCACTTGAAAAAGTAGTTGGTGATAGCTAGGATAAACCAATGACCCTTA
The DNA here is from genome assembly GCA_021442155.1 of Cymbidium sinense. Classification (NCBI taxonomy): domain Eukaryota; kingdom Viridiplantae; phylum Streptophyta; class Magnoliopsida; order Asparagales; family Orchidaceae; genus Cymbidium; species Cymbidium sinense. The sequence continues at coordinate 48,599,072 of CM038218.1, forward strand.
GAAGAAAGAGGATAAATTGGTCCCACTATGTCGGTACCCCAATACTCGAATAGCCATGAGGCCAATGTTGGATGTAGAATATTGGGTGGTTGATGTAGGACCACACCGTGCATCTATCATTAGTGGCATCGTCTAGCTACATCCATGCAATATGTAATCATCGACGACCAGTAGTTTCCTAGTCTCTTGATCTTGGCTTTCATCTCCGGACTGGATTGATGAGCTCTACATAAATCTAAGTGTACCTCAATCATGATCTTACGAGCATCATATTTCTCTAAACAACGTAACCACATATGATCGAAGGATCGTTGGTATAAGGTGCCATCCATGAGAGGGTGGGAAAGAGCTCTCTACTTCACCTGATGTGCTAGCGACATATCTTGAGGTAGTTTTTCTATATTTAGATAATCCATGAATGGTTGCCTCCAATCTGACTCGTCCTTTTTGGCAATGACAACCTCCCCTTTAGGAGAGAGTCTCTCGATGAGTTTAGTATCAATAAGGGATAAGACTTGTCTATTTTGGACCCTTATTAGTATGGACTCATCTTTTGGACATGTCAACTCCTTGGCAAGTTTGACTAATGCATCTGCTATGGAGCTTTCTCCTTGAGGAATCTTGTAAATTGTAACTTCTAGGATATGGGCCAATAACTCCATAGCATACTTGTGGTGGTGATGGAGCTTAGGCTTTAGGACCTTGTAGGATGTAGTGATTTATTTGATAACTGTTGACCTCATTTTTAGAATGAGCTCTCAACTTCTCCATCTTAGACATAGGACTTCTCTTAGACACTAAGGGTTCCTTAGTCTTAAGACACTTCTAGTGATGTGGTAAAAATTGTATACATTCTTGCCTTCATCTATCCCCCCTTTTGGAAAAGAGGATAAATGAAAACAAAAATATATAAAATACACCTTTAGTTGGGACACCATAGATCCCTAAATATTCTTATTGAGGGTGATGGTATGAGGAGAGGTGTATTATCTTGAAAGATAGAAGTCACCACCCTACAATGGACTTAATCACATCAACAAGGACTCCCAGGACAGTGGGTGCATATGTACCAAAGATTCTTCCCCTACTTTACATGAAAAAGTAAAGTAGGGTTTATTTTAAATTGGGTTCTTTAAGTTCCCTACAAAGGCAAGCCCCCATAGTTAATTACATCCTAAAGGACAAGATCCCTTAGGAATACTCTCAATTAAGGTAAATGATCATTGTCTCTAGAGATTTTGATAGGTAGGACTATCAATCGATTAGCTTATTTGGGAAGATCAAATGGCATTGATCAAGGAGAAAGAGTTATTATCGAAGCCAAAGGAAGATAAGTAGGAGATGCCCACGATGCTACGAAATCTAGCGAGCATCCAAAACTTTCCTATGGTTAGGCTCTACATTTTTTATATTAATTTAATTTGTTTGAGTTGAATTTTTCATTAGAAATTTAGGGCTTATGATTCCTTAACACAAGATTATGGAAATGCCTAAGAGGTGGGATTTATGCTTATGGCCTGCAAAGGGGAGAAGCAACCTCAGAACCTAAATCTAGGGAGCTTTGGTGAGGGCCGAAAGCACAATCTAAATCTAAGCTGAAAATGGGCATTTGGTTTGCCTCCACAAGAGAGGACAAACCACCAAACTACTTGAACTTATAACTGCCTGGGGGTTGCCACCAACTAACTCCTCCTATGATTTTAAATTCATGTAGGAAAGTAATATGCTTTATGTAAGATAACTAGGCTATTATTTATTTAGAAACATACTAAGTCCTTAAACTCACTCCCTAAAGAGACTAGATCGTGTAAGGTTTGCTTGATGACCTAAATCTAATGCAATTGATTTCATTTTATTTTCATTTTTTGGACAATCATTTTGACTTATAGGATTCATATGCCTGCATGAGATGAGATTATTGGCCAAAATCAATGATAAGAGGAGGTGTATTTCCATCATGGCTCTCAAAGTGAAGTCAAGTTTCTGGTAAGGTGGAAGCCCTCCAATCAAGAGTGAAAATAATATGCATTTGTGCATGATGTTACAAAAGTAATACTCATCTAGCTAAGGGGTTGTCAATTCTTTTATCTTGATTTTAGCCTAAGCTTTAGGTGAGGTTATGAGTTCTTTATTTTTAATTTTGAATTTTTAAATTTGGTAGAAGATTTATTTTTTCCTCTAAGAGCCTAATCCACATCCAGGCCATACATAAAGCAAGGAAGAAACTAGAAAAAGGATGCCACTTAATGCACAAGCTAAACAAATCATCAATCAATTTATAAAGCTAATTGTAAAAGAATAAGAGGCCATTGTGGTCGGGTACCATCGCACAAACTAAAAAATAAATTGGGTAGCCGAGCTCTACCCTTATATAACCCGGATTACAAATGAACTAAATATAATTAAGCATGGAACTCATTGTCATGGGGGCCTTCAAACTTCATTTCTTCATTCTTGTTCTCTTCTTTCTTCTTCTTTTCTTCTTTCTTCCTTGGTTCTTTCTTTTAGATGGTTGAAGGTGGATGCTCTAAATGCTTCACATGGTGCATAAGATGAGATCTTATGACCAATGTTCATCCTAATCCCCATAACAATCATTCCAAAATCCTAATTGCAAAAATTACATAAAAAGAAAAAGTAAATCTAGCTAACTCCTACAAAACAAAGATTAGCTAAACAAATCACCAAATCCCAAGCATGTATATTGGACTTATCACCCCACACATGGGTGACTAAGTCCCACACAATATGGATTATGCTTAAGGAGGTATAAGCACCACACCACAAAGCATTTATATTTTTATTTATCACACCCCTTAAGCACAATCCACGCAAAGATAATGGTTAGATTAAGATCTGCCATTCATTCTACATATATATCCAACATCAGACTAAAACATATATCAAAAAATAAAAGCAAGCATCAAAACCATAACCTAAAAAGTGGTGACTTAGCTAATGTGTATGCTTTAGAGGTTTGTGTGGTATGCTTAGCTTTAAGTTAGAATTTTTTAAGTGAAGAATGTTCAACTTAGAGGAGGGTTTCATTTAAGTGATTTAGTTATTTTGGGTTGATTTTATTTTATTTTTTTGATTAGGTTCAAGTGAATCTACAATTAATTACTAAGTTATAAAGAGAGGGAAAGAGAGAACTTCTCTTTCTTCCTAACCTAAGTAATTTCTAAAGTGAATTCATGTTTTAGTTTTGTTTAGTGAACATTTTAATTAAGTGTTTTAATTAATCCTATGTTTAGATGAACTCTAAACAAACCTATTCAAAAGAAAGGCATTTTAAGATTAAGTAAAATGAACTAAATTCACAAAACATACATCACTTCATTTCTTTCCCAACATATAAAACATGCATATGAATGAGTCCTAAACATATCTATAAATGCAAATAGGAATGCTTAATACACGTTATGATCATGCTAAGTAGTTTATTTAAGAAAATGTGGATGTTTATGATGCATGATTTTCATTAAGTAGAAAAGGTGTTTCTTATCCAGTTTTTACATGCGCATATTAATGTATGAAAGGCACAAGTGAGTACAATGTCATTGTTAACTAGAGGTGTAAAGTACAAGACCTACTTAGGCCTACTTAAAGCCTCATAACCTTGGGGTTGTCCAGACTAATATACCACTTTCCTTAAATACAAAGCATGTGTACAAAAGAAATGAAATGGAAAAAAGAATGCAAAAGTTGTGTTAGTTGATTTATTTTGTTTTAATTTATATGTGCAAGCATAGGTATCCTTCTTAAGTGATAGTATAAGAATGAATAGGATATGGAATTAGGCAAGTGTTAGGTTCTTTTCAAATGAACCATATGCTTTCCAAATCTATTCAAAACTATACTAAAAGAGAGAAGGAAAACCTACACTAAGCACATCCTTATATTTTACTCACATGCAAACATAAAGTAAGATATAAGTAACACACTTTTAGTTTTGATAATTGATTCATATATTTTGAAAATACTTTGAATTTAATAGTGATAATAGCCACTCATATTCTTACTTTAGCACACAATTTGACATAAAGAAACATTTTCATTTTAAATTTGATTTTTTGAAAAGCATGGATGCATGAAATCCATATGAGACACATATTTATGTTGGGGAAGAACTAAAACAATGAAATCATGTAAACACATTCACATTTTAATTAAATCCTAAAGACAATCTTATGAAATAAGAAAGCTTAAAATAAATCAAAGTTTATTTAATATGATTTTGTTTGATTTTGAAATTGATTTAATTTTGAAAATATGAATTTAGTTTCTATTCTAACCCATTCCACATGTGTTTGATTTTTTGTTTAATTTTTAGATGATTAGATTCATTTTTTATTTTGATTAGGTTAAGGTATGAATTAAACATGTTAATTATCCCTACACCTTACAGCATAGTTAATAATTATGAGCCAATGAGATGACATAAAACTCACAAGGAATTTAAATTTGCAATGCACCTAGGAAGAAAAGGCCTAATGCAATTTGGCTCATGATTAATGTTTGATTAAGCTAAACACCCCTCACACATATGAGTTGAATTTTTATTTCCTCAATTGAACTTAAGCTCTTGAACACCTAAGTATCTACCCCAAGTAGATTAATTAAGTTATGGAAAGTTATAAAATTTTTAAAAAATTAATTAAGAGGGTAATTAGTGAATTAGCCCTTAATTAAGAGAGGACTAAGAAAGAAAATGGGGTTTAGGGAATTGCTTAGGGGAAATGCCCCAAAATCATTCCCTAAACCACCTATTCACTAGAACGAACCTTAATCAACTTCAACAAAAGGTTCAACCACTAATAAAACCCTTAATTAACCTTAATTACATTAAAGGGGGTAAATAGAAAATGAATTAACAATTTCCCCAATTAAGCCACCAAAATCCCAAGAATATTAGGGGAGGTAAAAGTCATCCCCCAAAATACACTCAAGAAGTTTGAGATTAATCAGTGGATTAATTAGGGATTAATTAATAAATTAATATTTCTAATAAAACCCAAAATCATAAAAAGACAATATTCAAAATCTATTAAAACCAATTTTAGAATATTCTAGATTGAATTATCTTTCAATGGCAATTTACCTCATATTTTTTTGATTTTTCTTTAGAGAGATATGAATTTTTAAAGTTTTAAGGATTAATTAGAATTAAATAAATCCTAATTAATCTCTTAATCCTATGGCATGCCATGCCTGTAGTGAACTCGGTTGCGCTTTACACGCATCATCTGCTGAATGTCTACTTAAACGTCACATCGTAGCAGCACGTGGTGATGGCTATGCGCCTTTCCATTCGATCAAGGATGAGCGGCTAGATTTAATCCACGGTTTAGAGGGGATAAAATATGATATAAAATGTGATTTAATCTCGGCCGTCCATCCAAATTGTGCGGATGGCGGAGATCATCCTATTCTTCCGAGGAATAATGGAGTCCACTTTCAAAGGGGAAGCTCGATCAAGCTCGATTTGATTGAAACTCAACCCACACCATCTAAACCAAGCACATCTAACGGTCAAAATTCCATGGCATCAAAATTTCTTTCACAAAGCTCCACACCACATTGAGTTTAGTGATCGAAAAATGTCATACCTCATCGAAGGTGATCATCGGCGCTCGATTCCCTTGGGGAAGCTTCATTTGGTTGAGACAAAGCTTTGGTGAAAGTTTTAGCTCTTGAGGTTGAGTAGATAGCTCTATGGACCAACCTCCTCCCTAGTGAGCTTTGATCTGGGTGAATCCTCCTCTGCCTTTGGAGCTTGGGAAAGGGCTTGGGAAAGCTCAACTTGACCCTCTGGTGGAGTGTGCAAAGTGAATTGACTTGGTTTGGTGTATGGAGAAAGTTGGCAATTCCTTGGAGCTCCCCTATTTTTTCTTAAGGGGAATTGAGAATGACCAATTCAATCTCCCTCTAAAGAGCTTAGGATCACTCAATAATCACACCTCTAGCTTCCTAACACTCAATTGAATATGGCTCTCTTGGAATTGAAGTGAATTAGGGGGAGTATATCTCCCTCTTAGGCAATCAAAAAGTCGAAGCTTCACTTACCATTTTGATCCAATTGACCTTAGGTAGTGGGTTGTTTGATCTGTTAGCAGCTTGCACATGGTCAATTTGGCTAGAGGAGTGGAATGGTAACTCCCCATATGCTCAAATTGAGTGGGAGCATGATTCCCATGTGGCCAATTTGAGCCATGTACTTGGTTTTGGCCTTCGATCAAGTTGAGCTGACCCAAACCCATTGGATAGGGTGCACCACCCTCTATAGGGTTTACTTGACCTATTAGGAGAGTATCAAGTAGGTATGAAGAGGGTTTGACCAAATTCACCATGGATTTGACCAAAATTTGTTCTATGGCCTAGGGGTAGAATGGTCATTTGGCTAATTTTTGAATTTGGATATGTTGGGTATGTTGAAAAATAGTTTGCCAAGTTTCATTGGATTTGGAGTTCATTTGGTATGGTTTGGCTCATGCTGACCCATTTAGGTCAAAATGGGTCAACTTGCGCCAAGTTGACCAATTGCTCAAATTGGGTCAAACCAATGGTTGGGTCAAGTTCATATGACCATTTGAAATGTTTTGGTAGCTTCAATTTGATTCAATTTGGTTTAGGTTTGAATTTGGTTCATATGAATTCATTTAGGTCAAATGGGTCAAGTTGACCAATTTGACCCATTTGACCTATTTGAGCTAGGTCATGGGTAGGTTTAGGTTTGGTTAGTCATATGAAGTGGATTGGTATCTTTGTTTCCAATCAATTTTGGTTAAGTTTGAATTTGGCTCAACATGACCCTTTAGGTCAAGTTGGGTTCAAGGTCAATTGGGCTAGGTTATGAGTTGGCCATTGAGGCTTTAGTCAAGTTCAACAAGTGATTTGGAATGAACTTGACCCATTGTTTCAATCAATTTGGCTTAGATCAAGTTTTAACACATTTTGACTTTTTTAGGTCAAGTTGGGTCAACTTGGGTCAAGTGGCCAATTATAGGTTAGGCTTAAAGGTTGACTTGGTCAAGTTCAAACATAAGTTATAAATTAACTTAGATCAATGGTTTCAATCAATTTGGCCTATAGTAGATTTTGGCTATGTTAGGTTTCATTTTGGTTTAAGTGTTGACTTGGTTTGACCTAATTTAATTGATTGATTATCCCATGATGATTGTTGATCATGATGAGAGGCATAGGTGAGTTTGGTTCAATCCAATTTGGTTAGGATTAGAATTTGGCTCATAAGGGTACTTTAGGTCACTTTGGGTCAAGTGAGCCTAAGTGGGTCAAATGGCTTGGTCAAAGCTTGATTTGAGTTTGATTGAACTTGTATATGGACTTATGACTAAAATATAAATCAATTTGCAAGTGGTTTGAAGTCAAATGGGCATTGATTCATTTCACAACTTCATATTCAAAGGAAGAACATGAACAATTTGGCTTAATTTTTGAATTGAGTTTTGATTTAGTGATTGAAGTTTGTCTTTATATTGGATTCACGGTTGTAGGATTGATTGAATCATAAAGAAAGATCAAGAGTTGGGCTTGATTTGAAATTGATTCGGCTAAGTTCAAGATTTTGACTTGAAAAACTTAGGTTGGATTTTGAATGGATTTGAGTTTGATTTTTGGAATTGGTTTTGATTGTTTGAATTTATATTTCATTTATATATGTGAATATAAATGAGAATATAAATGAGTTATGAGAAAATTTCAAGGATTTGAAGTGATTTGCTCATGATCTAGGCTAAGTCTTTTAAGAGAATTTAAAGGACTTAAGAATTTTTAGGATTTGAATTTTGGATTTAGATTTGATTGATTTATATTTATATTTCATTTATATATGTGAATATAAATGAGAATATAACTGAGTTATGAGAAAATCTCATGAATTTGAATTGATTTGAAGATGATTTTGGATAAGTCCTTAAGAGGAAATTTAAAGGACTTAAGAAATTTTTTGAAGTTTGAAATTTCATTCATGGGTTTCAATCATGGATTTCAATCATGTGGCATTGATTTGAGTTTGGAGAAAATCAAATAAGATTGATTTGGAGCTTGACTTGAAGGAAGGAAGGTGAGGAGTGGTTCAAGCTAAGGGTAGACAAATTTTCCTAACACCCCTAAGGCATGACCTATTATGGTTAACTCTTTTAAGTCTCTAGGGTTGAGTGTCCACCTAATTACTAGATGTGTCTTAAGACTAAGGAACTCTTAAAGTCTAATAAGTCCTATGTCTAAGTTGGAGGGGTTGAGAGCACAATCTAAAAAAGTGGTCAACAAATGATTAGGTGAACACTTGACCTAACCCTCGAGACTTAGAAGAGTTAGCCATAGGAATAGGTTATGCCTTAGGGGTATTAGGAAAACTTGTCTACTTTATAGCTTGAACCCAATCCTTGCTTCCTTCCTTCAAGTCAAACTTCAAATTCAAACCAAATTTCAAGTTAAAATCCAACTTCAAATTCAAATCAATTCCAAATCAAATCTCAAAATTCTAGCTCAATTGATTTTCTCAAATCATGAATCAATTCCAAATGATTGAAACCCATGATCCATTTCAAATCCAAAATCTTTCTTAAGCCCATTTGATTTCATATTAACTTAGCTCAAATCAAATTCAAATCACTCCAAAAGATTTTCTCATAACCCATTTATATTCTCATTTATATTCACAAATATAAATGAAATATAAATTCAAATGATCAAAACCAAATTCAAAACTCAAGTCCAAATCTAACATAAATCCAACCTATACCCTTTCAAGTCAAATTCTTGAACTCTACAAAATCAATCTCAAATCAATGCAAACCTTTGGATTTTCTCTCCAAATAATCAATCCTTGAATCATAAGACTAAATATAAACATAAACTTTAATCATCAAACTAAAATCAAACTAACCCAAGTCAAGCCCATATTCACCATTTTTTGACTTGAAATTGTCAAATGAATCAAAACCCATTTGACTCCAAATCACTTGCAATTGGATTTATATTTCAATCATAAGTACATATGTGGATTCAACAAAACTTGAATCAAGCCTTAATCAAGCCAATTGATCCACTTTCACTTGACGCAAAGTGACCTATAGCACCTTCTTGAGCCAAATTCTAATCCTACCCAAGTTGGATTGAAATAAGCCCATCTAAGCCTCACACTGTGAGCAAAAATCATCTTAGGATGATCAATCACTCAAATTAGGTCAAACCAAGTCAAACATACCCTTTGACCAAGTCAACATTTGACCCAAATAAAACCTAAACAAGCCAAAATCTACCGTAAGCCAAATTGATTGAAACCATTGATCTAAAACAATCTATGATCAATGATTAAACTTGACCAAGTCATCATTTGAGCCAAACATAGCCCAATTGGCTAGTTGACCTAAGTTGACCCAAGTTGACCTAAAAAGTCAAAATGGGTCAAATCTTGATCTAAGCCAATTTGATTATAACCAATTGGTCAAATGCATTCTAAATCACTTATTGAACTTGACCAAAGCCTCAATTAGCCAACTAGACCCAACCTAGCCCAATAAACCATGAACCCAACTTGACCTAAAATGTCAAATCAACTTGAAATCAAATCAAACCAAAATTGATTGAAACCAAAACTTGCAATACATTTCTGCCATGACCCAACCTAAGGCCAAATCTTCCCTTCCAATCAAAATTCTCCTTGGATCACCTCCCACACTCACCTAGCACATGTGCACCTCCTCCATTCTGCTCTTCTACCAAAATCAAAGCACATGGGACTCCTAATAACCAAAACAACCCATTTAATCCAAGAAATTTCATCAAAATGGAAAGGGAAAGCTTGGTGATCCAAGTAGGAAGATATACTCCCTCTCCCCATTTCCCTCAAACCATCTCTCTTGCATTTTAGATTGAGCTGATTGAAAGAAAGCTTTCACAAAGTTCCCTAAGCATTTCCAAGCTCTCCCCAATTTCCCTCTCTCAGTTTTATCTATAACCAAAATAGGGGAGGTGAGGAGAATTGCCAACTTCCTCAATTCTCAACTAAACCTCAATGACTCTTGCAAGCACCATCAAGGCACTAAGTCAAGCTCACCCAGGTGTTTTCCAAGCATCCAAGCCACGAGAAAGAAGACCTAGACCAAAGATACAAGCCATTGGAGGGAGCCTTGGTCAATTGAGCAGCTCACTTCAAATTGAACCTTGAAACCTTCAATAGGGCCTCATCTCCACTGGATGAAGCTACCTCCACTGTTGGAAGCACTGGTGATAGTTATGACTCAAAATTGAGCTTAAGTTGAAAATTGCTTAGTCTTTTGTGAAGGGAACTATAATCCATTGAAATTCAATCATTAGATGTTCTTCCCTAAGCTTCTAGATGGTGTGGGTTGAATCTCAGCCTAATCTGAGCTCAAGTGAGCTCGGATCAAGCCAAGGAGGATGGACGGTCGTCTCCCGCAAAGCGGGGATGATCATGGGGCCGTCCATCCGCATGTTTGGAATGGATAACTCTGATTAAAACATGCTAGATCCGCTGATTTAATCCTTTATAACCGTGGGATTGATCCGAATGTGATCCTTGATGGCGGCACAAGGCAAAGCATTACCACCATCATGCACGACAATGTGACAACTTAAATAATCCATCACGCCATGTGGAAAGCGTGTAGTCCACGTGGCACCGGCAGATTAGTTATTAATTAGACTATTTAATTATCCCTTCTTCATAAATTCATAATTAAATGTAGAAAATCAAATATAAATTAGCTCATTTTAAAAGATAATTCAAAGGGGAAATCAATAAAAAAATTGATTTTGAATAATGGATTTTCCTTAATTAAAGTTTAATTAAAATTCTAATTACCTTAAATACTTCCTAATTACTTAATTAATTAATTCCAAATTTCTCAGACAAGTTTAGGGGGATGACTTCTACCTCCCCCAATTTTTTTGGAATTTATTAATGAGTTAATTAGGGAAATTAATTAATGAACCCCTAATCACCCCTTAATTATTTAAGAGAAATTAAGCATGTGAATAGTGATTAAATCCCTTAATTGAGATAATTAACATTATTTAAGTAGTAGGTTTATAGAATGGGTTTCAGGTATTTTCTCTATGTTATTCCCTAAACTCCCTTTCTTCCTTAATCCAAACATAAATAATGATTAATCCACAAATCATCTACTTAATTAATCTAATAAAACTTTCAAAATCAATCTAAAATTAATCAATCTCTTGCTGGGTAGATCCTTAGGTGTTCAAAAGCCTAAGGTAAGTTTAAGGAAATCATATCCAACTCACATGTGTGAGAGGGTTATGAAAGTACTTAATGAAAAGTCTTTAGCTTAATTAATCAATAATTGTTAGCCAATTGCATTAGGCCCCTTTATATCTTAGGTGCATTGCTGATTTAAATTTCGTATGGTTTCATATCATATATTGGCTCATAATTGTTAGGTTAATTATGTTAAAGTGGTGTAGGTAAGGGGTAATTAATGGATTTAATTCACACCTTAACCTAAACAAAATATAAAATCAATCTAATTATGCTAAAATTAAAATAAATTGATTCACATATGGGGGAAATAGGTTAGGACCAGCAAACTCTTTATCACAAATCATTTTCAAATCAAATCCAAAAATAAAATAAAAAACTCTTTAAATAGTTTTGATTCACTTTAAATGATCTTATTTCATAGCATTGTCTTTAGGAATTAATTTGGGTGAATGAAGTCATATGCTTACATCACTTTATCCCTTTCCAAGCATGTTAAATATTATTTATCATATAAAATCATGCATTCATATCTTTTGAAAAATCAAATAAATGAAATGTTTCCTTTTATGTCAAATTGCATGTTTTGGCTAAAGTAAGAATATGAGTGGTTATTATCACTATTAAACTAAAAATTATTTTTAAAATCTATAAATCAAAGATTACAAATGAAGGTGTGCTACTTATAACTACTTTTAAGCTTGCATGTGATTAAAGCATAAAATGTGTTATGTTATTTACTTCTCTCCTCTTAACATAGATTTGAATAGGATTTGCAAAGTGTATAGTTCATTTGAAAAGAACATAACACTTGCTTAAATCCATTCATATCCACTTCTATGTTATGACTTAAGAAGGATCTTCACATTTACACATGTAAATTGCATAACCAAATCAAAAATAATTTTTTTTGCATGACTCTTCTTCAATTCATTTCTTTTTGTACATGCACATGTATTTAAGAAAAGTGATATATTAGTCGGACATCCGGGTTGCGAGGAGTAGCAAGAAAGGTCTTGTACCTTATACCCTTGGTATAGAAAGCAATGGCACCATACTCACTTATGTCTTTCACACATGTAAATGTTCATTTGATCAATGGATAAAAGAATCTAACTTTTTTACTTAATAAAAATAGGCATTTATGGAATATCCAAAATTCTCTAAACAACATCTCTTAGCATTCTTCATCAAAGTGTGCTAAAGTTTGCATTTTCATGTATAGGCATGCTTAGGAATCATTCATATGCATGATATACATGTTTGAAAGAAATAAAGGGTTGTGTGTTATGTGATAGTAATTCACCTTAATTAATCTTAAAATGCCTTTTTTATTTAAATAGGTTTATTTGGAGCAAATCTAAACTTAGGACTAATTAAAACACATAATAAAATATTCACTAAAGAAAAAAAGCATCAATAAATCTATCTTAGAAATTACTTAAGGTAGGGAGGAAAGAGAAGTTCTCTTCTCTTTTCCTCTCTTTATAATATTTAGTAACTAAATGTAGGTTCATTCAAACCAAATCATCTTAACAAATAAAATTGACAAATCAACTAAGTCACTTACATGAAACCACCCTCTAAGTTGAAACCTCTCACACTTAGAAAACTTCAACCTTAAAGCCTAGCTAAGACATGCCACACAAGCCTTAAATGGCACACACATTAGGCTAAGTCACCATTTCTAGTCCTATGTTAGGGCGGTGCATGGTTTGATTCTTGATTTTGTTTTGTGATGTACTATTTTTTAACTGGTTGTTAGAGTGTATATGCATAGACTAGATGATAGGACGATCTTAGTCTAATTATTCTCTTTTAGAGGGGATTTTGCTTAAGGGGCACTATAATAAAAATAATAAATGCTTTTGTTGTGTAAGTTGCTTATACACCTAAGCATGATCCAAATTAGGATAGGTGGACTTGGTTACCCATGTGTGGGGTGCTAAGTCCAACTTATTCATATACATGCTTAGGTTGTGTGGTATGTTTAGCTAATCTCTATTTTGTAGGTTTAGTTAAATTTACTTTTTCCATTTTAATGTAATTTTACAATTAAGATTAAGAATGAATGATGGGATATTAGGATGAACATTGGTTATAAGATTAAGTCTTATGCACCATGTGAAGCCTTGGAGTAACTACATTCCAACCAACCAAAGGAAGGAAAGAAATGAAGAAAGAAAGAGAAAAAGGAAAGGAAGAAACAGGAATGAAGAATGAAGACCCCCTTAACATTAATTAATTTATTATAGTCATTCATTTATAATCTGGGTTGTATAAGGGTAGGGCTCGACTACCCACATTTTTTTTCGTGTTTGTACAGTAGTACCAGACCACATCGGCCTTTATTTGTGCTAGCTTTATAAATTGTTTGATGTTTGTTTAGCTTGTGCATTAAGATGACATGTTTTCCCTAGTTTCTTCATTGTTTGATGAATGGCCTAGATGTGATTAGGCTCTTAGGGAAAATAAATTTTCTATCAAGTTAATCAACTCAAAATTAAAATTAAGGATTTAAATCAAACTAAAGGATTTAGCAACCCCTTAGGTGGATGTTATATGTCTCACATCATGCATAAAATCATCTTGCTTCACTCTTGCTTATGGAGGGCTTCCACCTTTGCTAGAAAATATGGCTTAAACTTTGAGATACATAGTGGAAACACACCTCCTTCTTGCTAATTTTAGCTCATAATCAAACTTCTCATACATTAGGTATATGAAATCTCATAGCCTGTGTCAAATAAATTATCCAAAAATGAAAATAAAACTTATCAAAATTTGTATTATATTTGAGTCATTATTCATACCCTACATGATCTAGTCTCTTAAGGAGTGTGTTTAAAGACTTAGTCTTCTTTCTAAATAAACAACATCCTAGTTATCTTGCAAAAGCATAAGACTTGCCTACATGTATTTAAAATCATATGAGGAGTTAGTTGGCAGCCACCCCCAGAGGTTGTAAGTCCAGTCGTGGTTTATCCTCTCTTGTGGAGGTAAACCATATACCCATTTTCATCTTAGATTTAGGTCATGCCTTGGCCCTCTCAAAAATCTCCCTAGATTCAAGATCTGAGGTTATTATTTTCCTTTGCGGGGTACAAGCATAAATCCTCACCTCTTAGGTATTTTCATGATTGTGTGGTGTGGAATTCAAAGCCCTAGATTTTTAATAAAAATTCAACCCAAACAAATAATTCCCCTCAATTTTGAAATATAAATCCCAACCATTGGATAGTTTGGGATGCTTACTAGGCTTCATAGTATCATAAGCATCCCTACTCATCTCCATTTGGTTCCAATAATAACTCTCTCTTTTTGATCATTCCCACTTGTTCTTCCAAAATAAACCAATTTGTTGATAGTCCTTCAAAATCTTTGGAGACAATGATCATTTAATCAGTATTCTTAAGGAATCTTATTCCTTAAGATGTAATTAACTTTTGGGGCATGCCTCCATAGAGAACTTGGTTTAAAATAAACCCTACTTTACTTTTCCATATAAAGTAGGAGAAGAATCTCTAGTACATTCGAAGACCAATTATCCTTAGGAGTCTTTATTAGGTGATTAGGTCCATTATAGGATGGTGACTTCCATTTCTCGAGATAGTACATCATTCCTCAATGTCATACCCGATCACCGTAATAAGAACATCTGCAGATCTACATGGTGTCCCAACCAGCGTCATTTTTGTCATCATTTATTTTCAAAGATAGATGAAGATAAAAATAAAAATTCACCACAGATTTTTCTAGGGACTCCGTTGGGGAAGGTTCCTCTCTCCATCTTTGGTAAATGATTGTTATCTCCAATTATTGATAGTGGATTTGTATTTCATATGAATTTGAGACTATCTTTCTTTACCATTGACACTTAGTTTATTTCATTCATAAGCTAAGCTAGCCAACATCTTTTAGAATTTAGGACCTCACTCCATGTAGGTCTTAAAACCCCTATTGGGTTCCTGAGTAGGTGAAAATAAAAATTTAATAAAAAGAAATAACTAAAGACTTCCTCCTTACGATTTCTATGGTAAGGAAAGGTTCATTCCAAAAATAATAAAGAAAGAAAAATAAATCCTTTATATAAAAACATCACTTTCCAAAAAAAAATACTTTTCTAAAAGTTTAATAAAATATTTTCCTCATCTAACAATCTTCAAGATTGTTACATGTAGAATCTTTTTTCAAAATAAAAAAAATTATCTTTTCAAAAAGCACATTTGAACATCTTCATTCAATATACCCAAATTTATTGAATGAAGATTTCATTTCTAAACAAAATCAAAAATCATCTTTTCAAAAAAAGCACAAAAAACATCCTCATTTAATTTATTGAATGAGGATTTCATTTCAAATAAAACCAAAATCATCTTTTCAAAAGCATATGAACATTTTCATTCCATATACCCAAATTTATTGAATGAAGATTTCATTCCCAAATAAAATCAAAATCATCTTTCAAAAATCACAAATGAACATCTTCATTCAATATACCTAAATTTATTGAATGAAAATTTCATTCCAAACAAAATAAAAAAACCATCTTTTCAAAAAACACCAATGAACACCCTCATTCAAGATTTCATTTTCAAATAAAACCAAAATCATCTTTTTTTTTTAAAAGCACATATTTGAAAATGAATACCCTCTTCAAATATACCCAAATTTATTGAATGAAGATTTCATTTTCAAATACCATATTTTCAAAAGCACATATGAACATCTTCATTTATTGAATGAAGATTTCATTTTTAAACAAAATAAAAAAATTAGCTTTTCAAAAAAAGCACAAATGAACATCGTCATTCAATTTATTGAATGAGGATTTCATTTCCAAATAAAACCAAAATCATCTTTTCAGAAAGCACATGTTTGAAAATGAATACCCTCTTTTAATATATCCAAATTTATTGAATGAAGATTTCATTTTCAAAAAAAAAATCATCCTTTCAAAAAAGCACCTTATGAACATCTTCATTCAATATACCTAAATTTATTGAATGAAGATTTCATTTCCAAATAAAACCTAAATCATCTTTTCAAAAAAGCACAAATGAACTTCTTCATTCAATATACCCAAATTTATTGAATGAAGATTTTATTCCCAAATAATATAAGAAATCATCTTTTCAAAAATCACAAATGAACTTCTTCATTCAATATACCCAAATTTATTGAATGAAGATTTCATTTTAAAATAAAATAAAAAAATCAACTTTTCGAAAATCACGAATGAATATCCTCATTTAATATACCCAAATTTATTGAATGAAGATTTCATTTCAAACGAACTCAAAATCATATTTTCAAAAAACACATATTTGAAAATGAACAACCTCATTCAATATACTTAAATTTATTGAATGAAGAATTCATTTCCAAATAGAATCATATCTAATATTGAAATTCCATTTCAATATATCTCATAAATGTTGAAGTTGGAATTCCTTCCTTTTCAAACAAATTACAAATTTGAAAATAAGCCTCTTCATTCAATATATCCAAATATGTTGGATGGAGGTTTTTATTTTCAAATAAAATCACATCACTTGAAATTCCACTCAACACATTCCACATGTGTTAAGTTAGAATTTCCCTCTTTAAAAAAATAATAATTACACGCAAAAATTTCATCTTTGAAAAATAAAATATAATTGACTTTCATTTTACATACCAAAATTTGTTAAATAAAAATCTACTTTTCAAAATCACAAAATCAAAATCAAACAACATTTGGATTCTTTATTTTTACCCAAATTTGCTAAGTAAAGTTCCATTTTCAAAATAAAAATTCAAACACTTTTGAACTTTATTTAGCATACCCAAATTTGCTAAATAAAGTTCCAATTTTCAAAAATCAAAGCAAAAATACATTTGGATTCTTTATTTAGCATACCCAAATTAGCTAAGTAAAGATCCTCTTTCCAAAACTAAAAATAAAAAACACTTTCTTTATTTAGCATACTCAAATTTGCTAAGTAAAGATCATCTTTTCAAAAATTATAAAAATCAAACACATTTGGATTCTTTATTTAGTATATCCTGATTTGCTAAGTAAAAATCCTCTTTTCAAAAATCAAAATCAAACACATTTGGATTCTTCATTTAGCATACTCAAATTTGCTAAGTGAAAATCCTCTTTTTAAAAATCAAACAAATTCAAACACATTTGGACTTTATTTAGCATACCCAAATTTGTTAAGTAAAGTTTCCACTTTTCAAAATCAAAATTCAAGACACATTTGAACTTTATTTAGCATACCCAAATTTGCTAAGTAAAGTTCCACTTTTCAAAAATCAAATTCAAACACATTTGGACTTTATTTAGCATACTCAAATTTTTGCTAAGTTAAGATTCCATTTTTCAAAATAAAAATACATAATTCAAAAACATTTAGACTTTATTTAGCATACCCAAATTTGCTAAGTAAAGATTCTAACTTCAAAAAATAAAACACAAAATTTAAACATATTTTGGACTTTATTTAGCATACACAAATATGCTAAGTAAAGATTTCATTTCTAAACTCACACATGATTCACATCATGAGCAAACAAGCAAAAGAAGAAGAAAATTATTTTAAAATAAATCATTTAGCATATCCAAATATGTTAAGTGAGTAATCCCAACAAAAATTAATTGACCCTTTATTTTAACGTACTCAAATTTGTTAAATAAAGGGTCCCCAAACATAAAAATTAAATAAAAAATTGAACCAATGGAAGCATCAAGAACCTCTTCAAAATCTTTGAACTCATTTTTCAACATACACAAATTTATTGAAAGTGGATTCTAAACTGAAATTCTCTCCTCCAAACATCTAAATCTCTCTATTAGAACCCCATTTAGCATACCTAAATTTGTTAAATGAGGGTTCTAATTTAGAAGGACAAATCAAAGTCAACAACTCAAGTCAACATCAAGGTTCTGACTCAAGATCAAAAGATAAAATCAAGCAACAGCAATTGAAGCAATAAAAAAAGGGATGTCATGCAACTCTCAACATGAAAAATGGTTGGGAAATCTTATTATCCCAAACCTTTAAAAAGATTATTTCAAAATCAAGAAACTTTCCTTGCATATGCGAGGCACTCAAACCTCAACATCAAGGAAGGTTTATAAGAAAGACAAGAGAAAGTGGGAGCTCAGCGGCGGCACATTTGCGGATAACCAAATAGAGAAACCACTTGAGCCCGGCCTCCATTCCACCATTGTAGCTACTACTTTACCCGACATTTCTATTTCAACTAGCTCTTCTTCTAGTAGACATCTTGTATCAACGGAAGAGGTCATCAAATCTCTCACCCCACTTTACTAGATTTCTACTATGTACCTCCTTCTAAATTCAAGAAATTGAGGAATAAAACTAGTTTGAATTACATTTGTGTCACTTCTGATGGGTTGTCTGACTCTAAAAACTCCCTAAGTCTCAATAATAACTATAACAACTCCGATCATCCTCTTTTAATTCAGACTTTCCATTTCTGAATACTATGGGTTCACCTCTTGAGATAGACTTGGAATCTTTTGATTCCAAGGGTCCTATAGGAGAAGCTATAGCCCGCCACAAGAGATCATTGGTGTTAACCTCTTCTGGTTCTCTTAACAAGTCATTGGTACTCCAGATGCTCCATGTGGAGGAATAGAGTTGATTACAATGTCCGTCACCACCTAAGAAAGTTGTAAGCATATATGATGCCCTTGTCTATCCAAAGAGATGAGAGAATCATTAATCAAGGCCCTTCTTGATCCAAAAAATGCTTAGCTCAGCTGATTACTATTGGAGAGGAGGCACATTATTCAAGAGAAGCCCAATGAGTCACATTCACCGACGAAGACCTTCTTCTAGGGGACATAGAGCATAACCGTCCCCTCTACATTATAGTGGATATGGGAAGATTCGGAGTTTCCAGGGTTTTGGTTGATCCAGGTGAATTGATGAATATTATAAGTCTAAAGACCCTTGCCTATTTGAAGATTGACATCTCTACATTCCGAGGAGATTGGATTATGTTGAGAGGATTCAATAAACAAGGTGAGATGGCTTTAGGCTCCAGAGTGTTACCTTTGGAGATAAGTGACTGGAAGACTGAAGCCAAGTTCTATATAATTGATTCAAATACTTTGTTCACTACTTTGGTTGGTAAGCCTTAAATACATAAAAACAAGATGATTCCATCCTCCATTCATCAACGCATCAAGTTTCGAAAGGATAGAATCGAATACTGTGTCAATGGAGATGAAAAGCCATTTTTAGATGGAGAGGTCGAGATGTATAAAGATGCGACCTACTATCTTCCTCAAAATCAGAATGTATATTCTCGCAAACTTGGACAAAATTCAAATACAAAAGAAAAGTAAGAAGAAAAAAAATAAGAAAAAGAAAAAGGAAAACACAAGTGAGCGAGAAAAGGGACAACAAGGAAGAAGTAGAGCTGCATGTTACATTCCACCCACAGTTCATTCCATCATACATATATGGGATGACTGACACCTCCAGAGGCGTAGAGGTAGTTTGGAAGACCCACAGTTGGCCATGACCAATAGGGGCTATGTTCCGATTCACAAGTATTCCAGTATTCACATGACTTGGAATCCCTGGGAGGATGAGTCTCATGTGCACCTAACCTCTCGGGTTTCATTAGAAGTGACACTTGAGTTAGACAGTGATGAAGACCAGGCCTCTAAACAAAGCACAAATGTATTCAAATCAGGTTTATGTGAAACTATCAAGCAGTAGTTGGGAACTTTAGGTCTAACCTCACTTTCTTCTCAAAATGTTAAAGGTTTAGTAGTTAATGAAGCCCCCAAGTCTTTCATGGATGTCAAGCAAAAGAGATTCCTATTGGGATCATCATCCTCAGTAGAACTTGAGAGGATAATTCATATAAAGATTTAATGGAATTATCTTTTGATTTTTTATGTTCTCAATCTTGCAAAAGGTTTGACTTCTTTTATACATGGTCCACAGTGAGTACTTGAGAGCTATGGAATGACATAGCAAATATGATCAAGATCGGACTAGGATTTGGTATAGTAGGTCCAGTGATGATGATGATTTGTCACCAATCATTTGGAGTATAGGTTCTTTTCACACCACACTTTCATGAGGATGTGTGTTTAGAAACTTCAGATGATCCAGATGTTCTTCAAATCAAATATGCACATCTATAATTTGAAGAGTAAATCCATTCAACAATTAACAAGCTCAAAAAAATCAACCTCAAGATAAAAGAAGATCCACGATCAATTTCTTTGAAGAAGAAACCAATGAGTTAGCTTTTGAGTTTAAAGACTACTTTGCATGGAGATATGAAGAGATGCTCAGATTATCTAAGTTAATCCATAAGTTTAACTAATCTGTAATCAAGCAAGCTCCTAGATGCATGGGATTAAAATTGAACAATATGTCATTTCTAAAATCAAGAAATTGATCGATGGTAGTGTCATCAGAGAAGAAAAATACCTTAGCTAATGTCATCCCAATTAAGAAAAAGAATGGCCAAATTTGTATATGCGTCGATTTCAGGGACTTTAATAAGGCATGTCCTAAGAATGAATTTTCTTCCTATACTAGAATTAATGGTGGACATCGCCTCATCTCAAGCAGTCTTCTCCTTCATGGATGGGTCATCTAGCTACAACCAAATTAAGATGTCCCCCAAGGATGAAAGAAACATTACTTTTCAATCCCCAATCAGAATCTTTTGTTATTAGGTCATGCCTTAAAAAATGCGGTGCTACATACAGACTTGATCTTTAACTCATTCATCATCAGTTGAGTGCTATGTTGATGATCTAGTAGTCAAAATAAAGAAAAGAAACCATCTCTTTTACTTGAGTAGTTTTGAATGGTTAAGACAATTCAACCTCAAAATGAACCCCTAAATGTGCATTGAGTAGCTTGGAAGTTCCTTGGGTTTGTTGTCAACGGGAATAGAGATAGATCGAGAAGATCAAAGCTATCTTAAAATCCCACCCCAAGTTTAACCCAACTCAAATTATTCCAAGGGTGGTTGGTGTATTTTATCTCCAACCTATCAGGGAGATGCAAGCCATTCTCAGCACTTATCAAAAAGGATTCCAAGTTCAAGTGGTATGACAAATGTCAGCATGCCTTTGAAGATATCAAGCGATATTTGATGAAGCCACCAGTTCTAGTATCCCCTATCCTGGGCAGGCCATTGAACCTCTACACAATTGCATTAGATGACTCCTTTGGTGCTTTGTTGGCCCAAGCCAATGATAAAGAGAAGAAGAATGCTCTCTACCACTATCATTTAATCCCATTATCCACTTGAGAAATATTAGCTTTAATACATCCCAAAAGCTATGACATTATATGCTTTCTCATAAGGTGAACTTGATATCAAGAATCAATCCACTGCAGTATCTCATTACATGGCCGATGTTATCCATAAGGTTGGTGCATTGATCCATGATTCTCTTATAATTTGATATTACATTCGTACCCCTCTGTGCGGTGAAAGGTCAGACACTAGCAGACTTCTTAGCAGCATACTCACTTCTATCTAATTCCCCGCTTAGTGATGATCTCCTCGATGAACAAATCATGAACTTAGGGGAAGTTGACAATCGCCATTAGGAGATTTATTTTGATGGCATGGCTTCCTTTCATAAAGGAGAAGAACCACGATCTACTCTTCTAGGAAAGCGGGGATAGATGTGATGAGATTCTCATACCATCTCTCCAATCCATGCACCAATAAACCCAAACAAGCTTTGATTGTCGAGAGTTAGCTATTACGTGTGTCAAGATCAATATCTATGGAGATTCTCAGTTGGTGACCATATTGCTAGATCCTATAAGGTTCTAAAACCTAAGCTTCATCACTACCATGAGTAAACCATGAAGTTGTTGGCCCAGGTCCCTAAGGTCACCATCTACAAGGTTCCTTGAGGAAAGAACGCAATAGCAGATGCTTTGGCCAAACTTTTTAAAGAATTGGCATGTCCGAAAGATGAGTTCATTCCAATTAAGGTCCATAACAGACAAGTCCTATCCCTTATTGATGCTGAACTCATCAAGAGATTTTCTATTGAAGGGGAGGTTGTTGTTGCCAATAAAGATGAGGAGCTGGATTGGAGGCAAACATTCATAGATAACTTGAATACAGGAAAACTACCTCAAGAGAAATCACAAGCCCATCAGGTGAGTTCTCATGGATCTTTTGCTTTTCGATCTTTGATCATATGGTTATGTTGTTTAGACAAAACGAAGCCCAGATCATGATGAGGTATATTGAGTTCATAAAACATCAATCAATCAAGAAGCAAGAATAAGAGACTAGCATTCAATGATTCATGGATGTGGATAGAGATCTGTGATGTCATACACATTGTTTACATCAACCACCCAACATTCTACATCCTTGGCCATTTTGGAGTGTAGACATAGTGGGTTCTATTAATCCTTCTTCTTCCAAGGGTCATCAATTCATCCTAGCTGCCACCAACTACTTTTCCAAGTGGGTGAAGGTAATCCCATTTAGAGAGGTCATAACTTAGCATGTGCTCTAATTTTTTAGGAACCATATCGTATAGTTGGTGCCTCATGAATTATATCCTGTAAGATAAAAGAATCAAGATCGATAGCTTCGTCAGGAGACATGGTATAGACTAGAGATACTCCACCATATACTACCCCAGGGAAAATGGCTTATCAGAAAAATTTAATAAAACTCTCATCCAGATACTAAAGAAGTCGATAACATAACAAGTGGCTGATGGCATTTGGTTGAAGCTTTGTAGGCATACATCTGAACTCAACTCAATCTACCCGTTCTCCTTAGTGTATGGTCCATAGTGCCACCAGAAGTTCAACTCCCATCACTAAGGATGGATAGTAAAATCACTACAAAATAGAATGCTAAGTTATGGTTTGAAGAGCTCAAAGGTTTGGAAGAGAGAGATGGGCATGCCAAAATCTTGAGTTATACAAATAAGAAGTTCACAACTAGTTCACCTAGAACCTTTCAAGTGGGAGAGCTTGTCCTAGTTCTAAGGAGATATTACCATCAAAGATGAGGAAAGTTTGAACCCACCCGGGAAGGCCCTTTTGTCAGAAAGCCTACCAAGGAGGATCTCATTAGATTATTGATTGTAAGGGAACACTATGCTTTTAATGGGATCTATTTAAAGAAATATTACCCATAAAAAACATAGTTATCATCAAAAATTTCATTCCAATTCATCAAAATCTTCTCAGCGTGATTTACTTAATTGTGAATCACCATGGCGTGTTTAGTAGGTGTAAGAGAACCCAAGGCATCTATCCCTCTTTTACAACACAAACACAAATTAAACACAATTTCCCCAGTGCTACTAGAATAGGTGTGTGAGAACCCAAGAGACATCCTATTTCGACTAACACAACTAAGTTAGGTGTAAGAGAACCCAAGTAGCATCCTTTCTTAGTGGGATCAAAACTGTCATCCGTGGCACCATTTCATCAATTCCCCAGCGTGATTTAGGATAGGTATAAGAGAACCCAAGAGGCATCCTTTTCCTCCTAACACAAACACAAATAAAATAAACACATATCTTTTGTCTCATGCTATTTTAATGTGGGAACAAGCCCCCTCTAGCACTCACTCATTAAACTCTAGTGGGTTGACATCTACCCTGTAGTCACCCAGTGGTTACTTATATTGGAAGATTTGAGTTCCCACACTTTCTTCCTAACTTGACCATTGCAAACCAACAAGCACCTTGTTAGTTTGGTAGGCTTTGTTGCATAGCCAGTAAGCTACCTCATGTTGATTTTGTTTAAAAAGATGTGTGTCCCTGAGCTTTCTTCTTGAACTAATCATCATGTATTAACTATGTCGAGTATATCTGAGGCTTAGGATAAGTTCCCTAGAGGCTCCTTTCCTCTTGACTACATTTATGTTAATATAAGTCCCCTAGTAGCATTCACTCAGTAGTCGCCCTAGGTCGGATAACACATGTCGAGCCGAAGACAAACTATCCCGATAATAAGTTTTGCTGTAGAAAGATGTGAGTCCCTGATGCTTTCTTCCTAGGCTGATTATTACAAACTAAAGGGAACCTTAGGTTGATTAATGTTCCCTAGCTGACAGTGACTCACCCGATGGATACACCACTCTTGGCGGATGAGTCCCCATGCTTTCTCCTTGAGTTATCCCAATACTATTGATCTTCTTTAGGGTTTTAAATAATGCCCTTAGTGGCCCCTTTCCCTGTGGGAAATCTACTTGGATCACATCTTTTACGACTCCATTTAGAAACTACCCCCAGGTTAGTCTTGGATTGGATAGCCTCCCTTTCCTAGTAGCCACCCCTGTGGTTGGAGAATTTGTTCAACAGATGCATAGATTATCCCTTGGTTCAATAAATCTGAGATAGGTCTAGGCTGATATAAGCTCCTTCTCAGTCTGATCCCTCGCAAACCAACATGGTCCGTTATAAACAAATAAATGAAACAAACAAATTTATTTTCTTGTGGATTAGGAATTAAAGCCCCAAAGGCCCTTTTCAGCGGAACATCCTATCTTTAGGTAGTGTGAGAACTCCCTATTAGAATGTACTTGAGTTGAAATAAGTTCCCAGGCACTTTCTCCGTAGTCAAGGTCGGGTTCAATCTATTTTTCACAAATTGACTGATCATTTCTCTTTGGAAGATGTAAGCCTACGAAGCATTCTTTCTAGCATGACTGTTAGAAATCAATAGGCAGCCCCAGGTCGGGTTCGATTGGTTGCACAAGCAACTGATCACCCTTGTGATTTCTTATTTTGGAAGATATGAGTCCCTGCGCTTTCTTCCTAACTTGACTACTATAAACTGAAAGGCACTCCTTTGGTTGGATAGTTCTCCCCTCAGCCAGGAAATTACTCTCTTTGGTTCAGTAAATTTGAGATAGGTCTAGGCTGATATAAGCTCCTTCTCAGTGTGATCCCTCATAAACCAATGAAATCCATCAAATATAACTAAAAATGAAATTAATCTTGACTATCTTTGAGCTAATTTAAGTCCCCCGACAACATTCACTCAATAGTCATTCTTAGGTCGGGTTTGATTTATTGCATAAGCAACTAATCACCTCAGTGGTTCTTTATTTTGAAAAATGTGAGTCCCCACGCTTTCTTCCTAACTTTACCATTATAAATCGAAAGGCAACCCCTTTGATTGGATGGTCCTACTATGTGGTTAGTAAACTACCCCTTTGGATTGGTAATCTGATGTAGATCATGACCAACACGGCCCCTACTCAGTGTAGCCCATCGCAAACCAACGGGATCCATCAAAAATAATTAAAATGAAATTTATCCTCACTATCTTTTGAGCTTATTTAAGTCCCCCAGCGCCATTCACTCAATAGTCAGCCCTAGGTCGAGTTTGATTTATTGCATAAGAAACTGATCACCCTAGTGGTTCTTTATTTTGGAAGATGTGTGTCCCCAGGCTTTCTTCCTAACTTGACCATTGCAAGCCAAAAGTCAATCCCTTTGGTTGGATAGTCCTACTACGTGGTTGGTAGACTACCCCTTTGGATTGGTAAATCTGATATAGATCAAAGCCAACATGGCCCATACTCAGTGCAATCCATTGCAAACCAACGGATCCATCAAAAATAATTAAAAAAATGAAATCAATCTTGACAATCTTTGAGCTGATTTAAGTCTCCCAGTGGCATTCACTCAGTAGTCAGCTTTAGGTCGGGTTGACATGTTACCTTGCTAATATGTCATCCCAGTGGTTTTTTATTCAGGAAGATGTGAGTCCCCGTGCTTTTTTTCCTTAAATTAACCATTGCAAACCAAAAGGCAACCCCTTGGGATTGGTAAATCTGATGTAGATCAAGGCCAACATGGCCATCTCGCTCACATGAACCAGAGTCTCAAAATTCAAAAATTAAAAATCTGAAATAAATCAATCAACCTCCCCTAGTGGAGTCAAATCAAACAACAAAACCAACCAACCTCCCCCAGTGGAGCCAAATTCAAATAATCAAATCAATCAGCTTCTCCTCTCTGAGATGCAAATCAAATCAAATTTCTTCACAGCAGATCCCAAATTCTAATCCCTCAATGGATTTCACAACCTCTTATCCCAAGTGGATGACTTGAACTTGCTCCCCTAGTGAAGAGTTCACAGTTTCATCCTCGGTGGGGCACCAAATCAGAAATTAACAAATCAAATCAATTTTCTCCCCAGCAAGATGCAATTCAAGTCAAACCTCTCATTCCCCAGTGGATGACTTGAACCTGTTCCCTTAGTAGAAGGTCACATCTCTCAATCCCTAGTGGATTCCCCCTCACTCTCTCATGTTTTTGACATGAGTAGAGTCACATTTCACTAAGCTCCTGATTCCTTCTACACCCTGGTTTGGGAAGTAGATCATTTATGTTAGTGCTTGTCATTGTTCAAACATTGTTGATCATCTCAATCAACACCAATACATGTTGTATCCCTAGTCAGTGACACCACACCTATTCAAAGCCCTTTGTTGACCTCATTTTCAGAATGAGTTCTCAACTTCTCCATCTTATACATCGGACTCCTCTTAGACATTAAGAGTTCCTTAATTTTAAGACACTTCTAGTGATTAGGTGAACACTTAACCTAACCTTAGACACTTAGAAGAGTTAACCATAGGAATAGGTTATGCCTTAGGGGTATTAGGAAAACTTGTCTACCCTATAGCTTGAACACAATCCTTGCATCCTTCCTTTAAGTCAACCTTCAAATTCAATTCAAACTTTAAATTTAAATCCAACTTTAAATTCAAATCAATTCCAAATAAAATCTCAAATGAATTCCAAATCAATTCTCAAATTAATTCCAACTCATTGATTTTCTCAAATCATGAATCAATTCAAAATGATTGAAACCCATGATCAATTCTAAATCCAAAATCTTTCCTAAGCCCTTTTGATTTTAGCTTATGGACATAGCTCAAATCAAATTCAAATCACTTCAAACTCAAAATATTTTCTCATAACCCATTTATATTCTCATTTATATTCACAAATATAAATGAAATATAAATTTAAATGACCAAAACCAAATTCAAAACTCAAGTCCAAATCTAACCTAAATCCAACCTATACCCTTTCAAGTCAAATTCTTGAACTCAACCAAGTCAATCTCAAATCAATTCAAACCATCAGATTTTCTCTCCAAACAATCAATCCTTCAATCATAAGCCCAAATATAAACATAAATTTCAATCATCAAACCAAAATCAAAAAGTCAAACCCATATTCAACCTTTTGACTTGAAATTGTCAAATGAATCAAAAGCCATTTGACTCTAAATCACTTGGATTTATATTTCAATCATAAGTCTATATGTGAGTTCAAACTTGAATCAAGCCTTGATCAATTGACCCACTTGGGTCACTTGACCCAAAGCGGCCTAAAGCACCTTTTGAGCCAAATTCTAATCCTACCCAAATTGGATTGAACTAAGCCCATCTAAGCCTCACATTATGAGCAACAATCATCTTAGGATGATCAATCACTCAATTTGGGTCAAACCAAGTCAAACCCAGCCTTTGACTAAGTTAACATTTAACCTAAATGAAACCTAAATAAGCCAATGTCCACCATAGGCCAAATTGATTGAAACAATTGATCTAAACTAATCAATGATCAATGAACTTGACCAAGTCATCATTTAAGCCAAACCTAGCCCAATTGGCCACTTTAAGTTGACCTAAAAGTCAAATTGGTCAAATCTTGGTCTAAGCCAAATTGATTGCAACCAATGGGTCAAATTCATTCTAAATCACTTGCTGAACTTGACCAAAGCCTCAATTGGCCAACTAGACCCAACCTAGCCCAATTAACCATGAACTAAACTTGACTCAAAAGGTCAAATCAACTTAAAATCAAACCAAACCAAAATTGATTGAAACCAAAACTTGTGATACATTTCAGCCATGACCCAACCCAAAGCCAAACTGACCACTCCAATCAAAATTCTCCAATTGGATCACCTCCCACACTCAGCTAGCACATGTGCACCTCCTCCATTCCACTCCTCTACCAAAATCAAAGCACATGGGACTCCTAACAACCAAAATAACTCATTCAATCCAAACAATTTAATCAAAATGGCAAGGCAAACTTCGACCATCGATCCAAGTAAGGGGAGATATACTCCCCCTCATTTCCACTTGAACCATCACTCTTGCATTTGATTGAGCTTAGAGGATCAAAAGAAAGCATTAACAAAGTTCCCTAAGCATTTCCAAGCTCTCTCCAATTTCTCTCTCTCAATTTTCTCTATAGTCAAAATAGGGGAAGTGAAGGGAATTGCCAACTTGCTCAATTCTCAACTAAACCTTAATTACTCTTGCAAGCACTATCAAGGCACTAAGGTGAGATCACCCAAGGTGTTTTCCAAGCATCCAAGCCATGGGAAGAGAGACCTAGACCAAAGTCGCAAGCCATTGGAGGGAGCCTTGGTCAATTGAGCAACTCACTTCAAATTGAACTTTGAAACCTTCAACAGGGATTCATCTCCACTAGATAAAGCTACCTCCATCATTGGAAGCGCCAGTAATAGCCTTTGGTGAGGTATGATTGAAAACTAAGCTTAAGTTGAAAATTGCTTGGTCTTTTGTGCAGAGAATTGTAATCCCATTGAAATTCAACCATTGGATATTCTTGCTTCTAGATGGTGTGGGTTGAATCTCTAATCGAGCTTAAGTGAGCAATTAAGCCATGGAGGATGGAAAGCCTTCGTCTCCCACAGGTAAAGGCAGGGATGAATCATGGGTTGTTCATCCCACTTGTTTTGGATGGGTGGCCCTGATTAAAAAAAGCTAGATCCACTGATTTAATCCTTTATAATCGTAAGTTTGATCCTAACCATCCGATCCTTAATTGAGCGACCCAGGCGCATCACATTGTGATGATGTGACTTAAATAACCAATCTATCGAGCCACGAGAAGCATCGCATCAGTCAAATGGCGTTGTGATAGTTAATTGTAGGGATATTTAATTATCCCTTAATCGCATAAACTTCATAAATTCATAATTAAATCTAAAAAAATCAAAAAATGAGTGCTCATTTTAAAGATAATTCAAAGGGGAATCCAATAAAATTGTTTCTAATTGATTTTGAGTAGTAGATTTTCCTTAATTAGGATTTAATTAAAAGCCTAATTACCTTAATTACTCCTTGATTACTTAATTAATTCTAAATTTTCAAATGTTTAGGGGATGACTTACACTCCCCAATTTTCTTGGAATTTATTAATGATTTAATTAGAAAAATTAATTAATGAACCCTTAATCATCCCTTAATGTAATTAAGAGCAATTAAGCATGTGAACAATGACTTAATCCCTTAATTGAGATAATTAAACATTGTTTAAGTATAAGGTTTATGGAATGGTTTGGGGTATTCCCTAAGTTAATCCCTAAACCCCATTTCTTCCTTAATCCGAACATAATTAAGGATTAATCCAATAATGATATACTTAATTAATCTAATAAAACTTTCAAAATTAATATGAAATCAAACAATCTCTTGCTGGGTAGATGCTTAGGTGTTCAAAATCCTAAGGTGAGTTTAAGGAAATCATATCCAACTCATATGTGTGAGAGAGTTATGAAAGTACTTAATGAAAAATCTTTAGCTTAATTAATCAATAATTGTGAACCAATTGCATTAGGCCCCTTTCATTCTTAGGTGCATCACTGATTTAAATTCCATAGGGTTGCATATCATATGTTGGCTCACAATTATTAGGCTAATTATGTTAAAGTGGTGTAGGTAAGGTGTAATTAATGAATTTAATTCACACCTTAACCTAAAAAATATAAAATAAATATAATTGTGCTAAAATTAAACTAAATTGATTCACATATGGGGAAAATGGGTTATGACCATCAAACTCTTTCTCACAAATCATTTTCAAATCAAATCCAAAATAAAATAAAATCTCTTTAAATAATTTTGATTCACTTTAAATGATCTTATTTCATAAGATTATCTTTGAATTAATTGAGTGAAGTCATATACTTACATCACTTTATCACTTTCCAAGCATGCTAAATGTTGTTTGTCATATGAAATCATGTATTCATGTCCTTTGAAAAATCAAATAAATGAAATGGTTCTTTTTATGTCAAATTGCATGAATTGGCTAAAGTAAGAATATGAGTGGCTATTATCACTATTAAATTAAAATTTATTTTTGAAATCTATAAATCATAGATTACAAATGATGGTGTGCTACTTATAACTACATATAAGCTTGCATGTGATTAAAGCATAAAATGTGTTATGTGATTTTCTTATCTCCTCTTAACATAGATTTGAATCGGATTTGCAAAGTGTATAGCTCATTTGAAAAGAACAAAACACTTGCTTAAATCCATTCCTATACACTTCTATGTTATGAATTAAATCTTCACATTTACACATGTAAATTGCATAACCAAATAAAACACAAAAATCTTTTGCATGACTCTTCTTCCATTCATTTCTTTTGTACATGCACATGTATTTAAGAAAAGTGGTATATTAGTCTAGACATCCCAGGGTTGCGAGGCTTTAAGTAGCCCTAAGAAGATCTTGTACCTTATACCCTTGGTGTAGAGAACAATGGCGTTGTACTTACTTATATCTTTTATACATGTAAATGTGTATTTCATTAATGGATAAAAGAGTCCCTATTTTCTACTTAATAAGAACAAGCTTTCATGGAAAATCCAAATTTTTCTAAACAACGTCTCTTAGCATTCATCATCAAAGTGTGTTAAGTTTGCATTTGCATGTATAGGTATGCTTAGGAATCATTCATATACATGGTGTACATGTTGGAAAGAAATAAAGGGTTGTGTGTTATGTGATAGTAATTCACCTTAATTAATCCTAAAACACCTTTCTTATTTGAATATGTTTATTTAGAGCAAATTTAAACTTAAGACTAATTAAAACACATAATAAAACATTCACTAAAGAAAAAAATCATCAATGAATCTACCTTAGAAATTACTGAAGGTAGAGAGGAAAGAGAAGTTCTCTTCTCTTTTCCTCTCTTTACAACATTTAGTAACTAAATGTAGGTTCATTCAAACCAAATCAAATTTAACAAATAAAATTGACAAATCAACTAAATCACTTAAATGAAACCACTCTCTAAGTTGAAACCTCTCACACTTAGAAAACTTTAACCTTAAAGCCTAGCTAAGACATGTCACACAAGCCTTAAATGGCACACACATTAGGCTAAGTCACCATTTCTAGTCTTATGTTAGGGCGGTGCATGGTTTGATGTCCGATTTTATTTTGTGATGTAATATTTTCTGGATGTTAGAGTGTATGTGCATAAACCTGGATGATAGGATGATCTTAGTCTAATCATTGTCTTCTATAGGAGATTGTGCTTTAGGGGCGCTGCAATAAAAATAATAAATGCTTTTGTTATGCAGGTTGCTTACACCCCAAAGCCTGATCCAAATTAGGACAGATGGACTTGGTTGCCCATGTGTGGGGTGCTAAGTCCAAATTATTTATATACATACTTAGGTTGTGCAGTATTTTTAGCTAATCTCTATTTCGTAGGTTTATTTAGATTTACTTTTCCCATTTACACGTAATTTTGCAATTAAGATTTGGAATGAATGTGACAGGGGATTAGGATGAACATTGGTCATAAGACTAAGTCTTATGCACCATGTGAAGCCTTGGAGTAACCACATTCCAACCAACCAAAGGATGGAAAAGAAGAAAGAAAGAGAGAAAAAAGGAAGAAAGAAGAATGAAGAATGAAGACCCCATAACATAAATTAATTCATTGTAATCATTCATTTGTAATCAGTTGTATATAAGAGCTCTACCCACATTTCTTTTCAGTTTATTGGTAGACCACATACTTATTCTTTTATGTTAGCTTTATAAATTATTTGATGTTTGTTTAGATTATGCATTAAGATGGCATGTTTTCCCTTATTTCCTCATTGTTTGATGAATGGCCTGGATATGATTAGACTCTTAGGGAAAATAAATTTTCTATCTAGTTAATCAACTCAAAATTAAAATTAATTACTCATAACCTCACTTAAAGCCTAGGACTTAAATCAAGATAAAAGATTTAGCAACCCTAAATGTTATATGTCTCACATCATGCAAAAAAATCATCTTCACTCTTGCTTTTGGAGGGCTTTCACCTTAGCTAGAGAACATGACTTGACTTTGAGAGGTGGAAACACACCTCCTTCTTGCTGATTTTAGCCCATAATCAAACTTCTCATACATTAAGCATTTGAAATCCCATAGCATGTGTCAAATAAATTGTCCAAAAAATGAAAATAAAACTTAACAAAATTTGCATTAGATTTAAGTCATTATTCATACATGATCTAGTCTCTTAGGTGTGTTTAAAGACTTAATCTTCTTTCTAAATAAACAACAGCCTAGCTATCTTGCAAAAGCATAAGACTTGCCCACATGTAACTAAAATTATAGGAGGAGTTAGTTGACAGCCACTCCCTAGGCAGTTGTAAGTCCAATAGTCGGGTGGTTTATCCTCTCTTGTGGAGGTAAACCATATACTAATTTTTTCCTTAGATTTAGGTCATGCCTTGGCCCTCGCCAAAGCTCCCTAGATTTAGGATTCAAGGTTATTTTTTCCTTTTGCGGTCTACAAGCATAAATCATCACCTCTTAGGAATTTCCATGATCTTATGTTGTGGAATTGTAAGCCCTAAATTTCTAATAAAAATTCAACTCAAACAAATAATTATCCTCAATTTCAAAAATATAAAGCTCAACCATAGGATAGTTTGGGATGCTTACTAGGGTTCCTAGCATCATAAACATCCTCTACTCATCTCCATTTGGTTTCGATAATAACTCCCTC
Source organism: Cymbidium sinense (assembly GCA_021442155.1). NCBI lineage: Eukaryota > Viridiplantae > Streptophyta > Magnoliopsida > Asparagales > Orchidaceae > Cymbidium > Cymbidium sinense. The sequence goes on from CM038218.1 coordinate 48,632,209, forward strand.
TTTTTTATCAATCCCACTTGATCTTCCAAAAATAAACCAATTTGTTGATAGTCCTACCTTCAAAATCTTTGGAGACAACATTCATTTACCATAATAAGTATTCTTAAATCTAATTCCTTAAGATGCTAATTATGAAGGCTTGCCTCCATAGGAACTTAACAAAATTTAAAATAAACCCTACTTTACTTTTCCATGTAAAGTAGGGGAAGAATATCTGGTACATTCAAAGACTCATTATCCATAGGAGTCCTTATTAGGTGATTAGGTACATTGTAAATGGTGACTTCTATCTCTCATGATAGTACATCATTCCTCAATGTCATACCTGATCACCATAATAAGAACATATGTGGATCTACGTGGTCTCTCAATAAGTGTTATTTTTGTCTTCATTTATTTTGAAAGATAGATGAAGATAAAAATAAAAATTCAACATAATGACTGACTGAGTATCCCTGAAGATGTTGATGTTCTGGATGCATAGTGTGATTACTAACTCTATACCAAAAATCAAAGCCTCATATTCGGCTTCATTATTGGTGCAAGGATTGGACAGGTGATATGAGAATCTCATCACATCGCTGAGTTAGAGAAGTATTCTACCCACCTTTCCTTAGATAATAGATTGTGATTCTTCTCCTTTTTGAGAGGAAGATGCACCATCAAAATACATCTCCTAGCGATGAATACAAGTGTCTCCTAAGTTCATGATTTGTTCATCGGGGAGGTCATAACTAAGCAGAGAATCAACAAGAAGTGGGTATGCTAAGAAATTTGTAAGTGCTTGCCCTTCATGCGGAGAATGCGAATGTAATGTCAAACTAGAGAATCATGGACCAACCAACCATCGGATAATGTCGGTGGGTGTGTATAGTGGATTGATTCTAGAGATCATGAGAAAGCATGTAGTGTCATAGCATTTGGAATGCAAAGATTAAAAAAGTGCTTCTCAATAGGTGGATAATTGGCTTTAGTAGGGATTAGATGATGGCGAGATAGTAGAGTGCATTTTCCTTCCCTCATCTCATTGGCAACAAAGCACCAAGGGAGTCATCAAATGTAGCGGTGTAGAATGAAGCTTTTCTGGATAGGCTTGGTGGTGGCATCATCGGTAGTTCTTGATGTCTTCAAAGGCATGGTGACACTTATCATCCCTTGAACTTGGCATCTTAAGTGTTGAAACTGCGGCACCTTCGATAGGTTGGATATGAAGCATCTTAAATATATACCTTGGAATGAGATTTGAGTTGAGTACTTTCAAGGGGTGGCATTTCTAAGATAGCTTTGATCTTCTCTATCAATCTCTATTCCTAGTATTGGACAACAAACCCAAGGAACTTCCCAAAGCTATTTGCACACTTCATGGGGTTCATTTTGAGGTTATATTATCTTAACCACTCAAAAACTACTCTCAAGTCAAAGAGATGGTCTCCTTTTCTTTACTTTTGATACGATCATTGCATAACATTTCAACTTGGTGATGAATGAGTTCATGGAAGATTCAAGTCATGGTCCATGGCCACTATCATTTTTTTGGCCGAAATGCATGACCCTATAGCAAAAGATTTTGATCAGGATTTGAAATGCAATGTTCCTTTCATCCTCATGGGTCATCTTTATTTGGTTATATCCAGATGAGCCATTCATGAAAGAGAAGACTACATGGGATGAGGCAATGTCCACCATCATTTTTAGTGATGGTACTGAAAATTCATCTTTTGGACATGCCTTATTTAGATCCCATTAATGAAATTTGGTCATTCTTTTTCTTAACTAGAATAACACTGGCCAACCATGTAGGATATTTTTCTTCCCTGATAAAGTCAGCATCGATCAGTTTCTTAACTTCAAAAATGTCCTATTATTTGATGTTTAATCGCATGTATCTAGGAGCTTACTTGATAGAGTTAGCGTTAGGTTCTAATGCTAGTTTGTGGACTGCCATATCAGAAGATAAACTAGTATTTCTTCATAACTCCATGTGAAGCAGTCCTTAAATTCAGTCAATAGCCTAACTAAGTCATTGGTTTTTTCTTCATTCAATAAGGAGATGATGTATGTCGGATGTGAATTTTCTTCTGTTCCTAATGTGATTTGAAAAGAACTTCAAAATCATTTAGAGCATCTGAAGTTTCTAAACACACCTCCTCATATGAGTTAATGTGATTTGAAAAGAACTTATCAGATTCCAAATGATTAGTGATGATAAAGTAATAATCATCATCATCGACTAAACCCACTATACCAAATCTTAGTCCTAGTCTTGATTGATAATGTTGGCATTTATTGTCCCATAACCTCTTTTAAGTAATCTGACCTATTTTAGACTAAGAATGTGGAATTCAAACCTTTCTTTGCTAACTTAAGAACATAAGGCAAGCACTAATCAAAAGGTAATTCCATTAAATCTTTATATGAATCATCCTCAAGTTCTACAATCAACTTAGTTGAGGATGATGCTCCAAGAAAGAACATCTTCACTTTTACATGTGGAAGACTTGGGGCTTCTTAACTACCAAACCCTCAACTTTTGTGAGGAAGTGGGGTTAGAGCTAGGTTCTCAATGCGATTGTTTCACATATAGACTTGGATAAACTCATGCTTTTCTTTGGAGCAGGCCTTCATCACCAAATTGCCTACATGGGGATCTACTATCTAGAAGTGCTAGCATAACCATATAACTCATCCTAACTAGATTCTAAGTCTATATGGATAGTAGGTGTACTCTTGGTAAGAGGGAATATCTCTTATTGGGTGGCCATAAGGAGGTCTTCTGTCCACAGGAATGCCTCATCCTCTTCCCTAGTGGAGGTGGGTCATCCTACCCATATGTTGAATGGGAACACTATGGGTGGAATCAATGACAGACTCTACTTTCTCCTCCAGGTCTATTTCTCTCTCCCTTTTATTTTTTTTCACTTTCCTTTTTCTTTTCTTTTCTTTTTTCTCTTTCTTTTTCTTCTTCTTTTTCTTTATCTTTATCTTTTTCTTTCTTTTTTTATCTTTGAACTTTGGCCAAGTTCACTAGAATGGAATTATTAATTTTCAGGGAGATAATAGGCCACATCCTTGTATATTCCGACCTCATGAACTGTGAATGGCTTGAGATCTCGTTTGACACAATATGAAATCCCACCTCATGAACTTGATGCATGTAGAGGATGGAACCATATTATTTTCATGTATCCACGGTCTCCTAGCAAAGCCTTGAAAGATGTATCCAAGTTTATAATATGTAGTCTTCCAATCATCTATCTCCAAAGGTAACACTATGGAATAAGGCCCTCTACCTTGTTTTTGAATCCTCTCATATCATCCTTTTTTTGAAAGTTTGGAGATGTATCTTCAAGTTGGAAAGGGTTCTTAGACTCATAATATTCAGACAGATCAATACTCTAGATAATGCAGATACCCATTGATGTGATGCGGAGGGACTATCTTTGTCCCAAGAGAAGGTCTTCATATGAATGTGACTCCTAGGACTTCCTTAGAGTAATGTGCCTCCACTCTTATAGTGGTAAAGCCAAACATATTTCAGGATCAAATAAAGCTTTGATCAATGACTCCCTCATCTCTTTGGATAAGATAAGGTCATCGTATATGCTTAGCTTAGTTGATAACTTCCTAAGGTGAGCAAGGACATTGTAATCGACTCTAGGTTGTCCATCCATCAAAGTGTCTATAGGAAAAATCTCTAGTGGAGGGGATGTCTGATCAGTAGAACTAATGACTTGCTTACTCTTATCTTGAGGTGCTACTCTAGGAGGTAGAACCTTGCCACTACGAAGGTTAACTTTGGTGACTTCCTGAGATGATATGCTTGAAGGTTCTACCTGCTTGTCGGGTACACCTACATTTTCTCTTATGGGACCCTCAAAGTTGGATGACTCCAAGTCAATCTCAAGGGGTGAACCCGTAAGTTTTAGGAATGGATAATCCATTTCTAAATCGGATAAAGAATGATCAAAATTATTAACGCTATTATCATTTTCTATACTTGGTTAGTTTTCTAAAGAAATAAAATCAAGAGCATCAAAAGTAGAGAAGATGTATGTGGAATCAGGTTTCTTCATTGATTTCTTTCTAAATGGAGGTACATGATAGAAATTAAGTAAGCAAAGCGAGGGGTTTAGTACCCTTACATATACTTCTGCTAGAAAAGAAGAGGATGAAGTAGTAGTAGCAGTGGGCGACATGCTTCTGTGGTTGCTCTCTTCTATCTGGGAAAGTGTGGGATACTGCTTCTTCTGAGCTCTCACCTCCCCCAAGTTGTCTTTGACAACTTGCAAACCTTTCTTGATGTTAGAGGTTTGAGTTGCCTCAGGCACCTGTAAGGAAAGTTTCTTAATCTTAGAAATAATTTTCTTAAAGGTTCGGGATAAGAAAATATCCCAACCTTCTTTTGTATTTAGAGGATCACATGTATCCCCAAGAATTACTCTAATAGAACTAGATGGTTGTTCTGATATCTCTGCAAGTGAAAATCTAACTGAATCAGACTTTGACCTTCATATTTACCTTTAATCACTAATTTAATTTGAATTTGGAATTTGAACCTAAAATCAATAAATTTAAGTATGCTAAGTGGGGTTCATTGATTTGGAGAGATTTAGAATTTTGAAGAGAGACTTTGACATAAGAATTGGTTTGTTAATTTTGGGACCTTCATTTAATAAATTAGGATATGTTGAATGAGGTTCCTCATTTTGGAGAGATTTTTAGAGATAATTTTATTTTACTAATCCTTTATTTTGAGATTTTGATTTTGGAGCTTTCACTTAGCAAATTTGGGTATGCTAAGAGAGATCCAAGTGTATGTTTGAAAATATCTTTATTAATTGCGAGGATTATTTGTCATGTATTTGATTTGTTTTAATTTGATAATGGGATCTTTACTTAGTAAATTTAGGTATGTTAAGTGAAGCCCAATGTGTTTGATGTATTTTGATTTGATTTTGAAAAATGAGACCCTTACTTAAACAAATTTGGTATGTTAAGTAGCGCTCAAGTGTGTTTAATACATTTGAAAGTGAGATTCTTACCTAACAAATGTGGTATGTTAAGTAAGATCCAAAATATTTGATGTTTATTTTGATTTGATTTAAAAGTGAAACCCTTACTTAACAATTTATTATGTTAGCAGGGGCTCAAGTGTGTTTGTTGCTTTGATTTGAAGATAGGGCTCTTACTTAACAAAAGTGGTATGTTGAGTAAGGTCCAAAAATATGTTTGCTTTTAATTCAAAAGTGGGATTCTTACCTAACAAATGTGGTATGTTAAGTAAGTGTGACTTGGTATTTGTTTTATTTTGAAAGAGGTAAACTCTCATTTAACAAATGTGGTATGTTAAATAGAGTTCAATTTGACTTCCATGATGATGTTTGATTTTATAAAATGGTAATTCTCATTTAACAAATTTGGGTATGTCAAATAGAATTTAATTGTGTTTAATTTGTTTGTGATTTGAAAAAGAGAGTTCTACTTAACAAATGTTGGAATGTTAAGCATACTCCAATTTGTTTTGATTTTTGAAAAGAGGAGAATTCTCATTTTACAAGTTTGGGTGTGTCAAATGGAATTCAAATGTGTTGATTTTTTTATATAATTTTGAAAGAAGCACAAATGTGGGTATGCTAAGTAGGATCCAATTGTTTGATTTTGAAAAAGAGGAACACCACTCAACAACTTTAGGTATACTACTTGGAGTTCAATTTTTTGCATGTGGTTGCTTTTGAAAATGGAACTCTCATTTGGAAAATTTGGGTATGCCAAATGAGATTCAAAATATATATATCTTGACTTCGTGTGTGATATTGCTTTTGAAAAGAGGGGAACTCTTACTTAATAAATTTGGGTATGTTAAGTGAGGTTCAATTTTATGTTAATTTTTTTTAAAAAAAGGAACTCCATTTAACAAATTTCGATATGTTAAATGGAGTTGGTTAATTAATTTTATTTTAAGAAATGTGTTTTTTGAAAATCTTTGAAAAGGTATTTTGATCATTGTAAATTTGATTTTGATTTTTGAAAGAGAATCCTCATTTAACAAATTTAGGTATGTTAAATGAGGTTTAATTATCTTTTATTTTAAAGAGATTTGAAAATTTTAAGTTTTGCAAATCTTCATGTGGAGTGAATTTAAAATGATTTTGTTTAGGAAAAGTGCTTTTGAAAATTTTGCAAAAGACTTTACTTGTTTTGAGTTTTCTTAAATGTGGGATAAACCTTACCTCACCAAGCTAGTGGTAAAGAGGTTCAAAACTTTGTATTTTTCATCTCATTTATTTAGTTAGTTAATTTTACCTATTAGGGGACCCAATAGGAATTTTAAGACCTACACGGACTAAGGTCCTAAAACCTAAAGGATGTTGGCTAGCTTTGCTTAAGGATGAAATAAGCTAAGTGCTAATGGAAATAAAAATACTCTTGGGCTTATATAAAATATAAGTCCACTATCAATGTTTGGAGACAATAATTATCAACTAAAGATGGAGAGAGGAACCATCCCCAGTGGAGTCACCAAAAAAATGTGGTGTTTATTTTTTAGATGTGGGACACCACATAGATTTAAGGGGGTACTTATTAAAGTGATCGGGTATGACATTAAAGAATGATGCACTATCTAAAATAGAAATCATCATCCTAATCACTGTCATAATAAGGACTCAAAACATGATGGGTATGTACGAGATATTTTTCCCACTTTACATGGAAGTAAAAGTAGTTTATTTTAAATCGAGTATAAGTTCCCTATGAAGGCAAGCCCCCATAGTTAATTACATCCTAAGAAATGGGATCTCTTAGGAATACTCTCAATTAAAGTAGACAATTAAGGTCTCCAAAGATTTCAAAGCTAGACTATCAATAAATTGGTTGTGTTTAAAAAACCAAATGGGATTGTTCAAGGAGAAGACTTATTTTAGAACCCAAAGGGAATAAGTAAGAAATGCTCATGATATTAGGAAGCCTAGTGAGTATTCTAAAATATCCTATGGTTGGGCTATATATATTAAAAATTGAAGAGATTGATTTTATTAAAGTTGACATTTTATTAGAATTATAATCCCACACATGGGTTGAAATGCTTAAGATGTGAGGATTTATGCTTGTAGCTCGAAGGAAACAGCCACCTCAAATCTTAAATCTAGAGAGCTTTAGCATAAGATAAAGCACAACCTAAGTCTAAGAGAAGATGGGTATATAGTTTACCTCCACGAGAGAAGATAAACCGCCCGATTGCTGGGCTTACAACCACTTGGAGTGGCAGTCAGCTAACTCCTCCTATGCTTTAAAATAATATAGGCAAGTTATATGATTTTGCAAGATAGTTAGGTTATTATTATTTAAAAAGAGACTAAAGTCCTTAAAACCACTCCCTAAAGAGACTAAAGCATGAGTGGTATGAGTAATGACTTATTCTAATACAAATATTTTCAAATTTTATTTATTTTGGACACATTTTGATAAAGAAGGATTTTTATATGTTGCATGTTGAAATGAGTTATGGGCCAAATCAATAGTGAAGAGGGTGAAGCACCATTAGAAGGAGTTGCCCTCATAAGTCAAGTGGTTCCCATGCATGTAAGAATGGAGGCCCTCATTTTTGCAAGAGTGGTAAAAGATGCATGCATGATATTAGACATATAACATTCAGCTAGGGGTTGCTAAATCTTTTAATTATCTTATTTAATGCTTAGGCTTTTATTGTGAGGTTATGAGTTATTTAGAAATTAATTAATGTAATTGGGTAGAAAATTTATTTTTCCCTAAGAGCCTAATCAAATTCGGTTCAAATAACAAACTCCAATCATAAAGAAACTATGAAAAGGCATGTCATTTCTATTGAGCAATTTAAACAAAACATCAAATATTTTATAGCTAACGTAAAAGAATAATGTTGATTGTACCACAAAAAGAGAAATGGGTAGCGTTCTTCCCTTGCAACCTAATACATAAAAGAATAATTTATAATTTAGAAATAATAAATGCTATGAGGGGTCTTCCTTCTTCATGCTTCATGTCTTCATCTTTATATATTCATTTGATTTGATTTACTCCACTCCAAAGGCATCACATGGCCTCCCAGGACAAAGCCTTCTAGCCAATGTTCATCCTTATCCCCCCATAGCACTAATCCTAATTTCTAATGCAAAATTACATTAAAAATATGAAAAGTAAATCTAACTACATCTACAAAATAGAGGTTAGCTAAACATACATATAACTCAAGCAGTTATATTTATAATTTAAAGCTTTCACATGTAACTAAGCCCATACCTTATCTAGTAATTAGCCTAATCGTCCTTAACCTAACATCAGGTCTAAAATAATATATCACAAAATACATACATCAACATAATGGGCTAGAAGTGGTGACTTAATCTAATGTGTGTGTATTAAGGTTTATGTAGCATGTCCTAACTATGCTTTAGAGTAAAGATTTTCTAAGTGTAGAAAGATTCAATTTAAAGGGTGGTTTCACTTCAAGTACTTTATTTAAAGTTTTTAATGTTTTGTTTGGTTTTTATACTTAGCATCCAAGTGTTATAAGGAGAGAAAGAGGATTGCCCTCTTTCATCCCTACTAAGTCATTTCTAAAGCATGTTAATTATATTTAGTTCTCTTTAGTGAATGGCTTATTACATATTTTAAATCAATCCTAAGTTTAGGTCCACCTTAAATGATTGCATTCAATATAAAAGGATTCTTAAGATTAATTTGATTGAACTACTAGCACATGCATCTCATATTCCTTTCCATTACATGTGCATATGATTGAATCTAAGTATGACTAATGCATGCAATTTATTTCTTTTAGCACAGTTTAAATGAAAGATGCATATGTGTATTTTATATAAAATAGGATTTTCACTCATTAGCCAAATGCACATTCAAGTGTATAAAAGTTTTAAGTAAGTACTTCGCCATTGTTAACCATGGGAGTGAGGTAAATACCTCCTTGGGGCTACTTAAAGTCGTGTGTCCCCGGAATGTCCAGACTAGATATACCTGCTAATCTTAAATACACATGAATGTACAAATGACTACAAGAATGACAAATCATGCAAAGTTGTGTTTCTTTGTTAAATGAATTTATTTATACATATGAGTTAAAGTTCTATCCAAATTCTAATATAGAAATGTGTAAGGATGAATTCAAATAAGTGTGGTGTCTTTTTTAAATAGACTATACACTTTTGAAGGTTCAAAGTTATGCAAATCTATATGAATTAAAGAAAGAACTCCACATCATATGTTTAAACTAGAACACATACAAGCTTACATATTAATATATCTCAAATATTGTAATTGATTTATAAGCTTTTGAAAATTATTTTTTTTAATAGTGATAATAGTCATACATATTATAAATTAAGTTCAACACATGCAAGCTCAACATAAAGAAAATTTTATTTGATTTATTTTTAAAAGGCATGAATGAATGATTCAAATGGCATACAACATTTAACATGATAGGAAAGGAATTACTAAATGTAAACAAATGATTTCATTCAACCAAACTAAATCTAAGGACAATCATATCAAATAAAACATTTAAAAGAAAATCAAAGCTTGTTAATGCTATTTTCACTTTATGTTTGGATTTGATTTAATGAAAATAATATTGCTAAAACATTCTCGGGTTTGTGAAATTTTTTTAAGCAAAGGTAATTAGGTTGATTTTATGATTTAATTAAGTTATAATATAAGTTAAGTCCATTAATTATCCCTTTCTTATGTTGCCTTAAAGTAATTAATTAAATAATTATGCGCCAACATGATATGCATGGAAAATAACTTGCAATGATCCTAAAAAGTGAAAGGGCCTTATGCAATTAGCTCATAATTAATTGATTAGGTTAAGGAACTTAATTAAATACTTTTATGGTTTTCCCACACATGTGGGTTAACCATAATTTTCTTAAATATCATTAGGTTATTAAACACTAAAGATATCCCATGAATTGATTAATTAGGTTGGGATGTTGTTCATCTCATTTTTTAGAATGAGCTCTCAACTTCTGCCACAGGACTCCTCTTAGAACACTAAGAGTTCTTTAGTGTCTTAAGACACTTAGGTGAACACTTAACCCAACCCTAGAGACTTAAAGAGTTAGCCACTTAGGCAGGGTTATGCCTTGGGGTATTAGGGAAAACTTTACCTTTTCAAGCAGGCAAATCACTTACTTCCCTTCTTTCAAGCCAAACTTCAATTAAATCTTCCAATTCAATTCAAATCAAACCTTAATCAATTCCCTTAATTTTTCACAATCATAAATCAATTCCAAAATCCAAATCAAAAAATCAAATCCAAATCAAATGAGATTGAAACCCATGATCAATTCAAAATCAAATCATAAATCAATTCCAAAATCCAAATCATGAATCAAATCTCAAATGATTGAAACCCATGATCAATTCCAAATCCAAAATCTTCCCTAAGCCCTTTGATTTCATCATATGGACTTAACCAAACCAAATTCAAAAGCTTTTATCATAACCCATTTATACTCTTATTTATATTCACAAATATAAATGAAATATAAATTCAAATAGCCAAAACTAAATTCAAAACTTAAATCCAAATCCAACCAAAATCCAACTTGCCCTCTTTCAAGTCAAATCCTTGAACTTAACCAAATCAAATTCAAATCACTCCAAATTCAAAATATTTTCTCATAACCCATTTATATTCTCATTTATATTCATAAATATAAATGAAATATAAATTCAAATGACCAAAACCAAATTCAAAACTCAAGTTCAAAACAAACTTAAATCCAACCTATACTCTTTCAAGTCAAATTCTTAAACTTAGTCAAATCATTCTTAAATCAATCCAAACCTCTAGATTTTCTCTTCAAATAACTATTTCTTCAACCAAAATATAAACATAAACTTCAACAATCAAACATCAAAACAAAAGTCAAACCCATGTTCACCCTTTTGACTTAAATTGTCAAATGAATCAAAACCCATTTGACTCCAAATCACTTGAAATTTGATTTTAAATCATAAGTCCATATGTGAGTTCAACCAAACTTGAATCAAACCTTGATCAAATTAACCCACTTAGGCTTGACCCAAAGTGACCTAAAGGACCTTTTTGAGCTAAATTCTAATCCAGCCCAAATTGGATTGAACTAAGCCCATCTAAGCCTCACATTGTGAGCAACAATCATCCTAGGTTGATCAATCACTCATATTAGGTCAAACTAAGTCAAACCTAGCCTTTGACCAAGTCAACATTTAGCCCAAATGAAACCCAAACTAGCCAAAATCCACCATAAGCCAAATTGGTTGAAACCATTGATCTAAACCAATCCATAATCAAAGATTGAATTTGACCAAGTCATCATTTGAGCCAAGCCTAGCCCAATTGGCCGCTTGACCCAAGTTGATCTAAGTTGACCTAAATGTCAAAATGAGTCAAATCTTGTTCTAAACCAAATTTATTGATGGTCAAATTCATTCTAAATCACTTGTTGAAGACCTTGACCAACTAGACCAACTGACCATGAACATAACTTGAATCAAACAAATCAAAATTTGAAACTAAAGCTTGGAATACATTTTAAATGATCAACCAAGCCTAAACCAACCCATGAACAATGGGTCAAATGGGTTGGACAACTTGACCCATTTGACCTAAATAAACTCAAATGAACCAAATGTAAACCAAATTGAACAAAACCAAAGACCCATATGCTCCAAATGATCATTTGAACTTGACCCATGGTTTGACCAATTTGACCAATTGGTCCTAATCCAAATTGACCCATTTTGATCTAAATTGATCAAATGAACTAATTCAAACCAAATGAACCAAATCACAAATTTGAAATTTGGCCCATTTTTTCATTTCAAATATTCCAAAATCAAAATAAATGCCAAATGACCATTTTACCCATAAATTCAGGGTAATTCAATTCATTTAAATTCTTTCTGTAGTCCATGTGGACATCAAGAACATGACCCAATGGGTTTAAGTCACCATGACCCAAGGCCAAACCAACCCCTCCAATGGGATTCTCCACTTTGATCACTCCATACACTCACGTAGCACATGCGCACTTCTCTCTCCACTCCTCCACTGCGAACCACATGGTCATGCCTAAACAACAATCAATCAAGGAAATTGATCAAAATTTCAAGATGGCTCTCCATCCATCCGGAGGAGGCTATACTCCCCTCATTCAACACTATGAATTTGATTGATCCTGGAACTTCAACCAAGCTTCTCCAAGTCTTGGTAAACATTCCCAAGCTCATTTGAATTTCTCCTTCTCAATTTTCTTCAAGACTGAAATAGGGGAGGCCTAAGGAAATTCCAACTTGCTCAATTCTCCACCAAACCTCAATTCACTTTGCAAGCACCATCAAGGGAGCTAATCGAGCTCACCCAAAGTGTTTCCCAAGTCTCCAAGCCACGGGAAGAGGGATGTTGATCAAAGCTGCAAGCCATTGAAGGGGAGCTTGGCCAATTGAGCAATCCACTTCAAATTGAAGCTTGAAACCTTCAACAGGACTTTGTCTCCACTAGATGAAGCTACCTCTTTCATTGAAAGCACCAGTGATAGCCTCCAGGGAGATTTGACTCAAAATAGATCCTAAGTAGAAAATTGCATGGTCTTTTATGAAGTGAATTATAATCCCATTAGATCCTAGCTGTTGGATTTTCTTCCCTATACCTCTTGATGGTGTGGGGTAAATCCTAGCCTAATCTGAGCTTAGGTGAGCTCGGATCAAGCCATGGAGGACGGACGACCTCCGTCTCCCATAGCATAGGCAGGGATGAATCATGAGCCTTCCATCTCGCATGTTTTGAATGAACAACTCTGATTAAATTGATTAGATCCAGTAATTTAAACCTTTTAAAACCATAGGATTAATCTTGGTCATCTAATCCTTGATCGAACGACCAGGGGAAAGCGTGTTACACCACCAGCTGATTCGGTGCGTGATGTAACAACTTAAATAACCCATCCCATCATGCCATGAGGAAAGTGCACCACTTCAGCAATCCACATCGCATCAGGATTAGTTAATTAATTAGGTCATTTAATTACTCATTAATCATAGAAGCTTCATAAAAATATAATTAAATGTAGAAAAATTCAAAATAAAATATAAATGAGGGCTCATTTTAAAAGATATCTCAGAGAGGGATCCAATAAAATTATTTCCAATTAATTTTGAACACTGAATTTTTCTTAATTAAAGTTTAATTAAAAATTGAATTACCTTAATTACTCCATAATTACTTCATTAATTAATTCCAAATTTCTCAAACATATTTAGTGGGATGACTTCTGCCTCTCTTAATTTTTTGGAATCTATTAATGAGTTAAGTAGGATAATTAATTAATGAACCCCTAATCACCTCCTTAATGTAATTAAGAGTAATTAAACATGTGAATAGTGATCTAATCCCTTAATTAAGATAACTAAATATTATTTAAGTGAGGAGGAGGTTTATGGAATGGGTTTGGGATATTTTTTCTAAGTTATTCCTTAAACCCTCTTTCTTCCTTAATCCAAACATAATTAAGGATTAATCCACTAATGATCTACTTAATTAGTCTAATCAAACTTTCAAAACCAATCTGAAGTTAATAAATCTCTTGTTGGGTAGATCCTTAGGTGTTCAAAAGCCTAGGGTATGTTTGAGGAAATCATATCCAACTCATATGTGTGGGAAGGTTATGAAAGTACTTAATGAAAACCCTTTATCTTAATCAATCAATAATTGTGACCTAATTGCATTAGGCCCCTTTATTTCTTAAGTACATTGCTGATTTAAATTCCATATGGTTGCATATCATATGTTGGCTCATAATTATGGTAAGTGGTGGTAGGGTAATTAATGGATTTAATTCACACCATAACCTAAATAAAAGATAAAATCAACCTAATTATTCTAAAAGTTAAACTAAATCAATTCACATATCTGGGAAATGGGTTAAGACTGGCAAACCTTTTCACATTTCTTAAATCAAATCAAATTCAAAAATAAAAATCTCTTTTAAGAATTTTGATTCACTTTAAATGATCTTATTTTATAGGATTGTCTTTAGAATTAATTAGGGTGAATGAAGTTATATACTTACATCACTTTATTTCTTTCCAAGCTAAAATGTTGTTTGTCATATGAAATCATGCATTCATATCTTTTAAAAAATCAAATAAATGAAATGTTTCCTTTGATGTCAAAATTGCATGCTTTGGCTAAAATTAAGAATATGAGTGGCTATTATCACTATTAAACCAAAAATTATTTTCAAAACCTATAAATCAAAAGATAATAAATGAAGTAATGCTACTTATAAATACTTATAAGCTTACATGTGATTATAGCATAAGATGTGTTTTATGTTATTTTCCTTCTCTTTTCTTAACATGGGTTTGAATGGGATTTGCAAAGTGTATAGTTCATTTAAAAGAACACAACACTTATTTAAATATATTCCTATTCATTCCAATGTTATGACTTAAGAAGGATCCTCACATTTACACATGTGAATTATATAAGTCAAATCAAACAAAATCTTCTACATGATTCTTCATCCATTTGTTTCCTTTTGTACATTTACTTGTTTTTAAAAAAAGTGGTATATTAGTCTAGACATCCCGGGGTTGTGAGGCTTTAAGTAGCCCTAAGAAGGTCTTGTACCTTATACCCCTAGTGTAGAAAATAATGGTGTCGTACTCACTTATGTCTTTTATATATATGAATATACATTATGTTAAAGGATGAAAATCCACTTTTCTACATAATAAAAAAAACATGCATTCATGGAATATCCAAATTTTCTTAAACAACATCTCTTAGCATTCATCATCAAGGTGTGCTAAAATTTGCATTACATGTATAGATATGTTTAGGATCATTCATATGCATGGTATACATAGTGGAAAGAAATAAATGGTTGTGTGTTATGTGATAGTAATTCACTTTAATTAATCCTAAAATGCCTTTCTTATTTGAATAGGTTTATTTAGAGAAAATATAACCATATGACTACTTAAAACACATAATAAAATATTCACTAAAAAAAAATCATTAATGAATATACCTAAGAAATTACTTAAGGTAGAGAGGAAAGAGAAGTTCTCTTCTTTTTGCTTCTCTTTACAACATTTAGTAACTAAGTGTATGTTCATTCAAACTAAATCAAATCATCAAATAAAATTAAAAAAATCAACTAAATCACTTAAATGAAACCACTCTCTAAGTTAAATCCTTCACACTTAGGAAATTCCAACCTTAAAGCCTAGCTAAGACATGCCACATAAGCCTCAAATGGCACACACATTAGGCTAAGTCACTATTTTTAGCTCTATGTTAAGGCGGTGCATGATTTGATGCCTGATTTTATTTTGTGATATACTATTTTTAGACTGGATGCTAGAGTGCATGTGCGTAGATTAGATGATAGGACGATCTTAGTCTAATCATGTCTTCTACAGAGAATTATGCTTAAGGAGCACTGTATTAAAAATATAAATACTTTTATTATGCAGGTTACTTATACCCCTAAGCATGATCCAAATTAGGACAAGTGGACTTGGTTACCCATGTGTGGGGTACTAAGTCCAAATTATTCCTATAACTGCTTGGGTTGTGTGGTATGTTTAGAAAATCTCTATTTTGTAGGTTTAATTAGATTTATCTTTCCCTTTTAATGTAAATTTTTGTAATTGAATTTGGAATGGATGTTATGGGGGAATTAAGGTGAACATTGGTCATAAGACCATCTCTTATGTACCATGTGAAGCTTTGGAGCAAACTACATCCCAAGCTAAAGAAAGAAAGAAAGGAAGGAAGGAAGAAAGAAAGAAATAAAGAAAGGAATGAAGAAAGAAAGAAAGGAAGGAAGGAAGAAGTGAAGAATGAAGAAATGAAGAATGAAGACCCCCATAACATGAATTCCTTTTAATTGTAATTATTCAGTTTGTAATCTGGTTGTATAAGGGTAGAGCTCGGCTACCCACATTTCTTTTCAATTTATGCAATGATACCTGACCACATCGGCCACTTATTCTTTTGCACTAGCTTTATAAAATTGTTTGATGTTTGTTTAGCTTATGCATTAGGATGGCATGATTTCCCTATTTTCTTCATTTTTTGGTGAATGGCCTGGATACGATTAGGCTAAGGGAAAAATAAATTTTATATCCAATTAACAACTCAAAATTAAATTAAATAACTCATAATATCACCTAAAGACTAGGACATAAATCAAGATAATAAAATATTTAGCAATCCCTTAGCTAGATGTTATATGTCTCACATCATGCATAAAAATCATATTACTTCACCCTTCCTAATAGAGGGCTTCCACCATTGCCAGAGAAAATGGCTTGAGAAAATGGCTTGACCTTTGACAACCATGGTGAAAATACACCTCTTCTTGCTGACTTTAGCTCATAATCAATCTTCTCATGCATTAGGCATATGAAATCCTATAGCCTATGTCAAATGAATTGTCCAAATATTAAAATAAAAGTAAATAAAATTTTCATTAGATTTAGGTCATTATTCATGCCCTACATGATATAGTCTCTTAGGGAGTGTGTTTAAGGACTTAGTCTCCTTTCTAAATAAATAATAGTCTAACTATCTTGTAAAGCATAAGACTTGTTTACATATATTTAAAATCGTAGGAGGACTTAGTTGGCAGCCACCCATAGGTTGTAAGTCCAACAGTCGGGTGATTTATCCTCTCTTGTGGAGATAAACTATATACCCATTTTCTCCTTAGATTTAGGTCTTGCCTTGGCCCTCGCCAAAGCTCCCTAGATTTAGGATCTGAGGTTGCTATTTCTTTTTGCGGACTACAAGCATAAATCCCCTCCTCTTAGGCATTTCCATAATCTTGTGTTGTGGAATTGTAAGCCCTAAATTTTTAATAAAAATTCAACTCAAACATATAATTCTTCTCAATTTCAAAAATATAAAACCTAACCATAGCATAGTTTGGGATGCTTGCTAGGTTTTTTAGCATCATAAGCATCCCCTACTCATCTCCCTTTGGTTTCAATAATAACTCTCTTCTCTTGATCAATCCCACTTGATTTTCCAAAAATAACTAATTGATTGATAGTCCTATCTTTAAAATCTTTGAAGAGAATGATCATTTAACTTAATCGAGAGTATTCTTAAGGAATCTCATTTCTTAGGATGTAATTAACTATGGGGGCTTGCCTCCATAGAGAACTTAACAAACCCAATTTAAAATAAACCCTACTTTACTTTTTCATGTAAAGTAGGAGAAAGATCTACAATCAAGACCCATTGTCCTGGGGAGTTCTCATTGGTGATTAGTCCATAGGATGGTGACTTCTGTCTCTCGAGATAGTAAATCATTCCTCAATGTCACACATGAACACCCTAATGAGTACATCTATGGATCTATGTAGTGTCCCAAATAAACCAAGTATATATATCTTTCAAATCCCAAAGTTTGAGATATATAAAAATATACACCACATGTGTTTTAGATTTTAATTAGATTAATGAAATATTAATTAGTTTAGAGAGAGTAATGGCTTAATTAATCAATTTTCTAATTAAGTAAGTAATAAATCTTAGAGGAGAAAAGGTCATCCTCTTAAACAATCTCAAAAATTTTGGGATTAATCACTTGAATAATTAGAGTAAGGCTAATTAAGTTTTTTATTAAACATTAATTAAGCTCATTTTATTATTTAAAATCACTTCAAAATATTTTTAAATTCCTTCAAAATATGTATTTAATTGTATTTTATATTTTTTCTATAATTTGTTATGATTTTTCAAAGTTTAATTGATTTAAATGATTTTTCATGATTTTTATAAAGTCCATTAATTTATTTTGCTAAAATAAACTATTTGAGTTTCAAAATATAATATCTTCCAATCTAGAGATTGTTTTGACTTGAAATGTTTATAGTATGTGTATATTAACATCAATTTAAATCTCTGGAAATTTCAAATCAATTTGATGTATATTTTTAGTTTAATTAATGAAATTTGATTTTCCCTAAAACCTAAATTAAGCCCAAAATATTTAGTAAAATTTTGGGATTTTAGGTTTGTTGATTCCTCTTAGAAAGATGAATCCAATTTTTTTGTAATATTAAATATATTTTATTTTCTATAAATTTTGAAGTTCTAGATTTAAATAATTATTGTAATCAAAAAAAGGTTGAATTTCCTACTTATCTTGCCGCAAGATTGTGGGCGGTTACGTATTTCGTGTGGTGCCACGCCGGTGCCACTAAGAGGAAAGAGCGGAAACACATACTATCCGATCGTAGATCGAATGATTCAGATCACATCCGGGATTTGAGCGAAAAATGGCGGATCTAATGTATATCACCATCCCATCCCGTGATCGATGGCGCTACTTTCCTAGTGAAATTGACGGATTCATAATGAGAGAGATTTTAGAATTTTATGAAATCTGAATAAAATCTCACACGAATGGGCTCATTTTCATGTCGATTCACACTAAAAAATTCTTATTTTTGTATTGGGATGATATAAAATGAAAAATGCAAGGTTTATCTAAGAAACATTCTTAAAATCACACAAAAATAATCACAAACAAAAGCTCCTAAGGCCAACTACGGTTTTTGAAAATTACCTCACTAGGGATAATTTTTGATGACAGTGATGACCCGAGCATGCTCCTGAGAGTAAGAAGAAGCTTTGAAATGGGTTCAGGCTCTTGCTTCACATCAGAATGTTGTATTCTTCAATTATTATCGCTTCCTCACAGAAATCTAATTGATTTTAATGGCTTTTGCTCAAAAACCAAGTGGGAATGGTTGCCAGTTGGTTTGGGAGCTCTAGGAGAATGAAATGAGGAGAAGAGGATCAGTTTTGGTGTCTCTAATTTTCTAGTTTCCAATATGGCCAAAAATCCCCTTGTTTTGTGATTTTTTTGGCTCCTAATGGATGTCCTTTGGCTTGGGATGGTTAGAAATAGAAGGGAATCATCCTAGGTGGCTTATTTTGGTTGGCTAAGGCATGGGAAGTGGCTGTCATGAAGGACAAATGGGTGTCTAGCAAAGGGAGGTGGGAGTCCTTCATGTCAAGTGTTCTAATGGGAGAACTGAGGTGAATTCACTTCCCCATGAGTCATGGCTGACCCAACCACCTCTTGGGTCAGGTTGTTTAGTGTCCTTGGTGCCTATGTGGACCAACGGATGAGTGTCAAGTGACCAAGGAAAAGAAATGACCATTTGGGCAAGTGTCTTTTCTCATGGGATGCCCTTGACCTAAGAGAAAAGTGGTCATTTGGCATTGAATTTGATTTGAGTAGATTTAAAATGAGTCAAAAGTGAGTTGGACCAAATTTCATATCATTTAGAGTTCATTTGGTTTAATTTGGGTAAATTTGACCCATTTGGGCCAAATTAGGTCAAATCGAGTTAGGTTGACCAATTTGTCAAATCAGGTCAAACTAAGAGTTGGATCAAGTTCAATAATCAATTTGAAATGAACTTGACTAGTTTAAGTTATAATTTGGCTAGTTTGTGTTCATATGGGTTAAAGGGTTGACTTGGTCAATGAGCTAGGGTGATTTAGTTTGACCCAATTCATGACAATTGATTAACCTAGGATGATCAACAATCATGACATCAAGTTTGGATTGGCTTAATTCACTTTGATTTGGATTGAATTTGATTTTAGTTCATGTAGGTTAAATTGTCCACTTTGGATCAAGTGAGCCAATTCGGTTTAGTTGGCTTGATTTTGAGTTGAGTTTGATTTAATTGAGTTTATATAAGGATTTGAGATTAATATATAAATTCAATTGCAATTGGTTTGGGTTCAAATGAGTTTGGCTCATTTGAATATTTCAAGTCAAATGGGCTAGGTTTGGTTTGACTTGTGTTGATTTTGATTTGGCTTGATGATTGTAGATTTCATTTATTTTTGGATAGATGATTAAAGGAATGATTGATTCAAGAGAAAATCCATTAGTTTTGATTTGGATAGAATTTGGTTAAGTACAAGAAATTTGCTTAAAAGGTATAAATTAGATTTTGATTTAATTTTGGATTTGGTTTTGGCTATTTGAATTTATATTACATTTATATTTGAGAATATAAATGCAGATATAAATGATTCATGACAAAATCACTTGAATTTGGAGTGATTTTGAAGTAAATTTGACCAAGCTCATGGATGTAAGTTAAAAGGGCTTAAGTAGGAAGTGGATTTAGTTTGATTTATTTTTGGTCATTAGAATGTGGGTTTCATTTATATTTATGAATATAAATGAAGGAATAGTTAATTTATAAAAAATCAATTAAGTTTGGAATAACTTAGGTGGAGATTTGGTTAAGCTTATGAAATTCATTCATAATGCTTTTAAGGAGAACTTTGAGCTTGGATTTGATCATGGGATTGAATCATTTGAAGTTGGATTTGAATTGGATTTTGATAGTTTGGTTGGAAATTTGGATTTGGATTTGAATTGAATTTAAGAAGGTGTACATGGATTGGGTTTAGGCTATAGGATAGGTGATTTTCCTAAGTCCCTAAAGCATGGCCTAATCCTATGATTAACCTTTCTAAGTCTCTAGGCTTAAGTTAAGTGTTCACCTAATCACTAGAAGTGTCTTATGACTAGGAAAGTCTTAGTGTCTAGAAGACTCCTAAGTCTAAGAAGAGGAGGTTCAGAACTCACTCCAAAAGTGAGGTCAACACAAGTCTAGCTAACACCACTGGTAGCATCTCTTATAAACACATTAGAAACCAAAGCTAAGATTCATTTGATTCAGATTCAACCACAGCAAAGGAAAGAGGAAACAAACTATTATTTTCATCAATTCTTACTGTAGTAAGCAATGTACCACGATACTTGCCAAGCAAGAATGTCCCATCCAAGCTCAGGACTAGACGACAACTACCCCAACCAAAAATAGATGGACCGAAAGCCCAAAAAAGTCTCTAGAATCGGTGTATAGTGTTTGACTATATTTTATAGATTGTACCTGATATACTGGAACAAACTGCTTCCATAAAGACATTGAAAGTCCTATAAGACTTCTCAGCTACCAAAAATTATCTTAATTGCCATACGCCTAGCATCCCAAGCCTTCATATAAGATACTTTCACATTAAATTTTGATTCCATTCAACTGATAATCTCCCTAGGTTTTAGATCAATTTGATGTCATATTACAGGTAGAATGAAATAAGCAATGAATTTCTGTCGGTGGCCATTGCCTATCACTGTATTCATGCATCAGTGGTCATCCCCAACTCGAGATTCTCCGCACCTCTAGATGTTGTGACTACAATGCGGCGTTAGTTACATGCTCTACTAGGATGGTCGCGGGAACAATATCACGAAGTTCTTCTAGTTTGAAGTTATTGTTTCAAATTGTACGTTGTTAACTATGGACCAACCAATAACAGTAAACTGAAGACTTCTTTTACTCATAAAACACATTCCTTCAACAAGTTCACCTGGGATTTCAACATCATCTGATAGGACATTGTCATTAGATGGTCCATCGAAGCTAATATCGTTATCCCCTTCTCTCATCGTTTGACAAATTTGGACATAGTCATTATTAGAAAACATTTGAATTTTACTTTCAATAATCTGGAATGAATGATTCTTTAACATATCATGACTGCCAACATATTCATCCATAGTTTTTAACCCAGGTGAACAATCATCATCAATGTTACTATGCTCAAAGTCATTACTTGAACCATGCTCATAGTCTCGCATCACCAATGACAAATAACATCATATGGATGTAATTCCATTACACACATAATTTTATAATTATTGCATGTTAGAAAATTAACTACTAAAGTAGGGTAAGTTATACAAGATATTACTGGGGAATCAATTCCTCAAAGCTGCTTTGCATCACTAAAGGAGCAGGTGAGATGAAATTTTGCGTAAGGTTCGATGAAATATATGCTGACCTTAAGACATGATTTGCTGATGTAGATGCAATATTATCATCTTCAGCTTCCACATAGAGAACCAATGTCTGACGAGAAACTTCATCCAGTATAACATCACAAACTTCATCATCATAAATAACTAACGTTATAAATCCTTTCCCTACCAGATAACGACATGTCAAACTAACTGTGTGTCACACTTAGAATCAATGTGCAACGATCTCATAATTTTTTATTTCAAATCCAATAAAGTGTTGTGCCGTAGAACCTTAATCGGACGATTTCGACCACCAACATAAGTTAGAATAAACTAATCATCAACACCTAGTTCGTCCAGAATAAGATAAACGACCAACTCTTGTTCATTGTTGACAAGATGAGTTGAGACAAAATAAATATCTAAAATACAATTAATCACATTAGGATTAAGTAAATTAGGATATAACCTGCACAAGCGACTTTAAATGTAGTACAGAAAGCAACAGACTTAACTTAGCCAAACATAACATCTCATTGGATTTAAATTAAGTCCAGATGAAATCTTACAGTAATCCTTTAAACTCTTCTGCCAACAAGAATTAGTGAACTCTTATTTAAGCATATGATATTAGTTGTACTAGATTACACAAGGCAAATGATATTTAACTCAACCGACACTCCGATTACATTGCATTTAAGTTAAATCCAGCTCAAATCGTAGTCTCATTTAGGCAACCACGCTACTACTTTTCTAAATCCTATAGATCGATCTAATAACAGGATTTTCCCTAGGCTAATCTAATGATGCATAAGCTCCTTCAGTGGATTACACAAAGCAGCTAACTAAATGTGCTTAATAATACATTTTGACTAAATTAAATGTAGCTCAGTTACTAAATGAAATCAAAACTTAATTCTACCAATCAAGACAACCTAAACAACTACACATAAAAACATTAGAGATTTACTGTGCATGTAGGAAGATCGGCGTCAATGTGCATTGTGAACAAGGAATGTAGCCACCGGAAACTTCACTAAAAGGAAGGGAGCCGCCGGAAGCCGCTGTTCAGCTTAAACAGACTGTTGGAAGAAGACGAGGCTGATAGACAAGGTGGATGCCACTGTTAGCCAAGGAAGTCACCGTCGGATGTGTGTGGAACGGCTGTCGACCAAGGGAAACACGTTCGGATGCTTGGGGAGCCGATGTCAGCTAATGGGGTTGCGGTCGGAGTGTGGGGGAGCAACTATCAGCCTGAGGGAAGGCTGTTGGTGTTAGGAGACACGCTGGTCGCCTCTGATAGACAAAATGCATTTGGGTCTCGCTGGGCTGTTGTTAGGAGGATCGCACGAAATGAAAATGTCCCATTTTATTAACTAATCTAGTCCGTTAACAGGCGACTTTTGACTTAGACTAGTCGTTAAACTAAGGCCTCGCCTCGCATAGGCAACAAAGCCTCGACTGACCCTAGTCTCCCCTTTAATAGATGAGTATACCTAAATTAAATCTAAAAAAATACTTAAATTACTAATTACAATTTAAAACATATTTATTTTAAAAATTTTGCCAAAGAAAAATGGCATGAAGCAGACTAAGCATTTGATAAAAAAATAATAGCATTTAAAATTGAGCAACATCTTTTAATATGGGGTGGGCGGCAGCTTTTAATACGTGGCAAGTGGCCACTTTTTTATTTGAAAACTACAACAATTTTTGAAAATTAGTGCTTTGTAAATATATATATAAAGAGAGAGGAGAGAGAGAGAGAGCTATCTCGGCAAGTCGACAAGCAGTCAAGTTAAGCTCTTAGCTCGATAAATTTGACTCAAAAGCTCATTATTGATCTGAGTTTAAATCAGTTTGCGAGTCAACTCAATTCACTTACCCCCTTACCTTTGTCACATCCGTCAATGTAGATGTGTAGCATGTGGTTGCCCTATTTGAAGCTCGGACACTGCATTCTGATTTGTCAAATCCCTTACTAAGCACTAAAAGTTATCGTTCATTGGAGTTTCACTTCCTTGGCTGGTGCAACAATTGAAATAAAACAGCCCAAATAAGATCTAAAGAGACCTTTATAAAATTAAGAAATGTGTCTCATAAAAACATCTCACCAACCGTTTTCACCTCCTCATCCTTTCTTTGTCCTTCAACCATCTAAAAATCAATTATGGGTCACGCCTCAGCAATTGGTCCTACGTAAGCGGACAACTCTCTTTACTTCTTTTCTACAAATTTCTCTTTTTGGTTTGCCAAAAAGTTGAGAAATAATGATATCGTCGGGGATCTCTATCTTATCCTTGAAAACTTCTATACTTCCAGCCTTAACAAAATAAGAACATTCATTTCCATATTAGTACACATTAATGGAGCTGAGATGGACAATTGATGTTAACAAAATAATCCACGAGATGATAATATATACATAAAAATATTTTCTTATTTTTTTCACAGGAATAAAAAAAGACAGAAATTAAGAAACTAAATATGTACGAGCAAATCCTAAAAAGGAGAGCATAATTCCCTGAAAAGAACATGGTCAAAGTCAAAGGCTTACATAACAGTTGATAATAGCAAGCCGACATTCAAATATTCGACACAAGGACATTCAACTTTCGGCAAATCTAGGAACCAAATGATGACAAATCGGTTGACTTCTAAGAATAGAAGAAGTAACTCATTATTAGAAGTATAAACATAAATGTACAAGATAATTTATTCTTATCTACAAATATTAGGTTAAATAATGTAAAAAAGGAATCGAGCTTACCTCACCCAAACCTCTGCCTCCCTCCCTCCTTTTTTTATACATTTCTCCAAATTCCTTCTTCCTAATATATTGCCCACGAACTCTCTTGTGATATTTATTCAAAGTAATTCATCTAATTTCTTAATAAATTTGAAACATCTAAGCATGACGCAAAATTCTTAATAAAATTATATATATATATATATATATATAATTTTTTTATCAAGCTTAAATCATAATAGGGAAATGTATAAATTTTCATCTAGATATGCACAATAACATAATTATCAAAACTATCATAAAATTTACTAAATTAAAAAAACAAAATAAGAGATGAGAAAAATGAAGACCTTACCAAACAATCATCATGACATCAATGATAATTGCAAAGTTATTAATGACCAATTTTATAATCATTTTAAAATTTTAACACATAAATATCGATGATAGCTCTCAAAGCCTTGAGTTTGATTTCTGTCATACTCGTGACCATTATAATAAGTTATTCCCTTTGACAAAAATATGTGATAGGATATGTTGACCTCACTTTTGGAGTGAGTTCTCAACCTCCCTATCATAGATCTGAGACTCTTATAGACACTAAGAGCTCCTTAGTCTTAAGACACTTCTAGTGATTAGATGAACACTTAACCTAAGCCTATAGATTTAGAAGGGTTAGTCATGGGAGTAGGTTATGCCTTAGGGGTTTAGGGAGATTTTCCTTCCATATAGCCTAAACCCAATCCATGTTCTCGTTCTCAAAACCCCAAACCCCAAATTCAAATCAAAAATCAAATTTCCAAATTGTACAATCAATCTCAACCTCAAATCCAAGCTCAAAATCCTTCTTAAGTTTTATGATCCATGGACTTAGCCTAGCTAAATCCAATTCAATTGATTTTCTCCAAGATCAATTCAATCCCTCAATCATTAATCAAATTCAAATCCAAATTCAACTAAAATGATTAAAACCCAAGATCAAATCCAAGCTCTAAATCCCTCTTAAGCTGTGTGATCCACTTTCATAAGCTAAGCAAAAAATCACATTCAAATCAAATCAAACTCAATTGATTTTTTTACAAATCAATTATTCCATCAATTATCTTCAAAAATATAAATGAAATTCATATCCAAATGATCAAAAATAAATCAAACTAAATTAAGCCAAGTCAAGACCCCTCCTAAGCCATATGGACCTACCTCCATGAGCTTAGCCAAATCTTAACCCAAATCAACCCAAAATCAATTGATTTTCTCATAAATCAATTATATATTCAATCATCTTCACAAATATAAATGAAATCCACATTCCAATGATAGAAATTAAATCAAACTAAATCAAATTCCCTTCTAAGCCCTTTGGACCTACCTCCATGAGCTTTGCCAAATTTGCCTTCAAATCACTTCAAAATCAAGTGATTTTCTCATAAGTCGATTATATATTCAATTATATTCCCAAATATAAATGAAATATACATTAAAATAGCCAAAACCAAAACTAAAATCAAATCAAAACCCAATTTAAACCCTTTGAGCCAAATTCCTTGGACTTAACCAAAACTCACCTAATTCAAGCCAAAATCAATAAATTTTCTCTTGAATCAATCATTCCTTCAATCATCTATCCAAATATAAATGAAACATATAATCATCAAGCCAAATTGAAATCAACTCAAGTCAAGCCCAACTTAGCCCTTTTGACTTGAAGGTTCCAAATGAACCAAAACCCATCATAGCAAATTGCAGGTTGGATTTATATTTCAATCCTAAACTCATATAAAATTCCAACCTTAATCAAACCAAAACCAAGTCAATTGACACATTTAGGTCCACTTGACCCAAAGTGGCCTAAGGAACTCATTTGAACCAAGTTCAAATCCAACCCAAATTAGATTGAACCAAGCTCATCCAAATCTCATACCATGATCATTGATCACCCTAGGATGATCAATTGCCTTAAATTGGGTCAAACTAAGTCAACTTGGTCATTTGATCAAGTCAACTTGGTCATTTGACCAAGTCAACCCTTAGCCCATATGGAACCCAAATTACCCAAACTCATCCTACACCAAATCAATTGAAACCATTGATTCACATTAACCCATAATCAATGATTGAACATGACGACCATCAATTGAGCCAAATCAAACCTAATTATCCATTTGACCCAAGTTGACCCAAATTAGCCTAAAAGATAAAAATGGGTCAAATAATGATCCAACCCAAATTGATTGCAACCAATAGATCAAGTTCATTCCAAATTGATTATTGAACTTGACCAAACCCACAATTGAACCCAATTGACCAACTTAGCCCAAATTGACCTAAAGAATAAAATTGGCTTAAATCCAAATTGATTCAAACCAAAGCCTACAATCCTATCCAATTGACCAATTAAACTTAAACTAACACCCAATCCAAGCCAAATTGGCCAATTTGGTTAAATTGGTCAACTTGATCCATTTAACTCATTTGATTCCAAATGAGCCAAAATCAAACCTAGGCCAAATTGATTGAAAACACTTGAATCAAAATACTTCAAATCATCATTTGAACCTAACCCAAGATTTTGTTTGATCCAATTTGACCAATTGGTCAACCTAACCGAACATGACCTAATTTGACCTATAAGGGTCAAATTGAGCCAAACCCCTTTGAACCAACCCGTGGCCACTTGGAAGCTGACTAAACTAGACCCAAACCCATCTTGGGTCAGCTCAAACCCGATTAGATCTCCCTTGGATATGCCATCCCACAAGGGATTTTACCTAAAATAGCAAATTTCACTTCCTCTTTCCACTTGGCAGCCCTCACATACCCCAAATGGGGTCCGACCTAGCCACCTAGCCCACCCTAAGTGGGCTAGGCTTTCCATGGACCAAAGAGAGGTGAGTTAACTCACCTCCCTTATAAATCAAAAACCTAAAGGATCCAAGGAATGTAATCAGCCCAAATCCAGCCTTGAGCCACCTCCCAAGCCTTCCTCCACTTAAACCAAGTCACGTGGCCTTGATGGGAATAACTCGGGCACCCTGACGGTGGTTGGCCAACCGAAAATGGGAAATTCCATCCATCCATCACTTGCAATTGAGGGATATACTCCCTCATTCTCATAGGAAAGGGATCCATTCGCATCGCCTGAGCTTCCAAGAGAGGTTCAAACTCCCTAGTAAGCTCCCAAGCATTCTCAAGGCCTCCCTCATCAAAATTTCCCTTTTACGAGCGAAGCCGAAATAGGGCAAGCATCCTCCAATCCAAACTCCACCAATTCTCCACTTGAATAAAATTCCTCTTGCACACCATCCAGCACCTCGTGGCCAAACAGCCCTTCCTCGAGCTCCCCAGGAGGTCGAGATCAAAAATTGAGCATCCAAAGAATGGGAATTGGCTTTTCGAGCATTGCACATGAAATTAATCTAATTGCTACTCAACAGGGTTTTTTCTTAATCAGACGAAGCTTCCTCAAGCATACGAGTTGTCAGTC
Organism: Cymbidium sinense; assembly: GCA_021442155.1. Lineage (NCBI taxonomy): Eukaryota > Viridiplantae > Streptophyta > Magnoliopsida > Asparagales > Orchidaceae > Cymbidium > Cymbidium sinense. The sequence goes on from CM038218.1 coordinate 48,660,347, forward strand.
TTAGCTCTGGTGAGGTAACACCATGAAAACTGAGCTTCCTCCAATTTTTTATAAATTTTCGAAGGAAATGTGAATATCACATGATTATATCTATTGGATCCTCTTAGATCCTTCGGTGATGGTGTGGATTCCAATTGGAGCCAATCGAGCTCAAGTTAGCTCAAATTGTGCGGGCAATGGCGCAGTGTCTCTCCTCATCGCAGAGAGATGGATCACCCATCGGCCATTCCTCATGATCAAAATGGACGGTCGTGATTAGATCCATTAGATCCGATCAATTTTATCCCCTTTACACCATGGGTTTAATCATGGTCGTCTGATCTTAGATCAATTTTATCCCACTAGGGGACTTGTCCTAAACCTTAAAAATACTCAACCTAATCAGTGCACGAAGGCTAGTCCAAGGCTAGTCCAAGAAGAAATAATAGTAGACTTACATCCTCTTAAACGTAGCCAACATAAGGTAGCTTATTTGCTGTGTAGTAAGGCCTACCATACTAACAGGGCACTCATCAGTGTGTAGCAATTAAGCCAAGAAGAAAGCATGGGAGACTTACATCCTCCTAAGTAAGAAGACCACTGGGGTGACACACTAGCTAAGTAGTGAATTGACCCGACCTAGAGCAGCTACTGAGTGAGGGTTGCTGGGGGCGTTATCTCAACTCAAAGTTGTCCGAGACAAAAGATATGTGTTTATATTGTATTTTGTGTATGATTTATGCTTGTGTTATGTTGATGAAGGATCGGATGCCTCTTGGGTTCTCTCACACCTACCCTAAACACATTGTAGAATATTCGTAGACAGAAATACTTTTAACTTGAAGAAATTGAACATAAAATAAAATTTTCATTGATGGTAATTACTTTCAAACATAGTTTTATGGATAATATTTCTTTAGATAGAGCCTGTTGATCGGAAGCATCGGGCACTCTCCTTTATGATTTATAAGCTGATATGATCCTCATTGGTAAGCTTTCTCTATGACAAAAAGGACTTCCCAAGTGGATTCAAACTTGCCTCCCATCTTGCGTCGAGCAATAATTGGTCTCCTTAGAACTAAAATAAGTTCTCCTACTTGAAAAGCTTTAGGGCGGACCAACTTGTTGTGAGCTTGAATCACCTTGGCTTTATATAACTCCAGGTTTTGGCATGCCCGTAGGCGGCTATCCTCCAAATCTTCAAACTCTTCTAACTGCAACTTGGCATTATGCTCTGTTGTGATATTTCTACCTATGTCTATCCTTAATGATGGGAGTTGGACTTCTAATGGTAGAACAGCTTTGGACCCATACACTAAGAAGAATGTGTCTCTGGATAAAGTTATTAATTTTGATGCTCTTGAATCTACCATTCATTATCATATATACCAAAATCAATATATATATATGTTCTGAAAAATTAGATCACATGTTGAGGTATGATCTCTTTGAGCAGAATCACCTCTGTCCATTTGGAAAAGTAATCGGTAGCAGCTAGGATAAACTAATGACCCTTGGAAGAAAGAGGATCGATCAGACTCACTATGTCAATACCCCAACACTTGAATGGCCACGAGGGCATGTCAGATGTAGAATGTTGGGTGGTTGGTGTAGGACCACTCCATATACTTGACATTGATGGCATCGCCTAGCTACATCCATGTAAGCTGTGATCATCGATGGCCAATAGTACCCGAGTCTCCTGATTTTGGATTTCATCTTAGGACTAGATTTGGGAGCTCCGCATAATTTTGAGTGCACCTCGATCATGATCTTATGGGCTTCATGCTTTTCTAAACAGCGTAACCACATATGATCGAAGGACCGTTGGTATAAGACACTATCCATGAGGGCGTATGAAAGTGCCATTTATTTCATCTGATATGCTTGTGACTTTTCTTAAGATAGTTTGCATTTGTTTAGATAATTCATGAATGGTTGCCTCCAATCTAACTCATCATCCTTTTGGCAATGGTAACCTCCCCTTCAAGATAGTAATTTTAGATGAGTTCAATGTCAATAAGAGGTAAGACTTGGCTATTTTGGACCTCTATTAATATGGATTCATCTACAGACATGCCAACTCCTTAGCAAGTTTGGCCAAAGCATCTACTATGTCATTTCTCCTCAAGGGATCTTATAGATGGTCACTTCTATAATTTGGACCAGCAACTCCATTATATACTTATGGTAGTGATGGAGCCTGGACTTTAGAACCTTGTAGGACGTAGCAATTTGGTTGACCACTAATTGGGAATCCCCAAAGATGTTGATGTTCTGGATGCTTAGCAAGATGGCTAACTCCAGACTAATAATCAGATCCACATATTTGATTTCATTGTTGGAGCAAGGATCAAATAGATGGTGCGAGAATCTCATCATATCATGGTCTAAAGTTAGGAGAACTATTCCTACTTCTGCCTTTCGTGGAAGAGTAGATTGTGGTTCTTTACCTCTTCGAGAGGACTCTGCACCATAAAAATACATCTCCCAATGGCAAATACTAGTATCCCCTAAGTTCATGATTTGTTCATAGGGGGTTCATCACTAAGCAGAGAATCAGCATGAAGTGGGTGTGTTGCAAAGAAATCAGTGAGTTTTTGTCCTTTCACCGCACAGAGGGGTACAAAAGTGAAGTCAAACTATGATAAAATCATGGACCAACGTGCCAACCATCTGGATAGTGTCGATCATGTCATGAGACATTATAATAGATTGATTCTAAAAATCAAGTTCACTTTATGAGAAAGCACATGATGTGATAGCTTTTGGGATGCAAAGATTAAAGCTAGGCAATGCTTCTCAATAGGTGGATAGTTTGCTTAAGCAGGGATTAGATGACGATTGAGGCAGTAGAGCGTATTATCTTTCCCTTCATCATTGGCTTGGGCCAACAAAGCACCAAGGGAGTCGTCTAATGCAACAGTATAAAGTATCAGAGGCTTGCCCGAGATAGGGGCTGCTAGGACTGGTGGCGACATCAGGTACAGCTTGACATCTTCAAAGGCACACTAGCACTTATCAACCCACTTGAACTTGGCGTCCTTCTTAACAAGTGCTGAGAATGGCTGGCATCTTCCTGACAGTTTGGATATAAAGCATCTTAGATACACCAACCACCCTTGAAATGATCTGAGTTGAGTTAAACTTTTAGGGGGTGGCATTTATAATACCGTTTTGATCTTTTCCAAATCAATTTCAATCTCACGGTGTGGACAACAAACCTAAGAAATTTCTTCGAAGCTACTCTGAATGCACTCTTCAGATGGTTCATTTTGAGGTTAAATTATCTTATCCATTCAAAAACTACTCTCGAGTCAAAAAAAAATAGTCTTCCTTTTGTTTGCTTTTGAGTATGAGATCATCAACGTAGCATTCTACTTGGTGACGGATGAGTTCTTCAAAGATTCGAGTCATGGCCCGCTGATATTTAGCACTGACATTTTTAAGGTCGAAAGGCATAACCATAAAGCAATAGATTGCGATCGGGGTTCTAAAGGTAGTGTTCCTTTTATTTTCGGAGGCTATATTTATTTAGTTGCATCCATATGAGTCATCCATAAAGAGAAGACTGCATGAGATGAGATAATATCCACCATCAATTCTGGTATTGGTAGTGAAAATTTGTCTTTTGGACATGTCATATTTAGATCCCTAAAATTGACGCATATGCAAATTTGGTCATTCTTCTTCTTAATTGGGATGACACTGGCCAACCAGGTGGGGTATTTTTCCTCTCGAATGAAATTAGAATCGATAAATTTTTTGACTTTAGAAATAATCTGTTGTTCAATATCTAATTGCATGCATCTAGGAGCTTGCTTGATAGGGTTAGCATCAGGTTATATTTGTAGCTTATGGACCACTATGTCAGGAACCAATCCAGACATCTCTTCATAACTCCATGCAAAGCAATCCTTAAACTCAATGAGCAGCCTAACTAAGTCATTGGTTTCAGTTTCATTCAACAAGGAGCTGATATATGTCAATCGTGGATTTTCTTCAGTTCCTTTGTTGATTTTGTTGAGTTTGCTGATGATTGACTTGATTTATTCTTTGAACTCTAGCGGTGCAACTTTGACTTAAAAATCATCTGGGTCATCTGAAGTTTCTAAACACACCTCCTCATATGAGTTAATGTGATTTGAAAAGAACTTATCAGATTCCAAATAATTGGTGATGACTAGGCAGTAATCGTCATCATTGACTGGACCCACTATATTGAATCATAGTCCTAGTCTTGACTGAGAGCTCTTGCATTTGTTGTTCCATATCCTTTCAAAGTAGTCCTACTGCGTTATGCATTGGGATTAATCCTTTCTTTGTTAAATTATGAACACAAGGTGAGTACCAATCAAAAGGTAATTCAAATAAATCTTCATTTGAATCATCCTTAAGTTTTACATCAACTTCTTAACTTGAGAATGATGCTCCAGGAAAGAACCTCTAAATCTTCGTAGTTGTGGATGATTTAAGGGCTTCCTTAACTGCCAAACCCTGAACTTTTTGTGAAGAAAATGGGGTTAGAGCTGAGGTTCCCAACTGATGCCTAGCAATTTCACATAAAGAAGACTTGGATAGACTTTTGCTTTGCTTGGGAATCTAGTCTTCCTCATCCTTTGCTCAGTGTCACCTCAATGGGATCTTGTCTGAGAAGAGCTGGGTGTGCTAACCCATAGGACTCATCCTGAACTAGATTCTAAGTCTATATAGATAGCAGGTGTACTCCTAGTAGCTGGGATATATCTTCTATTGGGTGGCCAATAAGGAAGTCTTCCACCCATGGGACTACCTCTGAACTTGTCTCTTTCTCATCCCGGTGGAGGTCGGGTCATTCTACTCACTTGTTCGAATGGAGTGACGAACTGTGGGTGGAATTTAATTCCAGGCTCTACGTCCTCCCCTGAGTCTATTTCTTGCTCCCTTTTATTCTCTTTTTCTTTTTCTTTTTCTTTTTTTCCTTTTTCTTTTTCTTTTCTCCCATGTGGGGATTTTGGCTAAGTTTGCCATAGTAGAATTTTTAGTTTTGGGAGAGGTAGTAGCCTGCATCCTCATATATCCTGACCTTGTGAACTGTAAATGATTTGAGATCTCCTTTGACATAGTATTCGATCCCACCTCTCATGAACTTCATGCACTGATGTAGACAATATGGAACCATGTTGTTCTCATGTATCCATAGTCTTCCAAGCAAAGCATTGGAAGATGTATTTGAGTCTATTATGTAAAACTTGGCTTCAGTCTTTCAATCATCTATCTCTAGTGATTACACTATAGAGCCTAAGGCCCTCTCACCTTGTTCATTAAATCCCTTTAACATCATCCTCTCCTTTTGGACTTTAGAGATGTCAATCCTCAAGTAGGAAAGACTTCTTAGACTCATAATGTTGATTAATGCACTCAGGTCAACCAGAACTCTAGATAGCATGTATCTACCAACATCCATTATAATGTAAAAAAGAATGGTTATGCTCGATCATCCCTAGAAGTATGTATTCGTCACTGAATGCAACCCCTAGGATGTCCTTCAAGTAGTGTGCTTTCTCTGCAATAGCAGTCAGCTAAGCTAAGCATATCTCTGGATCAAGTAAAGCATTAACTAGAGATTCTCTCATCTCTCTAAGAAAGATAAGGGTTTCATATATGCTTAACTTAGCTGGTAACTTTCTAAGATGTGCTAGGACATTGTAATCAACTCTAGGCTAGTCTTCCACAAGCATATCCATAGGTGGAGCATCTTGTGGAGGGGCTATCTGCTCACTAGAACCAATGACATGTTTACCCTTATATTGAGGTTCAACCCTAGGAGGTAGAGCTTTGCCACTATGTTGGTTGACTTCAGTGACTTCTTAGAATGATGAGTTTGTGGAAAGTTCAATATGCTCATCGAGCTTACATATAGCTTCTCGTACGAGATCCTCGGAGTCAGATGACTTCAAGACAATCTCAAGAGGTGAACACGATTAATTCATAGAAGGAAAATCTGATTCTGAATCAGAAAGGAATGGATCATTACTATTTGAGAAATTATTATTATTTTGACTTGGAGAGCTTTCTATGAGAATAAAATTAGAAGCATCATAAGTAGAAAAAATATAAGTGATATCAGCTTTCTTCATTGATTTCTTTAATTTGGGTGGAGGTATATGATAGAAATCAAGTAAAGTAAGGGGAGAGAGGGGTTCGGTGCACTCATCCATGGATACAATGCTCTTGCAGATAGAAGAAGAGATAGTAGAAGGGGTAGTAGCTGCAATGCTTAAAGGAATGCTAGACTTGGATGGTAGTTGAGCTAATGAACTATCCCGGGCAAGTGTGGTAGGCTGTTGCTGCTACTGAGTTCCCAAAATTAGCAAACCTTGCTTGATATTAAAGGTTTGAGCTACTTCAGGCACCTACAATGAAAGATTCTTGATCTTAAAAATGATTTTCTTAAAGGTACGAGATAAGGAAATTTCCCAACCTTCTTTGGTTTTAAGAGGATCAAAAGTATCCCCAATGATTACTCTAATATAACTACAAGGTTGTTCTAATAAGTATTCCTTAGGGATAACTATGGCCCCAGACTTGTAGCTATGCTCAAGCCAGTCTTTAAAATTGATGTAATCCTCTAAGACATGGCCTAACTATGGCCCCTGACTTGTAGCTAGGATCACCGCCCTTGCTCACTTACCTGGACCTCTTAGGTTCGGTAGTTGAAAATTAGGTTTCTCAGCAAGAGTATGTGAAAAATAGCTACCTGGCGGTGGAAATGGATACCGCTGTTGGGTAGGCTGCATGATAGGGTGGTGGCCATTATGGCAATTATGGTGGCTGGTATAGCGATTGAGGTGGTGGAAGAGGAGGTGGCAAAGGGGGCTATTGAGCTCATGGCCTCTCAAACTGAACTCTAGCTGGCTGCTTCCCTTTGTCCACTAATACAACTATCCTGGGCATCTTCTCAAATAGCTTATGCATCTTGGGCCTAGTTGATTGGTTCGAGAAGGTTAACTGTTTAGCTTCCTCTTGTTGGCTATCCGCATTTTCAATTAATTTCTTAAATGTTTTGATGGTGAAGCCCTTAAGCATGAAGGCAACCGAACCATGGACATTTTTTGGCAGAATCTCAATGACATGTTCAAATAGCTGTGGTTCATATTTCATACTCAAGTTGCATTATCTGAGAATGTAATCAACAAGGGATTCATTAGATTTTTGTTTCTCTACAACGAGGTCACATACAATTACCCTCTACTGAGCTCCTGTGAATCTCTTGGTGAAGAGATGCTCAAACTCAACAAAAGTCTTTATCAAACCGTTGGGCAGTTTGACATACAAATCAAATGTAACACCTGACAGGCTACTTATGAAGAGATGAAAGAGAAGTGCATTAATTCCATCGATGTTGTAACAACTGGCTCTGAAATGTACAATATGCTATCATGCATTCCCACGGCCATCAAAAATCTTGAATGAAGGTGACACAAAACCCTTGGGCTACTAAACTACATCAAATTCCTCCGGGTTAGGTCTCCCCTTTGGAATGGATGAACTCCCCTGAGCTTATGCAAATGCTTCCTTCACTTGCTGCTCCACCATCTATTTTATATCCTTCTCATTCATGGAGGTGTTAACTCTAACCTTCTTATGCAAGCTACCAACATCGTCATCCATGGGAGTGCACTTAGGATGATCTAAGGTATGTAACAACTCTAGAAGATCGACCACCATAGGAGAAGCCTGTGAGATTGTGGTTGGGTTCTACAAAGATACAACTATTGCCATCACTTCCTCTACCCTCTTCTCCATCTTGTCTATCTGGTTGTCCTTCTACTTGAGTTGGTGGAGGAGGTGTTGAGTTGAGTGAGAGGTGATTCCTTCTTCAACTACAACACCTTCCTGGCTATGTTGTTCCCTCTATAGGGATCCTTAGGTGTCGACCATGTGGACATCAGCTACATCATCCAACATGCCATCCTTATCAGGGTCAAAGTCAACTCTACCCTCTTCCTTATTAGAATGGTCACTCCTAACTTTTTGTTTGATCATAGTACAAAAGTCTTCAAGATGTTCTTTAAAGAACGGTCATCTACTCTGCCTGCTCTACCAAAATATAGGCTAGTGAACGACTGACCACATGACTTAAATCTTCAGACTATATGCATTACTAGGTGGGGTGCACTCCCTAGGCAGCTCCATATTATGGACTATGTCGGCATCTCCTCCCCTTGTGAAGGTTGAGCGACTATGATGCACTTGGGTTGCCACTCCCTCCTTACCATAGTTGAAATGGAAGGTCGAGCAGGGGAGCTTGACCTCACCTCAACGGGTGGAATAGATGGAGTGGAAACCTTGGTTCGTAGCTGGATCACCAAAGGAGAGGGTCTCTCTCCAGACTAGCTTGGCGTGGACTGTGGATGATGGAACTTGGAGTAGTGAGGGTGGACATTGAGTGGAGCGATGTGATGATGGAGCCACCAGCTTCCTCTTTACTGAAGATCTTCCCCTATGATTGATGGTGCCAATGAGAATACGATTAAATGATGACTCTAACTCGATCAGAAAATCCATCAAGCGAGGAGGTGGCGGCTACGACATGCCTCCTCTTCTCTCACTTTCTTACTTGGGCAACGACTCTAGCCTTAGTGGCTCTCTCTCCATGTATCTAACCCCTAATGCTCCTAGGGATTAGACTCCTCAAGTCATGTAAGATGTGGGACTCAGATCCATGGGCTCACTCTCGTGAAGAAGAATAAACCGTAGGGCATAGGCTTCCTCTTGTCCCAGTAGGTGTCTCAACTCTGAGGGTGGGGGTGATCTGATCTGTAGTAATCCTCCTCTCTCTAAAGCTAAGAGGGGTGGAACCTCTCCCACTCGAGTGGAGAGGTCTCACTGAGGAACCCTCATCAACATGAGGTATTGTCTACCCGCCGCTCTCGTACTATTGCTTAACCTTACAGTTCTTGTTGTGGTGTTGTGTCTTGGTGAGCAGAGAAGAATGGGAGCTAGTACCAACCTCGATGGTAGAAGAGACTATCTTAGACGCTAAGATAGTCTTCCCTTTCAGAGTAGGAGTAATAATAATGGTGGTGTTAGCCCTCGTTAGAACTGCAACAAAGGCAACAAACTATACTAGCAATAACAATGCACGACTCGATAGGGGGAACCACAGCCTTCCTCTTCAAAGAGAAACGAGAGCACATCATCAAAATGAAGTGGCTTTCCTTCCACATCCTCCTTGCTAACAGTGGTGAGGGCTGGTCTTTCACATGTGACTTTGAGGTTCTCAAAGGCAAGTTCGAATTGGATCATAGGGCAGCAGTGAGTATGGCTTTATCCAAGGACAAATTCACACCAGAGGCAAACGAGAAGATCACTTGAAGACATGGGTGAAGAAGAGAAAAAAGAGGACTAGGCGGTATCTCTTGTATTAAAGAAGCGAATTAGACCCTTGCCTTGACTTGTTGATTTGTTGACTTTGATTTGATTTTTAAAATTAAACCCACACCTAACAAATTTAAGTATTCTAAATGGGGTTCACTATGTTGGAGAGATTTTAAGAGTTTGGAGGAGAGACTTTTCCATGAGTCATTGAATTTGAATTCGATTTTGATTTTGAGACCCACATTCAACAAATTTAGGTATGTTGAATGGGGTTCACTAGTTTTGGAGAGACTTTTGGGGATCTATTTGTTATATTCTTTTGTTGGAATTTGATTTTGGAACCACTACTTTGCAAATTTAAGTATGATAAATGATGTTCAATTATATGTTTGAAAATTTTGAACGCTTTCTGTCTTAATGGTTTGATTGTTGTTTGTTTGACGTGTTGATTTGATTTGAAAAGAAGAACCCTCATTCAACAAATTTAAGTACGTTAAATGAGATTCAATTGTGTGTTTGATGTTTATTGTTGATTTGATTTTGTTTTGATGAGACTCTCATTTAACAAATTTAAGTTTTAAATGGAACTCACTTATATGTTGCTTGTTTGTGGATGTGTGATTTGTTTTGATTTTGAGGATTGAACTCTCATTTAAAAAATTTAAATATATTAAATAGAATTCAAATGTTGTTGGACTTTTAATTTGATTTTGAAAATAGAACTCTCATTTAAGAAATATGAATATGTTAAATGGAGTTCAATTATATGTTGTTTATCTTGATTTTGTTTTGATTTTAAAAAAGGGAACCCTCACTTAACAAGTTTAGGTATGCTAAGTGGAGTCCAAATTGTATGTTGGTTGTTTATATTTTATTTCAATCTTGGAAAATGAGACTCACATTTAATAAATTTGGGTATGTTAAATGGAGTTAGTTTTGTTTGAAAATATTTTGGGTATGTTTGATTTTAATTTTGAAAAGAGGTGGGATTAGTTAATTTTGAAAAGGTGTTTGAATATGTTTATTTTTAAAAGAGAGGTTTTGATTTAATTTATGGTTTTAGAAAAGGGGAACACTCACTCAGTAATGTTAGGTATGGTAAATGAGGTTCAATTAATATTATTTGAAAAAGGGATTTGAAAGATTTTGATTTTGTTTTACTTTCATTTTAAAAGAGAACCTTTATTTAGTGAATTATGTTGAGTGAAGTTCACATGATTTTTCTTTGAAAAGATTTTAAAATTTTTCCAAAAGATTTTATTTATTTTACTTTATATTCCTTTAGAGTTTTGTTAAATATGAACCGAACTAGTGGTAAGAGGTTTCAAATTTTATTGAATTTATATTTTGTCATCTCCTTTATTTAATTAATTTATTATTACCTATTGGAGGACCCAATAGGAGTCTTAGGACCTACATGGGAGTGAGGTCCTAAAACCTAAAAGATGATGGCTACCTTTGCTTAAGAATGAATTGAGCAATGGGCCAACGGAAAGAAAAATAATCATAGGCTCATACAAAATATAAGTCCTTCGATGCTTGGAGATGATAATTGTCTACTAGAGATGAGAGAGGAAACCCTCCATAGCGAGCTAAAAATCGTGGTGTTTATTTTTTTTGGATGTGGGGGACACCACATATCATAGGGGTACTTATTGAAGTGATTAACATTGAGGTATGATGTACTATCTTGAAAGATAGAGGAATCACCTACAATGGACACCTAATAAGGACTCTAAGGCATGATGGGTCTTGAATATACTAGATTTTCTACTTTACATGGATGAATAAAGCGGGGTTTATATTAGCGGGTTCTTAAGTTCCCTATGGGCAAGCCTCCATAGTTAATTACATCTTAGAATAAAATTCTAAGAATACTCTTGATTAAAGTTGATAATTATTATCTTTAAAGATTTCAAGGTTAGACTATCAAATGATTGGTTATATTTGGAAGATCAATTGGGAAAGTTCAAGGAGAAGACTTATTTTTGGAATCCAAAGGGAGGAAGTAAGAAATGCTCATGATACTAGAAAGCCTAGTGAGCATTCAATCTATCTTGTGGTGTATCTTTATATATTTGAAAGTGAAGAGATTTTATTCATTTGAGCTCAATTTTTATTAGATTGCTAGGGCTTATAATCTGCCAACTGCCTAAGATGTGAGGATTTATGCTTGTTGCCCGAAGGAAACAGCTACCTCGGATCCTAAATCTATGAAGCTTTAGTATAAGCTAAAGCACGATCTAAATCTAAGTGACATGTGGAAATAAGGGTTAACCTCCACAAGAGAGGATGAAAACCAACGGACTTACAACTTGGAGTGCAGAACTAACTCCTACAATTTTAAAACCATGTAGTCTGGTCTTATGAATTGCAAGAAATCAAGAGTAGTTATTTAATTTGAAAGAGACTAAAGTCCTAAGCCCACTCCCTAAGAGACTAGAGCTTGAGTGGTGTGAGCATATGACATAGTCTACCAAATGTAAAACTTTATAATTTTATTTCATTTTTGACTCATCTGTTTAGATAAAGTCTTTGTGATTTCTTTATTCCTAAATGCATGATGAAAATTGATTATTAGCTAAATCAAAAGAGAGAGGGTGAAGCTCTATCATGAAAGATTGCTCTCATTGATCAAGCAATCCCTAGAGTGTAAGAACAGAGACCCTCATTTTTAGCAAGAGTGATAGAAGATGCATGCATGATGTGAGACATACAACATACAGCTAAGAGGTTGCAAAATATTTTAATTATCTTATTTATAACCTACGCTTTATGATGAGATTATGAGTTGTTTAGAGATTTAGTTATGAATTATTAGTTGGGTAGAAATTTATTTTATCCTAAGATCCTATTATATCCAAGCCATAGATTAAAGCATCAAACATTAAGAAACTATGAAGAGGATGCAATCCTATTGCATAATCTAAATAAATCATCAATCAATTTTATAGACAACCCAAATAATGCCAACCCAGCCCTCCCCTTATACAACATGAAATATAAAATGTACATCTTCAATCTCACTGATTGCAACGCAACCCAGAACTAAGCCTTCTATCCATCGCTCATCCTAATCCCTAATAGTCACTAATCATAATTCCTATTGAAAATTACATTTTATATATGGAAAATAAATCTAACTACTACAAAAAAAGGTTTAAACATACACATAGAGTCCCAAGTATATTTATAATTTGGTTTAGCATTTACATGGGTAACCAAGCCCACCCCCTAACTTTGATTATGCTTATGGGGTTTAAGCAACCTACAAAGAGAACATTTATATTTATTTTAAGCAACCCCTTAAGCACAAATCTATAGAAAACATGATTATGCTAAGAGCCTAACATCCTACAAAAAAATATACACCCTAACATACTAAAATATTATATCACTAAACAAAATATTTATCATCATACACCATCTAACATAGAAGTGGTGGTGAAATTTAATGTGCTAAGCTTTGTGTGGTATGTCTTAACTAAGCATTGGATTATATTTATCTAAATTTAAAATTGTTTAAGTTAACATGATGGTGGGTTGAAGGTTGTTGAATTTAAATTTTAAGATTTATTAAAAGTGTGAGTTTACATTTCATCCCTACAAGCATATTAATTTGATTTAGTTCTCTTTAATGAAGATTAAATGATTTTAATTAATCTAAGTTTACACTTAAATAACCTTATACAATATAAAAGCTTCTTAAGATTAATATGATTGGATTACTATCACATGAAGTATACTAACATTCTTTCCATCATGTAACATGCATATGATTTAACACTTAGCATATCTATACAATACATTTAAGCATACTTAAATGATGATGAATGTGTATGTTTGGAATATTTTTTTTGTTGAATTATTTAAACATATAAATTAAAGCTTTATCCAAATTCTAATACCAAAATACATAAGGATGGAATTACATAAGTATGTGTCATTGTTAACCAGGGGAGTGAGGTAATCAAATGACCTCCGTGGGATGAGCTAATGCCTCGTATTCTTGAGATGCTCAGACTATATACTTATTAACATTACAAACCTATATAAATCTATACATGATAAGGAAAAGAGAGCACTAATTTATATATAACATGTGCTAATAACTTAGGTGAATATGGATGCATGCATTTTTAGGAGGAAAGAAGGATCCTAATTCCTTAACTAAATACACACATGTATATATAAAAGATATAAGCAAGTACGTGCCATTATTACCCAAGAAAGTGAGGTAATCAAATGATCTCATTGGAGTTAGCTAAAGCCTCATATTCCTAGGATATCCAGACTATATACTTGCTTTCTTAGATACATACAAATGTATAAACAATTAAAGGAAGGAGAATCATGCAAGCTTGTATTTTTATTTGATTAAATTATTTATGTATGTGAGTTAAAGTTCTATTCAAATTCTAATGTAGAAATACAAAGGAATGAAATCAAATAAGTATATGTCATTGTTAACCAAGGAAGTGAGGTAATCAAATGACCTCCTTGAGGCTAACTAAAGTCTCATATTCTCAGAATGTCCAGACTATATACTTATCAACATTCAAGCACATGTAAATCTATACATAAATTAAAGAAAAGAGAGCTTTACTTCACATATCTAAGCTATAAACACATGCAAAATCTATATGCATTCATAACTACTATCACTTCATATGTTGTTATCACTTTATAAATTTTTAAAAATAGATTTAGATTTAATAGTGATAATAGCCACACATATGATAAGTTAATCCAACACATGCAAACTTACATAAATGAACATCATTTGATTCATTTATATTTTAAAAGGATGAATGCATGAAATTAATTAACATACAACATCTAAAGTGATTGGAAAGGAATAACTAAGTACAAACACATAGTTCATTCAACTAAATTAATTCCTAAGGATAATCACATCAAATAAAGTCATTTAAAGAAAACCAAAGTTTCTTTATTAATTTATGACTTAAGATTTTGATTAAGTTTCAAGAGAAGAATTATTTGATGTTTTAACTTATGTTGGTGAACTTAAGAAAAGGTAATTAAGTGAATTTTATGAAGTAATTAAGTTGGATCCTTAATTAAACCAATTAATTACCCTTACATATGATGAAATAAAATTGCAATGCTCCTACAAGGACCTAATGCAAATGACTCATAATTCAGTGTTAATTAAATTAAAGAACCTAATTAAGTTTATGATTTTCCCATACTTATGGGTTAAACATAATTTCCTTAAAGGGTCTTTATGTTATTAAACACATAAAGAGAACTTTAATTTCATTATCTGATATAATTATGATTTCAATTTTATTAATTAAGCCACTTGATTAGTTAATTTACCTTTAATTAATCTTCATATTATTAAGTTTCTTTCAAAATGAAGTGGACTTAGGAAAAGATGCTAAGAAAGATGTTCTAATCCCACCTCCATTAACTATTAAGATTAGTAAGTTTAATTAATTATTTATTACTATTTAGGGTGTTAATTAACATTAAGTGATTAAGAGAGTAATTAGGGCTTAAATGATCAATTGATTAATCAAGCAATAAATCCAAGAAAATTATGGGAGGCATCATCCCATTAAACTACACAAAAGTTTGGAATTAATTAGTTAAGTAACTAGTGCTTAATTAAGCTAATTAAGTTTTTATTTAACCTTAATTAAGCTTTAATCACTATTCAAAATTAATTAAAATTAATTTTAATTAAATCTCTTTTATTTTACCTTTAAAATGAGTATTTATTTATATTTTTTGGATTTTTTTTATATTTTGTTAAGAATTTTCAAAAATCTAGCCACTAAATCAAGTTAATTAAGCCTAATCCCATTGGCTCCATGCGAACCGCTAACATGGCATGCTTTTGTTGTGGCACCGTGGGATTGGCTACTTAAACGCATCTAACTCAATGCCTACATGGCTAACGGATGCGATCGTCCCCTGTCGTCGATCTAGATCGATGGCAGAGAGTAAACTCATGCTTTCTACAAAATAAAGAGATCGATCTAACGGATCAATCATGAATGGATGGCATGATCTATCATCCCTCAGTGATGAGATGGACACGCCTACCTTTCTTCTCGAAGCTCACTGAGCTCGATGACCATGAAAAAATGATTTTACACCTTCACAAGGAAGATCCGAAGGGATCCAATGGTCAAAATAGCAAGACATACAACCTCCCTTCGAAAAGGACTAAAAAATTTGCCTAAAGCTCAATTTAATGGAAACTACCTTGTTGGAGCTCAAGATCGGTGATGCAACACTTGAGGTAGCTTCGCTTGGACGAGGTGAAGCCCTGGAGCAACATGCATAATGGTTCTTTCATTGGCTTGTGATGATGAACCAATGATTTAGGGACGCCAATCAAAATGGCACCTACATTGGTCATGGAGCTGGGAAGTTTTGTTCTCACTGGCGTGGAAGGTGTGGGTGAAATTAATTTAAGTTTGGTTCAGATTTGAGGGAGTTAGATCGAAGGATGGCTTACCCTATTTTGAATCAATGGAGTTCAACTTCGAGAAGGAACAATAAGGCTTGGAGGCTTGAGCTTGGGAAGTGCTGGAGTTTGTTTTGGTGTTTGGGTTCTTAAGATTCAATTGTGTGTTTGAATCAAATGAGGGTATATCTCTCCCTTGATCGAATGGTTGGATGATCAAAATTGACCGCAGTCACCCAGCACCGAATAAAGGTCAAGTCGAGGTGGCATGATTTGTTGGCCAAAAACTTTGTTGGTGGCTCAGCCCTCTTATTTGGATCCAGGGTTTGGTAGTGGGGAGGTAAGTAACTCCTCCATTGGTCCATGGCTAACCACATGCCTGCTGGTATGTAGGTTAGTCCTATCATTGGATGGCCAAGTGACAAGAAAGGGAAATTGACTTGTCAATTTGGGTATAATCTCATGTGGGGAGGTTTAGCCAATGGATAATGATTATTCAATTCAGTTGGCTAGTTTGGGGGTCCAAGGTGAGTCTATAGGATGGGTCAGTGTCATGGTTTGAGCTTGGTTTGAGTGGGTTTGGTTCAATTTGACCTATGTATGTCAAATTAGACTAAGTTGGGTCAAGTTGACCAATTGGTTAAATTGGGTCAAACCAAGGCTTGGGTCAAGTTCAAATGAGTATTTGAAGTATTTTGTTTCAATTGGTTTGAGTCAATTTGGCTTGGATTTGATTTTAGCTCATTTGAATTCGTATGGGTCAAATGGGTCAAGTTGACCAATTTGACCAAATTAGTCAAATTGGCTTGAATTAGGGGTTGATTTGGGTTTGATTGATCAATTAAAGATAATTGTAGGCTTCAATTTTAATTAATTTTTATTTGATTTTGATTTAGGTCAATTTGGGAGGGTCAATTGGGCTCAATTAAGGCTTTGATCAAGTTCAACAATCAATCTGGAATGAACTTGAGTCATTGGCTGCAATCAATTTGAATTATATTTTATTTTGACTCAATTTGGTCTTTTAGGTCAACTTAGGTCAAGAGGGCTAATTGGGTTTGGTTTGGCTTAATTGAGGGTCAAGTC
Source organism: Cymbidium sinense (assembly GCA_021442155.1). Lineage (NCBI taxonomy): Eukaryota > Viridiplantae > Streptophyta > Magnoliopsida > Asparagales > Orchidaceae > Cymbidium > Cymbidium sinense. The sequence goes on from CM038218.1 coordinate 48,677,217, forward strand.
ATGTTCAAATATTGATTATAGGTTCGTATGAATCGTTGGTTTCAATCAATTTAGCTTAAGATGAAATTTGACTCATTTATTTTATGTGGGTTGACTTGGTCAAATGACTAAGTTGACTTGGTTTGACCTAATTGATGATATTTGATCAATCAAGGATGATTGATGATCATCATAAGAGGTTTTGATAGGTTTGGTTCAATCCAATTTGGGTAGGATTGGAGTTTGGTTCAAATAGGTCAAATTGGTTGCTTTGGGTCAAGTGGACAATTAGGCTTAATTGGATTGATTTTGGGTTGAATTGGGTTTAGTTTAGTTTATATATGGATTTAGGATTGATTTATAGTTTTGATTGTAATTGGTTTGGGTTCAAATGGGTTTTGGTTCATTTAAATACTTCAAGTTAAATGGGTTAGGCTAGGTTTGATTTGGTCTGGATTTTAGTTTGGTTTGAAATTGATTTGATTGTATATTTGGTATGGGTTGATTGAAGATTGAATCATGAGAAAATCAATTGAGTTGATTGAGGAAATTTTGGCTAAGTCCATGGGATTGAATCATATGGCTTAGGCTAGGTTTGATTTGATTTGAATTTTAGTTTAGGCCATGTGAATGTAGGTTTTATTTATATTTGGGAAGATGATTGATGAAATAATTGATTTATGAGAAAATCAATTGAATTTGTTTGGATTAAAGGGGATTTTGGCTAAGTCCATAGGATCAAATCATGGGCTTAGGCTAGGTTTGATTTGATTTGATATTTGGTTTAGTTGATTTGAATTTGAGTTATGGAATTGATTTGGATTGGGACTTGGTTTAGCTTGGGAAGGTAAGTGTGAATTTGGTTAAAGCAGGTAATTTTCCTAATCCTAAAGCATACCCAAATCCTATGATTAACCCTTCTAAGTCTCTAAGCTTAGGTTAAGTGTTCACCTAATTGCTAGGAGTGTATTATGACTAAGAAGAATTTAGTGTCTAGAAGACTCTTAAATCTAAGGAGAGGATATTGAGTCATCACTACAAAAGTGAGGTCAACACTCCTCCACCAGCTCAAGTAGAAGGACGACCAGATATATAGGATGGAGAAGAGGGTAAAGGAATTGATGCAGTAGTTCTAGCCTTGAAGAATCCAACCCCAGTCTCATAGCCTTCCCCTATGGCAGTAGTTCTGGCCTTTCACCGCCAGTCTTGAGCTCCAACAAGACAATTTTCATTAAACCAAGCCTTAGGAAAATATTTTTATGCCTTTTCAAAGGAAAGTTGTATGCCATGTGATTTTGACCATTTGATCCCTTTGAATCTTCCTTGTGAAGGTGCGGGATCATTTTCGTGGTCATCCGAGCTCGGGTGAGCTCGGATCAATCGAAGGAAGGCAGAAGATGTTTGTCTCTCATCGCTCGAGGGATAGTAGTTCACACACCGTCCATTTCACATGACTGGAACAGATGGTTGTGATTAATCTGTTAGATTTAATCCATTTAATCCTATAGAAATCATGAGTTTAATCTCTACCATCCAATCTTAGATCAAATGGTAGGGACAAAATTGTGTCTGCCACTAGCCATGTAGGTGTTGAGTCGAACACATTTAAGTAGCCAATCCCACGAGGCGAGGTGGAAAGCACGCCACCAGTGATCCACATGGTGTCGACAAAATTAGGCTTGATTAGGCGGACTGCTTAGAAAGGATATGGAACAACAAATGCAAGAACTCTCAAGTAAGACCAGGACTAGGATTCAATACACTGAGTCTAATCGATGATGATGATTATTACCTAATCATCACCAATCATTTAGAATCTGATAGGTACTTTGCAAATCAAATTAGCTAATATGAAGAGGTGTGTTTAAAAATTTCAAATGACCCAAATGATTTCAAGTCGGGATGCTAGAGTTCAAAGAAGAAATCAAGTCAACCATCGATGAGCTCGAGAAATCAACACAGGAACTAAAAAATCCACATCACATAAATCGCCTTTTGAGTGAAACTAAAACTAATGACTTAGTTAAGCTACTCATTGAGTTTAAGGACTGCTTTGCATGGAGTCATGAAGAGATGCTTGGATTAGCTCTTGACATAGTTATCCATAAACTAGCAATACAGCTTGATGCTAACCCTGTCAAGCAAGCTCTTAGACGCGTATGATTAGACATTGAAAAATAGTTCATTTATGAAGTCAAGAAACTGATCGATGTTGATTTTATCCAGAAGAAAAAATACCTCACGATTGGCCGTCATCAAATTAGGAAGAAGAATGGCCAAATTTGCATATGCGTCAATTTTAGGAATCTAAATAAGGCATGTCCAAAAGATGAATTTTCACTACCAATACTAGAACTGATGGTGGACATTGCCTCATCTCATGCAGTCTTCTCTTTCATGGATGGTTCATCTAAATACAACCAAATAAAGGTGGCCCCTGAAGATGAAAAAAACACTACCTTTAGCACCCTGATGAGAATCTATTACTGTAAGGTCATGCCTTTAAACTGCCTTACCAAGGGCCATGGCCGAATCTTGATGAACTCATTCTTCAACAAGTTGAATGTTATGTCGATGATCTTGTGGTCAAAAGTAAAGAGAAGGAAAATTATCTCTTTGACTTGAGAGCAGTTTTTGAACAGTTAAGATAATTTAACCTCAAAATGAATCCTTTGAAGTGTGCATTCGGAGTAGCTTCAAGGAAATTTCTTGAGTTTATTGTCCAACACCATGGAATCAAAATTGATCCGGAAAAGATCAAAGGGTTATTAGAAATGTCACCCCCTAAAAGTTTAACTCAATTCAGATCATTCCAAGGATGGTTGGCGTATCTAAGACACTTTATATCCAACCTATCAGGAAGATGCCAGCCATTCTTAGCACTTGTTAAAAAGGACGTGAAGTTCAAGTGGGATGATAAGTGCCAACGTGCCTTTGAAGATGTCAAGCAATACCTGATGACACTGCTAGTTCTAGCAGCCCCTATCATGGGCAAGCCTTTGATACTCTACACTACTACATTAGATGACTCCCTTAGTGCTTTGTTGGACCAAGCCAATGATAAAGGAAAGGAGAACGCATTGTACTACCTCAGCCATCGTCTAATCCTTGCTGAGGAAAACTATCCACCTATTGAGAAGCATTGCCTAGCTTTAATCTTTCCATCCCAAAAGCTACAGCATTACATATTTTCTCATAAAGTCAACTTCATTTCTAGAATCAATCCACTGTAATATCGCATGTCACGGCCGACGCTATCCGGATGGTTGGTACATTGGTCCATGATTTTATCACAATTTGACATCACTTTCGTACCTCTTTGTGTGGTGAAAGGATAAGCACTCATGGATTTCTTAGCAATACACCCACTTCCTGCTGATTCTCCACATAATGATGATCTCCCTGATGAACAAATTATGAACTTAGTGGACACTAGCATTCACTATTGTGAGATGTATTTTGATGGTGTATCTTTCTCTCAAAGAAAAGAAGAATCACAATCTATTCTTCCAGGAAAGGCAATGTTAGGAACAATTCTCCTAACTCTAGACCGCAATATGATGAGATCCTCATATTATTTATCTAATCCTTGAAGCAACAACAAAGCCAAATATGAGGCTTTGATTGTCCGTCTGGAGTTAGCCATCCCACTAAGCATCCAAAACATCAACATCTTTGGGGATTCCCAATTAGTGGTCAACCAAATCGATGGGTCCTATAAGGTTCTAAAGCCTAGACTCCATCACTACCATAATTACACCATGGAATTGCTAGCCCAAATTCTAGAAGTGACCATCTATAAGATTCTTTGAGGAGAAAATGCCATAGTGAATGCTTTAGTCAAGCTTGCCAAAGAGTTGGCATGTTAGGAAGATGAGTCCATATCAATAGGGATCCAAAATAGGTAAGTCCTTCCTCTTATTGATATTGAACTCATCAAAAACTACTCTCTTGAAGGGGAGGTTGTCATTGCCAAAAAGGATGAGGAGCTAAATTGGAGGCAACCAGATTACCTAAATAAAGGAAAACTACCTCAAGAGAAGTCACAAGCACATTAGATGAAGCAAAGGGGACTTTCCTACTCCCTCTTGAATGGTGTCTTATACTAACAGTCCTTCGATCATATGTGGTTATGTTATTTAGACAAGCATGAAGCCAATAAGATTGTGACCAAGGTACACTCAAGATTATCTAGAGCTCACCAATCCGGCCCCAAGATGAAAGCCAAAATCAAGAGACTCAGGTACTATTGGTCATCAATGATCCCAGATTGCATGGACATAGCTAGGCGATGCCATCAATGTCAAGTATATGGAGTGGTCCTACACCAACCACCCAACATTCTACATCCAATATTAGCCTCGTGGCCATTTGAGTGTTGGGGTACTGACATAGTGGGTTCGATCGATCACCTTTCTTCCAAGAGTCATTGATTTATCTTAGCTGCTACTGACTACTTTTCCAAATGGGTGGAGGCGATTCTGCTCAGAGAGGTCATAGCTCAACATGTACTATAATTTTTTAGAAACTATATCATATATAGATTCGGGGTGCCTTGATGAATTATATCTAATAATGGTTCTGCATTTAAGAGCACAAAAATCAATAACTTTTCCCAAAGACATAGCATAGATTAGAAATACTCTACCATCTATTACCCATAAATGAATGATTTAGCAGAAGCCTTCAACAAAATTCTCATCTAAACATTCAAAAAGACACTCGATGACAATAAACAACATTGGCATGAGTAGTTAGTTGAAGCTTTGTGGGCCTACCACACCAACTATAGAACTCTAACTCAATTTACTCCTTTCTCCTTGGGTCCAAGGCTCTACCATTAGAACTCTCATCACTAAGGAGTGGTAGTAAGATCACAATGGAGTAGAACACCAAGTTACAGTTAGAAGAGCTCGAAGGTTTGGAGGAGAGATGCCTACGGGCATGCTAAAATTTTGAGTTGTACAAAGCCAAAATGATTCAAGCTCATAACAAGTTGGTCCGCCCTAGAGCTTTTCAAGTAGAAAATCTTGTTTAATTCTAAGGAGACTAATTGTCACATGTCGTAAGATGGGAGGCAAGTTTTAACCCACTTGGGAAGGCCCTTTTTCCATAGAGAAAGCCTACCAAGGAGGAACATATCAGCTTATCAATCATAAGGGAGAGTGTTCGATGCTTCTAATCAACGGGCTCTACCTAACAAAATATTATCTATAAAACTATGTTTGAAAAAAATTACCATCAATGAAAATATTATTTCAAATTTAGTCTCTTCAAATTAAAAGTATTTCTGTCAATGAATCTTCCACGACGTGTTTAGGGTAGGTGTAAGAGAACCCAAGCAGCATCCTATCCTTCATCAACATAACACAAACATAAATTACACACAAAAATACAAAATAAACAAATATATTTTATCTCGAGCTACTTTGAGTTGAGATAACACCCCGACCCTACTCGTCTCAGGTTATTACTTGCTTAGTGTGTCACCCTCTTTCGCCTTGGAGGATGTAAATCTACTATGCTTTCTTCCTGGCTTAACTACCGCTCCACACTGACGAGTGCTTTGTTAATATGGTAAGCCTTATTGCGCAGTTGGTGAGCTACCTCATGATGGCTTCATTTAAGAAGACGTAAGTCTGCTACTGTGGTGAAATTTTTTATATTTTCTTTAGAGAATAAGATATATATATCTCCATCTTCACTCTATGTGGGAGAAAATGAAGAGAGAAATATACATCTTCTTCTTTTTATGTAATTTGACACCACGTAGATCCGCAGATGTTCTTATTGAGGATGATAGGGTATGACATTGAGGAGAGGTGTACTATCTCGAAAGATAGAAGTCGCCACCCTACAATGGACCTAATAACCTCAATAAGAACTCCTAAGGACAATGGGTCTGCATGTGAACCAAAGATTCTTGTCCTACTTTACAAGAAAAAGTAAAGTAGGGTTTATTTTAAATTGGGTTCATTAAGTTCCCAATAGGGGCAAGCCCTCATAGTTAATTATATCTTAAGGAATGAGATCCTTTAGGAATACTCTCTATTAAGGCAAATGATCATTATCTCCAAAGATTTTAATAGATAGTTCTATCAATCGATTAGTTAATTTTAGAAGATCATATGGGATTGATCAAAGAGAGGAGTTATTCAATAATATAGATAAGTAGGAGATACTCACAATGCTAGAAAATCTAGCGAGCATCTCAAACTATCCTACACGCTTTTCCCTCAGTCGTCCGATCAAGGATTGGACAACTACGATTAAAGTTGAGGATCAGTGGGATAAAATTAAATATAAAGTGTGTTTTAATCTCGGCCATCCATCCAAAAAGCACGGATGTACAACCAGAGATCCTTCCGTGCAAATGCTTGTGATCCATGGAGACCATCCATGATCTAGGCCTTGATCCGAGCTTGATTGAACTTGGATTGGGATGAAACTCAACCCACACCATCACCATGCATCCTAGATCACATCTAACGGTTAAGATCACATGCCATTAATATTTCTTTAATAAACCTCCACACCACATTGAGTTTAGTGATCAAAAATGGCATTACCTCATCGTAGGTGATCACCGATGCTCGATTCCCTTAGAGAAGGTTCGTCTGGTTGAGATGAAGCTTTGGTGAAAGTTTAAGGGGATGAGGTTGAGTGAATCATCCTATAGGTCACCTCCTCCTTAACTTAAGCTTGATTTTGATTGAATTGGATCTCCCCTTACTTCAATAACTTGGAAGAGAGATTAGGCAAACTCGATTAGGTTCTCTGATGGAGTGTACAATAGGAATTGCACTGAATTTAAGTGTGGAGAAAGTTGGAAATTTAATTGAGCTCCCCTATTTTCAAATGATGAAAATTGAGAAATGGAAATTTCAATCTCCCTCTAGAAAGCCTAGGATCACTTTCAAATGGCTCCTATGACTCTTTAGGCTTCAATCGATTATGTCTCTCTTAGAATTGAAGTGAATTAGGGGTAATGGAAATCGGATGGCCGAAGCTTCATTTGCTATTTTGGATCAATTGCCTTGATTTAGAGGGTTGTTTGAGCTGTTAGAGGTGCCATGTGATTCATTTTAGGTCAGGGAGTGGATTAGTGAAGTCCCTATGTGCTCCATTTGAGTGGAGGCATGATTCCCATGTGCCCATTTCAAGCCATGTGCTCGGTTTGGCCCTTGGGTCAAGTTGGACTGACCCAAACCCATTAGGTTGGGTGCACCACCACCCTCCCTATTGTTCACTTGACCTATTAAGAGAGTATCAAGTAGGTATGAAAAGGGTTTGACCAAATTCCAAGTGGAATTGGCCAAAATTTGTTCTATGATGTAGGGGTAAAATGGTCATTTAGCTTATTTTTGAATTTGGATATGATGGGTATGTTGAGAAAATAGGCTTGGCCAAGTTTCATTAGATTTGGACTCTATTTGGTATGGTTTGGCTCATGTTGACCCATTTAGGTCAAAATGGGTCAACTTGGGTCAAGTTGACCAATTGATCAAATTGAGTCAAAATAATAGTTAGGCAAGTTCATATGATCATTTGAAATATTTTGGTGGCTTTGGTTTGATTCAAAGGGTTGAATTTGGTTCATATCACTTCATTTAGGTCAAATGGGTCAAGATGACCAATTTGACCCATTTGACCTATTTGAGCTAGGTCATGGGTAGGTTTAGGTTTGGTTAGTCATATGAAGTGGATTGGTATCTTTGTTTCCAATCAATTTTGGTTAAGTTTGAATTTGGCTCAATATGACCATTTAGGTCAAGTTGGGTTCAAGATCAATTGCTCTAGGTTAGGTCTAGTTGACCAATTAAGGCTTTGGTCAAGTTCAATAAGTGATTTAGAATGAACTTGACCCATTGGTTTCAATCGATTTAGCTTAGATCAAGTTTTGACATATTTTGACTTTTTAGGTCAAGTTGGGTCAGCTTGGGTCAAGTGACTAATTGAGATAGGTTAGGCTCAAATATTAACTTGGTCAAATTCAAACATTAATGATGAATGAACTTAGATCAATGGTTTCAATCAATTTGGCCTATGGTGGATTTTGGCTATGTTGGATTTTATTTTGGCTAAGTGTTGACTTGGTCAACCATTAGGTTTGACGATTTGGTGATTGATCATCTCGATGATTGTTGATCATGATGAGAGGCATAGGTGAGTTTGATTCAATTCAATTTGGTTAGGATTAGAATTTGGCTCATAAGAATACTTTAGGTCACTTTGGGTCAAGTGAGCTTAAGTAGGTCAAATAGCTTGGTTAAAACTTGATTTGAGTTTGATTGACCTTGTATATGAACTTATAATTGAAATATAACTACATTTGCAAGAGGTTTGAAGTCAAATGGGTTTTAATTCATTTGACAATGTCAAGTTCAAAAGGTGAACATGAAATAAATTTTGGCTTGATTTTTTAATTTAATTTTGATTAAGTGATTGAAGTTTGTATTTATATTTGGATTCATGATTGAAGGATTGATTGAATCATGAAAGAAAATCAATAATTTGGCTTGATTTGAAATTGATTTAACTAAGTTCAAAATTTTGTTTTTAAAGGTTTAGGTTGGATTTTGCATGAGTTTGAGTTTGATTGGTTTGAATTTATATTCCATTTATATATGTGAATATAAATGAGAATATAAATGGGTTATGAGAAAATCTCATGAGTTTGAATTGATTTGAAGATGATTTTGGCTAAGTTCGTAAGAGAGGAAATTAAGGACTTAGGAAATATTTGTAATTTGGAATTTCAACTTGGAATTCAATCATAGATTTCAATCATGGATTTCAATCATGGATTTCAATCATGTGTTATTGATTTGAGTTTGAAAAAAAAATCAAATAAGAATGAATTGGAGTTTGACTTGAAGGAAGGAGGTGAGGAGTGGTTCAAGATAGGGATAGACAAATTTTTCCTAACACCCCTATAGTATGACTCACTCCTATGGCTAACTCTTCTAAGTCTCCAGGGCTAGGTTGAGTGTCCACCTAATCACTAGATGTGTCTTAAGACTAAGGAACTCTTAATGTCTAAGAGAAGCCCTATGTCTAAGATGGAGGGGTTGAGAGCTCATCCTAAAAATGAGGTCAACAAAGGGTGGGTGTGCAGTGACAGAAATCGCACATATTGGTATTGATCGAAATGATCAACAACACCAAAAGATCATAAGCATTAACAGAAACAATCCACCCCTAACTCAAGGTGTAGAAGGAATCCAGAACTTAATGCAATGTGCCTCTACTTATGTCAAGGACATAAGAGAGGGAAGGAGGAATCCACTAGGGATAGAGTATGTGAACCTTCCACTAGGGAAGCAGGTTCAAGTCATCCACAAGGGGATGAGAGGTTTGATTTGATTTGAGTCTCACTAAAGAGAAATTTCCACTGGGGAAGAGGGTTGAATTTGTTTCAATTTTTAGATTTGGATTTTGAAAGGGCCATGTTAGTCTACGAGGGACTGCACTGAGTAGGAGCCACGGAGGCTAAGACCTAATTCAAATTTACCAATCCAAAGGAATAATCTACTAAACATATAGTAGGATGACTTTAAAGAAATGTCAGGAAGAAAGCATAGTAGACATCCTCCAAAGTAGGGACCAATTCTTTGGGGTAATCTGGGTAAGGCAATAGATTGAACGACTAAGGATATTATTGAATGAATGTTAGGGACTTAAATCAACTCAAAGATAGTTAAGATTAATTTCATTTTTAGATTTCTTTTAATTATGATGGATCCCATTAGTTTGCGATGGGTTGCACTGAGTAAGATCTATGGAGGCCTAGACCTAACTCAGATTTACCAATCCAAAGAAAGTAGTCTACCAACCACAAGATAGGACTATCTAACTAAAGGGATGCCTTTCTATTTACAATGGTCAAGTCTTAAGAAGAAAGCACAAAGACTCACATCTTCTAGAAACAACGAAACCACTGGGGCGATTGGCTGCTTCGGGCAGCAAATTGAGTCCAACCTAAGGCTGACTATTTGAGTGAATGCTGCTAGGGGACTTAAATCAATTCATTTTTAATTTGTTTTATGATGGATCATACTAAGAAGGAGCCATAGAGGCTTAGACCTAACTCAGATTTACCAATCCAAAGGGGTAGTCTACTAAACACATAGAAGGACTAGCCAACCAAAGGGATGTCTTTTGGTATACAACAACTGTACTAGGAAGAAAGCATCGTATACTTACATCCTTCAAAGTAAGAACCAGTTGCTGGGGTAATCTATTGATAAGGCTACAAATTGAACCTAACCTAGGGCTGACTATTGAGTGAATGCTGCTTGGGGACTTAAATCAACTTAAAGAAATCAAAGGTAGATTTCATTTTTACATTTTTTTTTATGGATTTTGGTTTTGATGGATCATACTGAGAAGGATCCATGGAGGCCTAGACCTATCTCATATTTACTGAACCAAAGGGAATAACTTCCCGATCGATGGGAGAACTATCTGACCAAAGGAGTACCTTTTAGTTTGCAATGATCAATTCAAGGGAAGAAAGCTCGAAGACTCACATCTTCCATTACAAGCTGTCTAAGGAATGTACTTGATCTATGGTAAAGGTGATCATACCATATGCGTGTGTGATGCAAAGTGCGCTACATATGATTCATTGTGCATTAATTTTATAATTACACGCTAACAAAAATGATTTCTTTTTAAGCCTATTGTAATATTTAATTCACCATATTCACTTTAATATATAATATTTATATAAATAACATTTAAATTTTTAATATTCCATAAAAAATATCATGATTATTAACATTTTAAAATAAAATATATTTTTATATATAAAAAAATATTATATAATTACCAAAATTTAAATATTAAATATATAAACATATAAAATTTTAGAAATATCTTAATTACTATCGCCTCTCTCGAGATACTATTTTGTAAACCATTAGAGTGATCAGTTGCTTTGGAGCAACAAATCAAACCTGACTTAAGGTTGGTCATCGATTTGCTACAATCATGCTAGAAAGAATGTGTCATAGTCTTACATCTTCCAAAGCAGAATGACTGTCGGGGTAACCTACTTTTAATCAAAATAGATTAAACCAGACCTAAGGGCGACTACGGAGTGAGTGTTGACCCAGAGACTTATCTCAACTTAAGTAGTCAAGCAATTCCTATAGGGAATTCTGCAGACACTGCCCTAAAGATAAGATGCCTGCTTAGGAAAAGAGGGCCTTTGGGGGATTGAATTTCGAATCCACAAGCCAATTAATTTGTTTGTTTTGTTTGTTTATCGTGGACACTGTTAGTTCATGAGGGATCAAACTAAGAAGGAGCTTATATCAACCAAGACCTATCTCATATTTATTGAACCAATGGAGAATCTGCACATCCACTGAACAAATTCTCCAACCACTGGGGTGGCTACTAGGAAAGGGGGACTGTCTAATCCAAGAGTAACCCAGGTAGTGTCTAAATGGGATCGCAAAGGATGTGATCTAAATAGAATGTCCGCAGGGGATGGGGTCGTTAAGGGCTTAATCCAAAACCCTGGAGAAGATGATATGGCTAGTCATATATCCAACAAGTATTCAGTGTCCAACTCAAGAAGAAAGTATGAGGACTCACATCTGCCAAGAGTGGTGTACTCACCAGGTGAGTCATTGTTAGCATAGTGGATATCAACCAACCTAGGTACTCGTCAGTTTGAAAAAATCAGCCAAGGAAGAAAGCTCGGGGACTCACATCCTCTATAGGCGATTCTTTGGGATAGTCTGTCTTCAACTCGACAAGTACAATCCGACCTAGGGTGACTACTAAGTGAATTCCACTGGGAAAGGTGGGCTTACATCGACTCAAATGTAGTCGAGAAGAAAGGAGCATCTGGGGGACTTATCCTAAATCTCAAATATACTCGACCTAGTTAGATCATGATGATTAGTTCAAGAAGAAAGCACAGGGACTCACATCTTCTTAAACAAAATCAACACGAGATAGCATACTAGCTGGGAAGTGAAGACTACCATACTAACAAGGCGCTCGTTAATTTGTAATGGTCATGTTGGGAATAAAGCATGGGGACTCACATCCTCCAAATAAGTGACCACTGCAGTAACATACTAGTGAGGTAGCATGTAGATCTGACCTAGAGCAGCTAATGAGTGAGTGACACAGGGGGCTTGCTCCCACATCAAATAACTCGAGACAAAAGATTTGTGTTTGTTATTGTGCTTGTGTTAAAAAGAATAGGATGCCTCTGGGGGACTCTTACACCTATCATAAACATGCTAGAGGATTTTGACAAAATGGTGCCACAGATGGCAAACAGGACTTCCCACTAAGAAAGGATGTCGCTTGGATTCTCTCACACCTATCTTAATTGTGCAAATCAAAATAGCTTGCCTCTCAGGTTCTCTTACACCTATTCTAATAGCATCGGGAGATTGTGTTCGTGTTGTGAAAGAGGGCTAGGATGCCACTGGGGGACTCTCACGCCTACCCTAGACACATCATGGCGGATTCGCAAGATAAGCAAATAATGCTTCGAAAGAAGAGAAGATTTTGATGAAATGGAATCATATTTTTGTTGATTGATAGAATTATTTTCAAACATGATTTATTTCATGGGTAATAAGCATCGGGTGTTCCCCTTTACAATCAATGAGATGATAAGATCCTCCTTGGTAGACCTTCTCTATGACATAGGGGTCTTCCTAAGTGGGTTCAAACTTGCCTCCCATCTTTCGATGGGCAATGATTGTTCTCCTTAGGACTAACACAAGTTCTCCTACTCAAAAAGATCTAGGGCAAACCAGTTTATTGTGAGCTTGAATCATTTTGGCCTTACACAACTCAAGGTTTTGGCACGCCCTTAAGCGACTTTCCTCTAAACCTTCGAGCTTTTCTAACCGCAACTTTGCATTCTACTCTGAAGTTGAACTTGTAAAGATATAATAGCTTCGAACTCATACACTAAGGAAAATGGGGTAGACTGAGTTGGAGTTCGGTATGTGATTTGGTAGGCCCACAAGGCTTCAACCAACTACTCATTCCACTATCATTTGTTGTCATCAAGAGTCTTCTTCAATATCTGGATGAGAGTTTTGCTGAATACTTCCACTAACTCATTTGCTCTGGGGTAATAGATGGTGGAGTATCTCCAATCTATCGTGTCTTCTGGTGAAGCTGTTGAACTTGGTTCTTTTGAATGAGTACCATTATCAGATATAATTCATCGAGGCACCCCCGAACCTATATACGATATGGTTCCTGAAAAATTGAAGAACATGCTGAGTTGTGACCTCTCTGAGTGGAATGGCTCCCGCCCACTTGGAAAAGTAGTCAGTGGCAGCTAAGATGAACCGATGACCCTTGGAAGAATGAGGATCAATCAGATCCATAATGTCGGTACCCCAACACTCGAATGGCCATGAGACCAATGTAGGGTGTAGAATGTTGGGTGGTTGGTGGAGGACCACACCGTGTACCTGATACTGATGACATCTTCTAGCTACATACATGCAGTCTGTAATCATCGAAGGCCAAAAGTATCCTAATCTCTTGATCTTCATCTTCATCTTTGAACCTGACTGATGTGCTCTGCATAGACTTGAATGTACCTTGGTTACAATCCCACAAGCTTCATGTTTGTCTAAACAGCATAACCACATCTGGTCAAAGGACCGGCGGTAGAAGGTGTCATCCATGAGAGCATAGGAGAGAGCTCTCTGTTTCACCTGATGGGCTGGTCAGTATTCTTGAGGTAGTTTGTCAGTGTTTAAGTAATCTATGAACGGTTGCCTCCAATCCAACTCATTATCTTTATAGGCAACGGAACCTCCCCTTCAAGAGAAGTCTCTTGATGAGTTCAGCATCAATAAGGGACAGGACTTGTCTATTTTGGACCCTTATTGAAATGAACTCTTCTTTCGGGCATGCCAATTCTTTGGCAAGTTTGGCCAAAGCATCTGCTAATGTGTTCTCTGCTCGAGGAACCTTGTAGATGGTGACTTCAAGAATTTGGGGCAACAGCCTCATGGTATACTCATGGTAATGACAAAGCTTAGGTTTGAGAACCTTGTATGACCCAGCAATCTAGTTGATGACCAACAGAGAATCCCCAAAGATGTTGCTGCTCATGACACTGATAGTGATGGCTAACTCTAGACCAACAATCAAAGCCTCATACTTAGCTTCATTATTGGTGGAACGGTTGGAAAGATAATATGAGAATTTCATCACATCGCAGTCTCGAGTTAGGAGAACTATTCCTACCCCTATCTTTCCTGGAAGAGTTGATCATGGTGCTTCCCCTTTATAAAAGGAAGTTGCACCATCAAAATACATCTTCCATCATTTCTAAGATAATTTTGATCTTTTTTGGATCTATTTCTATTCCTCGGTGTCAAAAAACAAACCCAAGGAATTTCCCTAAAGCTACTCTGAATGTACACTTCAGGGGATTCATTTTAAGGTTATATTATCTTAACCGTTCAAAAATTACTCTCAAGTTAATGAGGTGGTCTTCCTTTTCTCTACTTTTGATTACTAGACCATCAACGTAGCACTCAACCTGATGATGGAAGAGTTTGTTGAAGATCGAGTCATGGCCTATTGGTATGTAGCATTTTAAGAAAGGCATGACCTTAATAAAAGATTCGATGGGGTTCAAAAGTAGTATTTCTTTCATCTTGAGACATCTTAATTTGGTTGTAGATGACCCATCCATGAAAGAGAAAACTACATGAGATGAGGCGATGTCCACCATTAATTCTGGTATAGGAAGAGGAAACTCATCCTTATGACATGCCTTGCTTAAGTCCGTGATATCGACGCAAATGTGAATTTGGTCATTCTTCTTCTTAACTGGTATGACAGCTAACCGTAGGTATTTTTCTTCCACGATGAAACCGATTGATCGGTTCTTGACTTGAGATTTATTCGATTTCTAATGCATGCATCTAGGAGCTTGCTTAATAGGGGTAGTGTTAGCATCTATTGGTAGCTTGTGGACTACTACGTCAGGAGATAATCTGGGCATCTATTCATAACTCCATGCGAGGTAGTCTTTAAACTCAATCAATAGCCTAACTAAGTTATTGGTTTCTTCTTCATTCAACAATGAACTGATGTACGTCAGGCGTGAATTTTCTTCTATCCCGAGGTTGATTTTGTTAAGCTTGTCAATCGTTGAACAAATCTCCTCTTCGAATTATGGTGGTGTCTCTTTGATTTGGAGATCATCTGGATCATCTAAGATTTCTAAACATAGATTCTCATAAGAGTTCGGGGTGAGTGAAAAGAATCTATCAGATTCTAAATGATTGGTAACAATTAAGTAGTAATCGTCATCATCGACTAGACCCACTATACTGAATCCTAGTCCTGCTCTAGATTGTACTTTCTTGCTTGTATTATTCCATAGCTTTTCAAAGTACTCTGACTTGTGCCTGGACCATGTATGAGGAACTAAACCTTTCTATATAAGATTATGAACACAAGGTGAGTAAAAGTCAAATGATAATTTCATTAATTTTTTAAATGTATCCCCCTCAAGTTCTACATCAACTTCAGGACTTGAGGATGATGATCCCAAAAAGAATCTCTTCGGCTTCATATCATTTGGAAGACTTAGGGACTTCTTAACTACTAAACCTTCAACTTTTGAGATGAAAGTGAGGTTAGAGCTAAGGTTCCCAGGTTGCTTCCTAATAGTCTAACATAAACATACTTTGCTTTTTGCGATCTGGTCATCATCTTTATCAAAACCTCAATGGAACCGAGAGGGTTGGCTAGTATACTAATCACATTAGACTCATCCTCATTTTGGATTCCAAGTCTATGTGAATAGAGTACTCCTATGAACTAGAACATGACCTCTGTTGATGGCCAACTAGGGTCTTCCACCTAACTCTATTTACCTCTCACTGGTGGAGGTTGAGTCATCTACCCACATGTCCATATGATGGAATAAACTGTGGGTGGAATGTGATATGCGGATCTATTTCTTTTTCAATTCCCCTTTCTTGTTCACTTGGATTTCCATTTTTCTTTTCTTTTTCTTTTGCATTTTCTTTTTCTTCATTTTCTTTTTCTTTGAATTTGGGTTTTGTTTAAGTTCACGAGAAAGGGTGTTTTGAGAAGATAGTGTTGTATCCTCATAAATCTCAACCTCTCTAGCGAAAATGGCTTTTCATCTCCATTGACGGTATTCAATCCCATCTTTTTTGAACTTGATGCAATGGAGGAGGAAGAATTATCCTTCATGTATCCAAGGCCAGAGCAAAGCAATGAATGAAGTATTTGAATCAATGATGTAAAACTTGGCTTTAGTCTTCCGGTCTATCTCCAAAGGTAACACTATGGAACCTAAAGCCTCACCTTGTTCATTGAATCCTCTCAACATCATCTCTCAGTGTGGAGATGTTGATCCTCAAATAGGCAAGGTCTTTAGACTCATGTTCCTGCACTTGGATCACAAGAACTCGCAAGTGAAGTCATGTGTGTGATGTAGAGGAGACGGTTGTGCTCTAAGTCTCCCAGAAGAAGGTCTTCATCTATGAAAGTAATCCCCTGAGCTTCTTTTGTGTGATGTGCATCCTCATCTATAGTGGTCAGCTGAGCTAACCATATCTTAAGATCAAGGAGAGCCTTGATTAATGATTCCCTCATATCTTTGGATAAGACAAGGGCGTCATATATGCTTAGCTTAGATGGCAACTTTCTTAGATGAGAAAGGACATTGTAGTCCACCTTGGGCGGTCCTCCACAAGCATATCAAGGGTGGAGCATCTTGTGGAGGGCTTCTTGATCCTCATATAATCACTTGTTTTCCCTATCTTGAGGTGTCTTGCCTAGGAGGTAGAACTTACCACTCTAGAGGTTGACTTGATCTCTGAGGTAATGGAAGGTTCTACACCGCATTGACTCACCTACACTTCTATGGGACCATCAGGATGATTCCAAGTCTATCTCAAGAGGTGAACACATAGTATTGAGTGAAAGTCCAACTCAGAGAGGAAGATCAATTATTATAGTTATTTTGACTTGAAGAGTTATCATTAAGAATAGAAGTAGACAACCCATTGAGGACATAAGCTTTATTCTTCAATTTCTTGGATTTGATAGGTGGTACAAAGTAGAAATCAAGTAAAATGAGTGGGTTAAGGGATTTGATGCCTTTATCCATCGATACAAGAGTTCTACTAGTAGAAGAAGAAGAACTATCTAGAAGAAATTAAGTAGATGTGGTAGAAAGCGGTAGGCTAGTGGACTGGATTGGTGGTTCATCTTGGGCTCTCCGACACTGCTCTGGCTTTGAGCTCCCCTTTCCCAGTTGGCAACTTGCAAACCTTTCTTGATGTTGGAGGTTTGAGCTAACTCAGGCACCTGGAAGGAAAATTTCTTGATCTTCTAGATGATCTTTTTAGAGGTTTTGGATAAAGAAATATCCCAAGCTTCTTTGGTTTTGGAAGGATCACATGTATCCCCAAGGATTACCCTAATGGAACTGGATGGTTGTTCCACAAGGTAATCCTTCGAGATAACTACAGCACTGGTCTTGAAGCTATGTTCAAGTCAATCCTTAAATGTGAAGCAATCCTCCAAAATATGACCTAGCATATGGTGGAAAGGAAAAAAGTTAGGATCATGGCTTTTGCCACTTCCTCCGATCTCCTTAGGTGGCGAAAATCAAGCTTCTTTAGAGATTCTTAAAGATCTTCTGATTACCTCCTCTTTGAATAAAGGTTTGTTAAGCTTATCTAAAGAGTAGGTGGACCATAGCTACCTGGCGTATGTATGTCTTATCGATGGTATGGCTAAGGAGGAGCTGTGGAGGTGGTGGAGGTATGGGGTTGCTTGGTGGTGGTAAAGGAGGTGGAAGCGAGGTTGCTGGTCATGATCTCTCAGATCTCTAGCTAGTTGCTTCCACTTCTACTTATCACTATTCCACTTCTTCTCATAGATACGTGGCTTTGCTTTGGGCAACTGGTCTTGAAAAGGCTGTTTGGCCTCTCTTGTAGACTAGCCTCCTTGTTGATTAGCTTCAAATATTTTGATAGTGAAGCCCTTAAGCATGAAAGCGGGCCATGGATATTCTTTAGAAGAATCTCAATGGCATCTTTGCAAATTTGATTTCATTTCATCAGTTATGCCATAGAATATAATCAACAAGGGACTCACGAGTGTTGTGCTATAACGAGATCACTACAATAACCTTTCGAGATCCAACAAATCTTGATAATGAGTTGCTCCAACTCAGCAAATTCCTTTACTAAACTATTGGGCAGTTTAGCAAACCAATCAAAAGCTATCCCTACTAGGCTACTAATGAAGAGGTGGAATAGTAAAGCATCGCTACCACCAGCATTGCAACAACTGGCCCTGAAGTGTGCAATATGCTGCCTTGGGTTTCCACTACCATCAAAGCTTCTAAATGAAGGTGACATGAAACCCTTGGGATATTAGATTGCATCAAATTCCTGGTAGGTCTACCCTTTGGAATGATCCTCCAGGCTTGAGCCAATGCTTCCTTCACTTGCTCCACCATGGATCTGATGTCTTTCTCCTGTATGGAGGTGCTTTCCACTACCTTCCTATACATGCTAGTGCTACCTTGCTCAACAAGAGGTAAGGTCTTGTTGGGTTCAAGACATGCACTAACTCTGGCTGACTAATATCAGCTGCAGTAGGATGAACTATTGGGGCTTGCTTCTGAAGTACTAAAATTGTTGCCAATAAGCCCTCAAGTTGCATCGCCATCTTATCTATCTCTTCTTTGCTTTAGCGATGTCGAGGTGTTGGGCGATTGTGTTTGATCAACCTCATCACCTTCCATGGCTTACTGCTCTCTGAGGAGGGATCCCCTGGTATCTACCATACATACCCCAACTGAGTCTACCAACAAATCATCTTCATTAGGATCGAAGCTGATCTTCTCCTCATCTGAATAGTCATACCCTAGAATTTCCTTCTTCTCTACAAGATAATGTGCTACTATCTCCTCAAGAGAATGATCAATCTATACTGGTACAAATGATTTTGGTTGACCAGTGTGATCACTATCATGTACTAGAGGCCGGACCTCTTGCTGGAGAATCAATCTTATGAGGCTGTACTCACTAGAGACACACTCTAACATCACTAACTCTAAAGGGGTGACATTCCTAGGAGGTTCTACTATAATTGCAAGGCTATCATCTAACCTCACAATATAGCGTCACCATCTTCATGTCCTGAACTTGTGGTGTTGGTGATCACTATGCTTGGTGCCATTCCTCCGCCCACCATGGGGAAGGTTGAGCGAGCTCACCATAGTGGGTGGTGTAGATGGTATAGGATCCCCATTGGATCACCAATGGGGTACTTTCGGATATGGCCTTCATGGCCCTTGATGGAGATGTTGACATGAGCAGTGATGGCGGGAGGGTCGGTATGGTGGAGACACCACCCTCTCTAGAAAAGACCCTCTTCCATGATGTCATCCCGTAAGTAAAATATTATATGTATGTGGGTGGCGTCTGATGGAAAATCAATAAGTGCAGCTACCGACCAATCGAACCTCCCTCTCCCTAGTGATATGAGCAGTGCATGGGCCTCTCTGGCCTCTATCAAAGATGTTTCCGAGGGAATGATAGATCTCAAATCAAATTGAGCTCAGGACTCAAATATGTAAGCTCACCAACGCGTAAGATTGATCGAGGCCTCGACCTCTCTCCTGGCGAGGGGCTGGAACCACGGTGGAGGTGAAGTGTGTGGATCCTCCAGCATCCTCTCTCGACCCAGAGAGGATGAAAATGGTTGTAACTGGGGTGATCGTAGGTACCTCCTCTCCAGTGGCGCCTCCATCTCCCTAAATCTGATGATACCACTTGATCATGCAATTTTATTTGTCCTCAGTGAGTAGGATGAGTGAGTAAGAACTAGACTCAACCTCAAAGGTGGGAGGCAATCTCACGGGGAGCCTTACTGAGGGTTGCCAAGAGTGAGTGCTAGCCCTTCTTGGGAAGCTGAGAAACCACAAGATGACTCACTTTACACTTCTTTGGTGGTACCAATACTCTTTAATGAGGGGATGTAGAATCAGATGGCGATATGATTGGCCACGCCCACTGTCCTACATAATTATGAGGGAGTGCCCTCACAGTGATCTTACTCCCTCAAAACCTCCCAAATGGATAAGGTGGGTAGATCAAATTTGGCTGATCAAGGCCAAGTCCATGCCATATGGGAAAGTGAACACAAACTTCATGAGCTTTGATTTCAATCAGCAAAAAATTGAAATTGAGCTCATCTTTGAGAATCATGATATGCAATGTACAAATTGGATCAATTTCTATTTTTTTGATTTTGAATTTGATTTAAAATTTGAACCCACATCCAACATCTTGGAAGTGTTAAGTGGGGTTCAAATGGATTTGAGAGATTTAGAAATTTGATTGGAAAGAGGACTTTTGAATATGAATCCAACAAATTTGGATTCAAATATTTTTTAGAAGGATGCTTCCATAGGTTCATGTTTGAAATTAGATTTTGATTTGAGGACTCTTTCCTTTAACAAATTTGGGTATGTTAAAGTAAGGGTCAATTAGCTTGGTTTTTGATTTGGTGTTTTGGAGTTTTACTTCAAAAATTTGGGTATGCTAAGTGAAGTGTTAGAAAATAATTGTTCATTTTCGTGAAATGTTGTTGATTCTGAAAATTGAAATTCCAACTTAGCAAATTTAGGTATGCTAAGTGAAGAACCCAAGTGTGTTTTATTTTTGAAAGATCTTTTGAAAATAGGATTGTTAGCAAATTTGAGCATGCTAAGAAAATCCTAAAGACTTTCATTTGTTTTGGATATTTTGATTTTTTTTACAAAGTAGGATCTTAGCAAATTTAAGTATGCTAAGAATCTAATGTGTTTCATTTGGTTTTGATTTATTTGATTGAAAGTGGAGACTTCTTTAGCAAATATGGTATGCTAAGAAGTTCCACTTAATTTTATGAAATGGAAATTTCACTTAGCAAATTTGAGTATGCTAAATGAAATTCCAAAAGATGTGTTTAAAATTTTTGTGTTTTGGTTTTGTTTTGAAAATGGAAACTTCACTTTAGCAAATTTGGTATGCTAAAGTGAAGTTCAAAATTGTTTTGAAAATTTTGTTAAATTATTTCATTTAGCAAATTTGAGTATGTTAAATGAAATTCCAAAGATATTTCAAAAATTTTTATTTTGAGAAGGGAGACATCACTTTAGCAAATGGGATATGCTAGAATGAAGTTCCAAATGTGTTTGAAAATTTTTGGTTTTGAATTTGGAGACTTCACTTAGCAAATTTAAGTATGCTAAATGAAGTTCCAAATGTGTTTGAAAATTTTTTGTTTTGAATTTGAAGACTTCACTTAGCAAACTTGAGTATGCTAAATGAAATTCCAAATGTGTTTTTAATTTTGAAAATATGATTGTTAAGTTTTGGTTTTTCTTTTTCTTTTTTTGAAGAAGTTTTTCATTCAACAAATTTGGGTATGTAAGAATGGAAGTCAATCTCATTTTTGAAATGTCAAAAAAAATTTTGTTTTGTGTGTGATTATCGCTTTTTGAAAGAGGGAATTCCAAGTTAATCATATATGGAATATGTTTAAGTGAGATTTCCAAATGATGTTATTTTCCTTATTTGGGAATGAAATTTTCATTCAATAAATTTGGGTATATTAAATGAGGATGTTCATATGTGCTTTTGGAAAATTTTAGTTTTGTTTAAAAATAAAATTTTCATTCAATAGGTGTGGGTATATTGAATGGAATGGTTCATGTGTGCATTTTGAAAGATGATTGTTCATTTTATTTTGAAAATGAAATCTTCATCAAAAAATGAATTGAGGGGATGTTCATTTGTGCTTTGGAAAGATTGTATTATTTTTTAAAATTCCTACATGTAACAATTATGAGAATTGTTAGATGAAGTTGATTTAAGAAAATTTTGTGGAAAATATTTTATTATGTGCATGTTTTGAAAGAGTGATTTTTGAAAAGCAAGATTTTTATGAAAAATTTATTGTCTTTATTATTTTAGAATGAACATTTTCATATCATAGAAATGATAAGGAGGAAGTCTTTAAATGTTTTCTTTTATTTATCTTTTATTTTACCCATTATAAAGGGGTTTTAAGACTACAGGTGAGGTCCTAAAACCTAAAGATGTTGGCTAAGCAACTTAAGAATGAAATAAAAGCTAAGAAATAAAAAGATAGTCTGGATTCATACCAAAGTATAAACTCACTATCGATACTGGAAGGCAACGATCATTTACCAAAGATGGAGAGAGTAACCATCTCTAGCGGAGTCGCCAAAAAAATATGTGGTGATAATTTTTATATTTTCTTTAGAGAATAGGAAATATACTTCCATCTTCACTCTATGCGGGATAAAATGAAGATAAAAATATACATCTTCTTCTTTTTATGCAATTTGACACCACGTAAATCCGTAGATATTCTTATTGATTATGATGGGTCATGAGGAGATGTACTATCTCAAAGATAAGTCACCCTACAATGACCTAATCACCTCAATAAGGACTCTAAGACAATGGGTCTACATGTATACCAAGATTCTTCCCTACTTATATGGAAAAAAGTAAATTTATTTAAAAGGTTTGTTAAGTTCCCTACAGCAAGCCCCTAGTTAATTACATCTAAGGAATGAGATCCTTAGGAATACTCTCGATTAAGGTAAATCATTGTCTCCAAAGATTTCAATAGTAGGACTATCAATTGATTAGTTTATTTTAAGATCAAATGGGATTGATCAAAGGAGAGTTATTATCAAATAAATGAAGAAGAAGTAGGAGATACTCCGATGCTAGAAACTACTTGGCATCTCTATGATTGAGCTTTACATCTTTGAAATTGATTAATTTGAGTTTGAGATTTTATTAGAAATTTAGGGCTTATGATTCCACAAGATTATGAAAATGCACAGAGTGAGGATTTATGCTTATGGCCCAAGGGAGAAAAAACCTTCCTAAATCTAGGGAACTTTGGTGAGGGCCAAAAGCACAACCTAAATCTAAGGTGAAAATGAGTATTTAGTTTTTCTCAAGAGAGACAAACCCATATCAGACTTTACTGGGTGGCTTCATAACTCCTCCTATGATTTTAAATTCATGTAGGCAAATCATATGCTCTATGCAAGATAGCTACATTTATTTAGAGACTAAGTCTTAAACTCACTCCCTAAGAGACTAGATCATGTAAATATGCTTCAAATGACCTAAATCTAATGCAATTCATATTATGTTTTATTTTTTATTTTTGGACAATCATTTTTTACTCAGCTAATAATTCATATGTAATGCATGAAATGAGATTATTGGCCAAAATCGTGAATGGAGTGGGTGTGCTTCCACCATGGCTCTCAAGGTCAAAGCCAAGTTTATGAAAGGTGGAAGCCCTCAATCAAAGAATGAAAATAATATGCATTTGTGGATGATGTTATAAAGAAGTACTCATCTAGGTTGCTAATTCTTTTATCTTGATTTTAACTAAGCTTTAGGTGAAGTTATGAGTTTTTTATTTTAATTTTTAATTATTTTGGTAAAAGATTTATTTTTCCCTAAGAGCCTAATCCATCAGGCCATACATAAAGTAAGAAAGAAACTAGGAAAAGGATGCCACTTAATGCACAAGATCATCAATCAATTTATAAAGCTAATTGCAAAATAATAAGAGGTCATTTATGGTGGGACCACAAAATCGAAAATAAATTATAGTAGCTCACTCTCCTAGATTACAAATGAATTAAATACAATTAAGCAAGGAACTCATTATTATGGGGTCTTCAAGCTTCATTTCTTCATTCTTCTTTTTCTAGTTTCTTCTTTTATTTTTCTTTCTTCTTTGGTTCCTTCTTTTGAATGGTTGGAAGGTAGTTGTTCCAAAGGCTTCACATGATGGATAAGATGAGATCTTATGACCAATGCCCATCCTAATTCCCATAACAATCATTCCAAAATCCTAATTACAAAAATTACATGAAAAGGAAAGGTAAATCTAGCTAACACCAGCAAAATAGAGATTAGCTAAACAAATCACACAAAATCCTAAGCATGTATATTAGAATTATCACCCCACACAAGGGTGACTAAGTCCACCTGGCCTATTGGATTATGCCTAGGGGTATAAGCTCCTACACAGTAAAAGCATTTATATTTTTATTTATCATAGCACCCCTTAAGCACAATCCCCTACAGTAAATAATAGTTATACTAAAATTTCTTTGTCATTCATTCTACGCACATTCGCCCAAACATCTAGACTAAAACATATATCTCAAAACAAAATCAAGCATCAAACCATGCACTTTCTAACCTAAAGCTAGAAGTTGACTTAATAATGTATTCTCTTTAGATTGTGTGGTATGCTTGGTTATAAAGTTAAATTTTATAAGTGAAGAATGTTCAACTTAAGGAGTTTCATTTAAGTGATTTAATTATTTTGGATTGATTTTATTTTATATTTTAATTAGATTCAAGTGAATCATACAATTAATTATAAAGTTATTAAGAGAGGAAAAGAGAAGATAACTTCTCTTTCTTCCCTAACCTAAGTAATTTCTAAAGTGAATCACAAAGATATTTTCTTAAAATTATCAATCTCTTCATCAATCACTTCATTTCTAATGGGATCAATTAAATTTTATTAAAAAATAATATCAATTCTTGTACAATCATTTTCTCTTATTGAAAACTCTATAAGCTACAAAAAAGAGTATCTAGAAAATACCATCATCGATTTGCAATCAAACTTACCTAAATGTTCTTTTCCATTATTCAAAATAAAGCATTTACATCCAAATACATGAAAGTGTTCAATCTTATGCTTCTTTCCAAAAAAAAATAATTCATAAGGTGTCTTCTTCAAAATTGGTCTAAAATAAATCCTATTTATCACATAACATGCAGTATTTATTGCTTCTGCCCAAAAATATTTTGACAATTTATACTCATCAAGCATAGATCTACTTAATTCAATTAATATTCTATTTTTTTTCTCTCTACTCCATTTTGTTGGGGAGTTCTAGGTGCAAAAAAAATTATATCTAATCCCATGTTCATCGTAATAATCCTCAAACAATTTATTTTCAAATTTTCCACCATGATTAGTTTGAACCCTATTGATCAAAAGACCTTATTCTCTTTGGATATATTTAGAAAACTTTCTAACCTCACCAGAAATATCATCCTTCTAAGTTACAAATAAAACCCAAGTATATTTAGAGAAATAATCAGCAATCATAAAACCATAATTTTTTCCACCTAAGCTAGTGGTGCTAATAGAACCAAATAAATCCATGTGCAATAATTCTAGAGGTCTAGAAGTAGAAACAATATTTTACTTTTAAATGAGCTTCTAGAATGCTTACCATGAATACATGCATCACAAACATAGTTTGAATGAAAATTTAATTTAGGCAATCCAACTACTAAATGAAGTTTGGCAATTTTATTAAGTGTGTGCATATTAATATGACATAGTATCCTATACCATAACCATATATCATCATGAGTGCTTTTAAAACAAACTAAATTCAAATTCACATCATGAAAGCTATCTAAATCAATGACATAAATATTTTTTATATCTTTGTCCTACAAAACATTTTCATTATTTTTTATAATGCAATATGATGCATGGAATACTACATTCAAACCTTTATCACATAATTGACTAATAGAAATTAAATTATGTTTTAATCCTTCTTAGAAAA
Source organism: Cymbidium sinense (assembly GCA_021442155.1). NCBI lineage: Eukaryota > Viridiplantae > Streptophyta > Magnoliopsida > Asparagales > Orchidaceae > Cymbidium > Cymbidium sinense. The sequence continues at coordinate 48,702,928 of CM038218.1, forward strand.
ACTTTATATAAAGTGATAGAATTCTTACAAATAGAACAAATGAATGATCTTTCCCTTTGCATTATCTCCATATGTAACAAATCCTCCATCACTTGATTCTAAAGTTGTGAATTTATCTTTATCTCCATCCATATGTCTTGAACATCCACTATCTAAATATCACATGCCTTCTTTGATTTTGCTTTGAAGGAATTCCTACAAAAGAAACTCACATGTTAACTTTCGGAACTCAAACATGTTTGGGTCCACATTCTAAATTTGAAGCAAGATATCTAGCATGCATGATTTGTGTAGTGCTTGTACTTTTTGGTACCCATATATAAGATGATTTCTTAGTGTTTTGTAATTTATGTGCATAGAAATCAAATGAAATATGCCCTTTTTTATCACAATAGTTGCACAAAACATTATTGTTTTCATATGACTTTTGCGATAATTATAAGGTATATGAGTGGGATGTGTATGATGCAAATAATTTTATTAAATGTTTTCTTGATGAAGTATTATAATGAACTTGTGATTTCAAACATAATTCTAATCTTTAACAAGATATTCTCTCTTTCAAGTTTACATACAAGTAAGTAACAATTTAATAAAGTATTTTTACTTTTAAATTATCACATTCATTTTTAAATCACAAAAATGCATATCTAGTTTTATGTTCTAAGGTTTTGTATTTTCTTTTAATTTTTTATATTCAATAACTAAATCATTAAAATCATCATCTAATTCATCATAAGATATATCATTACATACCTTTTGAGAATCTAAGTCAGATTCTCCATTTTCCATAAGACATATGTTAACCTCTTCATCGGATGAGCAAGTACTTGATTCATTTGAATCTGGATTGGCCCATAAAGCCATCTTCTTCTTCTTATGGTACTTTTTCTCCTTCATATTTTTTCTTCTTTTCATATCAATCTCTTTCTTCTTTGATTCAAGTTACGGACAATCACCTCTTATGTGTCAGCTTTTACAATGGTAGCAAATGATCCCTTCACTGTAAAATTTCTTTGTTTAAAATTTATAATTTTTAGAATTTTTATACCTTTGATTCTTCTTCCTTAGCAAGTTCCCAAGCCTTTTGGATATCATGACCACCTCATCACTATCACCATCAGCTTGAGGTGTTATGCTCATCACTATCATCAACTTATAATGCAATGGCTTTTCCTTTCTCCTTCCCTTTTCTTTGAGTTATCCATCTTATCCTTTGAGCAATAACTTTATTCATGCTATCAAAGAACCCAAAAGGCAAGTGGATAAGTAGATAAATCATTAATACTAATAGCAATTTAGCTTCCATTCTTTTGGAAGACATCTAAGAATCTTATAGACTAAGTCTTGATTCTATATCTTTTCAAGAGAATGCAATGTGTTAATTATTTTCATGAATCTAGTATACATATCGAAATAGATTGAAGGAGACATATGAAATAACTCATATTCATGAACAAGTCTTTATGTGGATCATCTCTAACTTCACTAGTTCCTTCATAAGTTATAATGAGTTTATCCCATATTTCTTTTGTTGTACATAACATAAAATTTTCATGTAATAAAGCACAAAATAAAGTAAGCTAAGCATTTAATTCATCAAGTTCTCTTTCAACTACCCATTCCTCAAAAGTTTTCTACTTTAATGCCATTTACTTCTCTTGTGGGTGATATGATATTGATATATACCATGCATGCATCTTGACCTCTTAAAATGTACTAATTCTATTTTTCCAATAATCAAATGGTACCTTATCTAAAAGTGAGGTCTATGAGTGGATTGTCCCTCTGATAGTGAACCCTTTGGGAAACCTTGTGATTTTATAATAATAAGATACAATTCTTAATGCAACAAAAACAAAAATACAATATAAAGTAAAGAGAGACAATAGACACAATTTTATGTGGTTGAAACTTTAAAGCATTATGCCACACCACCGGCTAGGAATCCACTAAATACAAATAGCTTACAAATACTCTCTATAGCAGGGTGAGTACAACCCTACAATATATACTCTCTACAAAGGCAGTACAACCCAATATAAATTTCTGACATAAAAGAAAAATATAAAATAATAAATTTTGATAAAATAAATCTCATAAATATACCAATCATCAATTCAAAACAATCTCACAACTTATAAATGATCACATTAACTTAAAAGGTTGGCAAGATAAAATGCTCAATATTGATAAGAAATAATAAATAAATATCTTAAAGTGATCTTACTAAGATGTTTATGTTATTACAATTGTAGACTAATTCAAAATAAATTCACAATATTCTTTTGCACAATAAAATAAATTTCAGCAAGGAATAATTTTATTATATTTTAACCAAAAGATGAGTTTCAATTAATGAAAATGATCACAAAATACTTAAATAAAAGTATATGATAGATCTAAGTAAATTTAGTAAGCTTTTAATTAAAATTATCTAGCAAATATGAAAATAATTTCAGCACAATAAATTAATTTAAATGCTTAAAATATACTTCTAAAATAGATCTAAGAATAAATGATCTTTCAAAAAAATAAGACTAATGAAGAAATATTTCAAGAAACCAAAAGAAATTTGTAGGAAGTTAAAATTTCAACAAGTTGAAATAGATCCTAAACTATCACAAGAGTTTTCACAAAAAAAAAAATGATTGAGAAACTTTGATGTGAAAAAATAATGTCCAAAGACTAATCCACCAAAAGTATAAATTGGAAAGAATAAATAGATGGTGAAAATAGCATGAACAACTAAAAGGATTAAGATCAGAAAATAAACTCAAGTAATTTGAGAAAGTTTGCTAGTTGAAGATGTATTTCCAAACCAAGGACTTGATCTTGCAATATTTGGAGAACACTGAAGGAAAATCAAAAAAAATTTCTCTTAGATTTGGAGGATTTTGAATTTGAAAGAGAATACTTCAAGAGAAGGGGGCTATTTATAAGCAAAGGTCATTTTGAATTATTTCAAAAATATATATATTATTCTAACATCACGTTATCATCCAATAATTTAATATTCAATAAAAATATAATTTATATTAAATAAATATTAAATTAAGCATCCAAAATTTGGCTATTCACATGCGCAAGTCAATAATAATCAAATATGGTTCTTAATATATTCAAAGCATGTAGCATGCATTCATTATTAAAATCAACTAATATTTAAAAAATCATAATAAATTCAATTGTAATCAAACATGGGTCATGAAACTTATCAAATTAAAGGAAACAATCCAAGGAGTCCATTGGAGATGAAATCAGATATAAATTCCTTGATTATAAAATGACTTTGGCTAAAATATAAAATTTCACATATTTTGTTAATTTTAAAATATGATGTTTAAATATTATGATATAATTTATATATAATCATACATAGGTTATCATATAACCTTCAAATCAAATTAAAATATTTAATTATATTAAGTAAAAAAATAATTACACTTAATAGTCATAATTTATTATCATTTATTATTTTGACAATTCAAATGTTATGTATGAAACATATAATTGAATGTTAATTAGATAGATTTATATAAATTAACCTCAAAAATAATGTGTTAAGTTGTGAGCAAAATTCATAATGAACTCATATGATTTCTAAGATAAAATGCATATAACCTAAAATATTTTATCTTGAGCTTCACATTATCCATTTTGATCTATCTTTCATTCTTCTATTCTTGTAATTTTCTCAAACATATGTGTATTGATATGTAATTAGCAACATATGTCTAAAAATACATAAAAATATTCATTAGAACATCCAAGCATTCATTTTATCATTAAAATTGATCGGATTGAAATGGAAAGCCAACAACCTACACTAAGCACATCCTTATATCTCACATGTAAACTTATAAGTAAGATATAATTAACACACTTTCAGTTTTGATAATTGATTCATATATTTTGAAAATAATTTGAATTTAATAGTAATAATAGCTACTCATATTCTTACTTTAACCAAAATATATAATTTGATATAAAAGAAATATTTTCATTTTAAATTTGATTTTTGAAAAGCATGAATGCATGAAATTATATGACACACAAATTTAGCATGTTGGAGAAGAACTAAAGTAATGAAAGTATGTAAACACATTCACCTTAATTAATTCCTAAAGACAATCTTATAAAATAAGAAAGCTTAAAGCAAATTAAAATTTATTTAATATGATTTTTTATTTGATCTTGAGTTTGATTTAATTTGGAAAATGTGAATTGAGTTTGTTGTTCTTAACCCATTCCCACATGTGTTTGATATTTTTGTTCAATTTTTAGATGATTAGATTTATTTTATATTTTGATTAGGTTATGAATTAAGCATGTTAATTCCCACTATACCCAGCATAATTAATCAAATAATTATGAGTCAATGAGATGACATAAAATCTCACAAGGAATTTAAATTTACAATGCACCTAGGAAGATAGAGGCCTAATGCAATTTGGCTCATGATTAATGATTAATTAAGCTAAAGGGTTTAACTTAAGTAATTTCAAAACACCCCTCACACATATGAGTTGAATTTTGATTTTCTTAATTGAACTTAGGCTCTTGAACACATAAGCATCTATCTCAAGAAGAATCAAATAAGTTTTGAAAAGTTTTAGAATTTTAATAAATTAATTAAGAGGGTAATTAGTGAATTAACCCTTAATTAAGAGAGGATTAAGAAAGAAAAGGGAGTTAAGGAATAGCTTATGAGAAATGCCCCAAAATTATTCTCAAATTCACTGAAACAGACCTCAATCAACTTCAACAATGGATTAAACCATTAATCAAACCCTTAATTATCCTTAATTACATTAAAGGAATGATTAGGATATGAATTAGCAATTTTTTTGATTAAACCACCAATAAATCCCAAGAAAATTAGGGGAGGCAGAAGTCATTCCCCAAAATATACTCAAGAAATTTGGGAATAAATAGTGAATTAATTAAAGGGTAATTAACAAATGAAGGTTCCAAATAAAACCCAAATTTAAAGAAAAGAAGTATTTAAAATTAATCAAAATAAATTTTAGAATATTCTATGTTTAATTATCTTTCTAATGCAATTTATTTTCTATTTTTTTGATTTTTCTAGGTTAAGATATGAATTTTAGAAGTTTAGGTAATTAATTATAATTAAATCAATCCTAATAAAATCCTTAATCCTTACGACGTGCACGCATATCGAAAAGATCCCTTTACAGATGCTCGATTGGTTACTTAAACATCCCATCATAGCACCGTGTTGGCGGATACGCTCACCGATCAAATATCTCGAAGAGTAAAGATGCAGATCAGAGGGAATAAAATTAAATATAAAGCATGTTTTAATCTTGACCATCCATCCAAAATGCGTGGATGGACGGCCAAAGATCCTTCCTTGCAAACGCCCGTGATCCATGGAGACCATCCAAGATCTAGTTGATCTAGCTCTATGAGCTGGGATGATGAACTCAACCCACACCATCACCATGCATCCTGATCACATCTAATGGTAAAGACTCCCAAAAACATTTTCTATAAATGCCACCACATTGAGGTAGTGATCGAACCTCATGTCACCTAGGTACAGCACATGTAACTGAACTTGGAGAAGTTTCTGAGACGAAGCATTGAAAGTTTGAGGGGTTGTGGTTGAGTGGATCTTTTTATGGGTCACCTCCTCCTCATCTTGAGCTCAATTTTGATTGAATTGGATCTCCCCTTTCTTCAAGAACTTGGAAGAGAGCTTAGACGAGCTCGATTAGGCTCTCTGATGGAGTGTGAAAAAGGAATTGCACTGAATTTAAGTGTGAAGGAAGTGGGAAATTTAATTGAGCTCCCCTGTTTTCAAATGATGAAGATCGAGAAATGGCAATTTCAATCTCCCTCTAAGAAGCTTAGGATCACATTCAAATGGCTCCAATGACTCTCCAGGCTTTAATAGATTATGGCTCTCTTGGAATTGAAGTGAATTAGGGGAAGTATATCTCTTCCAATGGAAATCGGACGGCCGAAGCTTCACTTATTTTGGATCAATTGTCCTGATTTAGAGGGTTTTTTGTGTTGTTAGAGGTGCCATGTGATTCGTTTTAGGTCATGGAGTGCATTAGTGAATTCCCCATGTGCTCCATTTGAGTGGAGGCATGATTCTCATGTGCACATTTCAAGCCATGTGCTCGATTTGGCACTTGGGTCAAGTTGTGCTGACCCAAACTCATTGGGTTGGGTGCACCACCCTCCCTATTGTTCACTTGACCTATTAGGAGAGTATCAAGTAGGTATGAAGAGGGTTTGATAAAATTCCACATAGAATTGGCCAAAATTTGTTCTATGACCTAGGGTAAAATAATCATTTAGCATATTTTTGAATTTAGATATGTTGGGTATGTTGAGAAAATAGGCTTGACCAAGTTTCAATGGATTTGGAGTTCATTTGGTATGGTTTGGCTCATGTTTATCCGTTTAGATCAAAATAAATCAACTTAGGTCAAGTTGACCAATTGGTCAAATTGGGCCAAACCAATGGTTGGGACAAGTTCATATGACTATTTGAAATATTTTGGTGATTTTTGTTTGATTCAATTTAGTTTAGGTTTGAATTTGGTTCATATGACTTCATCTAGGTCAAATGGGTCCAGTTGATCAATTTGACCCATTTGACCTATTTGAGCTAGGTCATGGGTAGGTTTAGGTTTGGTTAGCCATATGAAGTGGATTGGTATCTTTGTTTCTAATCAATTTTGATTAAGTTTGAATTTGGTTCAATATAACCCATTAGGTCAAGTTGGGTTCAAGGTCAATTGGGCTAGGTTAGGTCTAGTTGGCCAATTGAAGCTTTGGTCAAGTTCAATAAGTGATTTAGAATGAACTTGACCCATTGGTTTCAATCAATTTGACTTAGATCAAGTTTTGACATATTTTGACTTTTAGGTCAAGTTAGGTCAAAGTGGCCAATTGGGCTAGGCTCAAATGTTGACTTGGTCAAGTTCAAACATTAGTCATAAATGAACTTAGATCAATGGTTTCAATCAATTTGGCCTATGGTGGATTTTGGCTATGTTGGGTTTCATTATGGCTAAGTGTTGGCTGGGTTGACCCTTAAGTTTGACTTGATTTGACTCAATTTGAGTGATTGATAATCTCAAGATAATTGTTGATCATGATGAGAGGCATAGGTGATTTTGATTCAATCCAATTTGGTTAGGATTAGAATTTAGCTCATAAGGGTACTTTAGGTCACTTTGGGTCAAGAGCGGGTCTGGTAAAAGCTTGATTTGAGTTTGATTGATCTTGTATATGGACTTATAATTGAAATATAAATCAATTTATAAGTGGTTTGAAGTCAAATGGGTTTTGATTCATTTGACAATTTCAAGTTCAAAAGGTGAACATGAAATGAATTTTGGCTTGATTTTTGAATTGAGTTTTGATTAAGTGGTTGAAGTTTTATTTATATTTGGATTCATGATTGAAGGATTGATTGAATCATGAAGGAAAATCAAGAGTTTGGCTTGATTTGAAATTGATTTGACTAAGTTCAAGATTTTCACTTGAAAGGCTTAGGTTGGATTTTGAATGAGTTTGAGTTTGATTGGTTTGAATTTATATTTAATTTATATATGTGAATATAAATGAGAATATAAATGGGTTATGAGAAAATCTCATGAGTTTGAATTGATTTAAAGATGATTTTGGCTAAGTCCTTAAGGGAGGAAATTATGGACTTCAGAAATATTTGGAATTTGGAATTTCAACTTGGAATTCAATCATAGATTTCAATCATGGATATCAATCATGTGTTATTGATTTGAGTTTGGAGAAAATCAAATAAGATTGATTTGGAGTTTGACTTGAAGGTGTTTCAAAGGCAAGTAGGCAAATTTTTCCTTAACATGACCTACCCATGGCTAACTCTTCTAAGTCTCTAGGGCTAGGTTGAGTGTCCACTAATCAATAGATGTGTCTTAATTTCTAAGAGAAGCCCTATGTCTAAGATGGAGGGGTTGAGAGCTCATCCTAAAATGAGGTCAACAACTACGTTGTCTTCTTGGAAATTATCATGCATGTCAGGTATATTTGAGGTTTAGGATAAGCCCCAGGGGCCATTTTCTTCCAACTACTTCAAGTTTGGGTCTAATCCTTCTTGGGACTCCCCGCCAGTCGCCTGTAGGATAGCATATGTCCCACGGACAACACTATCTCGATTATCATTTTGTCAAGATGTGAGTCTCCACACCTTTTCTTAGATTGATCTGATCTTGCACTTGGGTTGGTAGGCTACGGTTGACAACCAACCTGGATACACCACTCATGGTAGATGTAAATCCCTACGCATTCTTCTTGAGTTGGCCACCATACACTTATAGGCTTTCTTTTCATGGATCAGGATAACGTCCCTAGTGGCACCTCCCCTATGGGCACTCTATTTGGATCATGTCCTTATGACATCTAGACACTACACGATTTACAATCGGATTGGACAGTTCCCCTTTCCTAGTAACCAATGGTTGGAAGGCTTATATTGCGGATGTGCAGACTCTCCCTTTGGATTGGTAAACGAGATAAGTCCCGACAGGCTCCTCAAATCATATATACAAATATAAAAAAAAAATATATATTCGGTGGAGGGAGGACACCCTCAATGGTACATTTTCCTAAGCAGGCATCCTATCTTAGGGAAGTGTTGGAAAACTCCCTATATGAATTGCCTGACTACTCTTGAATTGAAGTAAGTCCCCAGCGGCACTCACTCAGTAGTCGACTTAGGTCAAGTTTGATTTGTTATGCTACCAACAAGTCACCCCAGTGGCTATTTTTGCTTTGAAAGATGTAAGTCTGCTACACTTTCTTCCTAGCACAGTCGTTGCACATCGAAAGTCAACCTTTAGATTGGATAGCTCTACCCCGCAGCCAATAGACTACCCCTTTAGATCAGTAAATTTGAGATAGGTCCAGGCTAACATAGCCCCTTCTCAATGGGTCCATCGCACACTGACAGGGTCCATAAATTAAATCAATCTAATGAAAATTCAACCAATCGAATTAAATCAAATGTAGTTGAAAAGAAATTAATTATGACTGCTCATGAGTTGACTTAAGGCCTCAGTGGCACTCACTCAGTAGTCATCTTAGGTTGAGTTCGATTTATTGTGCTACCAATAGGTCACTCTTGTGACTATTTTTGCTTTGGAAGATGTAAGTCTGTTATACTTTCTTCCTAGCACAGTCGTTGTACATCGAAAGGAAACCTTTAGGTTGGATAGCTCTACCCCGTATCCGAAAGACCCCTATGGATCGGTAAATCTGAGATAGGTCCAAGCCAACATAGCCCCTTCTAAGTGGTCAATCGCACACCGATAGGGTCCATCAATCAAATTTAACCAAGCTCATATCTCCACTTGATTCTCCCTAGTGGAGTTAATTCACACCCATATCCCTAGCGGATATGTCCTTAACAAATTAAATAAATAAATCAAATTCAAAACCAACCTCCTCAATGGAGCCATAACAAATTAAAATAAATTACACCTGGTCTTAATCCCTAGTAGATTCAGGCTCATATCCCCAACAAGTATGCCCTACATTTAAACAAATTAAATTAAATTATATCCAACCTTGATCCCCAGTGGATCCAAGCATGGATCCCCAATAGATCTCCCCTCCATAAATTACATCAAATGAATTAGGAAGAATCCATTCTTATCTTAATCCCTAGCATATTCCTTCCTTATGCCCTGACATAACTTTATCTTATATCTAATTCATGTGTGATTCCCCGGCAAATCCTCCTTCATGTCCTTAACATGAAATGATCATCAAATCTTCTTAACTATCTTATTCCCTTGGTATGAGATGAGTTGCTTTGCACTAAGATCGTGATTCTATCTACCTCTTGGGTTAGGTATAGTTCATGTTCATTAGTGCTTGCAATCTTCTGGATATTATTGATCACCTCGGTCAACACCAATACGTGCGGTGTACCCTTCAATTACACCACACCTATTGGGGGTCTTTTTGTTGACTCACTTTTTGAGTGAGGACTCAATCTCCTCTCCTTAGATTTAGGAGTCTTATAGACACTAGATTCTCCTTAATCATAAGACACTTCTAGCAATTAACTAAACACTTAACTTAAGCCTAGAGACTTAGAATGGTTAATCATAAGATTAGTGTATGCCTTAGGATTAGGAAAATTACCTAGCATATAGCCTAACCAAATCCACACTTACATTCCTAAGCTAAACCAAATGACACAATTAAATCCTCGAGAAAAATCAAAGGAGAGAATTTTCCCAAGCCCTGAGCGCTTTCCCAAAGTTGGACTCCATTGATCAAATATGGCATCCTTGGCATCCAACTCTTTCAAATCTTAACCAAACTCAAATTAATTTATGGCAAGACTTCACGATCACAGGTGCCATTTCAATCAACGTCCCTCTACAAATCATTGGTTCATGGTAATAGAGCCAACAATGAAACCATCATGCGTCGCCAGGCATCGCCCAGAGAAGCTACCTCACACCACCGGTCTTGAACTAATTTCCATTAAACCAAACTTTAGAAAAAAATTTCTAGGCCTTTTCAAAGGAAAGTTGCATGTCATGCGATTTTGACCATTGGATCCCTTCGAATCTTCTTTCTGAAGGTGTTGGATCATTTTCATAGTCATCCGAGCTCGGGTGAGCTCGGATTGAGCGAAGGAAGGCAGATGGCATCCATCTCTCATTGTTCGAGGAATGATAGATTATTCTACATGATCAGAATGGGCAGTCATGATTATCCTGTTAGATCTTATCCATTTTATCCTATAGAAATTGCGGGCTTAATCTCCGCCATTCGATCTTAGATCGGACGGTGAGGGCGAAACTGTTCACTGCCACCAATGAGTGTGAGAGCTATGGAAGTGGAAGCGGGCTTGTGATTTAATGAATCGAACAAAATATAGAAAAATCTAAAAAATATAAATAAATACTCATTTTAAAGGTAAAATAGAAGATATTTAACTAAAATTAATTCTAATTTATTTTAAATAGTGATTAAGGGTTAATTAAATTTTAAATGAAAAACTTAATTAGCTTAATTAAGTTCTAAGTAATTAATCCCAAACTTTATGTTAAATGATCCATCCCATTTTTATGGGATTTATTTCTTGGTTAATTAGGGGAATTGATCCCTAATTACCCTAATTCTTAATTAAATGGTTAATTAACCTAAATAAACAAATTAATAAATTAAACTCACTAATCAATGTCTAACAATGAATGGACAAGGGGAGTGGGGTTAAGACTTCTTTCTTAGCTCTTTTTCCTAGTCCACTTTATTTTGAAAGAAAGTTAATTAAAATGAAGATTAATTCAAGGTTAATTAATTAAATAAGTGGCCTAATCAATCAAATTGAAATCATGATCACATCAAATAAGTAGCAATAGAATTAAGGGTTCATCTTTATATGTTTAATAACATAAAGACCCTTAAGAAAATTATGAATAGCCCATAAGTGGAAAAATCATAAAGTAATTAGGTTCTTTAACTTAATTAACCTTTAATTATGAGCCATTTGCATCCTTAGCATTGTAATTTTATTTTGTCTCATGTACATGCATTTGTGGCTCAAAATTAAGTCATTAATTAATGTAAAGTAGCATAAGTAAGGGTGATTAATTGATTTAATTAAGGATCCAACTTAATTAATTCATAAAATCCACTTAATTATCACTTTTTAGACCAATTAAGTTGACCAACATGAGCATGGGATTAAAATAGTAAATAATTCTTCTCCTCTTTAAACTTAATTAAAATCTTAAGTTATAAATTAATAAAGAAACTTTGATTTTCTTTAAATGACTTTATTTGATGTGATTGTCCTTATGAATTAATTTAGTTGAATGAACCATGTGTTTGTGCTTAGTTATTCCTTTCCAATCACTTCAGATGTTGTATGTGTTGACCTCACTTTTGGAGTGAGCTCTCAACTTCTCCATCTTTAACATAAGACTCCTCTAGACATTAAGAGTTCCTTAGTCTTAAGACACTTCTAGTGATTAGGTGAACACTTATCCTAACACTAGAGAGTTAGAAGAGTTAGCTATAGGAATAAGTCATGCCTTAGGGATATTAGGAAAACTTGTCTACCCTATAGCTTGAACCAAATCCTTACTTCATTCTTTCAAGTCAAACTTCAAATTCAAATCAACTTTAAATTCAAATCAACTTCAAATTCAAACCAACTTCAATTCAAATCAAAATCAATTCCAATTCAATTGATTTTCTCATATCTTAATTCAAATCCAAAACCATTTCTAAGCCCTTTGATTTCATCTTATGGGCTTAGCTCAAATCAAAATCAATTCCAATTCAATTGATTTTCTCAAATCATAGAACAATTCCTAAATTCAAATCATGAATCAATTCCAAATAATTGAAACCCATAATCAATTCTAAATCCAAAATCTTTCTTAAGCCCTTTTGATTCTATCTTATGGACTTAGCCAAATCAAATTCAAATCACTTCAAACTCAAAAGATTTTCTCACAACCCATTTATATTCTCATATATATTCATAAATATAAATGAAATATAAATTCAAATAACCAAAACTAAATCCAAAATTCAATTCTAAATCCAAAATCTTTCTTAAGCTCTTTTGATTCTATCTTGTGGACTTAGCCAAATCAAATTCAAATCACTTCAAACTCAAGAGATTTTCTCACAACTCATTTATATTCTCATATATATTCTCAAATATAAATGAAATAAAAATTCAAATAACCAAAACTAAATTCAAAATTCAACTTTAAATCCAAAATCTTTCTTAAGCCCTTTTGATTCTATCTTATGGAATTAGCCAAATCAAATTCAAATCACTTCAACCTCAAGAGATTTTCTCACAACCAATTTATATTTTCATCTATATTCATAAATATAAATTAAATATTAATTCAAATAACCAAAACTAAATCCAAAATTCAATTCCAAATCCAAAATCTTTCCTAAGCCCTTTTGATTTCATCTTAAGGACTTAGCTCAAATCAAATTTAAATCGCTACAAATTCAAAATATTTTCTTATAACCTATTTATATTCTCATTTATATTGACAAATATAAATTCAAATGACCAAAACTAAATTCAAAATTGAAGCTCAAACTAACCAAAATCAAACCAAAACTCTTTCAAGTCAAATCCTTGAACTCCTTCAAACAAATTCAAATCACTCCAAACTCAAAGGATTTTCTCATAAACCATTTATATTCTGATTTATATTCACAAATATAAATGAAATATAAATTCAAATGGCCAAAACCAAATTCAAAGCTCAAGCCCAAATCTAACCTAAATCCAACCTATATCCTTTCAAGTCAAATTCTTAAACTTAACCAAATCATTCTCAAATCAATTCAAACCTTTGAATTTTCTCTCCAAACAATCAATCCTTCAATCATAAACGCAAATATAAACATAAACTACAATTACCAAGCCAAAATCAAACTAACCCAAGCCAAACCCACGTTCACCCTTTTGACTTGAAATTGTCAAATGAATCAAAACTCATTTGACTCCAAATCATTTGCAATTGGATTTATATTTTTAATCATAAATCTATATATGAGTTCAACCAAATTTGAATCAAACATTGATTAAGCCAATTGACCCACTTAGGCTCACTTGACCCAAAGTGAACTAAAACACCTTTTGAGCCAAATTCTAATCCAACTCAAATTTGATTGAACTAAGCCCATCTAAGCCTAACATTGTGAGCAACAATCATCCTAGGATGATCAATCACTCAAATTGGGTCAAACCAAGTCAAACCTAGCCTTTGACCAAGTCAACACTTAGCACAAATAAACCAAAACTAGCCAAAATTCACCATAGGCCAAATTGATTGAAACCATTGATCTAAACCAATCCAAAATCAATGATTGAACTTGATCAAGCCATCAATTGAGCCAAACCTAGCCAAATTGGCGACTTCACCCAAGTTGACCCAAGTTGACTTAAAAAATCAAAATGAGTCAAATCTTGATCTAAGCCAAATTGATTGCAACCAATGGGTCAAATTCTAATCACTTGTAACTTAACCAAAGCTTTAATTGGCCAACTACCCAATCCAATTGAGAACCAAACTAAAAGGAGCTTGAAACCAAACCAAACCAAAATTGATTAAAACCAAAGCTTGAAACCAAACCAAACCAAAATTGATTAAAACCAAAGCATGCAATACATTTCAAATGGTCAACTAAGCCTTAACCAACCCATGACCTAACCCAATTGGTTCAAATGGGTCAAATGGGTCAAATTGGTCAACTTAACCCATTTTACCTAAGTGAACTCAAATGAACCAAAACCAAATGTAAACCAAATTGAACCAAACCAATGATACCCATAGGCTCCAAATGATCATTTGAACTTGACCTAACCCATGGTTTGACCCAATTTGTCAATACCAAATTTAAATTGACTTGAAATAAATAGGTCAAATTGAACCAATTCAAACCAAATGAACTCCAAATCAATTGAAATTTGGCCCAACCTACTTTTGAATCATTTTAAATTTTTCCAAATCAAAATCAAGGCCAAATGACCATTTTATCCTTAGGTCCTATGGCCAAATTCACTTGGAATTTGGCCAATTCTTTCTCATGGCCACTTGGCATCTTCCTGGTGGTCCGTTTGGACACCAAGGGAGGTGGTGCACATGATTAAATGGGTTTGGATCAACCATGACCCAACCCAAGGCCAAACTAGCCCGTCCAATAGAAATTCTCCACTTAGATCACCTCCTACACTCACCTAGCACATGTGCACTTCCTCTCCTCCACTCCTCTGCCATAAATAAAGCACATGGAGTCCCAAATAGCCTAAAGAACCCAATCAATCCAAGCAATTGAAGGAAAATGGCAAGATGGCTCTCAACCTCGATCCAAGGAGGAGATATACTCATTCAAACTCAATGACACACTCACTAGGTTGAGGAACTAAAACCAAGATAAGCATTCCCAAGCTCATTTGAATTTCTCCTTCTCGATTTTCTACAAAGCCAAAATAGGGGAGGTGAGGTGAAATTCCAAGTCACTCAATTCTCCACCAAATCCAAATTCCCTTTGCAAGCACCATCAAAGGAGTTAGTCAAGCTTACCCAAAGTGTTTCTCAAGCCTCCAAGCCACGAGAAGGGGGACTTCGATCAAAGTTGCAAGCCATTAAAGGGGAGCTTAGTCAATTGAGCCCACTTAAAATTTTTCAATAACAAGCTTGTCTCCACTAGACGAAGCTCCCTCCTCCATTGGAAGCATCGGTGATAGCCTCCGATGAGGTATGACTTAAAACTGATCCTCATTGAAAAATGTTTGGTCCTTTGTGAAGGATTTATAATCCCATTAGATCCTATCCGTTGGATGTTCTTCCCAACACCTCTTGATGGTCGGGTGAATCTCAGCCTAATCTGAGCTTAGGTGAGCTCGGATCAAGCCATGGAGGACGGACAGCCTCCGTCTCCCGCAGCGTAAGTAGGGATGAATCATAGGTCATCCATCTCGCATGCTTTGGATGGACGGCCCTAATTAAATCTCGTTAGCTCTCTAATTTAAACCTTTTAAAATCACAGGATTAATCATGGCCATCCGATCCTTGATCAGACGGCCCAGGAGAAAGCGTGTAGCTCCACCAGCTGACGCGGAACGTGATGTGGCAACTTAAATAACCAATCCCGTTGTGCCATATGGAAAGCGCACCACGTCAGCAGTCCATGTGTCGCCAATAGGATTAGTTAATTAATTAGGCTATTTAAGTACCCATTAATCACAAAAACTTCATAAATTTATAACTAAATATGGAAAAATCAAAAAATTGCAAACTCAAGTTTATTTTAAAGATAATTCTTAGGGGAATAATATAAAATTAAGTTTAAATTTTTAGAGATTCCACTTTTATTAGAAATATAATTAATTACTTAATTACTTAGTAATTAATTCCAAACTTCCTAGAGTTGATTAGTAGGATGACCTCTACCTCCCATGAATTTCTTGAAACTTATTGTTGGATTAATTAGGAGAATTGCATGATTCACCCCTAATGACTCCCTTAATTAATTAAGTGATTAATTAACTTATTGAATAGTGATGGATCCATTAATTAAGTTTCCTAATCACTATGAAATAGTGAATGGACTTAGGGAATGAGATTAGGATTCCTTTTCCAATCTCTTCACCCTAAGTTCACTCCATTTGGAAAATATTTAATCAAGTTGTAATTAATGGCTTAATCACTTCATTAATAAATTCAATTAATCCAAAATTCAAAATCAAATCATTCCAAAACTTAATCAATCTCTTGCTAGGTAGATCCTTAGGTATTCAAAAGCCTAAGGTAAGCTTAAGGAAATTATAATCCAACTCACATGTGTGGCATGGTTATGAAAGTACTTAATTAAATCATTTAGCTTAATTAATCAATAATTGTGAGCCAATTGCATTAGGCCCCTTTATTTCTTAAGTGCAATGTTGATTTAAATTCCATGTGGTTGCATATCATATGTTGGCTCATAATTACTTGAATAGTTATGTTAAAGTGGTATAGGTAAAGAGTAATAAATGGATTTAATTTATACCTTAACCTAAATAAAATATAAAATTAGCCTAATTATTCTAAAATTAAACTAAATTGATTCACATGAGGAAAATGGGTTAGGACTAGAAATGGGTTAGGGAAATGGGTTAGGACCAGCAAACCATTTCTCACAAATCATTTTCAAATCAACTTCAAATTCAAAAATAAAAATCTCTTTAAAGAATTTTAATTCACTTTAAATGATCTTATCTTGTAGGATTGTCCTTAGGAATTAATTAGGATGAATGAAGTCATATGCTTACATCACTTTATTCCTTTCCAAGCATGCTAAATATTATTTTCATATGAAATCATGCATTCATATCTTTGAAAATCAATTAAATAAAAAATATTTCTTTTATGTCAAATTGCATGTTTTGGCTAAAATAAGAATATGAGTGATTATTATCACTATTAAATCAAAAATTATTTTCTAAACCTATAAATCAAAGATTATAAATGAAGGTATGCTACTTATAAATACTTATAATCTTGCATGTGATTATAGCATAAGATGTATTATGTAATTTTCTTCTCTTCTCTTAACATGGATTTGAATGAAATTTGCAAAGTGTATAGTTCATTTGAAAAGAACATAACACTTGCTTAAATATATTCCTATATACTTCTATGTTATGACTTGAGAAAGATATTCATATTTACACATGTAAATTGCATAACCAAATCAAACAAAAATCTTTTAAATGATTCTTCATCCATTTGCCTCTTTTTGTACATGCACATGTATTTATGAAAAGTTGTATATTAGTCTGGACATCCTAGGGTTGTGAGGTTATAAGTAGCCCCAAGTAGGTCTTGTACCTTACACCCCTGGTATAGAAAGCAATGGCGTTGCACTCACTTATGTCTTTTATGCATATAAATGTTCATTTGAATAATGGATAAAAGAGTCCCTCTTTTCTACTTAATAAAAACATGCATTCATGGAATATCAAAATTTTCCTAAACAACATCTCTTAGCATTCATCATTAAAGTGTGCTAAAGATTTGCATTGCATGTATAGATATGCTTAGGATTATTCATATGCATTGCATACATGTTGGAAAGGAATAAATGGTTATGTATTATGTGATAGTAATTCACCTTAACTAATCTTAAGATATCTTTCTTATTGAATAGATTTATTTAGAGCAAATCTAAACTTAGGATTAATTAAAATATATAATAAAATATCCATTAAAGAAAAGTCATTAATGAATCTATCTTAGAAATTACTTAAGGTTGGGATGAAAGAAGTTCTCTTCTCTTTTCTCTTTACAACATTTAGTAGGTGTCATTCAAACCAAATCAAATCATCAAATAAAATTGACAAATCAACTAAATCACTTAAAATGAAACCACCCTAAGTTGAATCCTTCACACTTAGAAAATTTCAACCTTAAAGCCAAGCTAAGACATCACATAAAGCACACATTGACTAAGTTCACCATTTCTAGCTCTATGTTAGGGGTGGTGCATGATTTGATGCCTGATATTTTTGTTATATAATATTTTAGACTAGATATTAAGGTGTATGTGTGTAGACTGGATGATAGGATGATCTTAGTCAAATCATTTTCTTCTGTAGGAGATTGTGCTTAAGGGGCATTATAATATATATATATATATATATATATATATATATATATATATATATGTGTGTGTGTGTGTGTGTGTGCCCGCATAATCCATAATCTAAACTAGTGTGGACTTGGTTACCCATGTGTGTGCTAAGTCCAAATTATTCATATACATGCTTAGGTTGTGTAGTATGTTTAGCTGATCTCTATTTTATAGGTTTAGTTAGATTTATCTTTCTATTTTTTATGTAAATTTTGCAATTAAGATTTGGAATGAATGTTATGGGGGATTAGGATGAATATTGGTCATAAAACCAAGTCTTATGTACCATGTGAAGCCTTGGAATAAACTACATCCCAACCAACCAAAAGGAAAAAAGAAGTGAAGAAAAGAAAGAAATGAAGAAATGAAGAAATGAAGAATGAAGAATGAAAACCCTCATAACATGAATTCATTAGTATTGTAATTATTCATTTGTAATCTGGGTTGTATAAGGGTAGAGCTACCACATTTATTTTGGGTTTGTGGTGGAGCCCCATTATCTCTTATTCTTTTATAGCTTTATAAAATGTTTGTTTAGCTTGTGCATTAAGATGGCATGATTATTCTAATTTCTTCATTAATTTATGAATAGCCTAGATGTGATTAGGCTCTTATGGAAAAGTAAACTTTTTTTCCAATTAATCAACTCAAAATTAAAAATTAATAATTCATAACCTCACCAAAATCTTAGGATATAACCCAAGATAATAAAGGTTTAGAAACCCCTTAGCTAGATGTTGTATGTCTCACATCATGCATAAAATCATCTTACTTCACTCTTGCTAATAGAGGGCTTCCACCTTTACTAGAGAAAATGACTTGACCTTTGAGATCCATGGTGGAAACACACCTCCTTCTTTGATTTTGGCATAATCTCATGCATTAGGCATATGAATCCCACGTGTCAAATAAATTATCCAAAAATTAAAATAAAACTTAATAAATTTTGCATTATATTAAGTCATTATTCATGCCCTTCATGATCTAATCTCTTAGGGAGTATGTTTAAGGACTTAGTTTCTTTTCAAAATAAATATAGTTTTATCTTTAGCATACTTGCCTACATGTATTTAAAATCATAGGAGGAGTTAGTTGGCCACCCAGGGAGGTTGTAAGTGGTGGTTATTCTCTTGTGGAGATAAACCATGCTCATTTTCACCTTAGATTTAGGTTGCCTTGGCCCTCAAAACTCCCTAGATTTAGGATGAGGTTGTTGTTTCTCTTTATGGGCTACAAGCATAAATCCTCACCTCTTAGAATTTTTGATCTTATGTTGTGGAATTTTTAAGTCCATTTCTAATAAATTCAACTCAAACATATAAATCTCAATTTCAAAAAATGTAAACCAACCATAGGATAGTTTGGGATGCTCACTAGGCTTCCTAGTATCATGAGCATCCCCACTTATCTCCTTTGGTTTTGATAATAACTCCTCTTTTGATCAATCCCACTTGATTTTCTAAAATAATCAATTGATTGATAATCTATCTTTCAATCTTTAGAACAATGATCATTTACCTTAAGCAGAGTATTCTAAGGAATCTCATTCCTTATGATGTAATTAACTATGGGGGCTTGCCTCCATAGGAACTTAATGAACGATTTAAAATAAACCCTACTTTACTTTTTCATATAAAGTAGGGGAAGAATCTCTAGTACATTCGAAGACCCATTGTCCTTAGGAGTCCTTATTAGGTGATTAGATCCATTGTAGGATGATGACTTCTGTTTCTTGAGATAGTACATCATTCCTCAATATCATATTTGGTCACCCTAATAAATACATCTATGAATCTACGTGGTGTCCAACTAGTGTATTTTGTTTTCATTTACTCAAGATAGATGAAAATAAAAAACACCACAGTATGTTAATTAATTTCATGCATTCATCCTTTTAAAATATAAATGAATCAAATGATGTTGATTTATGTAAGTTTGCATGTGTTGGATTAACTTATCATATGTGTGGATATTATTACTATTAAATCTAAATCTATTTTTAAAAATTTATAAAGTGATAACAACATATGAAGTGATAGTAGTTATGAATACATATAAATTTTGCATGTGTTTATAGCTTAGATATGTGATGTAAAGCTCTCTTTTCTTTAATTCATGTGTAGATTTACATGTACTTAAATGTTGATAAGTATATAGTCTGGCCATCCCGAGAATAAGAGACTTTAATTAGCCCTAAGGAGGTCATTTGATTACCTCACATCCCTGGTTAACAATGGAACATACTTATTTGATTTCATTCATATGTATTTCTACAATAGAATTTGGATAGAACATTAACTCACATACATAAATAATTTGATCAAATAAAAATATAAGTTTGAATGATTCTCTTTCCTTTAATTATTTATACATCAGTATGTACCTAAGAAAGCAAGTATATATCCTAGACATCCTAGGAATAGAAGGCTTTAGCTAGCTCTAAGAAGGTCATTTGATTACCTCACTTTCCTAGTTAACAATGGCACATACTTGATTATATCTTTCATAGACATATGTGTGTATTTAATTAAGGAATTGGGATCCTTCTTTTCTACTAAAAATGCAATCCATATTGACCTAAGTTATTAGCACATGTTATATAAAAATTAGTGCTCACTTTTCCTTATTCATGTATAGATTTACATAAGTTTAAAATATTAATAAGTATATAGTTTGGACATCCCGAGAATACGAGGCTTTAGTTAGCCCCAAGGAAGTCATTGGATTACTTCACTTCCATGGCTAACTCGTGTAAATTTATGTATTTTAATATTAGAATTTGGATAGAGCTTTAATTTATATGTTTATATAATTCAACCAAAGTGAATATATAAATGCGAAACATACATAATCATCATCATTTAAGTGTGCTAAAACATATTGCATATATAAATATGTTAAGTATTAAAGCATATGCATATTACCTGTAACGGAAAGGAATGACTTAGTATACTTCATGTGATAGTAATTCAATTAGATTAGTCCTAAGAAGCCTTTCATATTGTATAAGGTCATTTAGAGTTAACCTAAACTTAGGATTAATTAAAAATCATTTAATAAGCCATTCATTAAAGAGAACTAAATCAAATTAATATGCTTTATAAGAAGGTAGGGATGAAAGGGGTAATCTTCTTCCTTCTCTTTATAACACTTAGTTTCTAAGTATAAATCACATGAAATAAAATAAAATACAAATTAAAATTCATAAATTAATTAAAAAACTTCAAATGAAATCCACCATTATGTTAACTTGAATAATTTTCAAACTTAGAAAAATATAACTCTAATGCTTAGTTAAGACATACCCCACAAAGCCTTAACACACATTTGAATTAAGTCACCACTTCTAGCCCTATGTTAGGATGGTGTATGTGTGATGTAATATTTTAGATTAGATGTTAGGTCGCTCTTAGCCTAATCATATTTTCTGTAGGAGATTATGCCTTAGGGGAGGCTTACAAATAAATATAAATATCTCTTTGCAGGTTTCTTAAACCCTAAGTATTATTCAAGTTATGACAAGTGAGCTTGGTTACCCAAGTGTAGGGTGCTAAGTCCAAATTATGAATATAACTAGAGATTGTATGTATGTTTTAACTTTTATTTTGGTGTAGTTAGATTTACCTATATAAATATAATTTTGCAAATTAAAATTAGTGTTATGGGAGATTAAGATGAGAACAAGAAGGAGTCTGAGTTCTATGATGCCTTTGAAGCACAATCAAATCAGAAATGAAGGAGATAAAGACATGAAGAAATAAAGAAATGAAGAATGAAGACCCCCATAGCATGTATTCATTTCTAATTATAATTATTCTTTCATATATCAAGTTGGATAAGAGTAGAACTCGGCTACCCATATTTTTCTATTTTGTGGGTTATGCGGCAGCCCCCGACCGCACTAGCCTGTTATTTTTTTATGATTGTTTATAAAATTGATTGATGATTTATTTGGATTGTGCATCAGGATTGCATCTTTTTCATAGTTTTTTGACGTTTGATGCTTTTAATGTGAATGCTTGATAGACTCTTAAGATATAAAAAAAAAAAAAAATTTACCCAACAAATCATTCATAACTAAATTTTAAATAACTCATAACCTCACCATAAAGCCTAGGCTATAATTAAGATAATTGAAAGATTTAATAACCCCTTAGGTGAATGTTATATGCCTCACATAATGCATGCATCTACTGCTAAAATGAGGGCTTCCATCCTTACAATAAGGATCATTGACCATGAGAACATGAAGCTTCACCCTCTTTCTCTTTTGATTTGGCCAATAATAAACTTTTGTCATACATTTAGTCATAAATAAATCCTAAAACATTTGCTAAACTATTATGTCAAAATAAAAAAAATGAAAAGATTTTTCATTTGTAAAGTAAGTCATATGCTTATACCACTCATGCTCTAGTCTCTTAGAAAGTGGAGTGGTTGTAAGTCCAGAAGTAGGGTGGATTTACCCTCTCTTGTGAGGATAAACTCTTATATATACCTTTCGCTAAGATTTAGGTCGTGCTTTAGCTTGTGTTAAAGCTCATTAGATTTAGGATCCGAGGTAGCTATTTCCCTTGGGCAACAAGCATAAATCCACACTTATTATGCATTTCCACAATCTTATGTGAGGACTATAAGCCCTAACAATCTAATAAAATTCAATTCAAATGAATAAAATCTCTTCTCTTTCAAATATATAAAGCCTCACCATAGGATAGATTATAACGCTTACTATGCTTCCTACTATCATGAGCATTTCCTACTTTCTCCCTTCGGATTCCAAAAATAAGTCTTCTACTTGAACTTTCCCAATTGATTTTCTAAAACATAACTAATCATTTGATAGTCTAACATTGAAATCTTTGAAGATAATAATTATTAACTTTAATCAAGAGTATTCTTAGAATCTCATTAATATACTTTAACTATGGAGGCTTACCTATAAGAACTTAAGAACGACTTAATATAAACCCTATTTTATTCATTTATATAAAGTAGGGAAAAAATAGTATATTTGAAGACACTAAATGTTTCTTATTAGGTGATTGGGTCTATTATCATGATGTCTTATCTTTGAATTACATCATACCTCGATATCATGCAATCACTTTAATAAATACTCCCATGTTCATGGTGTCCCCACATACAAAAATAAACACCAGGAGGTGTTGAGTTAAGTGACGTGTCACCTTCTCTTTAGCACCTTTTGGCTATGTTGTTCCTTCTGAGGATCCTATGTTGACCATCTAGACTTTAGCTACATCATCCAACACATCATTTAAGTCAAAACCAACTCTACCCTCTCACATAATGGTCACTCGACTATATCTTTGACCTTGATCATAGTCTTAGATGTCCTAACGACAATCATCTACTCTTCCCTGCCCTACTAGAACATAGCTAGTGTGACATGACCACAGAACTCTTGAGCTGTATGCATTGAATACTCATGGTGGGGTGCACTCCAGCAAACTCAAGCATTTTATGTGCCTCCTCCCTCTCTTCCTCTCTACTAGGTGGAGCGACTATATGCTCTTGGGTTACTCTCTCCTTACCAGTGAAGTGGAAGAAATCGACCTCACCTTAGGTGGAATAGATTGGCGAGATCCTTGGGCCATCAGATTAATAAAGAAGATCTCTCTCCACTAGGGCTTGTGCCTTGGCAACATGGATGCTAGAACTTAGGTGAGGGTTGTGGGCTCATGGTAGTGGCACCAACTACCTCTCCACCGGAGATCACCTTATGTGACTTATTGTGAGAACTTTATGTCATATCATTTCGTAGATCAGAAAGTCAAGCGAGGCCATTGATCATCATCATCTATTGCAGCTGACTCTTCTCAGTAGCTCTCTCTCTCTCTCTCTCTCTCTCTCTCTCTCTCTCTCTCTCTCTCTTTATATATATATATATATATATATATATATATATATATGTATATATATATATATATATATATATATATATATATATGTATATATATATATATATATATAATATATATATATATAAACAATATATATATATATATGTAATAATTTCTATGTATATATATATATTTCTTTGTATATATATATATATATATATATATATATATATATAACCTAATAAAATGACTCAATTCATGTAACATGTGGGACTCTCATGGGTTATACTCGCAAAATGAAAGCATTAACTAGAGGCTTCATCACATCTTGTCTACTTCTGGATGGGGTGATCATGTAGTAATCCTCCTCTTCTTTTGAAGAGATGAAACTTACGCCACTCAAGAGTGGAGAGGTCTCAAAGAACCCTCCTATCTTGAGGAATCATCATCTACCTTGCCTTATTTTGCACTTGACTGCAGTTCTTATTGTGCTTGAGTCAATGAGCGGAAAGAACTAGTACAACCTCAAAGTGGAAGAAACTATCTTAAAGCTAGATAGCCTTCCCCAAAGGAGGAAAACAAAGGTGTGCTAGTACATTTGGAACTAATGGGGTAACAACTCTTAGCTTGACATATCTTGCTGTGAGATGTAGAAACTATAGTGGCCTTCCTCTTTAGAGAGCGAAACTCGAAACCAAACTGCACATCGAAATGAAGAAGTGGCTTCTTGCCTGCCTCGTCCTCATTGCTAACAGTGGCAAGGGCTGGTCCCTCACATGTGACTTTGAGGTTCTCAAAGACAAGTCTAAACTAGATCACAGGAGCAACAATGAGTATGACCTGACCCAAGGCCAAATCCACATTTGAGGCAAAGAAAAAGATCAACTTTCCAGAAGACATGTTAGCAAAAAGCAGTAAAGGGAGGTGGTGATATCTCTACATTGTTAAAAAAAAAGAATCAGATTAGACCCTTGCTCGACTTGAATTGTTGCTTTTGATTTGTCTTTGGATTTGAACCCCCACTTAACAAACTTAGGTATGCTAAATGGGGTTCATTATATTGGAGAGAGATAAGAATTTGAAGGAGAGACTTTGCAATATTGAATAAATTTGATTTATTTTATTTGTACATCCCATTTTTGGGTATGTTTGACGGGGTTCATTTATTCAGGAGAGACTTTTGGAGATGTATTTGTTGTATTCTTTAGTTGGAATTTGATTTTGGAACACTCCATTAACAATTTTAGGTATGCTAAATGGAGTTCAATTGTATGTTTAAAAATTTTGAAAGCTTTATGTCTTTAATGGTTTGATTGTTGTTAGTTTGATGTCTTGATTTGATTTAAAAAGAACTCCCATTTAACAAATTTAAGTATATTAAATGGAGGTTTGACTGTATGTTCTGAAATTTGTTGTTGATTTTATTTTTAAAAGGGTACTCTTGTTTGACAAATTTAGTTATGTCAAATGGTGTTTAAATATATGTTTGATGTTTGTTGTTGGAGTTTGATTTTATTTTCAGATGAGACTCTTATTTAACAAATTTAGGTATGCTAAACGGAGCTCACTTATGTGTTTGAATATTTGTATGTTGATGTGTGGTTTGTTTTGATTTTGGGGATTGAACTCTTGCATAACAAATTTAGGTATGTTAAATAAAATTCAAAAATATGTGTTAGATGTTTTGATTTTAATTTGATTTTGAAAATAAAACTCTCATTTAACAAATATGGATATGTTAAATGAGTTCAATTATATGTTGATTATCTTAATTTTGTCTTGGTTTTGAAAAAAGAAGTCCTCACTTAACAAATTTAGGTAGCTAAGTGGAGTCCAATTTGTATATTGGTTGTTAGATTTTATTTCAATTTTGAAAATGAGACTCATATTTAACAAATTTGGATATGTTAAATGGAGTTTGTTTTGTTTGAAAGATATTTTGGATATGCCTGATTTTTAATTTTCAAAAGGGGACCCTCATTTAATAAATTTAATATGTTAAATTGAGTTAGTTAATTTTGAAAGATGATTTGAATATGTTTATTTTTGAAAGAGGGGTTTGTTGTTTGATTTCATTTTGATTTTGAAAAAGGGGAACACTCACATAGCAATTTTAGGTATGTTAACTGAGGTTCAATTAATTTTATTTGAAAAGGGGAATTGAAAGGTTTTTGTTTTGTTTTACTTGACTTTAGTTTTAAAAGAGAGCATTCACTTAGCAAATTTTATTATGTTAAGTGAAGTCCACATGAGTTTGCTTTGAAATACTTTTGAAAATTTTGCAAAATATTTTATTTGTTTTACTTTAGATTCCTTTAAAGTTTTGTCAAAATATGAAATGAACCTTGCTATGAACCTTGCTTCACCATGCTAGGGGTAAGAGGTTCCATGTTCTATTTAATTTATATTTGGTCATCTCCATTCTTTAATTAACTTATTATTACATATTGGGGCACAAATCTTAGGACTTACATGAGTCCTAAAATAAATGTTGGTTACCTTTGCTTAAGAAAAATGAGAGCAAACAACAAGAAAAGATAGTCTTGGGCTTATACAAAAATATAAGTCCACTATCGATGCTTAGAGATGATAATTGTCATTAAGAGAGGAACTCTCAATTATCAAAATCTATGGTGTTTATTTTGGAAGTAGACATCATTAATCGTAGTACTTATTGAAGTGAGCATTATTGAGGTATGATGTATCTGATAGATAGATTTTTTTTATCCTGAGAGCCTACCGCATCTAAGTCACACATTAAAGCATCAAACATTAAGAAATTATGAAAAAGCATGCCATCCTTATGCACAGATTAAACAAATCATCAATTAATTTATAATCTATAAAAGTAATAAAGTCGTGGTTAGGAACCAACAAAAAAGAAAAAAATTGTACCCACCCCAACATGGAATATGAAAGAATGATTATAATTAAAGAAATGATTATATGTTATGGGAGTCTTCATTCTTCATTTCTTCATCTCTTCATTTCTTCATTCCCTTCTGATTTGGTTTGCTCCAATGCATCATAGAGCCTCCCAGAATTAAGCCTTCTAACCACTGTTCATCCTATACTCCCATTATACTATTCCTAATTACTATAGCAAAAATTACATTTATGTAGGAAAAGGTAAATCTAACTACACATGTAAAATAGAGGCTAGCTAAATATACATACAATCCTAAGCAGTTATATGTATAATTTGGACTTAGCACCCTACAAATGGGTAGCCACGCCCACCTGGCTTAACTTGGATTATACTTAGGGGTTTAAGACACCTACAAAGAGAGCATTAATATTTATTTTAAGCATCTCCTTAAACACAATCCCCTGCAAAAAAAATATGATTAGGCTAAAAGTGACCTAACATCCAGTCTATGAAGCATGCACCCTAACATCCAGTCTAAAATATTACATCACAAAATAAAACATACATCACACATACACCTTCTAACTTAGGACTAAAAGTGGTAGCTTAATTTTAATGGGTGTATTAAGGCTTTGTATAGTATGCCTTACTAAGCATTTGGGTTATGATCTTCTAATAGTAGAGGAATTTAGTTTATCATAAAGGTTAGTTTCATTTCAAGTTGTTTAGTTGGTTTGCGTATTTTAATTTATGTTTTATTTTTCTTCATTTGACTACACTTAGCATCTAAGTGTTATAAAAAGAGGAAAAAGGATTACTCTCTTTCATCCCACCTTAAGCTACTTTCTAAAGTACATTTTTATGATTTATATCTCTTTAATGAATGGCTTATTAAATATTTTTTATTAATCTTAAGTTTAGATTAACTATAAATGATCATATTCAATGTGAAAGGCATCTTCGGATTAGTATAATTGAATTACTATCACATGACATATATTAAATTATTCATTTTTATCACATATAACATGCATATGACTTTAACACTTAGCATATCTATACATGCAATATATTTTGGCACATTTTAATGATGGATGCATACATTTAGAACTTATTTTTCATTTGATCATATTATTTAACATATGTAAATTAAAGCTCTATCTAAATTCTTATACAAAAATACATAAGAATGAAATCAAATAAGTACATGTCATTGTTAACCAAGGAAGTAAGGTAATCAAATGACCTCCTTAGGGCTACTTAAAATCTCGTATTCTCGGGATGTCCAGACTATACTTATTAACATTCAAACTTATGTAAATCTATATGTGAATCACAAGAAAGAGAGCACTAATTTACATGTAATGTATGCTAATGACTTAGATGATCATGAATTTATGTATTTATTAATAAAAAAAATGGAATTTTCATCTTTTAATCAAGCACACATACACAAGTATAAAATATATAAGCAAGTATGTGTCATTGTTAACCAAGGAAGTTAGGTAATCAAATGACCTCCTTGAGGCTACTTAAAGCCTCGTATTCTCAAAATGTCCAGACTAAACACTTGTTATCTTAAATACATATGGATGTATACACAACTATATGGATGAAAACCATGTAAAGATTGTATTTTCTTTAGTTGAATTATTTAGTCATATGAATTAAAACACTATCCAAATTCTAATACCAAAATACATAAGATTGAAATCAAATAAGTATGTGTTATTATTAACTAGGGAAGTGAGATAATCAAATGACATCCTTGGGGCTATTTAAAGCCTCATATTCTTGGGATGTCAAGACTATATACTTATTAACATTCAAATCTATGTAAATTTATATGTAAACATAGGAAATAGAGCTTCATTTCACATACGTAGGCTATAAACATATGCAAATCCTATATGAATTCATAATTATTATCACTCCATATATTTTTACCAATTTATAAACTTTAAAAAATAAATTAAAATTTATTAGAGATAATAATCATGCATATAATTAAGTTAAATCAACACACACAAGCTTACATAAATAACTCTCATTTCATTAATTTAAATTTGAAAGAATGAATGCATGAAATCATGTGACATATAATATTTAAAGTGATTGGAAATTAATAACTAAATATAAGCACATGGTTCATTCAACTAAATTAATTCTTTAGGGCAATCACGTGAAATAAAATCATTTAAAGAAAACCAAAGGTTATTATTAATTTAATTTTGGATTTGGGTTAACTTCAAAGAGGAGAGATTGTCATTTCCTGTTTTAATCTCATTTCCAAGTTGGTGATCTTAATTGGTTTAAGGAAAAAATAATTAAATAGATTTTATGATTTGATTAAGTTAATCATTAAACAAATCATTTAATTCCCTTTCCTATGCTTCTTTAATTTGATTAATCATTTGATTATGAGCCACAAATGAAATGAACATGTGAGAAATAAAATTGCAATGCTCTAAAGACTAATGCAATTGGCTTAAAGATTAATTAACTCAAATAATCTAATTAAGTACTTTTATGATTTTCTCGCAGTTATTGGTTAATCATATTTTTCTTAAGGGTCTTTATATTTTTAAACACATAAAGAGGAACCCTTAATTTCATTGTTAATTATTTGATATGATTTGCATTTTGATTTGATTTAATTTAGTCACTAATTAATCAATCAATCACTTAATTAATTTTTACCTTAATTAACTCTCTCAAAATGAAATGGATTTACAATAGGGATTAGGAAAGAGGTCATAATCTCACTCTCTCACCCATTCAATGTTAGACAGTGATTAGCAAGCTTTAATTAATTAACTCTTACTATTTTGAATGTTAATTAACCACTTAATTATTTAAAGAGATTGATTAAGGTTTGAATCTTTAATTTCTCCTAATTACTTGGCAATAAATTTCAAAAATATTATGGGAGGCAGAGGTCATCCAATTGAATGGACACATAAAGTTTGAAATTATTTGCCCAAGTAATTGGGGCTTAATTAAGCTAATTAAGTTTATAATTAAATCTTAATTAATCCTTAATTACTCTTCAAAACCAAATAGAAATAATTTTAATTAATTCTCATCTAAAGTACCTTTAAAATGAGTATTCATTTATATTTTTTTTTATTTTTCTATAATTTGTTATGAGTTTTCAAAGTTTTAGCCATTAAAATGAACTAATTAAGCCTAATTAAGCCTCATCGGGTGCACGAGCGATGTGCCTTTCCATGGCACTGCGGGATTGGTTATTTAAAATCATCTAAGTTAGCATTAAGGTGGCAGACGGCGGACGTGCTTTCGTCCCAGCCATTTAATCCCATAATTTGAGATCGGAAGGGACGGCGGATGATCTATCCTCTCTTGACAAAGGCGGACATCCTCCTTCCTCCACCAATTAGACCTCACATCAGTTGGCTGGGATTAATCCTCACAGGAGGATCTAAGATCTAGATGATTCACACAAAATCAACATTCTCTTAGAAAAGGCCTTGAAAATTTTAAGAAATCTCAGTTTAAAAGAATAGTACCTCATCGGAGCTCAAGATCGACGGCGAACCGACCGAGGTAGCTTCACCTTGACAAGGTGAATCTTTGTTAAGAAGTTTGCAAGATGCCTTCCTGTCGTTTGCTCTGTGGACCAAGCACCACTGTAGACCTCATGGGAGTTGGTCTAGAAGGTACTTCCGATGATTGGAGAGCTCAAAAAAATATTCATTTCACCTCGTCGTAGCTTGGTGAACATGTGGGTGAAGTTAATTTGGGGTTGGTTGAGATTTGGTAGAGTTGGATGGAGTAGAGCCTTTTTTTCATGTTTTGCGAGCTGGTTTGATGTTTTTGGAAGAGAATGCTCGAAACTCTCAGGGTGGCTGACCTAAGGAAGCTCACTCAGGGTGTGTGTGCTCGGTTTGGATCGAATGAGGGGGGTATACCCCCTCCTCCCTTAGATCGGATGGCCTTGATCCGTTTGGCTTCTAGTGGCCATTTGGCCACCACAGGTGACCATGGGTGATAAGGAATCATCTAAGGTGGCTTGGTTTGGTTGGCCAAGTGGATAGGGAGTTGCTGCCATGGGAGGAGGTGGCTGTCCTTTGGTTTCCAAATGCTCTACTGAGGGAGAAGAGGTGAAATCACCTCCCTTGGCTCATGGCTGACCACCTTTGGGAGATGAGCGGTCATGCTTTACTTTATGTGGAGGTCTAAGAGGCTACCAAGTGGATAGGGAGTGGGTTTGACCATTCAAATGGGTCATTTGTCCCATATGGTGGCCCTAACTCATTTGATTTTGGGTCAATTCGGGTTGGATTTGATTTGGGCTGGCCCAAGGTAAACCAAGGATGGGTTGGGCTAAGTTTCATTGGGTTTAAGCTTGGTTTGAGTGAGTTTGGCTCAATTTTACCCATGTAGGTCAAATTGGGCCAAGTCGGGTCGAGTTGATAAATTGGTCAAATTGGGTCAAACCAAGGGTTGAGTCAAGTTTAAATGAGTATTTGGAGTGTTTTGGTGCAATTAGCTTGGTTCAATTTGGCTTGGATTTGGCCTATTTGAGTTTAAATGGGTCAAATGGGTCAAGTTGACCAATTTGGCCAATTTGACTTGGGTTAGGTATTGGTTCATGTTCAATTGATCAATTGAACTTGATTGCAAGATTTAGTTTTGATTTAGGCCAAATTAACCCCTTAGGTCAATTTGAGCTAAATTGGTCAATTAGGTTCAATTGGTCAAAATGGATTCAACCAAGGCTTTGTTCATGTTTAGTGATCAATTTGAAATGAACTTGAGCCATTAGTTGCAATTAATTTGATTTGGTATTTGATTTGATCGAATTTGATCTTTTATGTCAAATGAGTCAACTTGGGTCAAAGGGCCAATTAGGTTGATCTTACGTTAATGTGAATCACTAGGTTTGGCTCGATTGATGGTCAAGTTATGTTCAAGGGTTGATCTTAGGTTGATGTGAATCGCTGGTTTCCATTGATTTGGCTTATGGTGAAATTTGGCTAATTTGGCTCATGTATGTTAAGTGTGTTTACTTGGTTTGACCCAATTGATTATAATTAATCAATCAAGGATGATCAACAATCATCATAGAAAGTTTTAGAGGGTTTGATTCAACCCAATTTGGGTGGAATGAAAATTAGCTCAAATGGTTCCTTTTGGTCACTTTGGGTCAAGTGAGCCTAAGTAGGTCAATTGGTTTGATTGAGGTTTGATTTGAGTTTAGTTAAGTTTGAATATTGATTTGAAATTAGTTTATAAGTTTGATTGAAAATTATTTGAGTTTGAATAAATTTTGGCTAATTTGGGCATTTTAGGTCAAGTGAGTTAACTTGGTTTTATTTGGATTAATTTTGGTTTGATTGGATGTGATTGTGACTGTAGATTTTTGGTTTGGAATGGTGATTGAATGGTTGAATTGACTCATGAGAAAATCAATTAAGCTTAATTTGGATAGAAGAGATTTGGCTAAGTCCATAGGATTTAATCATAGGGCTTAGGAAAGGTTTTGGTTATGGATTTGAATTGACATTGGTTTGGAGGTTTGAATTTGATTGTTGATCTTGGTATGTCGATTTAAGGGTTGAATTGGTTTTTGAGAAAATCAATTAAGTTTGGTTTAGATTGAAGGAATTTTGGCTTACTCCATAAGGTTAAATCATAGGGCTTAGGAGAGGTTTGATTGAATTGATTTTCAATTAGATTTAATCGTAGATTTAATTGGATTTGGATGGATTGAATTTGAGGTTTGGTTTAGGCTAATGAGGTAGACATAAGTTGGGTTTAAGCTATAGGGTAGGTGGATTATCCTAGTCCCTAAGGTATGATCTAAACCCTAAGGCTAATTCTCTTAAGTCTTTAAGCTTAGTTTAAGTGTTCACCTAGTCACTAAAAGTGTCTTATGACTAAAGGGTTCTTGGTGTCTAGAAAACTCCTAGATCTATGATGGAGGATTGGACCCTCACTCCAAAAGTGAGGTCAACAAAAAGACCCCAAATAGGTGTGGTGCAATTGAAGGGCACACCGCACGTATTAGCGTTGACCGAGGTGATCAATAACATCTAGAGGGATTGCAAGTGCTAATGAAGATGATCTATACCTAGACCCAAGAGGAAGAAAGAATCACGATCTTATGCAATGCAACTCATCTTATGCCAAGGGCATAAGAGAGCCAAGAAGATTTGGTTTGAAAGAATTTCATGTCAAGGATATGAAGAGAGATCCGCTGGGGAATCACATGTGCATTGGCTATGATATGAGATAGGATTATGCTAAGGGCATAAACAAAGGAAATCCACTAGGGATTGAGGTGTGAACCATCCGCTAGAGAGGCGGGTTTAAGCTATCTATTGGAGATATGAATTTGAATTTGACTTGGGAGCATATCCACTAGGGATATAAGCTTGAATCCATTGGAGATCAAGAATAGATTTGTTTTGACTTGATTTCGGTTGATTTGATTTTTTTTTGTTGATTTTAAACTTGATTTGTTTGTTTGAATTTGTTTTAATTTGGGCTCCATTGGAGGAGGGATGTGATTTGACTCCACTAAGGAGATTAAATTGGATTTAATTTAATTTATTTTGAGGACATATCCGTTGGGGATATGAGCTTGGTTGAATTTGATTGATTTAATTTTCATTTAATTTGGACAGGTCAGTGTGTGATGGACCCACTAAGAAGGAGCCACGGGATCTTGACCTATCTTAGATTTATCGATCCAAAGGAGTAGTCTACCAGCTTCAGGGTAGGACTATCCACCCTAATGGTTGCCCTTTAGTGTGCAACAACTATGATAGGATAAAAGTACCAGAGACTTACATCTTCAAAAACATAGACAACTGATGGGGTGACTTGTTGGATGCGCAACAAAATCAAACCTGTCCTAAGGCGACCACTGAGTAAGTTTCATTGGGGATCTTACCTCAACTCAAGAGTAGTCAAGAAGCATTTCATTTTATTTAGTTTGATGTGTTATGTTATGGACCCTATTAGTGTACGATGGGCCCACTAAGAAGGGGCTATGTTGGCCTTGACCTATCTCAAATTTATAGATCCAAAGGGATAGTCTACCAACCGAATGGCGAGACTAGCCGACCTAAGGGTTGCCTTTCGGTGTGCAATGGCTGTGTTAGGAAGAAAGCACAAGGGCTTACATCTACCAAAGTGGGACAACTGCTGAGGTGGCCTGTTGGATGCAAAATAAATCGAACCTAACCTAGGGTGACCAATGAGTGGCGCTGGGGATCTTACCTCAACTCAAGAGTAGTCAGACGATTCCTATAGAGAGTTTTGCTGACAGTGCCCTAAAGATAAGATGTCTACTTGAGAAAAGGTACCGTCAGGGGTGTTCTCCTAATGCACAAGCAAAAATATATTTTGTTTGCTTGTTTGTTTATGTGGACCATGTTGGTGTGCGATGGATTGCACCGAGAAGGGGTTATGTCATCCTAAACCTATCTCAGATTTACCAATCCAAAGGGAGTCTCTGCATATCCGCAGTACAAACCTTCCAACCACAAGGGTGGTTACTAGGACAGGGGGATTGTCTAATCCAATAGTAACCTAGGTAGTGTCTAGATGGGGTCACAAAGGACATGGTCCAAATAGAGTGCCCACAGGGAAAGTGCCACTAGGGACGTTATCGTGATCCCTGAAAAAGAAAGCCTATAGGTGTACGGTGGCCAACCAAAAAGGAAAGTGCAGGAACTTACATCTGTCATGAGTGGTGTATCCACCGAGTGGGTCGTCGTCAGTATAGCGAACTCTAACCAACCTAAGGTGTCCGTCAGTCTGCGACTACCATCTAGGAAGAAGGCGCAAAAGACTTACATTTTCATAGACAAAAATGATCATCAGGTTAACTTGTCGTCGGTGGGATAGATGTTATCCGTCCTAGGGCAAGTACAAGCAGGAAGTCTCAAGCAAGGACTAGGCCCAAACTTGAAGAAGTCAAGAGGAAAGAAGCCTCTACGGGACTTACCCTGATCTTCAAAAATACTCGGCCCAGTCAATGCATGAAGGCTAGTTCAAGAAGAAAGCATAGGAGACTTACTTCTTCTTAAATGAAGCCATCATGAGGTAGCTTACCATACAAGACTACATACCAACAAGGTGCTCGGGTGCGAAGCTAGAAGAAAGCATGGGAGACCTGCATCCTCCAAAAAAAAAGACCACTGGGGCGACAAACTAGCTAGATAGCTAATCAACCCAACCTAGAGCAGCTACTAAGTGAGGGGCGCTAGGGGTGTTATCTCAACTCAAAGTAGCCCAAGAATAAGAAATGTGTTTGTTTGTCTTTTATGTGTAATTTGTATTTGTGTGGTGTTGATGAAGGATAGGATGCTGATTGGGTTCTCTTACACCTATCCTAAACACGTTATGGCAAATTCGTAGACAGAAATACTTTCAATTGAACAATATTTGATCTGAAAGGGAATTTTTATTGATGATACTTATTTTTCAAACATGATTTTATGGATAATATTTCTTTAGGTAGAGCCCATTGATTGGAAGCATCGACACTCTCCTTTAAGATTAATAAGCTAATATGATCCTCCTTGGTAGGAATTCTCTATGATAAAAATCCTTCCCAAGTGGGTTCAAACTAGCGTCCCAACTTATGACGGGCAATAATTGGTCTTTTAGAACTAAAACAAGCTCACATACTTGAAAAACTATAGGGCAGACCAATTTATTGTGAGCTTGAATCATTTTGGATCATTTTGTCTTTGTACAACTCGAGATTTTAGCATGCCCGTAGGCATCTCTCCTCCAAACCTTTGAGCTCTTCTAATCATAACTTGGCTTTCTGCTCTATTGTGATCTTGCTACCCACAGCTATCCTTAGTGATGGGAGTTGGACTTTTATTGGTAGAACGGCTTCGGACCCATACACTAAGAAAAAAGGAATAGACTGAGTCAAAGTTTTGTAGGTGGTGCGGTAGACACAAAGTTTCAACTAACTGCTCATGTCATTGTCGCACGACATCATCGAGTATCTTCTTGAGTATTTGGATGAGAGTTTTGTTGAGGGCTTCTACTAAACCATTCGCTCTCGAATAATAGATGGTAGAATATCTCCAATCTATGTTATATCTTTGAGCGAAGTTGTTGATTTTGGTGCTCTTGAATGTACAACCATTATCGAATATAATTCGATGAGGCACCCAAAATCTATATACGACATGCTTCCTGAAAAATTAGAGAACATGTTGAGGTTTGACCTCTCTGAGCTGAATCACTTTCGCCCATTTGAAAAAGTAATCAGTAGCTGCTAAAATAAACTGATGACCCT
Source organism: Cymbidium sinense (assembly GCA_021442155.1). Taxonomy (NCBI): domain Eukaryota; kingdom Viridiplantae; phylum Streptophyta; class Magnoliopsida; order Asparagales; family Orchidaceae; genus Cymbidium; species Cymbidium sinense. The sequence continues at coordinate 48,739,166 of CM038218.1, forward strand.
TTGAAGAAGGAGGATCAATCGGACCCATTATATCAGTACCCCAACACTCGAATGTCCACGAGGCCAATGTTGGATGTAGAATATTGGGTGGTTCATGTAGGACCACTCCGTGTACTTAACATTGATGGCATCGCCTAGCTATGTCCATGCAATCTGTGACCATCGATGGCCAAAAGTATCTGAGTCTCTTGATTTTGGCTTTCATCTACGGACTAGATTGGAGCTTCGTATAATCCTGAGTGCACCTCAATCATGATTGGGCTTCGTGCTTGTCTAAACAATGTAACCACATATGATCAAAGCATCGCCAGTATAAGACACCATCCACGAGGGAGTACGAAAGTCTCATTTGCCTCATTTGATGTGCTTGTAACTTCTCTTGAGATAGTTTGACTTTATTTAGGTAATTCATAAATAGTTGCCTCTAATCCAGCTCATCATCCTTTTCGACAACGGCAACCTCCACTTCAAGAGAATATTTCTCGATGAGTTTAGTATTGATAAGAGGTAAAACTTGCTTATGTTGGACCTATATTGATATAGACTCATCTTCCGAACATGCCAACTCTTTGGCAAGCTTGGCTAAAGCATCTGCTATGAAATTTTCTCCTCAAAAAATTTTATAGATGGTCACTTCTGGAATTTGGGTCCATGGTGTACTTGTGATAGTGATGGAGTCTAGCCTTAAGGATCTTGTAGGACCCAGCAATTTGATTGACCACTAGTTGGGAATCCCTAAAGATGTTGATGTTCTAGATGCTTAGCGAAATGGCTAACTCTAGACCGGCAATCAGAGCCTCATATTTGGCTTCATTATTGGTACAAGGATCGGATATATGGTATGAAAATATCATCATATCTCGATCTGAAGTTAAGAGAATTATTCCTAGCCCTGTCTTTTCTGGAAGAGTATATTGTGGTTCTTCTCCTCTTTGAGAGGAAGTTGCATCATCAAAATACATTTCCCAGTGGCGAATATTAGTATCCGCTAAATTCATGATTTATTCATCGGGAAGATCATCACTAAGAAGAGAGATAGCAGGAAGTGAGTGTGGTGCTAAAAAATTCATAAGTGCTTATCCTTTCATCGCACAGAGGGGTACGAAAGTGATGTCAAACTGCGATAGAATCATGGACCAACATGCCAACCATCCAGATAGCATCAGTCATGTCATGAGATATTACAGTGGATTGATTCTAGAAATCAAGTTGACTTTATGAGAAAGCATTTGATTCCATAACTTTTGGGATGCAAAAGTTAAAGCTAGGCAATGCTTCTCAATGGGTGGATAATTTGCCTCAGTAGGGATTAGATGACAGCTGAGATAGTAGAGCGCATTTTGCATCCCTTCATCATTGGCTTGGGCCAATAAAGCACTGAGAGAGTCATCTAATGCAGCAGTGTAGAGTATCAAAGACTTGCCCGGGATAGGGGTTGCTAGAACTGACAGCATCATCAGGTACTGCTTGACATCTTCAAAAGCATATTAGCACTTGTCATCTCACTTAAACTTGGCATCCTACTTGACAAGTGCTAAAAATGACTGGCATGCCTGATAGGTTGGATATAAAGCGTCTTAGATACGCTAATTTCCCTTGGAATGATCTAAGTTGAGTTAAATTTTTAGGGGGTGGCATTTCTAACATCACTTTACTCTTCTCCAAGTCGATTTTGATCCCACAATGTCGGACAACAAACTCAAGAAACTTACTTTAAGCTACTCTGAATGAACACTTCAAAGGATTCATTTTGAGGTTAAATTGTCTTAACCATTTGAAAACTACTCTCAAGTCAAAGAGATGGTATTCTTTTTATTTACTTTTGACCACAAGATCATCCATCTAACATTCAACATGATGATGAATGAGTTTGTCGAAGATACGATTCATGGCTCACCGGTATGTAAGACCGACATTTTAAGGTCGAAAGACATGACCTTATAGCAATAGATTCCGATCGGGTTTCTAAAAGTAGTATTTTTTTCATCTTCAGGGAAAATATTTATTTGATTGTATCCAGATGAGTCATCCATGAAGGAGAAGACTACATGAGATGAGGCAATGTCCACCATCAGTTCTAGTATTGGTAGTGGAACTTCATCTTTTGGACATGCCTTATTTAGATCCCTAAAATCGATGCATATGCAAATTTGTCCATTCTTCTTCTTAACTAGGACGACGCGAGCCAACCAAGTGGGGTATTTTTCCACTCTGATGAAATCAGTATTAATCAATTTCTTAAATTCAAAAATGATATGTTCAATGTCTAATCGCATGCGTCTAAGAGCTTGCTTAATAAGGTTAGCATCAAGCTATATCGCTAGCTTATGGCTGCTATGTCTGAGCCAATCCGAGTATGTCTTCATAACTCCATGCAAAATAGTCTTTAAACTCAGTAAGTAGCCTAATTAAGTCGTTGGTTTCAGTTTTGTTCAACAAGGAACTAATGTATATCAGGTGTGGATCTTCTTTAGTTCCTAGGCTGAATTATTTTTGTTCAATGATCGTTGACTTGATCTTCTTCAAATTCTGGCAGTGCATCTTTGACTTAGAAGTCATCTAGATCATCTGAAGTTTCTAAGCACACCTCCTCATATGAGTTAATGAGATTTGAAAAGAACCAATCAAATTCTAAATTGTTAAAGATGACTAGGAAATAATTATCATAATCAACTAGGCATATCGTGCCAAATGTTAGTACTAGTCTTGATTGAGAGCTTTTGCATTTATTGTTCCATATCCTTTCGAGGTAATCCGACCTATGCTTAGACCATGTATGTGGCATTAATCCTTTCTTTTCAAAATTACGAACACAAGGTGAATACCAATTAAAAGATAATTCTATTAAATCTTTATATAAATCATCCTCAAGTTCTATATAAACTTTTTGACTTAGAGGATGATGCTCTAGGATAGAACCTTTTAATCTTCACGGTTGTGGATGATTTAGGAGCTTCCTTAACTACCAAACTCTCAACTTTTTATGAGAAAAATGGGGTTAGAGCTAAGGTTCTCAACTTATGCCTAACAGTGTCATAAAAAAAAACTTGGATACTTATGCTTTGCTTAGGAATCCAGTCTTCATCACTGTCTGGCTCGACTATTACCACCAATGGGATCTACTGTCGAGAAGATTTGTCCAGTGTGCTAACCATATAGGACTCATCCTCTGAACTAGATTCTAATTCTATATGGGTAGTAGGTGTACTCTTGGTAGCTAGAATAAATCTCCTGGTGGGTGGTATGTATGGCGGTCTTCCACCCCTGGGATTGCCTCTAGACTTGCCTCTTCCTCGTCCTAGTGGAGGTCAGGTCATCCTCCCCACTTGTTCAAATGGAGTAACGAACTATGGGAGGAATCTAATCTCAGGCTCACTTCAACCCTTGAGTCTATTTCTCTCTCCCTTTTCTTTTCAATTTCATTTTCTTTTTTTTTTCTTTTTCTTTTTCTTTTTCTTTTTCTTTTCTTTCTTTTTCTCCCACATGGGAATTTTGACTAAATTCACGAGAATAGACTTTTTTTAGTTTTGGGAGAGGTAGTAAACTGCATCCTCATATATCCTAACCTCATAAATTGAAAAGGGTTTGAGATCTCCTTTGACACAATATTTGATTTCACCTCTTATGAACTTGATGCACTGATGTAAAGAGAATGGAACCATGTTGTTCTCATGTATCCATGATCTCCCAAGCAAAGCATTGAAAGATGTATCCGAGTCTATTATATGAAACTTAGCTTCAGTCTTCTAATCATCTATCTCTAGAACCAACACTATAGAGCCTAAGGTACTTTCACCTTGTTCATTGAATTCTTTCAATATTATCCTCTCCTTTTGGAGTTTAGAGATGTCAATCCTCAAGTAAGAAAGGGTTCTTAGATCATAATATTGACTGATGCACTAGGGTCAACCAGAACTCTAGATAGCCTATATCTACCAACATCCAATATAATGTAAAGAGGACGGTTGTGCTCAATCATCCCTAAAAGTAAGTCTTCATCATTGAATGCAACTCCTAAGATGTCCTTTGAGTAGCGTGCCTCCTCTCCGGTAGTAATCAACTGAGCTAGGCATATCTCTAGATCAAGTAAGGCCTTGATTAGAGATTCTCTCATCTCTTTGGATAAGATAAGGGCATCATATATGCTTAACTTAGTTGACAACTTTCTAAGATGTGTTAGGACGTTATAATGAACTCTGGGTTGGCCCTCCACAAACATATCCATAGGTGGAGCATCTTGTGGAGGGGCTATCTCCTCACTAGAACTAATGACTTATTTATCCTTATTTTAAGGTGCTACCCTAGGAGGTAGAACTTTGCCACTACGAAGGTTGACTAAACTGACTTCTATGAATGATGAGTTTGTGGAAAGTTCAACCTTCTCATCAGGTTTACCTATAGCTTCTCCTACGGGATCATCAGGATCGGATGACTCTAAGATAATTGCAAGAGGTGAACCTGATTGACTCAGAGAAGAAAAATATGACTTTGAATCAGAAAGGAATGGATCAGAACTATCTAAGCTATTATTAGTATTTTCACTAAGAAATCTTTCTATAAGAATGAAATTAGAAGCATCATAAGTAGATAGAATGTAAGTGAAATCAGCTTTCTTCATTGATTTCTTTAATTTAGGTGGAGGTACATAATAAAAATCAGGTAAAGTAAGCGGAGTGAGGGGTTTGGTGCCCTCATCCACGGATATAATGCTCTTGCCAGTAGAAGAAGAGCTTGTGGAGGTGGTAGTAGCTACAACGGTGAAAGGTGCACTGGACTCGGATGGTGGTTACGCTATAGATCTATCCCGGGCAAGTGAAGGTTGCTACTGCTGTTGATGGGATTCCACCCTCCTTGAGTTGTCATTTGCAACTAGCAAACTTTCTTTGGTGTTGGAGGTTTGAGAAAATTCAAGCACCTATAGAGAAAGTTTCTTGATTTTAGAGATGATTTTCTTATATATAGATGATAAGAAAATATCCTAACCTTCTTTGGTCTTCAAAGGATCGAAAGTATCCCCAAGGATTACTCTAATAGAACTAGATGGTTGTACTATTAAGTATTCCTTAGGGATGACTATAGCTCCTGACTTGTAGCTATGCTCAAAATAACCCTTGAAAGTAATGCAATCCTCAAGACATACAACAGGTAGCAAATAGTTAGGATCGTCGCTCTAACCAACTTCCTTTGGCCTCTTAGGCTCAGGTAGTGTTGACCTCAATTTTGAATGAGGTTAATATTAACTTAAAATCAATAATTATGAGGTTCTAATTTCAATTAGAAACTTCCTAATTCAATACTTAGGATACTACACTTAGTGTCCTAAAAAATCAACTTAAATTTTCAATTTGGATTAACTCAAATCAAATTCAATTAATTCAAATTCAAATTTAATTGAAACAAAATTCAAAATTAATTAGTTAAACTCTAAATCAATTAATCATTAATCCAAAATGATTAGAATCCAAATTAAATTTAATTTCAAATTCCTTTGAATTTGATCAAGTTTGAATCAATACATATGATTTGGACTCAACTCAAGTGATCAATCTAACTTAACCAACTCAAGTGATCAATCTAGATTAACCAAGTGATCAACCTGAATTAAACTATTCAAATGATCAATTTGGATTAACCAAAATAATTCAAATAAATTAAATTGAAATGAAACCTATTAAGCTTAATAAGATTTGATTAAGGTCATGAAATAACCCTAACTAAATCCCAATTAAGCTACATAATCATCCCACACTAAAATCCAAATGGAAAAAAGGGGGAGAAAGTCAAAGGTGTCATTCCATTTGCTAAGCCCACTCATCCTCCATTAAGAGTGAAGGTGACAAGTTAGTAGGTGTCAAAGATTGCAATTCCCCTCAACACACACACACAATGGGAAAAATGAAATAAAAAGAGCAAGAGGGGGTTCGGCCAAGGGGGATTCACCACAAACACTTCCATCACCTCCACAAGTCCAAACCGAAGCCAAATGAAATTCCCCCCACTTCCCATGCTGTCAGGAGGTCGAAGAACAATCAATCCCTTCAAAACTGAAATCCACTTTGGTCTAGGGAGCAATCTACAAGGAATTGATCCAATTCCTTTGGCACACGAGCATCTCTTGAAGTTTCGAAGCTATTGGAGTCAATCTCATCGCTTGAAACAGCATGATCAGAGGTACGCCATTGACAACCCCCTCATCTTCACTAAGCTTTTTGGCCTTGATCATTTTTGAAGGAAACTTGATCTCAAGTGAGATCAAGACATGGATTGAAAGGATTTCATCCACTGAACGTTTTGCAATCGAAATCATCAAATTTCATTGCCTAGATCAAAATAGATTAGCCAAAAACTACCAATGACTCTCGATTTATGCAGGCTAGGTAGGGGATGAAATATTTCGTATGCCTTCAAAAGATCGACGGCCCAGATCTCGACCGACCGATCCTCTTAAGGACTGCAGGTGCAATACGTGCTCGGATGGTCCAGGATCATCCCACATTTTGGTCCAAGCTGGCACGAACATCATGAGGGTCCGCGTGGACCAATCGTGGTACGATGACGCCACGCGTTCCATTCAATGCGGACCCTCCCACTTAAAATTGTAAAATAATGGATTTAATATATTTAAAAATTAACATAAACTTATAAAAATCATAGAAAAATAAATAAAAATCATAAAAATTGTAAATAAAGGCTTTATGGATTCATCTTGATGAGATGAATCCATAAAAATTAAAATCTCTAATTTTTATTAGGTATTTTTACCTTAATTTAGGTTTAATTAAAAAAATATTAAACCTTAATTACTTTCAAACCACTAATCCAATTAATATGAAATAATGGTGAAATAAAACTAACCTTAAAACACACTCTATGAAAATTTTTCAAGATTTAATTCACTTTAATTTAAGAGAAATGGAATTTTCAATCATAAACCCCTAATTTAATTAAATAAATTAAAATTAATGAACTTAATTTATGGAAATGATCTAAACAACCTTAAATCAACTTAATAAACCTCAGTGAACATTAAAGCATCAATAAAACTTAATTAAACTTAATAATCCTTAATTTGACCTAAGTAACAAATTAAATGAATTAAATAATTCAAATAATTAATCAAAACTTAATTAAATCATAATTAATCAACCAATAATCCAAAAATTATGAATGGACCTTCATTGGAAACATATTTCCGTAAGGAGTCCATGAAAAATAAAATCTTAAATTGAATCCAATTAAATTAGGCTTAATTTATGTTTAAATGAAATAATTAATACCCTAATTACTCCCTAATTGCAAATCTAATCAAGATGAAACTTTGGACATTTCTAATTGGCATGTAGCCCCACATGTCAGGAAATTTTCAAACCCAAATGACCTCTAGATTAGGAGTTATTAAATTTCTAAATCCCTTGATCAATGTTAATCAAATAATGGATTAAGGAAACTCATTAAATCATTAGATAACCTAAACTAATCCTAATCAAACATCAGAAGACTCTTAGGGAATGTTTATTAACAATCTTAAGTCAAAGAACTTAAATAATTGCACATTTAAAGATTAATAAATTTAATAAACCATATAAAGAGAAATCAAATGAATGGAATTAAACAAATACCTAATAAATCCTAACACTTGCAATTAATCCAATCTAAGAATAAATACAAACCATAACTTAAGAGCATTAGGTTAACATAAACTGAACTAAATTAACATAACTTAATAACTTAATCTAAAAAGATAACATAAACTAAATAAAATAAACCAAATTAATTTAAGTAAACTAATTCAAATAAAACTAAATAACATAATTTAAATTAACATAATATTACATTAAGGATCGAACAAAATCAACATTTTATTAATGAAAGAATATATTCACATACATAAGTAACATCAAAAGAATTAAATTAGATACTTAAGGATCTTAGTTAGACTTTTTGGAAACTTCATTAGGATTTAGGATGTGAAATATAATAAGTTTAACCGAAAATGAAATTCATTCTATTTCTCATTCTTGAAAATCTAAATATTACTTTAACCAAATAAAATGAACATAAAATGAAAATTAAACCACTAAACCATTTGAATTGAAACCACTTAAAGGTAAAAATTAAACAAATTCAAACTTCAAATTGAAACTTAAACTTAAAGGAGCCTGCCAAAGCCTTTGCCACACAAACCCCTCTTCTTCACACACTAGATCATTTAAGTCACGGACTCTAGACTTAGGTTAGATCGTTCTGTGATTCTTTTATATTTCTATGTGTTGTGCTTCACATGTTTGTGTGGTTTATTGTGTTAGACTGGATGTCTAAGCTTGTTTGCTCGTTAGACTGGATGGTAGGGCATTCTTTCTAGATTTAACATTGGTTGTTGCAAGGATTGTGTTAAAAGGATCGCTGTCATGAATCAAAATCATAAAATTATCATTTGCTTGCAGGTGCTGAAATATCCCTTAACATAGTCCATAGGATACAGGTGGGCTTGGCAAGCAACCAATGCTAAGCTCGTATGTTTGAAAATATAAATCGTGTGTGTTGTTTGTATTTTCTAACATATATTTTGCAGGAATTAGGATTTCTTTTTGAATTTTAAAATGTAAATTTGAGCTTAGAATTAAGTTAGGATCTATGGGGTCTAGGATTGGCAGGAGCTGACCCTACTAGAAGATGGTGCAGTGGTCCCCTATGGAGCCTGATGGATGTCCCTGAAGAATGAGATTTTTTTTGGTAAGAAGACCCATAGATCTAAACTTGTAGTTCTAGGTCGGGTTGTATAAGGTCAGAACTCGGCTACCGATTTTTCTTTCTTTCAAGGTGTACAGCAGTACCCAGCCGCATTGGCCTATTTCTATTAATTTAATTTGGCATGATTTATTTTAGGGTGCGTAATAGAAACAGCATTCTTTTCTAGGTTTATTTTTGTAGTATGTTTGTGCTGTGATGAATGTCTGGACGTAAGCACATAGGATAAATTAAATTTTCTACCCAACTAAATCAATCGAAACATAAAAATAAATACAACTAATAATGTCATATAAAAGCCTAGGCATTAAATCAAGATAATAAAATATTTAGCAACCCCTTAGCTAGATGTTGTATGTTTAATATCATGCATAATCATCTTATTTCACTCTTATTAAGGGAGGGCTTCCATCTTTGCCAGATAGAATGGGCTTAACCTTTGAGAGCCTATGATAGAAGAACGCATCTTTCCCTTTTGATTTGGCCTATAACCATTTCTAATTGCATGACATTATGCATAAATTGCATACCTATGGCCTAAAATGAATCCTGAGTCAAATTTTGTAAAAAGCTAAAAAATATGTATTAGTTAGATGCATCTTCATACCCTACAATATCTTAGAGATTAGAGAGTGAGTCTAGGTTCATTGATTCATTTCCTAAAAATGCAATAGTCCAGCCATCTTGCATTCATATGACTTGACTTCATAAATTTAAAATACGCTTAGGTGATGTTAGCTGGCAGCCTTCTCTAGGCGAGTTATAAGTCCAGAAGAGTTAGGGATATGTTAGTTCCCTCAAGTGAGGAGAATGGTCAATGATTCCCAAAGATAGAACTAAGTCGAGCATCTAACATGTGTCAAAAGCACCTGTAGGCTAGGTTCTGAAGCATCCTTTTTAGGAATAAGTCTTCAACCATATGCATTTCTGTAGTCTTATGCTGCTAGAATCTAAGTCCTAGATTTCTAAGAAAATGATAACTTAAAATCTAAAATTAAATCCCAAATTTGAAGCCTGATCATAGGATAGATAAAATATCTACTAAGTATCCCAGTATCAATAGGCATTTTTTACTCTCTCCCATTTGACTCTTGAAAATAATTCTCTCTAATTCGGATACCTCCCAATTAAATTTTCAAAAATCAATCCTTTGAAAGCTACCTTAGAAGCCTTTAGAAATAACCACTTATTTCTTTAATCAAGAGTATTCTTAGAAATAGACCCTTCCTAAGATGTAATTAACTATAGAGGCTTGCCCTTATAAGAAACCATGATCCTAGGTTAAAATAAATCATGTTCTACTTTTTCATGTAGTTCAGGGGAAAATTCTCTGGTACACAAAAGACTCATTAACCTTAGGAGTCTTTTATTGAAATAATCGAATCCATTATAAGAAAGCATGCTTATCTTTCGAGATAATATGTTTATTCCTTAATGTTGTATTTGATCATCTAAAAAAATATTCTAAACTCTATGTGGTGTAATACTTTTCTCCATTCCATAGCTCTTTAATACATGGCCTAACATGTGGTGGTAGGAGAAATAGTTAGGATCATCGCTCTTACCCACTTCCTTCGGCCTCTTAGGCTTAGGTAGCTAGAAATCAGGCTTCTTCAAGAGATTCTTGAAGATCTTTCTGAGGTACCCTCTTGAATGAATATGGCTTAATTAATTTTTCAGCAATAGTATGTGAAAAGTAGCTACCTGGCAATTGATATGGATACTACTGCTGAGTAGGCTGTTGTGACGGCGGTGGTGGTCGTTGTGGTAGTGGTGTTGGCCGGTATAGCAGCCGAGGTGGTGGGAGAGGAGGTGGCAGTGGAGGCTACTAGAATCTGGTCCTCTCAAACTATGCTCTGGCTATCTATTTCCCCTTGTCCACTAACATAACTATCCCAGGCTTCTTCTCAAATATCTGTTGAGACATAGACTTAGATGATTGATCAGAAAAGGGTAACTGTTTGGCTTCGTCTTGTAGGTTAGCCGCATTGCTAATTAGCTTCTCAAATTTCTTAATGGTGAAGCCCTTAAGCATGAAGGTGACCAGGCCATGGATAATCTTAAGTAGAATCTCAATGGTGTATTATTCAGATAGGTGGTTCACATTTCATACTCAAGTTGCACCATCTAAGATTGTAATCAACAAGGGTCTCCTTGGATTTTTGCAATGAGGCCACCTGCAATTACCATTTGTTGAACTCTTGTAAATCTCTTAATAAAGAGATGCTCCAACTTGGCAAAGGTCTTCACTGAATTAATGGGCAGTTCGGCATACCAATCAAATGCGACAGCTACTAAGCTACAGACAAAGAGGAGGTAAAGAAGTGCATCATTGCCGCTAGCGTTGCAACAATTGGCTTTGAAGTGTGCAATATGCTACATTGGGTCCCACTGCCATCAAAACTCTTGAAGGACAGTGGCACAAAAACCTTAGAGTATTGAACTACATCAAATTCCTCCAGGTAGAGTCTAGCCTTTGAAACATATGAGCTCCCCCAGGCTTGCACCAATGCTTCCTTCACCTGTTGCTCTATCATCTGCTTGATATCATTCTCATGCATGGATGTGCTATTGGTGACCTTCCTATGCAAGCTACCAACATCGTCATCCATGGGAATGCACTTAGGACGATCTAAAGTATGTACCAACTCTGGCCAATCGGCCACTATAGATGATGGTTGTGAGACTGAGGCTTGGTTCTGTAAGGCTAGAATGACTACCATCAACTCCTCTATCTTATTCTCCATCATATCTATCTGATCGTCCTTCTGCTTGAGTTGTTGAAGGAGGTGTTGAGTTGAGTGAGAGGTGTCGCCTTCCTCAACTACAGCACCTTCAGGGCTATGTTGTTCCCTCTACAGGGATCCTCGGGTATCAACCATATAGACTTCAGCTAACTCATCCAACATGCCAACCTCATCGGGGTCAAAGTCAACTCTACCCTCTTCCTGATCAGAATAGTTGCTCATGGCTATCTGTTTAAATGCAGTACGGTAGTCTTCTAAATGTCCTCCAAAGAACAATCATCTACTCTACCCCACTATCAACATGTCGATGAACGACTAACCATGATGAAGCTCGCAAACTCAATGCATTGAATACTCTAAGCTGGTGGGGTGCACTCCCTAGCTACCTCAACTAACATGGAGATTATGTTGGTGTAGCCTCCCCTCACTTCCTCAAACTGCTGTGAACTTGAAGAGACCACGATGCTCTTGGTTCGCCACTCCTTTAACACAATTGAAGTGGAAGGTCGAGTAGGAGAGCGCAGGCTCACCTAAATGGGTGGAATAGATGGAGTGCGATCCTTGGACCATAGTCGAATCACCAGTAGAGAAGCTCTCTCTCCAAAAGGGGTCTTGTGAAACTTCGTAGGGATAGTGGATGTTAGAACTTTAACTGGTGAAGGTGGACGGTGAGTGGCACCTACACCCTTCCACAAGCCCAACTGACCTTTCCATCACCTTCACCATCCAAAACAAAGAAGAAACGAACATTCCCCCACTTCCCATGCCACCGGGGAGCCGGAGAACCATCAAGGCTGATGGGTAGCAAGCTAAGCTCGGTCTAGGGACCAATCCATAGGGCGATAGCTCAATTCCTTGGAGTACAAGCCTCTCTCATCACTCCTAAGCTTTTTGAATCAACTCTGTCGCCGTATATCATCGGACCAGAGGTACACCATTAACGCCCCTCTCTTTTTCTTCAAGCTTTTCAGGTTTGATGCTTTGTGAAGGGAACTTGATCTCAAGTAAGATCAAGCCATAAAAATGTATAGGATATTCATCCACGATGGATTTGCAATTGAAAATGCAAGATTCGGTTGGGTAGATCACCAAAAATCAAGCGAAAACCATGGACAGTTCTCAGTTCTCACCGTCCGGAGAAGGATATGCAATCTAGACCATCCATTCCTTTTAAAAAGAAGGGATGGCTCAGACCTAGGTGGACCGCTCAATTTAAATCCCTTAGGACCCGTGGATCGATTGTGGACAGTCTAATCTTTGATCGGAAGATCCTGCTCAATCCCGCATCTCGCCGCCGTTTTAATGCAGGATCCACATGGATCCCGCACGGACTAATCAACATGTGAAACACGACAGGCTGCCGCGTTAGCGCTGACTAATTTAAAGAGGAAAATAAGGATTTTCTAAATTTAAAAAAATTGCTAAAATTACTCAGAACTTCCAAAATTCATAGAAAATTAAATATAAATCAGAAAAATGCAAATATGGTTCTATGAATTCATCTTGATGAGAGGAATCCAAAAAAATAAAATCCCCAATTTATGTTGGGTATTTTAGCCTTAATTTAGGTTTAATTAAAAATCATTAAACTCTAATTACTCTTAAAGCACATATCCAATTTCTTTGAAACTTTGGGAAAATGAAATTGGAGTTAAAACACACATTGTGTAAAGTTTTCATAATTTATTTCACTATCTGTCATGAAAAATAAAAATTTAAACCATAAGTCTCAAATTTAATTAAATAAATTAATTAAAACAAATTAATTAATAAAAATAAACCATAAAACTTTAAATTAACCTAATGAACCTTAATGCACAATAAAACACTAATGAAACTCATCCAAACCCAATAAATCACAAATTGACTTAATTAAGCAATTACTTGAATTAATGAATTCAAATAATTAACCAAAACTTAGTTAAATCATAATAAATCAACTAAATGTCCAAAAACTATGAATGAACCCTCATTGGAAACATATTTCAATGAGGAATCAATAAAAAATAAAACCCCTAAATGAATTTTATTAAATTAAGCTTAATTTAAATTTTGATGAAATAATTAAAACTTTAATTACACCCTAATTATGAATCTAATCAAGATGAAACTTTAGAAATATGAAATTGGCATGTAACCCCACTTGCCATAAAAATTTGAAACCCACTTGATCTTTGGATTGAGAATTGTTGAATTTCCAAATTCCTAAATCAATATTAATCAATTAATAAATAAGAAAATTCATTAATCCATTAAATCATTGAATAAATTGAACTAATCTTAATCAAACATCAAAAATACTTAAGGTAGTTCTCCAAACAGCCTAAGTCAAAGGATTAATCAATTTCAACAAATGAAATTAAACTTTAACTTAATGAAATAATTAATGAAATCAAATATTAAAACTTAAATCACCAACACTTAATGAATCCTTACGTTTCCAATGAATCAAATCAAATGAATGCAAATCTTAACTTAAGTGTTTTAGGTTAACCTAAATTAAACTAAATGAAACCAACATGACTTAATCTAAAAGATTAATGTAAACCAAATAAACTAATTCAAACAAAACCAAATGAAATAAATAAATTAAATAATCCAATTCAATTAAAACAAATCAAATGAAAATCAAATCAAATCTAAATTTCCAAAGAAAAGAATCAATCCAAATTCAAACAAACTAAATGAAATCAAAAGGATTAATTAAGATACTTAAGGATCTTAGTTAGACCTTTAGGATGAATCTTCATCTTACAATGAGGATTTCATTCTATTTGAAATTAGAATGTTGAATAAGGTGAGTTATATCCAAAAATGAAATCTATTCTATTCTTCATTCTCGAAAACCTAAATATCACTTTAACCAAATAAAGTGAAATGAAAATGGAAAATAAATCACTAAATCATTTGAATTGAAACCACTCAAAGGTAAAATTCAAACAAACTTAAACTCCAAATTGAAACTTGAATTAAAAAGAAGCCTAGAAAAGTCTTGCCACACAAACCTATCTTCTTCACACACTAGATCATTAGGTCACGAACCCTAGACTATAGGCCGTTATGTGATTCTTTATGATTCCTTGTGATGTGTTTTGACATGTTGTGCTTCACATGTCTTTTTGGTGTACTATTTTAGAGTACATGTTTATGATTGTTTGCCGTTAGATTGGATGGTAGGATGTCTTTCTAGATCTAACATTATCTTCTACATAGGGGTTATGCTAGAAAGGATTGTTATCATAAATAAAATTGATGTTTTCTTGCAGGTGCTAAAATAACCCTTAACATAATCCATAGGACAGGTGGGCTTGGCAAATAACTAATTCTAAGCCTATATGTTTGTAAAATATAACTATTGTGTGATGTTTGTATTTCCTAACATCTATTTTAAAGGATTTAAGATTTCTTTTTTGAATTTTAAAATGTAAATTTAAGCTTAGAATTAGGTTAGGGTCAATGAGGTATAAGATTAGCAGGAGCTGACCCTATTAGGAGATGGTATAGTGGTCCCCTGTGGAGCCCGATAGATGTCCATGAAGAAGGAGATTATCTTAGAAAGAAGACCCATAGATCTAGACTTATAGTTCTAGGTCAGGCTGTATAAGGGCAGAGCTCGGCTGCCCATTTACCTTTTCTTCCGGAGTGTACAGTGGTACCCGATCACATTGGCCTATTTTTTATAAATTTAAATAGCTTGATTTATTTTAGGTGCGTAATAGAATCAACCTATTTTTCAAAGTATCTTTCTATGTTGTGCTTTCTTGTGATTGAACGCCTGAATGATTAGGCTCATAGGAAAAATTAAATTTTATATTCAACTTAAATCTAAACAACTAAAATAAAAATAAATACAACTCAAAACTTCATAAACTAAAATCTTAAGCATAACATAAAATCAATTAGAAATAATTAGGTTTGAAATTATGAAATCATATTATTTTCATTCCTTGAATTGAGCAAATTCACCTATTGCACATAAATGGCATCTATCTTGTGAGGATGACCACGTTCTTAAGAAAGCATGCCTTTTATTATTGATTTGGCCCATAACCATTTCTAACTGTATGACATTATGCATAAAATACATGCCCATGGCCTAAAATAAATCTTAAGTCAAAATTTATAAAAATTTGAAAAATATGCATTAGTTAAATACACTTCATACCCTACATTATCTTAGGGATTAAGGAGTGAGTCTAGGTTCATAGATTCTTTTCCTAAAAAAATAATAGCTCTGCCATCTTGCATTCATAAAACTTGCATCATAAATTTAAAATGCACTTAAGTGGTGTTTGCTGGCAGCTTTCTCCAGGCAGGTTGTAAGTCTAGAAGAGTCAGGCATAGGTTAGTAATCTCAAGCGAAAGGAATGACCATTAATTCTTAAGTTCCCTTAACAAACCTCCAAGATCCAAAATATTTCTATGGACAAAAGTTATGACACCACGTAGAGTTTAAGAATTTTTTTTATTTAGATGATCAAATGCGTTATTAACGAATAAGCATATTATCTCAAAAGATAAACATGTTATTATATAATGGATTCGATCATTTCAATAAAAGACTCCCAAAATAACTCTCTCCAATTTGAATCAATCTCAATTGAAATTTCAAAAATCAATCCTTTGAAAATGACCTTAGAAATCTTTAGAGATAATAACTTATTTCTTTATTCTTGGGAAGAGACCCATTTTAAGATGTAATTAACTATAGAGGCTTGCCTCTATAGGGAACCATGAACGTAGTTTAAAATTAAACCCTATTCTACCTCCCATGTAGTTTAGGAGAAAAATCTCTAGAAATATAAGGTTTCATTTAGATTGAATTGGATTATTTGATTTATTTCATTTGATTTAATTTGAATTGGATTATTTAATTTGATTTATTTTATTTGGTTTTGTTTGAATTAGTTCATTTATTTAAATTAATCTTTTGGATTAAACCATATTGATTTCATTTAGTGTAATTTAAGTTAACTTAAAGCACTTAGTTTAAGGTTTGCATTCATTTTATTTGATTTATTAGAGATGTAAGGATTCATTAAGAGTTGGTGATTTAAGTTTTAATATTTGATTTCATTAATTATTTCATTAATTTAAGGTTTAATTTCATTAGTCCTTAAGTTTGAAATTGATTAATCCTTTGACTTAGGCTGTTTAGAGAACTACCATAAGTATTTTTGATGTTTGGTTAAGATTAGTTCAATTTATTTCATGATTTAATGAATTGATTGATTTTCTTATTTATTATTGATTTAATATTGATCTAGAAACTTGGAAATTCAGCAACTCCCAATCCAAGGAATATTTGGGTTTCAAATTTTTATGGAAAGTGGAGATAAATGCCAATTTCATATTTCCAAAGTTTCATCTTAATTAGATTCATAATTAGGATGTTATTAAAGCTTTAATTAAATTTGAGGTTTATGGTTTAAATTTTCATTTCCCATAAAATACAGTGAAATAAATTATGAAAATTTGACACAAGGTGAGTTTTAACCCCAATTTCATTTCCCCAAAATTTCAAATCAATTGGATTTGTGGTTTAAGAGTAATTAAGGTTTAATGATTTTTAATTAAGCCCAAATTAAAGCTAAAATACCCAAACTTGTTTGGGGATTTTAATTTTTTTATAGATTCCTTTCATCAAGACGAATCCATAGAGCACTCATTTATATTTTTCTGATATTGATTTATTTTTCTATGATTTTTAGAAGTTCTGGGTGATTTTAGTAATTTATTAATTCAAAAAATCCTGAATTTCCTCTTTAAACCAGTCAGTGTTGACATGGCATTCCTGTCGCATTTTGCACGCTAGTTGGTCCACGCCAGATCCATGTGGATCCCGCATTATAATGGCGATAGGACGCGGTTTCAAAAGGACCGTCCGACCAAAGATCAGACTGTATGCAATCGATCGGCGAGTCCTAAGGGATTTAAATCGACCAGCCCACCTAGATCCGAGCCATCCCTTCTAATTAAATGGAACGGACGGTATGGATTGTGCTTCCTAAAGATAAACCGAGAACCGCCATGGATTTGATTGATGATCAGCAACAAATTGTGCATTTTATTGCAAATCGATTGGAATAAAATCCTACCACCTAAGTTTTCATCTCACTTGAGATCAAGTTTTCTTCACAAACCTTCAAAGCCGGAAAACTTGAAGAAAAAAGGAGGGGTGTTAATGGCATACCTCTGATATGGCAATCTTTGACGGTGGAATCGATCTCAATAGCTTTGAATGGATACAAGAAGCTTGTACACCAAAAGAATTGAGCTATCTCCCTTCGAATTTCTCCCTAGACCAAGGTGGCTTGCTACCCGTCGGCCTTGATGGTTCTCCGGCTTCCTGACAACAAGGGGAGTGGGGGAAGATTCGTTTCAACTTTGTTTTGGCTTATGAAGGTTATGGGAAGGTTGTTTTGGCTTGAGGGATGCTCTGTGTGTGAATTTCCTCTTTGGCGTGAGTCTCCTCTCTTTTTCTTCCTCTTCATAGTCGGCTAGGCTGATAGCAAGCCTTGAAAGTTTGTTGCCATGCTCATTCCTCATCCTCCACCTGTCTAAAGTGAAGAGGTGGAGAGGGAAGGGTCTTAGGAAAATTTTATTTTGCATTTTATGCTTTTGACTTGCCTTAGCTTTCTTTGATTTGGATCCATGAATGATTAGGAAGCCTGATTAATGTTGAGATTCTTCCTTAATTAAGTCTAGGAATGTTTCATTAACATCTTAGATAAATTGGTTAAAGATAAGATTAAAAATTCTTGGAGTTAATGCATTTGATTATTCCTTGCATTAGTTTGGTTCAAAATGTTGGAATTTATTTTAATTCTCTTTGATTTTAATTTTAATCATCCTGAATTAATGATTAATTAATTTTTTTATTTGATTAATTCATTTAATTTTGAATTGATTTTGAATTTCATTTCATTTTGAATTGATTTTGAATTTCATTTCATTTTAACCCATTTGGCCTAAATGGGTTATGTTTGGTTCCAATTGAATTCAAGTGACCAATCTGATTCAATTGGAATGGATTTGGATTCTTTCATTCATTTTAATTTGATTAATTTGAATTTATTTGAGTTAATCCAAATTGAAAGTTTGGGTTGATTCCACCTAAGCCAAGTAGGTTAGACCCAACCCAAAGAAGATTCCCTACGTCACTAAGTATAATGTCCTAAGCATTGAATTATGAGATTCCTATTTGAGATTAGATCATCCTAATTACTGATTTCATATTGATGTTAACCTCATCCAAAAATGAGGTCAACAAATGGACCCCTAATATGTGTAGTGGATCGGCCAAAGTACACTGCACATATTGGTGTTGACCCTACTGATCCATATACAAGCATAAGCTTGGGGTTTAAATCCATGATTTTGATTTTGGTTTAGATTTGATTGTGTTAGATAGGCATATGTATGCCTATACTTTTCTTGGAATGAGTCATTCTTAGGAACTTAACTTTACTAAGTTCTAAGATGAATAGGAATGTCATTAGAAATGGACCCAAAGGATGGTCTGGTCCTAATGCAATCATTATGCTCAAAGAAGATGCCTTCAGGGGACTTAACTCTTAAGTGAGAATGGTAGTTGGAAAGGATGCCAATGTGGACACTTACTCCTAATCCATACCACTTGATGTTTTAACCAGGGAAGATACCGCTAGGGGATTTATTCTTATCTGGTTAGCTACTAGGAAGGGGTCTTTGGAGACTTGTTTATAACTTAAGTAGCCTCTTTGACAAGAAAGGAGTCTTCATGACTTATTCCTATTCTCGTCTTTTAGAAAGAATGTCAACTGGGGGAATTATTTCTTTCTAGCTATTAGGAAGGGGTCGTTGAGACTTGACCCAACCTAAATAGCCTGGGTGGAGGAAAGGGGTCCTTAATGACTTGATCCTAAACCTCACACTCTGATAAGATGCCTGCTATGAGACTTATACTAATGTGATTAGCTAATAAGATGGGGCCTTTGGAGACTTGATCCAACTTAGTTAGCTAAGGAAGAGGAAAGTGGCATTTGATGACTTGATCCAATCCTCAATTTTTTGACTTAAGAATCAGGGTCTTAATGACGTAATCCTAACTTTAGTTATTTTAATAGGATGCCGACTGAGGGACTTATTCCTATGTGATTAGCTATTAAGATGGGGCCTTCGATGGAATAATTTCTTTTGATTAGCTAAAGAGAGGAGAGGGGTCTCTGATGACTTAATCTAATCCTCAAAATTTTGACTTAAGGATAGGGGTCTTAATGACGTTATCCTAACCTTAGACATTTTAATAGGATGTCAACTAGGTGACTTATTCCTATGTGATTAGCTAATATGATGGAGCCTTCGATGGTGTAATCCATCTTGTTTAACTAAAGATAGGAGAGGGGTCTTTGATGACTTAATCCAATCCTCAAAATTTTGACTTAATGATAGGGGTCTTAATGACGTTATCCTAACCTTAGTCATTTTAATAGGATATCGAATGGTGGAGTTATTCTTACGTGATCAGCTAATAAGATGGAGCCTTCGATGTGTAATCCATCCTGATTAGCTAAAGAGAGGAGAGGGGTCTTTGATGACTTCATCCAATCCTCAAAATTTTGACTTACGGATAGAGGTCTTAATGATGTTATCCTAACCTTAGTCATTTTAATAGAATGCTGATTGGGGGACTTATTCCTATGTAATTAGCTAATAAGATGGGGCCTTCGATGGCATAATCCATACTGATTACCTAAAGAGAAGAGAGGGGTCTTTGATGACTTAATCCAATCCTCAAAATTTTGACTTAAGGATAGGGGTCTTAATGACATTATCCTAACCTTAGTCATTTTAATAGGATGCCAACTTGGAGGCTTATTCCTATGTGATTAGCTAATAAGATGGGGCCTTCAATGACTTGATCCATCCTGATTAGCTAAAGAGAGGAGATCGGTCATTTGGTGACTTGATCCAATCCTCAAAAGTTTGACTAGTAGGAAAGGGGTCAAAGTGACTTAGCTCCTATCCTAAATAGACAGTGTGATATGAAAGGGGTCTTTGATGATGACTTGATCCTATCATGTACACAACAGGAATGGTGCCATGAAAGGCTTGCTTCATACCTATGGGAAGTTATAAGAAAGGTGACACACGTGGGGCTTACTCCCATCTTATGAAAAGAAAGAGTTATGCCATAAAAAGCATACTCTAAGTTTATCAGAATGGTGCACAAAGGCTTCCTCCAAACTTATAAAGAAAGACATGAGAAAGGTACCACAAAGGGCTTGCTCCTAACCTATAGAAGGAAAGAGTTATGCCACTAATGGCTTACTCTGAGTTTTATGAGATTGGTGCACAAAGACTTACTCCAAACTCATAAGGAAAAAATATGAGAAGGGTGTCATGAAAGGCTTGCTCCCAACTCAAGGAATGCATAGGAAAGATGCCACAAAGAGCTTGCTATTATCCATTGGATGATATGAGTAAGGAAAAAATGGTCAAAGTGACTTTATTCCTGATCCTCAAATCTTTTAACTAATAAGCAAAAGTCAAATAAACTTGATCTTTACTTGATTAATCCATCTTGATGAAAGGCAATGAAAGGTTTGCTTCCATTTCTTGGTTGCACTAATGCTTCTTACACATGAAGAAGTTTAGTGAAGATTATTCAAAGATTTGAAGTATGTTTTTGAAGGATGATTTGGGTATATTTTGGACCCAATGCTTCACTATACTATAAGCATAGAATTCCATCTCAAAGTTACATGTAACCATTCTAGTTGTCTTATTCACTCTAGGTAAGACATCATAAGGTACTAACCTCAGAATTCTACCTTCTTTGAGCTTGCATATGACTATGTAGTTCTTTAGGCAGTAAGAACCAAAGTCAACTAGTGCTTCTCAAGCGAAATTTCTTTTTTTTTTTTACATGTATTTCATTTTTGTTTTGTTGGCATGACTCAACAGCTTAGGCCTTCTCTTAGATTAATAAAGATCAAGAGATTCCTTTGAAGCTTTCTAAAGTGAATGAGAATCAAGATAAGTAAACTTTAGGAGTCTCATGGTGACATTTTTTTTGTTCTTTTGTCCCTAATCAATAAGGGAATTGAAAGGATTAACTTATTAGAGAAATTAAGACTCTCCTAATAAGTTTGAAATTGAATTTATTCTATTAATTTATTATTCTTTTAAAAGTTTTATGAAATGATATTTCATAAATGTCATTAATTAATTTCTTATTTTTGCATTTTTTTTTATCCTTCTACATTTTATTACAAGGTTCTTGAAATTACTTCAAAACTAAATTTCAAGACTTTATATGCAGTAATATGGTTGTTTTTCAAATCATATTGAAGTTTCTTTTATTTTTTTCTTCTTTTCATTTATTCTTTTGTTTTGCATGGTTTTCAATATAACTGTCCACTTAATTGAAAGTGAGGTTATAAGAAATCTTGATCATGACATTTTGATAAATTTTTCCAATATTTTGAGACTGAATGATGTGACTATGTAACAAAACATTCTTGTAAGGAGTGTGAATGTCATATCATATGCTTTCAATTTTCTTTTCTAGAATTATTTTAATTTGACAATTTTTAGATAAGTTATCCTTAAGAAGGATAATCTTATGCATGAAAGCCTTTTTGATTCTGAAATGAAGTATGGGTAATATGAACCCATTTTCAAGGTAGAGATTTTATCCTAGTCCCAAGATGTGGGTCACGTGGAGTTGATCTTTTTACTTTTCTTTTTTTTTATCCTTCATTTTCATTCTTTTTTTTAAATTTTTTTAATGATGTTAACTAACCAAGAAGAATGTTTTCTTCTCATGTAAAGTCATCATTTTCTAACTTTTAATTTAACAAAATTTTGCTTTTCTTTTGGAATTTGACCACAGTCGTCAAGGGACTAAGTTTATTGAAATGGCATCATGCTTAAGTTTATAGACTGCAACATCTAGAGATCATTTCAATTTATTTCCAAATAAAGTAGTCTTTAAACTCAAAAGATAGCTTGATCAAGTCAACAATATCTGACTCATTAAGAGTCAGGCTATTAATATCAGTTGTAAATCAACTTCTCTTATTTTTTTTTATTTGTTTCTTTCAGGTTGTCAATTGTGGAATTATATTCCTCTTTAAATTCTAGGGGTGCATCCCAAACTTGAAGACTATATAAATCTCCAGACACATTTAAACAATGTTCATTCAATATGTTAAAGTGCCTTTTGAATAGAAAGTCGGGAACCTAACAACTTAATAATTTTCAACTTGCAATGATTCCATAACTTTTCCTGTTTATGGTTATAGGCCACTTGTAATAGAATCAAAGTATACTTAATTGAGTCTTTGGCATACAAAGGATATGGGCCCCTGAAAAAGGAGATCCATTATCTCTTTTAACCTGCCAAGCAAGCTCACCCAACATGGCAAAGGTCATGATGACAAAGTATGAGATATATGATTATTTTTGTTTAGATATGGACAATTCTTTATTTCTAAGCCCTACCACTTTATTTTGATATGAAGGAGTTTAAAGTTAAAAATGTCCACATCTTAAAAATTTCAGACTTCATCCTTTTGCTCTTGGATATAATCCTTTCATCCTATTACTTTTCTTTATTTATTTTTGTCAACATTTCTATAACATTTCATTATTTTTTTATAAACTGTCACATTAGACATTTTTCCTAGTTATAAATCTTACTAAGAGATTGGATGTATTTGACCTATTTCCATAACATTTATTCTTTATGAAATGACTCCATTAAATGATTTACTAGGAAATTAGATGTATTTGAATTTTTCTAAATACAACATTTGATTGATTTCCTTTTCGATATAATTCAACTCTTTGTTTTTATTGGTTGATCATATAACTTTTCAATTTCTTTTTCATCATTTCATGGAACACAAATCTAGTAAAGCCATTTAAGATTGGAAAAAATGACTTTTCTAAAGATGTTACACTAGTGAATTCAAAATTACTTAGTGGAGTCATTTAAGGATGGCATAATGATTTTCTTGAAAACTTTACACTTCTGAAATCAGAATTTTCTACTAGAATCAAATATTTAGTGATGAATATGAACATCCTTCCATAATCAATATTTTTCTTCTTTTTCTTTCATTTGATTTTTTTTTTTTTTTTTTGGTATTTGGGCTGGATAGGACCATCCAAGAGCATTTAAAGATGTTTCATGAATTCTTATATTTCTTTTTAATGTTTGAATTTTTCAAAACTCCTTTCATTATTTGATTGAATTTACATAGCACCATCTTATCGAAGCTTGATTAGAATTGAGCCTATATAAATTCACTTTCGTGTTTACAAATGATGTTGACCGATGCACCTAGATCAACAACTATTTTGGAGATTCTCTTCTTTTCAATTTTCCGCATGAACCAAGATGTTAATAAGTTCTTAGTAGTCTATCTTTATCATAGAAGAAAACCCTATAACCTTTTCTAATGGAATGCCACATTATGAAATTGCTTATAATTAAGTAAGGTAAATTACATGATTATGTAATGCCTTGCTTTACTTTCATTTCTTTTTCTTTTTCTTTTTTTTTGTGCTCTTTTTGTTTTTAACAAAACAACGATGCTTGATTTTGCAAGCAACTTCTCTAAGATGGGTAAGACATTGCATTTTGAAGATGACTTATTTACCATTTCTTTTCAATGTCATTTGACATGGTATGACTATCATTTTGAATTTGATTTTAATAATTTCCCTTTTGATATGGAGGGAAGGTAGGTCTAACTCTATCCTCAATAGATCAATAGACCTCATGATTTATTCATTTGGAGGATCATCATTTAGAAGAAGACCCTCTAGGGCAAATGATGTGCTATTAGAAAGTCAAGTTTGACTTGTATTTTTTTATATAACACATACAAGATTAAAGGTAATCTCAGCTTGCAATAAAATCTTTGACCATTATACTAGACATTAAGACAATGTTGAGTGGGTCATAAGACATTGCAAAGGATTATGCTTTAGATTCATTTTGTATTGAAAGCATATAATGCCTTAGTCTTTTGAACGAAAGAAACTAAGGCTTTCTTCATTTATTTGGACTGACAAAGTCCTACGAGATTTATCTATCAACTTACTAGAGATAGAAGTTTCATACTTTCACTCTGAGAGATAGAAATATCACCCTTAGGACCTAATCCTAAGGTCATGATTTCTTTAGAAAGATTAAAGTCTTTAATTATTTTCTTTTTTCAGGATTAGTCCTTAAAATTAATTCAGGTCATTCATCAAATATAGCTTTATAGATGTGGGGATAGAATTATAGCTTTAAAGATATTGTTGATACTAAGATTATCAATGTTATAAGTGTTTATGCTCCTCAAGTAGGTTTGGATGTAAGCTCAAAAGAAAATTTTTGTAAAGAAGAAGAGGGATTAATACAAAAGATACCTCTTGAAGAAAAAGTATTTATTGGAGGAGATTTAAATGGACATGTCAGTAGAGTGGTAAAAGATTTTAAAGTATTCAAGGTGGTTATGGATTTGGTTTATGAAGAAGTTGACTATATTAGATTTTGCTTATTTATGATTTTGTAGTTGTTAATACTTTATTTAAGAAAAGAGATGAACATATTATTACTTATAAAAATGGATCTACTAAAACACAGATTGATTATTTTCTGATAAGAAGAATAGATTGTTTAGATTGTAAAGATTGTACGATCATTCCAAGTGAAAATTTAAGAACCCAACATCGATTGTTAGTTTTAGATTTTAAGATGAAAGAAGAGAAAAATAAATCTAATTATTGTTAGATTAGACACTTATAAAAATATTTTAAGAGCAATCTTCAAGAGATTAGAATTTGGAATGTTCATAAGGAAGCTAATGTTATGTGAGAAAAAGTTGCAAGTGAAATTAAGGAGCAAGATGTTGGAGAATCAAAAGAAAAAAACTTCTTTTAATAAGATTAGTTGGGTGGAGTCGAGTGCAAGAAAAGATAAGAAATAAAGATTGTTATAAAATTTAGTTTACATGTAAAACTGAGAATTGGGAAAGATATAGGGAGAGAATCTAAGAAAGCAATATATGATGAAAAAAAATTTAGCTTTTAGTGATTTATACAATTAGATACCAAAGAAGGTGAAAGATGTATATATAAGTTAGCCAACCAAAGAGATTAGGAGAAGTAAATACATTGTTCAAGTGAGGTGTATTAAGGATGAAAATAATAAAGTGCTTTTTTTAGAAAAGGATATTGAAAATAGGTGATGAGGTGTTTTGATAAACTTTTTAATGAAGGATCGAAGCACGATTGATTTTAGAAAACTTAATACCCTAAACAAAATAGAGAATTTTATTTTATCGTCATTAGTAATTAGAGAAGCTTTAAAGAAAATGAAATGTGGAAAAATAGTAGGATGTGATAATATTCCAATAGAAGTGTGGAAATGTTTAGGAGATCAAGGAATTTCTTGGCTTATAAATCTTTATAATGTTATTTTAAAGACTAAAAAGATGTCAGATGAGTGGAAAAAGAGTTTGTTGGTTCCTATATTTAAGAATAAAAGTGATGCACAAGAGTGTGCAAATTATAGAAGAATTAAGTTAATGTGTCATACATTAAAATTATGGGAGAGAGTAATTGAGCATGGGTCACGATGTGATACAAAAGTTTCTCACAATCAGTTTGGTATCATACCAGGTAGATCTACTATGGATGCTATTCATTTGTTAAGAGGTTTGATGGAGAAGCATAGAGAAAGTAAGGAGGATCTACATATGATATTTATTGATTTAGAGAAAGCTTATGATAAAGTTTCAAGAGATGTTCTTTGGAGAGTTCTAGAAAAAAAAAGGAGTTAATATTGGTTATATTCAAGTCATATATGTATACTAAGTTGTTACTTGTGTCCAAACACAAGGAGGATTGACAAAATATTTTCCTATTTCTTGGATTACATCAAGGATTAGCTCTAAGCCCTTATCTTTTACTTTAGTTATGGATGTTCTTACTAGCATTTACAAGAAGATGTACCTGTATGCTTTTGTCGATGACATTCTTCTAGTTGATAAGACTAGAGAGGGAGTCCAACGAAACTTGAATTATGGAGGTCAACTTAGAGTCTAAAGGTTTTCGTTAAGTAGTTCTAAACCGAATATTGAGTATAATTTTAGTTGTAGAAGTTCTAGTGGTTTATGACATTAGAACAAGTCATTAATAAGAGTGAGTGATTGATATTTAGGCTCTATTATTCAAAATGATGGTGAAATAGATGGAGATGTTATTAGTAGAATACAAGTTGGATGGTTGAAGTGGAGGAATGCATCCGCCTATGTGATACTTAAACTTAAGGAAAATTTTATAAGATGGTGGTAAGACTAATGAAGGAGTAATGTTGGCCAAAAAAGAAGCATAAGACTAAGTGTTACAGATGAGGATGCTTAGGTGGATGAGTGGCTTTACTCTTAGAGATAAAATGCAAAAGAGTATGTTCGGGAAAAAGTTGGAGTAGTCAATGGCTATAAGAAGAGAGAGCCTTAAATGGCCACATAAAAGCATCACATCGATGACCTTAGGAGAATAGATGCATTAGATTTTTATGTTAAGAAAGGTAGAGGTAGGCCTAAAAGACCCGTTAAGATGTATAAAAATGACCTTAGTATATCAACTAAATGAGAATTTGACACATAATGGCAATGAAGACGAAGGATTCATGTGAATAGTGAGTGGGATTAATTGTTATTGTTGTTGTTGTTGTTGTTGTTGTTGTTGTTGTTGTTGTTGTCCTTAAAATTAATTCAGGCCATTCATGAAATATCTTTTCATTCAATGGGAGAAAACTCCCATTAAGAATGTTTATTTAAATTTATTAGGTTTAATTTTCATTATTTTCAACTTTATCAAGAGAATCAAAATTCTCTTTTGCTTTTTTAGATTTAAATATCATCCTATCTTTTCTTTTATTGATTAGGAACAAAAGTAAATCCTATCATTTTATCTTTATTTATGTCATGTCATCTTCCTCTTTTGACTCCTCTTAAACTCTTAAGAATTTAAGATTTTGGAAAGATCTAAAAGAGGGTTACCTCTAGGTCACTCTCTAAAATTGGCCGATCAGCTTGAACAACGAATTTTCCAATATTCTAGTGGATATGTGGAGATAAATTAAGATTAAAGCTGATTTCCATTTACGTAAAATTTTCTTCTATAAAGATAGAAGATTTACATTTAGTTCCTTAATCAACCTATGCCTAAGTTCAATAAGACATTCCTTTGGGATGATTTTTTTTTCTATCCCTCTTTTATTTTCTTTTGAGTTTATTCTTCTTTAAATGCTATTCAAGCTTCAATCATGGTGATAAAGGGGAAATAGGTACAACTATGCCCCCTTTTGATTTGGATTTTCTCAGGATTTGAAGGAACTCCTTCATTTCAACATACATCCTTAGGTATTTATTACCTTTGAATATAGTAGAATAACGGGTATCCATTCAAGGACCTTGTCCTGATTCTCTTTAACTTTAGTACAAAGCCAAAGTAAGATCAGAGACAAGTTTAACTTCGAGATATTATTCTTGAGATTTACTTTTAAATTTTGAAGTAATTTTTCAAAACTTTTTTTTATTTAACATTTCTTTTCCACATTGGAATGGTGTCATAAATTCTTGGAGTTAATGCATTTTTTGGCAAGATTTTCAATATAACTCTCCACTTAATTGAAAGTTAGGTTATAATAAATCTTGATCATGACCTCTTAACAAATTGTCTAAATATTTTGAGACTAAATGATATGACTATGTAACAAAACATTCATGTAATGATTTTGAATGTCATATCATATGCTTTTAATTTTTTGTTTCTAAAATTGTTTTGATTTGAAAATTTTCAGATACGTTATCCATAAGAAAGATAATATTTTACATGAAAGTCTTTTTGATTTTGAAATGAAGTATGGGTAATATGAACCCATTTTCAAGATAAAGATTTTATCCTAGTCCCAAGATGTGGATTACATGGATTTGATCGATTTTTTCTTTTCTTTTTTGTCCTTCATTTTCATTCTTTTTTTTTTATTAATGATGTTAGTTAATGAAGAAGAATATTTTCTTCTCATATAAAGCCATCATTTTCTAACTTTTAATTTAGTAAAATCTTGCTTTTCTTTTGGAGTTTAACCACAGTTGTCAAACGATTAAATTTATTGAAATGGCATCAAGCTTAAGTTTATAGACCGCTATATTTGGATATCATTTCAATTTATTTCTAGATAAAGTAGTTTTTAAACTCAAAAGATAACTTGATCAAGTCATCAATAACTTACTCATTAAAGAGTTAGACTATTGATATCAGATGTGGATCAACTTTTCTTATTATTGCTTTTTTTTCTTTCAACTTGTCAATTCTAGATTTAGATTCCTCTTCAAATTCTAGAGGTGCATCCTGAACTTGAAGACTTCATAGATCTCCAGAAACCTCTAAATAATATTCATTCAACATGTTAAAGTGCCTTTTGAAGAGAAAGTCAAGACCCTGACTACTTGACAATTTTCAACTTGCAATGGCTTTATAGTTCTATAACTTTTCTTATTTATGGTTATAAGCCACTTGAAGTGGAATCAAAGTATACTCAATTGAATCTCAGGCATAAAGGATATGGACCCTTGGCAAAGAAGATTCATTATCTCTTTAAATCTGGTAAGCGAGCTCACCCAACAAGGTATAGGTCATGATGACAAAGTATGAGATATTTGATTATTTTTGTTTAGCTAGGGACAATTTTTGACTTCCAACCCTACCACTTTATTTTGATGTGGAGGAGTTTAAAGGTAAAAATGTCCACATGTTTAGAAATTTCAAACTTCATCCTTTTGCTCTTGGATATAGTCCTTCCATCCCTTTTACTTTTCTTTCTTTCTTTTTTGTCAACATTTCTATAATATTTCATTTTTTGTGAACTGTTACATTAGACATTTTTCCTAATTACAAATCTTACTAAGAGATTGGATGTATTATTTCCATATTATTTCATTCTTTATGTAATTACTCCACTAAATGATTTACTAGGAAATTAGATGTATTTGACTTTTTATCCAAATACAATATTTGATTGATTGACTTTTCGATATGATCCAACTCTTTGTTTTGATTGGCTAACCATATAACATTTCAATTTCTTTTTCATCATTTCATGGAACAACAAATGTAGTAAAGCCATTTAAGATTGGCAAAAATGACTTTTCTAAAGACATTACACTTTTGAATTCAGAATTATTTAGTGGAGTCATTTAATGACTTTCTTGAAAACTTTATACTTTTGAAATCAAAATTTTCTGCTGGAATCAAATATTTAGTGAGGTCATTTAAGAGTAGCTGAATGATATTCCTAAAGACTCGACACTTTCAATTTAGGATGAATATGAACATCCTTCCATAATCAATATTTTTCTTCTTTTTTTTCTTTTTTTTTTTTTTTTTTTTTTGGTATTTGGGCTGGATAGGACCATCCAAGAATATTAAAGATATTTCATTAGTTCCTAAGTTTCTTTTTCATGTTTGAATTTTTGTCTTCAATCAACAATGTGATTGAGACTAAGTTTTTTTTTTAGGTTGAGTTTTCAAGATTAAATTTTTCATGAAACTGAAAACTCCTTTATTTGATTGAATTTACATGGCACCATCTTATCAAAGCTTGATTAGAATTAGGACTATATAAATTCACTTTCATGTTTATAATTGATGTTGACTGATACACCCATATCAACAAATGTTTTGAAGATTTTCTTCTTTTGAATTTTCCACATCAACCAAAATGTTAATAAGTTCTTAATAGTCTATCTTCATCATAGAAGATAACCCAAGAACCTTTTTATAGTGGAATGCCACATTAGGAAATTGCTTATAGTTAAAGAAGACAAATTACGGATTATATAATGTCTTGCTTAATGGTTATTTCATTCATTTTTTTTATTTCTTTTATTTTCTTTGCCCTTTTTTTTTTTTAAAACAGAGCATTATGATGCCTAATTTTGAAAGCAACTTCTCTAAGATAGGCAGAACATCACATTTTAAAGATGAATTATTTGGCATTTCTTTTCAATGTCATTTGAGGTGGTATGACTCTACCATTTTCAATTTGATTTCAAGAATTTCCCTTTTGATTTGGAGGGAAGGTAGGTCTAACTCTATCCTCAATAGATTAATAGACCTCATGATCTATTCATTTAAAAGATCGTCATTTAAAAGATGACCCTCTAGGACAGAAGATGTGCTATTAGAAAGTCAAGTTTGACTTATATTTTTTTTATATAGCACATACAAGATTAAAGGTAATCTCAGCTTGCAATAAAATCTTTGAGCACTATACTAGACATTAAAACAATGTTAAGCAGGTCATAAGACATTGCAAACTATTCTTCTTTAGATTCATTTTGTATTGAAAGCATATAATGCCTTAGTCATTTGAACGAAAGAAACTAAGGCTTTCTTCATTCATTTGGACTGACAAAGTCCTAAGTGATTTATCTATCAACTTACTAGAGGTAGAAACTTTATACTTTCACTCTAAGAGATAGAAATATCACCCTTAGGACCAAATCCTAAGGTCATGATTTCTTTAGAAAGATTAAAGTCTTTATTTATTTTCTTTTTCCAGGATTTGTCCTTAAAATTAATTAAGGCCATTCATGAAATAACTTTCCATTCAATCGGAGAAAACTCTCATTAAAAAAATTGATTTAAATTTATTAGGTTTAATTTCAATCATTTCAACTTTATCTGGAGAATCAGAATTCTCTTTTGCTACCCTATCTTTTTATCTTTGTTTATGTCATGTCATCTTCCTCTTTTGACTCTCTCTTAAACTCTTAAGAATTTTAGATTTTGGAAAGATCTAAAAGAGGGTTACCTCCAAGTCACTCCCTAGAATTGGTCAATCAGCTTGAACAACTGATTTTCTAATATTCTAGTGGACATGTGGAGATAAATTAAGATTAAAGCTTATTTGCATTTATGTAAAATTTTCTTCTATAAGGATAGAAAATTGACATTTAGCTCCTTAATCAACCTCTACCTAAGGTCAATAAGACATTCTTTTGGGATGATTTTTTTTATCTTTCTTTTTATTTTCTTTTGAGTTTATTCTTCTTTAAATGCAATTCAAGCTTCAATCATGGCGGTAAAGGGGCAATAGGTATAACTATGCCTCCTTTTGATTTGAATTATCTTAGGATTTGAAGGAACTCCTTCATTTCAATATATATTCTTATGTATTTACTACCTTTGAATATAATAGAACAAAGGGTATCCATTCAAGGATCCTGTCCTGATTCTCTTTCACTTTAGTACAAAGCCAAAGTAAGAACAGGGACAAGTTTAACTTCGAGATTTTATTCTTGAGATTTTCTTTTAAATTTTGAAGTAATGTTTCAAAACTTTTTTTTATTTAGCATTTCTTTTCCACATTGGAATGGTTTCAAATCCGTCTTGACCAAATTTAGGCCTTAACAGAAATGAGTTGGTTTTCATTTATTTATCTCCCCTTTTTTTATTTCAGGATTTGGTTCTACGACTCAATCGTTTAACTATGGCAAACGAAGAGTTTTAGAACCTTAGTTCAGGATGTTGAATAGGCTCAACCAAGAATGAAATGGAGAGGTATCCAACGGAAAGAAATGCAATCTTGATCGGTGAGTGGCACTAGTACACTGCCGATATATAGAAATAACCACTTATTTCTAAAGATGGAGAGAGGAATCATTCCTTAGCGGAGTCGCCAAAAAATATCTCTGTGGAGAAAATTTATGACGACACGTAGAGTTTAGGAATTTTTTTATTTAGATGATCAAATGCATCATTAAGGAATAAGCATATTATTTTGGAAGATAAACATGTTATCCTATAATGAATTCGATCATTTCAATAAAAGACTCCTAAGGCTAATGGGTTTTACGTATGCCACAGATTTTTTCCCTGAACTACATTGGAGGTAGAACAGGGTTTAATTTTAAACTGTGTTCATGGTTCCCTATAAAGGCAAGCCTTTATAGTTAATTACATCTTAAGAAGGATATCTTCCTAAAAATACTCTTGATTAAAGAAATAAATGATTATCTCTAAAGATTTCTAAGGTGGTTTTCAAAGGATTTATTTTTAGAATTTCAATTGGATTCAAATTAGAGAGAGTTATTTAGAGGCCAATTGGGATGAAGTAGGAAATGTCATTTAACACTAGGATGCCCAGTAGGCATTTCAATTATCCTATAATTAGGATTTAAATTTGGAATTTAATTTAGATTTCAAATTAACATTTTTTTTAGAAATCTAGGACTTAGATTCTAACAGATAAGACTGCAAAAACATCTACGGTTGAAGACTTATTCCTGAAAATGATGCTTCAAAACCTAGTCTACAGGTGCTTCTAATGCATATCAGATGCACAACCTAGTTCTATTTTGTTTTTGGGGATTATTGATAATTCCTCTCACTTGAGGGAACTAACTTATCCTTGACTCTTCTGGACTTACAACCTGCTTGGAGAAGGCTGTCAACTAATACCACTTAAGTGCATTTTAAATTCATGATGCCAAGTCTTATGGATACAAGATGGCAAGGCTGTTGTATTTTTAGGAAAAAAATTTGTGAACCTAGACTCACTCCTTAATCCCTAAGATAATGTACGGTATTAAATGCATCTAACTAATGCATGTTTCTTAGATCTATGGGTCTTCTTTCCAAGACAATCTCTTTATTCAGGGACATCCATCGAGCGCCATAGGGGACCACTACACCATCTCCTGGTAGGGTCAGCTCCTGTTAATCCTAGACCTCATAGATTATAACCTAATTCTAAATTCAAATTTACATTTTAAAATTCAAAAAAATCTTAAGTCCTGCAAAATAGATGTTAGGAAATACAAACAGTGCACAGCTGTTATATTTTATAAACATATGACCTTATAGCATTAATTGCTTGCTAAGCCCACCTAGCCTATGGGTTATGTTTAAGGATTTAAGCATACCTGCAAGAAATAATATTTTTAGTTTTATTTATGATAGCAATCCTTTCTAGCATAGTCTCATGCAGAAGATAATGTTAGATCTAAAAATAATATCCTACCATCTAGTTTTAACGGACAGACAAGCTTAGGCATTCAATCTAAAGCAATGCATCATACAAACATGTGAAACACAGCATATCAAAACACATTACAGAGAATTATAAATGAATCACAGAACAATCTGACCTAAATCTAGGGTTCGTGACCTAAATGATCTAGTATGTGTAAAAGATAGGCTTATGTTGTAGGCCTTTACTAAATCTCTTATAGTTCAAGTTTCAATTTAGGGTTTGAGTTTGTTTGAATTTTATTTTTGGGTGGTTTCAATTCAAATGATTTAGTAATTTATTTTCATTTTTATTTCCACTTTATTTGATTAAAGTGATGTTTAGGTTTTCAAGAATGAAGAATAGAATGGATTACATTTTTGGATGAAACTCATATTATTCAACATCCTAGCTTCTAGTAGAATGAAATCATCATCCTAAGACGAAGATTCATCCTAAAGATCTAACTAAGATCCTTAAGTATTTTAATTAATCTTTTTGATTTCATTTAATTTGTTTGGATTTGGATTGATGTTTTCTTTCTTTTTTTTATTTGATTCTTATTTTAGTTTTTAATTTGGTTTGATTTTAAGTTATTTCATTTGATCTTATTTGATTTATTTCATTTGATTTAATTTGAATTGGATTATTTGATTTGATTTAATTTATTTGGTTTTTTTAATTAGATCATTTGGTTTATATTAATCTTTGGATTAAATCATGTTAATTTCATTTAGTGTAATTTAGGTTAACTTAAAGCACTTAGGTTTAGGTTTGCATTCATTTGATTTGATTCATTGGAGATGTAAGGATTCATTAAGAGTTGATAAATTTAAGTTTTAATATTTGATTTCATTACCTTAAGGTTAAATTTCATTAGTCCTTAAGTTTGAAATTGATTAACTTGACTTAGGCTATTTGGACAACTACCTTTAGTATTTCTATGTTTGATTAAAAATTAGTTCAATTTATTTCATGATTAAATGAATTGATGGATTTTCTTATTTATTATTGAATTAATATTGATCTAAGAACTTGAAAATTCAACAACTCCCAATCCAAAGATCATTTGAATTTCAAATTTTGATGAAAAGTGGAGTTACATGCCAATTTCATATTTCCAAAATTTCATCTTGAATAGATTCATAATTAAGGCGTAATTAAAATTTTAATTATTTAATTAAAACTTAAATTATGCCTAATTTAATGAAATTCATTTAGGGGTTTCATTTTTCATTGACTTGTCTCTGAAATATATTTCCAATGAGAGTTCTTTCATAATTTTTGGGAATTTGGTTGATTTATTGTGATTTAATTAAGTTATAATTAATTATTTGAATTAATTAATTCAATTAATTGCTTAATAAAGTCAAATTGTGCTTTATTAAGTTTAACTGAGTTCGCTTAATGTTTTAATGTTCATTAGGGTTCATTAGGTTAATTTAAAGTTTTCTAATTCATTTTTATTAGTTATTTCATTTTAAATTAATTCTTTTAATTAAATTTGAGGTTTAGAATTTCAATTTCAATTTCCCATAAAATACAGAGAAATAAATTATGAAAAGATTACACAAGGTGTGTTTTAACCCCCAATTTTATTTCCCCAAAATTTCAAATCAATTGGATTTTTGGTTTAAGAGTAATTAAGGTTTAATGATTTTTAATTAAACCCAAATTAAGGCTAAAATACCGAAACTTATTTGGGAATTTTAATTTTTATAGATTCCTCTCATCAAGACGAATTCATAGAGCCCTCATTTATATTTTTCAGATTTATTTTTCTATACTTTTTAGAAGTGTTGAGTGATTTTAGAAATTTTTAATTCAAAAATCCCAAATTTCCTCTTTAAATCAGTCAACGCGGACGTGGTAGCCCGGTCGCGTTTCGCACGCTGGTTTGTCCACGCAGGATCCACGTGGATCCCGCGTTAAAACAACGGTGGGACACGGTTTCGAGCATAACTGTCCGATCTTTGATTGGACAGTCCACAATCGATTCGCGGGCCCTAAGAGATTTAAATCGAGCAGTCCGCCTAAATTGAGCTTCCGTTTTAAAAGGAACGACGGCTCAATTGCCCTTCCCTGACAGTGTAAGTCGAGAATCGTCCATGGATTGGGCTTGATTTCCGACGATCCAAGCAACAAAATCGTCCATTTTTATTGCAAATTGATCGTGGAATATAATCCTACCAATCTAAGCGGCTTGATCTCACTTGAGATTAAGATTTCTTCACAAACCTCCAAGGCAGAAAAACTTGAGAAAAAGAGGGGCATTAATGCGTACCTCCGGTCCGGCGGTCTTCGACGATGAAATCGATCTCAATAGCTTCGGATGGATACAAGAAGCTTGTACCCCAAAGGAATTGAGCTATCTCCCTTCGAATTGTTCCCCAAGGTGACTTGCTACCCGTTGACCTTGATGGTTCTACGGCTTCCCGGCGGTGAGAGGAATGGGGGAAGGTTCGTTTCAACTTCATTTTGGCTCGTGAAGGTGATGGGAAGGTTGTTTTTCCTTGAAGGATGCTCTGTGTGCGAATTTCCTCTTTGTCCATGAGTCTCCTCTCTTTTTCTTCCTGTCCTTGGCCGGCTAGGCTGATAGCAAGCCTTGGAAGTTTGTTTCCATGCTCATTCCTCATCCTCCACCTATCTAAAGTGAAGAGGTGGAGAGGGAATGGCCTTAGGCAAATGGTATTTTGCTTTTTATGCTTTTGACTTACCTTAGCTTCATTTGATTTGGATCCATGTATCGAATGATTAAGAAGCCTGATTAAGGATAAGATTCTTCGTTAATTAAGTTTAGGAATGTTTCATTAAAATCCTAGATAGATTGGTTGAAGATAGGATTAAAAATTCTTTGAGTTAATGCATTTGATTATTCTTTGCATTACTTTGGTTCAAAATGTTGGAATTTATCTTAATTCTCTTTGATTTTAATTTTAATCATCTTGAATTAATGATTAATTGAATTTTTATTTGATTAATTCATTTAATTTTGAATTGATTTTGAATTTCATTTCATTTTAACCCATTTGGCCTAAATGGGTTAAGTTTGGCTCCAATTGAATTCAAGTGACCAATTTGATTCAACTGGAATGGGTTTGGATTCTTTCGTTCATTTTAATTTGATTTTAATTTGATTTATTTGGATTTATTTGAGCTAATCCAAATTGAAAGTTTGGGTTAATTCCACCTAAGCCAAGTAGATTAGATCCAACCCAAAGAAGACTCCCTAGGTCACTAAGTATAATGTCCTAAGCATTGAATTAGGAGATTCCTATTTGAGATTAAGTCATCCTAATTACTGATTTTAGATTGATGTTAACCTCATCCAAAAATGAGGTCAATAACAGACACCAGCTACCTCTCCGCCGAAGATCTCCTATGACTAACGGTGCCAATGAGGACTATACGGTCATAATGATCAGCTCTAATAGCTCACCGATCAGCAAATCCATCAAAGCGAAGGTCGTCAACTATCTAGCAAACCTCCTCCTCTAATGCTTGCCCGCTTGGGCAGTAACTCTGGCCTCAAAGGTCCTCTCTCTATGTATCTGATCCTTAATGCCCTTAAGTATTAGGCTCCTCAGATCATGTAAAGTACCAGATTCTAAGCATCCGTGGGAAATGCTGACTCGATGAAGAATAAATTGTAGGCCCGCGTATGGCTTCCTCCTATCCCTAGCTAGTATCTCAAACTCTGCAGGCGGCGGGAGTGATGCAGTGATCATGTGGTAATCCTCCTCTCCCTGTGAAGCTGAGAGGGGGTGGAACCTACTACCACCCAAGAATGGAGAGGTCTCACGAGGTGAACACTCCTCAACAACATGAGAGGCATCATCTATCTGCCTCGCCTCGCACTCGTACTCCCGATTGATCTTGTGATTCTTGTTGCGGTGATGAGTCTTAACAAGTGAGGTGGAACCAGAGCAAGAACATACCTCAAAGGTAGGGGAGACTATCTCAGAGGCCAAGATGGCCTTCCCCTTCAAAACTGAGGGAACCAACAATGAGGTCCTAGCCCTTGCTAAAACTATAGCAAGGGCAACAGACTGAACTGATACTTATACAATCGACACTAGCACAAATGACAATGAAACTTGCACTGACACAAGTGTGGGAACTACAGTAGCCTTCCTCTTCAGAGAGCAAAACTTAGAATCAGCGTGCACATCGAACTGAAAAAGTGGCTTCTTCTCTGCCCCCTCCTCTTGGCTGATGGTAGTGAGGGCTAGTCCCTCGCAAGTGACCTTGAATTGCTCGAATCCAAGACCGAATTTAATGACAGGGGCATCGATGAGTATGGATGATCAGCAGCCAAATCCACACTGGAGGAGAATGAGAAGATCAGCTTGCCAGAAGACATGGCGACGAACTGATTGTTGAAAAGAGAACTCAATCAGACCCTTGCTTTGAAAATTATCTTGAATTGTTGATTTTAATTTAATTTTTGAACTTGAACTCACACTCAAAAAATTTAGATATGCTAAATTGAGTTCACTATAATAGAGAGATTTAAGAATTTGGAAGAGAGATTTTATCATGAATTGTTGAATTTGATATTGATTTGGAACGTTCAATAAATTTGGATATGTTGAATGGAGTTCACTTGTTTGGAGAGAATTTGGAAATCTAATTTGTTGTTTTCTTTTATTTGAAAATTGATTTTGGAACCTTCACTTAGCAAATTTAGGTATACAAAATGAGATTAAGATGTATGTTTGAAAATTTATTTTGAAATTTTATTTTGAAAATAGAACTCTCATTTAACAAACTTAAATATGTTAAATAGAGTTCAAATGTGTGTTTGAAAATTTTTGAGAGCTTTCTGTCTTGATGGTTTGATTGTTGATTGTCTGATGTTTTAATTTGATTTGAAAAGTATAACTCTCATTTAACAAATTTAAGTATGTTAAATGAAATTCAAATGTGTGTTCAATATTTATTTTTGATTTGATTTTTCTTGAAAAGGAAACTCTTATTTAACAAATTTAGTTATATAAAATAGAATTCATTTGTATGTTTGATGTTTGTTGATGGAATTTGATTTTGTTTTAAATATGAGACTCTCATTTAACAAATTTGGATATGTTAAATGGAGCTCACTTGTGTGTTTGGTTGTTTGTTGGTGGATATATGATTCTGTTTTGATTTTGAGGATTAAACTCTTATTTAACAAATTTAAGTAATTAATGAAATTCAAATGTGTGT
Organism: Cymbidium sinense; assembly: GCA_021442155.1. NCBI lineage: Eukaryota > Viridiplantae > Streptophyta > Magnoliopsida > Asparagales > Orchidaceae > Cymbidium > Cymbidium sinense. The sequence goes on from CM038218.1 coordinate 48,777,938, forward strand.
TCGATATTTTGATTTTAATTTAGTTCTGAAAATTGGAACACATTTAACAAATTTGGGTATATTAAATAGAGTTCAATTATATTTTAATTATTGATGTTTGATTTTATTTTGATTTCGAAAAAGGAAATCCTTAATTAACAAATTTGGATATGCTAAGTGGAATCCAACTGCATGTTGGTTGTTAAGTTTAATTTTAAAAATTAGACTCTCATTTAACAAATTTAAATATGTTAAATAAAGTGAGTTAATTTTTCTTTGAAAAAGGGTTTGAATATGTTTATTTTTGAAAGACAAGGTTATTGTTTTAATTTTGAAAAAAGAAATCCTCATTTAGCAAATTTAAGTATGCTAAATGAAGTTCAATTAATCTTATTTGAAAAAGAGGTTTGAAAGATTTTGATTTTGTCTTACTTGACTTTGGTTTTAAAATAGAACATTGACTTAACAAATTTTATATTATGAAGTTCACGTCATTTTTCTTTGAAAAGATTTTGAAAATTTTGCAAAAGATTTTACTAGTTTTACTTTTGATTTTATTGAAGTTTTGTTAAGTATCAAATAAACTTTACTTCACCAAGCTAGTGGTAAGAGGTTCTAAATTCTATTTGGTCACCCCCTTTCTTTAATTAATTTATTATTACATATTAAGGGACCCTATAGGAGTTTTAAGACCTAACGGGAGTAAGGTTCTAAAACCAAAAAGATATTAGCTACCTTTGATTAAGGATGAAATGAGCAAAAGACCAACAGAAAGAAGATTTGGGCTTATATAAAATATAAGTCCATTATCGATGCTTCGAGACAATGATTGTCTACTAAAGATGGAGAGAGGAACTCCCCATGAAATAAAAATCAGTAGATTATTTTTTGGATATAGGGGCATCATGATCATAGGTACTTATTGAAGTGATTACTGATCGAGGATGATGTACTATCGAAGATAGATATCATATAATGGACCTAATCACCTAATAAGGACTCTTAAGACATGATAAGTCTTCGAATATACTAGAGATTTTTCTCCTATTTTATATGAAAAAATAAAGTAGAATTTATATTAACTGGGTCCTTAAGTTCCCTATGGATGCAAGCCTCCATAATTAATTATATCTTATAAAATGAGATATTCTAAGAACACTATAGATTAAAGTAGACAATTATTATCTCCAAAGAATTCAAAGTTAGACTATCAAAGGATTGGTTATGTTTGGAAAAATCAAGTGGGAAAGACCAAGTAGAAGACCTATTTTTGAAATTCAAAGGGAGGAAGTAGGAAATGCTCATAATACTAGGAAACCTAATCAGCATTTCAATCTATCATATGGAGAGGCTTTATGTGTTTGAAAGTAAAGAGATTTGTTTATTTGAGTTAAACTTTTATTAGATTGTTAGTGCTTATAATCCACCAGTATAAGGTTGTGAAAATGCCTAAGAGGTGAGGATTTATACCTGTAACCCAAAGGAAACTAGCTACCTCGGATCTTAAATCTATGGAGCTTAAGCACAAGCTAAAGCACAAACTAAATCTAAGCGACAGATGGACATAAGGATTCACCTCGATAAGAGACAATAAACCCATCCGACTTCTAGACTTACAACCGCCTAGAGTGGTTGTCAACTAACACATCCTACATTTTAAATTCATGTAGTCTAGTCTTATGAAATTTCAAGATAGATATGATAGTTATTTAATTAGAAATAGACTAAAGTTTTAAACCCACTCCTTAAAAGACTAGAACATGAGTGATATGAACATATAACTTAATGTATAGATTCAAAATCTTTTTAAATTTTATTTCATTTTGACATAATATTTTAGACAAATGCTTAAGATTTGTATTGCCTAAATGCATTATGAAATAGATTATTGTATAAATCAACAAGAAGAGGGTGATTTCCACCATAAGGGATGCCCTCACAGGTCAAGCATTCTCCTATCATGCAAGGATGGACATCCCCCATGTTCAAGGAAGAAGAAATATGCATGCATGAAGTGAGACATACAACCATACAGCTAAGGAGTTGTTAAATCTTTTAATTATCTTATTTAAACCCTAAGCTTCATGGTGAGCTTATGAATTATTTTAAAACTTGGTTATGAGTCATTAGGTGCGTAGAAAAATTATTTTTTATCCGAAGAGCCTACCGCATCCAAATCACACATTAAAATATCAAACATTAAGAAACTACAAAGAGGGGGCAATCATATTGTGTAGTCTAAACAAATCATCATTCAATTTTATAGACTACCGCAAAAGAATAAGAGGCTGGTGTAGTCGGGTACCGTCGTACATCTCAAAAAGAGAAAAGATGGGTAGTCGAGCTCTACCCTTATACAACCCAGAATATAAAAGAATAATTTTACAACTATGATGAATACATGCTATGGGGGGTCTTCAATCTTCACTTCTTCATGTCCTCATTCTCTTTCTTTTTGATTTGATTGTGCTCCAAAGGAATCACAAGATCTCACAAGATAAAACCTTCTAGCCACTGCTCATCCTAATCCCTCATAACACTAATCATAACTTATTTTGCAAAATTACATTTATATGGGAGAAATAAATCTAACGACACCTACAAAATAGAGGTTAGCTAAACATGCATACAATCCCAAGCAGTTATATTATATGATTTGGGCTTAGCACCCTACACATGAGTAACCAAGCTCACTTGTCATAATTGAATTATGCTTAGGAGTTTAAGCAACATGCAAAGATAGAATTTATATTCATTTTTTAAGCTCTCCAAACATAATCCCATGAACATGATTAAGCTAATATCATCTAACATCTACTCTACAAGCATACATTACAATCTAAAATTACAACACAAAATAAAATACATCATACAGTCCCAACTTTGGACTAGATAAGGGTTTAATTCTAATGTGTGTGCTAAGGCTTTGTGTGGTATGTCTTAACTAAGCATCAAAGTTATGATTTTCTAAGTATGGAATGATTTAATTTAACATAAAGGTTAGTTTCATTTCAATTTGTTTAATTGATTTGTGAATTTTAATTTATGCTTTGCTTGATTTCATTTAATTTACACAGTGTCTAAGTATTATAAAGAGAGGAAAGAAGATTACCCTCCTTCATCTCTACCTTAAGCCATTTTTCTAAAGTATATTTTTATGATTTAGTTTTCTTTAGTGAATGGTTTTTTAAATATTTTTATTAATCCTAAGTTTAGGTTAACTTTAAGTAATCCTATTTAACATAAAATACATCTTAAGATTAATGTAGTTGAATTACTACCATGTTGACCTCACTATTAGAGTAAGTCCTCAACTTCATCATCATAGATCTAAGACTCTGATAGACACTAAAAGTTTATTAGTCTTAAGACACTTCTAGTAATTAGGTGAACACTTAACCTAACCTTAGAAATTTAGAAGAGTTAGTCATAAGAATAAATTGTGCCTTAAGGATTTAAGAGGACTTGCCTACCCTATAGCTCAAACCCAATCCTTGCTTTCTTCTTTCAAACCAAACCTCAAATTCAAATTTAAATTCTAAAATAAAATCCAACTATCCAATGATTGAAATTCATCACTAAGATCAATTCTAAAATCTCTTCCTAAGCCATTTGATTTTATCTTACGGACTTAACCATAATCAAATCCAAATTAAGCCCAATCCTTGCTTCCTTCTTTCAAATCAAACCTCAAATTCAAATTCAAATTCTAAAATCAAATCCAACTATCCAATGATTAAAACCCATGATTAAATCAATTCCAAAATCCCTTCCTAAGCCCTTTAATTTTATCTTATGAACTTAGCCTTAATCAAATCAAAATCAACCTCAATCCAATTGATTTTCTCAATTATCAAATTCAATCTCAAATCAAATTCCAAATCATGAATCAAATCCAACTATCTAATTGATTAAATCAATTCCAAAATCCCTTCTTAAGCCATATGAACCACTTTCATGTGCATAGCCAAAACTCCTTCAAACCAACTCAAACTTGGTTGATTTCCTTATAAATCAATTATTCATTCATTTATATTCACCAATACAACTGAAATCCAAATTCAAACCACTCAAATTAAATCAAGATGAATCAAACTAAATCAAGACCGTTTTAAGCCACATGGACCCTCCTCCATAAACATAATCAAATCTTGATCCAAATCAATCCAAACTTAATGGATCTCTTTATAAATCAATCATTCCTTCATTTATATTCATAAATATAAATGAAACCCACCATCCAATGACCAAAAGTAAATCAAACCAATTCAAAATCCAAGTTAGCTCTTTTTGACCTACATCACTCCAAACTCAAGTGATTTTCTCATTACTCATTTGTATCTTCATTTATATACATAAATATAAATGAAATATAAATTCAAATGGCCAAAACCAAACTCAAATCAAATCAAATTCCCAATTTTAACCTTTTTAACCAAACTTTTAAACTTGGCTAAATAAAACCCAAACAACTCAAAAGTCATGAATTTCTTCATGATTCAATCATTTCTATAATCATTGATCTAAATATGAACATAAACCACCATTATTAAACCAAATCCAAGTCAACCCAAATCAAACCCAAGTTGCCCCTTTTTGACTTGAAATAGCCATATGAACCAAAACCCATTTGACTCCAAACCAATTGCAATTGAATTTATATTTCAGTCCTAAGCTCACATTTGAATTCAACTAAACTTAAATCAAACCTTGATCAAGTCAATTAACCAATTTAGGCTCACTTGGCCCAAAGTAACCTAAAGGACTTTTAGAGCCAAGTTTTAATCCAACTCAAATTGAATTGAACTAAGCCTATCTAAACCTCAATCATGATCAACAATCATCATGGGGTGATCAAACACCTTGAATTGGGTCAAACCTAATATTTGACCAAGTCAACATTTAGCCCAAATGAAACTCAAACTAGCCAAAATCCACCATATGTCAAATTGATTGAAACCATTGACCTAAACCCATTCATAATAAATGATTGAGCATGACCAAACCATCAATTGAGCCAAATCAAACCTAATTAGACACTTGACTTAAGTTGACCCAAATTGGTCTAAAAAGTCAAAATGGGTCAAATCATGATTTAATTAAAATTGATTACAACTAATGATTCAAGTTCATTCGAAATCACTTATTGAACTTGACCAAAGCCATGATTGAGCCCAAGTTGACCAATTGGTCGACTTGACCCAACCTAGCCCAAATTGACATAAAAGGTCAAATTGAAAAAAATTCAAATTAATTCTAAATTAGACCAAATCAAAACCTACAATCATTTTTAATCAACTAATTGAACTTGCCTCAACACCTAATCCAAGCCTTGATTTGGCCCAATTTGATCAATTGGTCAACCCAACCCAACTTAGCCCAAATGACACTCATTTGACCAATCCAAACAAAATCGCTCCAAACAAACTTATGGGATCCTAGGACTTAACCAAACCCGACCCAAACATGTCCTAATTCATTTCCAAATCAGCCCAAAAGCCAAGTGGACCCCACCAAGGGGATTAGCCATCAAGCCATGGGAATTAAACATTAAAACTAATGGATCCAACCTAAAGTCAACTACCACATCCCTATGGCAGCTCATTAGCACTCCATGGAACCTTCTTCTGACCCACCTAGCTAACCTAACTCACCCTAGGTCGACCAAGAACCTTTGGGAGGTGAGTTGACTCACCTCTAACCCAAACAGAGCTCATTGGATCAAGATCTTTGCATCCTTGAACATTGGGTCCATGGCAGCTCCCCGTCATTCCTCCCATCCCTGGCGTTCCTCCCTGACTTATGGAGACAAGTCAGCGGCCGGATGATGGCGATTGCAAAAGCGTGCGTCCATCCATGATAGGAAATTGAGGGGTACAACCCCTCAATTCAAACATGAATTCGCACACACTTGCATCGTGAGCTCTCCTAACTCATTCCCGAAGCCCCTCAGAGTGTTTCCAAGGATTCCCAAGCCCTCTCCATTTGGCATTGCCCATTCCCGAGCAAAGCTGAAACAGGGCATCCCAATCCCAAGCAATACTCCCTCATTTCGAAATCAAACTTCAATTTCTCTTAGCCACACCATCACCATACTCTCAGCCAACCAACAGACCAATTCTCAAGCTTCCAAGCCAGGAGGTGAGTTGATTGAGTTCCAATGCGTGCATGGATTGATCAACCAGCATCCGCCAAATCAAGCTTAAAGCACTTCTCCTCACCTCACTAGGCGAAGCTACCTCGGCGTTGCACACCTTAGCTCGGTGAGCCATGTGCAAGTGGGTTGGTCCTTTGTGAAGAAAATTCAAAATTCATGGAAAATTGATTGGATGTGTCGTCTCCCTTCCACAGGTGTGGGAAGAATTTGGACACAATGAGAGCTGGTGAGCTCGGATCGACGAGAGAAGGCGATCCATTACGCTCAAAATAGGATAGATCATGAGTTGTCCATCTTGTGTAATCGAGATGAATGGCTCTGATCAAATCCAGTAGAGCCTCGATTCCTTTCTAAATGCCGTCAGCTGGTCGCCGATCTTAGATCATCCACGAGAGAAAGTCACATGCCGGTGAGTCGACGCTGAATAAATAGTCAATCCCGATGCGCCATCACCGCATACGTGTACGATGGAATTAAGGTTTTAATTAGTAATTAATTAAAAACTTTTAAAATCATAACTAATTGTATAAAAATCTAAAAATACAAACTTAGGCTCATTTTGAAGATATTTCAGAATAGAATCAAGGAAAATTATAATTACTTAATTTTAAGCAGTGATTTTAACATAATTTGAATTTTATTAAAAATCTAATTAGCTTAATTACACCTTAATTAAGCACTCAATTAATCTCAAATTTTTTGTGGATGTTTAGGGGGATGACTTCTGGCTCCCCTATTTTTTTATGATTTTATTGATTGCTTAATTAAGAAAATCACTTTATTAAGCCCAAATCACTCTTAATTTAATTAATCATAATTAATGAATAAACAGTAACTTAATTAATCACTTAAGCATAATCACCTCTGTTGAACAGCAAGATAACATAGGAGATGTGGTTGGGGATACTTTTCCTAATCAATTTCCTAAATTTTCTTTACTTTTAAAAATCAAATTAATTAATGGCTAAGAAATGATTAATTGATTAATTAAGTGACTAATCTTCAAAATGAGAAAATCAAAATCTAATTGATGTTCAAATGATTTAAGGATTAAGATTAGGATTAGGGTCTTCCCCTTGATCCTCTCCCCTAAGTTAATTGTATCATTCAAAGTAAAATATAACCAAAATGTTTAATCAGTTAATTAAAGGCCTAATGAAATTAAAATTAAGAATCAATTCATCCACACCTAAACAATCCTAAATTAATTTTGGATTGCTCCTTGGGTGTTCAATCACCCAAGGTAAGACATAATGAAATTCTAGTTAACTCACACGTGTGAAAAAATCATAAAAGTAATTAAGTGAGATCCCTTAAGCTTATTAACTATTAATCATAAGCTAATTGCATTAGGCCCCTTTCATTTCTTAGGAGCATTACAAATTTACTTTTTATGTGATTGCATATCATATTGACTTATTATTAATTAGTTAAATAACTTAAGGTGATATAGGTAAGGGTTAATTAATTCATTTAATTCATGAATTAACCTAATCAAAATATAAAACCAACTTAAATATTCTTCATTAAACCAAATTAATTCACACATGGGGAATTGGGTTAGGGTTAGCAAACCTCCTTCATATTTCCTAAATCAAATCAAATACAAGTTTAAAAATATCTTTAAAGAATTTTGGTTCATTTTAAATAACATTATTTAATTTGATTTTTTTTAGTAATTAATTGAGATGAATGAAATCATGTGTTTACATTCCATTATTTCTTTTCAATCATGCTAAATATTGCTTGTCATATGAAATCATGCATTCATTTCTTTTAAAATTAATTAAATAAAATATTTTCTATTATGTTAAATTGCATATGTTGACTTAAATTAAAAATATGAATGACTATTATCAATATTAAATCAAAAACCATTTTCAAAAACCTATAAATTAATTATTATAAATGAAGTGATATAATTACAAATATCTATAAGCATGCATGTGATAATAATATAAGACATGTAATCTGAAGTTCTCTTTCCCTATTAATATGGATTCACATAGGATTTGTAATTGTATAGTTCATTTGAAAAGAACACAACACTTGCATAAATCTATTCCTATGCTCCTTCATGTTAAGACTTAGGAAGAATTTCATATCACAAATGTAAATCATATAATTAAATCAAACATAATTTCTTGCATAATTCCTTATTCATATGTTTCTTTTTGTACATTCATATGTATTTGAGAAAGTGGTATATTAGTCTGACATCCGGGTATCTGAGCTTAAGTAGTAGTAGGTCTTATACCTTTACACAGTGTAAAAATAATGGTATCGTACTCACTTAAAACTCTTATACTTATGCATGTATGATGTGGCCAATGAATAAAGAATCATAAATTAAATAAATCAAATATAACATTTTGCATGGATTTTCTTATCCTTATAGTTATTCATACATTTACATGTATCTAAGAAAAGTGGATATATTAGTCTGACATCTCAGTGCAGAGGCTTTAAGTAGTATAAGTAGGTCTTTCTAGTGTAGAAAATAATATGTCACTCACTTAAAACTTTTATACATGTAAATGTATATTTAGCTAGTGAGTGAAAAATCCTTCTTTTCCACATAATAAAGACATAAATTCATAATTCAATCAAAAAAATGAAATATTTAAATTTAAAATACATTTCTTTACATTCATCAACAAAGTGCGCTAAGAATTATATTGCATGTATAGATATACTTAGGATTATTCATATGCATGATATACTTGATGGAACGAAATAAATGAATGTGTGTTATGTGATAGTAATTCATTTCAATTAATCTTAAAATGACTTTCTCATTGAATAGGAATATTTAGAATGAATCTAAACTTAGGGTTAATTAAAACACATAATAAATCATTCATTAAAGAAAATTCATTAATTAACTTACTTTAGAAATGACTTAAAGTGGGGATAAAAGAAAGACTCCATCATTTTCTTCTCTTGATAACATTTAGTTGCTAAGTGTAAGTCACATGAAACAAAAGAAAATACTAGGTAAAATCTTCAAATCAATTATACCACTTAAAGAGAAATCAATCTTTTATAAATTAAATCCCTCACACTTAGCAAATCATAACTCTAAAGCCTAGTTAGGACATAGCACGCAAGCCTTAACACATGCACATTAGATTAAGTCACCATTTCTAGCTTTATATTAGAGCGGTGTATGATTTGATGAATGTTTAATTTTGTGATGTATATTTTAGACTGGATGTTATGGTGTATGATGTTATTCGATATTAGCCTAACCATGCTTTCTATAAGGGGTTGTGCTTAAGGAGCGCTATAATAAAAATATAAATGTCTTTTGCTATGCAAGTTGCTTATACCCCTAAGCATAGCCCAAGTTAGGATAGGGCTTGGTTACCCATTGTGTGCTAAGTCCAAATTATTCATATAACTACTTGTATGGTGTTTAGCTAACATTTATTTTGTAAGTAGATTTTATATTTACCTTCCTTTTAATCTAATTTTTATTAGATTAGGATAATGTTATGGGGATTAAGGTGAGCATTGGTTATAAGATCATATCTTATACACTATGTGATGCCTTTAGAGCAAGCTACATCCCAATCAAGCCAAAAGAAAGAAAGAAGTAGAGCAAATCAAGATGAAGGAATGAAAGATGAAGAGTGAAGAATGAAGAATGAAAACCACTAGAACACTTATCATTTTATAATTATAATTATTCTTTCATTATACCGAGATGCATAAGGGTAGAGCTCGGCTACCCACATTTTTTTCGGGTTGTACGGCAGTACCTGACTTCATCGGCCTCTTATTCTTTTGTTATAGCTTTATAAAATTGTTTGATATTTTTTTTAACTTGTGCATTAGAAATAACATCTCTTTTCATAGTTTCTTTATGATTAGCGATTGTTATGTGACCTGGATGCAATTAGGCTCTTAGGATAAAAAAAATAAATTTTCTATCTCATTAACAACTTATAACTAAAATTTTAAAATAACTCATAATCTCACAAAAAAGCCTAGAAATTAAATCAAGATAATAAAATATTTATCAAACCCTTAGCTGGATGATTGTATGTATAACATCATGCATGTCATATTCTTCCACTCTTGTAAAGAGAGGGCTTCCATCTGTGCCAAAGAATAAAGGGCTTATCTTATAAGAGCCTTTTGATGGAAAGACACATATTTCTCTTTTGATTTAGCCCATAATCAATTTTCTCATACATTTAAGCATACAAAATCCTATAGCCTATGTCAAAATAAAAAATCCAAAAATCAAATAAAACTTGTTAAAATTTGTATTATATTAAGTCATTATTCATGCCTCATGATCTAGTCTTAGGAGTGAGTTTAAGGACTTAGTTTCTCTAAATAAATAATACTAATTATCTTGCAAAGCATATGACTTCCCTACATGGATTTAAAGCGTAAGGAGTTAAACCGCCACTAGGTAATAAGTCTAGCGGGTTTTACTCTCTGTGGAGGTAAACCATATACCCACTTTCCTTAGATTTAGGTCATGTTTTGGCCCTCACCAAAGCTCCTAGATTTAGGATGAGGTTATTGTTTTCCTTTGCTACAAGCATAAATCCTCACCTCTAGGCATTTCATCTTATGTGGAATTATAAGTCCTAGATTTCTAATAAAATTTCAACTCAAACAAATAAATCTCCTTAATTTCAAATATATAAAGCCCAACCATAAGATAGATTGGAGTGCTCACTAGGCTTCCTAGTATCATGAGCACCCTCTACTCATCTCCTTTGATTTCGATAAGAACTCTCCCCTTTTGATCTCTCCCACTTGATTTTCTAAAATACAATCAATCTTTGATAATCCTATCTTTGAATTCTTTAGAGACAATAATCATCTACTTTAATCGAGAGTATTCTTAAGGGATTCACTTCCCTTAAGATGTAATTAACTATGGATGCTTGCCTCCATAAGGAACTTAACAACCCGATTTAAATAAACCCCGCTTTACTTTTCCATGTAAAGTAGAAAAAATCTCGTATATTCAAGACCCATCATGCCTTAGAGTCCTTATTAGGTGATTAGGTCCATTATAGGTAGTGACTTCTATCTCTTGAGATAGTACACTATTCTTAATATGCACCATCACCTCAATAAGTACATCTGATCATGTCCCTCACACATATACACACAAAGCACACAACAAAAAAAATAAACACAATATTTTTCTAGCGACTGATGGTTCCTCTCCATCTCTAGTAGACAAATTGTCTCCAAGCATCGATAGTGGACTTGCATTTCATGTGAGTTCAAGACTATCTTTCTTCCTGGACTTAGCTTATTTCATTCTTAAGCAAAGTTAGCCAACATCCTTTAGTTTTAGACCTACTGCAGGTAGGTCTTGAAACCTTTCTCCCAATAGTGAGAATAGAATTTATCGACAAAAAAGAGATAATAAAATTTAGAACCTCCTCACCACTAGCTTGGTGAGGTAAGGTTCATCATAAAATTTAAAGCAAATAATTTCTTTCACAAAATGACACTTTCCAAAAGCACCTTTCAATAAAATCATAAAATCAAAACCTCCATTTAACAATTATGATTGCTACATGGAGGTTCTTTTCAAAAGCACATTCTGAAAATAACCAAAGCCCATTCAACATATTCAAAAATTATTGAATGAAATCCATTTTCAATAAAATTGAAACTCCACTCAATATACTCACATATGTTGGAGTTGAAGTTCCCTCTTTAAAAGAGCAAATCATAAATATATTTGATTCTCACTTAACATATCCAAACTGTTAAGTGAGAATTTCTATTTAAATCAAACATAGAATTTTACCTTCGCTTAATAATTTTAATTTGTTAAGTGGGGTCTCATTTTCAAAATATAAATTTTACCTTCACTTTGTTAAATGATCTCATTTTCAAAACATAAATTTTACCTTCACTTAACTACTTCAATTTGTTAAGTGGGGATCTCATTTTCAAAATATAAATTTGACTTTCACTTCACGATTTCAATTTGTTAAATGGGGGTCACATTTCCAAAATATAAAATTTGACTTTTACTTAGCATATTCAATTTGTTAAGTCAGAGTCTCATTTTTGAAAAGTATACATTTAAGCTTTCACTTAGCATATCCAATTTGTTAAGTAAGAGTCTCACTTTCAAAGCATGTATTTGGTTCTACTTAACACATCAAGTTTGTTAAGTAAAAACTACATAATCATGTCATATTAGATTCTCACTTAACATACCAAATTTGTTAAGTGAGAATCTCATTCTCAAGTCATATCATACTTTGATTTTCACTTAACACACCAAATTGTTGAGTGGGAGTCTCATTTTCAAAAACATATCAAACACATTTAAGCTTTCGTTTAACATATCAAATTTGTTAAATGGGTGTCTCTTTTCAACACACATTTGATCCCTATTTTAACATACCAAATTTGTTAAATAAGGATCTAATTTTTCATATCAATTACACTTGAGTTTTTCACTAAACATACCAAATTGGTTAAGTGAGAGTCTCATTTTCAAAGAAAAACAAACATATCTCAAACACATTTGCGGCTTTCACTTAACATAATCAAATTTATTAAGTGGGACTCCCATTTTCAAAGAAAAGCAAATCTATATCACATTGGCTTTCACTTAACATACCAAATTTGTTAAGTGAAAGTCTCATCTTAAAGCACAAATCAAACACATGTGGCCTCTACTTAACATACCAAATTTGTTAAGTAAGAAGCTCCATTTTTCAAATCAAAATATCACACAATCAAATCTTCACAAATAAAAAATATTTCAACACACAATCACAACCTTTTTTTAGCATACCCAAATTTGTTAAGTAAATATTTTTTAAAACTATCCATACTTTCAAACAAGGAACATAAAATGCAAACAATCTCCAAAAAGAAATCTCTCCTCAAATTTTTGAACCCACTCAACCGGCCTAAATTGGTTGAGTATGGGTTCTAAAATCAAAAATCATATGGCAAAAGTCTCTCCTCCGAATATCCAAATCTCTCCAACGAACCCCGCTTAACGTATTTGAATTGTTGAGTGTGAGTTCAAAATTCCAAACTTTTATTACTTGCATGGAACAAATATCAAGATAGAAATCTGATACAAGTTATATCTCAACAAATGCAGACATACATATTAGTCAAGTGCCTTTGCGCACATGGCCTCTCAGTTTGTTTTCACCTTTCCATTTGGGATGGATTTGGCCTGATCGCCCCTCGACCGACTCCACCCATCTAGTATTCTTTGGCCGAGGATTTGAGGGAGCATCACCTAGAGGGGTGACCCTCACTACGTAGCTTGGGCAGCTCCATCCACCTAGCCTTATGACATTGAGTATCCTTCCTTGAAGAGGAAGGCAGTTGAGGTTCCGTCCATTAGTTCCCACTCAAGTACTCCCACGCCACTCAGTGCGGCGCACCTCATGGTCCCCTGAAAGGCTATCGGCTTCGGAGATAACCTCCCACCTGAGGAGGTAGATCTAGCTCATACCGCCTTGCCCACACAACCATGCAACAAAGAAATGCAAGATCAAGCGGCACCACATGTGTGCCCAGAGATGGATGTCATCCCACACATAGGGTTCTCCCCATGAGGTTTTCTCCTTGTTGACTAGCAACCAGCCCACCCTCTCGATCAAATGGAGAGGAGACTATCGAGGATGATGCATTGCCTCCACCTCCTACATACCATGAGGCTGCCAAGGGAGGAAGTCATATGTCCATATGCATGATATTACAGTAGGTGGGTACAGGACATTTAGACTCAGACTTGAAGTCATCATCCCCAAGAGTGTTAGACTGTAGTGATAGAGCATAAGAGGCCAGTAGCTCCATGGAACAGGAGATGGAGGTTCCGTCCGCTTCTAGTTGATTTTCCCGGTCATCAGGCCACCAGGACCAATAGTATAGTGATGACAGGTACCACTATTCATTGCGGAAAAGCCCCGACGAGGGTAGAGCCGGTGTTTTTCTCCACCACACCGATCCACTCCTCATCGACCATCCACTATTCCCACAAAAGCATAGAAAATAACATCCAGGGAGAAGAAAGCCCCATTGGTGATCTAGCTATGGCCAAAGAATCCCACTTCATCTACTCCAACTGAGGTGAGGATAAGTTCCCCTACTCGACCTCCAACTTCTGTCTTGGTGAAGAGGAGTGGCGACCCCATAGCGTCATGGTCGCACCACCGCCACCACCACCACCACCATCATAGTGACACAAGAGTAGAGGGGAAGGGGACTTTAGCCCCATGGGGATCTCCTAGGGATACTACTCCACCCATGAGCATTCATGAGCACATCTCTTCGAGCATGACCTCCCAGAGCCAAAGACTCAATGATGTGGTGCATCTCGCCAATGAGCATAACCCTCACCAAGAGCATTTGCAGTTAGATCGCTTCTATGAGATTTTAGCACATACTTTGCAGAGAAGAGAGGGCTTCTAGGGAGTGATCGGTCAGATTGTGAGGATGGAAATGTCAGCTTTGATCCATATGAGGATGATCTCCTTGGATTCGATCCCATTTCATCAATACTAGGGGTCCCTTCCAAGAGATCAACATAGTTAGAAGGTATTGTTTGAAGAAGATGATGTCCATTCAACTCAACACCTCCACTTAGTAAGGATGATCATATTGATCAAATGGGAAGAAGATTGAAGAGTTGATGGCGGTGTCGATTGTAGAATTCAACCCGTTTCACGCCTTCTCCCGTAGTGGCAAACAGAGCGAGTTGACACACACTTTAGATCATCTAGATGCATTGAGGGAGATGGTAGCTTGCATAGGAAGGTGGTGGATAGCACCTCCATGCATGAAAAGACATCAAACACATGGTGGAGCAACAAGTGAGAGATGCGCAAGCCGAGGTGGCTCATGCTCCAAAGGGTAGACCTACCGAGGAATTTGGTGTCCAATACCCTAAGGGCTTTGTGCCTCCATCCTTCAAAATTTTGATGATAGTGGGAACCCCGCATATAGCATTTCATGTTGCAAGCCGGTGATGCTGACCTTTCTTCAGTGAAAGCATCGTGATTTGATTGGTAAACTACCCAATGGTTCAAGAAAGATATTTGCTAAGTTGGAGTAGCTCTTATTAAGAGATTTGAGCTCAAGCAAAGGTAACTATGATCTCGTTGTAGCTCAACAACATGGTGAGTCCCTTATTGATTACATTCTTGACATAATTTAAGTATGAAATGTGAACCGCAGCTATCTAAATAGCATGCCATTAAAATTCTACTCAAGAATATTTATGGACCGGTCGCCTTCATGATTAAAGGGTTTACCATTAAGACATTTGAGAAATTAATCAACAATACAACTAATCTACAAGGAGAGGCAAGATCAATCAGCCAAGCCCAGATCGCAGAAGGCATTTAAGAAAAAGCCAAGGCACACAGTTGATAAGGGAAGTAGCCGCCTGGGGTTCGGGATGACCTCGAAGCTCACCTCCTACCACCTCCTTTACCACCACTCCATCACCACCTCTGCCACAATGGCCTCCACCACCTAGTATCCCCCCCACAAAGATCGAAGTAGATTCCTATCCACCACCAGTAACTATCATTACCTACTCTTGACAAATTGAATAAACCTTATTCATTCAAGAGAGGTAGTCAGAAGATCTTTAAGAACCTCTTAAAGAAGCCTGATTTACCGTGAGCCTAGAGGTCGGAGGATGTGGCAAGAGTCATGATCCAAATTTTGCCCTACCACCGCATGCTAGTCATGTCTTGGAAGATTGCTTTTACCTTTAAGGACCGGCTTGAGCATACAAGTCGGTGCCATTGTCCCTAAGAATACCTATAGAACAACCCTAGATTAGGTAATCCTTGGGATACCATCTTCTCAAGATAGAGGAAGGTTGGGATATCTCCCTATCTAACCTCCAAGAAAATCATTTCTAAGATCAAAAGTTACCCTTGCAGTGCAAAGTAAAACCTCAACTCTAAGGAAGAAGTTTGCTAAGGACAAATTGAGGGAGGTAGAAGCTCAGCAGAATGACCTCCACTTGCTGATAGCACATTAGCAACCACCGACCGAGTCCAGATTCCTTCCATAGTTGCATACACCCGCTCTTCTTCTAGTCAGATTATCAAGAGTGCCAAATCCTCACTCGCTTTTACTTGATTTCTACTTTGTACCTTCATCCAAATCTAAGAAATCAATGAAGAAGAAGACTGATTCCACTTACATCTCTCTACTTTTGATGATCTTGATTTTTTTCTATAGAAAGCTCTCAAGTACTAATAATTATAATAATGATCCAATCCTTTAATTTTGAAATGGATTACCCATTTCTAAATCATGGTTCACCCATTGAGATTGATTTGGAGTCATCATGATCCTATAGAGAAGTAGGTGAACTCGATGGTGTAGAACTTTCCATTAAACCATCTCAAGTCAAAGTCAACCTTGTGGCAAAGTTCTACCTCCTAGGTAGCACCTCGTGATAAGGGTAAACAAGTCATTGGTTCTAGTATCAAGAAGCCCTCCACGGATGCTCCACCCATGGATATGCTTGTGGAGGATCAAAATGTCCTCCCTCACCTAAGAAAATTAACAACTAAACTAAGCATACATGATGCTCTTGTCTTATCAAAAGAGATGAGGGAGTCATTGATCAATGTCCTTCTTGATCCAGAAATATGCTCAGCTCAGCTGGCCGCTATTGAAGATGAGGCATGTTTTTCAAGAGAAGCTCGTGGAATTACATTCACCGATGAAGACCTTCTTTTGGGAACAACGGAGCACAACTATCCCCTCTACATCACAATGAATATGAGAAGATTCAAACTCTCTAGTGTGTTAGTTGATCAAGGTGCATCAGTGAACATTATGAGTCTAAAAATCCTTGCCTACTTGAGGATCGACATCTCTGAACTACCAGGAGATTAGATGATGTTGAGAGGATTCAATGAACATGTGAGAGGGCTTTAGCTCCATAGTGTTACCACTAGATAGATGACTAAGAGAATAAGTTCTACATAATTGATAAATACATCTTTCATTACTTTGCTAGGGCCTTGATACAAACATTCCATCCTCTTTCAAGTGCATCAAATTCAAAAGAGGTGGAATCGAGTATTGTGTCAAAGGAGACTTGAAGCCATTCTTAGTTAGAGAGGTCAAGATTTATGAAGATACAACCTACTATCTTCCTCCAAATCAAAAAGTATATTCTCGTGAATTGGGTAAAAGTTCAAAATCAAAAGAAATTGAAAAAGAAAAAAAAAAGAAAAAGGAAAAGAAAAGGAAAATACAAGTGAACGAGAAATAGACATCAGGGAAGAGGTAGAGTTGGATGTTAGATACTACCCACAGTTTGTTCCTCCATATGAACACATGGGTAGGATAACTCAACCTCCACCGTAGAGGAAGAGGCAAGTGAGAATTCTAGAGGTGGAAGACCTCCTTGTGGTGGCCGCCAGAGCTATGTTCCAGCTCACAAGAGTACCTCACCATCCACATAGACTTAGAGTCTAGTTTGAGGATGAGTCTCAGTGGATTAGCATGCCAACCAACCCTCTGGTCCCTTTGAGGTGATGTTCGAGACAGTGATGAAGACCAGCCTCCAAGCAAAGCATGAATGTATCCAAATCATTATGTAGAACAATGCAAAAAGTTGGGAAACTTTAGCTCTAACCTCACTTTCTTCTCATAAAGTTAAAGGTTTAGTAGTTAATGAGGCCCCCAAGTCATCCACAAATGTCAGGCCAAAGAGATTTTTGTTGGGAGCATCATCCTCAAGTCAAGAAGCCAATGTAGAACTTGATAATGATTCATATAAAAATTTAATATAACTACCTTTTGATTGGTATTCCTTTGTTATTAACTTAGCAAAGAAGGGATTAATCCCACATACTTGGTCTAAACATAGTCAACTACTTTGAAAATTATGGGACAACCAAAGAGCACCTCAATCAAGATCAAGACTAGATTCACAAGGTCCCGATGATGACAACCATTGCTAGTCATCACCACTCATTTCAGGTTCTTCTCAAATCATGCTAACTCTTATGGAGGCATGTTTAGAAACTCGATGACCCAAATGAGCTCAAGTCAAAGATGCACCACCAAAAGTTTGAAGAAGAAATTATATCAACCATTGATGAACAAAGAAATCAACTTGGGAATAAAAGAAGATCCACACCATACATCAATTCCTTGTTGAATGAAGAAGAAACCTGACTTAGTTAGGCTATTAGCCGAAGTTTAAGGACTACTTTGCATGGAGTTATGAAGAAATGTCGTTTATCTCACGTAGCCCACAAACTAACAAACCTAATGCTAACCCTATCAAGCAAGCTCCAAACGCATGCATTAGACATCAAATAATGGTCACTTCAAAATCAAGATTGATGCGCTTTATTAGGAAGAAAATACCCACCGTTAGCTAGTCCGCCCAATTAAGAAAAGAATGGCCAAATTCACATATGTCCGATTTTGGATCATATGTCCTAAGATGAATTTTCACTTCCTATACTAATTAATGGTGGACATTCCTCATCTCATGCAATATTCTCCTTATGGATGGGTCATCTAGCTACAACCAAATCAAGATGGCCCCGGAATGAAAGAAACACTACTTTTGAACCCATCGAATCTATTATTATAAGGTCATGCCTTATCCTTAAAATGCTGCTATACCACCGCCATGACTCGATTTTCAATGAACTCATTCATCATCAAGTTGAATGCTATGTTGATGATCTAGTACAAAAAAGAAAAAAGGAAGACCATCTCTTTGACTTGAGAGTAGTTTTGAATGGTTAAGATAATTTAACCTCAAAATGAATCTCATCAAGTGTGCATTCGGAGTAGCTTTAGAAAATTCCTTGGTTTTTGTCCACACTGGGAATAGAGATCGAGAGAAGATCAAGGCTATCTTAGAAATGCCACCCCTAAAAGTCTAACTCAACTCGATCATTTCAAGGGTGGTTGGCATATCTAAGATGCTTCATATCCAACTTATCGTGAAGATGCCAACCATTCTCGACTTGTCAAAAGGATGCCAAGTTCAAGTGGGATGACAAGTGCATACCTTTGAAGACATCAAGCACTACGATGATCAGTTCTAGCCCTATCCGCAAGCCATTGATCCTCTACACCGCTATTAGATGACTCCTTGGCACTTTGTTGGCTCAAACCAATGAAAGGGAAAGAAAATGCTCTACTATCTCGCCATCATCCCTACGAGGTAAACTACCCACCTATTGAAAAGCATTATCTAGCTTTAATCTTTGCATCCCAAAAGCTATGATTACATGCTTTCTCATAAGGTGAATTTGATCTCTAGAATCAATCCACTATTATATCTCATGACACGGCCAACATTATCTGGATTTGATGGTCCATGATTTTATCATAGTTTGACATCACATTTGTACCCTCCGTGATGAAAGGATAGCACTGGGATTTCAGCAAGACACACCTCGATTCTTAGTGATGACCTCCCCATGAACAAAATCATGAACTTAGGGGACACTAGCATTCACCATTGGGAGATGTATTTTGATGTGGCTTCCTCAAAAAAGGAGAAGAACA
Source organism: Cymbidium sinense (assembly GCA_021442155.1). Lineage (NCBI taxonomy): Eukaryota > Viridiplantae > Streptophyta > Magnoliopsida > Asparagales > Orchidaceae > Cymbidium > Cymbidium sinense. The sequence continues at coordinate 48,797,616 of CM038218.1, forward strand.
CATTCTACTCTTTTAGGGAAGGCAAGGGTAGGAATACTTCTACTAACTTTAGACCGCTATGTGATTAGATTATCATATCATCTGTCCAATCTATGCACCAACAATGGAGATGAATATGAGGCTCTGATTGCCGGTCTAGAGTTAGTCATTACATTATGCATCCAGAGCATCAACATCTTCGGGGATTCTCAGCTCATCATCAACCAAATTGCTGGGTCCTACAAAGTTCAAAAGTCTAAGCTCCATCATTACCACAATTACACCATAGAGTTATTGGCTCAAATCACATAGGTCACTATTTAAAAGATTCCTCGAGGAGATAATGTTGTAGCAGATGCATTGGTCAAGCTCGCCAAAGAGTTGGCATGCCCAGAATATGAGTAAATTTCAATAAGGGTCCAAAATAGACAAGTCTTATCTCTCATGGATGTACAACTCATCGAGAGACTCTCTCTTGAAGGGGAGATTGTCGTTGCCAAAGAGGACGACGAGTCAGATTGGAGGCAGCCATTCATGGATTACCTAAACACAGGAAACTACCTCAAGAGAAGTCATTAGCCCATCAGGTGAAACAAAGAGCTATCTCTTATGCTCTCGTGAGCGGCACCTTATACGATCTTTCGATCATATGTGATTACGTTGTTTAGCCAAACATGAAGCCCGTAAGATTATGACTAAGGTACATTCAGGCTTATGCGGAGCTCACCAGTCCGGTCCGAAGATGAAAGCCAAGATCAAAATACTAGGATACTACTGGCATTCGATGATTACATGGTGCATGGATGTATAGGAGATGCCACCAATGTTAGGTGCGTGTGGTCACATCAACATTCCATCTACGCGGCCTTGGCCATTTTGAGTGTTAGAGCATAGTGGATCGATCGATCCTCCTTCCAAGGGTCACTAGTTCAATTCTAGCCGCGACTACTTTTCCAAGTGGCGGAGCAATCCCACTTAGAGAGAGGTCATGGCATGTGCTCCAATTTTTCAGGAACCATATCGTATATAGGTTTGGGGTGCCTCGACAAATTATATCTGATAATGGTATTGCATTCAAGAACACCAAAATCAATAGCTTTACCCGGAGACACAGCATAGATTAGAGATATTCTATCATCTACTATCCGAGGACAAATAGTCTAACAGAATCATTCAACAAAACTCTTATCCAAATATTAAAGAAGACACACGATGACAACAAGCAACAGTGGCATGAATAGTTGGTTGAAGCCTTGTGGGCCTACCGCACCACATACAAAACTCCACCTCAATCTACCCCATCCTCCTTAGTGTATGGGCATGAAGACGTTCTACCATTAAAAGTCCAACTTCTATCACGAAAGATAGTTGTGGGTAGCAAGATTACTACATAGCAAAATGCCAAGTTGCGGTTAGAAGAGCTCGAAGGTTTGGAGGAGAGACGCTTACGGGCATGCCAGAACATCGAGTTGTACAAAGCCAAAATGATTCAAGCTCACAACAAGTTGGTCCGTCCTAGAGCTTTTCAAGTAGGAGAGCTTGTTTTAGTTCCACGGAGATCAATTATCATCCGTCAAAAGATGGGAGGCAAGTTTGAACCCACTTGGGAAGGCCCTTTCGCCATAGAAAAGGCCTACCAAAGAGGATCTCATCAACTCAAAAATTGTAAGAGAGAGCGCCCTATGCTTCCAATCAACGAGCTCTACCTAAAGAAATATTATCCATAAAATCTTGTTTGAAAACAATCATCAATAAACTTCTTCTCATATCAGATTTCAACTCTTATGTGTCAAAAGCATCTTTTGCTTGTGAATCCGCCACGATGTATTTAGGATAGGTGTAAGATAACCCAAGCGGCATCATATTCCTTCTTTCAAAACACAAACAAATACATATCTTTTGTCTCAGGTTATTTTGATGTGGGAGCAAGCCCCCTGTAGCACTAACTCATTCGCTACTCTAGGTCAGGCTGATATATTACATTGCTAGTATGTCACCCTAGTGGTCACTTGTATGGCAAATGTAAGTCCACGCGCTTTCTTCCTGACTTGATCATTGCAAACCGATGAGCGCATTTTAGTTTGCTAGGTCTTACTTGACAGGTATACCGTGTTGACTTAGTTTAAGAGGATGTAAGCTACATGCTTCTTCTTGAACTAGCCATCATGCACTAACTAGGTCGAGTATCTTTGAGGTTTAGGATAAATCCCCCAGTGGCTCCTTTCCTCTTGACTACTTCAAGCTTAAGTTTAGTCCATACACAGGACTCCTCGCTTAGTAGTCTCCCTAGGTTGGATAGCCTGTCGGCGAGAAAGACTATCCGGTGATCAATTCTTTGGAGATGTAAGTCTACAATTTTTGTAAGCGATTTTGCCAGGATGGTTGGTTATATCTGGCGATGACCCACCTTATGGAACACCACTCTTGGCAGATGTAAGTCCCCATGCATTTTTCTTGAGTTGGCCACCGAATATTTACAAGCTTTCTTTTACAAGGTTTTGGAGCGCCCCCTAGCAGCACTTCCCCTATGGGCACTCTATTTGGATCACGTCCTTAGCGACCCCATTTAGACACTACCCCGATTACTCTTGGATTGGACAATCTCCCTTTCCTAATAGCCACCCCTGTGGTTGGAGAATTTGTTCAGCGGATGTGCAAATTCTTTATTTGTCTAATAAGCCTAAGACAGGACTATGCTGATATAAGCTCCTTCTCAGTGTGGTCCCTCGCAAACCAATAAGGTCCATGCAAATATAAAATAAATAAAATATATCTTCGTTAGTTGATTAAGAATTCAAGCCCCCAGTGGCCCCTTTCCCAAGCAGACATCTTATCTTTAGGGCAGCGTTAGCAAAACTCCTTGTAGGAATTGTCTGACTACCTTAAGTTGAGATAAGTCCCCAAATTAGGCATTCTCTCGGTAGTGTTTAAGTCGGCTTGTTGTGCCACCACGAGTCACCACGGTCATCTTTGCTTGAAAGATATAAGTCTACATTCTTTCCAGCCGTTTACAAAATGCGACTCAGGTGGTCCAATTTATTGCGCAAGCGACCGATCACCTCAGTGGTCCTTATTTAGGAGGTTGTGAGTTCACGTTCTTTCTTCCTAACTTGACCATTGCACACCGAAAGGCACCCCTTTGGTTGGTTAGTTTTACCCCACCGCCAATAGATTATCCCTTTGGATTTGTAAATCTAAGCAGTCTAGGCGATATTAACCCTTCTTAGTGGATCCATGAAACCAACTAGATCCATCAAATTAAAATAAATGAAATTAAAATAAATGCAATTAAATCAAATGACATTATCATGACTACTTCTGAGTTGATATAAGTCCCCCAAAGGCATTCATTCAGTAGTCGCCCTAGGTCAGGTCCGATTTATTTTGCAAGCAACCGATCACCCCATTGGTCACTTGTTTGGAGGATGTGAGTCCCCGCGCTTTCTTCCTAACCATTACACACCGAAAGATAACCCCTTAAGTTGGATAGTTCTATCATGTGGCTGGTGGACTACCTCTTTGGATTGGTAAATCTGAGATAAAAATGGGCTGATATGGCCCCTTCTCAGTGTGATCCATCGCAAACTGACAGTATCTATCTTGAAATCTAAACTTGAATAAACAACCAACCAATTTCTCCCCAGTGAGACATCAATCATCCCAACTTCTCCCCAGAAGAGTCAATCAAACCCAATTCAAACTTGGATTCCCCGGCTAGTGCACCCTCAAAGGAAATCTCATCAAATCCTTATCCCTAGTGGATAACCTAAACCTGCTTCCCTAGTGGAAGGTTCATGCATCTATCCTTGGTGGGTTTTACATCTTAATCCCCAACGGATATTCTACCCAAATCATAGCATGCATCCAAATCCAATCTCTTATCCCTAGTGGATAACTTGAACCTGCTTCCCCAGTGGAAGGTTCACATGCTTGATCCTTTGGTGGATCCCCTCCTTCCTCCCCCATGCCCTTGGCATGAGTGGTTGTACTGCAGTAAGATCTTGATTCCTTCTATATCTCGGGTTTTTGTTAGTGTTTGCGATCCTTCGAACGTTGTTGATCGTCTCGGTCAACATCAATACGTGTGGTGTGCCTTGTCAATCACACCACACCTATTGGGCGCCCTTTATTGACCTCACTTTTAGAGTGAGCTCTCAACTTCCTCATCATAGATCCAGGACTCTAATAGACACTAAGAGTTCCTTAGTCTTAAGACACTTCTAGTGATTAGGTAAACACTAACGAGACTTAGAAAAGTTAGTCATAGGAATATGTTGTGCCTTAAAGATTTAGGAGGACTTGTACCTATAGCCCAATCCTTGCTTCCTCCTTTAAAACCAAACCTCAAATTCAAATTCAAATTCAAATTCTAAAATCAAATCCAACTATCCAATGATTGAAATCCATCACTAAAATTAATTCCAAAATCTATTCCTAAGCCCTTTGATTTTATCTTATTGACTTAGCCTTCATCAAATTCAAATCAAACCCAATCTTTGCTTCCTTCTTTCAAACCAAATCTTGAATTCAAATTCTAATTCTAAAATCAAATCAACTATCCAATGATTGAAACTCATGATTAAATCAATTCCAAAATCCCTTCATAAACCCTTTGGATTTATCTTATGAACTTAACCTTAATCAAATCCAAATCAACTCGAATCCAATTAATTTTCTCAATTATTAAATTCAATCTAAAATCAAATTCTAAATCATGAATCAAATCCAACTATCCAATGATTGAAGCCCATGATTAAATCAATTCCAAAATCCCTTCCTAAGTCATATGAACCACCTTCATGTGCTTAAGCAAAAACTCCATCAAACCAACTCAAACTTGATTGATTTTCTTATAAATCAATCATTCATTCATTTATATTCACAAATATAAATGAAATCTAAATTCAAATCATTCAAATCAAATCAAGATGAATCAAACTAAATCAAGACCCTTCTTAAGCCATATGGACCATCCTCCATAAACCTAATCAAATCTTGATCCAAATAAATCCAAACTTAATGGATCTCTTTATAAAGCAATCATTCATTCATTTATATTCACAAATATAAATAAAACACACTCTTCAATGACCAAAAGTAAATCAAACCAATTCAAAATCCAAGTTAGCCCTTTTTGACCTACATCCCTTAATTTGATCAAATTTATTTCCAAATCACTCCAAACTCAAGTGATTTTCCCATAACTCAATTGTATCTTTATTTATATACACAAATATAAATGAAATATAAATTCAAATGACCAAAATCAAACTCAAATCAAATCAAATTCTCAATTTAACCCTTTTAGCCAAACTTTTGAACTATGTTAAATGAAACCCAAATCAACTCAAAACTCGTGAATTTATTCATAATTCAATCATTCATACAATCATTGATCCAAATATAAACATAAATCAAATCCAAGTCAACCAAAATCAAATCCAAGTTGACCCTTTTGAAATTGTCATATCCAAAACCTATTTAGCTCCAAACTAATTGCAATTGAATTTATATTTCAATCCTAAGCTCATATGTGAGTTCAACTAAACTTGAATCAAACCTTGTCAAGTCAATTAACATATTTAGGCTCACTTGACTGGCGACTTAAAGGACCTTTTGAGCCAAATTTTAATCCAACCCAAATTGGATTGAACTAAGCCTAAACCTCAATCATGATCAACATCATGGGTGATCAACCATCTTGAATTGGGTCAAACCAAGTCAAACCTAACATTTGACCAAGTCAACATTTAGCTCAAATGAAACCCAAGCTAACCAAAATTCACCATATGTCAAATTGATTGAAACCATTGACACAAACTCATTCATAATCAATGATTGAACATGACCAAACCATCAATTGGGTCAAACCAAGCCTAATTAGCCACATGACCTGAGTTGGCCCAATTTGGCCTAAAAAGCCAAAATAGGTCAAATCATGATTTAATCCAAATTGATTGCAACCAATGATTCAAGTTCATTCGAAATCACTTGTTGAACTTGACCAAAGCCATGATTGAGTCCAAGTTGACCAATTTGTCAACTTGACCCAACCTAACCCAAATTGACCTAAAAGATCAAATTGACCAAAATTCAAATTAATTCTAAATTAGATCAAACCTACAATCATTTTAAACAACTAATTGAACTTGACTCAACACCAAACCCAAGTCTTGGTTTGACCCAATTTAACCAATTGGTCAACCCAACCCAACCTAGCCTACATGATACCCATTTGACCAATCCAAGCCAAATCACTCCAAACCAACTTATGGAACCCTAGGACTTAGCCAAACCCGACCCAAACATGCCCTAATTTATTTTCAAATAAGCCCAAAAGCCAAGTGGACCCCACCAAGGGGATTAGCCATCAAACCATAAGATTTAAACTTAAAACTACTAGATCCAACCAAAGTCAACTACCCCATCCCCATGGCAGCTCATTAGCACTCCATGGAACCTTCTCCTAACCAACCTAGCTAACTTAACTCACCTTAAGTCGGCCAAGAACCTTTGGGAAGTGAGTTGACTCACCTCAACCAGAACACCCATTGGATCAAGATCTTTGCATCCTTGGACATTGGGTCCATGGTAACTCCCCATCATTCCTCTCATCCCTAGCGTGCCTCCCTGACTTGGTGGAGACAAGTCAGTGATCGTTAAAGTGATTAAAGCGTCGCATCTGTCAGTCCATGATGGGAAATTGAGGGGTATAACCCCTTAATTGGAACACGAATTCACACACTTGCATCGTGAGCTCTCCTAACTCATTTTCGAAGCCCCTCCATGGAACCTTCTCCTAACCAACCTAGCTAACCTAACTCACCTAACTCACCTAAATTGGCCAAGAACCTTTGGGAGGTGAGTTGACTCACCTCAACCCAAGAGCACCCCTTTGGATCAAGATCTTTGCATCCTTGAACATTGGGTCCATGGAAGCTCCCCATCATTCCTCCCATCCCTAGCATGCCTCCCTGACTTGATGGAGATAAGTCCGACGGTCGTTCGGTAGCGAGCCAGTGCAAAACATGTGCATGTCGTCGTCTGTCCATGATGGGAAATTGAGGTGTATAACCCCTCAATTCGAACACGAATTCACACACTTGCATCGTGAGCTCTCCTAACTCATTTTTGAAGCCCCACAGAGTGTTTCCAAGGATTCTCAAGCCCTGTCCATTCGGCATTGTCCATTCCCGAGCAAAGCCGAAATAGGGCATCCTAATCCCGAGCAATACTCCCTCAATTCAAAATCAAACTTCAATTCCTCTTAGCCACACCATCACCATACCCAATCGAAGCCAACCGAACCAATTCTCAAGCTTCCAAGCCACGAGAGGATCGAGTTCGATCGTAGTCGAGCCCATTACGTGTGTGGATTGGTCAACCAGCATCCCACACCAAATCAAGCTTAAACATCTTCAACAGGGCCTCGCCTCAACTAAGCGAAGCTACCTCTAGCATTGCACCGTCGGACAATAGCTCCAGTGAGGTAATCTCTTAAATCGAGCCTTGTATGCGAAAACAGGTTGGTCCTTTGTGAAGAAAATTCAAAATTCATGGAAAATTGACAGTTGGATGTGTGTGTCTCCCTTCCCCAAAGATGTGGGAAGAATTTGGAGATAATCCGAGCTCCGGTGAGCTCGGATCGAACAAGGAAGGCGAGCCTTCCTTGCTCTAAATGGGATAGATCATGAGTCATCCATCGCATGATCAAGGCGAACCGCTCATCGATCAAATCCACGGTAGAGCCCTCCCGATTCCTTTCTAAGTGCATGTCGAATCATGGTGCGTCGATCTTTAGATCGACGTCCCAAGAGAGTGTGCTTGCCTAGTCGAGCAGCGGATGTGACTACTTAAATAGCCAATCCTCGCGGCGGATCTACCACCATTCCAGATTAAGGTTTTAATTAGGACTAATTAATTAGATTTTAACCCTGAAAGTTCCTAAAATCATAACTAATTGTAGAAAAATCCAAAAAAAAATGTAAACTTAGGCTCATTTTGAAGATATTTCAAGATAGAATCTAGAAAACTTAAATTTAATTAATTTTGAGCAGATAATTTTATTAAAAATCTAATTAGCTTAATTGCACCTTAATTAAGCACTCAGTTAATCTCAAATTTTATGTGGTTGTTTAGGGGGGGTGACCTCTGTCTCTCCTATCTTTTTGAGATTTTATTGATTGCTTAATTAGAAAAATAATTTGATTAATTCCTAATCACTCTCTTAATTTAATTAATCATAATTAATGAATGAACAGTAACTTAATTAATCACTTAAGCATAATCACCTCTATTGAACAGTAAGATAACTTAGGAGATGTGGTTGGGGATACTTTTCCTAATCCATTTCCTAAATTTTCTTTACTTTTAAAAATTAAATTAATTAATGGCTAATTAAATGATTAATTAATTAATTACTAATCTTCAAAATGAGGAAATCAAATCTAATTGAATGTTGGATTTAGGGATTAGGGTCTTCCCCTTGATCCTCTCCCCTAAGTTAATTTTATCATTCAAATTAAAACATAACCAAAATATTTAATCAATTAATTAAAGGCCTAATGAAATTAAAATTAAGAATCAATTCATCCACACCTAAGCAACCCTTAATTAATTTGGGTTTCTTGGGTGTTCAATAACCCAAGGTGAGAGATAATGAAAGTATATGGCTCACATGTGAGATAAAAATAATTAAGTGAGATCCCTTAAACTTAATTAACTATTAATCATAAGCCAATTGCATTAAGCCCCTTTAATTTCTTAGGAGCATTACAAAATTATTTTTCATGTGGTTGCATATCATATTGACTTATTATTAATTAGTTAATTAACTTAAGGTGATATAGGTAAAGGTTAATTAATTCATTTAATTCATGTCTTAACCTAATTAAAACATAAAACCAACTTAAATATTCTTCATTGAACCAAATTAATTCACACATTGGGAATTGGGTTAGGGTTAACAAACCTCCTTCATATTTCCTAAATCAAATCAAACTCAAACTTAAAAATATCTTTAAAGAATTTTGGTTCATTTTAAATAATCTTATTTAATTTGATTGTCTTTACGTATTAATTGGGATGAATGAAATCATATGTTTACATTCCTTTATTTCTTTTCAATCATATTAAATATTACTTGCCATATGAAATCATGCATTCATTTTTTTAAAATTAATTAAATAAAATATTTTCTTTTTAAGTCAAATTGCATGTGTTGACTTAATTTAAAAATATGAGTGGCTATTAATACTATTAATTCATAAACTATTTTCAAAAATCTATAAATCAATTATTATAAATGAAGTGATGCTAATTACAAATATCTATAAGCTTGCATGTGATAATAATATAAGACATGTAATATGAAATTCTCTTTCCCTATCTTAACATAGATTCATATAGGATTTACAAGTGTATAGTTCATTTGAAAAGAACACAACACTTGCCTAAATCTATTCATATGCTCATGTTAAGACTTAAAAAGAATTTCATATCACATATGTAAATCTCAAACATAATTTCTTACATGATTCTTTATTTATATGTTTCTTTTATACATTCATATGTATTTGAGAAAAGTGGTATATTAGTCTGGACATCTCGGACCGAGATTTTAAGAAGACTAAGCAAGGTCTTGTACCATACTGCGTAGAAAACAATGGCCATATTCACTTAAAACTCTTATACATATGCATGTATGTATCAATGAATAAAATAATAAATCACAAATAAATATAACCTTTTGCATAGATTTTCTTATCCCTACAATTATTCATACAATTACATGTATCTAAGAAAGGTGGTACATTAGTATGGACATCCTAAAGAGTTTAAGATTTAAGTAGATCATGCTCCATGTAAAAAAAATGGCATCGTACTCACTTAAAACTTTTATATATATAAATGTTTTTTAATATGGAAAATCTCTCTTTCTACATAATAAAGATATGCATTCATAATTCAAAAATGAAATATTTAAATTCAAAATACATTTCTTTGCATTCATCATCAAAATGTGCTAAGATTTAAATTGCATGCATAGGTATGCTTATGATTATTCATATGTATGATATACACGATGGAAAGAAATAAATGAATGTGTTATATGATAATAATTTATTTCAATTAATCTTAAGATGTCTTTCTCATTGAATAGAAATATTTAGAATAAATCTAAACTTAGGATTAATTAAAACACATAATAAATCATTCATTAAAAGAAATCAATTAATTAACTTATCTTAAAAATGACTTAAGATAGGGATAAAAAAGATATTCCCACTCTTTCTTCTCTTTATAACATTTAATTACTAAGTGTAGGTCATATAAAAAAAAGAAAATACTACGTAAAATTTTCAAATCAATTAAACCACTTAAAGAGAAATCAACCCTTTAAAAATTAAATCCCTCACACTTAGCAAGTCATAACTCTAAATCCTAATTAGGATATACCACACAAGCCTTAACACATACACATTAGATTAAGTCACCATTTTAGCTTTATGTTAGGTGCATGACTTGATAATATTGATTTTGATGATGTATTTTATTTGGATGTATGTGATGCGGATGTTACATATTATATTCTAACCATGTTTTTGTAGGTTGTGCTTAAGGGTGTTATAATAAAAATATAAATGCATTTTATTGTGTTGCTTATACCCATAGCATAGCTTGTTAGACGGGCTTTACCCAAGGGTGCTAAGTCCAAATTATCATATAATTGGGTTGTATTGTTTATTTTAACATTTATTTTGGGTATAGCTAAATTTACTTGCCTTCTTTTAATGTACTTTTTTTTAGGATTAGTAGTATTATGGGGATTAAGGTGAGCATTGGTTATAAGATCATATCTATACATCATGTGATACTTTTGGAGCAAGCTACATCCCGATGAAGCCAAAAGAAAAAAAGAAGAGCAAATCAAGATGAAGGAATGAAAGATGAAGAGTGAAGAATGGAGAATGAAGAATGAAGACCCCCATAACACTTATCATTTTAAAAGATATAAGCAAGTGTGTGACGTAGTTAAACCAGGAAAGTTATGTAATCAAATGACTTCCTTAGGGCAACTAAGCCTGTTCCTGGATGTGAGACTAAACACACTTGTTATCTTAAATACATATGAATGTATAAATAATTAAAAAATAGAAAATCATGCAAAATTATATTATTATTTAGTTGAACTATTTATGTATGTGAATTAAAGTTCAATCCAAATTATAATACAAAAATACATATAAATAAATCAAATAAGTAATGCGTTGTTAGCAGAAGTAAGGTAATCAAACCTCCTTAGCCTTTTATTCCTAGGATGTCCAAATTATATACTTATTAACATTCAAATCTATGAAAAATCTATATATAAATATAGGAAATAGAGCTTCATTTCCACATACTTAAGCTATAAAATAAACAAATCCTATATGTATTCATAACTATCACTCCATATATTTTTATCAATTTATAAACTTTGAAAAATAGATTAGAATTTATTAGTGATAATAGCTACGCATATAATTAAGTTAAGTCAATACATGTAAGCTTACATAAATAACTTTCATTTGATTTATTTAAATTTGAAAAGATGAATGCATGAAATCATGTGACATACAATATTTAAAGTGATTGGAAAGGAATAAGTAAATATAAGCACATGGTTCATTCAACTAAATTAATTTCTAAGGACAATCATATTAAATAAAATCATTTAAAAAAAATCAAAACTTCTTATTAATTTGATTTTGGATTTGGGTTAACTTCAAAAATGAGAGATTATCATTTGTTGTGTTAATCTCATTCCCAAGTTGATGATCTCAATTGGTTTAAGGAAAAAAATAATTAAATAGATTTTACAAATTAATTAAGTTAATCATTAAACAAATCATTTAATTATTTTTCCTATGCTTCTTTAATTTGATTAATCGTTTGGTTATGAGCCACTAATGAAATGAACATATGAAGAAATAAAATTGCAATACTCCTAAAGACCTAATGTAATTAGTTCATAATTAAGGATTAATTAAATCAAAGAATCTAATTAAGTACTTTTATAATTTTTTTACACTTATAAGTTAATCATAATTTCCATAAGAGTCTTTATATTTTTAAACACATAACAAAACCCTTAATTTCATTGTTAATCATCTGATATAATTTACATTCTAATTTGATTTAATTTAGTCACTTAATTAATTTCTATCTTAATTAACTCTCAAAATAAAATGGATTTAGGAAAGGGATTATGAAAGAGGTCAGAATCTCACTCTCTCATCTGCTTTAATTAATTAATTCTTGTTGTTTTGAATGTTAAGTATTCACTTAATTAATTAAAAAGAATAATTAAGGTATGAATCATCAATTTTCCTAATTATTAGGCAATAAATTCCAAAAAAATCATGGGATGTAGAGGTCATCCCATTAAATGGGCACATAAAGTTTGAAATCATTTGCCCAAGTAATTAGGGCTTAATTAAGTTTATAATTAAATCTTAATTAAGACTTAATTACTATTCAAAATCAAATGAAAAAAATTTTAATTAATTCTCCTCTGAAGTACCTTTAAAATGAGCATTCATTTATATTTTTCTGGTTATTTTACAATTTGTTATGATTTTTCAAAATTTCAGGCATTAAAATGAATTAATTAAGCCTAATTAAACCTAATCTCATCGGCGTCATGTGAGCACTAACATGGCGCACTTTCCACGGGCATCGTGAGATTATTAAAAGCTGAGACCTTGAGGTGGATGGCGTGAACATGCGCGTCCGAGATCTTTCGACGGACGAGATTAATATCCGCGATTCATAAGGATTAAATCGGATTAAATCTAATCGCAAGATCAAGGCCGTCCATTCCAATCAAGCGGAACGAATGGCAGATGATCTATCCTCTCTCGCACGACAGAAGACGGACACCGTCTGCCTTCCTCTGCCCAATTCAACCTCGCCAGAGCTCGGATTGGCTTGAGATTGATCTCACACCTTCACGGGAAGGATCCTACGAGATCTAACGGTCGGATTCGCGCAAAATCAACATTCTCTTTGAAAAGGCCTAGAAAAAATTAAGAAAACTCGGTTTGAAGGAATAGTACCTCGCTGGAGCTCAAGATCGGCGGCAAACCGACTAAGGTAGCTTCGCCTTAATGAGACAAAGCTCTGTTAAGAAGTTCGCATGATGCCTCCTCGATGTTTGCTTCGTCAACAAGCATCATCGTAGAACTCGCCGGAGTTGATCTAGAAGGTACTTACGGTGATCGGAGAGCTCGAAAAAAGATTTGTTTCACCTCCTTAGAGCTTGGTGAACATGTGGGTAAAGTTAATTTGGAGTTTGTTGGGATTTGGTGGAGTTGGACGGAGTAGAGCCTTGTCCTATTTCAGGCAGGATCGGTTTGATGTTTTCTGACGACGAAAATGCTTGGGCACTCGGGAAACTCTATGGCAGCTTTGAAACGACTTAAGGAAGCTCAGTTAAGGTATGTGTGCTCAGTTTGGTTGGCCAAGTGGATAAGGAGTCGCTGCCATGAGAGGTGGCTGTCCTTGGGTTTCCAAATTCTCCGATGAGGGAGGAGAGGTGAAATCACCTCCCTTTGGCTCATGGCCTACCCAACCACCTTTGGGTCAAGTGAGCTAGTATCATACTTGCCTATGTGGAGGTCTAAGAGGCTACCAAGTGGATAGGGAGTAGGTTTGACCATTCAAATGGGACATTTGTCCCATTTGGTGGCCCTAACCCATTTGATTTTGGGTCAATTCAGGTTGAGTTTGATTTGGGCTGACCCAAGGTGAGCCAAAGATGGGTCATGCCAAGTTTCATTGAATTTGGGCTTGGTTTGAGTGGGTTTGGCTCAATTTGACCCATGTAGGTCAAATTGAGCTAAGTTGATCTCACGAAGGGAACCCTCCTCAGCAACATAAGAGACATCATCTATCTACCTCACCTTTCACTCATATTGTTGCTTGACCTTGCGGTTCTTATTATGCGAGTCTTAGTAGGCTGAACGGTGCTAGTACCAACCTCAAAGGTGGAAGAAACTATCTCCGAAGCTAAGATAGTCTTCCCCTTTAGAGCAAGGGGAACAACATATGTGGTACTAGCCCTCGATGGAACTGCGGTAGGGGCAACAAATTGTACTGGCATTGATGCAGATGTTGGCACTAACAGGGGTGTAGAAACCACAGCGACCTTCCACTTCAGAGAGGAAAACTCAAACCAAGCATCAAAAGTAGCTTCTTGCCTGTCACATCCTCCTTGCTAACAGTGGTGAGGGCTGATCCCTCACATGTGATTTTGAAATTCTCAAAGACAAGTCTGAACTGGATCGCATGGGCAACGATGAGTATGGCCTGATCTAAGGCCAAATCCACACCCAAGGCAAAGAAAAAGATCAACTTTCCGAGGCATGTTGAAGGCATTGAACGAGTAAAGGGAGGAACTCAGCTGACATCTCTACATTGTTGAAAAAGAACCAAATTAAACCCTTGCTCGACTTGAATTGTTGCTTTTGATTTAATGTTCAATTTTTTTTTTAAGACCCGCATCCAATAAATTTGAGTATGTTGGATGGAGTTCATTTGTTTTGGAGAGACTTTTGGAGATGTATTTGTTGTATTATTTAGTTGGAATTTGATTTTGGAACACTCCCTTAGCAAATTTAGGTATGATAAATGCTCCAATGAGGAAGGAGAGATGTAATCACCTCCCCTTGGCTCATGGCTGGCCCAACCACCTTTGGGTCAGGTGAGCCAATGTCCTGCTTTCCTATGTGGAGGTCTAAGAGGCTGCCAAGTGGATAGGGAGTGGGTTTGACCATTCAAATGAGACATTTGTCCCATTTGGTGGCCGGAACCCATTTAATTTTGAGTCAATTCGAGTTGAGTTTAATTTGGGCTGACCTAAGGTGAGCCAATGATGGGTCATGCTAAGTTTCATTGGGTTTGGGCTTGGTTTGAGTGGATTTGGTTCAATTTGAACCATCTAAGTCAAATTAAGCTAAGTTAGGTCAAGTTGATCAATTGATCAAATTGGGTGAAACCAAAGATTGAGTCAAATTTAAATGAGTATTTAGAGTGTTTTGGTGCAATTGATTTAGCTCAATTTAGCTTGGATTTGAATTTGGCATATTTAAGTTTAAATGGGTCAAATGAGTCAAGTTGACCAATTTGGCTAAATTAGCTTGGATTAGGCATTGGTTCATATTCAATTGGTCAATTGAAGATGATTATAAGCTTTAATTTGAATCAATTTGGATTTGATTTTGATTTAGTCCAAATTGACCATTTAGATCAATTTGGGCTAAATAGGTCCAATTGAGTTCAATTGATCAAATCGTTCAACCAAGGCTTTGATCATGTTTAGTGATCAATTTGAAATGAACTTAAGTCATTGGTTATAATTAATTTAGTTTGGATTTTGATTTGACCTGATTTGGACTTTTAGGTCAAATTGATTCAACTTAAGTCAAAGAGTCAATTAGATTAAATTTAACTCAATTGATGATCAAGTTATGCTCAATGGTTGATCTTAGGTTGATGTGAATCACTAGTTTCCATTGATTTGGCTTAAGATAAAATTTAGCTCATGTATGTTAATTGTGTTGACTTGGCCAAAAGACTAAATAGACTTGATTTGATATAATTGATTGTAATTGATCATCAACAATCATCATAAAAGATTTTGAAGGGTTTGATTCAATCTAATTTAGGTTGAGTTGAAAATTGACTCAAATGAATCATTTAGGTTATTTTGGGTCAAATGAACCTAAGTAGGTCAATTGGCTTGATTGAGGTTTGATTTGAGCTTAGTTGACTTTAAATATTGATTTGAAATTGGTTTATAGCTTTTATTGCAATTGATTTAGATTTGAAAAGATTTTGGCTCATTTGGGCATTTTAGGACAAATGAGTTATAACTTAGTTTGATTTGGATTGATTTTAATTTGATTGTGTGTGATTGTAGATTTTTGGTTTGAAATGCTGATTGATAGGTTGAATTGACTTATGAGAAAATCAATTAAGTTTGATTTGGATTGAAGAGATTTGGCTAAATCCATAAGATTGAATCATAAAGCTTAAGAAATATTTGGGTTATGGATTTGATTTGAAATTAGTTTGGAGGTTCGAATTTGATTGTTGATCTTGGTATGTTGATTGAAGGGTTGAATTAATTTTTGAAAAAATCAATTGAGTTTGAATTGGATTGAAAGAATTTTGGCTTAATCCATAAGGTTAAATGATAAGGCTTAGGAGAGATTTGATTGAATTGATTTTCAATTGGATTTGATTGTAGATTTAATTGGATTTGGATGAATTGAATTTGAGATTTAGTTTAAGCTAAGGAGGTAAACATAAATTGAGTTTAACTAATCCCTAAGATATGATCTGAATCCTATGATTAATCCTCCAAAATTTCTAAACTTTAAATTAAGTATTCACCTAAAAAAAAATATCTTATGACTATATATATATATATATATATATATATATATATATATATATATATATATATATAAACATCAATGAAAATCAAGATTAAAGATTCAAAATTGAAGTAGTCTTATAAAAGTTCTAGAACCTCAATAATTATTAGAACTAATTAGCTAATGATTTTTCTCATTTTATCCCACTAGCAACATTCAAAATCGCTTATTTATCATATTTGATACTACGGGTTGTGAAATGAAATATTGCTATAATATGCTTTGCAAAAACCCATTAAGCTCTGCAGACCCGTAAAGTTCAACAAATGCCTGTAATGGTTAATATTCCAAGGACCCGAATTTTTTTTATCTGTATGCGCAAGGGGCTGCATGTTTAATCGCGAAGTCCCGTAAAAACTTACAAAAACTCATATAATCTATCAAATTTCATATTTTTAATATTTTAAAAAAGTAACTAATGCCTATTGTTTGAAAAGTCGATTTAGTTAATTATTAGTAAGACTTTATAGAATATTTCGAAAATAATTTAGCTTTCAAAATATCTAATTTAATTAAATAGAGGATATATCATTTAGCTATTTAAGATAAAGTCTACCTCACTTACACAACATGCTTTATTTTGTGTAGCACTTGCATGACACTTTTTTTAATCTAATGAATGAATCTCCATATATATGAGTTGTCCTACCGGCATACTTTTTCTTGAATAAACTTGAATGAAATCATTAGTCTAATTTTTTTAATATTTTTGTGATCATCAAAATCTATAGCACTATAAGCTCTTGGGGTCAATAATATATCCTATTTTGATAATGACAAATAAACATGATAAATTTACAACATATATGAGGATTTAAATAATAAACCTTCATCCTAAAAAAAGCATATATGCAAAAAAAAATTTCACTCTTGAAAGTAATAATCACAAACAAAATATCAGTGTAAATAATAAAAAATTTCAAGAGACGTATCGACACAAGTAATGAGAACAATCAAAAGATCATAATTTTGATTAATATAGAAAATATTGTGAGCATAGTACATAAACTCACTTTCTTGGGCAATAATCTCTCTCCCCATTTCTATAAATCTTTCTCCCCTTTGTCATAAAAAAAAGCAAGCAAAGCTACTAGCTATTACAAACAGTGATGAAAAAAAATGAGAAGTACAACCACTATACAAAAAAGAAAACATCCACACAACAATTGTCAAACAAATACACACCAGCAGTGATTTATTGTAAATCCAATAATTTTATCTCTGACTATGAAATATAAATGCCCCCGGCTGTCCCTCTTAATCATTACTCCGTTCTAAAGGCCAACACAATAAGACTGGTGTTATCCCATGCTAATGTATCCAAAATGCTACTGAGCACTAATTTCTTCAACTAAGAACGTTTGAGTAGGCCAGGCCATTAAGGCGGAACATCACCCATAAGATGAGCGGTAAAAACAAGATCAAAACTTCAAGACTCCTCATCATCACCTTCTTCAAATCACATAATATATGTTAATGGCCTCTCTTCACCCAACCGTTTGACCATCCAATCTAATGTGAATCAATTTGCACCACCCTAATTATCTTAGTGAGACGTCCTTGCATAAAAGTGAATGACGATCAAAATAAGGTTAGTCTCACTGTGGTGATAAAGGTAGAAAGTTGGTGTAAGAATATGTGAGGATAGCAATAATGGAAAATGCACTGATATCCAAGTAAGATTTAAAGGTGACAATAAATTTGATCATATGGCACATGCTAAAAATAAACATTTAATATGATGAATTTTAGAAGTGCATAAGATGGCAAAATAAAATACGCTTGTGATTAAGAATATAGTAGGTTAATAAATGACAAAAGTATATTTAAATCGCTGGTCACTGACTTTTTTAAAAATATCATGGTGAAGGATATAATAATGTATTCCTCTAAAGATGAACTATAGTGATGTGATCTCTTGATGGATTTTGATGGAGCATAGAGTTTATGACAAATAATTAAAGGTCTGTGAAATCATTCAATTGCCCAAATCTTTTCTTCGTGGTTAGGTAAGAAAAAATTGTCAATGTTTTATCCAATGGTTTCTATTTCATGATTGTGAATATAAGATTTGGGATGATCCAAATTGCTTTCATTTATTGTCATATAATTAAAAAAATTAAAGATAAAGCTGGGATAAAATTAAAATGCGCATTGTTAGAGGATTTAAAGTCCAAATGATTGAAATAATGAGAGAAAGTTACAATCAAGATCTATGGAGGGATCAATCAACGAAAAGAAATGCATTGATTAAAGTATGATTCATATTAAGGTGTGATGCCTTTTATGACCTATAGGTGAAAGAGAATTCACCACTCCTGTGGCAATGAAATCTTTCTGCATGTCTTAAGACATTCCAATGTGCGTATTTGGAAGAAGGTAAGGACAAAAATTATCATGGGTTTGTGAAAAAAAAAGAATGGTATAGTAAAAATTAAACAAGGAAAATGAACAAGAGTTATACCTAAAGCCTCTTTGTCTTAAATGCACTTTCCTCTCGTTGATTTAGCCTAAGAGGTATGAGATCGAGTGATGAACATGGTAATTAAGAGAATAGAAGGTATATAGATAGAAAATGAATATTTTTAAAATTTTAAAAAATTTAGAAAGAGGTGCAAAAAATAAAGTAATAATAACTATAAATAGATTTTAATATTTTGTCCTTGAAAGTTGGTAAAAATCTACCATTCAAATTGATCCTTCTCAGATTCTATGTAGACAAGGTGAGGTGACAAGAACAAAAAAAAAAAAAAAAAAAAAACAAGAAAACAAAACATGCATAATGTTAATGGGAACATATGAAACTTTGCTAGTAGTTGTTAATTAATGGATGCTCACTAAAGTTAGAGGTTGTTTGTTAAGAAGCCCAAAATTAAATTTTTCAATTTTTTACGATGATTTTCAAATTTCAATCTAAATGTGACTCAAAGAAGACTTATATGTAACATGATAAGATACATGAAATCATCTAAATAATGAGGAGTTTAGCAAACCTAATCGTCATATAAGAGAACAAAAATGATCTACCCACAAGCTTTTTTAAGATGTCTGCAAGTTGTATCTCATGCTGACAAACTCCACAACCACATCACCGTGGGATAATGTGATCATCAACGAAGTGAGGCCAGATCTCTATATGCTTCAGTAGATTTATCACAATGATGTCATCACACTGTGACCTATATATTCTCATAATTCTTAAGTTGCTATAGAAAGCAAAGTAGCAATGCAATACAACTACCTACAGTGACATGCAATCTCTATATCAAATAAAACAACAAAACTATGTTTCCTATTGGATCATATTATAAGTGAAAGTTCTAAGAACTTATAGATAACTGAAATCTTCATTCAATTGACTTTACATATATATTATACATCTAAATATCCTACAACTTCAAATGAAAACTCGTTCTTAAGATACCACAATCCTATGTTCAGTGTTACTACAAGGCATCAAAAAGTATTCTTATGGTTATGAGATGTAACTCCTTAGAATCGACTTGAAATCAAGTATAACAACAATCTTATCATACCTCTAAAGAGCTTAGAGCCCATTACCTTCTCACTCATCTTTATCTAACATAGCTACAAGACTTATATGGGTGCCAATAGATGAATCCCTTCGGACTAAATTTTATTATCAAATTATGAATATACCTTATTAGAGATATAAATATTTCATCACTCTTCTATTTTGCTTGTAATTCAAGAATGTGAGCGAGCTCCTCCTATTGAACTCATCTAAAAGTCATCACTCAGAATAATAGCAAACTCATAACATAATAAATCTTTTACTGCTTCAAATAAAATAGTATATGCATATATGTGAGTTCAACCATCTCATCTCCAATCCTCTAAATGAATAAGATAGTGTTTAGTGTTTAACTTAACTTTACTGCAACTCAAACTAATGAAGAATGTCTCTCATACTAAGATTTAAAAGCTTTTTAAATCCATAATAGTACCTGTTTTTCATTTAAACACATGACCTAAATACGAATAATCTATAAACTAGTATGGCTACTCTAGATAGATATCTTCCTCTATACTTCTGCTAGTAACAATCTAAAAACTTCAAATCTACCAATAAGATCATGGGATTCTTCAAATGTATTCCTTCAATCAAGTTATATCATTTAAGCTACTAACCTAATTTTTTTTTTTTTTTAATTACGATTCCCAAGTCATCTTTCTTGTTTTTATAAGGACACTTAGTTCATACCATATATTGAGCATTTAACTTAAGCACTAGCTCCTAACTATCATTTCCAATGTATTGATTCAACCCATTTTGCATTATTATCACCTAAAACTCCAAAACTTCATAAATACAAGAAAATTCAATGTTAAAAAAAATGAACTACCTCCTCAAAAACTACGCTTCCTTAGATGACTAGAGGCAAACCTCAACTTATTAGATAAATCAAGTGCTTGTAGGTCCTCCTTAAAAACTTCAAATTAATCTAAACTTAGGTTTTCTAATTTATTAATCTACTAATCAACCAAATTTCTTATCCTAGGTAGTTGCTAACTTTGCTCATTAAATATTACATCGGATTCTTTAAATCAAACTCTTCTTTTCATTCTCTCTGGCCTTAATATAATTTGTACATCTCAAAATACACATCACTTAATCTAGTGTCAAATTTAGACACTCTTTCCTATTCATCAGTGTAAAATACTTACATTAAAACACATGAAAATGAATCCACATTAAGCTTCTCTTTTAAAATTTCAGAAAGTATCTTCTTAAAAATGTCTAATGTTCACCCTATTAACCACATAACAAATTATATTTATTGCTTCAACACAAAATACTTAGGTAGGAAAAATTCATTGAACGTTATTTTAATTATATCTAATAATGTCTTATTCTTATATTATATTGCACCATCTTGTTGTGGTGACCCAAGTGTGAAAAAACTATTGAATATTAAACTCATTAAAAAAAAAGTCTTAAACAACTCATGATCACTTATAATGGGTACTATAAACAATTCTTCTTTTTAATCCACTTCACAAATTTTATAAATTCTATCATTGCACCACTCTTGCTAGTTAAGTATATTCCTCAAATAAATCTCAAATAAACAACTCCATCATATCCAACTTCTTCCTTCCATGATTTTATAAGTTGACTCCTTTTAAATCAGAATAAAATCCTGGCATTAAAAACATGAAAATAAATCCACATTAGGCTTCTCTTTTAAAGTTTCTGAAAGTGTCTTCTTAAAAATAGATCTAATGTTTACCCTATTAACCACATAATATGTTATATTTATAACTTCAACACACAAATACTTAGGAAGGCAAAATTCATTGAGCGTTATATTAATCATATCTAATAATGCCTTATTCTTCTATTCTATTGCACCATTCTATTGTGGTGACCCAAGTATAAAAAACTATCTAATATCAAAGTCATCAAAAAAGTCTTAAACAACTCATTCACAAATTCTTCATGATCACTTAAAATAGATACTATCGATAATTCTTCTTCCTTTCAGATCCATTTCATAAATTTTATGAATTCTATCACAACATCACTCTTGCATGCTAATCATATTGCTCACATAAATCAAAAAAAGAATAACTATATCATATCCAACTTCTTCCTTCCATGATTTTTTTGAGTTGAGTACTTTAAATTCAATATATATATATATATATATATATATATATATATATATATATATATATATATATTTTGTCTATATTTCATCCATAGCCTTGAGGCCTTCTATAACATTTGTCTTTGACAAGCACTTTTCTTTTTGTAATAATCACACTAGGGATTGGCTTTGGAAGAAGATTCATGTCTTTCTTTTGGAAAAATAACTACTACAAAAAATCATTGAGCTTAGGATTCATAAATCATCATGACAGATATATAAAGAGTCAAATCATTAATCATCATGATTCTTCTACCTTCAAATAACACAAGAAAGAAAGAATAATTCGTTCAGGAGATTTTCTCTACTTCAAATTTATACTCAAATTCGATCAAAAATTCTTATTGAGTCCTACAAAAATTCAAAGATTCTCTCGTAGTCCATGAATTATTTGATTATCACCATATCCTCATAATAGGATATATTAATATCTTTGTAGTAATCCAGCTCCACCTAATAAAGTTAGAAAACATTAGAGTCTAACAAAAAGATTATCTTGTCAAATAGTGGTGAAATATATCTTGATTTCATATATTTCATTTTGAATAAGTTCATTTAAGTACATCCCAAGCCTCTTTTGAGATAGAGAGAAGCATAAAACACCACATATCTCTAGTAGTGTGGTGTTTTACAAATTCAACCATATCATAATCATAAAATCAGCTTCATCCTATAAGCTCTAAAGATAAATCTTTCCTTTTTCTTTCAAAAAGGCATTCACGAATTGGAATCATTTAAGATAATTTTTCTCATTTGAAAAATAAGATACTTGAAATCCCTAGACTTCTCCCTTGATTTGTTTTTCCCTATTAATCATGCTAGACTCCTTTTAAGAAAAGTCACCATTTTGTAATAGACAGAACTCATAACCATCAAGGTATTACCCGTTTTGACCTAATGGCCTTATGATTTTATCCTAATAATGTAATTTCTCAGGTCATCTATCACAAGTGTGCTACATAAAAACATGCTTAAATTTCAAAATTTCTATTAACATTTCAACCATTAAACTAAATTGTGCTTTGATGTTCAAAAGACACAATTTTACAATCTCCCTCTTGTTAGTGTCCTTAACACAAAATCATCAACTAGACAGATAAAATTCTAGAGGTCACATTTACAGGTTCAAGAGGTAACTCCCGCCATGTAGGATTTTGCCTCATCCAAGATCCAAGACGTGACTCCCATGACATAGCACTCTGTCCTCTATGGCTCTTAAACCATATCTTCTAATGGATATAATGCCTTGATACCATATAAAAATAAAATAATAAAAACTTTAAAAAAAATTTATTATTTTTTACACAAGAAGAGAGGCATATATACATCTTCAACAGGCATAAGAAATAAAAATAAATCAAAACAGAGAAAAATATAAAAAAGGGCTTTTTTACATGAGAGAGAGGGAGAGGAAGTTACAGTGGCAACCACACCTCTCAATAAAAATTCAACAATAATGATATTTTTAGATCACATAATTAAGAAAAGAAGCATCAACAACCACCAATGAAGACAGGTCATCAATAACTGCTTGGTGATCAAGATCGACATAGACTATTGCAACATAATACATGTTGAAATAGGATAAACATAAATTTAAATGTTTGAACTTGCTTTGAAAAACTTGTTTCTGAATTTAAATTTTTATTACCATAACTTTAAATAAAAATTTCCTTTGATATAAAATTATTTAATTGATTATTTGCAAATA
This sequence comes from Cymbidium sinense, assembly GCA_021442155.1. Lineage (NCBI taxonomy): Eukaryota > Viridiplantae > Streptophyta > Magnoliopsida > Asparagales > Orchidaceae > Cymbidium > Cymbidium sinense. The sequence goes on from CM038218.1 coordinate 48,821,465, forward strand.
AGATTTTCTTTCTTTAGAAGAGTTTGTTTAGAAAATGGATTACAACACCTTTCTGATTGAATATTTAAAGGCTTAAAATTCTACCAAAAATACATTAAGAGATGCAAAAGAATAAATTTCATTTTTTTTCACTAATCTTCCTCCAGCTGATTACTTCAGCTCGAGAAAGATTAGACCTGTACATTCAAGTGTTTTCCTGAAGTAGAAACCTATTGTTGAAATTTTTATGAGTGGAAACATCTACAATATAAAACAACACCAGAGGTAAATATTATACAAAGAACTTTCAAAAGTATTCTTGAAACTTTCGTGAATCCATTATAACCTCTTATTGTGGACTTAGTTACATTAAGAGGTTTGGCTAAGGATAAAAAATGTTCCCGAGAAAATAAAGGAAGAGAGTTCCTAGTAGAATCTCTATAGTAACCACAAAATGTTAAATCAGCTGTAAAAGAACCATGATTTACTCTCCTATTTTGGGAGCTGCAATAATGGCTACCATCCTCAAGACACCTGTCTACCATTAAACAACAAGAAAGAGCTCTTTTTGTAGCCATTGAGAACGTAGAGATAAATCAATATGACGTCTAATAATTTGTCTCCCCTTCAAAAAGATGGATTCAAAAGTCATATGACACATACACAATGCTACTTTGTATGGACTATGGTTACAAAGGGAAAATCACACAAAATATCAATATCCTCAATTAATTAGTATAATTATGGGCACAGGAGTGAAACCACATAAAGCTCAAACAAGTGCATACAGTCACAGGAAATTGATGTAATAAAATCTTCAACAGAAAATAAAATATACACGAATCTTGATTGAAATACTCTAGTGCCACACTCATTATATAGTTGTCTCAGGTGAGGCCAACTAGCTGACAATTTTCTTTATGTACCATTATCTAAGCTAGAAGATTGCAATAAAAGGTCATTATTTGTCACACAAGTAAACCAATATCTAAAATCCACACCGTTGTCTTAATAATACCTGATTCCAACTCCAATCTAAGAGTAACAAAATTTTAACATCAAATATATATATATATTCCACAAAAGCCACAGAACGTACAGTTGGCAGATGAGATAACCCCACGTACTAATAAAACATACTTTTTTTTAATAACGAAGGCTCCACAAGTTTAGATCAAATTGAAACACTTTCTTTCTTAACAAATTAACGAAGATAACTAAATGATAATTTTTCCCATAAACTCTATATGCATCTCACCCAATTCCAACAATCTTGAAGTAGTAAATATTTAAAATTGAGAAAATATTCCACAAACGTCACAGACACAGATTTTAACCAATGAGATTGCCCCTCCTGAACTATACATTTGACACCAACTAATTTTGACCAGAGTAACCTATTTTTCCTTCCAATTTAGAGTCAAAAATAAAATGACATTTGCTCCAGACTATATGTTACAAACAACGATAATGAGCCAATCCCTTCTCACCCAGCTCATCTTTAAGCATTACATCTCCAACAACATCAATCCCTTCTCACCCAGCTCCTTTGATCAAAACTCAATATCATCCATCCTTTCATCAAAACTCACTATCATACATTTAAGAGTTAGAGAGAGGGTTGGCTTCTTAAGGAAGACAATAATCAATTTGTTCAAGGAAAGCTCACATAGGTATCATTTTAGGTAGGAAATGTTAATTTTTGCCATTTTTAAAGGAAATGTTGATGCTAGCACTTTCTTCAATCAATGGGGAAAATGTACATCTTAAAGAGTATGAATATCATGCAGAAACAGCAATAAAATTATGGCTGTAAAAAAATATACCTCCTAAGTAACAATTAACCAAACCATCCTTATCTATTGAAAATGCTAAATACCTGATTTGGGATTACTTTAGGGATTACTTTAGCCTGCAAGCCAGCCTACACTGTCCCACACAATAAAAGGCCTAACACAAACGAACAGAGCTAAGTTTGACTATTTTATTTAGCATTTAGTATGGCAAGTGGGCATTAACCTTCTTTCAGATGCCGTGGGAAAATATACAAGAATATCCAACCACCCCTTCCCTTCAAGGAGGGAAAAACTTATGCGATGGTTTAAACAAAAGTACAATGTGAAATGTCCACAACAGATCAAAGAATTAAGATAAGAGAAAGAGGGGTTGGAAACAAATAAAAAAAATCAATATATCTTCTGTATAGTTCTCATGAAAAAAATATATAGTATTAAGGGAAGAAGCAACCACCAAACTAAGAATAGAAAATTAAATTAGCCTTTGCCATTGTATAACATTGATGCTGTAATGCTTATCATAGAATAAGTAAAATAAAAGCACATTACAACAATTAAGGGTACAGGAGGTTTGTTGACAATTTTATCATGCTAGCTAACTTAAAAGTAATACAAATACATAAACAAAACACTGAAACCCCTACAAAAGAGCAAACGCTAAAAGGCTAACCTGGGTTAGGGGCAACTGCCAGTGAACTATCTTTGCCAGCCACATGATTGACAGACAAAAGCTAGTAAGATGCATAGGCTATTGGGCTACGTGCCACAGTACGAGCAGCGCCATTTATCATGGAGCCAATAACACGCCTGCTATATTCAAAGTTTTCATTACTGAATCCCCTAGCCACTGAACTCCCTGAAGCAGCTGACATTTGAAAAGAGGACAAAGAATAAGACACCAGAAATTGTAAGGCATGAAAGTGAAAGGCATTGCTCATAAGTATCTTACAGTGGTGGTATGCATGATCAACTGAATGCTTCTCAGCTGCATCCCTATGGATAATCGATGAGGGCAATGATTCTGCAGATCGATCCCCAGACCACGTGCCTAAAGGGTTTTGTCTCCGCATGGGAGGAGAATTTGGTTTGTTTACAAAAGGACTAGCAGAGTTGTATGAGGACTTGTCCTGCCCAGACATCTATAAAAAGCAGACGGCTTGAGAACAGAAAAGCTCAAGAGGGGGAGAAAGAGAGAGAGAGAGAGAGAGAGAGAGAGATTTTGTTACTCATTAGAATAAGGCATGAATGTAAATATTTTTAAACAATGATTGTGAATAAATACTCAACATTGCACACGCTCAACAAAGTGCAGCACTTACATATGGAATATTTGTAATAGTGGGAATTTTCACAAGTTACTGAAACAATCTACTAGTGATTATTAGCTTTAAGTATGAAAAATATCAAGTAGGATATTCACGATTCTTTACATAAAAAAGGATATTAAGGTTGTGGAGCCTATACAAGAACACCTTTGTTACAATTAAGGCTTCATTATTTACAGTTCTGAAGATGATGTGTTTTTATTGAGTTGTATGATCTACAATTATTATATTCCCTATGATTTGGAATATATTCCTCAATATCCTAAACTGATATTACTACTAGAGTTTGTTATGCAACCCAAATACTACTATTAGAGTTGGGGAGCCTATACGAGGACACCTTTGCCACAATTAAGGCTTTCATTATGGCAGTTCTGATGATGTGGTGTTTTTATTGAGTTGTATGAAGTACAATTATTATATTCTTACATACAATAGTCATTAGTATAAAATCCCTATGATATGAAATATATTCCTCAATATCTTAAACTGATATCACTCTTAGAGTTTGTTATGCAACCCTAATACAATAGAATAGCATGACAAACACCAGCCGTAATATAAGAGTAAGAATCCCAACCATATCCATCATGATCTCAAAAAAATTCACATGTATCCTGGGGTTGATTGTCCTTGTTTGTAATTTGCAAATTAGAATAAAATATTGCTCTCATCTGTAAACTTTTAAGCCTGTGGACTTCAAAAAGCAGTAACAAATAAAGCCCAAAATGAAAAACGAGAGATAAAATTGGACTTCACAACACATGCAAACAACAAAAATAAGCCAACTCATCTTTCCATGTTTAATTTATTGGAAAACAGGAATCACGAAAGTGTTAAATGAAGTAATAGAAGACGACTTTAATAAAAAAAATTAAATTGTACAATGCAAAAGATCACAAGGATTAAAAACTTTATGGTGAATCTAGGATCGGAACCAATAATTTTTTGAGAACATTAGATTCAAGCAATCCATTGCAAACAATAGCGGCAGCTAGGTATGAATTGCAATAAATTGATGCAAATCCAAACAAAACAACGTAAATTTAAATTTAAATACAAAATGGATAGGTCCCCAGTATTTCATTATGACAAACAAGACTAGACAATGTAACCAAAATAACAAAAAATGATCTTGAATTCCTGCCTAAACCAGATGAATCAAAAAGATTGTTTCAAGTTCTAAAAGATGGCATAAAATGATGAACCAAGATGACAAACGCACCGCAAATTTAAGAGTTTTGTTATGTAGTCGAACAAGACCAGTGAAAAGCTTAACAGCATAATTTGCAACCTCTTCTGTTTCATATTCAGCAAAAGCATATCCCTTGTGATTTTTAGATTCTTTATCCCGAGGTAAATGTAGGTCAACTAGATAACCAGCCTGAATAAGGATTTCATATAAGACCCTTTCAGTCACCTTTTCATCCAAGTTACCTATCGAAAATGGAAATCATAAATACCATAAACCAAAAACATAAACAAGGTACCAACTTATAACTGATATCCTACAAGTTGCAAAATGGAACTTAAGAAAATAAACTAGATGCAAACAAATGAGCACACTAAATGCAAAGTAGCCATTGAAAGAAGTGTTATGCACATTACAAGTAGTAAATAGCTTATAATAGTCGTGGGTCCTCTCCAATTACTAATTACCATAGCTATCACATCATTGAAAGTATCATACCCCCAACTATCCATTCCAATTTGGATAATAAGATTGAATCCACAAATAAAAGAATAGTTTTGATAAATAAAGTGAACATGATCCCAGCCATCCAAATTGAAGTATATGGTAGGATAGGTGTAATTGCATGAGGGCAATTATCATGGCACTTGGAGAGGATCTGTATCACCATATCAATGAATTCATAGTAGAAGACCAAACACTAGGCTAATAGTCATACAACATGAAAATAAATTTAAAATCAAATATTAAAAGAATAAGTTTAAACAAAGTAACGTTTCAACATTTGCAAAAGAAAAACATTTTATAAGGGAAAAAAAAATTTAAGGACAAAGGATGAATGGGTGGTCCATGGACAAAATGTCACCACTTATATTAGCCTATACTATCCATCCAGTAGCACTTAAAAAACATCAAAGAGGATTCAAGGTATATTGAACATTAAATCTTCAATAAGGTTCAAATTCTCAAAAATTGTTTTGAGGTAAAACTAGCGAGTCAATTTCAGGAAATAGAATACAAGAAAAGACTGCAGAAACGCCTTAGTGACAATCAAACACAAAAAACAAGACTTGAAACAATTAAAAAAAATGCATTCAAACAGTATAAAACTATAATCCTTGCATTCCAATTAATACTTCATCCCAAAAAAAAAAATCACAAATTTTAAATAAAACGTCAATAAAACCAACTACTGACCAGCCATAACATACAGAAAAATAAAAATAAAAATAAAAAAGAATACATGATGGTGATCATGATATCATATACTTAATAAGATTATAGAAAAAAAAATTACAATAAAATTCAAAAATGGACAATAAGCATGCTAGAAGAAGATAAAAAAGAGTAAAAAAAAGGGTGACAGCTTCCCTCTTTAATTATAAATAAAGACAACTCCAATTTAAAAAAACAAAAAAGTAAACTGCTACTAATGTAGTAAAAAATCATAATAATCTAACATTATTTAGATTAAATTGCATTTCATATGTCAAACAACAAACAAAAGAAAAAAAAAAAAGTTCAGCAAATAGTTTATGCTTACAAAGGGGATCGCCTTAGGCATCCATTATTGGTGAGAGAAAGACTATTCAAAATGAATAACAATCTGAAAAAGAATAAGGCCCATCCATCGAACATAGGCCATGCTTGAGTGCAAAATATGCTAAAGGATTCATGTTCATAAATAAGTAAGTATCATGCTAGTTAATAGATAGATCAAAAAGGAACCTGAATATATTGAGGCTAAAGTACAGTGAGAAGAGAAGAAATAATGCAAAGGCTGTCTTTTCCTCCTTGCCGGCAATCTAAGTATGAGCGTACTAACTTAATATTAGTATTAGTAACATTTGAAATTCAGTGCTCACCATCTCCCCACACACACAAAAATAGAAAAATTAAAAGTATGAAAGGAAGGCAATGCCTCAACTCTAAATATCTATAATTTCCTTGAATTGAATCAATAGTTAAAATCACCTCCATTGATAAGAATGACTATTTAGTCAAAATATGACAGATTCATATGGATTGGAATTATTTATTAATCTTAAAGTCACTTAAATTTTGCATTGTTTTGCAATAGACTCGAGCCATTTTGAGTCAAATCACTATGTTTAGAACCAATTTCAAGACTGAATCTAGTAGGGTTGGCAATTTTGTTTCAAACTTGGATATCAGTTGATTATAACTTTGAATTTTAATCAACTTCAAATAGAGATTATATTGCTTTTGCTAAAAATGGCTTCAATCACAATTAGAATGATTGGTCATATGATTGAATTGATATATGAATAACATATTTATAATATATGTATTTGCACACATATATACATATACATGCACACAAGTATTCATTCATATACAATGCATGCAAATAAAAAATTGAACATATATAGCATTACATGCATATTAATATTATATAATTGAAAATAATAAATAATATTTGATGAAAGACATTTTAAAGTCAATGTTTCCTAATGCAACTTATATGATATAATGAATGTTAACACAAGAAATTAAAATTTTATATCGAAAACAACAAAATAAACAAAAAATGCTTTCAATTGTTACAAACCGACAAATATAAAAATTAGAATCCAAACAACACATGCAATATTGCAATGAATTAAAAACAAAGAAAAAAAACAAATAAAAATTCAAAGTACGTAATCAACAAGCAATTGCTATTTATTTACCCAAAATTAAATAATTTACATCAAATTTTTTTAAAAAAAAAACATTAGTAATACTAGTAAGTCAATAAAAAATTATGTTAAAGAAACTAGGCTAATGAACTAAAGTAAAATAAATAAAAATAAAAATAAAAATAATCCAAACCTCAAGTTCCTCAAAGTAAATAACTTCCACTAAAATTATGTATTCATACTTATATCGCACTCCAATGAATCATACATTCACCTTGTACACACAAGATTGAAAACTAAAAAAGATTGTTCAAAGTTATTCAATTCTACTCCTCAAATATCCATTTACAAGCAAATCGTTCTCTCATCAATTGTCTCTCATTGCATTGCTCCAAATACAAATTTTGAATTAATTTAATTGAAAGATAGAGTATCATAATGTTACACAGAATTATCGATGTCAAATAATAATAAGTTCAAACCTCTCCACACTAATAGTAAAGCCTACTATAGAAAATAATAATAAACAATGCATAAAACTTTATTTATAATTGCACAATAAGAGGAGGGCCTCAAGGCCCATTTCGCCTTAGAAATGAAAAGGAGTACATCTCATATTTAAGGTTTAGATTATTTTTTAAAAAAATAAGTAGTAAATATAAATAAAATATATTAACTTAAACATCACTTTTATTATTTCTTCTTATCTATCACGGCCCAACATCCACTCCGTCTTACGCATTGACGCACGCAACTCAACCTCATTTCTTCCTTGTAGCACCATTGACATAGTTGTTACCTTCCAACAGCACCACTGATACCGCTACATCCTTGCCAAGCATTCTTCCTCCACGAGGATCTCAACATCTCATCTTACTCCATTATATCCTTCTTGCCTATCACACTAAGCACTTTTTTTCTTTTTTAGACCTAAAATACTTGCATTATTTACTCAGGATTTCATATTTTATTAACATTTATAAATTATAATCTTATTTAGATTTGGGAGTGAGAGAGATAGATTTATTGTGTTGAACTTATTTTTACTTTTTATATTCTTACTTTTATATATGTATAAAACTTCTTTATAATTTGATGTTAGCATATTAATATGGCACTTCTTATTTCATATTTTAATGTTAATAAAATATTTCTCACTTTGCGCATTTTATTGATTCTGAGGCTTACACTTCAAACGTCTTAAGACCTACGCCTCAACTCACAAACATAAAACGTCTTAATATCCAATTACACAATTTTAAACTTTGGCATAAAATAAATTATACACTTAAAGAGCCTCCCACATCTTGACACTACTACTCAATACTACAAGTATTGCTTGCCCATGCTTCAATATTTCATATACTACATGAATCTCATGCATTGCTAAAGCCAAGCAAATGATAAAACATATTTTGTTCTGCCCGCTATGATGTTTTGTAATTCTCTTAAGAGCGGTATGATGCTTAACAAGTTCATAAGATCTTATGTTGTCCCATTAAGTTCCTTGTATATATAATTAATTTATAAGGTAATAAATGCAATCCTCCATTATAATTGTCTCTTTCATCTCTTGTTTGATAACAAATACTACTATGACACAACCTAGCATAAAGGGATCATTCATAATCGGTTAAAACTCTACTTTGGCACGTCCAATCTTGAATTTGAAAATCAAAAAAATCAAGAACCAACAATAAAATTTATATCAGTCAAGTCGCTCATTACAAGAATAATATCAACAAATAATTTATCAATTGTTTTAACATCAAATTGTTCGACTAATATAAAATATCAACTACAATAAATATGACTAATGCAATCTTACATCTATACATAGGCTCACTTTCCATTGGATGCTCCAATTCAGGTATGTTTATATAATCAATTTTACTCTTAAACATCAATTCTAACTTCTGATTATTATAAATTCAAGTTCATAAGCATGATCTATTATAAATGAAAATTCAAATTAAAATCATTAGATTTAAGTTCATTGTTTAACTGTAAATTGTTTTATGCAAATAAAACTTCATCCAAAAAATGCTCATGAATCATTGCATCGTTCTATTGAATCTTCTTCTTTCTTGCACTGGTGTGTAGTAATAGCTTTATAGAAAATGTCGTTGTTATTGTTGTTGGGGACATGAATCATAGTGTGATAGTTCTATTACAACACCTCAAGTTTTTTTTTTTTTTTTTTTTTTTTTTGTGTGTAAATTGCAGCTTAGCTCAACCCTAAATCCTCACTTGAAAATATTTAGCGAAATAAATAATGACAACAATAAGTTAAAGGGAAATAATGTTCAGCTAAAAGACTTATTAACCTTACATAATGCTCACACACTAAATTTGCTTTGCTTGCAACACTAAAATTGATCATGCAATTGATAATATATTAATTGATTTAAAAATAATACACTTTAAGCATCAATTTCAAATCAACCTACAATAGAGTTGTCATTAAACCTCAACATTCACGCTTAAGTTTGGCTCGTAAAAAGCGCATGTTCAACTTGAACATTAAGCAAAAGAGCCAATGTTAAATAGTTATTTTGAATTTGTTTTCTTAAAAAGTCTAATATATAAAGCTTTGTTCGATCTTATTCAACTCATTCCTGGCTTGAAAACCTAAATAAATATATATATATATATATATATATATATATAGTATGAATTATGAATCTTATATTTTCTTAGAATTATTTGGCTTGAAGATAAATAGAATGATTCTATCATATTTGGTTTGAATTCTAACAAGCAAATCATAAACACAATGATCACAAATAATTTCTAACACGAGCCAATTTCAAACAAAAAAAAACTTAGAACAAGTTGAACACAAACAAACAACAAGCACATCCAAGCTCAATCATTTACACCCTTACCCATAACTTAACGGCAACATTCTCCAAAATCTTTAATCACCATTATTTTTTATTTGGCACACTCTACGATTTAAAATTCAAAAATATTATATTATTCCCAACATAACAAATTAACACTACCTTTACCGGTCGCAAATCGGGATGTGAAAAGTAGAGGGTTGCGATAGGCAATTGACAGCCAGCGTAAAATTTGTCGAAATAATCATGACATGAATCTTTTAAAACATTGTGTTAATGCTAGGGCGTCCCATGAAAACAATGCGTTGTATGGCCTGAATACAGTGAAAAGTGTGCAAGAGTCGTTGCATCGACGCCCCAATGCAGTGTTAAATAAGCAAGAGTTCCCACATTTTGGACGGATGCGGGCAAAGAAGTTAATCCAAAAAACTAAAATTAGGTTATAAACTTGGAATATAGGTACTCTTACAGGTAAATTAATGGAATTAATAAATATTATGGTTCATAGGAAGATAAATATTTTTTGTGTTCAAGAAACTAGATGGGTTAGGGAGAAGGCCAAGAAGATTGATAATTTAGGTTTAAAACTTTAGTATTCAGGTAGAAATCGAATTAGAAATGGCGTATGTGTGATTATAGATAAAAGTATGAAGAATAATGTTATAAATATTAATAGATGTGGAGATAAAATTATAGTTTTAAAGATTATTACTGATAATAAAATTATCAATGTTTTAAGTGTTTATGCTCCAGTAGATTTGACGAAAGAAAAATTTTGGAATGAGAAGAATAATAATACAAAAGATACCTCTTAAAAAAAAGTATTTATAAGATAGATTTAATACAGAGTTTTATAAGATTTTAAAAGATTCATAAGAAAATGGGCGTGTTGGTAGAGTGGTAGAAGATTTTAAAAGTATTCATAGTAGTTATAGATTTGGAGTGACTAATGAATAAGGTAAACCTATATTAGATTTTGCATTAGCCTATGATTTTGTAATTACTAATACTTTATTTAAAAAAAGAGATGATCATATTATTACTTATAAAAATGGATCTAGTAAAACACAGATTTATTATTTTCTAATAAGAAAAATAGATTGTTTGTATTGTAAATATTGTAAGATCATTCCAAGTGAAAGTTTAAGTACCCAACATCGATTGTTAATTTTAGATTTTAAGATAAAAGATTGAAAGATAAAAAATAAATCAAATTATTATCTTAGGATTAGATGGAGAACTTAAAGAACACTAATAAAAATATTTTTAAAAGCAAGCAACAATAGCTTAGAATTTGAGAGGTTAATAAGAAAGCTAATATTATGTAAAAAAAATAGCAACTGAAATTAAACAAGTTACAAAAAATGTGCTTGGAGCATCAAAAAGAAAAACTTCTTTTAATAAAAATAGTTGTTGGAGTCAAAATGTGCCAAAAAAAAAAGATAAGAAATAAGAAATATTGTTATAAAACTTGATTTTTTTTTTTGGTTTTTTTTTTGTTATAAAACTTGGTTTAAGTGTAAAAACTCGAAGAATTGAGAAAGATATAAAGTGGCCGGTAAAGATTCTAAGAAACTAATATATGATGCAAAAAAATTAGCTTTTAATGATTTATATAATATATTAGATACCAAAAAAGGTAAAAGATGTATATATAAATTTTGCCAACCAAAGATATAGAAGAGGTAAAGATCTAGTTGATGTATTAAGAATGAAAATCATAAAGTATTTTTCTTATAAAAAAATATTGAAAATAGGTGGATGTAATATTTTGATAAACTTTTCAATGAAAGATCTGAAAATACGATTGATTTTAACAAACTTTAATACCCTAAACAAAAATAGAGAATTTTATTTTTATCGCCATATTAATAAATTTAAAGTTAGGGAGCTTTAAAGAAAATGAAATGTGAAAAAATAGTAGGACTTGATAATATTCCAATAAAGTGTGGAAATGTTTAGGAGATCAAGGAATTTCTTGGCTTATAAATCTTTTTAATGTTATTTTAAAGATTAAAAAGATGTCAAATAAGTGGAGAAAGAGTTTGTTGGTTCCTATATTTAAGAATAAAGGGGATGTAGAAGAGTGTGCAAATTATAGAGGAATTAAGTTAATGTGTCATACATTAAAATTATGGGAATGAGTAATTGAGCATAGGTTACGATGTTATACAAAAATTTCTCACAATCAGTTTGATTTCATGCCAAGTAGATCTATTATGGATGTTATACATTTGTTAAGAGATGTTAAGAGGTTTGATGGAGAAGCACAGAGAAAGTAAGGAGGATCTACATATGATATTTATTGATTTAGAGAAAGCTTGTGATAAAGTTTCAAGAGATGTTCTTTGGAGAGTTCTAGAAAAAAAAAAAAGAGTTAATATTGGTTATATTCAAGTCATTAAGGATATGTATACTAGAGCTGTTACTTATGTCCAAACACAAGGGAGGATTGACCAAATATTTTCCTATTTTGGTTGGATTACATCAAGGATCAGCTTTAAGCGCTTATCTTTTGCTTTAGTTATGGATGTTCTTACGAGGCATTTACGTGAAGATGTACCTTGGTGTATGTTTTTTGTTGATGACATTCTTCTTGTTGATAAGACTAGAGAGGGAGTCCAAGAGAAACTTGAATTATGGAGGTCAACCTTAGAGTCTAAAAGTTTTCATTTAAGTAGATCTAAAACTGAATATATATATAGTATAATTTTAGTTGTAAAAGTTTTAGTGGTAATGTTATGACATTAGGTGAACAAGTCATTAAAAAGAGTGAGCAATTCGGATATTTAGGCTCTATTGTTCAAAATGATGGTGAAATAGACGGAGATGTTATTAGTAGAATTCAAGTTGGATGGTTGAAGTGGAGGAATGCATCTGGCCTATTGTGTGATAGAAAAGTACCACTTAAATTTAAGGAAAAATTTTATAAGATGGTGGCAAGACCTGCAATGATTTATGGTGCAGAATGTTGGCCAATAAACGAGAAGTATAAGACTAAATAAAAGAGAAGTATAATACTAAATAAAAGATAAGTATAAGACTAAGTTAAGTGTTGCAGAGATGAGGATGCTCAGGTGGATGAGTGGTTTTACTCTTAGAAATAAAATGTGAAATGAGTATATTCGGAAAAAAGTTGGAGTAGCTCTAGTGGCAGATAAGAATAAAGAGAGTCGCCTTAGATGATTTGGCCACATAAAGCGTCGACCGTCCAATGATCCGGTTAGAGAGTAGAGGCATTAGATTTATCTTATGTTAAGAAAGGTAGAAGTAGACCTAAAAAAAACTTGGTTAAGATGTATAGAAAATGACCTTAGTATGCTTGAATTAAATGAGAATATGACACATAATAGGACACAATAGAGACGAAGGATTCATGTAGCCGACCCCACCTAGTGGGATAAAAGCTTGTTGTTGTTGTTGCTACATAACAAATTTTGCTCTTTAAATCCATACTTCGTATCAACACATAATAACAAATAACAACAACGCTTCTCAAATCTATTTGAGCATGTCCCACTAGTTTATATTTGAAACATTCAACTCTTCAAGAATCAAAAAGAATTTCAAAAAAATCTTCCAAATCAATGATCCACCCTACACATTTTCTATGATCATACATCCGATAGTATTCATCAAATACAATAACTTACCAAATACTACCTAAAGTGCATCATTCAATACTTTTGCAGGCTCATTAAAATGGCCTAGATTTAATTAACATGACAACACAACAATAAGCTATCATGCCAATTTGAAGTATGACAATTTAATATTAGGATTTCCAAATGCAACTAAGATAATGCAATTAATGAATAAAACAAAAAGAAAATTAAAACTAGTTGTTTCTATTAGATGGGAACTTATAAATACTAGAAGTAGAGCCCAAACCAAAAAACTTATGATTCAAAAAAAAAAATTAATGAAATATACAAGAAATTCGAAAAACAACAAAATCAATGAGCAATTATAATTTATTCAGCACAATTAGAACTTCAAATGTGTCAAATTTGAACAAAATCAAGAACAAAAGCAAGCTCATAAAAAGTTGTGTAAAAGAAATTAGGTTATTAAAAGGATTTACCAAAGTGAATAAAAATATAAATCTCATCTCAATGCAAGTAGATGATTTCCTTCGGAATTAGATTGTTGCATATGCAAGCACTCAAAAGAATCACACATAGAATTGAAAACTAAGAGAACAAATTCTAGCCAATCGAAGATATTTAATTACATGCATCGAAACACTTATTTATAAGTAATTTGTTATCAATTAGCGCCCTCTCATTTGCATGTTTCAAATACCAATTCTAACTTGGTATAAGAAAAAACAAAAGGCATCATAAACCCAAGTAAAACCCCTTGTTTTTGAATAATATTGAGCTTAAACCATCCAATGCAATAACCAAAACCCGCAATGTGAACTAAAAATAAATAATGCATAAGTCAATCTACGTATGCTAGAGAAGCCTCGCAAGTCTAGAAAACACACTTCTTCGCTAAAAGGATGCTCACCCATGCTTCGTGATTTCATTAGCTTTAGAAAAAAAGGCACATAAAAACTAGCTAAAAAGGGATCAAACTTGGTGAAGTAGAATTATATTGATTGTTAAAGTAATGCAGAATTGTAGTTTCTTATGATGTTTCATAAGTCTCTTAAGTTGCTTTTTTAAGGTTTAGAAGATCCTACATTTTTCTTCTACGTGTATGTTCCATATTGGATTCATAAGATCATAAGACCAAACCCCTCAAAAACTTCCATTGGATTCATTGTCTTTCATCAAGCAAACACTGGTATGACTATTGAGCATGAATAGATCTTTGATAATCACCCGAAACTCTTCTTTGGCTTGTCCAATTCTTTCTCCACTACATACAATCCAAGAATCACAACATTCAAGTACAAGTTTGCAAACCTCCATCAATATTTTCTCCAAGCAACATATTCTTTAAATGACTTGACTTAAATCAACTCAAAAGTTGACTCAAAATCTATCACTTTAAACTCAAGATAAGCTTAACTCAAAATGGAAAAAATAAATAAATTATAAACATGGCAAGCACACTCAAACTCAACTTAAAACCACCATTAAATTCAATTCATCTTGAATATCATACATAATATTACTTTAAATATAGATAAAATATCTTATATTTAAAAAAAAAAATGATACATTTTATTGTTTAATATTTCCATAATAATTTTTATTGAGTAATTTTGAGTTATCATGTGCACGATCAAATGGGACTTACATTATGAAGCTAATAGCAATGCATTGCTTGTTGGATGATTTATGTATAGATGATTGTTACATAGATGGTTGTCTATTTGCATTAATTCATGCAAAATGTTTTTTTTATTCACCAAGCTAAACGTGCTTAATCTCTCATTATAATTACATAATTATTAAAGGCATCAAATATCGCTCACCCTGAAACCTTTCTTACTTGTGTGAGGTGAATGATGTTGCATGCGACATGAAACTATCGACATTGCTTCACCATTTTTACCATCGACTTTCCTGTCCAATGCCTTAGGCCCCAATTTCTAATGAAGGAAACCGAATCTCTAAGCATTATCCTCATCCCCCTTGATTCTTCCACATCCTATTGTACTTGACAACAGCACGACAACAAACAATAAATTCCACTCCTAACCGCCCGATTAAGAACAAACCCCTCCCATCTTCCATTGTGTCCTCAATGTTAAGCCCACTTTCAAAAAAACTCTAAGATTCCTCTTGTCCTCCTAGTTAGCATTATCGATATGGTCCACTTAAATAAAATCTTCCATTTCTATCAAATTATACTTGCTCCACTAAAATAAAATCTTCCATTTCTGTCAAATTATACTTGCTATCTGGACTTCACTTGCAATTAGAACATAGTTGTCGTGGCTATCACCATTGGTTATGAATCAACCATGAAAGTTGACAACAGCTCACAACAAACAATAAATTCCACCCCTAACCGCCCGATTAAGAACAAAACCCTCCCATCTTCCATTGTGTCCTCAATGTTAAGCCCATTTTCAAAAAAAACTCTAATATTCCTCTCGTCCTCTTGATTAGCATTGTCGATATGGTCCACTTAAATAAAATCTTCCATTTCTGTCAAATTATACGTGCTATCTGGACTTCACTTGCAAATAGAACATAGTTGTCGTGGCTATCACCATTGGTTATGAAGCAGCCATGAAAGTTGGATATAGGGCTTGTTGATTTTAACATGAATTGAATGAGTTCTAAGTCAAACAAACCAACACAACCAGAGGTCTACCAAACATTAATCAACAATTGTCTAACTTTTCAAGTAGCAACACTAATACCAAATGAACCATAAAAGTACTAAGTGAAACAACCTCATCTACTAAAATTGGATGAATTGGTGTACAACCACAACACAAAAAAAAGGTTAATGACACACAAATTGATGAGATGATTAGAAGTGTGTTTCCCATGCTCGTATAACCATAGAGAGCATAACACGTCAAACATGTCAATAGTACAAAATGGGACGAGCCATGTTGCATGGCACGGCACACCCTCAACATTATTTGCATGGCATCACTACACATCAAAATGGTGCAGGTTATTTGCGCCATGTATGGGCAATGGCGCATTGCCTCCATCACACCTAAGTTGATTTTTAAAATTTAAAATGAAAAAATAATATATGCATATGTTTGTGTGTACATAAATACATACATATATATCATCTTTTATATTTATATATATCTTTATTTGTATTTTTTAATATTTTGCACTATAATTAAAATGGCGCTTCATTACTATGCACTATGGCTCCATGAGGACCTTTGCACTATGGTACACCATTCGCCATTAACAAGTATGACATATGTAGCAAAACATAATCATTGAATGTTTCCATGAAAATAAAAATGTTAACATGCTAAACAAATGAAAAGAAAAGCTGAAGAAAAACATTGTCAATTTAAAGCCTAAAATCATCATTTATGATTTCTAAATATAGGCAGTCTAATGTTGCGGTTAAACAGACTTCCTAAACTAGTCCGAAGGAAGGGGTGTGGTGGCAGAATGGCCAACTCTGCACCCCCAAACAAAACCCAAGGGGTGCTACAAATCACATGCAGGCACATGCTATAATAAAAACCCAATAAAAAAAAATTAACACACACACACACACACACATTACGGTTATTAAACTACAACACAAGTGATTTTATACCACCATCCACTTTCTTTGTTGCCTACGTGTAACTTCAATCATCTCCACTCCACACACCACCCCCGAAAAGGTCGGGTTAAGCAGCGGGCACAGAACAGAACGGCGGATCAATAGATCCCAAAAGAAAAGCAATTGAAAGCTGTATCTGAACAGCATAAACATTAAAATATTACAACACTACAGAATTTCAGCAAACCAAGAAAAAAATATAAAAGAACGAACTAATAAGTCAAGATTAAAAATTACCCAGGTAAAACATCAAAGAAGCACAATCAAAACCGAACCCTAGCAGTTCTGAAACCAAATAGCATCTCCTTCATCTCCTTACCATAATAAAGCAATTATCTTGAAAAAAAATCTTAAAAACAGCGCATAATTTTTTTTAAAAAAAATGAATCATCGTCAAGCCTCACTCGAAACCTGGCTATCTTGGTACAGAAAACGGAGAAAATAACAGAAAGTAAATAAATCGCCCTTAAAAAGACATAATTTATGCGCGTCCAAACCTATAAAAACCGTGCATGCTGTATTACGCGCCATGATCCCGAACTCCCTCTGACTAGAAATCCAAACAGTAGAGATACGGAGCTCCCAAGCAGAGAGAGAGAACCCTAGATCTATATTAGTCGCCGAGAATCTTATCGCGAAAAATTATCAAAATCGGATCCGTCACCAAACCATATCGCATGTATCAATCACTACCGTCCATACAATCTCACTGATTGACACGTGTCTCTTATCAAGAAGCTTTTCGTCAGTTCCGTGTCGGCAAACGATTCCGCTCGTTAACGGAATCCAACATCCGAAGCGTTCGCATTTTCGCAACATTTGCGGCAGTGAATGGGGTGGATGAAAAAAATCGAAACCAATTTTGTTTTTTATTTGATTTGATCAAAATATTTAAAATTTATATTATATTTATAAAAAATTAGAAATATATATTTATTTTATTTTAAAATTATATATATAAGAGAAATTATTTTGAATTGATTTAATTATATTGATTAATTAATTTAATTTTAAATCAATTAAATTAAAATGAGTCTAGGATTTAGGCTTAGTTATTAACTCATATAAAAAATATAGTTTGAGGTGGAATCAGAATGTGTAAGAAAATATAAGAAATAAAAAATATTATTATAAAACTTGATTTATATGTAAAAACTTGGACAATTTGAAAAGATATAAAGTGGCTCGTATATATTCTAAGAAAATAATATATAATACAAAAAAAATTAATTTTTAGTATTTTATATAATATATTGGATATCAAAGAAGGTGAAAAATATATGTATAAATAAGTCAACCAAAGAGATAAGAAAAATAAAGATCTAGTTTAAATGAGATTAAGAATGAATCAGGTTTTTTTCTTAAAACGATATGAAAATAAAATAGATTATAAACTTTTCAAATGAATGATCCGAAAATACGATTGATTTTAACAACCTTAATACCCTAAACAAAAATAGAGAATTTTATTTTTATCATCGTATTAGTAAATATGAAGTTAGAGAAGTTTCAAAGAAAATGAAATGTTAAAAAACAGTATGACATAATGATATTCTAATAGAAGTGTGAAAATATTTAAGAGATCAAAGAATTTTTTTGGCTTACAAATATTTTTAATGTTATTTTAAAGACTAAAAATGTGAGGAGTGGAGAAAGAGTTTGTTTGTTCCTATATAACGAATAAATGTGATGCACAAGAGTGCGTAAATTATAAAGAAATTAAGTTAATGTGTCATACATTAAAATTATGGGAGAGAGAGAAAGATAAGTTAATACGATGTGATACAAAAATTTCTCACAATCAGTTTAGTTTCATGCCAAGTAGATCTACTATGGATGGCAAGCATTTGTTAAGAGGTTTGATGGAGAAGTATAGAGAAAGTAAGGAGGATCTACATATGATATTTATTGATTTAGAGAAAGCTTATGATAAAGTTTCAAGAGATGTTCTTTGGAGAGTTCTAGAAAAAAAGGAGTTAATATTGGTTATATTCAAATCATTAAGGATATGCATACTAGAGTTGTTACTTGTGTCCAAACACAAGGACGATTGACAAAAAATTTTCCTATTTGAGTTGGATTACATCAAGGATCAGCTTTAAGCCCTTATCTTTATGCTTTAGTTATATAAGTTCTTACTAGGCATTTACAAGAAGATGTACATTGCTGTATGCTTTTTGCTAATGACATTCTTCTTGTTGATAAGATTAGAGACGGAATCCAAGAGAAACTTAAATTATGGAGGCTAACCTTAGAGTCTAAAGGTTTTAGTTTAAATAGGTCTAAAATAGAATATATGGAATGTAAATTTAATTGTAGAAGTATAATGATAGTGTTGTGACATTGGGTGAACAACTCATTAAAAAGAGTGATTCAAATATCTAGGCTCTATTATTCAAAATGATGGTGAAATAGATGGAGATGTTATTAGAAGAATTCAAGTTTGATGGTTGAAGTGGAGGAATGTATCTAGCTTGCTATGTGATAGAAAAGTACTGTTTAAATTTAAAGGAAAATTTAATAAGAATATGGTAAGACCTGCAATGATTTATGGTGCAGAATATTGGCTAATAAAAGAGAAACATAAGAGTAAGTTAAGTGTTGTAGAGATGAGGATGCTCAGGTGGATGAGTGCTTTACTTTTAGAGATAAAATGTGAAATGAGTATGTTCTGAAAAAAGTTGGAGTAGCTTCAATGGCCGATAAGATTAGAGAGAGTCATCTTAGATGGTTTGGTCACATAAAGTATCGGTCGTCCGATGACTTAGTTAGGAGAGCAGATGCATTAGATTTTCCTTATGTTAAGAAAGATAGATGTAGACCTAAAAAAACTTGATTAAGATGTATGAAAAATGACCATAGTATACTTGAATTAAATGAGAATTTAACACAAAATAGAACATAATGGAGAAGAAGGATTCATATAGCTGACCACACATAGTGGCAGAGACTTGTTGTTGTTGGTCATAACTATCAAATGAATAGCCCATCATAGTGCAAAAAGTCTCGTGGAGCTATAACTCAAAGAGTATGATATGGTGTGATATATTTTTTTTAAATAGGGCAAAAAATATTTATAGATAAGGATGAAAAACTATTTTATATATATATATATATATATATATAATCATTGCGTGTTTATATTTGTTCTCTTGGCAAACCAATTCTTGCAACAGTAGGTGATTCTTCTAGGAAAGTCAACAGAAAGTCCATCGTGTCTTTTAAACTTTTACATGTAGTCTGAAAGAAAAAAAAAATATCTATCACTTCTTCACTCGGTTTAACACTTTTTTCGTCCATCTTCATTGTTTGTTGTATTCACTTCTTGTGATAAATCAAGTTCGCAAAAACAAATCTCGTCAAGTAAATAATATTGCTACTTATAGTTAGAAACCTTTTATATATATCGATCAAAACATATATTAAATTTCTGCACGTTTTACTTAAGGCAATAAGAAATGCATCCAGGTGTATCCTATTTTAAGCATTTTGCACTTAACTAGTTAATTAAAGCAAATCATACTCAAATATCAAAAATGTATTCAAACATTCTCGCATAAATTGAACTACTACTCTGTGAAGTATAACTTCTCCAATGTAAATTGCATTCATATGCAGTTTAAACTAAACATGCAATTATATATTTACAAATAACACTGTGGCTATATGTTGAACTGCATCATGAACCTCTACCTTTGTGCTTGAACCTCAGTTTATAGAGAGATTATTACGCAGAGTTCAGATGTACATTACATTCGAACTCTAATAATATAACACCTTGTGATGCCAATACACAGCTGCTATGTATTTATTGCAAAATGTTGTGTATTATTATATATTTATATAATATTAATTGCACGATAATACATATCATCTATATACACATTCTTGAGTGTCATATTACGCTATATTATATAAGTTCAGATGTAGAGACTACATCCGAACTCCACACGTAATAGTTTTTCTAGTTTATATGTAACAATTCAAACTGCAGTTATAAGTTGATGATCAAAATATATAATCAAAATAGACTATATTCATTGATAATAAGTGCCAAAAGTACATTAACAAATACGTATGTATGAATAATGACATATAGAAGATCATTAAATGCATAATAATCTTAAAAAAGAAAAATATCATGGCAAGAACAAAGACAAACATTGTCATCATGATTTTGTCATGCATTGAGATTTTTTTTAGCTTCTTAGCAGCACTCTCCTCAAAAGCTTATTAGTTCTCCACTTCATGTGCTGTGTTTCTAACATCATCCAACTAAATGAAATAATAATAATCCTCATTTGTTCTATTGTAAGTACATCTTCAAAAAAATTTTCTAGTATTTTCTCCTGTGACACAATATAAATTACAGCAATAGCTCACATTACAACCTTCCATGAAACCCATCAACGTAAATGATTGACTAGAGCTTATTTTGTGACCATACAATGCTATCAAACAAAATTATAGCGAGACAAATTACTTACACTTATGCACATTAAAGCATCAACAAAAGGATGAACAAAAAATTAATAATAAAGTGAAAATTAAGTGGTTGTTCGGGATCATTTTTATTTTAATTTTATTTTGTTTATATTTTAATTTAAAATAATATATATTTGGTGGTAATAATTATTTTTAAAGATACTCAAAATATCTAAAATTTATTTTGAATATTTTTAAAAATAATGTGATTTATTTTCAAAAATAAAATATAAAAACACTTTAAAATATATTCATATGTTATTAAAAATAACATAAAGATAAAAATAAAACACAAAACAAAATTGATCACAAACAAACCCTAAGAAAATAAGAAATAGTTTTGATACTAACAAAAGCTAACAAATTATCTTATCCTTAAATGAGATTAGGGACAGACTAAGTATAGTTGAGAGGGGGAATTGTTTATCTCCCTCAATTTTATAATTTCTCTTATAATATGTAAGTAAATTAGTCAATCCCCCGCCCCCCGCCCAGTTTTGATCTAACATTCAAATTTGCTCCTCCCGAAAAGAAAGGCTGGTTCCATCCTTAATCGAGATGTTCCAAAAACATAACCAATAGAAACCAATATTGTTCGCTCAAGCATAACTCATGCTCATTTCTCTGCATAGAATTGGCCCATTAATGGCTTATAGTAATGATGAAACCTTTATAGAGATGCAACTTTTATTGCTTATAAATGAGGCTGCATAAACAAGAGAATGAATTGATGATCAATCTCAAACAACCAACGAAGCATAGCAGAAAAATCAAACCCATAAGGTATTGTAGCTATAAATTAAAATAAAACTAAGAAAGAGCGCATTTTCTCAGCAAAATAAAATTAAAACAGGGATAATCTCAAAATATCAAGTAAGAAAATAGAAAAACAAAAGCAAAATCAAGAAATGAAGATCAGCTTTGGATGACAGCATTATAGTGATTAGTGAAACGATGAAATCAAAATCAGATTTGGAAAGTAATGAATCTATTCCCGCCAACACCAGTGGTTTTTTCTGAAAAAAAAAAAATCGTTTTATGGTATACCTTCGTTAGTATAAAGACGGAGCCGATTTCGAACGAGATGAAATCAGGAGATCGACTGTTCATGAGGCCATTGGCCACAAGGGAGTTTGGGATGATTCGACAACTGCTCAAGGGATTGATTCGATAAAGAGGGCCTGGGATGATTTGGCGATTACTCAAGGGGTCAATTCGATGACAAGAAGGTTTGGGATGATTCGGCGACAGATCCAGGGATGATTAATCGGCTACTCGAGGGATGATTCAGCACCAAAATGGCTGAAATGTTGCAGGGATACGATGTCGACACAAAAGGAAGACGAAATTTCCATGTCGGGCTTTTACATGCATAGCCCCCAATTCTTATTCCTATATATTTATAGTTTGACGGTCTCCTAATTTAATTTTTCTAATTAGCGAAAAAACATTAAAATTCATACCAAAAATTCAAATCAAAATTTTCATTTTTTATAATTTTTTAATAATTTAATCATAATATACATAAATATATAAATTTAATAATTCAAAATATAAAAAAATTAATTAAATTATAAATATATATGAATTGTGTGATTGATATGATATATTTGAGGGCAAATTTTAGAAATGAGCTCTTAATACTCATTATTAAGTGAGAGGAGCATGTTGTAAAAAAAATTATAAAATAGCAAAAAGTATATGTACTTCACATTTTCAAATAAAGATAGTCGTTTCACTTTTAAGAGTTTTTTGATTACCTATATTAGTATGAAATTGAAATAGAATGCAAGAATTTTTGTTTTTATTATGATTTCTTTTTAATTTTATGTTTGGAATACTACAAAGTATCATTGACCAACCATAGACCTACTACCACCCATCGACTGTTGTTGATCAAATATATTACATCACATTCATTTTATTAAATAAGAAAAAATAAATCACTATATTTATAGTATTTTTAATCAAACAATCTAAAGTAATTTAAATAATTAGATTGCATTCTTTTTTAAGGAAATCAAATAATCTCTTTGGCTTGAACTTTAATATTTTCAATAAAAACATAATTCTAAATTATATTTTCAATGAAAAGGTAATTTAAGATTGTGTTTTTAAAAGTATTTAATTATTTTATATTTTTTATATCAAATATAAAATAATTTAATTTTAATATATTATAAAAAATATTTTACATGTTTTTAATATTTTAAAGTTTCAATTAATTATATAATAACTATGTTGATTATGTGTAAACTTAAATTATTAGATATTAGTTACTATGCTAATTAAGAAATAAAGTTTTATAAAATTTAGACTTTTAATTATTAGATAAGATTAACATGTATATCAAGCAAATACTTTGATGTTATTTGAATTGATTATTGGAAATAACTTTTGAAATGATTATTAGTAATCATTTTAATTAAATAATTTTAATAAAATATATACTAATTTACATCATGGTAATAGATATTTTATATGAGTTATAGTTCATATTTTGAAAATTTTAATTTTCTCTTTGTTCGTGCTTGCACATTGCGAAGAGAAAGGTCATTTGTGATATATTTCAAAGTTATATGATGGTCATTCCACATTGAAGATGAAACTTTTAATGATAATATTAAATCATAAAAGTAATGTATATTTCAAATATTATTTAAATAAATATATATATATATTAGTTGTAAGCTGTAAGGCATGGACCAGCCCCAACAAGCAATGTGTATGCGTTGGACACACACATGACATCAATATGTGTATAACATTTCAATCAACATGTTATGCGTATAAAAAGTAATGTATATTTCAAATATTATTTAAAATAAGTATCGTTTAAATAGTAATTAACAATTTAAACATGTTTAAAAAAAATTTAAAATATATAATCACCCATTTAATGGGCAATTTGCTAGCCAACTCAGTGCTTACATGGCTTGGATTTAGCTGATTTGACTTTGTATGTAAGTCGCTTATGAAATTTACACTTTTAATTTTTAAAAAAAATTGTGCAACATGTGAATTGTAAATTTAAGATAGTAAGTCTCCAGACTAAGAGTAAGGCTCCTCAAAAACTACTTGAGAAATTATAAACCCAAATATAAATAATAAGATAGACAACACTACAATAAAAATGTTTTAGGCTCAGGAATCCATAATTTTAGATTTACATATATTGATTTGCAAAGAGGTTAAATAAAATTCAGTAATAATACATTATAAGAGTTTAAAGATTGAAGGAATATTCTTCATATGCATCCAAACTTTAAGTAAACAGGGTTACGAATAAACAACATAATAGATCGAAGCATCAGATATTAGATAATGTAAGCAAAATAAAAGTTTCAAATACAATAAAATACAAGAAGACAGTCCAACATATAAAAATATAAGAGTAAGCATACATTTAGAAACTATCACTAACGATGGTATTTATGTGGAATCGCATTACTATCAGGAGTGTAATGAGCAGGTGCACATAATGGATGATCACGTAAATGATGTTAGCCTTCCAATCCATATTTTCTCTCAACCTACCCTTCAATATCTAAGCCCTGTGGTAGTTGTGGATATGATAGACAATGAATGGCATGTTATGTATATGAAGCCGCTCCAATAGACTGAGAAGGATAATAATGTAATTCTCTTGGTGGAGAAACGATATATGGTGAATGGGTAACTTGCGTATAGTGTTGAGACTGAGAGCTCTGATGATAAGTTAAAAATCTTGAATCAACATAGGTAGATGGCCTCACACCCATGTCTAATACCTATGTCTTTGGAGCTGAAGACTCCTATTGAGACATATGATCTGTTGTCATTGACCGAAAGTGATGGTCACTAATGTGCATACGTAATCTCATATCATTTAATAGCTCCTCATACCTATTTACGACCATCTGTAAGTTGGAAGATCTCCTTAATTGTCAAGAAATGCTCTGACTACATTAACTAAAAAAGTATATGTTAATCTTAACTATTTATACATAATAACTAAACAAAATTTATAGCTACTAATATTAACTTACATATGCTCACCCTCCAGGTGCTTTAGGATAATATATCATAGGCGGGTCAGTCGGGGCCTTCAACAAGTAAAGTATAGCTCGTGATCTAAACCATGACATACACAAATTTATTGCTTGTTGTCTATCATTATCATCATCATTTAACAAGATAATCTGATTTCTTATGTTCTCCCATATAGCTATGTGCGTCTGATGGCACTAAACTCAATTAGTATTAGCTTTTCCACGCCCATCGACCCTCTTAAAATTGAGATCCATTGGCGCTACATCTATGCGTGATAAGTTTCTAAACTAACAAAGAACTCTGTCAGGAATGTGTCACTCTACCCTCTTCCAACTAATGAGAGGGATACATGCTAACTAAATCTCCTCACCCACAAGAAAAATATCTGATAAGAAAGATCTAATCAAATCATCATATGGCTTCCATATAACATGTGCATAAGATAAGTTAAAAGTCAACATTAAAATTAACATTTATAATAACAATTTTATAATTTATTTTTTATACCTGACTCTATAACAGTCCATCAAGCTCATCCTTGTACAACTAGATGAAGCTTCCTCAATCGAATTCGCCACTGGACTTGAGCTCCGGTGAGGTAATTCCATTAAAACTGATATTTGGAAAATTTTTGTTAAAGTTTTTTGAAGGAAATGTGAATGTCGCGTGATCTTGACCATTGGATCCCTTCAGATCTTTCGTGCAAAGGTGTGGGGTCAATTTCCGATCAATCCGAGCTCGGATGAGCTCGGATCGAGCGACGAATGGCGGATGGTGTCCATCTCTCATCGCTCAGGGGATGCTTGCACCGTCCGTTCCGCATGATCAGAATGGATGGTCATGATTATTCGCTAGATTTATTTTGATTTAATCTCTTAAGGAACCTTGGGCTTGATCCGCGTCGTCCGATCCGAGACCGGACGATCAAAATGAAAGCACATCCGCCGCTAGCCACATCAATGCTAAGTCGGACACGTTTAAGTAACCAATCCTACGGCTCCACGTGGAAAGCATGCCATGTCAGCGATCCGCGTGGTGTCGATGGGATTAGGCTTTAATTAGGCTTAATTAATTATTTTAATAACTGAAACTTCCAAAATTCATAATAAATCATAGAAAAATTAGAAAAATGCAAATAAATATTTGTTTTAAAGATATCTCGGAAGAGAATCATTTAAAATTAATCTCAATTGATTTTAAATAGTAATCAGAGATTAATTTGTGTTTAATTAAAATTTTAATTAGCTTAATTACTCCTTAATTATTCAAGTAATCCATTTCAAACTTTTTGAGATTATTTAATGGGATGACATCTACCTCACATAAATTTTTTAGAATTTATTGCTTGGGTAATTAGGAGAATTGCTCATCTAAGCCTTGATTACTCTCTTAACTAATTATGTGATGAATTAACTCTTAATTAACATACAAATTGATTAATTAGCCATGTTGATCAATGTTAAATAGTGAATGGGCAAGAGAAATGAGATGGGGATCTCTTTCTCAATCTCTTTCCTAAGTCCATCTCACTTTAAAGGAGATTAATTAATTTAAGATTAATTAAAGGTGTAATTAATTAATTGAAAATGTTAATTAATCAAATTAAAACCCAAATCATGTTAGATCTTAATTAATTAATTCATGGGTAGATCTTTAGGTGTTTAATAACCTAAAGCTATTTAAGGAAGTTATGATTAACCCACATGTGTGGGGAAATTATAAGAGTGCTTAATTAAGTTTCTTAATTTAATTAACCATTAATTGTGAGCCAATTGCACTAGGCCCCTTTTGTTTCTTAGGATCATTTCTAATTTAATTTTCAATTCAGGTGCATATCATATTAGCTCATAATTATTTGGAAAGTTATATTAAGGTAACATAAGAAAGGATTAATTAATGTACTTAATGCATACTACAACCTAATTAACTCATAAAATAAACTTGATTACATTTCATTGAACCAGATTAATTAACAGACATGGGAATGAGTTAGGATTAGCAAACCTTTTCTCATATCCTTAAATCAAATCAAAACATGAAATTGAAAATAGTATTAAAAAAATCTTTGGTTTAATTTAAATAATTTTATTTGATATGATTGTCCTTAGAAAATAATTTGATTGAATAAAATCATATATTTATATTGATTTATTCCTTTCCAATCATGTCAAATGTTGTATATCATTTGATTTCATACATTCATATTTTCAAATTTAAGTAAAATCAAATGAATTCCTATTATGAAAGCTTGCATGTGTTGGCTTAATTAAATATATGTGTGTCTATTATCACTAATAAATTCATAACTATTTTTCAAAGCTTATAAATTGATTATAGTACTTAGAGTGTTGATAGTTATGAATATACATAGGACCTGCATATGTTTATATCTTAAGCATATTAAATAAGGATTTCTTTCTTATAATTCATATATATATATATATATATATATATATATATATATATATATATATATATATATATATATATATATATATATATATATATATACATGAGTTTGAACAATGATGGGTATATAGTCTGGACATCTCGGGAATACGAGGCTTTAGCTAGCCCAAAGATGTCATTTGATTACCTCACTTCCATGGTTTAACAACGGCACATACTCATTTGGTTTCATTCTTATGTATTTTGATATTAGAATTTGGATAGAGCTTTAATTCATATGTCTAAATGATTTAATTAAGAAAAATACAATTTTTGCATGATTCTCATCCTATTAGTTATGTATACATTCATATGTATTTAAGATAGCAAGTATATAGATCGGACATCCCAAGAATACGAGACTTTAGTTAGCCCCAAGGAGGTCATTTGATTACCTCACTTCCGTGGTTTAATAATGGCATGTACTTGCTTACATCTTTTATACATGTGTAGGTATGCTTAATTAAAGGATGAAGATATCTTTTTGTCACCAAAAATACATGCATTTACATTCACCTGAGTCATTAGCACATGTGATATGTATAAATTAGTGTTCTATTTTTCTTATTCATGTATAGATTTACATAGATCTGGAATGTTAATAAGTATATAGTATGGACATCCCAGGAATATGAGGCTTTAGTTAGCCCCAAGAAGGTCATTTGATTATCTCACTTCCTTTGTTAACGATGATGCGTACTTATGTGATTCCATCCTTATATGTTTTGGTGTTAGAATTTGGATAGAGCTTTAATTTATATGTTTATATAATTCAACCAAAATGAAAATATAAATTTCAAACATACACACTCATCATCATTTAAGTGTGCTAAAACATATTGCATGTTAGATATGCTAAGAATTAAATCATATGCATGTTACATGAAATGGAAAGGAATGACTTAATGTATTTTATATGATAGTAATTCAATTAGATTAATCTTAAGAAGCCTTTCATATTGGATAAAGTCATTTAAAGTTAACCTAAGCTTAGGATTAATTAAAAAGCCATTCAGTAAAGAGAACTAAATCAAATTAATATGCTTTAGAAAGTGGCTTAAGATAGGGATGAAAGAGGGCAATCCTCTTTCTTCTATTTACAACACTTAGATGTTAAGTATAAATCATATGAAACAAAATAAAATATAAATTAAAATTCTCAAATCAATTAAACAACTTGAAGTGAAACCAAACTTTTATGTTGAATTAAATCCTTCCAAACTTAAGAAAATCATAACTCTAATGCCTAGTGAGACATGTCACAACAAGCCTTAACATAGATATTAGAATAAGTCACCACTTCTAGTATTAAGTTATGACGATGTATGTATGATGTATATTTTATTTTGTGATGTAATATTTTAGACTGGATGTTAGGGTGTATGTTTTGTAGA
Organism: Cymbidium sinense; assembly: GCA_021442155.1. NCBI lineage: Eukaryota > Viridiplantae > Streptophyta > Magnoliopsida > Asparagales > Orchidaceae > Cymbidium > Cymbidium sinense. Next base: position 48,850,822 of record CM038218.1, read on the forward strand.
CAGGATGTTAGGTCATTGTTAGCCTAATCTTATTTTCTGTGGGGGATTATGCATAAGGGGTCGCTGTAAAATTAAATATAAATATTTTACTTGCAGGTTACTTAAGCCCTTAAGCATGATCCAAGTTAGGATAGGTGGGCTTGGTTACCCATGTGTAGAATGCTAAATCCAAATTATAAATATAACTGCTTGGGTTTGTATGTATGTTTAGTTAACCTTTATTTTGTAGGTGTAGTTAGATTTACTTTCATATAAAATATAATTTTGTAATAGGAATTATGATTAGTATTATGGGGGATTAGAATGAGCAATGGCTAGAAAGCTTTGTCCTGGGGTGCCCTGTGATGCCTTTGAAGCAAATCAAATCAAGAGAAGGAAGAAAGAAGATATGAAGAAATGAAGGAAAAAAGACCCCCATTGCATGTATTCAATTTATAATTATAATTATTCTTTCATATTCTGGGTTGTATAAGGGTATAGCTCGGCTACCCATCTTTTCTCTCTTCGGGTTGTACGGTGACACCCGATAACACCAGCCTATTATTCTTTTATGTTAGTTATAAAATTGTTTAATGATTTGTTTAAGTTACACTTTAGAAATGGCATGCTCTTTTACAACTTCTTATGATTGATGCTTTAATTTGTGGAATGGATGTGTCAGGCTCTTAGGATAAAAAATAAAGTTTCTATCCAACTAATCACTCATAACTAAATTTTAAACAACTCATAACCTCACCATAAAGCCTAGGCTATAATCAATATAACTAAAAAATTTAGAAATCCCGTAACTGTATGGTTGTATGTCTCGCATCATGCATGCATCTTGAATCACTCTTGTAAAATGAGGGCCCCCATTCTTACACGCATAGGGACCGCTTGACCTATGAGAGCAACTCCTACTGATGGAGCTTCACCCTTTTTCTCTTTTGATTTGGCTAATAATTGACTTAATCATGCATTTAAGCATATAAAAATCCTAAAGTCATTGTCAAAATGATGTGTTAAAATAAAATAAAATTTGAAAAGTGTTGCATTTATAAATTAATTCATTGCTCATACCACTCACGCTCTAGTCTCTTAGGGAGTGAATTTAGGACTTCAATATCTTTCCAATTAAATAACTACCATAACTATCGCAATTCATAAGACCAAACTACATAGTTTTAAAATCATAGGAGTTAGCTGGCAGCCACTCCAAGCGATTATAAGTCCTGAAGTCAAAAGGTTTATTCTCTCTAGTGGAGGTAAACCCCTATGTCCAACTATCGCTTAGATTTAGATCGTGCTTTAGCTGTCACTAAAGTTTCTTAGATTTAGAATCTGAGGTAGCTGTTTCCTTCAGGCTATAAGCATAAATCCTTACCTCTTAGGCATTCCCACAATCTTATGTTGATGAATTATAAGCCCTAGCAATCTAATAAAATTCACCTTTAATAAATAAATCTCTTCACTTTCAAATATATAAAGTCTAATGTTGGCCTCACTTTTGGAGTGAGTTCTCGACCTCCTCCTCTTAGACTTAGGAGTCTTCTAGATATTAAGACTTCTCTAGTCATAAGACACTTCTAGTAATTAGGTGAACACTTAACCTAAGCCTAGAGACTCAGAAGAGTTAATCATAGGATTAGGCCATGCCTTAGAGACTTAGAAAAATCACCTACCCTATAGCCTAAATCCAATCCATATGCACCTTCTCAAATCCAATCCAAATTCAATTCTCAAACCAAACCTCAAATTATAATTCATGTTCTAAATCCAAATCTAAATTTCAAATCATTTGGTTGAAATTCATGATCAAACTCAAATTCAAAACCCTTTCTAAGCCCTTTGATTTCTTCCAATGGACTTAGCCTTAACCAAATTCAAATCAATCCCAATTCATTTGATTTTATCAAATATTAATTCATTATTTCAATCAAACTATCAAATTTCAATTCAATTCCAAATTAAATGATTGCAACCCATAATCAAATCCAAAATCAAAATCTTCTTTAAAGCCTTATGATTGAATTTCATAAGCTTAGCCAAATATCCACCTAAGTTATACCAAACTTGATTAATTTCTTTATAAATTCATTATTCCTTCATTTATGTTCATAAATATAAATGAAACCCACCTTCCAATGACTAAAAATAAATCAAACTAAATTGATTTCCTCCTTAGCCCTTTTAACCTGCATCCATGAGCTTGGTCAAATTTGCTTCCAAATCACTCCAAACTCACGTGATTTTCTCATGAATCATTTATATCTTCATTTATATTCCAAAATATAAATGAAATATAAATTCAAATAGTAAAAACCAAATCTAAAGCCAATTTCTTGAACTTAACCAAATCATATCAAAATCAAGTCAAAACTAATGAATTTTCTCTTGAATTAATCATTCCTTCAATCATCTATCTAAATTTAAATGAAATTTACAATCATCAAGCTAAATCAAAATCAACTCAAGTCAAATCCAACCTAGCCCATTTGATTAGAAATATTCAAATGAACCAAAACTCGTTTGAACCCAAATCAATTGTAATTAGATTTATATATCAATTCCAAATCCATATATAAACTCAACTCAAAATCAAGCCAACTAAATCCAATTGGTCATTTAATCCAAAGTGACCAATTTGACCTACATGAACCAAAATCCAATTCAATCTAAACCAAAGTGAATTAAGTCAATCCAAATTTCATGTCATGATTGTTGATCATCCTAGGTTAATCAATTGTCATGAATTGGGTCAAACCAAGTTAACCTAGCCCATTGACCAAGTCAACCCTTTAACCCATATGAACCTAAACAAGCCAAAACTCACCATACATCAAATCAATTGGAACCAATGATTCTCACCAACCTATAATCAAGTTTTAAACATGACCTGACCCTCAATTCAGTCAAACCAAACTGAATGGCCATTTGACCCAAGTTGACCCAAATTTATCTAAAAGGCCAAAATGGGTCAAATCAAAATCCAACCCAAATTGATTTAGCTCAAGTTCATTCCAAATTAATTATTGAACTTGACCAAAGCCATAATTGAGCCCAATTTAACCAATTGATCAACCTAACCCAACTTAGCCTAAATTTACTTAAAGGATCAAATTGGCCAAAATCTAAATTAAATCTAAATTAAACCAAATTGCTTGAAACCAATTGAATCAATGCACTCTAAATGGTCATTTGAACTTGACCCAATCATTGGTTTGACCCAGTTTGATCAATTGTTCAACCTAACCCTTTTGATCTAATTTGACAGGCCATATTGAGTCAAATTGAACCTAATGAACTCCAAATGATATGAAATTTGGTCCAACTCACTTTTGACTTATTTAAAATCTGCCCAAATCAAATTCAATGCCAAATGACTACTCTACCCTTAGGCTAAGGGTATCACATAAGACAAAACACCCATGTAACTGGTCATTTCTCTTCCTTGGCCACTTGACACTCATACATTAGTCCACTTAAGCTCTAATGACACTGACCATCCTGACCCAAGAGGTGGTTGGGTCAGCCATGACTCATAGGAAGGTGAATTCACCTCACCTCCCCTATTGAAACACTTGGCATGAAGGACTTCCACCTCCCCTTGCCTTGTTTTCATTCTCACACCTTCCTCCACTCAAATGAAACCACCTAATATGATTCATTGCCATTCCCAACAACCCCAAGCCATAGGACATCCATTAGGGCCCAAAAAATTAAAATGAAAGGGGGGTTTTGGCAAAAACCAAAGAAAAAAATTAAAGACACCAAAATAGATGCTCATAGAGCTCCCAAAGTAACCAGCAACCATTCCCACTTGGTTTTTGAGCAAAATCAACCAAAATCAAGTGGATTCTAGTGAGGAAGGGAGACAATTAGAGAAAGCATCATTCCAAAGTAAAGCAAGAGCTCGAACCCATTTCCAAAGCGTCTTCTTACATTCAGGAGCACGCTCGGATCATCACTGACGCTAGAAATTATTTCCAATGAGGTAATTTTCAAGAACTGTAATCGACCTTAGGAGCTATTGTTTGTGATGATTTTTACATGATTTTAGAAATTTTCTTTTGATAAACCTTGCATTTTTCATTTTATATCATCCCAATATAAAAATAGAGATTTTTCAGTATGAATCGACATGAAAACGAGCACATTCGGATGAGATTTCACCAAAAATTTCATATTTCCCTCGATTTTACTGTTCATCCCGCTGCAAGGGGTTTGCATGCAACAGCCACCATCCGATCCCGCGTTCAGGGGATCAGATGGCCCAGATTTCACCTACATTTGTGCATTTCCACCCCGGATCATGCATTGATCGGACGTATCTCGTCGATCCTTCACGTCACGGTCATTATTCTGGCCCGTTTGGTTGGTATGGCATAGTGCTAGCCAAATGCGTGATGCCACGTGGCATCGCATGCCATCGAACCCGTAGTCAATCGTGCATGATGGTAATCTTGCTGCCGTTAACACCATAGGTCTTGTTGTGTTAAGAAATTCTGAATTTTTTTATTTTAAAAATTATTTAAATCACATGAAACTTCCAAAATTCATAAAAAATAAATTACTTAATAAAAATGACAAACAAGAGCTCATTGGATTCGTCTTTTTGAGAGGAATCCAACTAATCTAAAATCTCCAAATTTGACTAAATAGTTTGAGCTAAATTTAGGTTATAGTGAAAATCAAATTTCATTAATTACTTCAAAAATGCACATTAGATTAAGTTGAAATTTTTAAAAATTGAAATTGAATTTATAATACACCTACCATAAAAATTTCAAGTTAAAAGAATTTATGGATTGAGAGATTTTGCATTATGAAGCTCCAATGGTCTATTTTAACAAAAATAAATTGATGGACTTTATAAAAATCATGGAAAAACCATTTAAATCAGCTAAAATTTTGGAAAATTATTACAAATCATAGAAAATCATAAAAATATAAATAAATACTCATTCTAAAGGTATTTCATAGGAGAATTTAATAAAATATTCCCATTTAATTATGAACAGTAATTAAGCCTTATTTAGGTTTAACTAAAAACTTAATTAGCTTAATTACTCCTTAATTACCCAAGTAATTAATCACAAACTTTTTGAGATTGATTAATGGGATGACCCCTACCTCTTATAATTTTCTTAGGATTTATTGCTAGTTAATTAGAGAAATTGGTTATCTTAGCCTTAATTACTTTCTTAATTAATTAGGTGATTAATTAACATTCTAAATAGCAAGAAAATCATTAATTAAGTTTTCTAATCATTGTGAAACAGTGAATGGGCATGGGGAATGAGATTGGGACCACTTTCTCATTCTTTTCTCTAAGTTCATTACACTTGACTTGAAACTAATTAATTTGAGACTAATTAATGGTTTAATTCATTAATTAAATGGCTTAATTAATTAAATTGAAATCATAATCATTCCATATCTCATCTAATTAAGTTTATTGGGTAGAGTCTTAGGTGTTCAATAACCTAAGAGAATCCTAAGGAAATTATAATTAGCCCATATGTGTGGGAGAATTATAAAAGTTATGTACTTAATTAACCATTAATTGTGAGCCATTGCATTAGGTTTTTTATTTCTTAATAATTATTGATTTATAATGCATATGCATATCTTGTTGGCTCACCATTACTTGGGTAAATATGTTAGGGTGATATAGAAAATGGGTAATTAATGAACTTAACTCATATTGCAACCTAATTAATCTATAAAATCAACTTAATTTCTTTTCATTGAACCAAATTGATTAAGCAATATGAAAATGGGTTAAGAGTAGCAAATGATTGAATCTCCTATTTTCTCTAAGTCAAATCAAACATCCAAATATAACTTAATAAGAAGCTTTGGTTTACTTTAAATGATTGTATTTGATATGATTGTCCTTAGGAATTAGTTTGATTGATTGAAACATATGTTTTATGTCTTATTATTCCTTTCCAATCATATTAAATGATGTGTGTCTTGTGGTTCGATGCATTCATATTTTTAAAATGTTTAAACTTAAACAAATTTTCTTTATGTCAAGCTTGCATGTGTTGATTTAATTTAATATATGTGTGGCTATTATCACTATTAAATCCAAATATATTTTCAAAAAGCTTATGAATGAGTAATAACATATGAAGTGATAGTAGTTATGATTATATATAGGTTAGTATGTTCTTATAGCTTAAGTATGTGAAATAGAGCTTTCTTTTCTTTAATCTATATGTAGTTTCACATGTGTTTGAATGGTAATAAGTAAATAGTTTGGACATCTCGGGAATATGAGGCTTTAGTTAGTCCCAAGAAGGTCATTTGATTACCTCACTTCCCTGGTTTAATAATGACACGTACTTATTTGATTTCATTTACATGTTTTCCTACATCAGAATTGGAATGAAATTTTGTTTCACATATATAAATGTTCTAATCAAATAAAAATATAATTTTTGCAAGATTTTCTTTCTCTTACTAACATATACATTCATGTGTAGTGAGATAGCAAAGTATATAGTCTGGACATTCTAGGAACACGAGGCCTTAACTATCCCCAAGGAGGTCATTTGATTACCTCACTTCCTTAGTTTAACGAAGGCTTCTCTTTACATGTGTATGTATGTGTGACTAGAAGATGAAAATCTCTCGTTGACCTCACTTTTGGAGTGAGTTCTCAACTTCATCATCATAGATCTAGGAATCTTGTAGACACTAAGAGCTCCTTAGTCTTAAGATATTTCTAGTGATTAAGTGAGCACTTAACCTAAGCCTAAAGACTTAGAAAGTTTAGCCATATGAATAAGTTATGTCTTAGGGAATTAGGAAATCTTACTTAACCTATGGCTCAAAACCAATCCATGCTTCCTTCAAACCAAACCTTAAATCCAATTCAAATTCAAAATATAAATCGATTTCAAATCAAATGATTAAAACTCATGATCAAATTCAAATTTCAAAAATCTTCATAAGCCCTTTGGTTTTATCTTATGGACTTAGCCTTAATCAAATTCTAATTAACCCTAATTCAATTGATTTTCTCAAATATCCATTCAATCTCAAATTAAATTCCAAATCAAATCTACCAAATGATTGGAACCCAAAATCAAATTCAAATTCCAAAATTTCTTCCAGAGCCATATGAATCACCTTCATATGCTTAGTCAAAACCCCATTTAAACCAAATCAAACTTGATTGGTTTCTTTATAAATTAATCATTCCTTCATTTATATTCATAAATATAATTGAAATTCAAATGAGCCAAATTAAATCAAACTAAATCAAACCAAATCAAGACCTTCCTTAAACCATATGGACTTACCTCCATAAGCTTAATTAAATCTTAAACCAAATCGATCCGAGATCAATTGATTTCTTTATAAATCAATTATTCTTTTATTTATATTCATAAATATAAATAAAACCCACTCTCTAATGACCAAAAATAAATCAAACTAAATAAATTCCCTACTTAAGCCCTTTGACCTACATTTTTAAACTTGGTCAAATTTGCTTCCAAATTACTCCAAACTCAAGTGATTTTCTCATGAATCATTTATACCCATTTATATTGGCAAATATAAATGAAATATAAATCCAAATGGCCAAAATCAAATCCAAATCAAATCAAATCTCCAATTTTAGCCTTTTAAGCCATTTCCTTGAACTTGGCCAAATGATATCCAAACCAATTTAAAACCCATGGATTTCTTCTTGAATCAATCATTTCTTCAATCACTTACCCAAATATAAACATAAACTACAATTACCAAACCAAACCTAAGTCAGCCTTTTTGACTTAAAAACTTCAAATGAGCCAAAATCTATTAGACTCCAAATTGATTGCAGTTGGATTTATATTTTAATCTTAAGATCATATATGAGTTCAACTAAACTTGAATCAAGTCAAAACCAAATCAATTGACCCATTTAGGTCCATTTGACCCAAAAAGTGACCTAAAGAATCTTATTAAGCCAAGTTTTAATTCAACCCAAATTGGATTGAACCAAAGCCATCCAAACCTCTTATCATGATCAACAATCATCCTAGGGTCATCAACTACATTGAATTGGGTCAAATCAAGTCAACTTGGTCCTTTGACCAAGTCAACCTTTAGCCCAAATGAAATCCAAACTAGCCAAAACTCACCATATAGCAAATTGATTATAACCATTGATTCAAACATATTCATAATCAATGATTGAACATGATCAAACCCTTAATTGAGCCAAACCAAGTCCAATTGACAATTTGACCTAAGTTGACCCAAATTGGCCTAAAAAGCTAAAATGGGTCAAATCATGATTTAACCAAAATTGATTGCAACCAATAGCTCAAGTTTATTCTAAATCACTTATTAAGCTTGACCAAAGCCATGATCAAGCCCAATATGACCAATTGGTTAACTTGACCCAACCTAGCCTAAATTGACCTAAAAGGTTAAAATAGCCAAAATCCAAATTAAACCCAAATTAAATCAAACCAAAGCCTACAATCATTTTCAATTTACCAATTGAACTTGAACAAACACCTAACCCAACCAAATTTGGTCAAATTGATCAAATTGATCAACTTGTCCCATTTGACCCATTTGATTTCAAACGAGCCAAAATCAAACCTAAGCCAAATTAATCAAAACCACTTGAACCAAAACTCTCCAAAATATCATTTAAACCTAATCCAAGTCTTGGTTTAAGCCAATTTGACCAATTGGTCAACTCAACCCAACATGAATTCATTTGAACCCATTTGACCATATGAAGCTAAAGCACCCAAAACCAACCCAACGGACCCTAAGGGCTAACCAAACTCGACAAAATTGACTGTAGGTCAGCCCAAAATCATCCAAAAAGTAAAGTGGACCCCACTCAAGGAAATTAGCCATTGGACACACCTCATTTACATTAGATTCTTTCCATAAGAAGCAAAGTCCACTCTCTCATCACCATGGAAGCCATCCCATTGCCAAATGGGGTATGCTTAGCCTTCCTAGCCCAACCTAAGCAAGCCTAGGATCAGCCATGGACCAAGGGACATCCAATCCCTCTTCTTTACTCAAAGCTGAAACCCATGGACTAAGCAAAGGAGAAATCAGCCACCACCTACCCATATCAGCCTTGGAGACTCCTCCCATAGCTTCGTTCACTCCTAGCATTCCACGTGGAGTTGATGGCGACCTTCAGGTTGGCGGCGGCGAACTGGCTGAAAATCCGGGACGGATCCCATCTGTTCATCAAGCCCAATTGAGAAGTATACTCCCTCAATTCTCACAGGGATTGACACATTTTTGAATTCACTGAGCTTCCCAAGTGTTTTCAAAATCCCAAAGAGCCTCCCAAAGCCTTCCCGAGTTTCCCTTCAACGGAATTCTCCATTCTCATGCACAACCAAAATAGGGCATCCCTCCTTTGATTCAAACTCATCCATCTCTCAACCAAACTTCAATTAAACTTGCACACACCATCCTCATGTGTCAAGTCATCGAATCCATTGAAGCCATTTCCCGAGCTCCAAATTCACTCTAGGCATGAGTTTGATCAAGACTGAACTCTCAAAGGGAGGATCTTGGCCTCTAGAGAAATCCACCTCAAATCAAAGCTTGTGCAGCTCAACAGGGCTTCATTTCTACCAAACGAAGCTTCTTCAATCATTGGAACTGCCAATCATAAGCTTCGGTGAGGTATACCATTAAAACTAATCATTGTATGAAAATGTGTTGGTCCTCTTTGAAGAAAACTTACATTTTAGCCCATCCTAGCTGTTGGATCCATGTGGATCCTTCATGTGAAGGTGTGGGTTGAGTTTGGAGTGAATCCGAGCTCGGGTGTGCTCGAATCGAGCGATCTATGGTAGACAGGCTCCGTCGTTCATCACTCGTGGGAGGATGGATCATGGGTTATCTATTCTGACTAATTGGAATGGACGTTGTGATAAACCCACGCTTAGACCCCCTTTGTTTTCTCCTTGATTGCAAGATTTAATCATGGCCATCCGATCTTAGATCGGACGGTCCACGTGAAAGTGTATCCACCGTCGATTGACCCAGCCGCGCAATGTGACAACTTAAATAATCAATCCCGTCACGCCATGTGAAAAGTGCACCACATCAGTTTCTATGTGACGCCGACAGGATTAGGGCTTTAATTAGGTTAATTAATCCATTTTTAAGGCTGAAACTTCTAAATTTTATTACTAATTGTAGAAAAATCTAAAAAAATATAAACGAGGGCTCGTTTTAAAGGTACTTTAGAGAGGAATCTGTTAAAAAATGTCATTAAGTGATTTTGAAAAGTGATTTTAGCTCAATTTGAGTTTAATTAAAAAGTTAATTAGCCTAATTACTTTTTGATTAAGCATCTAATTAACTCCAAAATTTCAGAGCATGTTTAGGGGATGACCTCTGCCTCCCCTATTTTTCTTGGAATTTATTCAATGCTTAATGAGGAAAATTGGTTAATTGAACCTTAATTACCCTCTTAATTCAATTCATGATTAATTAAGTAAATGAACAATAAATTAATCTAGTAATTAAGCTTATTGCCATCTGTTAACAGTGAAAAGTCTTAGGGAAATGATTTAGGTTAACTCCTTATGACCATTTCATTAAGCCTTCTCATTTGTTTCAAATTAATTAAAGTTTAAGTAATTAATTAGCCACTTAATTAATCAATTAAAAGAAAAGAGAGTCTAATTATTTTAGAGCTTAATTGATTGTTTGAAACAACTTAAGGATTGGGATTGAGAACTCTTCCTTGATCTCTTTCCCTAAGTTAACTTCATTATCCCAATTAAAATATGATCGAAGGATTTAATTAACTAATTAAGGGCTTAATTAAATTAATTAAAAATCCAATTCATTCTTAACTTTGATTAATCAATCTTGGTTAGTTCTTTAGATGTTTAATAGTCTAAAGAAATTTAATGAAATTATGATTATCTTACATATGTGAGAAAATCATAAAAGTAATTAAACACATCTCTTAAGCTTAATTAACTATTAATTATGAGCCAATTGCATTAGAACCCTTTCATTTCTTAGGAGCATTGCTAATTTACTTTTACATATAATTGCATCTCATGTTGGCTCATCATTATTTAGTTAATTAGCTTAAGGTGACATAGGTAAGGGTTAATTAATTGATTTAATCCATGCTTAACTTAACTAATTCATAAAATCAACCTAATTGATTTTCATTAAATCAAGTTAATTCACACACATGGGGAATGCGATTAGGATTAGTAAACCTCTTTCACATCTCTTAAATCAAATCAAACATGAAATTAAGAATAGTTTTAAGAAACTTTGGTTTATTTTAAATCAGCTTATTTACTATGATTATCCTTAGGAATTAGTTGGATTGAATGAGATTACATACTTGTGTTGCTTTATTTTTTTCCAATCATGTTAAAATGTTGTATGCCACTTGTAGTCATGCATTCATTTCTTTCAAAAATTAATTAAATAAAATGATTTCTTTTATGTCATTTGCATGTGTTGACTTAATTAGAACTATGTGTGGTTATTATCAATATTAAATATTAAATATATTTTTAAAATCTTATTAATGAATAATAATATATATTATGACTTTAGTTATATATACATAGGAGATGCAAGTGAATATAAGCTTAGTATATGAAGTGAACTCTCTTTCTTACATTCTTTTGTTGATTTACATAAGTTTGAATGTTAATGGGTATATTAGTCTGGATATTCCAAGGACACAAGACTTTTAATAGCCCCAAGGAGGTTCCTACCTCACTCCCCTGGTGCAGAACAATGGCGACGTACCCGTTTGATTTCATTCTTATGCATCTTGGCATTAGAATTGGGATAGAGCTTTAATTTATTTACACAATTAAATCAAATAAACCAAATTTTACTTTTGTATGGTTTTTTATTCTTATAGTTGCTTATACATCCATATGTATTTAAGAGTAGCGGGTATATTAGAATGAACATTCTAGGGATGCATGGCTTTTAAGTAGCCCCAAGGAGGTTCTTACCTCACTCCCCTGGTGCAGAATAATGTCGACGTACTTGCTTAAAACTTTCATATATTCGAATGTGTATTTCGCTAATGAATGAAAATCTCATTTTCTATTAAAGAGACATGCATTCATATTTTGTTCAAGTGGTTGAATTGATTAATCATATAATTTGAAGTTTTTTTTTATTTTTCATAAGAATTTAGATAGAGCTTCAAATTAATATGACAAAATAATTCAACTAAATAAAATATTAATTCCAAGTACATTTATTTACATTCATCATTAAGTGTGCTAAGATACAAATTGTATGTATATGTATGTTTAGGACTTAATCATGTGCATGCTATATATGATGGGAAGAAATGAACAAATATGTGTTATGTGATAGTAATTAATTCCAATTAATCTTAAGATGTATTTCTTGTTAAATGAGATTATTTAAAGTGAACCTAAACCTATGATTAATTAAAATATGTAATAAACCATTCATTAAAGTAAATTGATTAATTAATTTTCTTTAGATGTGACTTAAGGTAGGGATGAAAGAGAGTGATCCTCTCTTTTCTTCTATTTATAACACTTAGTTGTTTAGTCTAAATTAAGTGAAATAAAAGAAAACACAGTAAAATTTACAAATAAATTAAACCGCTTAAATTTGAAATTACCCTTTATAAATAAATGTCTTTCACACTTAGAAAATTACAACAAAGCTTAGTTAGGATATGCCACATAAGCCTTAATACACACGCCTTAGATTAAGTCACCATTTATAGCTTTATGTTAGGGCGCTGCATGATTTGATATATGTTTATTTTGTGATGTATTATTATAGATTGGATGTTAAGGTCTATGCTTCATAGACTGGATGTTAGACCGTGATTAGCCTGATTATATCTTCTACAGGAGATTATGCTTAAGGGGTGCTTAAAAATAAATATAAATGCTCTCTTTTGTAGGTTGCTTAACCCCTAAGCATAATCTAGATTAAGACAGGTTGACTTGGTTACCTATGTGCAGGATGCTAAGTCCAAATTATACATATAAATGCTTGGGTTGAATGATGTGTTTAACTAATACTTGTCTTGTAGGTGTAATTAGATTTACTTTTTCTACTTTTAAAATAATTGTGCATTAGGAATTAGGATTAATGTTATGGGGGATTAGGATGAGTAGAGGCTAGAAGGCTTTGTCCTGGGAGGCCCCCGTGATGTTTTTAAAGCAAACAAATCCAAAGGAGGAATGAAGGAGACATGAAGAAAGAAGATAAGAAGATCCCCCATAGCATTTTTTTTCATTTGTAATTATAATTACTTTTTCATATACCGGGTTGTATAAGGGTAGAGCTCGGCTACCCATTTCTCTTTTCGGGTTATACGGCGGTACCCAACTGCACCGGCCTATTATTCTTTTACAATGGGATTATAAATTATTTGATGTTTTATTTACAATAGTGTAATAGAAATGCCATATATTTTTCTAGTCTCTTCATGTATGATGATTTAATATGTGGTCTGGATCCGATTAAGCTCCTCGAAAAAAATTAATTTTTCTATCCCAACTACAACTCATAATTAATTTTCTAAATAACTCATAATCTCATTTAAACCCTAAGCATTAAATCAAGATAATTAAAAGATTTAACAACTCCTTAGCTGAATATTATTTGCTTAATACCATGCATATCATCTTATTTCATTCTTGCCAAGAGAGGGTTTCCATCCTTACACGATATGGTGTTTATTTTTGGGGTGTGGGACACCACGCAGATCGTAGGGGGTACTTATTGAAGTGATCGGGTATGACATTAAGAAATGACACACTATCTCGAAAGATAGAAATCACCACCTTATAATGGACCTAATCACCTAATAAGGACTCCTAAGGCATGTTGGGTCTTCGAATATACCAGAGATCTTTCCCCTACTTTACATGAAAAGTAAAGAAAGGTTTATTTTAAGCGGGTTAGTTAAGTTCCCTATGGAGGCAAGCCCCGTAATTACATCCTAAGGAATGGGAATTTCTTAAGAATACTCTCGATTAAAGTAGATAATTAGGATCTCCAAAGATTTCAAGGTTAAGACTATCAAAGGATTATTTTAGAAATCATATGGGATAGATCAAGAGAAGACTTATTTTTGGAATCCAAAGGAAGAAAGTAGGAAATGCTCATGATAGGAAGCCTAGTGAGCATTCTATCTATAATTGGGCTTTATATTTTTGAAATTGAAGAAAGTTAATTATTTGAGTTGACATTTTATTAGATTCTTGGGCTTATAATTCCACAACATAAGATTGTGGAAATGCAAGAGGTGAGAATTTATGCTTGTAGCCCAAAGGAAAGCGACTACCTTAGATTCTAAACTAAGGAGCTTTGGTACAAAACAAAGGCGACTAAATCTAAAAATGGGTATATGATTTACCTCCATAGAGAATAAACCACCCGCTAGACTTATTACGGGTGGCGGCCATCTAACTCCTGCTTTAAATCCCATGTAGGCAAGTCTTATGCTTTGCAAGATGACTAGGTTATTGTTCATTTAGAAAGGAAACTAAGTCATTAGACTCACTCCCTAAAGACTAGAGCATGAGTGGTATGAATCCATGACTTAATCTAATGCAAATTTTATCAAATTTATTTGATTCTTTTGGACTTTTTGTTTTGACATAGGCTATGGGATTTTGTATGTCTAAATGCATAAGAATTTGATTATAGGCCAAATCAAGAGAAAAAGGGTTATCTTCCACCAAAGGCTCTCATAGGTTAAGCCTTGATTCTCTAGCAAAGATGGAAGCCCTCTTAACAAGAGTGAAAGAATATGACATGCATGATATTATACATTCATCCATCCAGCTAAGGGGTTACTAAAAATTTTATTATCTTGATTTAATTCTAAAGATTTTATGTGAGGTTATGAGTTGTTTTAAAATTTTAATTATGAGTTGTAAATTAGGGTAGAAAAATAAATTTTATCCTAAGAGCCTACTTCATCCAGGCCACACATTCAAACATCAATCATAAAGAAACTATAAAAAACATGTTCTAATGTGCAATTCTAAACATAACATCAAATAATTTTTATAGACTATCATAAGAGAATAAAAGGCCAGTGCGGTCGGGTTCCGTCGTACACCCTGAAAAAGAGAAAAAAAAGATGGGTAGCCGAGCTCTACCCTTATACAACCGGGATTACAAAAATAATATATATGCTACGGGGGTCTTCTTTTCTTCATTTCTTCATTTCTTCGTTTCTTTTTTTTGTATTTAATTTGCTCCAAAGGCATCCTGGGGCACCCAGACTAAGCCTTCCCCTTTGCTCATCTAATCCCCATAGCACTAATCCTAATTCTAATGCAAAATTACATCAAAAATAGGAAAAATAAATCTAGCTACACTTGCAAAATAAATGTTAGCTAAACACACCATACAATCCAAGCAATTATATGAATAATTTGGACTTAGCACCCACACATGGGTAACAAAGCCCACTTGTCCTAACATGGGTTACACTTAGGGGCTAAGCAACCTGCACAGCAAAAATATTTATATTTTTATTATAGCAGACCCTTAAGCACAACCCCTATAGAAAATATGATTAGGTTAATAACGCTAACATCATCTGAATCATACACCTAACATCCGGTCTAAAACATTACATCACCAAAACATCATACACAACATCATACACAACCTAGCGGTGGTGACTTAGTATTCTAATGTGTGTGCTTAAGGCTTGTGTAGCAAGACTTTACTAGGCTACTTTAGTTTAAATTTCAATTTGGAGTTTGAATTTGTTTAAATTTTACGGGTGATTTTAATTTAAATGATTTAATGATTTATTTTTCATTTTTATTTCAATTTTATTTGGTTGAAATGATGTTTAGGTTCTTAAGAATGAAGAGTAGAATGAATTTCATTGTAGATGACTCATTCTATTCTACATCCTAACTCCTAAAGAGTATAACTAAATCCTTAAGTATATTAATTAGCCCATTTGAATTTATGTAATTTATTTGATTTGATTTAGAGCTTAGAATTTAACTTGGTTTAATTATTTGATTGATTGATTTTGGATTAGATGTTTTAATTTAATTGCATCTTGATAATTCAATATCCTTAATATCTAATGAAGTTTAAGTTTGTTTAAGTTCATGTGTTCTGGTTGATTGATTTTAGATTAGGTGTTTTGATTTAATTAAATCTTGATAATTCAATATCCTTTTAGATTAATATCTAATTCTTTTCTTTGATTATGTTTATGTGATTTAACTTTATGTTTATTTAATTCGATTATGGTTCATTTATTTGTGATTTGATCGGATTAAATTAATTGAAATTTTATTTTGATTTTAATTGGGTTTGATTCTTATGATTAGATTTTTCTTTTAATTTCATCCATTTATCATGTTTATTAGAGTTTGGTTTATGTTTTGATTTTCACATTTTAATAGTTAATTAGTTTATCTTATTTAAGTGGGTTGAATGGATTTAACTTGATTATTTATTAAATTGATGAGAGTCTTTCTTAAATTAATTAATTTGACTTGATTTAGGTTATTTATTTGAGTTTTATTTTTATTTTATTTTTTTTGATATTGTTTAAAATTAAGAGTAATTGGATATGATTTAATAACTTTAAAGTTTATATTTAATTTTATGTTTATTTGATTTGATTATGATATTTGCTCATAATTTTACTTGACTTATTGGTTTAATTAACTTTCAATCATTTTTTATATTAAGTTTTACTTAGTTTTTATGATAATTTAATTTGCACTTTTTTATTTTGTTTTATTACTTTTTTTGTTTGAAATTCTAAAGATTGATTAATTCTTTTTTTTCTTAAATTTAATTCTAAATGAAATATTTAGATTAATCGTGATCATTTGATCAAAAATTAAATGACTCGCGAGTTAATCATGGCCTAATAGGTGGAATTAGATCACTACGCCATTCGACTTAATCAAAACTATTCACTTCAAACACATGAAATGAATAGTCTTACTTTTCTAAACTCGAAAGAATTAAAAGGTTAAGTGCCTCTAAAAATTGGTTGATTCGATGCTCGCATTCAACATATTAAATATGAGATCCCAAAGGCTTTCTAAGCGTCTAAGAATCATACCTCACCGGAGCTAATGTCCGGTGGATTCCGACCAAAAGGTGGCTTCGTTTAGAAGAAATGAAACCCTGTTGAGATACTTGTTGGATGCCTCCTAGCCAAACACTCCAAAGATCGAGCACCATTACTATTCATCAAATTTGATAGAACTCCATATTTGAGAACTTGAGAAGGATAGAGTGGTCTTCTTCAACTCCTAAAACTCTTGAGACAAAGGAAAGTGAGAATAAGAATGAATTAAAGGGTTGATATAGATTTATCATCATGGAAACTCAAAGTATGTTAGGAGTTGGATCTGTAAAGGATGTTAAGTGGTGGTTCAATTAGTAGTATCCACCAGGCAAGGATGATATTTCAAAGTAGGCAACCTTTTCTCTATGGAAGTAGTGATTCTTGTGCGAGGCATGGAAGGAAAAGCAAGCACACTCCCAACATAATCGGCATCATGCAACCCACAAACAGTAGGTTTGGCTTAGATCTGATGGTGCACTCGAAAGGGGGGTGGCGAAAATGTAGAGTGGAGATGGAGAATGGAAGGTCGAAGGTGGAGCAGTCAAGCAGCAAGCTTGTCTCCAGTGAAGGACTGTTTTGTGCCTTGGTTTGGGGGTGAATGAGGGACTAGAGAACACCATCTGGGGGAGTTCTCCTTACTTGTAAGGCTGATTGAAGAAGCGGTAGTTGAGGATGTGGAGATGTGCATTCAGCCATGGGTTGCGATGGAGTCTCACTTGAGAAAAAAATACCACGGCTGAGACAGCTAGACGGAAGAGGAGATCGGTAAGTGAAGTGGTCGCTGGTTTAGATAAGTCCGTCATTCATGTGAAGGCTGCTATTTCTCAGTTCAAGGGAAAGAAACTCTGTCTGGAGGAAGAGGAAGATGATCACATGGTTGTTCGAATAAGGATAAGAGAATCATAGGAGGAAGTGGAAAAGGGGTTGTGACAAGGAGAAAAGCTCTACTTTCCTTTTTATTGTCAGTTCATAGGAATGAAAATGGGGAGAGGTTACCTGGCGAGAGAGAGAGAGAGAGAGAGAGAGAGAGGGAGCTCGCGTGCTCTCCCCGGGTAAGATAAGATTTTTTATTTTATTTTAATTTTTTTAAGATGGAGAGCAGATTTTCATTTAAATAAAAAAATGAAACTGAGATTCACATGCAATGCAATAAAATTTTTTTGATTCTTTTGTTGAGAACGGTGGCAGGTAGCATGCTTGATAAATAAATAAAGATATATATATATATATATATAAGTTTCACGTGACTATAGATGGATTTAGATTTTTTTTGTTATTATTATTATTTTTAGACTTATTATTATTATTTTAATTTATAACTTTTTTCAATTTTTAATAACTTTGATATTATAGTTTTAATTTAATTGAAGTTTATAAATTATAATTATTCAAATTATATATTTATTATTTATCTTGTTGTTAATTATTTTGATCTAATTTTGAATAAATTTTGTTTGATGTTTAGAATTGGTTTAATCTCTCTCTCTTTTTTGGTAGTTCATTTTAAATTTCAAATGGATTATGTGTATATTAAAATTTTTTGTTTGTTATTATTTATTATATATATATATAGTGAATTAACATTCAAATCATGATTTGATTTAATTTAGGCTTAAATTTGACTAAAATTGCATTTGATTCAAATAATTTATTAAAGTTGTGAATAATCTTTTGAGCAAACTTGAACTTTAATTTTTAGGTATTACAACTTGAGTTAAATTATCTCATGATTTGTTAGCATCGATCAATGAATTAATTTTAATTTCCATTTGATTTTGAATGATTTACTTGATGGTTTTGATTGTGATTTTAGGTAGAACTTGGAATGATGATTAAAGGATTGATTGATTTTGAGAAAATCAATTGAGTTAGGTTTGATTTGGATGAGATTTTGCTTAAGTCCAAGAAATTGGCTTAAGGGTTTGGATTTAAGTTTGGATCATGGTTTGAAGTTGAGTTTGAGTTTGAATTTGATAAATTGATTGAAAGGTTGAATTGATCTTTGAGAAAATCAATTGAAATTGGATTGATTTGGAATTGGCATTGAGTTTGATTGTATGTTTGATATGGTGAATTTGATTTGGGTTTCAATCATTAGTCAAATTTGGAATTTGAATTTGAATTCAAGATTTGGTTTGGGAATTGACTTTGATTTGAGAAAGTGTATAGATTGGGTTTATCTATGGATAGGTAATTTCCTTAAACCAAGGCATAGCCTTCTTATGATTAACACTTCTAAGTCTCAGGCTTAAGTTAGGTGTTCACTTGATCACTAGTTGTGTCTTATGACTAAGAAATCTTAGTGTCTAAAGATTCCTAAGTCTAAGAGGATGTTAAGAGCTCACTCCAAAGTGAGGTCAACAAAGACCCCCAATAGGTGTGGTGTACAAGGCACACGCGTATTGACGTTGATCGAAAAGATCAACAACATTCAAAAGGTTGTAACAAACAACATAAGTGATCTATACCTAGACCTGAAAGGTAGATATAATCACGATCTTAGTGCAATCTCTCTTTATGCCAAGGGCATAAGAGTAAAAAGAATCCACTAGATTGAGTACATGAACCTTCCTTTAGGGAAACAGGTTCAAGTTATCCGTTGGGGATATGGATTTGAGTTTGATTGTGAATATGATTTATTTGGGCATGTATCTGCTAGGGATAAAAATTTAATTGAATTTCTTTGATTTGTTTGATTAGACTCCACTAGGGAGGTTGGTTTAGTTTGTTATGGTTCCATTGGGGAGAAGGGTTCTAGATTGAGGGCATATCCGCTGGGGATGTACACTCGATTGAATTTGTTTGATTTGGATATAAACTCTAGAGTAATTTGATTTGCTTTTGAGAGAAATTTGGTTTGTTTGAGATGTTTAATTTGACTCTACTAGGGAGGTTGGTTTCGAATTTATTTTGTTATGAACCCTGTTGGTATGCGATGGACTATACTAAGAAGGAGCCACGGGGGCCTTGGCCTGTCTTAGATTTATAAGTCTAAAGAGGTAGTCTACCTACCATAAGGTAGGACTATCCAACATAAAGGGTTGCCTTTTGGTGTGCAACGACTATGCTAGGAAGAAAGCATAGTAGGCTTACATCTTCCAAAGCATGGAAAAGCTGCTGGGGTGATCTATTGGACGAGCAACACATCGAACCCTACCTAAGGAGACTACTGAGTGAGCATCGCTGGGGATTTTACCTCAACTCAAGAGTAGCCCTGATGATTAATTTGATTTGATTTGTTTTAATTTAATTTTATGTTATATTGTGGACCCCATCGGCGTGCGATGGACCCACTAAGAAGGAGCTATGTCGGCCTTGACCTATCTCAGATTTACAAGTCCAAAGGGGTAGTCTACTAGCCACAAGGTAGGACTATCCAACCTAAGGGTTGACTTTTGGTGTGCAATGACTATACTATGAAGAAAACATAGTAAATATACATCTTCTAGAGTAGGGATTAGCCGTTGGGGTGATCTATTGATGGTACAATAGATCAATTCTGACCTAGGGAGACTATTTGAGTGAATGTTGTGGATTCATATCGACTCAAGAATAGTCAAAATTACTTTAATTTTAGATGGACCTTGTCGGTTTGTGATGGATCTACTAAGAAGGAGCTAATATTAGCCTAGACCTATCTTAGGCTTAAAAATCCAAAGGGATAGTCTACCAACCGTTAGATAGAGCTAACCAACCTAAGGGGTGCCTTTCAGTTTGCAATGGTCAAGTTAGGAAGAAAGCGTAGGGACCTACATCTTCCTAAACAAAGGGACCACTGGGGTGATCGGTCTGCATACAAATCAAACCCAACCTGCGGTCTGCAACGTCATGCTAGAAAGAATGCATAATAGACTTATATCTTTCAAAGCAAAGGCGACCACTAACTCGTTGGTAACAAACAAGTTGAACCCGACTGAGGCTACGGAGTGAGTACCAACCCGGGGATTTATCTCAACTCAGGTAGTCAGGCAATTCCTATAGGGAGTTTTGCTGACACTGCCTAAAGATAGGATGCCTGCTTGGGAAAGGGGCCACTAGGGGCTTGAATTCCTAATCCACAAGCAAATATTTTCTTTGTTTGTTTAGTTTGTTTTATCGTGGATCCTGTTAGTTTGCGAGGGATCAAACTGAGAAGGAGCTTATATCAGCCTAGACTTATCTCAGATTTATTGAACCAAGGAAGAATCTACACAACCGCAGAACAAATTCTCCAACCACAGGGGTGGCTACCAGGAAAGGGGGATTGTCCAATCCAAAAGTAACCCGGGTAGTGTCTAAATGAGGTCTCAAAGGATGTGATCCAAATAGAATGCCCACAGGGGAAGGGGCCACAATGGAGCTTTGATCCAACACCCTGGAGAAAATGACATGGTTAGTCATATATCACATAGGTATTCGGTGACCAACTCATGGAGAAAGTGCGGGGACTTACATCTTGAGTGGTGTACACCGGATGAGTGTCGTAGAACATCAACCAACCTATGGTGCCCATCGGTTTGCAACAATCAGTCTAGAAAGAAGGCGTGTAGGCTTACATCTCTCTAAAGCGGAACTGATTGTTGGGATAGTATGTCTTCGGCTTGACAAGTGCCATCCAACCTAGGGTGACTACTGAGTGAATGCCACTAGGGACTTATATAAACTCAATTGTAGTCAAGAGGAAAGGAGCCTTTGCGGGACTTACTCTAAACCTTAAATATATTTGACCTAGTTAGATCATGATGATTAGTTCAAGAAGAAAGTGCGAGGATTCACATCTTCTTAAACAGGATCAACCATAAGGTAGCTTACTAGCTAGGCAGCGAAGACTACAAAACTAATAAGGCGCTCGTCGGTCAAATTAGGAAGAAAGTGCGAGGACTCACATCCTCCAACAAATGATCACTAGGGTGATCAATTGCTTTGGGCAACAAATTGAACCCAACCTAGAGCATGAGTGAGGTGCGAGGCTTGCTCACATCAAAATAGCCCGGAAGAAAGATATGTGTGTTTGTGTTTGATATGAAGGAATAGGATGTCATTGGGGGACTCTTACACCTAAACCTTGGGGAAACTCGACCTAGTCAGAGTATGGTGGCTAGTTCAAGAAAAAAGTGTTGGGACTCACATCTTCTTAAACAAAGCCAACACAAGGTAGTTCACTGACAGGGCAGTGAAGACTACCAAATTGATAAGGCACTCACGGTTTGCAATGGTCAAATTAGGAAGAAAGCACGGGGACTCACATCCTCCAACAAATGACCATTAGGTGATCAGTTGCTTTGGGCAATAAATCTAACCCGACCTAGAGCAGCTAATGAGTGAGTGTCATAGGGGGCTTGCTCTCACATCAAAATAGTCCGAGACAAAAGATATATGTTTGTTTCATATGTGGTTGTGTTGTTTCGATGAAGGAAGGAATATTATGTCGGGGTTCTCTTACACATATCTTAATAGCACTGGAGTAAATATTGAGTTTTTAATGTATGTTAGAAGGAATGTTTAGATTGATGAGAAATTTTGAAGGGTGATAGTAAATTAATTTTTTTTTTTGAATTCAGACTCAATCAATGTAGATTTGAAAACATAACTTCATTAAGGAATTTATTTTGATTTTTGATTTTTTTTTAAATTTCTTTAGGTGTGTGCAAATGAAACAAGAATAACTAAGAGTGGTGTTCTTTCTTCAAAATCCTTGGGACCCAGTCAAAGTAATTGATCATCTTTAGTGAAAGAAATTCACCAAGGCTTCTCAAATATTATGCTCTAATTTGTATTTGAATGAAAGAAAATTCTCATTCCAATTACTTGAATTATTCTCAAAATTTAAATTTTGATTTTGAATGTAATGGATTTTGAAGTAATTTTTGTTGACATAGAAATACAAACACTCTCCTATCATAGTGGTTTAAACTACTTTCCATCCTTGAAGCAAAGTAGGCCTTTTAATGATCAAAAACAAATCTTGATTTGGAGAGTTTTGAGATAGACTAACTTTGAAAGAGTTTAAACCATCTATATTCAACGTTAATTGAGGTCTCTCTTCCTTCTTCTTCTCTCTATTTTTTTTTTTTTTGCAAGACCTTCAAGCTTTTCAATGGATGCATAGAATTTTGTAGTTTGATTATTGATGATAAATTTTAACAAGAAGAGTTGTACCCTAAATGGAGATAGCCTTAAACTAGTGGCCTAAGGCAAATAGAGGGGCCAATAATGGAGGTGTCATGAAATATTACCTTATGCTTTTGAATGAGTATTGAAACTTATCATCCTTCAGAACTTGATCTACTTTCTTTGTCAAAGTAGTGAATGATTGACACCTACCAAAAAAAATGAGAGATTAAGTATCTTAGACACGACAAGCTTTCTTGAAATGATTTTAATTGTGTTGAGACCCTCCTTATTTATTTTTCTTTTTTGTCCTTTTCTTTTTTTTCTCTCTTTTTTCTTTTTTTTTTCTTTTTTTTTCTTTTCTCTTTTATTTTTATTTTATTTTTTTTTCTCTCTTTTTTTTTGAAGGTTGCATCTATAATATCACTCTAATCTATTTTAGATCAATTTTGTTATCCCATGATGCTTTACTACAAGCCTTAGAAACTTCCCTAAAACCATCCTCATTGTATACTTTAGGGGATTCATCTTTAGATTGTAGTATCATAATTACTCAAAGACAACTACTCAGATCATAAAGATGGTATTCCTTTTCTTTGCTTTAGACTACGAGATCATCAACGTAGCATTCAACTTGGTGATGAATGAGTTCGTTGAAGATTCGAGTCATAGCCCGCTGGTATGTGACGCTAGCATTTTTAAGGCTAAAAGGCATGACCTTATAGCAGTAAATTCTGATGGAAATTATAAATGTAAACAACCTCTCATCCTCCGACATCATTTGACCCATCTTTGAATGAGGAGACTGCATGCAAAGAGGCTATGTTCACTATTAAATTTGATATAGGTAATGTGAATTCGTCTTCAAGACATTCCTATCTTAGATCCTCAAAATGACATATGTGTGCGGGTTTGAATGTTTTCCTTTTGGAGGAATAATGTTGGGAAATCATGGTAGTATCTTTCTTCTTCAATAAGGTTAACTTCAAACTTTGATCCTCTTCTTCGCGTCAAAAGTTTCTAAAATAGGAATAGCAATAGGTTCAATTTTGAGTTTATTGACTGCTACCTTTGGAGATGTATTGGGCACTTTATAATGGTCTTAGGTAAAGCAGTCTTTAAACTACAAAAGTAACCTAACCAAGTTATTGGCATTTTCCTTCTAACTTATCATATATGGATGTTGGGAGGGTGGGTGGACCCTATTTATGTTCTGAGGTTTTTTTTTTTAAATTTTTCAAGGAGTGCATTCTCTACTTGAAAATCTTCAAAATTGTTTGAGAAAAGTAGGTAGACTAAGCAAAAGATAATTTTATTACCTCATTTGAAGGTCTATCTACAAACGCTGAATCTTCTTTCAAGCTTGAAGAAAGAAAAATGAAGTGAAAATTTGAAATCTCATAATGTATTTTTTTTCTAGAGGTTAGGAGCAACTCTTAACTTCCAATCCTATAATAATATCATGAGATAGTAGAACTGGAGTCAATGAGCTCACATACCTACTAAGTTTCTAGTCATCTCATACACGAATCCTCCTTTTAGAACTTTTTTTATTGCCATCTGACTCCAGAGATTTGTCAAAATTTGACTCACAATTTTTTTTTCTCATGCATTATTTTCTCTCTTTTTTTTTTGAACTTACACCTCATACACATGATTTATTCTTTGGATTCTAAATCAATATGTATTATTTGTCCTTTACTTTTTTCTCTTTTTCTTCTTCTCATTCTCCTTTTTTTTTAAATTTACACCTCATACATATGATTTATTTTTTTGGATTCTAAATCAATATGTATTATTGGTGACTTTTCTCTTTTTTTTTTTTCTTTTCTTTCTTTTTTTTTTGAATTTACACCTTGTACATATGATTTATTTATTTTTTTGATTTTAAATCTATATATATTATTGGTGCTTTACTTTTTGTTGAGTCTTTGTCTATATTGTGTTCTCTTGAGGAGATTGCTTGTCTTTCTTTTCCATAGGATATTCTATGTTGAATATGACTTGAGGAGGTTGCCACTAACTAAGAAAGGAAGAATCAAATACTTTTCTATCTCTTTAGAGAATATGAGAGTGCACTTATTACTTAGCTTAGTGGGAAACCTTCCAAGATAGTCTAGGACGTTAAGATTAACCTTCAGAACAGTTTGATGCCCTTATTTTGGATTGTGAGGTGTATCTTAAGAAAGGTTTAGAATTTGATTATTTCCAACGACTAATTTGCTTCTTCCTATGGTATTGATCAAAGCGGTAGGACCGCCATAATTGACTTGTGATATCTTGAAAGAGGTAGAATTGATGTTTATGCTCTACTCTCTCTCTCTCTCTCTCTCTCTCTCTCTTTTTTTTCTTTTTCTTTTTTTCTTTTTTTTTTTTTTTTTTTTTCTTTTTTTTCTTCTTTTTTTTCCAAATTTTGTCCCATTAGGCCTTTGAAATTTGATGATTCTAACTCTTTATCGATAGTGACACCATGAAAGCATAGAATGGGGCATTTCTACCAGTTGGAATCATTAAAAGCATAAAGTCTATCGACCTTGCTATTTTATGGATTACGATCGATATTTTGAGAGTTGTCTTCTTTTGGGAATTAGGATTCAAGTCATTTGAGTCATAGTTATGAATAAATAAGACATACTCAAAATCCTTGTCAATTTCATTCTTTGGCCCAGAAGGAATCTTTATGGCCTTTCTCCTTTAGGGTGAAAATCCACATCTTGGTTTTAAGTTGAATTTCATCATAAAAGTTTTTATGATTCATAACTTTGTGACCGATAATAATGAATATTGCATTATCATAAGTCATCTTAAGGTTTTCAAGCTCTATGTCAAATTTGATTCAGATATTCTTGATAAATCTAAAGAATTTGAACCCACACTTATCAAATTTGAATATGATAAAGGGGTTAAAATAATTAGATCTCAATTTGGAGAGATTTTGAAGAGAATTTCTTTAGGACCTCACTTGTCAAATGTTGATATGACTGTAGGTTCAGAGCTCTTTGACTGGGACTCAAGAAATTTTGGAACTTTACTTTCCAAATGATGGTAGGTTCAAAAATTTAGAATGATAGTCTCGGACCAATATAAAATATAAGTCCACTATCGATGCTTGGAGACAATAATTGTCTACTAAAGATGGAGAGAACCATTGAGTTAGAAAAGGTGTTTATTTTTTGATGGAAAAATAGAATTTTTCTTATTATGGAAAGTAAGTAGGATTTATTAAGTGGGTTTTAAGTTTTAGGCAAGATAGTTTACATCCAATGGAAATTCCTTAAGAATACTCTTGATTAAAGTAGACAATTAGGATCTAAAGATTTCAAGGTTAAGACTATCAAAGGATTTTTATTTTTGAAATCATGTGATAGATCAAGGAGAAGACTTATTTTTGGAATCAAAGGAGAAAGTAGGAAATGCTCATGATACTAGGAAGCTAGTGGAGCATTCCAATCTACCCTATAATTAGGCTTTATATTTTTGAAATTGAAGAAAGTTAATTATTTGAGTTGACATTTTATTAGATTGCTGGGGCTTATAATTCCACATAAGATTGTGGAAATGCTAGAGGTGAGGATTTATGCTTGTAGCCCAAAGGAAACGACTACCTCGATTCTAAACTAAGGAGCCTTGGTACAAAACAAAGGCACTAAATCTAAAATAAAATGGGTATATGATTTACCTCCACAAGAGAGAATAAATCACCCGACTGGTGGACTTATTACTGCCTGGAGTGGCAGCCATCTAACTCCTCCTATGCTTTAAATCCATGTAGAAAAGTCTTATGCTTTGCAAGATGGCTAGGATATTATTCATTTAGAAAGGAAACTAAGTCATTAGACTCACTCCCTAAGAGACTAGAACATGAGTGGTATAAATCCATGACTTAATCTTTAAATTTTATCAAAATTTATTTGATTCTTTTGGACTTTGTTTTGACAGCTATGGGATTTTGTATGCCTAAATGCATGAGAATTTGATTATAGGCCAAATCAAGAGAGAAAGGGGTGTCTTCCACCAAAGGCTCTCATAGGTTAAGCCTTGATTCTCTGGCAAAGATGGAAGCCCCCTCTTAACAAGAGTAAAAGAGTATGACATGCATGATATTATACTTTCATCTATCCAGTTAAGGGGTTACTAAAAATTTTATTATCTTGATTTAATTTCTAGGCTTTTATGTGAGGTTATGAGTTATTTTAAAATTTTAGCTATGAGTTGTTAATTAGGGTAGAAAAATTAATTTTATCCTAAGAGCCTATCGCATCCAGGCCACACATTCAAACATCAATTATAAAAAAACTATGAAAAGCATGTTGTTCTAATGCGCAATTATAAACATAACATCAAACAATTTTTATAGACTACCGTAAAAGAATAAAAGGCCAGTGCGGCCGGGTTCCGTCATTCACCCCGCAAAAGAGAAAAAAAAAGATGGGTAGTCGAGCTCTACCCTTATACAACTGGGATTACAAAAATAATATATATGTTATGGGGGTCTTCTTTTCTTTATTTCTTTATTTCTTCATTTCTTCATTTCTTCGTTTCTTTCTTTTGATTTAATTTGCTCCAAAGGCATCACAGGCACCTAGGGACTAAACCGACCTTGCTCATCTAATCCCCATCTAATCCAATTCTAATGCAAAATTACATCAAAAATCTGAAGTAAATCTATACACCTGCAAAATAAATGTTAGCTAAGCAGATCATACAACCCAAGCATTATATGAATAATTTGGACTTAAGCACCCACATGGGTAACAAAGCCCACTTGTCCTAACATGGGTTACACTTAGGGGCTAAACGCATAGAAAAGCATTTATATTTTTATTATAGCGCCCCAGGACAACCCGCAAAAAATATGATTAAACTAATAACTAACATCCGGTCTAAACATACACCCAACATCCAATCTAAAACATTACCTCACAAAATAAAAATACAACATGATACATACAACTAACTTAGACTAGAATTGGTGACTTAGTATTGTGTGTGCTTAAGGCTTGAGCAAGACTTTACTAGGCTTCTTAGTTTAAGTTTCAATTTGAGTTTGAATTTATTTAAATTTTACCTTTTGGTGATTTTAATTTAAATGATTTAATGATTTAATTTTCATTTTTTATTTCAGTTTTATTTAGTTGAAATGATGTTTAGGTTCTTAAGAATGAAGAGTAGAATGAATTTCATTTGTAGATGGAACTCATCCTATTCTACATCCTAACTCCTAAAGAGTATAACTAAGATCCTTAAGTATATTAATTAGCCCATTTAAATTTATGTAATTTATTTGATTTGATTTAGAGCTTAGAATTTAAGTTGGTTTAATTATTTGATTGATTGATTTTGGATTAGATGTTTTAGTTTAATTTCATCTTGATAATTCAATATCCTTAATATCTAATGAAGTCTAAGTTTGTTTAAGTTCAAATGTTTTGGTAGATTGATTTTAGATTAGATGTTTTGATTTAATTAAATCTTGATAATTTAATATCCTTTTAGATTAATATCTAATTCTTTTCTTTGATTATGGTTCTGTGATTTAACTTTATATTTATTTAATTTGATTATGGTTCATTTATTTGTAATTTGATCGGATTAAATTAATTGAAAATTTTTTTTGATTTTAATTGGGTTTGATTCTTATGATTAGATTTTCTTTTTAATTTCATTCATTTATCATGTTTATTAGAGTTTAATTTATGTTTTGATTTTTACACATTTTAATAGTTAATTAGTTTATCTTATTTAAGTGGGTTGAATTGGATTTAACTTGATTATTTATTAAATTGATGAGAGTCTTTCTTAAATTAAATTAATTTGACTTAATTTCGGTTATTTATTTGAGTTTTATTTTTATTTTATTTTGTTTTTTTATATTGTTTGAAATTAAGAGTAATTGGATATTTAGGTTATCAATTTATTTTTTCTTAAGAGCCTAATCGCATTCAAACCATAAGACAAACACCAATCATAAAAAAAAACTATGAAGATGTATGTAATTTGTAATGCACTAGCTAAATATAACATCAAACATTTTATAGCTACTGCTAAAGAATAAAAAGTCGATGCGGCCGGGTACCATCGTATAATGCTGAAAGAGAAATGGGTAGTCGTGCTCTACCCTTATACAATCCAGAATATGAAAGAATATTTATAATTTATGAATGATAAATGTTATTGGGGTCTTCAAATCTTCAAGTCTTCATGTCTCCTTCATTTCTTCATATCCATTCTCCTTTGATTTTATAGGCTTCAAGGCATCACATGGAACCCTAAGGCTAAGCCTTCTAGCTATTGTTCATTCTTATCCCCCATAACACTTATCTTAATTCCTAATAGAAAAATTACATTAAGAATAGAAAAAGTAAATCTAACTACATCTACAAAATAATTGTTAGACAAACATACATATAATTTCAAGCAGTTATATTTATAATTTGGACTTAACACCCTACATTTGGGTAACCAAGCCCACCTGTCATAACTTGGATTATGCTTGGGGGCTTAAGCAACAAAAAGAGCATTTATATTTATTTTTTAGCAGCCCCTTAAGCATAATCCCCTATAGAAAATATGATTAGGCTAATAACGGTCTACCATCCAGTCTACGAAGCATACACCCTAACATCTAAACTAAAATAATACATCACAAAACAAAATATACATCACACCATGCACCGTGCTAACATAAAGCTAGAAGTGGTGACTTAATCTAATGTGTGTGTATTAAGGCTTGTGTGGTGTGTCCTAAATATGCTTTAGAGTTAAGATTCTCTAAGTGTAGAAAGATTCAACTTAAAGGGTGGTTTCACTTTAAGTGTTTTAATTGATTTGCAAGTTTTTAATTTGTATTTTCTTTGATTTTATGTGACCTGCACTTAACAACTAAGTATTATAAAGAGAAGAAAGAGGATTGCCCTCTTTCATCCTTACCTTAAGCCACTTTCTAAAGCATGGTAATTTAATTTATTTCTCTTTAGTGTATGGCTTATTAACATGTTTTAATTAAATCCTAAGTTTGGGTGCAGTTTAAATAATTCCATTCAACATGAAAGGCATCTTAAGATTACCATAATTGAATTACTATCATATAACATATATCAATTATTCCTTTCTATCACATATAATATGCATATGATATAATCGTAAGTGTATCTATACATGCAACATATGAAAATCTTACACATTGGATTTTATGGACTTAGCCTTAACCAAATTCAAATCAACCCCAATCTAAATGATTTTCTCAAGTATCAAATCCAATCTCAAATCAAATTTCAAATCATAAATCAACTCCAAATTTCAAATGATTCCCATGATTAACTCCAAATTCCAAAATATATTCTTAAGCTATATGAACTACCTTTATGTGTTTAGCCAAAACTCCTCAAACTTGGTTAACTTCTTCATAAATCAATCATTCCTTCATTTATGCTCACAATTATAAATGAAATCCAAATTCAAACCTTTCTAATCAAATCAAAACAAATTAAACCAAATCAAGACCCTTCTCAAGCCATGTGGACCTACCTCCATAAACCTAATCAAATCTAGATCCAAATCAACTCAAATGTGATTCATTTCTTTATAAATCAATCATTACTTTATTTATACTCATAAATATAAATGAAACACACCCTCCAATGAAAAAAATAAATCAAACCAAATTAAAACCCAAGTTAGCTCTTTCAATACGTCCCTAAGCTTAATCAAATTTGCCTCCAAATCACTCCAAACTCAAGTGATTTTATCATGATCCATTTATATCTTCATTTATATTCACAAATATAAATGAAATAAAATTCAAATGATCAAAACCAAACTCAAATCAAATTAAATTCCCAATTTTAGCCATTTTAGCCAAACTTTTGAACTTGGCTAAATGAAACCCAAACCTACTCAAAACTCATGAATTTCTTCATGATTCAATCATTTCATCAATCATTGATCTAAATATAAACATAAACCATAATTATCAAATCAAATTCAAGTCAACTCAATTTAAGCCCAAGTTAGCCCTTATGACTTGAAATTGTCATATGAACCAAAATCCATTTGGCTCCAAACCAATTGCAATTGAATTTATATTTCAATCCTAAGCTCATATGTGGGTTCAACCAAACTTGAATCAAACCTTGATTAAGCCAATTGACCCATTTAGGCTCACTTGACCCAAAGTGACCTAAAAGACCATTTTGAGCCAAGTTTGAATTCAGCCCAAATTGGATTGAACTAAGCCCATCTAAACCTTAATCATGATCAATAATCATCATGGGGTGATCAACCACCTTGAATTGGGTCATACCAAGTCAAACCTAGCCTTTGACCAAGTCAACATTTAGCCCAAATGAAACCCAAACTAGCCAAAATTCATCATATTCAAAATTAATTTGACCCAAACCCATTCATAATCAATGATTGAGCATGACCAAGCTATTAAGTGAGCCAAACCATGCCTAATTAGCCATTTCATCTAAGTTGACCCAAATTGGCCTAAAAAGATAAAATTGGTCAAATCATGATTTAATCCAAATTGATTGGAACTAATGGCTCAAGTTCATTCAAAGTTACTTGTTGATCTTGACCAAAGCTATGATTGAGCCCGAGTTGACCAATTGGTCAACTTGACCCAACCTAGTACAAATTGACCTAAAAGGTCAAATTGACCAAAATTCAAATTAATTTCAAATTAAACCAAACTAAAGTCTACAATCATTTTTGAACAATCAATTGAACTTGACTCAACACCTAACCCAACCTAATTTGGTCAAATTAGTCAACTTGACCAATTTGACCCCTTTGAATATAAATGAGTCAAATTTAAACCTAGGCCAAACCAATCCAAATTAATTGAACCAAAACATCCCAAATCATCATATGAACCTAACCCAAGCCTTAGTTTGACCTAATTTCACCAATTGGTCAACCCAACCCAACTTAGCTCAAATGAACCCGTTTTGACCAAATAAAACTAAATCCCTCCAAACCAACTTATAGGATCCTAGGACTTAGTCAAACTTGATCCAAGCATGTCTCACTGCATTCCTAAATCAACCCAAAAGCTAAGTGGATTCTACTAAGTGGATTACCCATCAAACCAT
Organism: Cymbidium sinense; assembly: GCA_021442155.1. Lineage (NCBI taxonomy): Eukaryota > Viridiplantae > Streptophyta > Magnoliopsida > Asparagales > Orchidaceae > Cymbidium > Cymbidium sinense. Next base: position 48,883,108 of record CM038218.1, read on the forward strand.
AGGATTAAAACCTTTAAACCAACGAATCCAAGCTAAACTCAACTTGCCCATCGCCATGGCAGCTCATTGGCATTACATTGAACCTTCTCCTGACCAATCTAGCTAACCTAACCCACCCTAGGTTGGCCAAAGACCTTTGGGAGGTAAGTTGACTCACCTCCAACCCAAATCGAGCGTCGATTAGATCAAGGCCATGGCAACCTTGCATATTGGGTCCATGGGCCATGGCTCATCACTTCTCTCCACGGCATGCGACCATGATGGAGACAACCGGTTGGGCCGGTGAGCATGTAAAATGTGTGGCGCCGACATCCATCAATGATGAGAAATTGAGGGGTATACCCCCTCAATTCGAAGAGGAATTCACACACACTTGCATAGCCTCATAAGCCCATTCTGAAACCCCTTAGAGCATTTCCAAGGATCCCCAAGCCCTCTCCGTTTGGCATTTCTCTCCTCCGAGCAAGGCCAAAATAAGGCATCCCATTCCCGAGCAATAATCCCTCTCCACTAAACCAAATCTAAATTCCTCATAGTCACACCATCACCACACTTCGTTGAGCATAACCAAACCAATTCCCAAGTCCGGGCAGTGAGGTGAGTTCGATCCAAGCCTTCATGCGTGGATTGGTCAACCGAGCCTCCCACACCAAATCAAGCTCAAAGCTCCTCAACAGGACCTCGCCTTTACTAGGCAAAGCTACCTCCGGTGTTGCACCACCGAACATTAGCTATGGTAAGGTAATTCCTCAAAATCATAGCTATAAGGAAAAGTGGGTTGGTCCTTTCCGAAGAGAATTCAAATCTCATGCAAATTTGACCATTGGATGTATGTCTCCTTTCCCCGAAGGTGTGGGAAGAATTTGGAGATAATCTGAGCTTGGGTGAGCTCTGATCGAGCAAGGGAAGACGAACGACATCACCGAATTTGATAGATCATAGCCCATCTCGCATGATCAAGATTGATGGCTCTGATCAAATCCCGCAGTAGAGCCCTCGATTCCTTTCCTAAACCGTGAATTGAATCATGACCGTCCAATTTTAGATCGGACGGCCCACGAAAAAAATGCATCCGCCCGCCGGCTGAGTCAGCGGGCGAATGTGACTACTTAAATAGCCAATACTGTCACGCCACATGAAAGCACGCCTCATCAACAACCACGTGGCCCGATGGGATTAAGGCTTTAATTAGGGCTAATTAATTAGATTTTAATCCTAAAACTTCCAAAATCATAACTAATTATAGAAAAATCCAAAAATACAAACTTAGACACATTTTGAAGATATTTTAGAGGAGAATCTAAGAAAATTATAATTAATTGATTTTGAACAGTGATTTTGGCTTAATCTAGATTTTATCAAAAATCTAATTAGCTTAATTACATCTTAATTAAGCACTTAATTAATCTAAAAATTTCTACGAATGTTTAGGGGATGACCTCTACCTCTCATATTTTTTGAGATTTTATTAATTGCTTAATTAGGAAAATCATTTGAGTAAGTCCTAATCACTCTCTTAATCTAATTAATTATAATTAAGGAATGAATAGTAACTTGATTAATCATTTGAACATAATTATTTATGTTGAACAATAAGATCACTTAGGGAATGTGATTGGGGATACTTTTCCTAATTCATTTCCTAAGTCTTATTTATCTTTAAAAAATCAAATTAATTAATGGGTTAATGGAATGATTAATTGATTAATTAAGTGATTAAAAATTTAAAATAAGGAAATCAAAATCTAATTGAATGTTGAAATGACATAGGGATTAGGATTGACCTTGCCCTTGATCCTTTCCCTTAGGTTAATTTCATCATTCAAATTAAAACATAACCAAAATGTTTAATCAATTCATTAAAAGTTTTATGAAATTAAAATTAAAAAATTAATTCATCCACACCTAAGCAACCTTTAATTGATCTTGGATAGCTTCTTGGGTGTTCAATAACCTAAGGTGAGAGATAATGAAATTATGATTGGCTCACATGTGTGAGAAAATCATAAAAATAATTAAGTGAGATCCCTTAAGCTTAATTAACTATTAATCATAAGTCAATTGCATTAGGTCCCTTTCATTTCTTAGGAGCATTGTAAATTTACTTTTCATGCGGTTGCATATCATATTGGCTTATTATTAATTAGTTAATTAACTTAAGGTGATATAGGTAATGGATAATTAATTCATTTAATTCATACCTTAACCTAATCAAAATATAAAATCAACTTAAATACTCTTCTTTAAATCAAACTAATTCACACATGGGTAAATGAGTTAGGATTAACAAACCTCTCTCATATTTCCTAAATCAAATCAAATTCAAAGATAAAAATGCCTTTAAAGAATTTTGGTTCATTTTAAATAGCCTTATTTAATATGATTGTCCTTAGAAATTAATTAGGGTGAATGAAATCTTGTGTTTACATTCCTTTATTTCTTTCTAGTCATGCTAAATATTGTTTGTCAAATGAAATCATGCATTCATTTCTTTTAAAAATTAATTAAATAAAATATTTTCTTTTATGTTAAATTATGTGTTGACTTAAATTAAGAATATGAGTGGCTATTATCACTATTAAACCAAAAATTATTTTCAAAACTTATAAATAAATTATTATAAATGAAGTAATGCTAATTACAAATGCTTATAAGCTTGCATGTGATGATAATATAAGATGTGTAATGTGCCCTACCCTAACATGGATTCACATAGGACTTGCAAGTGTATAGTTCATTTGAAAAGAACACAACACTTGCCTAAATTTATTCATATGCATCTCCATGTTAAGACTTAGGAATAATTTCATGTTATACATGTAAATCATACAACCAAATCAAACATAATTTCTTGCATTCCCTATCCATTTGGTTTTTTTGTATATTCATATGTATTTGAGAAAAGTGGTATATTAGTCTGGACATCCCCGGGCTGTGAAACTTTAAGTAGCCCTAAGTAGGTCTTATAGCTTACGCCCCTGGTGTAGAAAATAATGGTGTCGTACTTACTTAAAATTATTATACATATGCATGTATGATGTGACTAATGAATAAGAATCAAAAATCAAATAAGTAAAACATAAATTTTTCATGGATTTTCTTATCCTTATAGTTATTCATACATTAACATGTATATAAGAAAAGTGGTATATCAATCTGGACATCCCAGGGTTGCGAGGTTTTAAGTATCCCTAAGTAGGTCTTGTACCTTACAGACCTAGTGTAGAAAATAATGGCATTGTACTCACTTAAAACTTTTATACATGTGAATGTGTATTTAGCTAATGGATGAAAAACCCCTCTTTTCTACATAATAAAGACATGCATTCATAATTCAATCAACAAATGAAATATTTAAATTTCCAAGTACACTTCTTTTCATTCATCATCAAAGTGTGCTAAAATTTACATTGCATGTATATGTATGCTTAGGATTATTCATATGCTTGATATACATGATGGAAAGAAATAAATGAATATGTGTAATGTGATAGTAATCCATCCTAATTAATCCTAAGATGTCTTTCTTATTGAATAGGATTATTTAGAATGAACCTAAACTTAGGGTTAATTAAAAAACATAATAAACTATTCACTAAAGAAAAGTTAATTAATTTACGTTAGAAATGACTTAAGGTAGGGATAAAAGAGAGATTATCTCTGTTTCTTCTCTTTATAACACTTAGTTGCTAAGTGTAGGCTATATAAAATAAAAGAAAATATTAAGTAAAATCTCCAAATCAAGTAAACCACCTAAAGAGAAACCAACCCTTCATAAATTAAAACCCTCACACTTAGCAAATCATAACTCTAAATCATAGTTAGGACATACCATACAAACTCTAACACATGTACATTAGGCTAAGTCACCATTTATAGCTTTATGTTAAGGCGGTGCATGGTTTGATGAATGTTTAGTTTTTTTATGTATTATTTTAGACTAGATGTTAGGGTGTATGTGTGTAGCCTGAATGTTAGGTCAATATTAGCCTAATCATATTTTATGTAGGGGGTTGTGCTTAGGGGGCCGCTGTAATAAAAATATAAATATTTTTTTTGCTTTGTAGATTGCTTAGCCCCTAAGCATAGACCAATTTAGGACTTGGACTTGGTTACCCATATATGGGGTGTTAAGCCCAAATTATTTCTATAACTGCTTGGGTTCTATAGTGTGTTTTGCTAATATTGATTTTGTAGGTGTAGCTAGATTTACTTCCCTTCCTTTTAATATAATTTTTGCATTAGGATTAGGATAAATGTTATGGGGATTAAAGATGAGCATTAATTATAAGATCATGTCTTATATACCATGTGGTGCCTTTGGAGCAAACTACATCCCAATCAAGCCAAAAGAAAGAAAAAAATGGAGCAAATAAAAAATGAAGAAATGAAAGATGAAGAGTGAAGAATGGAGGATGAAGAATGAAGACCCCCATAACACTTATCATTTCATCACTGTAATTATTCTTTCATCAGACTGAATGTATAAAGGTATCGATCACCCACATTCTTTGATATTTTATTTACAAGGTTTAAGCGATTAGATCTTTTGAATGAATTCAAAATAAAATTTTAAAATAATTCATATTCAAATTTCAAAATAATAAAAATATTTAGCAATCCCTTAGTTGGTTGATTGTATGTATACCATCATGCATGTCATATTCTTTCACTCTTGCTAGGAGAGAGCTTCCATCTGTGCAAGAGCATAAAGGCTTAACCTGTAAGAGCCTTTGTTGGAAAGATACCTCTTTCTCTTCTAGTTTAGCCCATAATCAATTTCTCATGCATTTACACATATAAAATCCTATAGCCAGTGTCAAAATAAAGAGCCCAAAAAATAATTAAAACTTCACAAAATTTGCATTAGAATTAAGTCATTATTCATGCCTTTCATGATCTAGTCTCTTAGAGAGTGAGTTTAAAGACTTAGTTTCTCTTCTAAATAAACAACAACCTAACCATCTTACAAAACATATGACTTACCTACATGGATCTAAAGCGTAGGAGGAGTTAGCAGGATGCCACTCTAGGCGGTAATAAGCTCAGCTATCCGGTGGTTTACTTTCTCTTGTGGAGGTAAACCATATACTCACTTTCGCCTTAGATTTAAGTCGTGCTTTGGCCCTTTGCCGAAGCTCCCTAGATATAGGATCTGAGGTTGTTGTTTCCCTCTGTGGGCTACAAGCATAAATCCTCACCTCTTAGGCATTTCCATAACCTTGTATTGTAGAATTATAAGTTATAGATTTCTAATAAAATTTCCACTCAAAGAAATAAATCTCTTCAAATTCAAATATATAAAGCCCAACTATAGGATAGATTGGAGTGCTCACTAGGCTTCCTAGTATCATGTGCACTTCCTAACCATCTCCCTTGGTTTCGACAAGAACTCTCCCATTTTGATCTCTCCCACTTGATTTTCAAAAATACAACAAATCCTTTGATATTCCTATCTTTGAATTCTTTGGAGATAACAATCGCCTACTTTAATCGAGATTATTCTTAAGCGATTCATTTTCCTTAAGATGTAATTAATCATGGAGGCTTGCCTCCATAGGGAACTTAATAAACCCAGTTTAAATAAACCCTGCTTTACTTTTTCATAAAGGAGAAAAATCTTTGGTATATTCGAAGACCTATCATGCCTTTGGAGTCCTTATTAGGTGATTAGGTCCATTATAGGGCAATGACTTCTATCTTTTGAGATAGTACACTACTCCATACTATCATATCCGATCACCCTAATAAGTATATCCACAGATCTGTGTGGTGTCCCCTCACATATACACAAAGCACCAAAACCAAAAATAAACACCATAATCCCATTTAATTTTTCAATACAAATAATCCTTTGATAGTCTAACCTTGAAATCTTTGGAGAGCCTAATTGTCTATTTTAATCAAGAGTGTTCTTAAGGAATTCTCATTCTTTAGGATATAATTAACTATGAATGTTTTCCTTTATAGGAAACTTAACGGACTCGGCTTAAAATAAACTCTACTTTACTTTTCCATGTAAAGTAGGGGAAAAATCCTTAGTATATTCTAAGACTCATCATGCCTTAGGAGTCTTTATTAGGTGATTAAGTTCATTGTAGGGTGATGACTTCTATCTTTCGAGATAATACGTTATTCCTCAATATTGTACCTGATCACTTCAATAAGTACCCCCAAAGATCTGTGTGGTGTCCCACCATTCCAAAAATAAACACCACACCCAATCATAGGATAGATTGAAATGCTCACTAGGCTTCATAGTATCATGAGTGTTTCCTACTTCCTCCATTTAAATTTCAAAAATAAATCTTCTCCTTGAACTTTTTCACTTGATTTTCCAAATATAAATAATCATTTGATAGTCTTAACTTTGAAATCTTTGGAGATGATAATTGTCTACTTTAATCGAGAGTATTCTTAGAAAATTTTCTTTCCTAAGATGTAATTAACTATGGAGGCTTGCCTCCATAGGGAATTTTAGAACCCATTTAATATAAACCTTGCTTTATTCATTCATGTAAAGTAGGAAAAAAATCTCTTGTATATTAGAAGACCCATCATGGCTTAGGAGTCATTATTAAGTAATTAGGTCCATTGAAGGGTGATGTTTCTATCTCTCGAGATAGTACATCATACCTCAATGTCGCACCCGATCACTTCAATAAGTACCTCCTATGATCTACTTGGTCTCCCCCCATACATCCAAAAAAAGCACCACATACCTGTAACAAATTAGTACAAAAAATTATAATGTTAGGGATAAATTAATTTAATTGTTGAATGAAAGAGAAGCATATACATGACAAAAGTAGGTGGTAGGACATACGATGAACCTACTAATATTAATGTTAGTTGATAAAACTATAAAGATTTACCTTCTACTACTAGAATTATGTGTAGGCATGATGATCGATAATGATCAACTGATTTACATAAGCTGCACATACGACTACTTTGACCTTTACTCTCATCCATAGAATTTTTCTATCTAGTCATGTGTGATCTTCCTTATTGTCTTTTGAAAGTAGGTAGTAGCAACCTATATATTTCTTTCTCTGCATTAAAAATCAACTAATCACTATGATCCAATAAGACATAAAAGTTTGTAGAATATGTTTGCTTATAAAACTATTGTATGTAATAACTCGATACATATGCTAAGTGATTTAATCTTTGATGACCTAAAGCAGCAATTGAATGCGCACATGACATATGATAAATAAATGTTCTATTATAGCTACAATTGCATAATTGTTCATCAATAAAATCAACTTTGAAAGATTGACAATCCATGCCAAACACTTGCACTTTAGTAGCGTTTATATTGATTGATCCTAAAAAGTGTTTAGCTTCACGTTCGAACCTATTTAACACATTTTGTATGCTCCAAGCAAAAGTGTTTCATTTGATTGTTCTTCTTGAGTTACACTTTCAGATCTCTTGAAAAATAAAATGACAATGTTGTAATAAATGAAGTGATTAGGGCTTGAATTGGTAAACCCCTTACACATTTTAAAACCTCATTGAAATACTCTAAGGCGTTTGTTATTGTAGTATTGTATCGCATAACACCGTCATACACCAATGACCATTTTGAAACATCACGATCTATTAACCATTGGTATGTCTTGACCTTCACATTTTTATGTGAAATATATATCAATTGAAGACGCTTATATCATCTGCACTACCAACCATGTATATTTTAAGACATAAAAATTCAACATCTGCAATACCCATTTTTCTAATTATTTTTTAGGTTTTCTCTTAAATGCCTTAAACAAAGATGATTTGTAGCCCAAGGGAAATATGTCTCTGCATCCACATATTAAGCTTGTATGTTTGTCTGAAATGAAACACATATCAATTTTTGAAGAAAAAATTGAAAGCATTTCATGAACATAGAGTATTGATTCATTAGTTTCTAACTATATAACAACAAAAGCAAATGTAAACAATCCATTATTAGTGTCAATTCCAACAACTGTGGGCAAAATACCATTGTGCTTTCGAAGCAAAAATTTGTTAACTATGCTTAAAACTGAACAACATAATTCCCATCCTAAAATTGATAGCCCAAAAACCAAAAATACTCTTTAAAACTAGTGAGCCATTGTTGACTGTATCCTATAAACATATCCCGATAGTACATAACAAATCACTTCAAAAAATAGACCTATAGAACAGTAAGATTCTTCCCAACTACTAAAAATTGTCTTAATATTTTTATGCATCGCTTCTCATGCCTTCATACAAGAAATTCTCATATTAAATTTCTCTTTCATTTGCCCAATAATCTCTCTTGAATTTAAATCTATTTGATTTCTAATCACAACTAATATAAAATAACTAATGAACTTAGATTAGTACTGATGATGTTCAAAACTCATGATAGTGTTAATGCATGTCTGTGCAACACCCAAGGTTGATATTATCCAAGTACCTCCTAATCGCTTACTTCGACTGCAATGCATGCACCACTAACATGATCTAGTGGGGTTATTGTTCTTGGAGCATTCAATTATGAAGTTCTTCTAATTTGAAGTACTTGTTAGGAACTGAATGTTATTGCGTATTGACTAAGCAACAATTGTAAACTTAAGCTCCTTTTTTCTTGAAAAACACATGCCTTTAGAAATTTCATCTAAAATTTCAATATCATCTGAGAAAACAGTGCTATCAGATAGGCCATTAAAAATAACATATGCATCTCAATCTCTTATCATTTCATAAAATATTGACGTAGTTATTAGAATAAATCATGTCTTCTTCATGTTCGAAACGTCTAAATGAATAATTCTTAATAAAATCCTGACCTATAATATTGTCACTTAAACTAAGCTGTCCAATTGGAAGATCATCCTCACCATTAATATCCTCATATGTAGAACTAGACTCATTATTCATTGTTTCATATTCATCGTTAAATACACAAGATGATACAGTCGGGTGCTCATGCAAATGTACATCAGCAATCATTGTGGTTTTATACAATAACCCTTAATGTAATTAAAAATCTTAGAAAAATAATAATGCTTTTGACAAGATTTTTTATTATTATAAAAGAACGATTAATCGTGGTTCCAACTCCTAGCTGTTGTATCGCATTTGTTGATGGGAAATTGAAGTCATACGTGTAATCTAAAGAAATATTACGTTGCATGGAAATAGTAGCGACTGCAAATGAAGCATTAAAGAAAGGTTTGACTTCTGCATAAAGCACCAATATATGATGAGGAGATTCATCCAATACAACATCGCAAACTTCATCACCATAAACTATTGATGCAATGAATCTCGAGTCGACGGGGAAATGACATGTTAGATTAATTGCAAATTTTTTTGAATCATAGTGTAGTGATTTAGTTTAAATCGTCCAAGTTTGAATGTCACAAAACTTTTATATGACAATTTCTTCCATCGATATAATTTGGAATAAAGTGATCATTAATGCAAAATTGCCCATCAAAAAACAGGATTACGAAGACAAACTCTTGACTCATTCTAAAGTACTATTATCAATCAACATATAATATTGAATTACAAATTGAGCATTCTTAAGCATAAATCATTATGTTCAATGTTGTATTTAAAAGCTAAATGCCACTAACAATAAGTATTTGGAACTTACCAATGCATAGACATATTTATATGCAATTTCTCCATTTTCATAATGCTTATGTAATAAACATCACTTATGGTATCATAATAACCCTAAACATATAGAATAATTAATGTTCTATTCATCACTTATTTTTCTAAAGTCATATACAAATATAATTATCTTAAAATAATCTTACCCAACTTAAATACCAAGATTTAAAATTATTTTAAAATTATTTTTATGCTTTGCATATATCTTTACAAATTTGTTAAAAAATATTCTTGAAAAAATACTTTATAATCAAATAAAGAATGGGAAGCTCATGAAAGTGAAGATGGGACCAATCAGAGAATGAACATACTTCTTTTGGGTTGGGTGCGTGGCTCACAAATGATAAGGGTGAGCCGAGGATGTCAACACATAGATGGGAGACAGGATGTCGAGATGATCATGGGGAAATAATGTCAGCTTGTTGTTACGAAGCCACATTACAAGGGAGGTTAGCCATGCTTTCTTAGTCATACACAAGGAAAGAAGCTTCTAGAGAAATATAAAAAGAGGGGGAACAACCTTGAAGATTTCAGAAGGTTTCACCAAAATCCAAAAGATTTTGAGTGGGGGATGCTTCAAGAGAACTCTAGGAGAGTTTGAAATGCTCTAGAGACCTTGTATATGATAGGAGTAGTGTGGAATAATATAAAACTATGTATATTCTATTGTATTCTAGATCCTTCTATCTATAATCTCCTTTAGGCCATGGGGAGGACTATAAATAGAGGTCCTCACCCCTTATTTGGAACCAACCAAGGTTTCAAAAGCAATATTGTATTGTGAAGTTCCTTTCTTTAGTGAAGTGCTTTTCCATCTTTCTAATATCTCCTCTCTAAAGAGTCATGAACATTGTAGTCCAGCGTTGCAAGGGCTAGGCTGACTTAGAATCAAGAAGGAGTGCTAAGACCACACGGGCGACTAGGAAAAGGTCTCTTCGTGACAGTTGGTATTAGAGCCAAGGATGGAGGCATGATGAAGACTGACAATGAGCAATTTGTTGGATCTAAAATCACAAATTTGGAATCATCTCAACAAGCTCCAGGTCATGAGGAGCATCATGATCCTGTCACATCTAAGCCACATGGGAGGTTAAAGGAGGTAATCTCTAATTTTGAGTCATGCCTTACTCGGGTGGAGGAGATTATGAGTGGGATGGAAGCCCAGGTTGAAGATCTAGGTGAAAGGGTGAATGGCCTCGAGGAGGATGATGCCACCATTCATTACTTAATCAGAGACATGATTATCCAATTGGAAGAATCCTTCAAGGATCAGTTGGTATTAGAGCCAAGGATGGAGGCATGATGAAGACTGACAATGAGCAATTTGTTGGATCTAAAATCACAAATTTGGAATCATCTCAACAAGCTCCAGGTCATGAGGAGCATCGTGATCCTATCACATCTAAGCCACATGGGAGGTCAAAGGAGGTAATCTCTAATTTTGAGTCATACCTTACTCAGGTGGAGGAGATTATGAGTGGGATGGAAGCCCAGGTTGAAGATCTAGGCGAAAGGGTGAATGGCCTCGAGGAGGATGATGCCACCATTCATTAATCAATCAGAGACATGATTATCCAATTAGAAGAATCCTTCAAGGATCAGTTGGTAAAGATGCGATGGGACCTAAAGGGAGAGCTCTGAGGGGTGGAATGATCTCATGAAGAAGAGATGTGTAGTCTACGTGCAAGCATGGAAGAAATGCACGAAGACATTACTTTGTGCAAATGAGCACTAACAATCGAATCCAGCAACCATGCCATCATAGCCAAGCACATTGAAGTACCAAAACTTAAGAGTTTTGGAGGAGTTCACAACGCGAAGAAGGTAAACTTCTTATGGGGACTTGAATAATACTTTGGAGCCATGAGCATCATTGATGAATATGCTAAGGTCCAGTTCACAACTCTTTATCTTTTTGACACCGCTATGTTGTGGTGGAGGAGGAGACAAGGAGATATCGAGATAGGTATGTGCACCATATCAACCTTTGATGACTTCAAGAAATAACTCAAAAGATAATTCTATCTTGAGGATTCAGAACGTGAAGCTAGAGCCAAATTGCAAAGGCTCAAACAAGTGGGATCGATCCGGAAATACATCAAAGACTTCACTAGTCTTGTTCTTGAAATCCTTGACATGTCCAACAAAGACTCTCTCTTCAATTTCATGATGGAGTACAACCATAGGCCAAGACCGAACTTAAGAGGCGTGGAGTGCAAGATCTTACAACTGTCATTGCTATTGATGAAAGTTTGATCGATTATACCAAAGAGTCCACAAAGCTAAAGGAAAAGAAGAGTACCTATGACAATAGTGAGATAGATAAAGGACAACACAAAGAGGAGTCTCGCTAAGGATCAACCTCAACATGGGAAAAAGACAAGAAAAGGCAAAAGGACATTAAGAGCCAACCACATAATAATTGCTTCATTTATGGAGGACCCCATTAGGCAAGAGAGTATCCTCAAAAGAAAGCTTTAAACTCTCTTATAGCACGTCATCATGAGGCAACGGAAGTCAAGGAAAGCAATATGATGGCATAAGTGGGATCCATGCAGCTACTGAATGGGATTCAAATTGCCCCAAAGCCCCAAACCAAGGGATTGCTCTTCGTAGAAATGATCATTAGAGTAAAGACTACCAATGTCATGGTAGACATGAGAGCTTCTCACAATTTCATCTCTATAGAAGAAGCAAGGCCGTTAGGACTACCAATGGTTAGAGGAAGAGGCTCCATCAAGGTCATCAACTCGACGACAAAACCCATTCATAGCGTAGTCGAGGAGTCAAGCTAATGTGGGAACTTGGTCAGGCACTTTGGACTTTTCTGTCATCCCGATTGATGATTTTAAAGTTGCCTTTGGATTAGAGTTCTTGGATCAGGTAAAAGAATTCATGATGCCATTTACCAATAACTTGTACATCATGGAGGGAAATCAAACTTGTATGGAGCCAATAATAAGAGCCACCAAGCCGAATGCCAAACTGCTAATGACCATCCAATTGAAGGGAATTCAAATTGAAGAGGAAAGCTACTTGGTTGTTTTTCATGATATGAATAATGAAGAACCAAAGCAAGATAAGTACATACTTGAAGAATTCAAGGACAGAATAGTAGAGTCAAAGGAGCTATCACCTGAAGACCCTGGATAGGGAAAGACCAGTGGAGACAAGTAAAAGCCCTTTTGAAGTGATCATGGGACAACAACCCATGACACCTCTCACCCTTATCGCTAGCTATGAAGGGAGGAGCCCCACAGCATTCAAGTTTGCCAATCCCTAGAGTGAACAATGGGAGTTAGCTAGGGTCACACTACACAAGGCAACAAGAAGGATGAAAAAAAGGATATATCAGAAAAAGAGGCACCTAGAGGATCTATCAAGAAGAATGTCCAAATGAGCTCCTACCATAGTGATTACTTCTTTTGACAAAGAAGTTGAAGAAATAATTTTAGATCAAGTAGTTTGTAGGAGAGGGGCGTCAAATTACAAAAAAATATCTTATCAAATGGAAGGGATTGCAGACGAGGCCGGGGAACATGAAGAAACATTGAGACAAGATCCAACTTTACCATGAAGAAGGTGCGATGACTAAGGGCTTAAGAGAGAAGCCACATTACAAGAGAGGTTAGCTATGCTCTCTTAGTCATACACAAGAAAAAAGCCTCTAGAAAAATATAGAAAGAGGGAGAACAACCTTGAAGATTCCAAAATGTTTGACCAAAATCTAGAAGACTTTGGGTGGGGGATGCTTCAAGAGAACTCTAGGAGAGTTTGGAATGCTCTAGGAATCTTGTATATGGTAGGAGTAGTATGTAATAATCTTGAATTATGCATATTCTATTGTATTCTAGAACCTTATATCTATAATCTTCTCTAGGCCATGGGGAGGACTATAAATAGAGGTCCTCACCCCTCATTTGGAACCAACCAAGGTTCAAAAAGCAATCTTGTATTGTAAAGTTCCTTTGCATAGTAAAGTGCTTTTCCATCTTTCTAATCTCCCCTCTCTAAAGAGTCTTAAACATTTTAGTCCAACATTGCAGGGGTTAGACTGACTTAGCATTAAGAAGGAGTGCTAAGGCTGCACGGGAGGACTAAGGAAATGTCTCTTTATCACATCGTGAATTCCATTGGCGGGGGGCCGAGATGGGGGATTACAATGTCGATTTATGAAAAGATGGGAAGAAAGAAGCCCCGATATGGGATTGAGCAAACACCTTTTTGCCTTAAGCAAATTGCCGGTTTAATGGACGACTTGCACCACATAACTGCTGAGTTAGCGAGCAAGTCACCTATTAAATGAGTAATTATACCTAATTTTAAATTTATTTAATAGATTTAAACTCTTAATTACTATTAAAATAATAATTATTTTTAAAAAACTATTGTTGTGTCACCTACATAGAGTCAAAGTCGCATTTCTCCCATTCCTTTGTATTTGTGGAATATGTTTTTATGTTGTTGAAGCCAAGAAATCAAAGGTGCCCTATCACAGCAGCAGCCTTGACCTTATCTCACTTATAACCTCATTGTCTTCTCCCATGCCTACATTGAAGTTGTTCCTATAGTTGATGAAGCCCTAAATGAAGAGATCAAAGCTACACACCAATAGTTAGGCCCTCACGTTATCCCATTCATCGAAGTTTCTTATGCAGAGTTGTTCAAAGAAACTAATGTATTGCCACTATGCAGCTTCTTTTATTTTACATTTTGGTTTATTTAAAAGTAAATATAAATGTAGGGGATATGGTGTTAGAATGTCGATTCACGAAGAGATGGGAAGAAAGAAGTATCGATATGGGATAGGGCGTACAACTTTATGCCTTAATGGGGCGACTTGCACCACGTAACCACTGAGCTGGCGAGCAAGTCACTTGTTAAATGAGTGATAATAGTTATTTTTAAATGTACTTACACATATTTTAACTATTTATTACTATTAAAATTGTCACTGTGTAACATATATAGAGTCAAAGTCGCATTTCTCCCATTCCTTTGTATTTGTTGAATATGATTCTATGTTGATGAAGTGAAGAAATCGAAGTTGTCCTATTGCAGCAACAACCTTGACCTTATTTCACCTGCAACCTCATCGCCTTCTCCCATGTCAAGATCAAAGTTGCTTCTATAGTCAACGAAGAGAGGAGGTGCACACCAATAGTCGGGTCCCTCACATTATCCCATTTGTTGAAGTTGCTTATGCAGAGGTGTTCAAAGAAACAAAGGTATTGTTACTATGTAGTTGTTCTATTTTATATTTTAGTTGATTTAAAAATTAAATATAAATGTTAAACTATATGTATATATTATCATGGTTTTATCAATTTAAATATAATTTTATATTTAGTTTTTCTTCACCTCTAGCATAATTGTGGCTAGCTACTATTATGTTTCATCATTATTAAACTTTTATTTTCACAACCTACAAGGGGTATGAGTGTGTTTGTATTCTTCTTTGTCATTATTGTTGGGCTCAACTTATATATACATGCACACCCACACACACATACAAATCGAGCCAATGAATTCAGTCAAGTTAAGCTTGAGCTTAAGCTCATATAATATATGAGCTTAAAATTTGAGCCTCGGCACAAACTCATGGCTCAATAAGCTCGACTCACAAGCTTATTATAGAGCAAAGTGTGAGCTGGCCTGACTCATTTACACTCTCAGTGCTCAATAGTAATGGCAGCATTAGATAATTGTAGTTATTAACAAAAATGGTAATAGTAGTGACAATCTATACGTATACCTATTCTTAAAAACATTCAAAATATGAAAATATTTTGATTATTTTTTAATAACTTAATCTTTAGAAAATAAAACTAGTCAAAGATATTGATGCATAAATTAAAAAAAATTAAAAACAAAAAAATGATCGCTAAATGGATTCTTATAATATTTTACAAGTATGCTTATTTAAGGACATATTTGATTGTTTTGTGCTTTTATTTTATTATCTATTTATATATCAAAGATTTATATTTGATAGACGCATAATTAAACTAATCTGATGAAATTTATGAAATTATGAGTTAAATTATATTAATTAGTTTAGAAAAAAAATTATTCGATAGATGTAGATACACTGGTTAAAATTAAATTAATTATAGTCAAGAAAAAAAATAAAAGATCTCAGGAATCATTCTTAAGCCACGCTTTAAGAAAGGTTGCTTAAAAGAAATGAAACTATTTTATGGATTTGTCATGTTGTACTCCTATAAATAAGTATATTTATATATCATGTTATAACTTATAAGCATATTGATTATAATATTTTTAATGTTTAAATATTATGTAAATTATATAATATTTATATATTTGTTGTTTATGCTTAAAAAAACCGATATGCGAGTAAAAGTTTTCACTTAAATTGAAAATCCAACATGGTATTTAAAGAGCAATAAAATTCCAAAATTTTTACAAAAACCTCGAAAAGAGGGAAAACCATTCTAAAAGAAAGCTTCCACTATGATTATACAAGATCTGATAACGGATTAAGATAAGATGACAACAAATAGAATGACGATGTGGACGACGATATGACGATGATGACGACGATGATGACGATGACGATGACGACGATGATTTAATGATGATAATAGCCGATGATGATATTAAATGAAAAAAAAAATAAAGTGGATCTATAATATGGCGATAGAAAGCGAATTTGGAGGATCTTTAGAGCTCTCTCCTCTCTTCCCCACATGAGGAATGAGGCTATTTATAGATGGAGGAGGACGAAATACAAAAAAAACTCCCCATCTGACGGATCATTTGAGTCCCTTGATCATATGATGTATTTTGTGTATTTGAATGCTCAAATGAAATGAATATGTAAGATATTTGACTTGTTGAATCGTCGAGCTCGATATAAACACTCCATATTGAGCTTTTAGAAATATGCTCAAAGTTTAATGATATTTTAAGTGATCTCTATTATTATAGACATTCGTGTTTCATTGTATGAATTTTCGCGATCATATCATTAAAACTAATATTTAAATATTAATATTTTTATATAATATAAGATCATATATATATATATATATATATATATATATAAAATTTCGAGAATAATAATAGGATGATATATTTATTATATATATAATTTCAATCGTTATTTATGCAGTTTTTAAGGAAGACTGCAACATCTCTGCTGGATTATCCTCTTCGGTTCTTTCGGAGCGGAAGGGGAAGGACAAGCCGGAGGAGAGAAAGAGTCTACAAAGTGTAGGCGAGAGAAGGCGATGGGAGAAACGCAGCTGAAGACGATTATGATAACTGGGGTGAGTCGAGGATTAGGGCGGGTTCTAGCTCTGGAGTTAGCTCGCCGGGGCCACAACGTGGTTGGCTGTGCTCGTTCGCAGGAGAAGCTTCAAGCTCTAATGACTGAATTGACAAGGGATGTTTCCGCTTCTTCTTCTTCTTCCTCCTCCTCCAAGCACCTTCTCCAACATCTCGACGTTGTCAGTACCCTATCCAATTTCTTTACTCCAAATTCAAATCCTTCCTCTGTCTTCTGTATCGATGCTCCAAGTTGTTCTTTTAAGCCAATTTTGTATGTTGAATGTAACAGTGTTATGCATGCTCAAATTTTGTGATGGAGCGAGTATTTTTTTTTTTTATACAAAGACTAGTACACTCACGAAACGAAATTTAGAAGATGCATCAGGGTTTTATTTTAAAAATCTGAAAAGAAAAATATCAGAGAGCCTGATCATGGTTGAATAATCTATCATATAAGTAAGATTATAAAAGTCTTCTATTTTTCTTAATTGAAGAAGATAATATTACATGACAGCTTTGTTAGCTTGACTTGTCGTTGTAGTAGATAATACTAAAAAAATATTGAAGGATGGTAATACCGATTAAAAGACTAACAATAGTCAACATATATCTTTGTCATTGGTGGATGGTGATAGTTAGAATACAATAGTTGGGCAATGATAATCGTACCATGTTGATCTGACAATGATAATTGAGTAAGAATGGTCAGTTGACGATAGTTGGGTAAGGATGGTTAAAAGATGATAGTAGGGCTAATGGTAATTAAATGATAATGGTCAAACATAATAGTAAGATGATGATAGTTGAGTGATTACAGTTGTTGGTGGTGATTAACTTCATCAATCATTAGAGAAAACTTTATAATTCTTTAGACTTCTAACCTATGTCTAATATTTAGGTTTGCTTTCTTGTGAATAATGAGAGATATTTTAAATTTTTTAGTGATATACTGATAATTTTAGCCAATATCCTTAAAATATTATATTGGATAGCTCATATTGATTATCTTGATTGTAGAACTATTTTTCAACATTTAAATGTTTTAATGATCATAAAATTGGCTAATTTTTTGTTTGTTGAATTTCTATCGTCAAGATGCTCATTTTGATTGCAAGTATAAACAAAATTCATGATCATTTGATCCATTAAATGATGTCATGAAGTTTTTAACTATACTTCAAGGATTGATTAGACTCTTTTGATTTGGATCAAAATAATCTTTTTAACATTAGACTTGTTTTATCAAATATTTCATTTCAGTTATAAATTTGTTGAAATCAAAGCTTGGATAGTCCTAAATTTAATTGAAGAAGATTTTAATTTAAGTATTGAGTTGACATTCATGTAGAATGAGATGAATTTTTTGGCGGTGTATCAAATATAAACATTTGGTTGAATTTAGATACATAGCTTTACATGGTTAAAATTATCTTTCGAGAATATTTCTACATTTTAATGGATTCTTGACACTTTCTTTGTAAGTTGTCCCTTTACAAAAACTAACAAATGCCCCATCTTTTTCATACTAGTTCCTTTCATTAATATGAAGATAACCTATTTCTATTCTCTTGTTTTGTTAACTTTCTTTGATATCCTTTTTGTTAACTTTCTTTGATTTCCTTTCCACGAAAATCTTCTTTTGTTCCAATTATTCTTTCTTCACCTTCACCACCCTTCCTGCTCAGATGTAATTCATGGATGTTGGAGGTAGGATACATTAAAGTAAATGAAAGTATTGAGTTTAGTTCATATCATTAAGGCATATGAGATTATACAATAGTTAGTCTCATGTCATTGAGGCAATGAGAGTATTTAGTTTAGTTTTAATATCTCATGTTGGATGTGTGAAAATATATTGTAAAAATACAAGTGATTGACCTTCATCCACAAGCTTTAGACTTTTTGTTTTAAAATGGATTTGAGCAATGATGCATACGGTCTAATTTTTTTAATTTTTTATTTACAATTCCTAACAAGATGAATCTATTCAGTACACCTCCATCAAATGGGTCTTCTCATAACTCTTAGTGAGTATTAGCTGACATGACATTGTCATAACAACTATAGTCACATCTAATTTCTTAACATAATTGAGTTTTCTTATCTATGTCAAGTGTGCATCATTTCTCTCTTTTTGAGATAGGACTAGCAAGATGGACAATTGTGTAGCATTACTTTAAAGATTATTTGTTTAGGTCATCGTAGCCCAAACATGACCCTTTCCTCCATAGGAACATTGACTTACCTAATTCAGGAGCCTTTTAGCAACTCATTGAATTAAGTGCCAAATATGAGCTCTTTAATTTGGAGAGAGAAATGAACTATTAGGGAAAATAATAAGGTAGTCAATTCATTTCTCGCTCGTTCTTTTTGTCATAGATATCATATTCTTTCGCGTGCTTTGGGATCTAGTTATAAATCACAAAAGTTTGATGACTTTGTCAGCAATGACCCTTTGATTATATCTTCAATGATTTATGATGCAGAATGTTGGCTAATAAAAGAGAAGCATAAAATTAAGTTAAGTCTTACAGAGATGAGGATGCTCAGGTGGATGAGTGGCTTTACTCTTAGAGATAAAATGCAAAATGAATATATACGTGAAAAGGTTGGAGTAGCTTCAGTGGCAGGTAAGATTAGAGAGAGTCGCCTTAGATGGTTTGGTCACATAAAGTGTCAGTCGTTTGGTGACTCAGTTAAGAGTGTAGATGTATTAGATTTGCCTTATGTTAAGAAATGTAGAGGTAGACCTAAAAATACATGATTAAGATGTATAAAAAATGATCTTAGTTTATTTGAATTAATGAAAAATTGATACTTGATAGGACATAATGAAGATGGATTCATGTATTATATAGTGGAATAAATAGTTGTTGTTGTATAGTCTTATTTGGTGTCTCCAGCTCATTGCTTCTATGTTAATTATTAATAAATGGAATGAAGCAGCCCAATTGTGGCTTTTCACCTTTATTGTTCCTAGCTTTATATTTTGTCTTCCTTCTTTTTAAATGCATTATGCCTTTCTAACTTATTTACTCATTCATCCCTCATAGCAATCTTGTTTGGTATGCTACATACAAATTGCAGTCAAGTCAAGTTATATATATAATATTAGATGGATAAATGGAAGTTTAAAGCTGATTCACTCAAAAGTAAAAGGTTAGTAATCCTAGAAATTAGCTAGTCTTGAAGGATTAACTTCAAAATTAAGCATGCATATCATTTAATCAAATTTCCTAGGGTCTTGGTATGTGATGCAATTTTTGAGACAATGTAGTGAGCTCCTGGTGCTTCATGAATTTTCTCCTGTATGTATACACCTAGTTTTATGGACCAAAATCAATATCTTATCTGTTGTCCGCCCATTGTAGTTGATAATACTGTTCTGCTTACCTGTATAACAGTTCAAAAATCCTGAATGCATATTCCCATGTGTTGTAGAGATCTGACAGCAACGTGAAGGAGTTCGCTAGGCTTCTTGTGGAAGAAAGAAAGATACCAGATATTATAGGTTTGCCAAATATTATATGTACTTTGATCATTTCAGTTCACAGGTCACATGTTTTGATTTCTTGTTATTCATGCTCGTCAAGGAAGGTCAAAGATGCTGTTTCTGACATTTGCTGGAAAATGAATGATATCATTGATTCTGTTGTTGTTGTTTGCTTGAAAAAAGTAAACCACAATATCTGAGGCATGAATTGCAGCAAAAGTTTTCTTTGAAATTCTTTAATCATGTAAAACTTCAAAGTTGAGTTTATTTCCTACTATATGTGATGAGTGTAATCTCGGCTTCAAACTTGATGGGATTTTAACATGTAGATCATGAGTGAAACTTTCAAATAATATATGATGAGGTGCTACTATGCTACACATTTAGGATCAGTAACATCTTTGAACTCAAACCAGTTAGACCTTGTTCAAGATTGTCTCAAACCCATTCAATTTGTTCTTTATCTGAGGGCCTAGCTATAACATAATGCTACTAATATTGATTTGAGCGTACCTTGACTCATTCATTTACTAGCATGCTTCATTAGAGCAAACAAATGATTTAATTTTTAATCCATTTTCATTTTTCACTTGAATTTTTATTTCTCCATACAAAAATATATCTAAAGAGGTATATATACACACATATATGCATATGTACATACATGCTTATGTGTTTTCATACATGCAGTACACTTCAATCTAACCTTGAGGGAGCAATCCATTTATGAGTGGTGATGTTGGACTGTAGCAGTTTACTATTTTCAAATTTGTAGTTTTATGAATGTTGTTTTTGTGATTTTAGTAGTTCTTCGGACACTTACTGTCAGGAGGTGCTATTCATTTGACAAGTGATGTCATTATTTGATTTTCAGAAGCTGTTATTCACACCTATTGTTTGATGTCATTATTATTCAATTGCCTTGATTTGTAGCATGATTATTCTTGGTTTGGGAAGGTTGCTGACTTCTATTTACAAGAAATATATCTTATGGGGCTACTTTAATTCTTATTGGCTTGGTTTTGGATAAAATCAATGTTTGAATTAAGCTGATTTTATGCCAACCATATTTACTTAGGGATGAGGAATCTTTTAATAAATGTTTTGAGGTATGTAGGCTATTATGTTTGATTGAATAAAAATCTCTTCTTCAAATTTTCATTGTGCACAACTTGGATGCGTGAAACCTTCAAGCGTGTTAGCTGCATGACTATCTAACTTCCGGAGAAGTCATTTTCTTAGATTAGCAAGAAGTTTGAAGTTTACTTTGGTGAATTCTTTTTTTAATCTAAATTCTTTTATATATTTTATTATTGGTTTGTTAGTGCTCGTGATTTTATTCAAATGTAACACAATTAGGAATCCATTTGTGACGATCAAATATAACATATTCTCGTTGATTTTTTGTGGTTCAAAAATTTTGTTGATTTATTCAATCATTACACCATCATTTGACCGGCCCCACATAGTGGGATAAAGGCTTGTTGTTGTTGTATTACACCATCATTTGAGTTCTACTTCTTGCATTTATTGTTTATATTTAAAGAAAATAAGTTGATAACTTCTTTGGTGGATTGTGATGTGAATTATTAAGTTTCCTTACATGATTTACATTGCATATATTAGTTGCATTAGACCTTAAATGTGTTGCATCAAATTGGTTGCATCATTATATCGGTTATTGTGAGAGTCGAAGTTGCATTAATTAAAACTAAATATTGAACATTAATTGGTTTCTAAAAAGTAATCAATGATCTAATTTAAATAAGATTAGATAAAATAATAATCAACAACAATCAATTTATCATGATGTTCAAAATTATATTTTGATATTTAATGGGGTATGACCTTAGAAATTTTTATGGTGGATCAATAACTTGGATTTTTTTTAAAATACATCATATATAATTTTCAATATATTGAATGTGCTAAATCAAATTTTTTGAGATATGCTCAATAATTTTGACAAGGTTTTGCCACTAAAATTATGGGTTAATATGAAATATAGACTTACAAAAGTAATGCTTGCTGTTCGGTGACTATAATGATCAACTATCATTTCAATTTAAATATCATAAATAAGATAAATATGATGTGTTTGAGTATTATGTAATTTTTACTTGACTTTAGTTAAACATTATTTAATTTTAGATAAATTTAATAATATTATTTATTTCATTAAAAATCTTAAGCAAAAACTAAAGATAAACTTAGTTACAATTTATGAAAAATATTAGAGGAGGCTTCATATATAACTTAAAATATTGAGGAATGTTTTAACTATTCTCTTGATAAGACTATTACACCTATCCTTATTCACATGGAAAACTCAAAGACATCTCATATAAACTCTATTAAAAATATATCAATACAAGATTCATGTTTGATTGAATGTACTTTTATTAAAAATTTATAGTTTAAGAATTTTCTTTTGACAGTATTATAGGTGCATAAATGTTAAATGTAAATCAAAATCTATATGCATTAGATCACAGTTTTGTATTTAAATTTATACTTTGATCAAGAGTCAAAATATTATAAAATTGAAATTAAGCATGTGGCCAAATCTGAATATGAACTTATAAAAATAATTAAGGTGTTTTTTGAATGTGATAATGAATTAATTATATTTAAAGTAGTCGATGAATCAAACTAGCAATCTAGAAATGCAACTATTTATGAATTATCCGATGATATTATTTCTATAATGGATATCAAACTATTTTTGGTTCTTGATTTATTGACATACAAATGTATAAAGTGAGCCTCATGGTGAGAGTTAGGAAACTTGCTACTAATAAATGTCTTAAAAAAACATGAAATATAAAATTTTTCCTATTTGGTCAATATGCATAGTTTATCTAAATAAATCCCAAAATGAGCTTCTGAAAAATTTACATAATGTCAATTAGTCTTAAGAGTATTACATTTCTCTAATTTTGTCCCTGATTATATCAAAATGATCCAAAATTGTCCCTCATGTAGAAATAATGACACAAAATTCATCCCAATTTAGTCCTCAAAGGACTATTTTGGATCAATTTTGTATAAACAAAGATTAAATTTGTTGCATACAAATATTCAGAGGATCATTTTGGGATTTTGTCTTAATTTATCGTAACTAATTTTTGAGTTATTTGAGTTATTGCAAAGAGGTTGTTAGTTCATATAAGCATATCATGATTGTGTGGGCAATGTGTGTGCAATTGTGTTGGCATCTCATTATCTAGGATTTAGCTATAATGTTATAATTACGATCTGCATAATTATATTTTAGCAATTTATGACTTCATAATCACTTGGATAATTTGCATAATCTGAGTGAGGATATTCATAGAAAATTGGTTGTTAACTGTTAATTATAGATTTGAACATTAGATATGTGGAGATGCAAATCTTGTTAAAATTATTAAAAATCTTTATAAGTCAAATGAGAGAAATATTTAGCTATTTCAAATTTTGCAATGCATTGAAACTATAACTTATACAAATTGAAAATTCATATTATGGCATTAATTAATTTTAACTGTGTTTGATTTGATATTATTCCATGAGTTTGTTGTGAATTCCTTGATTTTTTTTCTCTTTTATCTCTTTCATGTGAATTTGTAGCAAACCTTCTACTAAATAATTTTATATAGCTTATTTTGGATGATGAAATTGTATCCACTGTTGGTGGTGGATTCTAGAATATTTGTTCAATGATAAGATACGCCTATTTGCAATGAATCATATGTTATGTTTCAATAATGTTGTCATTGTTTAGATAAAATTGAAAAATAGATTCGAACAAACATTAGTTTGTTGGGTTAATTTGGTTAAATATCAGTTCAATGTCTGGTTGTAATTTTAATCTTTTTTATTTTTATTTTCAGTCTGATTTTTATTTTTACAAAATCAATCATATTAAAATTGAGTTATATTAATTTCTTTAAATATTCAATCAATAAATCTATATAATTAAATAAGTAAAGATAACTAGATATTATTTATTTTACTTGCTAAAATTTATAAATTTTAATAAAGATTACATGGTATTCTTTTTAATATATATTATTTAAATTAAAGATAATTAAGTTTATTGTTAAAGTTAATTAGATTTTGGTTCATCTAAAATTGAACCGAATTAATCAAACTAAGTTTGGTTTTGTTTTAAAAAAAGCTTGATTGGTTTAATTTTTTTGAATTTTGATAAACGAAATCAATGGGTTTAATTAATTCATGAACCAAACCTTCTAAATCAATAAAATGTGCACCTCTATTTTTTTTGAGCGTGGGCTCAAAATCTCCTCTCAACATTGAATGAAGAGAGTAGATTTTATGTCTTGAGTATAATTTTGGCAGTGGAATAGTATATAAAGACCCGCAGGAGATTTCTCATTTGGTGAGGATTTCAGATATGGTTCTAGATTTTTTATAGGTGCAAGCACCTATAGTTAATTACCCCTCATAATATTGAGAGAGAATTTTCAATTAAGGCTAGTCGTTAGGTCGTTAATGCGTAGCGTATAGTAGCAGCATGTGGAGTTTTAGAATTTATGAAATTCATCATTATTAGCTTGAAGCGGATGGTTGGGGGGATGATGATGTGCCCAATGTAGATCACATGTTTTCGTCATGGGGTTGTAGCTGTTATGTTGTGAGGAATGTCGACTACCGAAGGATCCTATCGACACATGGGTTACGTCGTCTAAAAAATCCTTATAGACTTGGGGTGGTGTTTGTCTACCTTAGCTGACAGAGAACTTTTTGCCCTATCAGATGTACCCTATGATTCACAACTCAAAGGGGCAGAGCTATTGGGGAGCATCCTCTGAGTCGTGATCGTAATATAATGAGCCTTATTGGCCAAACCATCCGAGGACTCGGTGGTATCGTCATCTGGCGCATTGGCCATGACAGGGGGGCATATCCCTTAGCGTAAGATTATTTGATAGTGAAACGTAGTAGAACACTTGATTTGGCGTTATCGTTTGTAAAATTTAGAGTTTTCTTAATTTTGTCAAAACAAAGGAAGGTGGATAGATTGAGTTTTGTTTTAAGTTTTTAATGATTGAATTTCATTTAAGTAGTTTTAGATTGACTTGATTTAAGTTAATTTGATTTGAAATTATCACATCTTGATGGAAGTATCTCCTGGTTGAAATCACCATTCAACACCTATCTGAGTAGTTAATTGATTGAATCGAATATATTTGAGAATTTTAGATCTGTCAATTCTAGCTCACATGGATCGAATCTATTCGATATAACACCGGATATTTTATTAAGTTGAAAATCTTATAATAAATTTTTTAGGTTTTGTTAACGAATCTTAAAAATGCAGGCGTCGTGACACTTTAATTTAAGCATTCGGTATTGGCGGTATATTTAAGAATGTCTTAATTAACGACTTATGTTCGTTTGTATGATGTATTGCAAATCCGGTGACGTAGAAGGTGTTGTAAATTGATATAATATCTTATTAGATCTTTTGGATTAATATTTAATTGATTCCAAGTTGATTAGTCTTTAAATATTCAATAGACTTTCGCTTATGACAATTCTCAATTCATCTATACTCAATTTCTTCTTGATCTAATTGAGTATTTAATACGAATATAGTTCAAACATTTTCCAAGGATTCATCTTCATTGTATTGATCATTCGATCTCATAGAAAATCTCTGAAGAATTTTTTAATTTTCTTCAATTTATTTGAATATATTTGAAGAGTGTATCTTAATTCTAAGAGACACTCTTACGCTTTGATTTGACGTTCAATCATGATTCCTAGTTCTTTCGATATCATTTAATTTTCAATTGTTCAATTAGTCTTATGATCACTTGTTTGTGAATTTAATATTTAGAGCATTCAATAAGATATTCTATTCACATAAGCAAACATCAACTCCAATATCCCTAACTCCACATTAGGTTTCATATTTAAGGAACAACTGGGCTTCAAGTTTTGTTATAATTCCTTTATGAATTTAACATTTAACTCTCCCTATCTCAGTTAAAACTTGTTTAGTTCTCCCTCCCTTTTCTTTTTGGAATTTGCGAGAACACAGACTCACTTTATTAAGGAGTTACTAAATTTTAATTTTTTTATAAGAATGGGCCCCTCATTACTCCCTCCAATCTCTATAAATAAGGCTAAGACGGGGTTTTATATTTCATTCCATTTGTTTGAGGAGTTGGAGTGCTTGAAAGGGAAGGGATAATTTTCTTAGTGGGCTTTCGACTTTATTAAGATAAATCTTGTAAGTACTTTTTATCTCTTTTCTCTTTGATTTAATGTTTTACCTTTGTATTCATTTTATGTTATTTTCCTTCCCCTCTTTTTCTTATTTGATTCTTTTAATTTGAATTTAGCTTTAAGTTTCTTTGTTTAGTGCTCTTAAGCCAGTTTCTTTTTTGTTTCCTCCATTTTTTTATAAGTCCAAAGATTTGACTTTATTTCTGAGGCGACATTTAATAATTTTGGAGGGCCACCGTCTTGATGATGCATTGTTTTTATACACTCGGTCGATTTTCATCGTTCTGATGCGATGAGCGATGAGAGGCTTAATCAAAAGAAAGCATACACACACACATATATATATATATATACACATTCACATCATACATGTTTAGACTTATTTTTTTACTGCTGATGATGATCAAGGAGATGGAGAGGAAATGTCGGAAAGAAGAACCACGATGAAGGTGTTCCTCTCCATTGCACAAAATGAAAGGTTGGAAAGGAGAGATCAAAAGAAAATTGATACTTTCCTTCTGAAAAGTGGAAGAAGGGTAATTCTTGTCGCAATTAGAGGAGGAAGCGAGATATCTAGAGATCCGTCGATCGATGTTGCCTCTCTACACAAGAATGGAGATCTAAGGTGTATTTGCAAATGGAAATGAGGAAGGAGAATTTCAAGTGAAATTGAGGAAATGGAGAAGGAGGATTGAAATGAGGGGAATGGAAGGGGATTTTGGTTTTGAAGAAATAAGGAAAGTGGAAAGAGGATAATTTTGTTTAGGAGAAATGAGGGTAAAAAGATTTTCAATTTAAGAAAGAAAGTTTAGGGAAAATCAATAGAAAAAATAAAGAGGAGGGAAAACAATAAGTGATGAAAGAAAGAGGAGTGGTTAGTCAGTTGAAACGGAAAGAAAGTGAGTGGTCTGTTGAATGGAAGAGCTTTCGCGTGAAGAGGAAGATCGCGAGAGAGCTTATTCCTTCAGCTTTAGTCGATCGAAGAGAAGAGGACTTCGCGTTCAGGAGATGCTCAGGGATTAGGGTCAGGTTTAGGGTTAGTAAAATAGGATTTTAAATTGATTTTTTTAGTGTTTAATTAACTTTAATGTGAATTTTCACACGATTAGATAATTAATATATATATCAATTGAGTTATTTTGGTTTCGAATCTGATAGCTTCGTTTTTCGTCATTTAGTTCAATCGGCGTCAAATTCGTTTCGGTTCAAAATTGTTATCACTTATTTTCGATTTTACGCGCCAAATTGAGTGCGAAACGATCTTACTTTATATATTTCGCGTTTAAACAATGGCCTTGTCAATTTCGGAGGTCGTTTGACTTAAATCGGCGTCTCCTGATCTCGACATGAGTGTAGGGGCGTTGACGACTCGATCGCTTGATCGGTTGATCATCAGGTTGTGCAATATTTATATTACCCCGGTTGGCGTTACGAATGCGATAACGAGTCCGTTTGTCGTCGAAGGTCATTTCGATTTTGGCGGCGTCAGTGTATTTGACTCGATTTGCGTCTTTGTAACTTTTGATCGTAGACATTTTGCACTTCCGAATTGAGTGTGGTCATTTGGCGTTTCGCGTTTGAAGTTAACAACGCAATCAATTTTATGAATGAAGGTCGTTTGGCATCATCGCAGTTTTTCGTCTTCGATATGCGCATTAGCATATTGATAGCTCGATCGTTTGATCGGTTGATCTTTAAATTATGCAATATTTATATTTTGACTAATTTCGATGTTCTGGATGAGATGATGAAGTCCGTTCGTCGATCGGAGGTCATTTGGACTGATTTCGATGACATTTAGTTTACTTTGAGCCCCATTTTACTATTGCATGCATGGTCAAAATTTTGTGGACTTTATGATACATATATGAAAGTTAACAAATGCCCTCCAACAAATGTGATTCGCGCATGAAGTGGATCATGGTTATTGAAAACTAAAGCCGAGTTGACCAAAGACGCACATCATTGTAGCTTCAATTTCAATAGTAGCATGCGGTTTTGGCGATTATCATCTGATGCCTTATGTTTAGATGAGCTAAACAGCGGGATTGCTCGATTTGTCCTGATTGACTTGTCGGATAGATAAGAGTTTTTACACCATTTACTCTCTGCTTCAATGACTTTGCTGAAAATCTCTTTCTTTTATGTTATTGCATGTTGAAGTTTCCTCTAACCCTAACTTCGTGCTTGATTGGGTTTGATGGGAGAATGGGTTTGCTTTTTTTGAGATTTGGAATTCCTTCTGTCTTAGCTTTAAGCTTGACGGACTTGATGAAGGATTATTTGTGCCACATGACTTGTCGGGAAGTGTATGACAAGTCCCATGCTTTGCTTCTTGATAGACTCATTGAAGGGTACATACAGATGACCCAACCTCCCGGCTTATATAGGGTCAATGTTGAGTTATCAGTCTAGCAATGTGTGCTTTAACAGATTGAATAATCAAGGAATTCTTTTAGTTTAACTATCAGCTTTGTATGAACTATGGAATTGTTTTCTCAGTCCTGTGCTTTCTGCTATAGCGAATTTGATGAGGAGATTGACTTTGATCTGTGTTTTGTGCTTGATCAGATCATTTGAGAATATATTGAAATATCACCCTGCAGATAATATAGATATTGACTTAAGACAGCTCTGAATTGAGAGTTTCCTCATATTGTTTTTGTCTATCGATCAAGTAGACATATCTCTTGGATTCTGGTTGCTTGTAATCACTAAGCTAGATATGGTTTGAGATTGAACAGCTATCATCATTGGACTGACGAGCATGGGTTTTTCACTGTAGCCTTTTCTTATGACTTGTTGAGTGAGGAGAGCGTCAGCATTTCGGTCCTTTATAAGCTTGTTGAGTTCGACCTTTAGAATATACTCGAGTCTTTGACTTAGGCTGTGATGAGTTGGTAGTTTTGTCATCAGATTGATGAGCAGCTCTTTCATTCTCTTTCTTGTTGAGAAGAGCGTCGGAACTTCGCCATTTGTAGGCTTGTTGAGTTCGACCTTTAGAACCTATCCATGTCCTAGATTTCAGGATGTAGAGATTGATGTTTTTCCAACTCAGTTGATTGAATCTTTTAAGATTAAGAATTCTTCTGATTTGATCTCCAACATTTGACAAACCTTGAAGAGAAATTTTTGGGATTTATGGCTGTCTTTTCATGCGTAGAAATGAATTATTTTTGATCCTTATAAGAGTCTGCAACTTAACAATAACAATTATGGATATATTCAGGGATTTCGGCGTAAAGCTCGATCAACCTGAATCAGAATATATTCGAGGATCTCGTCTTATAGCATGACGTCAACTCAAATAAACTTAACATAAAATAAAAATGTCCCCTATCTTGTAGGGAGAATTCTAAAACATATTTAGAAGAACTTTTAAGATGGAATTAAACAAATACATCAATATTTGAATTGATATGCTCTTGAGAGGGTTTTAATATGTAACATTGATTTCGTCTTTGTATAGAAATCTAAAATGCCCCCTGTATAACAAGGAAATTTTCACGAAGAAGTTTTTTTTATTGAGTGAGTATATTCATTTAGGGATCTCAGCATGAAAACACGATGTCAACTTAAATAAATATATTAAAAAAAATGTTCCCTGTCTTGTATGAGGATTTCTATTGTACCTCGAGAATGTATTTATCATGTATAATATTTTTTCAGGTAACGACCATTAATTGGAGCATTTGTTTTTCACCATTTAAGTTAATGAATTGATATGTCCCTTCTTGATATAATTTTTCAATGACAAAAGAGCTTTCTCAATTAGGCTCAAATTTGTCACAATTTTTGATTAGGAATAATTGGTTTTCTCAGCACCAAAGATCAATTCTCCTTCTTGAAATGTTCGAGGCCGCACTATATGGTCAAAAGCCCTGAACATCTTTGCTCGATAAACCTTCAAATTTTGATGAGCTTGTAATCTAATTTCATCAAGTGCGTCGAGTTCGTCCATTATCAAACGAGCATTTTGATATTCAATTAGGTTATATTGGATCGCTATTCGAAGTGATGACAACTCAACTTCACGCGGAAGAATTGCTTCAGTTCCAAATACCAATGAATATGGAGTGGCTTTAGTTGGTGTCCTGTAAGTGGTTCGATATGCCCATAGTGCCTCTATTAGTTTGGTATGTCATACTTTTTTATTTTTAGTGAGAATTTGCTTGAGCAGCTTGACTAATGTCTTGTTGAAGGCCTCCGTCAAACCAGTTGCTCTTGGATTGTATATTAAAGAGTATCGTCAATCAATTTTGTGTCGATCGATGAATCTATAAATCTTTGTATTTTTGAAAGGCATTATTATCGAAATTATTCTGACACTCCAAATCTATAACACATTATGCATAAAGAAGTTAATCACTCGATCAGTGACTTCTTTAAATGGGTACTTACCCGCAAAAGAAATAATTAGTATTTGGGATGAAGCGGTGTCCACTGACCATCAATTGATCCAATCACATCTGTGCCCCAATATTCAAAAGGCCAAGATGCTATTGTTGGGTGTAGTGGATTTGGAGGTTGGTGGATTATATTCCTATGTGCTTGACATTCATGACACTTCTTAGCATGATTGATACAGTCTTTCACCATAGATGGTCAATAATAGCCAATTCTTTTGATCTTTACTGCCATCTTAGGACCTGACTGATGTGCACTACAAAGTTCTTCATGAATTTCAACCATCACTTTGCTAGCTTCATCTGCATTTAGGCATTGTAGCCATACTTGTTCAAATGATCTACGATATAAAGTGTTGTTGACGAAAAGATAGCGCAACATTCTCTTCTCAAATTGCGCTGCCAGTGATTTATGGTAATTTGTCTTTTTTAAAGTAGTCGATAAAGGGTTGCCTCAAATTATGTGGTTCTTTTACAATAAAGGCTTCACATTGCCTTTCTGAGGCTTAGCTCTTTTACATATAATTTCTTATTGATTTTGGGGAGTATGATGAGCAATTTGAGTCACATCATGCTGTGTCAAATTTGATAACCCCTCTACTTGCGGGGATTGATACTTTGTTGGCTCTAGAACTTGTCGAGTGAATATGCCAATCATGACATAATCACCATTCATATTTGTTATCTTAGTTAATTTTGCTAAGCAATCTATTTTGCTATTCTTGGATCGAGAGATTCGAATTAATGTGATATTTGACATTTGCTTCATAAGCTCGAGAACTCGCTTTTGATAGAAAGTTAACTTAAGCTTGTTGATTTTATAGATGTTAAATATTTGATTTATAATAAGCTGAGAATCGCCGAAAATATGCAAGTTAATACTATGAAAATAACTTCTCAATGCCACTTCATATTATTGTTCTTGGTTCGGTCAACTCGTATGATCGTCTCATTATCCCTCTTTCTGGTGTTATGAATATGATGTCGATTCCTGCTCTTACCCTTGGGAGATTTAGATGTTGGATTTGTTTGATCGATGAGGCTCCATCAAAGTATATTTTCCAAATTTATGATTTTTTTCATGAATGAATGAGCATAATTTGCTCATCGGACAAATCGTCATTAAGAGAAGAGTTCGCAAGGATGAGATGTGCAGTAAGAAAATCTGCTAAGATTTGTCCCTCCACTGCTTTTTGCGGAATGTATGTAATATTAATTTGTAAAAACAATACTGCCTATCTTGCCAAGTGACTTGTTAATACTAGTCTTGTCATCAAGTATTTTAGCGGATCAATCTTTGATATGATAATAATCTTGTGAGATAACATATAATGACGAAACTTTTGGATTGCAAAGATCAATGCTGCTTCTATCAGAGTATCTTATTTACGCTCTATCGACGATTGATATAATAAAGAGCATTTTTTTGCTTTCTTTATTGTTGTGTCAATAATGCTCCAAGGGCTCTTAATCTGTGTGTATAGAATGAGGGCTTTCCGTGAGTAAGTAGGATTGGTGGATTTAACTGGTAGCTTTTAATGCTATTGAAGTCTTCTTGGCACTCTTTGTCCCATTTGAATGGAACATCCTTTTTCATCAACTTTGCAAATGGTCGCGTCCTGATAGGTTTGATATAAATTGACGGATGAATGCAAGCTGTTCTTGTAAAGAACGGAACTGACACAAACTTTTCGGTGGAGGCATCTCCACGATTGCCTTGATTTTAGCGGGATCAATTTCAATTCCTCTGTGACGTATAATATACCCAAGAAATTTTTCGGAGGATATCCCGAATGCACATTTTAGAGGATTCATCTTGAGATCATATTTTTTGATTCTCTCCAATATAATTCTCAAGTTTTCAAAATGATTTTCACGATTTAAGCTCTTCACTACCAAATCGTCAACATAACATTGCACCTTTTGGTGAATTAACTCATCAAAAATACATGTCATGACTCTTTGGTAGGTAGCTCCAGCATTTTTCAAACCAAAAGGCATAACTGTGTAACAATAGATGCCAATAGGTATTCTGAATGATATATGTCTTTCATCTTCAGGCGCCATCTTGATTTGATTATGTCCCGATGATCCGTCCATAAATGAGAACATGTCGTAGTTGGAAGTATTGCCCACTAGTAGTTTTGATATTGTAAGCAGAAAGTCATCTTTTGGGCATGCCTTTTTTAAGTCCCGGAAGTCAATGCAAACACGAATTTGGCCTTTCTTCTTCATAACTGGGACAAGTTGGCTATCCAATATGTATATTTCTCCTCCCGGATGAAGCCTGTTTCGATTAGCTTTTTAGTTTATGCAATTATCTGTTTTTCAATCTCCAATCTTCTTCGCCTAGGAGCTTGCTTAATAGGCGTCGCATCTGGTTTAATGGCAAGTTTATGAACTGCTATATCAGGGGATAAGCCTGGCATTTCATAATATGTCCAGCCAAAGCAATCCCTGAATTCACAAAGTAGTATTTTTAGCTCTTCAACTTTCTCGTTAGGTAGAAGGGCATTGACGAAAGTTGGACGGGGATCATCCTGTCTAGGTTGATTTTTTGAGTTCATCTAGTAGTTGTTTGTCCACCATCTTGAGTTCTTCGTGCGGGCTTGACTTACTTCTTCATCATTTGTAAGAAGAATTTCATGAAGATCATCTTCTTCGTCCATTGATCTCAACTTATCATATTATAACAAACTTTATCTTGATGAGGTTTGTGGATGAACAAGACCTTTAATGATGAACTTATTACTTCTTCGATGCTTGGCGACTTCTTTGGCTCCACAAGATTTGAGTTCCATGCTTAGTAGTTCCAATATGAATTCCAAACTTATGCATCATTCTTCACAATTTCTGTGGATAGTATATTGGTATTCTTGTTGACACTATCCCATCAGCCTTTCCATGTTTAGCAGGCTGCTCGAAATTGTGAGACTGAGACTCTTCAAATTTGTAAAATAGAGTTCCTGTTCCGTTACTCTCACTCAACGGCGGCATACAAAATGTTATCAATTCTTCAATGTTATGGACCTCCAGTGGAGTGATTTTTTTGAAGTACTGCTGTGGGATGAGTATAATTTTGAAGGAGTCATCTGACATTGTCAAATGATTTGTCTTGATCTCTAAACTCTATTTTCATAAGTAGATTCAAAGTCATAGTCTGAATCAGAATCACTTATTTCATACTTTGCCTTTCTTGAAAGTTTATAAGTTCCCTTAGGTTTGACAGGAATATATTTTTTTTTTTGCGTGTCACTTTCTAAATGAGAAACTAATTTTTTTGATTTAGGTGTAGAGTCAAGTGCTTTAGGGAAAGTGGTAGAAGTTTAAGTGGTAGTGTTGTGACTTTAGGTGATCAAGTGATAAGTGGCGATTGAATATTTATTTATTGTTCAAAAATGATGAAATAATAGATGGAGATTAAAAATTCAAGTTGGATGGTTGAAGTGGAGGCTACATCCTATATGTGATAAAAGTTCTTAAACTTAAGGAAAATTTTATAAGATGGTGGTAAGACTAATGAATATGTTGGCCAATAAAAAAGAGAAAGTTAAGTGGTATAGAGATGAGGAGCTCAAATGGATGAGTGGCTTTACTCTTAGAGATAGAATGCAAAATAGTATGTTAGAAAATGTTGGAGTAGCTCAGTGATAGATAAGATTAGGGAGAGTCGCAGATGGTTTGGCCATAAACTGTTGATGACCCAATTAGGAGAATAGATGCATTAGATTTTCCTATGTTAAGAAAGGTAGAGGAGACCTAAAAAACTTGGTTAAGATGTATAAAACATGATCTTAGTATACTTGATTTAAATGAGAATTTGACACATAATACATGGAGGCAGAAGGATTCATTAGCCGACCCAGTGGGATTAAGGCTTGTTGTTGTTGTTGTTGTAGGTGTAGAGTCAAGTGCTTTAGGAAAAGTCGGCATAGTTTTCTTTCTTCCTCTTTGCTTACACTCCTTGAAGTTATTTTTCTACTCCTAAAGTGGATCTCTTGCTTGAGTTACATTGTAGAGGCTTTTAGGGATGAAATATTTTGCATCTTCATAGTTCTTCTTCATGAAGCGGAGAATGACCTAGGATTGCCAGAATTACGAACTCTTCTCCATATTTTAGGTACTTCATACACCACATCATACTCATGTAGCCATAGTCGATCTAAGAGAGCTCTAAATGATGTATCGACATCGATTACATGAAACTTGGCTTTTGTATATAAATTCTGAAACTTGAGCGGGAGAATAAAAGAACCCAAAGTTTTGTGCCCTTTCTCATCGAAACCATAAACCATCAACTTATCTTTTTCAAGATGTTGGATACAAGTGATAATCCTCTTAATATTTTTAGACTCATAAGGTTGATAAGAACTGATCAATCAATATTCTAAATTGAGATGCCATCACTCTCTGGTAACATATAGATATTATTGTGATCTGTTGTTCGCAACATAAGATTTTCTTCAAAAATATGATTCTTAGGAGACCTTTGATGATTGGTTATGCATTTTTTAGCAAAGTAAGTTTCATAACTCTCCGATCTTTGAGAGCCATTAAAGTTTCTGAGGTCTTTGACATCAAGAGAGCCTCGTACACACTCAGTTATGTAGGGATCTTTCTCAGATGTGATAAAATATTATAATATATATTTTTGTTCGATTTAGGCTTTATTCTAGGATTTTTGGGAATGATATCTTCGTTGACTTCGATTTGTTTGCCTTTGTCTTTATTTACATTTCCCTTTTTTGATGAAGGTGGTAAGACTTTATCACTTTTCGACTGAACTTAAATCACATTATCTTGCTCAGATTTCTTTGAAGAGGTAGTTTCTTCAATTTACTTCTTATTTTGGAGGATTGACCAAAAGGGCTAGACTCATTTTTCAATTTCATATATTTCATACGTGATGATATCGATGAATTCGATTTCCGGAAAACATAAATCTTCATCAAGCTTATCTTCTTGTTGAGTCATTAAACAAAATTCAGATGTTAACTCTTCAGAGTCTTCTTACTTTCCAGATAAGAATTTTGATGGGTTGGTCAAAGTCATCTATCCTTATTATTTTGAGGCGATCTTTGAAGAACATCGATATCACATAAATGATTCGACATCTCTCTTGGACAAGATTCACCATTATCTTCTTCATCCGATTCAATCTGAAGTTTAATAAAGTCTTTCTAAATGGTTTATCTTTGGTGATACTCTCTAAATTGTTAATAATCTTTAAGTTGTAGTTCTCTCTTGATCTTCTTTTTCAAAACTTTGATTTATGTGGCTTGTATTTAGTAGACTTTTCATTATTTGATGATAGTTTCAAATGCTTGAGAAACAAATACTTGCATCTTTAAGTCAATATAGGTTTAAGTGGTGATTTCCATAACCTTTCATTTGTTTGACATTTTCACGATCTTTTGGAACTTTGTTTCATTTTTCTGACGATTCCTTCTTCTTTTGTCTTTGATGGATGACTAAGGACATAATCATCTTTGTAGACTCTCTTTTGGGTTGACTAGAATCTTGTCATAATGTAAAATCTCATTATACTTCCAATCTTTGAAGACATAACAATCTTCAATAGGATGACTGACCATCCAATGATAGGGACAGTAATTTGGATTATTGACTTGATCAGCTTCTTTAGGCATTTTAATTTATGGTAGCTGTAGACCAACTTTGACTGCTGGCTGAAACAATTTAGCCACACGGTCCCTTCTAAAAGAATATTCTTAGTTCATCTTTTTCTTAAGAGATGGTCGTATTCACTTATCATCTCTTGTTACTTGTTTTGGACGCTCCCCACCACTTGAAAAAGTCTGAGGTTTATCATTGCCTCCCAATACCAATTTTGGCTGTAGATTATAATGGATAAGCTTCTTTCTCTTATCATCATTATACATTAGTTGTTTTCTTTTATCTATATTATAGATTACTCGTTTTTCACCACTTGAACTATAAGAAGTGGCATGAGTTTCGTTTTTTCTTGAGTCTGAAGGTTTGTTTCTCTTTGCCTTATCTGTATAGATTTCAGACTTAGGGCGATTAAACTTTTCAAATTTGAGCACTTTATCGAGTAGGGTTTGGAATGTTGTAATTGACGCCATATATAAAAATGGTGTCATTTTATCATTCATATTACCCATTAGTAATTAGATCGCATGTCTTCCAATTGTTGCTCATATTTCATGCTTAGGTTATGAATTTTGTTACTGACTCATCTTTTTTCCTTTTTTGCAAGGCAAGGTGATTGTTTTTCTGTTTACCTTGAACCTCTTCTCGAATATTATCTCTAACTTCAAAGGTTTTAATTGAATCATTCAATTCTCATACCTCAAAAGTAGTTGATGTTAGGTTGACGGACGACAACGCATCATTCCCTCTATTTACCACAAGTAGCCTTAAATTGGGCTAGATGTTGCTTTGGGTTACCAAGCCCATTAAATTTGAGCAGTAACCTTTCTATGACAGATCATATTGTTGGGTAAGGGCGACCCTTTTCAACTTTTCAACTTGTTCGAGCTTGCTTCTTTATCTTTTCATTAATTATTGTTTATAGTTGAGTAGCTATTACCATTCCAGGTGTGCTAGTCACATTTTGAAGTATCGACTGAAGAGACAATTGGTAACTTCATTCCTCGCTTCAGGTGTAGCATGTACTCTAGGAGCTTGAGGTACTAGAGCGACTGGTGGTATAGAAGTTATATTATTAGCTCATGCTGATTAGCAGACAAAATTGATGCTACATTTGACGTGATATGCTTCTGCAACATATCTATCATGATATTCATTTGTACCATCATGTCATTCATCTTGGTACCAAGCTGTGCAATTTTCTTATCTTTGACTTCCATTTGACTCTGCATTTTGTCTTTGCTCTCTTTCATCGATATCATAGGCTCTTCTTCTTCTCTTTTTTTTGTTGTTGTTCTTGCTCATCTTCAGGGAAGAGCTTGACTATTCTCTTTGTGCATTTCGAGCTTTTGAGTTTGACGGATGTATAAAATATTGTACAGTGATCATTTCTAGTCCAACCATATATTCAACACATGATCTTTTCTCATTTTGATCTTCTTCTTCTTCATCTTTAGTAGAGATTGAAGATCTATTTTCTACTTGCTTCTGTGAAGACTCTTCTTCATAAACGTCAAATTCAAGTTCAGGTTCTTTGGATCATGTTCGATGGTCGTGAAAGTTCATCTATATCTCATTATATAGGCGACTTCCACTTCCATAGTGTCTCTTCATCTTCTTTTTGCACATGAATTTCGATCTTTGTTTCCGGATTTCTACGGATGGATGCGGAACAAACATTTCTTCCATTAAAGGGATCAATCAACCTTCTCTTGTGGGGTGAATCTAATCGATGATGAGATCCCTGAGGATTCTCCACGGTCTGTCATGTCTTCATCATGATATCACTTCTTTTAGGTATTCACTTGATGAGTTATTTTTGATTGTATATGTATCGAGATGTCCTCTTTCTTTTTTTAGAGTTTCATCAGGGGCCTCCATTTCTTATCCTTTCAGGGACCTTTTCGATAGATTCTTGGACACGTTAAGTGTCATGATGATCACCGAACATACTTTTGGATGAATGATTACCATAGAGATGGCAACCTCTTGGTGGAGCTTTAGTATTTTCAATCACAGCTGAAATTTTCTTTTTTAAACTTATCATTTACTTTAAGAACGTTGTATTATAGCGAGTGTTTCAGTTGTCTCCTCTGGTGGTGGAGCTTGACGTTGTTGAGTCCAGGCGCTACCTAAAGAGTTATTCCTTTTTAGTTTAGATTGTCAAAGTTGTTATGGGTAGAATACTACTTACGGTGGCGGTGTGCTTGTTCTTGGTCATTCAAAGGGGATCTGGCGAGCCTACTCAACATTTCTTCTTCTTCTCGCCTTGGTTAATTTTCTTGAGGAAGTTTCATGATTATGCTTTTAGGTACAAAAGGTTCAATGGGCGGTATCATGAGGCATTAAAGGTTTGCCCGGGTTCTTTTCATGAGGCTTGATTGATCAGTCTTTTAAAAGCGAAGTTCTCAGAACTCCTTAATACGGTTGGTTCTTTGGCGGTTGGCGAGCATGACTAGTAGAGCTTGATAACCGAGGCCTCGGCATGACCTCGGATGAGTGTACCATGGTGAGTATTTGAGTTATATAATAGTTGGAAATTCAAGCTACCAAATTGAATGGTAGCTGCAACATCTCTACGTTGATGGCGTTCTAGCAGATATTTACCGTGCCTAGGGACAATGAAAGTATTTGTAGATCCATTCTTCAAAAGTGAAAGATGGGGATTAGTAATTAGTAATTATTATTTCACCCTATACTTTCAAAATGTAATGCTTACTAGAAATAATAGTGTAATAAATATATACTATAGAATAATTCATTGACATAAAGCCTCATACATTAGTAATTGAATTTATTACACATTTAAATCATATTTTTTTGAATTTTCAAATATTTTGTTGCTACTATAGCATATATAACCAAAGATGAAAAGAATCTATCCCAGGGTTAGAAATCTGGGCTCAAAATTCCACCAACCTTTCGACATTGAATGAAGAGAGTAGATTTTATGTGTCGGTGTACTTTTCAGAAGGCATGTGAAATGGTAGATAAGACATTACTCAGAGATTTCGCCCTCATTTGGTGAGGACTTTAGATGGTTCCGGGTTTCTATAGGCAAGCATAATTAATTACCCTCCCGATATTGAGAGAACTTTCGATTAAAAGGTTAGATGTTAATGCGTAACGTATAGTAGCAGCATATGGAGTTTTAGAATTTATGAAATTCATCATTATTAGCTTGAAGCGAATGATTGGGGGATGATGACGTGCCCGATCTAGATCCCATGGTTTATCATCGGTGTAGTCCCAATCTACTTAGTCGAGAGGAGGTAGTCGACCAACGATGAAGGATCCTTATCGACATGAGTTATGGTTTAAGAAATCTTGTAGATGGGTGGTGTTTGTCTAAGGAGACAAACTTAAATTTACCAGAGAGGGCTTTTTGCCTATCAAGTATACCCTATGATTCACAACTCAAAGGGCAAGTATTGGGAGCATCACGGTTGATCATAATATAATGGAGCCTTCGGCCCCACGTCGAGGACTCGGTGTGCACATCATCGTAGCCTAAAAGCCACTCGAGATGACATGAGCCGTCTTCTTACGTGAGATTGATTGAGAGTGAACATAGTAGAATACTTGATTTGACATTGTGGCTGAGTTTTCTTAATTTGTCACCTTGAACAAACAGTTGCGGAAGGTGGATAGATTGAGTTTTGCTTTAAGCTTTTAATGATTGAATTTCATTTAAGCAGTTTTTAAATTGATACTTGATTTAAATTAATTTGATTTGAAATTAGAATCACATTTTGATGGAAGTATCTCCGGTTGAAATCTTATTCAAACATCATCATGGATAGTTAATTGATTGAATCAAATATGTTTGAGAATTTTAGATCACAATGTTAGCTTCATAAATCATCTCATATTATATATATGGAATTAACCGTATATTTTCAGTTAAAATTTTATAATAGATTTAGGTTTTGTTAACGCAGTCAAACTAAACAACCCGCATCTTTGGACACTTAAATTTAAGCATTCATAGTATAGTCCATGCGGGTATATTTAAGAATCTTTTTAACATTTGTTTTTTGTATTGCTGATAATGGCGTAGAAGATGTTAAATTGATATAATATCTTATTAGATCTTTTGAATTAATATTTAATTGATTTCAAGTTGGACTTATTTTTCTGGCACGATGATCGGCAAGGAGCGAAAGGGAAACGAAGAAGAACCACTGATGAAGGTTCCTCTCAGTAAAAAAGATCGGAAGGAGAAGGAGAGGAGATCACAGAA
Source organism: Cymbidium sinense (assembly GCA_021442155.1). Taxonomy (NCBI): domain Eukaryota; kingdom Viridiplantae; phylum Streptophyta; class Magnoliopsida; order Asparagales; family Orchidaceae; genus Cymbidium; species Cymbidium sinense. Next base: position 48,924,068 of record CM038218.1, read on the forward strand.
CCAAGAGAAGAACCGCTGATGGGTGTTTCTCTGCCACACAAAAGAAATTGAAAGGGTAATTCAACGGTGCAATTAGAGGAAGTGAGGAGGTATCTGAGAATCATGATGATGATGTTACCTCTCAACTATTTATGAAAAGAAAAAAAGAATCAGTAAGGAGGGAATTTAAGGAAAGGAATTTAAGTGAAGGAATGGAGGATTAATGTTGATTTTGAAAAATAAATGGAGAAAATTGGTTTAAATAAGGGAGAAAACAAAATTCAGGAAAATTGATTTAGAATAAATAAAGTTCAAGAAGAAAGGGAGATGGAAGAAAAGGAAGAACCTGGGTCAGTTGAAGAAAGAAAGGGGAAGCGGTTGGTGGGAAGAAATGAGCGAGTAGTTGTTTGAGCAGGCGGGAGCTTAAATTAGATGAAAGGAAGATTGAAAAGAGAGGGCTTTTAGTTCCCTTTCAGTGCGATCGAAGAGCGAAGAAGGACTTCGTGCGTTGAAGGAGAGGGCTCATTGAGGATTGAGTGGTCGGTTTAGGGTTAGTAAAATAGGCTTTTAAATTGATTTTTAAGTGTTTAATTAACTTTAATATGAATTTTATGATACATAGATATATATATATATATATATATATATATATATATATATATATATATATATATATATATATATATATTATTCCTATTGACGACGCCGATCGTTCGAATCGGCGGTTTAGTTTAAGTCGTCAAATTGGGTCAATTTATCAAAATGTGTGTTATCACCCGGCCGATTTTCGCGATTTATGCAATTATCTTTTTACTTGATAGATTTCGGCGTTTGAAACTAACGTGCAATTAATTTCGAGCGGAAGTCGTTGGTTTGGTTTGCCTCCTGATCTCGATTTGCGTGTACGCACGTTGACGATTCGATCGCTTGATCGGTTGATTATCAGGTTGTGCAATATTTATATTCTGACCAGTTTCGACATTCTGAACGCAATGGCGAAATTCGTTCGTCAATCGGATGTCATTTCGACTGATTTTGGCGACGTCCAGTGTATTTCAACCTCGATTTGCGCGTTACTTCCGATCATTCGACATTTGTATAGACTCGTCTGAATTGAGCGTAGAGTCTCATTTGGTAGTTTTCGACGTTTCGAAGTTAACGACGCAATCAACTTTATGAATGGAGGTCGTTTGGACATCGTCGTAGCTTCCCGACTCCAATATACATGTTAGCACATTGATAGCTCGATCGCTTGATCTTTAGGTTGTGTAATATTTATATTTGAAATTTCATTTGACGGGCTGAGAAGTCCGTTCGATCATAGGTCATTTGGATTGATTTGGTGGCGTCCATACTTTGAGCCGATTTCATTATTGCATCCAAGTCGTCAAATTCGACTTGTGGCTTGACTCAACTTATGACACATATATGGAGGTCAACATAAGCATAAAATTTATATCATGATTTTCTTGATAAAATATCTAATGCTCAATTCACCAACTGTAATTTTTCCCAAGTCATATGGATTGTTATGAGGTTATAGAATTTCACTGATTATATAGTTTTGCGGTACTATTTCATGGGCTATATTGTTGTAGTTGGTTTTTGCTAGTAACCACTATTCATGCTGATGTCATTGCCTAATTTTGGGAAGCTGCTACTCACCTGTTATTGGATGTCGCTATTCACCCATTCGCTTAACTATTGGATCTGCTATTCACCTGTCCTCTACCTTGACTCGCATCAAGGTCATTACAGGTTTGGAAAGGTCATTGACATCTATTCACATGAAACGTATGTTATATTTCTGCTTAAATTCTTTATGTTTTAGCTTTTGGATACTACTAAAATTCGAATTTGATGCTTTCCTGAAATTAAATTGGGCTAACATTAAGTAAATTTACTAACTTAGATATGAGGAATCTATAAATACATGATTTTAGGTATGAAAATTATTATTATTTTATTTCGAATTTTCACTTCTATGTGCAAGTTGAATGTAAAATTTATTTGAGTGCTATATAATTGTGACTACCAAATTTTGGGAAAATCATCTCTTCGTTTCATGATAAGGCGTGAATTTTTTACATAAATGAATTATTTTCTTTATCTAAATTCTATTATAGATTTTATTATTGGCCTGGTAGTGATCTTGATTTATTTAAAATTGACACAATTAAGAATTCATTTGTAGTGATTATATCACAATTGCTTGCCAATTTTATTTTGTTCAAATTTCTTGCAATTTTTTTATCTATTCTATCATTGCATTATATTTCTTATTTTTTAGTGTTATTCATTCTTCATTAGATAAGATATTATCAACAACAAAATGATTCATTTCATCATCATCATTTCCTTATCTCTGTAACTTGAGGTTATAATCTTTCAATTAATATTATATAAACTAATTTGTTTATTTATCCTACGGGCAACCTCTTTTCTTTTCTTTATATGCAATTGGTTGAATGTGCTTTAACATATCATCAACAACCAATTTTTTTATCAACATAATACAAACTAACTTGTTCATTCGTCTTGTAGCCAATTATTTAATACTACTTGTATGCAATCGGTTTACGTTTCCATGTAGAAGTTGAATAGGTAAGATTAAGAACTTTCATCACAAATGCTTTATGTTTAGGCACGTCATCTATAAATTGTGCCCACCAACATTCTAGAATTATTAAATTATTAATATTATATTAATATAGAAAGCTTAGACATAAGCCATAAACCTTTAGATTTAATTTTATAAGTGAATCAAATTTATAAGCGTGCATGTCTTATAGTATGCTTAAACTACTCCAAATCCAAACATTTTTATTCTTCAAATAAAATTCTCTAAGTTGATTATTAGTTTTAAGATAGATTTATAGACAAATATATCCATACATGCATATAAATCAATCTAAACCTTTTTATCGACATGGAAATCTAAACCTTGTTATTTCATCTTTAGTTATCTTCATAACTTCATAGATAAATCCCATAGTGGAGTCATCTTGTCATCAATCGTTTATAATACCTTCACTAAAAGCATGTGATTTTCAGAGCATAATTAACACTAAATTAAAAAAAAATCATTTTTCATAATAATCTTCTTCAATTGCTTTCTTTTCGATTATTTTTGCTTTAAGAATTTTTATCCCATTTTTCTAAAGCAAACAAATCTATCAAAGGTTATTATAACTTTTTAAATTTCTGCAAAGTCATAATTTGTGACAAATTTTGTAACTACTGGTCAGATAAGTTCTTTATTTGTGATTTTATCATCAAGCATAACACCTAAGAATGGTTGTAAATAAATTTGCTTATTATTTTGTTTTAAGTAAAGTAATTTTATGTTGTGGAAACTATCCCAACTTCTTAAGCATTATATCAAGGCAATGAGTGGCATATGGAGTCTAAGAAAGATACCTCATTTCTCCATGAACATCTTCCTTGAAGCCTTATAGGTATTTCATTATCTGTAATAACTTAAACAACTAAGCTTTCTCCTACCCTTAACAACATCATCAAGTAATTTAAATAGTAGTTGTGGTTCATTTATAAAGGTCATGCATCAACAAATTTCAAAATACAATTCCATTAATGTTGTTAACAAGAAAATTTATAATTCTACTTTGTTAAATATCTAATCAGCCATCTAATATTATTGTAACTCCTATTTTAACTCTCATCTTCTTCACCTATCATTGTCATTATTCTAGCTTCTTCATCTAACATTCAAATTCACAACTCATATTTGTGAGAAAGATGACTATGATTCCCGATTGTGGGAAGCATATTGATCCATGTAAGGAGCTATTTGGTTTACTGCAAAGTGAGTATATTGTATTTAGAATATAGGAGTTTTGAAAATTCTACTGTTTGATTTGATGAATTTAGATTGTAATGTAGAATTTTAGTGTATTTCAATTTCAATGTATTTAGAATTCGCTCAATTCGAGCTAATTTCAAATACATTGCTCGTTGTAAAGTGAAGACTGTTGCTGGTCATTCACCACCACCTACTGACCGGTGACCACTATCATCACCACCACTGGCCGCCTACCACTATCAACCATTGTCGGTTGTACCACCATTGTCGCTGGTTTATGCGCCATCGCCACCACTCGCGACCTCATCACCGATACCGGCCACCTTACCATCCCCGACCTTCCACCGTCATCACGACTTTCATCTTGCTGGCCATATCGCTTATCATCGTATCAGACTGCTTGGTCCAACCACTAATAGCTCTTATCGTCTCCCATAACCACCACCACTGGTCATCAACCATTATATTAATCACGTCAGGTATGCTCTCTAATGTTCCCTTTGTGTGAATCATAGGTGCGTAAAAAGCCCTCTGTCATAAGTAGACTTAAGTTTGTCTCTTTGAAACAACATTCGATCTGAGGATTTTTTGGGCGTTTCCATGTGTTCTAGATCCTTCCGGTCGGGTTAGATTATTCTCCTCACTAAGTAGTATGGACCCCTGAGATGACACCGAGATCTAGATGGGCATCATTCTCCAAATCATTCACTTTAAGCTAATAATGATGAATTTCATAAATTCTAAATTCTAAATTCCAAAACTCTATACTATTCTTACGTTTAGCGATCTAACGATTAACCTTAATCAAAGTTCTCTCAACATTGAGAGGATAATTAACTAGCTTGCTTTATAGAAACCAACAGATCTAAAGTCCTCACAAAATGAGGGCAAAATCTCTGGGTAGTGTCTTATCTACTATTCCATTTACATTCTGGAAGTTACACTGACACATTTAATTTACTCTCTTAAATGTGAGAGGTTGGTGGCGAATTTTCGGAGCCCACAGTTTGCTACAAGACTTTGATAGAAGGGCAAGGCTCATGGTGAGACTTCGATGGACTAGCTTCATAGAGATGAAGACCGGAATGAACCTAATCTCATGTAATGGCTAGCTATGGTGTATGCACATGCATTTTTTAAGGTAAATAAATATTATATAAAATATATTAACAATTAATATAATATGATATTTATAAAAAAATTAAATTCATTGAGTCACCATCTCAAATATTTTGAGGCATTAAGCTCAGAAGCATGCGCCTTATCAAAAAAAATAACCTAAGCCTCACTAGTGAGCATGAAGCTTAAGCCTCAAGGCACTCATGTGCCTCAATTTGATGTGTCTCAAGGCGCATGGCTTGAACACTTTTTAAACAGTGAGACTAAGAGACAGTAATTATTATGCGGTTTACTGGCTGTCTTTGAATGAAACTTTATGGCTTGGTAATTATTATACGGTTTGCTGGCTGTCTTTGAGTTAAACTTTATGTCTTGGGACCATGCTTCTTGTTACTATTGTTGATATTTGTTGAGTCATAGAATTGAATTTCAACCTGCATTTCATGTTTTTTTTGGTAGGTTGTTGTTCATCAGACTCTCTATGCCTTTTTTTTCCCATCATTCTGAGCTTGTTCTTTTTTTTCCTACCAATTAGGGGAATTCTTTGTTTTTCTCAGCAATATGATTAAACTGTAATCATTTATTATTATTTTTTGTTGTTCAGTTTGTAATTGCTTTGAATATGTTGGCATCTCTACCATTGGAAACACTCTTTATAGTACCTATCAAGAAAACAAAAAGTTCATCATCAGCTTCATGCCAATTGCATGCAATAATTTATGGTCAATTTTCAAGTTCTCGTAGAGGATGTTAACTCTAAACTAAATGGCTCAGTCATGTAAAATTGCATGTTTGAAGATGCACTATTAAAGTGGAGCAATGGCAAACTTATTTTGTGATAATTGCTTGGAAATGATTAAGCTTAGATCAATCATTTATTTGATAGAAAGTGAATTAGAATTAGTTTCTATTTTTAGTGATTCATTCATAAAGGTTAGAGTCAAGTTTTAATTTGATGAAGAAGTTATCAGTTGTGGATCGCATATGTAGGTGTGGACCATATATGTAGCTTTATGTGTGGAGTACCAGTCTATACAACTATGTATTTCCATTATCCACATCTAATAATTTCTCATTTTGATGTTTTTGAAGTGCTTCATCTTGCTTTGATTTCAAATTTATTAACAATTAAATAATATAAAATAATCACTCTGAAAACAAATTCATATTTTGATTCATCCTTGCTTGTGTGGATTAATTAAAACAAAAGTGTTGGCACTCTCACTCTTATTTGTCCACCTAAATTAGACGCATAAGAAATAATGTATATGAATTTTAAGTGTAGACTCATAAAAGTGATTGAATGTTGTTGTTGTTGTTGTACTCATAAAAGTGATTGAATGTATTAATTTATTGAATTTTCTTGTACCCAAACAATAATAGTCACAAAACATGTTCTACTTTGAAACAAAACGCAAATAAAATAAAATAAAACATTAAAAAATAAAAAACAAAAGTGATCTCAAACAGCCCGTTATTGTTTGGGCATATAATAGTTTAAGTTTTTCACATCTAAGTTTCTTCATTGATTTGAAACTGACCATATTTATAATAAATTATTTTGATAGTTTGTAGGATTTATTTTATCTTGTTGAAATTTTATAATAATTGTATTAATTGTAATAATAATAATATGAGCATGGATAAAAGTGAAATTCTCTACAACAAAACAAAGATAAAAAATCATGTATGTTTATGTAAGACGAGCATAGATCATTAAAACATCAATAAAATTTTTTTCTAGAACTGATGTGAAAATAATTTAAAAAGGAAAATGAGTCAAAGCTGACATAGTTATAAGTTGTGTAATAAGACATTCAAAATGTCAACTATCATGGTGGTGATTCCAACTCTCTCGGAAGGAGTTATCTGTGATGCAGGATAATTATCTGTTTAATGTTACTAATGCAACATAGGATGATTGGACAATGAAAATGCCATAAAACCATAATATGTAGGTTATCAACTGTTAAAATTTGTTAAAAATAGTTGCTTTAATGTAAAAACAACAGATGTATTTCTTTCATTTTAAATGGAAAGTTAACAATTATCAAAATTCAAAATTTCATAAGAAACAAAATGAATGAATTTAAAGCTTTGGTAACTATTAAGTTCATACTACAAAAAGTAAAATTGATTTATTTCACAATTGATTAAACTTCAGTCATGCACACATATTAGTCAACATACAAAATAAAACAACAACAATGATTTAAATTGCCTAGAAGGATGATCCAGGTCTTACATCAGTACAAGGAGACCTTCTCGCAAGTAGTCATTAAGATTTAATCGCTTAAAGAGTACATATCCAACAATACACAAGGATTGTGAAAAATTAGAATTTTACTTCAATAATAAATATTTAATCAACTTTACATGCCTCAAGAATCATATATTTCCAATGAAATTCCCAACGTGAGAAATTTTAGTATCATCTAAGATTCAAGAAAAAATTACAGCTCCGATTCTCCTATGCTTGAAAAATATCAAATTTAGGTTTTATAATTTATATATATATGCATCCAACAACAACAACAACAAGCCTTAATCCACTAGGTGGGTACATGAATCCTTCTTCACCTTGTGTTATTATGTGTCAAATTCTCATTTAATTCAAGTATATTAAGATCATTTTTTATACATCTTAACCAAGTCTTGTTAGGTCTATTCTCTTCTTAACATAAGGTAAATCTAATGCATCTACTCTCCTAATTGGGTCATTGGACGGCTTTATGTGGCCAAACCATCTAAGGCGACTCTCCTTATCTCTATCTTTTTCTCCAACTTTTCCAACATACTATTTTGCATTCTATCTAAGAGTAAAGCCACTCATCTCATCGAGCATCCTCATCTCAGTAACACTTAACTTAGTCTTATGCTCTCTTTTATTGGCCAACATTCCACTCATAAGTCATTGTGTCTTACCACCATCTTATAAAATTTTCCCTTAAGTTTAAGTGGAACTTTTCTATCACATAATAGCGGATGCATTCCTCCACTTCAATCCAACTTGAATTCTACTAATAACATCTCCATCTATTTCACCATCATTTTTGAACAATAGAACCTTAATATCAATAAATCACTCTTATTAATGACTTGATCACCTAAAGTCACTACTACACTAAAACTTCTACAACTAAAATTACACTCCATATATTCAGTTTTAGATCTACTTAAAAACCTTTAGACTCTAAAGTTGACCTTCATAATTCAAGTTTTTGTTGGAATCCTCTCTCAACAATGTCATCGAGAAGAATGTCATCGAACATCTTCTTGTAAATGCCTCGTAAGAACATCCATAACTAAAGTAAAGAGATAAGGGCTTAATGTTGATCCTTGATGTAATCCAAAAATAGGAAAATATTTTGTCAATCCTCCTTGTGTTTGGACACAATGCTACTCAGTATACATATCCTTAATGACTTTATAACCAATATTAACTCCTTTTTGTTCTAGAACTCTCCAAAGAACATCTCTTGAGACTTTATCATAAGCTTTCTCTAAATCAATAAATATCATATGTAGATCCTTCTTACTTTCTATGCTTCTCCATTAAACCTCTTAACAAATGTATAGCATCCATAGTAGATCTACGGCATGACGATTGTGAGAAACTTTTGTATCACATCGTAACTATGCTCAATTACTCTCCCACATAATTTTAATGTATGGCACATTAACTTAATTCCTCTCATAATTTGCACACTTTTTCACCTTTATTCTTAAATATAGGAACCAACTCTCCACTCATGCATCTTTTTTAGTTTTAAAATAACATTAAAAGATTTGTAGAAATTCCTTGATCTCCTAAACATTTCCACACTTCTATTGGAATATTATCCGGTCCCTTGTTTTTCCACATTTTATTTTCTTTAAAGCTTAATTTACTAATCCTGATAAAATGAAATTCTGTTTGTTTTTAAGGTTTAAAATCAATCGTACTTTCGATCCTTCATTGAAAAGTTTATCAAAATACCTCATCCACCTATTTTCAATATCTTTTCTAAGAAAACTTTATTATTTTCATCCTTAATACCCTCACTTGAAGTCTTTATTTCTCCTATCTCTTTGGTTGACTAACATACATCTTTCTTCTTTCATTGTATAAATCAAATAAAAAAAAATTTTTCACATATTGCTTTCTTATATATATATATGCATCCATATGAAGAAAATCAGAAGCAACAAGAGATAGTGGTATTGGTCACTATAGCAATTAGTGATCTTGAGATTGTAGCAAGTAGCAATTACTCTATTTGAATCTAGGACTATAACAATTGGTTGTTAGAGAAGAGGAATGTACCAATTAATGGCTAAATTATAAGATTCAATGGTTGCTAAAGAATTTTGTTTAATCTTCCCAGGTTGAAAAAAAATGGCCTTATAAATTGAGCATTTGATATTCCCAAATATGTTTGGGCAAAGTTTTTATGCTTTTCATAAGCTAATTCACAAATTATCATAAAATAACCTATCATCTCATGACATAACTTGTAATATTCACTATCATGAATGAATACAATCCCTAAATATAAGTTTGTTTGAATTAGATGAACATATCCATTCGGTAAGATTTTGGATGTAAATCCACAAGTAAATGACGAAAGAGATAGAAATCTAAAAGTATCAAATTAGATGCACTGAAACTTGGAATACTATAACTTTTTTTTTTGAATTTTTAATTAATAGTATTTACCCAATGAATTGTGTGATTTTATAAGTTAATTTTTAAAAGTTCTCAAAGAAAGCCTTTTTAAGATTAAGATATACCGTGATTTTATTATCTAGTTTGAATTCCACATGCCTCTTATACATATCAACAATATTGTTATAATTTACATATTTAGTAGTTAGCTTTCTGTAGATCTTTTCATGTGAATCAAACAAATTATACAAATCATAAGTGTGATTTGGAACAAGTAATGAAAATACTACAATGCCAATTATCAACATATGTCCTAACAAATTTTAATAATAATTTATAACCTATTCTTGGATTATGAGATCATAAAGAAACTTGAGAATATGCAAGTCACACAAATATGAACTGTCTTCATGGGCTGGTTTATAATTTGGAGTTTTTTTGTGAAATTTAGGTCCACAGTCAAGAATAGACTAAATTTTTTTTGAGAGCTCATATGTTAATTGCAATTTAGAGTCATATTCAATTAATGTTTCACTCCTAATATTAAGTTTGATTTTCAAAGGAAGTTTGGATTCAATCTTAAACCTAATTTTGGAGTTGGGCTTTGGCTCTTGTTCAAGCTTCGATTCATGGATACGTGCTAATAGATGTTCTAATTTAGACTAAACAACATTTAAAGATTCTAATTATAATTGTAAGTTTTTATCTAATTTATTTTTACAATTTATTTAATAAGATTCAGTTTAGCCTTGAATAATTTTGGTTTTGATGATTATTGATACTCTTTAGAGGTGAAGATTTTATTTCTTGTATGATATTACTAATAGTTCATTCTTAGTATGCCTAAATGTTCAAAGATTTGGTTAATGCTTCAATAGAGTTTTTGATAAATTATAACTTAGGTAAACAATGTGCTTTAAGAAGGCATTCTCAATTATCAATTCATTTTAAAAATATTGCAGTTTATCTCTCATGGAATGCATGATTGTAATTTTGATTTTCTCAATAGTTATGTTGTATTCATTTCGAAACATGATTAAATCTACTTGGTTTAAATTGCGTTTTATATTAATTTTTATGATTGTCTTTTGAATAAGTCCGACTTTAAATGACATGATGATGCAATCATTTGCTTGAATGCCATATTACAACTTTGGATGTGATGCCCAATGAAAACATGGAAAATCACAATATGTTGATAGCAAAAATAAATCATTTTAGTCTAAAACTAACACACGTTTTGTATCCCAAATAATAATCTAATGGTTGTCAAAAATTTATAACACATTTCTAACAATTAATTTTAGCAAAATCTATCATTTTACTATAAAATCAACAAACAGACCTTTTTTTTATTTCAAATGATAATTGAATGGTTGTCAAAATCTGAAATTTTACAAGAAAAACTGTAAAAAAATATAAAATTTCTTGGTTCCTATAGGCTTTTTGGATTGTAGCAGTCAGCTTTGAAGCATAGGACTGCAGCCTGCAGGAATAGGTGTCTGCTAAAAGATTCTACATCTCCATGCATGTTTCTTTATACCTCCCCCCTTTTTTGAGTGATGTGCTTAAGGCATATGGATAACAATTTTTTATTCAATGAGATATATTTGCTCGTCATCGTATGACTGGGGAGGTTTGTTACAGTAAACAATGCAGGAGCAATCAACAAAAACAATAAAATCTGGGCTGTGCCAGCTGAAGAGTTTGATATGGTCATAGACGTCAATATAAAAGGAACAGCCAATATACTTCGTCACTTCTTACCACTTCTAATAGAAAAGAAGCAAGGAATTGTCGTGAACGTATCATCTGGGTGGGGAAGATCTGCTGCTGCTGAGGTAATGTGTTTCTTTGATGACCTTCGATATCAGTTCGCTTAAGCTGTAAATTAAACTTCGTCCTTTTAGGTGGCTCCCTACTGTGCTTCAAAATGGGCAATAGAAGGCCTCTCAAAATCTGTGGCTAAGGAAGTACCTGCAGGTTTAGCAATAGTTTCCCTGAACCCCGGGGTTGTAAATACAGACATGCTTGTCTCATGTTTTGGAAGTAATGCTGCCCTTTATCAGTCACCGGATTCCTGGTATTACTCTTTATTATCTTAGCATTTTATGTACATAAAAGTTTGATTTTTTTCTTTTTCTTTTTGTACAATGCCCCACTTAATGTTGATTCAGTTGCACTTGCGTTGTGCAACCCTGTGTGGATATAATATTTTTATTCTATGGTGACTTAGCTTTACAAGATGGTGGTAAGACCTACAATGACTTATGGTGTAGAATGTTGGCCAATAAAAGAAAAACATAAGACTAAGTTAAGTGTTATAGAGATGAGGATGCTCAGGTGGATGAGTGGCTTTACTCTTAGAGATAGAATGCAAAATAAGTATATTCGGAAAAAGTTGAGTAGCTCCAGGTTAGCTAAGATTAGGGAGAGTCACCTTAGATGTACACATAAAAGTCATCCCAGATCCATTAGGAGAGTAGATTAGATTATGTTAAGAAAGGTAGAGTAGACCTAAAAGACTGGTTAAAATGTATAAAAAATGATCTTAGTAACTGAGAAAATGAGAATACACAGAATAACAACGAATGATTCATAGACCCCACCTAGTGGGATAATATTTTGTTGTGGTGGTGGTGTCTTAGCTTTACATTTTGTTTTTTTTTTTAATTTTTTATTTTTGGTTTATTTATTTTTATTTTTTTATGCCTGCTAAGTTAGATACCCTCTAGATTTTCTTTACTAGCACGCAGTCAACTAAGATTTTTGACAACCATTTGAATTTATCTTACATCAGAAGAATGTAGCTTACTTGCTGCAAGTGGCTTTTGCTCTAAGAAGAATATTTGATTCTGTAAATTTATGTCTCTTCTCAAAAAGATAAAGTGAAGATACAGTTTTTAAAATGATTTGTTTATATTAAGCAGCTATACCATGAAGGTTTTACACACCTATTCCATATTTATTCATCTAGTTTAATCTGTTGATTATTTTCTGCAGAAAAAAAAAGTATATCATGATAAAGAAAATTTTCGAGGATCATTGTCCCTGGGAAAGAAGGCATAATGGCACAGAGTATGAGCATGACACTATGCCTAGTCACAGCCTTGACATTCAATCAAATAATGCTGATTAAGAGAACAACTGCTCAGATTTTGACTTGTGTAGTAAAATTGCTTGCATAATTAAATAAGTCATAAAAACAACAACAACAAGCCTTTATCCCACTATATGGGGCCGGCTACATGAATCCTTCTTTATTGTGTCCTATTATATGTCAAATTTTCATTTAATTCTATTAAACTAAGGTCATTTTTATACATCATAATCAAGTCATTTTAGGTCTACCTTTACCTTTCTTAATATAAAGCAAATCCAATACATCTACTCTCCTAATCAGGTCATCGATGACATTTTATATGGCTAAACAATCTAAGACGACTCTTTCTAATCTTATCTGCCGCTAGAACTTCTCCAACTTTTTCCTGAACATATTCATTTCACATTTTATCTCTAAGAATAAAGCCACTCATCCACCTGAGCATCCTCATCTCTACAACATTTAACTTAGTCATATGTTTATCTTTCACTGGTCAATATTCTGCATCATAAATCATTGTAGGTCTTACCATCATCTTATAAAATTTTCCCTTAAGTCTAAGCAATACTTTTCTATCACACAACGGGCCAGATGCATTCCTCTACTTCTACCATCAAACTTGAATTCTACTAATAACATCCCCATCTATTTCACTATCATTTTGAACAAGAGACCCGAGATAACTGAAATGCTCACTCTTTTTAATGACTTGATCACCCAATGTTACAACATTACCACTAGAACTTCTACAACTAAAATTACACTCCATATATTTAGTTTTAGATCTATTCAAATGAAAACCTTTAGACTCTAAGGTTGATCTCCATAATTCAACTTTCTCTTGGACTCGCTCTCTAGTCTTATCAACAAGAAGAATGCCACAGCAAAAAGCATACACCAAGGTACATCCTCCTGTAAATGCCTAATAAGGACGTCTATAATTAAAGCAAAAAAGATATGAGCTTAAAGCCAATCCTTGATGTAATTTAACTGAAATAGGAAAATATTTTATCAATCTTCCTTGTGTTTGGCACAAGTATACATATCCTTAATGACTTGAATATAACCCATATTAACTGTTTTCAGTGATCACTATGTTTGAAACAGTGTTAGAGGATGTTTGGTTCACATTTGGAATGCGATAAAAAATTCAAGATAAAAGGATTACTTACTGATTGTTTGGTTGAGAGTTTTACAAATTCGACTTTATTTTTTACGTTTGATTGAAAAAATGTAATGTAAAGTATAAAGATTTTGATATCCCGACGGGCGACGCGAGCACCGCCGGCGTGGTGCAGTGGGCGGCCGATCACTTATTGACGGTGATTTGGAATTCGAATCGCGAATTCCAAATACAAAAATAACATTTCTAATGTATTTGAAATACATTACATTACTGAAAATTTACTTTACTCAAACCAAACATCCAAAAGTTAAAATGCGATATTTGGAATCAATCTAAATACGCAACCCTTTACCAGAAGTGACATTTCTTTCCTTGGGGGTGATAATTATTTATTATTTTTATTAAGGAGCATCAATTGTATCTACTCAAGATTTTGCAAGAGAACATGCAAATGATATGTTGCTTGACCTGATACTGGCAATAAACATACTATATATATATTGTCATTTCTTGAGTTGCAGAGCATTTTCTTTTTCAGAGTACTCGATTCCAATATTCACTCTTTTTTTATTAGCTTCACAAGTCCTATACCAAATGTATTATCTTGCAATCCCCCATTGATTTGAACGTCTTTTTGTTTCCTGTGTTTCAGGGCTCCAAAAGCTGCTACAATGATACTTAATCTGACACCAGAAGATAATGGCATCTCCCTCACAATATAAAAGGAGACCCAAATTTTCAATTTCCTTTATATTGGCTCCAAAGGTTTTCTTCTCTTCTGGTCGTTGGAAACACAACCATAACTTTCTGTGGGATGATTGGTGAAGTTAGCTTCTCCTTTTGATTCTATTATTCTATTAACGATTGACTTTATCTGGAAGAATGCGTCCATTTTCATTTTGATTTATACATGGAATATTGTGACATTTTATTATTTTTCCCCAATATAATCAAGATTATTGTTTTCATTGGTTTGGTTTTTATTCCGACAATATCTGTCTGTTTATGCATCACTAGAACAAATTTTTGATATGAACATTTTATTATTTTTGATTTACATGATAATTAATAATCAAAGACTCAATATTCAAATTATTGGGTCATAAATATGTTATAAGTCAAAAGAGTAAAACTTTCAATGTCATCTCTCAAGCAGTTTTAGTTACAATCAATGAATATATGAGCCATGATTCTCATAGGTGTGATCCCTTTGGTTCAAGATCATTTTTGTTTTTTAATTTTAATTTTAATTTATTTATGATTTGATTCAAAATAAAATATATTTAGTTGTGAAAGTTATTTTTAAAAATACTTGAAAAATCAAAAAATTATTATGAGCACTTTTAAAAATAATATTATTTATTTTCAAAAAACAAAAAAATACTTAAAAATACATTAAATAAATGTATTATTAAAAACAACATAAAAATAGAAATAAAAAATATAATGCAAATTTAATCTCAATAGGTTCTCTGTCTATAATATTCATTGATAACTTAAAAATCACCCTATTTTAGTTAAAAAAAATATTTTGAAATTTTTGATAGAAAAAAGTAATTGAAATAGAAGTGAGGTGGTGTGATCTTGTATTATTGTTCACTTGTCTATGGTACTCTAAGGATCTGATTTTTATTAGAATATATAGAGATATATGTTTGTAGTATTTGGATGGTGATCTTTAATTTTATCTCCTTTTTTTAAAGTAAATTTTAAATGTGATTCATAGTTTTGAACGTACGTTAAGGGGGAGATTTTTAAGAACTTAAACGAGTTTTCCAAGTTAAGATATGTATAAAGGTCTTCAAATCGTCATATTTGGCTTTGCTTTAGTAAAAAAAATATATATTTTTTTATTCTTAAATTAGTTGACAGCAGAATATATATATATATATATATATATATTCTTATATATATATTCTTACTAGGCATTTACAGGAAGATGTATCATTGTATCTGTTTTTTGCTGATGACATTCTTCTTGTTGATAAGATTAGAGAGGGAGTTCAAGAGAAACTTGAATTATGGAGGTCAACCTTAGAGTCTAAAGTTTTTCATTTAAGTAGATCTAAAATTGAATATATGGTGTATAATTTTAGTTGTAGAAGTATTAGTGATAATGTTGTGACATTAGGTGAACAAGTCATTAAAAAGAGTGAGTGATTTAGATATTTAGGCTATATTATTCAAAATGATGGTGAAATAGATGGAGATGTTATTAGTAGAATTTATATTGAATGGTTGAAGTGGAGGAATGCATCTGGCCTGTTGTGTGATGGAAAAGTATCGCTTAAATTTAAGGGAAAATTTTATAAGATGGTGGTAAGACCTGCAATGATTTATGATACCAAATGTTGGCCAATAAAAGAGAAGCATAAGACTAAGTTAAGTGTTGTAGAGATGAGGATGTTCAGGTGGATGAGTGGCTTTACTTTTAGAGATAAAATGTGAAATGAGTATGTTGAGAAAGTTGGAGAAGTGGTAGATAAGATTAGAGAGTCGCCTTTAGATGGCTTAGCAACATAAAGTGTCTGTCAGATCCAGTTAGAAAGAGAATTAGATTTTTCTTATTAAGAAAGATGAGGTAGACCTAAAAAGACTAGAAAAAAAATGACCCAGTATACTTGAATTAAATGAGATACATAATAAGACAATTGACATGATTCATAGACTGATGGCTATTGTCATGTTATACATTTATAGTCTTATATTATGAAAAGTTTAATTTAATATTAGTTAAGCTTATATTTCTTAATAAATTAGGATTAAAATTAATAGATAATGTACATTCCACTAAAACAAAATTGTTGAATTGTTAAATTGTTTTTACTTAGCAATCATATTCTTGGTGAGGTATGAATAATATGTGCCAAGAATGAAAATTTAAAATATTAGTAAATAATTATATTTAACAATGAACATAGTCATGAGCATACAATTAGTCACTGTTGCAAGGCATCTTAGCCTAATGGTTGAGAGCATTGACTTTCAACTAAGAGGTCTTGGGTTCAAGTCCTTGCACATATGTGTATGAATTTGTGATTAAATTTACTTAAATGTCCCAAAAAAATAAGCGCTGTTCTAATAACTATGACAAAGCAGTTGAAAAGATTGATCAATATTTTGTATCAAACTTTAAAATAGTAAAAGTCATAAATTATATTTAATCTCATTGTTAAAATGACATATATTTCCTCTTTAATATTCTAATGGTTGAACTATATATTTTATCATTCTCTTAAAAATAATCTATGAGACAAATGATATTTAGAATGGCTCTTTTATTGATGCTTTATGCCTGAATATTTTTGATAGCTTATTGAAATTTTATATTCTCATTATCATGGAACTAATTAAATTTTATTTTTTTCCATGCTAATAAAAAAATAACTTAATTTTAGAAATAGGTATATTCTTTCATAACTAAAAAAAAAAATTTAGTAAATTTATAGTATATTTGGAATAGTTATAGTTATATGAAAAAATAATGGTGGAAGAAGTTGCTATATGAATATGATTTATTTTTTATTTTAATTTTGGGCAAGTACATATAATCAAAAGTACTTGTTGCAATCATTTTTACCATGCAATTGTTGACCAACATGTGTGATGCATCAGTCGAGTTGATCTCAAAATTCAAATTGGACTTGATGTAAATGAAATCGAAATGCACCAAACATCACCAAACTAAATTTCAAATGACTGACACGAACGACTGCCGTCATTTAGAATGTTGAAATTTATCAATATATATATATATATATATATTCCACAATCTAATAGTTAACCGATCGTTTATCGATCGATGCTTACGCCATATCGGCGGGGCTATGGTGATATTTGAATGACTTCCTATGATGAATGACTTTATCAAGGTGTATGGAACATAATGTGCCAAGAATGAAAATTTAAAATATTAGTAAATAATTATATTTAACAATGAACATAGTCATGAGCATACAATTAGTCATGTTGCGCATCTAAATTTATGGAGAGAGTTGACTTTCAACCAAGATGCTTTGCTCAAGGCACATATGTATATGAATTTGTGATTAAATTTACTTAAATGTCCCAAAAAACTAAGCCGTTGTTCTAATAACTATGACAAAGTAGTTGAAAATATTGATCAATATTTTGTATCAAACTTTAAAATAGTAAAAGTCATAAATTATATTTAATCTCATTGTTAAAATGACATATATTTCCTCTTTAATATTCTAATGGTTGAACTATATATTTTATCATTCTCTTAAAAATAATCTATGAGACAAATGATATTTAGAATGGCTCTTTATTGATGCTTTATGCCTGAATATTTTGATAGCTTATTGAAATTTTATATTCTCATTATCATGGAACTAATTAAATTTTATTTTTTTCCATGCTAATAAAAAAATAACTTAATTTTAGAAATGGGTATATTCTTTCATAACTATGAAGAAAAAATTTAGTAAATTTATAGTATATTTGGAATAGTTATAGTTATATGAAAATATAATGATGGAGCTACTGCAGAAGAAGTTGCTATATGAATATAATTTATTTTTTATTTTAATTTTGGGCAAGTACATATAATCAAAAGTACTTGTTGCAATCATTTTTACCATGCAATTGTTGACCAACATCATGTGATCATGAGTTGATCTCAAAATTCAAATTGACGACTTTGATGTACCGAAATCGAAATGCGCACCAAACACCAAACTACCAAATGACTGACGACGAACTTAGTCGATTTAGAATGTTGAAATTTATCAATATATATATATATATATATATATATATATATATATATATATATATATATATATATTCCACAATCTAATAGTTAACATCAGATCGAAGCGAGCATGACCGCATATCGCCTATGATATTTGAATGTATATACGAATGATATATATATATATATATATATGAATATATATATATATATATATATATATATATATATATATATATATATATACGCTATCTATCGATCGACCGATCAAAGATCGATAAGAAATGCATATCTGAAGCTCGATCATGAGGGATGCTTGAACCATTCTTCGCTCTAAAATTGATCATGAAATATCAAAATCTACCAAATGAGATAGTCCACACTCAATTCAGACGAATTTGTGCAATTGTTGAATGATCGGAAGTGACAACGCGTATATCGAGGAAGGGAAGCTGCGGTGAGTCGAAATTTGTTAGAATATAGATATTGCACTATCTAACGATCGACCGATCAAGAGATCGAGCTGTCAATGTGCTAATGCACATATCAGAGTCGACAGGCTACGAGGATGCTCGAATGACCTCCGTTCGTTAAATTAATTGCGCCGTTAGTTTTAAAACTTCAAAATCTATCATGATACTGCATTCAATTCTGTCACAAAATCGAGTTGTTGGAAGTGATAACGCGATTTTGAGAAATTACCTGACGCCTACTTAAACCAAACGCCTCCGGTGCAAAACGGACAAGGCCACAGATCCTAATATCAAATAACCTTACATTGATATATATATATATATATATATGATTTAGGCATAAAATTCATATTAAAGTGATCAAACACAATAAAATAATTATTAAAAAGGCTTAATAATCATAACTGACCCATAT
Organism: Cymbidium sinense; assembly: GCA_021442155.1. NCBI lineage: Eukaryota > Viridiplantae > Streptophyta > Magnoliopsida > Asparagales > Orchidaceae > Cymbidium > Cymbidium sinense. The sequence goes on from CM038218.1 coordinate 48,943,471, forward strand.
CCCTTTATACACGGCCGACTCGACCAGACCGGATCGCATACAAGCCCTTGCCGATCCCTCCCTCATCGTTTCGATTCCTCCAAGCTAAGAGCTCGGTGTCAAACGCACGCAACCTCCACTTGCTCCACCTCGCCTATTCACGCGCACTCCATGCAAAACCGAAGGCTCCATGTTCGATCTCCCTTTCAACCGCACGAACGGTTCCCTCTCTTTCCATCTATATTTCTTCCCTCAACTGAAAGGGGACTCTCATTTTTTCCTCTTGTTCAAGCCGCACACAAGCAAACCGTAAGACTCTTCTTCCACTCTTCCCTCAATGCTAGCAACTCAATCGAAACTTCTCTGGTCGAAATCCCCTAACTGAAATCCCCTAGCCAAAATCTCCTAGCCGAACCCTATTGGTCAAACCATCCTTGCTGATCGTTATAAGTGCATAGGAAAATCAAGTTTGAATGTGTGAAATGTATATGTTTATGCTATTTTCTTTTTTTTGCAAGTTTTGAGACCTCGGTAATGCCTAATAGAAGAGGTAGAAGACGGCAGTGTCAGAAGACACCACTGCCACGCTAATAGGACGACGAAACTAAGAATTGTTAGATGTCACACCTACGCTAAGAAATTTTAACTGAAATTTTGGACTTAAGAAAATTGAAATGAAAATCATCTAAATTTAAAATTAAATAAGAGATGCATAGTAAATACAATGATAAACACTAAATCAAAGAAAATAGACGGGGAATACTTAAAGAAACTTTGAAGGAATAAAACACTTACTTGGAATGTAATCAAATCTTTCTCCCCTCTTAAAAACTCCAAAACACTCCAACCTCTCAAGCAAACTATATGAAATGGAAGGCCCTCCCTTAGTCTTATTTATAGAAATGGAAAGAGCCAATGTGGGACCCATCCTTATTTAAGTTTAATGATTAAGTGCACTGACGGGGTTTGATAGATAATACTAAACTCACAGACTTTAATTGCAATTTTCTATAGCTTAAATTGAAGCAAAATAATAAATGTAAATTCCATGGAAAAGTGGATTCGTATTCTTTCAAATTCCTCAAAACTAAATAAGCTTTATTCGAAATGCGGGGAGTCAAATACTAAATCCACAAGGGATTTAGGACGAACTTGAAGTCTAGTTATTAAATAAATATGAAGCCTCATGTTGAGTTAAGGATCAATCTATATTAGAGTTGATGTCTCTGCATATGAATAGAGTTTCTCTTTGAATATTCAAAGTATTAAATTCACAAACGAGTAATCAATATGAATGAAAGTAATTGAACAATTGAAAATTAGGTCTGATATCAAATAAAGTAAGAATCTCAATTGGACATCAAATCAAAGCATAAGAGAGCCTCTTGGAATTAAGATATACTCTTCAAATATACCCAAATAAATTGAAAAAAATCAAAGAATTCATAAGAGATTTTTCATGAGATCGAAAGATTGCTAATAAGCATAATCAATGAATTTTTGGAAATATTTGAAGCATATTCTTCATCTTATTAAATACTCGAATTAGATCAAGGAGAAATTGAGTATAGTTGGTGATGAATTTAAAAATTGTCATAAGCGAGAGTCTATTGAATATTCAAAGACTAATCAACTTGGAATAAAAGAAAGCAATTCAATATTAATCCAAGGGATCTAATAGGATATTAGATTAATTTACAACGCCCTCAAACGCCATCGTATTTGCAACACATCGTACAAGCGAACAGAAGACGTTAATTAAGACTTCAATTGAACCCTTGCACATATTATGAAGTATGATTAAAACTCAAATTCAATATTTTATAATTATGCAAGCATTCTTAAATACACTCGCATGGGCCCCGACATTATGCTGAATGCTCAAACTTAGTGTCTGAGGATGCTGCGCGGGTTGATTCCCGGTTTGGTCTTAGGACTGGGTTCGGGTTAACAAAACCTAAAAATCCAATTATTATAAGAATTTTAACTTATTGAAACATCTAAGAAGCTAATTATGTCATGTAATAGTAGATGTGATCCTTAATTATTGAACTAATAGAGTTGACAAGATCAAGTAAACTCATAAATCCCGATGATGGCTATGTTGAACGAAGATTTCAACTGGAGGGGATACTTACCATCAAAATGTGCTTGCAAGCTCAAATTAAGTTAATCAAAATCAAGTCTCAATATAAATATAAAATTGGATAAATTACTAAGTTATTAATGGTTAAATGAAATTCAATTCTTAAATACTTAAAGAAAATTCTATTCAATCCACCTTCCGTAACTATTTGTTGGAGGTGACAAATTAAGAAAACTCTAGCTCAAAAAGGAGCCAAAGTCAAATCAAGTGTTCTACTATGTTCATTCTCAATCAATCTCATGCTAGCAAGGATGTGGCTCGTGTCCTCTAACTGCGTGGCTTGGCCAGTAGGCTCCACATATGATACAGTTATGACCATAGTCTTTTGATCGGGCGATTGCTGCCAAATGGAACTATTATATTACGATCACGACCATATCCCGTATGCTCCCCAATAGTTTTGCCCTTTGAGTTGTGAAACATAGGGTACACCTGATAAGGCAAAAAGCCCTCTGTCAGCTAAGGTAGACTTAAGTCTGTCTCCTTAGACAAACACCACCCCAAGTCTATAAGGATTTCTTGGATGACGTAACCCATGTGTTGCTGATAAGGATCCTTCGGTCGGACTACCTCCTCACTACTTACCAAGGACCGCAATGCGGATGACGGAACCATGAGATCTAGATCGGGCACATCATGATTCCCCCAACCATCTGCTTTAAGTTAAAATGATGAATTTCATAATCTCAAATTTTAAACTCTATATGCTACTACTATACGTTATGCATTTAGCGATCTAACGACTAGCCTTAATCGAAAGTTCTCTCTCACACACTGGGAGGGGTAATTAACTATAGGGGCATGCACCTATAGGAAACCTGGAATCATATCTAAAGTCTTTACAAAATGAGGATGAAATCTCTGGGTAGTGTTTTATCTACTATTTCATCTGCCTTCTGAAAATTACACCGACACTTTAAATCAATACTCTCTTCAATTTGTGAGAGGTCGGTGGTGAATTTTTGGAGCCCACATATTTCTGGCGACTCCGCTGGGGTTAAGATTCTCTTTTTATCTTTGGCTAATCATATATGTGTATAGTAGCAACAAAATATTTAAAAATTCAAAACAAAAAAATGGTGATTTAAATGTGTGATAAATTCAAATTATTAATGTATGAGGCTCTATGTCGGATGAATTATTCTGTAGAGTATATCTTTATTACACTATTATTTTATTTTGTAGTACCTCTGGATTTTGAAAGTATTGGGTGAAATAATAATTACTAATTACTAATCTCTATCTTTCACTTACGCAGAATGGATCTATAAAGCACTCCTTTCAGTGTGGTGCAAACATCTACTTAGCTAACATCATCATCAACACAGGAGATGTTGGAGCTATCATTCAATTTGGTAGCTTGAATTTCCCAACTATTATAGCTGCAACTCCTGAAGTACCCACCCGTTCATGCCGGGAGGTCTCAATTTACTAAAGCTCTTACTAGTCATGCTCTCCAACCAGTTCAGAAACCAACCGCTGTTAGGGAAGTTCTCCAGACAGAGAACTTCAATTTTTAAAAGATTAGGTCAATCTAAAGCCCCCGTGATGAAAAAAAACTGTCAGTGGAAAAACTGTGTCTTTAATGCCTCATGGTATAATTACTTCGTCGATTGAACTTTCACCTGAAAAGCATGATCATAAAGCTTCCTCATCAGGAACCAAATTAACTAGAAGACAAAGAAGATGAGCTGAGCTGAGGGCTCAGCAGATGCTACCTGAATGACTTAATGAACAAACAATACTGCTGCTTGAAGCGAGTATTCCTACCCATAATAACTTTGATAATCTAAAATGGATAAAATGGAATAGCTCACTGGTGAGGTGAAGCAGTCTTTCTGGACTCACCAAAGTCAAGCTCCACCCCACAAAGGAGACATCCTGAAACACTGTCCTCTAAAATACATAAAGTTCTTAAAGTAGCCAAGGAAAGAGGCTTGATGAAAGAAAATTTCAGAGACCTATAGTGATTGGAAATACTGAAGCCCCACCAAGGAGGTTTCCATTTCTTATGGTAACCAATCATCGAGCCAAGTATGCTTTGTATGGTGAGCATCAGAGCATGACACTTGGATCACGCGTCCAAGAATCTACTGCCGAAAGGTCCTAGCGAAAGGGTAAGCAGATATGGAGGCCAAGGCTCCATGATGAAATTCTGAATAAAGAAAGAGGTGTGACATCTGATGCATATATTCAAAAATCTATCTCAAAAATAACTTATCAAAAGTGGATATCCAAATAAAGTCGCGATTGATCCTTTAATGGAAGAAGTGATTTTATTAGCTTGGGAGAGATCCACTTTGGAAACGTGGATCAAAATTCATGTGAAAAAGAATGAAATGAAGAGGACACTATGGAAGTGGAATTCGTCTATGGTCGAGATATAGATGAACTTTTCGCTCAGCACCATCAGCAACAACATGGATCCAGGGAACCTGAACCTAAATTTGACGTTTATAAAGAAGAGTCTTCACATAAGCAAGTAAAAGATGGATCTCCAGTCTCTGCTGAAGAGGAAGAGGAAGAAGATCAAAATGAGAAAGAGATCATGGGTGTTAAAGTTGTTTATATAGTTGAACCATAAAATGATCAGCCTGGTACACGCTTTTATAATCAGCATCGTCGTTCAACCCAAGGAACAACTATCCCTGCAAATGCATAAGGAGAAGGATAGTCAAATTTTTTCTTTGAAGATGAACAGGGAGCAGAGCAACAATAAGAAATAGAGGAAGAAGAAGAGCCTATACTTGTTGATGTTGTGGCGCTAACTAGAGAGCAAAGATAAATGCAGCATCAAATGGAAGTTAAAGATAATAAAATTGTACAGCATGGTACCAAGATGAATGACATGATGGTACAAATGAATATCATGATGGATATGTTGCAAAAGAATATCACATCAAATGTAGCACATATTTTCTCTGCTAATCAATAAATAGCTAATAATACAACTTCTATACCACCGGTCGCTCTAGTACCTCAAGCTCCTATAATACATGGTACACATGAAGCGAGGAATGAAGTTAACCAACTACCACTTCAGCCAATAATTCAAAATGTGGTTAGCATACCTGGAATGGTAACAACTGGTCAGCTAGAAATAATAATTAATGAAAAGATAAATGCAGTTATAGTTTCAGAGCAAGTTGAAAAGTTGGTGAGTAAGGGTTGCCCTTACCCAGTTGAATATGATCAAGTGTCATAGCCGAAAGGTTACTTAGTGCCAAAATTTAATATTTTCAGTGGACATGGTAATCCATAGCAACATCTAGCCCAATTTAAGTCTACCTATGGTAACACATAAGGGAATGATGTGCTACTTTTTCATCACTTCGTTAGCAGCCCGACCTCAGCTGCTTTCGAGTGATATGCAGAATTGTCGAATGATTCGATTAAAACATTTGCTGAGTTAGAGATAATATTTGTGAAGAGGTTCGCCAATGCAACCGAGAAAATAACAATTGCTGAGCTTGCTTTACTAAAAGGGAGAAAAGATAAGTCAATGAAAAAATTCATAAGTCGTTGGCATAACCTAAGTATGAAATGTGAGCAACAATTGGAAGAAAAATATGCGATCAAATTGCTAATGAGTAATATGAATGATAAAATGACACCATTTTTATGTATGGCATCAATTACAACGTTCCAAGACTTACTTGATAGGGTGGCCAAATTTGAAAACCTGAATCGCCCTAAGTCTGAAATCTATACAAATAAATCAAAGAGAAACAAACCTTCAGACTCAAGAAGAAATGAAACTCATGCAGCTTCCTATAGCTTAAATGGTGAAAAGAGATAATGTATAATGTGGATAAAAGAAAACAACCAATATACAATGATGATAAGGGAAAGAGGCTCGTTCATCCTAATCCACAATCAAAATTGGTATTGGGAGGCAATGATAAACCTTGGGCTTTTCTAAGTGGTGGAGAACGTCCAAAACAAGCAACAAGAGATGATAAGCAAATGCGGCCATCTCTTAAAGAAAAGATGAACAAAGAATATTCCTTTAGAATGGTGGCTAAATTATTTCAGCAAGCGGTCAAAGCTGGTCTACAATTACCAGAAATTAAAAGGCCTGAGGAAGCTGATCAAGTCATGTGATGGAAATTTTATATTTCATGTCTTCATCTATCCCTCCTTTTTGTGGGTGGAAAGGAGAGATAAATGAAAACAAGAATATAAACTCCTTGGTCGGACGCCACGTAGATCCGCAGATGTACTTATTAGGGTGATCGGGTATGATATTGAGGTGAGGTGTATTATCTCGAAAGATAGAAATCACCACCCTACAACAGACCTAATCACCAAAATAAGGACTCCTAAGGATGTTAGGTCTTCGAGGTGTACCAGGTTCTTCCCTACTTTACATGAAAAAATAAAGCAGCATTTATTTTAAATCGGGTTCGTTAAGTTTCCTACAGGGGCAAGCCCCATAGTTAATTACATCCTAAGGCATGAGATCCCTTAGGAATACTCTCGATTAAGGTAAATGATCATTATCTATAAAGATTTCAATAGGTAGAACTATCAATCAATTAGTTTATTTCAGAAGATCAAATGGGATTGATCAAAGAGAGAGTTATTATCGAAGCCAAATAAAGATAAATAGAAGATGCTCACGATGCTAGGAAACCTAGCGAGCATCTCAAACTATCCTATGATTGGGCTTTATATTTTTGAAATTGATTTAATTTGTTTGAGTTGATTTTTTTTCATTAGAAATTTTGGACTTATGATCCACAACACAAGATTATGGAAATGCCTAAGAGGTGAGGATTTATGCTTATGGCCCCTAACGGGGAGAAGCAACCTCAGAACCTAAATCTAGGGAGCTTTGGTGAGGGCCAAAAATACAACCTAAATCTAAGGCAAAAATGGGTATTTGGTTTGCCTCCACAAGAGAGGACAAATCACCCAACTGCTTGGACTTACAACCGCCTGGGGGTGGCCGCCAATTAACTCCTCCTATGATTTTAAATTCATGTAGGCAAGTCATGTGCTTTATGCAAGATAGCTAGGTTGTTATATTTTTTTTAGAAAGAGATTAAGTTCTTAAACTCACTCCCTAAATAGACGAGATCATGTAAGGGTATGCTTCAAATGACTTAAATCTAATGCAATTTATATTATATTATATTTTATTTTTTGGACAATCATTTTGACTTAGGCTAATAGGATTCATATGCCTAATGCATGAGAAATGAGATTATTGGCCAAAATCAGCGAGAATGGAGGAGGTGTGTTTCCACCATGACTCTCAAAGGTCAAGCCAAATTTCTCTGGAAAAGGTAGAAGCCCTCCAATCAAGAGTGAAAATAATATGCATTTGTGCATGATGCTATAAAAGGAATACTCATCCAGCTAAGAGGTTGCTAATTCTTTTATCTTGATTTTTAGCTTAAACTTTATGTGAGGTTATGAGTTCTTTATTTTTAATTTTGAATTGTTAAATTTGGTAGAAGATTTCTTTCCCTAAGAGCCTAATCTACATCCAACCCATACGTAAAGTAAGGAAGAATCTAAGAAAAGAATGCCACTTAATGCATAAGCTAAATAAAACATCAATCAATTTATAAAGCTAATCGTAAAGGATTAGAGACCATTGTGGTCGGGTACTACCATACAAACCCAAAAATAAATTGGGTAGCCGAGCTCTACCCTTATACAACCCATATTACAAATGAATTAAATAAAATTAAGCAAGAAACTCATTGTTATGGGGTCTTCAAGCTTCATTTCTTCATTCCTCTTTTCATCTTTCTCCTTCTTTTCTTTTTTCTTCTTTGGTTCCTTCTTTTGGATGGTTGAAAGATTGTTGCTCCAAAGGCTTCACATGGTATAAGATGAGATCTTATAACCAATGTTCATCCTAATCCCCATAACAATCATTTCAAAATCCTAATTGCAAAATTATACATGAAAAGGGAAAAATGGAAATCTAACTAACACCTGCAAAATAGAGATTAGCTAAAACAAATCATACAAATCCCAAGCATGTATATTGGACTTATCACCCCACACATGGGTGACTAAGTCCACCTATTATGCTTGGTATAAGCACATGCATAGCAAAATATTTATATATATTTTTTATTATTACGCTTGAGCATAATCCCTACAGAAGACAATGGTTAGACTAAGATCGCCCTACCATTCAGTCTATGCACATGCACCCTAACATCCAGTCTAAAATATTATATCATAAAATAAAAAATAAGCATCAAACCATGCACCGTCCTAATCTAAAGCTAGAAGTGGTGACTTAGTCTAATGTGTGTGCTTTTAAGGTTTGTGTGGTATGCTTAGCTATGGTTTTAATTTAGAGTTTTCTAAGTGTAAAGAGTATTTAACTTAGAGGAGGGTTTCATTTAAGTTGTTTAGTTGTTTGTGTTAATTTTATTTTATGTTTTGATTGGGTTCAAGTGAATCCTACAATTAATTACTGAGTTGTAAAGAGAGGGAAAGAGTAGTAAGTTCTCTTTTCTTCTCTAACCTAAGTAATTTCTAAAATGGATTCATTTTTTAGTTTTATTTAGTGAATATTTTATTATGTGTTTTAATTAATCCTAAGTTTAGATGAACTCCAAACAAATCTATTCAAAAAGAAAGACATTTTAAGAATAAGTAAAATGAACAAAATTCACAAAACATACATCACTTCATCTCTTTCACAACATATATAACATGCATATAAATGAGTTCTAAGCATATCTATACATGCAAATCTATTCAAAAAGAAAGACATTATAAGAATAAGTAAAATGAACAAAATTCACAAAACATACATCACTTCATCTCTTTCACAACATATATAACATGCATATGAATGAGTCCTAAGCATATCTATACATGCAAATGGGAATGTTTAGCACACTTTATGATGCATGCTAAGTAAGTTACTTAAGAGAATTTGAATGTTTATGATGCATGATTTTTATTAAGTAGAAAATAGATTCTTATCCAATTTTCACATGCACACATGAATGTATGAAAGGCATAAGTAAAGGCGTTATTGTACAGGTGTAAGGTACATACTTAAGACCTGAAAGTCTGCAACCAGGGTTGTCCAGACTAATATACCACTTTCCTTAAATACAAGCATATGTACAAAAGAAATAAATGGAAAAGAAAGATGCAAAAATTTATATTTATTTTATTTTAGTTTGTTTATGCAATTTATAGGTGTAAGTGTAGTTGTCCTTCTTAAGTCATAGCATAGGAATGAATAGGAAATAGAATGAGGCAAGTGTTGTGTTCTTTTTAAATGAATTATACACTTTGTCAAATTCTATTCAAAACTATAGCAAAAGAGGGGAGAAGGAAAACTATACTAAGCACATCCTTATACTTTACTCACATGCAAGATTATAAGTAAGATATAAGTAACACTTTTAGTTTTGATAATTGATTCATATATTTTTAAAATAATTTGGATTTAATAGTAATGATAGCCACTCATATTCTTACTTTAGCCAAAATATGCAATTTGACATAAAGGAAATATTTTCATTTTAAATTTGATTTTCGAAAAGCTTGAATGCATGAAATCATATGACATGCATATTTAGCATATTGGGAAAGAACTAAAGTAATGAAAATATGTAAATACATTCATCTTAATTAATTCCTAAAGACAATCTTATGAAGTAAGAAAGCTTAAAGTAAATCAAAGTTTATTTAATGTGATTTTTATTTGAACTTGAGTTTGATTTAATTTGGAAAACATGAGGTGAGTTTGCTGTTCCTAACCCATTCCCACATGTGTTTGATATTTTTGTTCAATTTTTAGGTGAGTAGGTTCATTTTATATTTTGATTAAGTTAAGGTATGAATTAAGCATGTTAATTACCCCTTACCTACACCACTTTAGCATAGTTAACCAAATAATTATGAGCCAATGAGATGACATAAAACCTCACAAGGAATTTAAATTTTCAATGCACCTAGGAAGAATAGGTCTAATGCAATTTGGCTCATGATTAATGATTAATTAAGCTAAGGGGTTTAACTTAAGTAATTTCAAAACACCCCTCACACATATGAGTTGAATTTTAATTTTTTCTTAGGCTTGAAACAAACATATATCTCAAGTAGATTAATTGAGTTCTGAAAAGTTTTAGGATTTTAAGAAATTAATTAAGAGGATAATTAGTGAATTAACCCTTTAATTAAGAGAGGATTAAGCAAGAAAAAGGAAGGTTTAAGGAATAGCTTAGGGGAAATACCCCAAAATTGTTCCCTAAACCTCTTATTCACTGAAAATATTAAACCAATAATCAAACTATTAATTAACCTTAATCATTAAGGGGTAATTTGGAAATGAATTAGTAATTTTCCCAATTAAGCTACCAATAAATCCCTAAAAAATTAGGGGAGGTAGAAGTCTTCCCCCAAAATATACTCAAGAAGTTTGAGAATAATTAGTGGATTAATTAAAGGGTAATTAGCAAATTATCATTCCCAATGAAACCCAAATTCGAAGAAAAGAACTATTCAAAATTAATCAAAATAAATTTTAATATATTATATGTTCAATTTTCTTTCTAATGCAAATTATTTCAGATTTTTCTAATTTTTCTAGGTTGAGATATGAATTTTAGAAGTTTAGGTAATTAATTAAAATTATTTAAATCCTAATTAAATTCTTAATTCCCTACAGCATTGGCGTCTGCACTTTACAGTGGCCTTCCATTGGTTATTTAAAGTCCATCGTGCGCATGGAGGACCACCTCCGATCAAGGATCAGATGGCTAAGATTAAAGCCGTGGATCAGAGGGGATAAAATAGGATATAAAGCGCATTTTAATCTCAGCCATCCATCCCAAAATGCACGAATGGACGGCCAGAGATCCTTCCACATGCTCTGAGAGCCATGGAGGCATGATCAGCCTTGATTGAGCTTCGAAACTCGATTAGGATGAAACTCAACCCACGCCATCAACATAATCCTAGATCACATCTAACGGTAGAGATCTTATGGCATTAACATTTCTTTCTCAAAGCTCTACACCACATTTAGTTTAATGATCAAAAAATGGCTAACCTCAAGGTGATCGCCGATTCTCTTGGAGAAGCAGTTGAGACAAAGCTTTGGTGAAAGTTTGAGGGTCTGAGGTTGAGTGGATCTTTCTATGGGTCACCTCCTCCTTAGCTTGAGCTGACTTTGATCGAATTGGATCTCCACTTGCTTAAAGAACTTGGAAGAGAGCTTGGGCAAGCTCGATTAGGCTCACTGCTGGAGTGTGCAAAGGGAATTGCACTAATTTTGAGTATGGAGTGAATGGACCTCCCTTATTTTCAAACTCTAAAATTGAGAAATGGAGTTTTCAAGTCCTCTCTAAGAAGCTTGGGAATACTCTAAGGCTTGCTCAAGTTCCATGCTTCAATCGATGAGGGAAGTTAGAATTGAAGTGAATTAGAGTATATCTCCCCTTTGTATCGTGGCTAAGCATAAGCTTGCCATTTTGATCCAATTGTCAATATTGAAAGGGTTGTTTTGCTATTAGGATTGTCCTTGAGTTTGATTTGGCAAGAGGAGTGGGAATATGAACTTTTCATGTGCTCAAAACAAATTGATGCATGATTCCCATGTAGTCATTTCAAGGGGAGTGGTCGGTTTGGCCATTGGGTCAAGTTGGGCCGACCCAAACCCATTGGCTTGGGTGCACCACCCTCTCTAGTGTTCACTTGATCTATTAGGAGAGTATCAAGTAGGTATGAAAAGGATTTGACCAAATTCCAAATAGAATTTGCCAAAATTTGCTCTATGGCCTAGGTGTAAAATGGTCATTTGGTTGATTTTTGAGTTTGGATATGTTGGGTATGTTGAGAAAATAGGTTTGGCCAAGTTTCATTGGATTTGGAGTTCGTTTGGTATAGTTTGGCTCATGTTGACCCATTTAGGTCAAAATGAGTCAACTTGGGTCAAGTTGACCAATTGGTCAAATTGGGTCAAACCAAGGGTTGGGTCAAGTTCATATGATCATTTGAAATATTTTGGTGGCTTTGGTTTGATTCAATTTGGTTTAGGTTTGAATTTGGTTCATATGACTTCATTTAGGTCAAATAGGTCAAGTTGACCAATTTGACCCATTTGACCTATTTGAGCTAGATCATGAGTAGGTTTAGGTTTGGTTAGTCATATAAAGTGGATTGGTATCTTTGTTTCCAATCAATTTTGGTTAAGTCTGAATTTGGCTCAATATAACCCTTTTAGGTCAAGTTGGGTTCAAGGTCAATTGGGCTAGGTTAGGTCTAGTTGGACAAATGAGGGTTTGGTCAAGTTCAACAAGTAATTTGGAATGAACTTAACCCATTAGTTTCAATTAATTTGGCTTAGATCAAGTTTTGACACATTTTGACTTTTTAGGTCAAATTGGGTCAAGTGGCCAATTGGGCTAGGTTAGGCTCAAATGTTGACTTGGTCAAGTTCAGACATTGGTCATGAATGAAGTTAGATCAATGGCTTCAAACAATTTGGCCTATGGTGGATTTTGGCTATGTTGGGTTTCATTTTGGCTAAATGTTGACTTGGTCAACCCTTAGGTTTGACTTGGTTTGACTCAATTTGAATGATTGATCATCCCATGATGATTGTTGATCATGATGAGAGGCTTGGGTGAGTTTGATTCAATCCAATTTAGTTAGTATTAGAATTTGGCTCATAAGAGAACTTTAGGTCACTTTGAGTCAAGTGAGCCTAAGTAGGTCAAATGGCTTGGTCAAAGCTTGATTTAGTTTAATTGAACTTGTATATGGACTTATGATTGAAATATAAATCCATTTGTAAGTGGTTTGAAGTCAAATGGGTTTTGATTCATTTGACAATTTCAAGTTCAAAGAGTGAACATGAAATGGATTTTGGCTTGATTTTTGAATTGAGTTTATTAAGTGATTGAAGTTTGTATTTATATTTGGATTTTGATTGAATTTGAGTTTGAATTTTGGAATTAGTTTTGGTTGTTTGAATTTATATTTCATTTATATTTGTGAATATAAATGAGAAATTTTTAAAGATTTGAAGTGATTTGATTGATCGTTTAGTCCTTGAGAAAATTTAAAAGACTTAGGAAATATTTGAAGTTTGGATTTGATTTTTGAGTTTAGTTTGATTGATTTGAATTTATATTTCATTTATATATGTGAATATAAATGATTTGTGAGAAAATTTTATGATTTTGAATTGATTTGAAGATGATTTAGGCTAAGTCCTTAAGAGGGAATTAAGAACTTAGTAAATGATTTTGAATTAGGAATTTCAACTTGGGATTTAATCATGGATTTCAATCATATGGCATTGATTTGAGTTTGGAGAAAATCAAATAAGATTGATTTGGAGTTTGAGAAAAAATCAATTAGGATTTTGAATTGAAGGAAAGTAGGAGAATGGTTCGCTAAGTAAATTTTCCTAACACCTATGACCTATTCCTATGGCTAACCCTTCTAAGTCTCTATGGCTAGCTTAATTGTCCACCTAATCACTAGATGTGTCTTAAGACTAAGGAACTCCTAGAGTCTAATAGAAGTCATATGTCTAAGAAGGAGGGGTTGAGAGCTCATCCTAAAAATGAGGTCAACAAGTCAATAATCCAAATTACTATCCCTACCATTGGATGATCAGTCATCCTATCGAAGATTATTATGTCTTCAAAGATTGGCTAGAAAGGAAGTATCTGCGAGGTGAATTTACATTATCCGATAGTATTCTAGTCAACCTGAAAAGAGAGTCTACAAGGATGATTACGTTCTCTTCTATATCATCCATTAAAGATAAAAAGAAAGAAAAATCAGTTCAGATTGAAGAATGAGAAACAATATTCTCTAAGAAGACCGCAAAAATGCTGAAGCAGCTAAAATACGTCCCTAGTGTTAAGTAGAAATCACCATTTGAACCTATATTGAATTTAAAATAGTTGCCTAAACCAAATATTTGGGCTTCTTAGGAGCATTTTGATAAGGCTACTTCATCACAACATGAGAAACAATCCACTAAACGTAGGTCTCATAAATCAAAGAAGCCAGCTAAGAAAAAGAAGAGCAAGAAGAAGACTATAACTCAAAAGATTATTAATAATTTAGAGGAGTATCACCAACAAGATAACCATTTAGACTTATGACTTTATGCTTAAATTGGATGAAAGAAGATAATGGTGAATCTTGTCCAGAGAGACGTCGAATCATTTATGTGATATCGATATGTTTCAACATCGCTTACTAAAATGACAAGGGTAGTCAGCATTCGACCAACCCATCAAAATTTTATTAGAAAGCAAGAGAGGAGTTAACATTTGAATTTTGTTTAATGACTCAACAAAAGGATAACATATATAAAGATTTATGTTTTCCCGTCGAATGAAGAGTCTCATCGATATCATCACGTTTAAATGTATGAAGTTGAAAAATGAGTATAACCCTTTTGGTCAATCATCCAGAATAAGAAGTGAATTTGAAGAAACTACCTATTTAGACTAATCTGAGCAAGACAAGGTGATTCAAGTTCAGTGGAAAAGTGGTAAAGTTTTACCACCATCATCAAAAAAGAGAAATGCAAATAAAGATAAAGGCAAATAAATTGAAGTCAACGAAGATATCATTCTTAAAAATCCTAAACTAATGCCTAAATCAAGCGAAAATATAGATTATAATATTCTATCACATCTAAGAAAGATCCCTGTATAATTAAGTCTGTACGAGACTCTCTTGATGTCAAAAGACCTCGAGAAACTTTGATACATGATCTAAAAGATTCTGAGAATTATGAAGCTTACTTTGTCAAAAAATATATGACTAAATCATTGCAAACTCAAGATCTCCCAGTAATCATATTTTTTGAAGAAGATCTTATGTTGGGAACAACAGATCACAACCTTTCTCTATATGTTACCGTGGAGAGTGATGGCATCTTGATCAACTGAATATTGATTGATCTAGGTTCTATCAATCTTATGAGTCTAAAAGTATTAAGAGGATTATCACTTGATATCCAACATCTTAGGAGAGATAAGTTGATGGTTCATGGTTTCAATGAGAAAGGTAAAACCACAGGTTCTTTTATTCTCCGCTTAAGTTTCGGATTTATATACGTTAAGTTTCATGTAATCGCTGCTGATACATCATTTAGAGCTCTCTTGGGCAGGCCATGACTACATGAGTATGACATGGACCCATCAACTATGCATCAGAGTATGAAGTACCTAAAAGAGGGGGAAGAGTTCAAAATTCCTAGCAATGTACAACCATTCTCCATCCATGAAGCAAAGATTTATGAAGATGCAAAATATTTCATCCCTAAAGAGCCTAAGCCAACAGAGTTTCTTGAAGCGGTAGCATCCACTTCAGGAATTAAAAAGCAATTTCACAAGGTGAAAGAGCAGAAGAAAAGAGGAAGAAAGAAGATCGTGCTGACTTTCCCTAAAGCACTTGACTTCATTCCTAAATCAAGAAGATCAATTCCTCATTTGGGAAGTGACACACATGAAGAAGAAAATATTCCTGTCAAACCTAAGGGAACTTATAAAATTTCAAGAAAGATAAAGTATGAAATTAATGATTATGATTCAGACTATGACATCAAATCTACTTATGAAAATAGAGTTCAGATGATCGCATCAAGAAAGATATCTCATTTGGCAGTGTTAGAGGACTCTTTCAAAATTATACCCATCCCTAAGCAGTACTTCAAAGAAATCACTCCTCTTGAGGTTCATAACATTGAAGAATTGATAACATTCCCATTGAGTGAGAGAGTGGCGGAACACTATTTTACAAATCTGAAGAGTCTCAACCTCACAATTTTGATCAGCCTACTCAATATGAAAATTTTGATGAGATAGTGCCAACAAGAATACCAATACACTATCCACAGAAATTACAAAGAATGATGCATAAGCTTGAAATTCATATTAGAACTACAAAAATATAGAACTCAAATATTTAACAAAATGTGGGGCCAAAGAAGTCCTCAGGCATCACAAAGAAGTGTTAAGTTTATTAATAAAGGTTTTGGGTTCATCCACAAATCTCATCAAAATAAAGTTTGTTATAATATAATTGAAGCTGAGAACAAAACTAATAGTGACGAAGAAGATGATTTCCATGAAATTCTTCTTACAAACGATGAAGTAGTGCCATGACAAAAACTCAAGATGGTGGACTATTATGGATGAACTTAAAAAAATCAACCTAGGAGTTGAGGATGATCCCTGTCCAACTTTCGTCATTGCCTTTTACCTGATGAGAAAGTTGAATAGTTAAAAATACTACTTTGTGAATTTAGGGATTATTTTGCTTGGACATATTCTGAAATGTTAGGCTTGTCCCCGTCAAACTTTCGTGAGGTGTATTTCACGTCTTCATAGATTTTAACTGCATGGACTACAAATGGCTGAAGATTGCCAGGAATTCTATGCTCTTCCTCATATTTTATGTATTTCATGCATTGGTGCAAAGTAGGACTATTCTATGTAGCCAAGTAGACACCAACAAGGTCCTGAACAAAGTGTCAATATCAATGACATGGAATTTGACTTTTGTGTAAAGTTCTCTGAATCTTAGTGGGAAGATAAAAGATCTGAGTGTCTTTTGCCCTTTTTCATTGAAGCTGTGGATCATTAATTTGTCTCTTACTAGATGTTGAATGTCAAGAGACAATTCTTTCAATGCTTGGAGACTCATGAGATTGGCAGATGAACCTGGATTAATTAGAATGTGATTGACTATGACACCATCGCTCTCTGCAGAGATAAATAGTGGGCGATTATGTTCTGATGTTTCGATCATAAGATCTTCCTCAAAGAAGGTGATCGTTGGAAGGTCTTGAGATTATAATACTTCAGTCATACACTGCTCAGTGAAGTACGCTTCATATTTCTCTAGATTCTTAAGATCCTGAATTAAGATTTCATGGAGATCCTGCGACATCAGGAGGCCTCATACAGACTGAATTGTGCAAAGATCTTCCTCAATGTGACAAAATATTGTAATCAATTCCTTTATCCATATTAGACTTCTTCTTTGAATCCTTATGAATGATATTTTTATTAACTTTTATATTTGTGTCCTTGCCTTTATTTTGTATTCCTTTCTTCTGTGATGATGGCAACAACTTGCCACTTTCTAATTGCACTATTGCTGCTCTATCTAGCTCAGATTCTTCTAAAGAAGTCTCCCCTTCAGAATCACCATTTATGCCAGAAGATTGGATAGAGACTTCAGAATCACTATCTAATTTTATACCCTTCGTCAATGGTGACATTGAAGGCTCTGACTCACCTTCATCCGGAAAGCATAAGTCTTCTTTCGAGTTATCATCTGTTTGTTTCAGCATTAGGCAAGACATGAATGTCATATTGTTGGTGGTTCCTCTTCTTGAATTATCTTGAAGAAGTGAACTCCGTTGGGGAGTATCCAAGAACACTAAGATAACCTAACAGACTTCTCCAAAAAGGGATTCTTCATCATCATCTCCTTCATCATTTATTTCAATGATTTGGAGTCTTGACATGAATCAGCTAGCTTAATTGGTTGTTTTGATGGTTGTTGGTATTCTTCAAGATTATTAATAATTTTTTGGGTGGTAGATTTCTTCTTGACCTTTCTTCGAGTTTTGGTGAACTAATAACTATTTCGTCGGTCGTCAATCACCGCCTTGAAGAGTAGAACCTTTTGATGTGGACCCTGCCTTTAGTTCTAGCACTAGCTCAAATAGTGATCTCCACTTGACACCAAGAATGTCTTCTAACTATTTCAGCATCTTCATAGTTTTCTTTGAGATCGCAGTCTACCATTTATCATTCTCAACTTTCTTTTCTTTTGCTTTAATTTTCTAAGGGGCACGGAAGAGGACATAACCACCCTTGTAGATTCACTTTTTAATTATACAAGAATACTATTAGATAAAGTAAATTCACTCTTTCTGTACTTTCTTTCTAGCTAATATTTGATTACATAACAATCTCTATGGGGTGGCTCGATGATATTGATGAATTTGGGTTGCTTTTCATTTTCCTCGGTCTTTTACATTCTGGCAACTCTAACCCTGCCTTGAGTGCTTGTCAAAATAGTTTATCTACATTTTCTCTTTTGAAAGAGTATTCTTTATTCATTTTCTCCTTAAGAGATGGATGCATTCGATCATCATCTCTTAATGATTGCCTTGGGCACTCACCATTACTCGAGAAAGTTTTGGGCTTTTCATTGCCCTCGAGAACTAATTTTGGTTGAGAATTGAAGGGTTATTTGACTTTTTCTTTAAAATAGATAGGTTATTTCCCCTTCTCTACATTATAGGTTGCTTGTCTTCTTCTATTTGAATCATATGAAGTAGTGTGAGATTCAGTTCTCCTTGATTCTAAGAGCGTCCTTTTCTTTGTTCTGTTTGAATGGTTTTCAAACATGGAAAGGTTCAGCTTTTCAAATTTTGACACCCGATCAAGTAGTTCTTGGAAGGTGTGATGGAAGTCATGCATAAATAGGGCATCATTTTATCATCAATGTTGTCCATTAGCAACTGAATTGCTTGTTCATCTTCTAACTTTTGCTCACACTTCATGCTCATGTTACACCAGCGAGTTATGTATTTAGTGACTGACTCATCATTTTTTCTCTTCTCTAAGATAAGATCAGTTATAGTAGTCTTTTTGATTGCACTGGCAAACCTCTTGATGAACATTGCCTCCAACTCGACGAATGTCTCAATTGAGTCGTTCAACAACTCTGTGTATCATTCGAAAGAAGTTGAAGTTAAGCTGCTAATGAACTGGCAAAATAATAGTGTGTCATTGCCCCCAGTGTTACCACAAATTACTTTAAATTATGCTAGGTGCTGCCTGGGGTTACCGTTGTTATCAAATAAGTGGAATTTCAGCATCGAGTAACCTTTAGGATCACACTTATTTCTAAAGGGGTGACCTTTGTTCACCAATTTCTTCACCTATTCTACAGCTATGACAACTTTAATCTTTTCACTTATAATAGTTTTAAGTTGTACAACTGTCATTGGCTCGGCCGCGCTTAGTATATGTTGAGGGGTAGGTTGAGTAGTCAATTGATTGACTTCATTTCTACATTCAGGAGCACTCTGTCCTCTAGAGATTTATGGTTCTTGCTCAATCGGTGGATTGATGGACGTAGTGTTGGTTATTTGATGATTGATAGGAAGAACTGTCGACCGGCGTGCATCATCGCATTAGATTTATCTGCATCATCATCTGATTCATCTTTGAATTCAGCTAAGAGATCTCTTTATCATTCACTTTCTTCTACCACTGCATTTGCCTTTGCACTTGAGCAAGCGTAGCAGTGTCAACGAATAACGAGTTATCTTTTTCTTCTTGTTCTCTTCTCTCACTGAGGAGGAACTAAAGGTCCCGACCTTATGTTGGTTCTTCAATATGGATAGGAGGTGCGGCTCCATGATGCCTTGATCGATATTATTATACACTTATGGATAGGAGGTTCTCTAATGTGCTATACCATATATACCACTTATGCCCCCATGGTATCTTCTTCTTCTTGAAGCTTTATCTCCAATCAACGTCTCCATCTGCTCGAGAAGCATACCCTCAATTGGGCTATGATCAAAATCAAGAGAAGATTGTTTAGGTTGGTGATGAGATTCCCTTGAGGATCCTCCAGAGTGTCGACCACAATGAGCCTCATTGATTACGAAATTCATTTTAGGAACACATTCCCGTTGGGTCCTATCATCAATGGATCTTTGGATATTCAATCTGGATGTCACACCTTTCTGCCTTTCTATGGTTGCTTTTTCTCGAGGCTTCGACCTCCAGACTTATTTTCCCTTCTACCAGGACCTTTCGGTCATGGATTCTCAAATGTGCGATTCAGGTGTCACGCCCTTATGTTACTATGCATGGTTTTTTTTGTAATGCTCTTGAGTTCTTACTAACATTGATGGTAGCTTCTACAGTGGAGCGTTATTGGTCTCTTTGATAATTGATCTTTGATATCTCTTCTTTATAAAGCCTTGTTCTTTTACAACTTTTACAACTCTATGTACTCGAGCAGATAGAGTTTCAAGTTGTTTCTTCTAAGGGGTTGGGGCTGACTACTGTTCAGCCTAGAAAGACTGCTTAATGTTACAAGTAGAGTTATTCCTTTTTACCCATTTCAGATTTTTAAATTTATTACGGGTAGGTATACCGCTCGTTGTAAGATATGGTCAGATGAGTCATGAGCTGCAACTCGATTCATTCTTCTCCTCTTCCTTTTAGTCAGCTTTCCTCTAGATGAGGAAGCTTCCGCATCATGTCGGTCTTGCACAAAGGGCAAGGTCGGCTGGGAAGTAGTGTTCGGATGCACTACTGAAATTGTCCGCCCAGTTATAACTCTCTTCATGGATGGAGCTTCAGCATGTCCCAACCTTTCAAATATATAGGCTCTCTTCGAGGAACCTCAACAACAGTAGTGATAGGAGCTTTGGTAGACTTGGCCTGTTGCACGTTAATGTGCAAATTGAGCATGATTGTCTTGTGTCCTAGCGAGCTGAGCGGATCACCGGAAAATCCAAGCTACCAAATTGTACTCAACACGCCGGAGTTGATGACAGATAGCCGTGGATGTTGGCTCTGGGTTCTAGTTGCACGAACGGTGTTTTTAAAATCTTCAAAATGAAAGATGGGATTAGTAATCGAATTGATATATCATCCCACACTTTCATAATGCAGAGATATAACAGAATAAACATGATATAATATGAAAACAAGTCATGTATAAATAAGATCTTGAAATTTTCATAATTATATTTATTATAAAAATAATTCTGAATTTCAATCAATTTAATTTTATAAATAACTTAAAGTTTTCATTTTACTATACTCCGCTGCTATCATACCTCAGATTCGACTAGCCAAAGATGGAAAAAGAGAAATGTGTCTCTAGCGGAGTCGCTAGAAATCTATGTGCTCCAAAAATTCACCACCATCCTCTCGATTAAAAGAGTTTGATTTAAATGTTGGTTAAATTTTTAGAAGGTAGGTGGAATAGTAGATATGACACTACCAGATTTCCCTCATTTTTTGAGATTTGGTTTGGTTTTCTATAAAGGAAGCACTTATAGTTAATTACCCTCCAATGCCGAGAGGAACTTTCGACAAGGCTAGCCATTAGATCACTAAATGCGTAGTATATAGTACATGTGGAGTTTTGAAATTAAGATTTATGAAATTCATCATCATTTAACTTAAAGTGGATGGGTGGAATGATGATGCTCCCGATAAAGATCACATGGTTCCGTCATCCCGGACTATCATGGTCCCTAGTCTACTTAGTCAGAGGAGGTAGTCGACCCAACCTGACCAAAGGATCCTTGTCAGCAGCCATGGGTTGCATCTTTGAAGAGAACCTTGTAAACTATTGGCCTCCATATATGTGCCATAAGTCAAAGTCAAGCCTACAAATCAAATTTGACGGACTTCGGAGGTGACATTACGTAAATCGAGGCTCAAAATGCACTGGGTATCACTAAAAATGGTTAAAATGACCTCCGGCCGATGAACTGACTTCGTCATCGCATTCAGAATATCGAAATTGATCAAGATATAAATATTGTATAATCTAATGATCAACATATCAAGCGATCGAGCTATTAATGTGTCGATATGCATATCAAAGTTGGAAGCGTGATGATGAACAATTGCTCTTCCAAATTGATCACTCCATTAGCTTCAAAACATCGAAAACTATCACAGACTATCCGCTCAATTCGGATGAGCGTAAAATGTCGAATGATTTGAAGTGATAGCGCATAAAGGCCGAAATGCTTGACGCCAACAAAATCAACTCAAATGACCTCCGATCGAAAGGATTTTGCCATCATATTTAGAACATCAAATCAACAAAATATAAATATCACTTGATGATCAATCGATCAAGTTGAGTCGTTAACGTGCCTACACGTATATCGAGGTCAGGAGGCACCAACGCAGACCAAAAGACCTCCGTTCGCAAATTGATCATGTCGTTAGCTTTGAAACATCAAAATATATCAAGTAAGGCTATTCACACTCAATTCGGATGAGTCTACACGAATGTCGAGCGGTCGAAAGCGAGATGCACATTTTGAGCTGAAATAGACTCAATTTGACGCCGACTCAAACCAAACGCGACAGAAACGACATGCCGCTGCATTGAACATCGAATTCAATATATATATATATATATATATATATATATATATATATATATATATATATATATATATATATATATATATATATATATATATATATATATATATATATTTAAAATCCGTAATATAACCCAAATCCCTAAACCAAATTTTAACCAAACCATCTCGCTCTAACTAATTGGTTCTTCTCTTTCATGCATGAAGCTACACCAACAAGCTCCTCGCCAACCATGCACGCATCAATCAAACGAAGCTCTCGCTCTCCCATCACGGGCAGAAGCTGCCGTAAGCAACTCACGCCTCCAACCATTCCCTCCCTTCTCCAAATCGATCAACTTTTCCTCCAAACCGCACGCAAAATTTGGAGGCAACCTTCCTCCCCTTCTTCATTCTCCAAAATTGCAAAGAACCGCTCTCTCTAATCTGAAAACTTCTTCCTCATAAACCAAAAGGGAAAGGATCTTCTTTCTTCTCCTCTTTCTTTTCTTCTTCTTTTCTTCTCCTTCCTTTCTTTTCTTCTATTTTTCCCCAATCTGAAAATCATTATTTATTTATTTTATTTTCTATCTTTCCTTTTCCTTCTCCAAATCGCAAAGATCTTCTCCGATTTTCTTTCTCCAAACTGCAAAGAACTCCTCTCCGATCTTCCTTCTCCAATCCAAAATCAATTTTTCCATTTTTTCCTCATTTCTCTCCAAAACCGAAAATCAATTTTGAAATTCGCTCATTTTCCACCAATCCGAAATTTCCCCATTTCTAATCCACAATCATCACTGTCGCAATCAAGAAGCAACACCAGAGATTCTTCTTCTTCGATCAGACTTTGCATCACCCTTCCAATCAGGAAGAACACCACAAGAGGAGGATTCTTCTTGCAATTTTTGGCGTCGCACTTTTTGCATTATCCTTCTAATCTTCACTTCGCCGAAATTGGGGAAGAACACCATCAAGAGGCGGGTTCTTCTTTCGATTTCCAGCGTTGTACTTCTCACATTATCCTTTCAATCTTCACTTCCTCAGAAACCAGGGAAGAATACCATCAAGAGGCAGGTTCTTCTCTTGGTTTTCGGCAAACCCAACCTCGCTCCCTTGCCGATCATTGCAACACATAGAAAGATTAGTCAGACCATGTGGGATCTATGAATGTGGATATATAAAATGCTTGTATTTTTTTGCAGGTTCGAAGGCCTCGTCGTGCTCATGAAGATGTGATGAGATGAAAAATCGGATGTGGTGTCGCAAGACACTACTCGCTACGCTCAAGAGGGCATACCGAGTAAGCCAACATCTGTTAGATGTCGCTCCCCCTAGATGAAATGCCAAAATTTTGTCTAATTTCTAGACTTAGAAAAAAATGAAATGAATACACTTTAATCGCATTTCCGTTTCAAGATCGCTAATGCCCATGAGGGCATAGTGGTGTGAAGATATTGGTGAAGACACCACTTGCACCATGAGGGCGCATCGAGAAAGCCAAAATACTCGATGCACTATGTGGGATGATGCCCTGAGGCCAAAATTACATCAAATCTTTTGACTTAGAAAAATGGGAGAGTGAAATGAACTAGCTTAAGAACGTTAAGGGAAACCACTAATTTTAAACTAAAACATCAAATAAAAAAGGGGAAAATAAAGAATTACTTTGAGGGGTAAATCTTCTTTTAAAATAACAAACTATATTATCCTTTGAACCCGTAGCTTCAAAACAAAAAACGTTGGATCTACAACTCTTTGTACAAGCAGATAGAAGGCGATACCAAATAAAAATCTACAAAAGTCATAGGGTTTCTTTCAATCAAAAATTAAGGAATTGTATTCTAATTATGATCTTCAAAATCAATTATTTTATTAATTAGATAAAATTAGCTAAGCTATAAACACCTGCATGTGCCAGGACATAGAGGTTTCAAGTGCAAATTTTAATGTCTGAAAGGATGTATAGGCTAAGTTGGAATTAAATGAAAATCTAAAATCAATCTCATAATTAAGAAATAAAACTACATAAAGTCTTAAATACACCGCATGTGCCTCGACACTATGCTAATTATTTAGATTCAAGTGTTTGAGGATGATGCACGGGTTGCTTCCTGAGTCTTAGGATTGGATCCGTGTGAACATAACCTAAAACCTATAATAAGAGTTTCAAATTAGTAAAATATCTGAGAAACCGATTCTAGTGATAGTAGATCTAATCCTCTATTAGGCAAACAGATGACGTGATCTAAAGCTCTTAAACATATTCAAATTAATCATTTTTTCTAATCAAATTAACTAAAATCAAATATCAATCTGAAACTGCTTAAATGGAATTCTATCATTAAAAGCTTAAATCAAAACTCAATCTATCCACCTTTCATAATTATTTATCGGGGGTGATAGATTAAGAAAACTCTATCTCACAAAGGAGCCAATGTCAAATCAAGTGTTCTACTATGTTCACTCTCAACCAATCTCTTGCGAGTAAGGACGTGGTCCCGGTGTCCTTGATCATGCAAGAGCTCCACATATGAACTGTTATGATGGAGTCCTCCATGGTCACATGCTCATTATATTACGATCAATATCGATCGTATGCTCCCAATGGCTCGCCCTTTGAGTTGTGAATCGGTATACTTGATAGGACAACCCTCATCGCCTAAGATAGACTTAAGTCTGTCCTGACACACCCCGTGTATAAGAATTTCTGACGTAACCCATGTCGAAGGATCCTTCAGTTGTCGACTACCTCCTCTAACTAACTAGACTAGGGACCACGACTTCCCGGGATGACGGAACTATGGGATCTAGATCGGGCATGTCATCATTCCCCCAACCATCCGGTTTAAGTTGAAATGATGAATTTCATAATATAAATTTTAAACTCCACATGTTGTTACTATACACTATGCATTTAGCGATCTAATGACTAGCCTTAATCGAAAGTTCTCTCTCACTTATTGAGAGGTAATTATAGGGGCACTTGGGAAAACCTAGAAGATCTAAAGTCCTCACAAAATGAGGGCGAAATCTCTAGGTAATGTCTTTACTACTATTTCATCTGCCTTCTGAAAATTACACCGACACATTTAAATCACACTCTCTTCAATTCAATATTGTCGAGAGGTCAGTGGCAAATTTTCGAAGCCCATAGATTTCTGGCTACTCGGGGGACAAGATTCTCTTTCAATCTTTGGCTAGTCATATATGTGCTATAATAGAAATAAAATTTTTGAAAATTCAAAATAAAAAAATGGTGATTTAAGTGTGTAATAAATTCAGTATGAGGCTCTATATTGAATGAATCATTCCGTAGAGTATATCTTCATTACACTATTATTTTGTTCTGTAGTGCCTCTACATCTTGAAAGTATAAGTGAAATAATAATTGCTAATTACTAATCCCCATCTTTCACTTTTGCATAATGGATCTACAAAGCACTCCTTTCACTTTAGCTAGAATGGTGCGAACATCTAGCCTAACATCATCAACATAGAGATGTTGCTACCATTCAATTTGGTAGCTTGAATTTCCGGTTATAGTAATTGCAACTATTGAAGTACCCACATTCATCCGAGGCGCTGAAGGCCTCAAGTTATCAAGCTCCTACCCATGTGCGCCATTTCAACAACAACTACCAAAGAGTTCTCCCAAGAGAACTTCAATTTTCAAAAGGCTAGGTCAATCTAAAGCCCGTGATGAAAATAGGTAAATTGTGTCTTTAATGTGGTACAATTGCTTCACCAATTGAACCTTTTGTACCAAAGCATGATCATGAAGCTTCCTCATCGGGAGCAAATTAACTAGAAGAAGAGAAGAGAGAAACACGTCGCTCAACAGATCCCCTTTGAACGACCTAGCGAACAAGCTATACTACTGCCATAAGCAAATATCCCTACTCACAACAACTTTGACAACCTAAAGTGGATAAAAAGGAATAACTCTATGAAGTAAAATGGTCTTTTGGAAGAACCAACCACGTCCAAGCTCCACCATGAGGAGATAAAACACTGCTGATACATAATGTTCTCAAAGTAGCCAAGGACAAAGGCCTAATGAAAAGAAGATCTGAGGGATGATGGAAAATACTAAAGCTCCACCAAGAAAGTTTCCATCTCTTCTGGTAACTAGCCATCGAGCCCAGTATGTTTCGCATGGTGAGCATCAGAGCGTGACACTTGGACCACGTGTCCAAGAATCTACTGCTGAAAGGTCCCAACGAAAGGGTAAACAGATATGGAGGCTAAGGCCCCATAATGAAACTTGGAATAATGGAAGATACATATACTCGTAAATCCACCTCAAGAACAACTCATCAAGTGGATACCCAAAAGAAAGGATATCATTGATGAAAGACATGATGGTCGACACCAAGAATCCTCTGGGATCCCATCATCGATCAAGTTCACCCAAGAGAATGTTGACTTTGATCAGTCCTTTAATAAGTGTTTGTTCCATACATTGAACCAGATCCACCGGAAAAGTTGATCAAAAAATTCATGTGCAAGAAGAAAATAATGAAGAAGACACTATGGAGGTGGAAGTTGTCTATATGGTCGAGATATAGATGAACGCACCATCAAAGAACGGAACTGTGGAACACGAATTCGACATTTATGAAGAAGAGTCTTCATAAGCAAATAGATGGATGATCTTTGCTGAAGATGAAGAAGAAGAAGACCAGAATGAGAAAGAGATCATGAGTGTCGAAGCTGTCTATATGGTTGAACTAGGAAATGATCAGCCTGGTACACGCTTTTATATTCATCATCGTCGTACAACCCCAACAACAGTTGTCTCTGCAAATGCACAAGGAGAAGGACAGTCAAGTTCTTCCCCTAAAAATGAATAAGGAGCATAAAAGAAGAAATGAAGAAGAAGAAGAAGATTGATGCCATTTAGCTTGAGAGCAAAGAGAAATGCAATATTAAATGGAGGTCAAAGATAAGGAGATTGCATAGCTTAGTACCAAAATGAATGATATGATGGTATAAATGAACATCATAAGGGACATTTTATAGAAGAATATCACATCAAGTGCAAGACATATTTGTCTAAATCAACAGATCAATAATACAACTACCATATAATCGGTACCTGCTCATATAGTGCTACGCATGGAGCGAGGAATGAAGTTAACCCACTACCTCTCCAACCAATAATTCAAAATCTGGCTAGCACACTTTGAATGAAATCCGCTCTAGAAATAATAATCAATGAAAAGATAAAGCCTTAGAGGCTAAAAGAGTAAGTGCCGCCTTACCCGGAATATGACCAAGTGTCACCAAAGGTTACTCGGCAAATTTAATACTATCAGTGGGCTTGGTAATCTAAAGTAACATCTAGCCCAATTTAAGGCTACTTGTGGTAACACAGGAGGGAATGACACACTACTTTTCCATCAATTTGTCGAGCACCTCGCTGAATGGTTTTTTCAAATGATTCGCTTAAAATATTTGTTGAATTAGAGACTATATTTATGAAGAGGTTCGGCAACCGAGAAAATCACAATCACGACCTTGCCTGGGAAAAGGAGGAAAGATGAGTGGAGATAAAATTCATAAGTCATTGGTACAACCTAAGTATGAAGTGTGAACAATAATTAGAAGAAAATAAGCAATCCAATTGCTAATGGGCAAATATGGATGATAAAATGACACCATTTCTATGCATCGATTGCAACATTCAGACTACTTGATAGGTGGCTAAATTTGAAAAGTTGAGCCCAAAGTCTATGCATAAAGCAAAGAGAAACAAACCTTCAAGAAATGAAATTCATGGCGCTTCCTATAGCTCAAATAGTGAAAAGTGGGTGATATATAATGTGGATAAAGGAAAGCAACCAACGTATAATAATGATAAGGGAAAAAGCCTATCTATTCTAATCCACAGCCAAAATTAGTATTGGGAGGCAATGAAAACCTCGGACTTTTCTAAGTGGTGGGGAGCATATTAAAGCACAAGAGATGATGAGCGAATGCGACCATCTCTTAGGAAAAGATCAAGAAGAATATTCCTTTAGAAGGGACAAGTGTGGCTAAATTATTTCACAAGCCAAAGCTAGTTTATAATTACCAAAATTAAAAGAAGCCAAGAAGAACAAGAATCCAAATTATCGTCCCTATCATCGGATGATCAATCATCCCATCAAGATTATGTCTTCAAAGATTGGCTAGAAAGGAAGTATCAAGAGTAAATTTACACTATCGACAATGTGTTCTAGTCAACCCAAAAGAGAGTCTACAAGGATGATTACGCCCTCTTCGTATCATCCAAACAAAGATAAAAGAAGGAGAAATCGATGAAGAATAGAAAATAGTATCCAAAAGACCGTGAAGATGTTGAAAAGCTAAAGATGTCCCTAGTGTTAAGTGGAAATCACCACTTGAACCTATATTGGACTTAAGAGAGATACCTAAACCAAGTATTTGGGCTTCTCAATGGCATTCTGATAAGGCTACTTCATCACAACATGAGAAACATTATACTAAATGCAGGCCTCATAAATCAAAGAAGCTGGCTAAGAAAAAGAAGATCAAGAAGAGAACTGCAACTCAAAGATCATTAACAATCTAGAGGAGTATCACCAGCCGGCAAGACAACCATTTAGGCTTGCAGACTTCATGCCTAAACTTCACATTGTTGAATCAGATGAAGAAGATAATGGTGAATCTTGTCCAGTAAAGACATGTCGAATTATCTGTGTGATGTCAGATATTCTTCAACATCAGTTACTCTGAAATGATAAGGGTAGTCGATTGCATAACTAACCCATCATAATTCTTAGGAAAGCAAGAAGAGCCTGAGGAGCTAACGCTTGAATTTTGTTTAATGACTCAACAAGACAATAATAGTTCAGATGAAGATATATATTTTCCCAATGGAGAAGTCGACTCACTCATCGATATCAACATATGAAATGTATGAGTTGAAAATGAGTCAACCCTTTGGCCAATCTTTCAAAATAAGAAGAAACTTGAAGAAACTACCTCTTCAAAAGAATCTGAGCAAGATAAGGTAATTCAAGTTCAGTTGAGAAGTGGTAAAGTCTTACCACCTTCATCAAAAGGAAATGCAAATAAAGACAAAGGCAAACAAATTGAAGTCAAGAGATATTATTCCCAAAAATTTTAGGATAAAGCCTAACTCAAGTGAGAAGATAGATTATAATATTATATCATATCTGAGAAAGATCCTTGTACAACTGAGTGTGTATGAGGCTCTCCTGATGTCAAAAGAGCTCTGAGAAACTTTGATACAGGCTCTCAAAGACTCGGAGAGTTATGAAGCTTACTTTGCTAAAAAATGCATGACTAAAGCATTACAAACTCAAGATCTCCTAGTAATCACATTTTCTGAGAAAGATCTTATGTTGGGGACAGTGGATCACAACCGTCCTCTTTATGTTATTGCATAGAGTGATGGCATCTCTTTCAGTCAAATATTGATTGATCCATGTTCTTCTATCAATCTTATGAGTCTAAAGGTATTAAGAGGATTATTCCTTGATATCCACATCTTGGGAGAGATAAGTTCATGGTTCATGGCTTCAATGAAAAAGGACAGAAAACTCTGGGTTCTTTTATTCTGTCACTCAAGTTCATAGATTTATATACAGAAGCCAAGTTTTGTGTAATTGATGTCTATACATCATTTAGAGCTCTCTTGGACCGGTCGTGGCTACATTAATATGGCATGGTCCCATCAACTATGCATCAATGTATGAAGTACCTAAAAGAAGGAGAAGAATTCTTTTGTAACATATACCATTCTCCATCAATGAAGCAAAGATCTATGAAGATGCAAAATATTTCATCCCTAAAGAGCCCAAGCCAATAAAGCCTCTTGAAGCGGTAGTATCCACTTCAGGAACTAAAAGCAATTTCACAAAGTGAAAGAGCAGAAGCAAAGAGGAAGAAAGAAGGCAATGTCGACTCTCCCTAAAGCACTTGATTATGCACCTAAATCAAGAAAATAAGTTCCTCATTTGGGAAGTGATACAGAAGAAGAAGAAGATATTCCTGTCAAACCTATAGGAACTTATAAGCTTTCAAGAAAGGCAGAGTATGAAACAAGTGATTCTGGTTTAGACTATGATTTTGAATCTACTTATAGAAATAGAGTTCAAAGTTGCATCAAGGAGGATAGCTCACTTGCAAAGTATGTCTCACTCAAAATTATATCCATCCCTCAACAGTACTTCAAGGAAATCACTCCACTGGAGATTCACAACATTGAAGAATTGATAACCTTCTATGTACCGTTGAGTGAGAGTGGAAGAAAAATCTATTTTACTAAATAAGAGTCTCACCTCATAATTTTAATCACCTACCGCATGAAAATTCGATGAGGTAGTGTCAATAAGAATACCAATATATTATCCGTAAATTGAAGAATAATGCATAAGCTTGGAATTCATATTGGAACTACTAAGCATAGAACTCAAATCTTTAATAAGATGTGGAGCCAAAGAAGTCCTCAAGCATCGCAAAGAAGTGATAAGTTTATCACTAAAGAGCTTGAGTTCATCCGCAAATTGTATCAAAATAGAGCCTGTTATAATATAATAGAAGTTGAGATCGAGACTCATAGTAACAAAGAAGATGATTCCCATGAAATTCTTCTTAAAAATGATGAAGAAGTAGAAGTCAAGCCCGCACCTGAAGAACTTGAAGATGGTGGACAAATAGCTACTATGGATGAACTTAAAGAAGTCAACCTAGGGTTGAGAATGACCGTCCAACTTTGTTGGTATACACTTTGATGAGAAAGTTGAAGAGCTAAAAATGCTACTTTGTGAATTCAGGGATTGCTTTACTTGGACATATTCTAAAATGTCAGGCTTATCCCCTGATGTAGCAGTTCATAAACTAGCTATTACACTAGATTCAACACCTGTTAAGCAAGCTCCTAGGTGAATGAGATTAGAGATCAAGAAGCGGTAATTACGAAACTAAAAAATCAGCAAGCTTCATCCAGGAGAAGTATGCGATTGGATAGCCAACATTATCCCAGTGAGGAAGAAGAATGGCTAAATAAATCTCTGACTTGACAGGGACCTAAATGATGACTTTTCGCCAATGTCGAACTACTAGTGGACAACACCTCCAACTATGACATGTTCTCATTTATGAACAGATCATCGGGATATAATCAAATCAATTTGGCACCTGAAGATGAAAGACATACATCGTTCAGAACACCTATTGGTATATATTATTTACAGGTCATGCCCTGGCTTTAAAAAATGTTGGAGCTACATACCAAAGAGCCATGGCGCGTATTTTTGATGAGTTGATTCCTCATAAGGTGGAATGTTATGTTGACGATTTGATGGTGAAAAGCTTAAATCGTGAAAATCACTTTGAAGACTTGAGAATTGTATTGTAAAGAATCAAGAAATATGATCTCAAGATGAATCATCTAAAATGTGCATTCGAAGTATCCTATGGAAAATTTTTTAGGTACATTATACATCATAGAGGTATTGAAATTGATCCTACAAAAATCAAGGCAATTGTGGAGATGCCTCTGCCGAAGAGTTTGCGTCAACTTCATTCTTTACAAGGGCTTCATTCATCCATGATCCATATCAAATCTATCAGGACACTGTCAACAATTTGCAAGGTTGATGAAAAAGGATGCTCTAATCAAATGGGACAAGGAGTGCTAGAAAGCCTTCAATACCATTAAAAGATACATATTAAATCCATCAATCCTTGCAGCGCCTACTGCTGAAAAACCTCTCATTCTATACACAGTTACATTAGAAGAGTCCATTGGAGCATTATTGGCACAACACAATAAAGAAAGTAAAGAGAATGTTGTTTATTATATCAGTCGGAGGCTAATTGGAGCAAAATGAGATACTCTCAATAGAGAAGCTTTAGCATTGATCTTTGCGGTCAAAAGCTTTGTCTATATGCTATCTCACAAGATTACCCTCATCTCAAGGATTGATCCGAAGTACTTGATGACAAGACCGGCGTTGATAGTTTTGGCAAAATGGGCGTGTGCTTTACAATTTGATATCACATATGTTTAAAAGTAGTGAAGGGACAAGTCTTTAGCATTTTTTTCACATCCCATCCTGGACTCTTCTCTTAATGAGGATTTGCAGATGAGCAAATTATGCTCATTCATGAAAGAAAAATCACAAATTTGGGAAATGTACTTTGATGGAGCCTCATCGATCAAACAAGTCCAACATCTAAATTTTCCAAGAGCAAAGCGAGGAATGACATCATCTTCATAACACTAGAATGAGGGATAATGAGACGATCATATGGATTGAATGAGCTAAGAACTAATAATGAAGCTGAATATGAAACATTAATGGCATGTCTGGAAAAAGCTATTTTCATAGGCATTCAAAACTTGCATATTTTTGGCGATTCTCGACTTATAAATCAAGTACTTGGCATCTATAGAATTAACAAGATTGAGTTAGCTTTCTATCATGCGAGTTCTTGAGCTTATGAAGCGGATACCAAATATCACACTAACTTCGTCCGAGAATAAAGATTTCTTGGCAAAATTAGCTAAAAATGAAAGTATGAATGGTGATTATGTCATGATCGGCATATTTACTTTCGAGTCTTAGAGCCAGAAAGTATCAATCCGTAGAGGGGTTACCAAATTGACCAGGATGCGACTCAGTTGCTCCTCATACTCTCAAATCAACAAGAAGTTTGTACCAAGAAGAATAAGAATGACATTGCTTGGAGAAGTAGTGTGAAGCTTTTATTGTAGAAGAGCCACATGATTGGAGGCAACCCTTCATCGACTACTTTAAAGAAGGCAAATTACCATAATAAGTCACTAACAGCTCAAATTGAGAAGAGGATATTATGATATGCTTTTGTCAACAACACTTTATATCGTAGATCCTTTGAACAAATGTGGCTACGTTCCTAAAATAGATGAAGGTACCAAAGTGATGGTTGAAGTTCATGAAGGACTTTGTGGTGCATCAGTCAGATCCCAAGATGACATTAAATATCAAAAGGATGGGTATTATTGGCCCATGGTGAGAGACGATTAATCATGCTAAGAAGTTTCATGAGTGTCAAGTACATGAATCTCATCCATCAACCTCCAAATCCATTACACCCAACAATAGCATCCGCCATTAGAATGTTGGGGATACATGTGGACCATTGATCCATCGTCGTCTGAACATTTCATCTAGTTGACGATTGACTATTTCTCTAAGTGGCTACCCCATTTAAAGAAGTTCGTCAATCAGTGATTAACTTCTTTATGCATAATGTGGTCTATAGATTTGGAGTGTCGCAATAATATTTGATAATGGCATAGCTTTCAAAAGTGCAAGATTTATAGATTATTGATCGACACAAATTGATTGAATACTCTTCAATATATAATCCAAGAGCAAATGGTTTGGTGGAGGCCTTCAACAGACATTACTCAAGCGCAAGAAGATTCTCACTAAAAATAAAAGGGAATGTCCAAGCTAGTAGAGGCACTTTATGTCAACTACATACAAGACCATTAAAGCCACTCCCTATTCATTGGTATTTGGAAGCTTCTTCCATTTCAGTTGAGTTTCCTTCACTTGAGTAGCCATCCAATACAATCAAACAAGATCAAAATGCTTCTAAGAATGGAGGAGGAACTCGTTGATGAAGTTAGACTACAAGCTCATTAAAATCTGAAGTCTTCCGTATCGAGGGCTTTTTACCATACGGTGTGGCCTCAACATTCCAAAATGGAGAATTGATCCAGTCGAGAAAACCAATTATTCCTAATAAAAAATTTGTTGGCAAATTTGAGCCTAATTGGGAAGGCCATTTTTTCATTGAAAAAGTGTATCAAGGAGGGCATACCAACTAATTGACCTAAAGGTGAAAGACCAATGCCTAATTAATGGTTGATATTTGAAAAAGTATTATATATGACAAATATATTCTTGAGGTATAATAGAAATCCCCACATTAGGGCATTTTTTTTAGTATCTATTTAGGTCGACATTGTGCTTCATGCCGAGATCCCTAAATAAATATACTCACTCCATATGAAAAAACTTTTCTGTGAAAATTCCCCTGAAATACAGGGGCATTTTTTTTAGTATATCTATTTAGGTCGACATCGTGCTTCATGCCGAGATCCCTAAATAAATATACCCACTTCATATGAAAAAAAAAACTTTTCTATGAAAATTCTCTATTACACAGGGGCATTTTTAGATTTATATACATAGATGAAAGCAATGTTACATGTTAAAACTCTCTTAAGAGCATATCAATTCAAATATTGATGTATATGTGTATTTTCATCTTAAAAGTTCTTCTAAATGTACTTTAGAATTCTCCCCGCAAGAGAGGGGCATTTTTAGTTTATTTGAGTTGACATCATGCTATAAGATGAGATCATTGAATATATGTTGATTCAGGTTGACATCGAGCATTACACCGAAATCCCTGAATATATCATTGAATATATGTTAAATTGCATGTTCTTGCGAAAACAAAAAGAATCTATTTCTATGCATGAAAAGACAACCTTAAATATCAAAAAATTTATCTCTTAGATTTGTCAAATGCCGGAGATCAAGTTAGAAGAACTCCTAATTTTGGAAGCTTTAATCAACTGAGTTTGAAAAATATCAACCTCTACATCCTAAAATCTAAGACACAGATGGGTTCTAAAGGTCGAACTCAATAAGCCACAAATATGAGTTCTTCTCTCCTCACTCAACAAGCCACGAGAAAAGGCCGCAGTGAAAGCGCCCTCGTTCGTCAGTCTGATGACAAAACTACCAACCCATCACAGCTTAAGTCGAAGACTCAAGTAGGTTCTAAAGGTTGAACTCAACAAGCCCAAATGTAGCTGATTTGTTGACGCTTTCCACTCTCAATAAGCCGTAAGAAAAGGCCGCAGTGAAAGAGCCCCTACTTGTCAGTCCAATGATGGTAGTTGTTCAATCTCAAACCATATCCAACTTAGTGATTACAAGCAACCAAGATCCAAGAGCTCTTTCTACTTGATCGATAGATCAAGACAATCTGAGGAAACTCTCAATTCAGGGCTACCTCAAATCAATCTATATATTGCCCACAGGGTGATATCTCAACTTATTCTCAAATGATCAGCTCAAAGCACAGATCAAGGCCAATCTCTCAAAGTCAGCAAATCGGGATCGAGGAAGCAATTTTATAGTTCATACAAAGCCGATGGCCAAACTAAAGGAATTTCATGGTTATTCAGTATGTTAATGCACACATTGCTAGACTAATAACTCAATATTGACCCTATATAAGTCGGAAGGCTGGGTCATCTATATGCACCCTTCAAGTCAATCCTTCATCAAGTCCGTCAAGCTTAAAGCTAGGATAAAAGGAATTTCAAATCCGCCCAAAGACCAATTCCTCCATCAAACCCAACCAAGCATGAAACTAGGGTTGGGAAACTCAAATTTGCAAAAACATAAAAGAAAGAGATATTCAAAGCCATTGAAGTAGATAAGATATGATGTAAAACTCTTATCTATCCGACAAGTTGATTCGATCATCAAGCCCATCATTTAGCATGTCCGAATAAAAGATACTAATGACAAATCCTATCAAAGCTCCATAAGCATCTGAAGCCAAATCTAAGTTTTGTGGCCCAAAGGGTCAACTAGTTTTAAACAAATGTGACTCTCCATATGAATCACATTTGTTGGGGGTATTTGTTGGTCTCCATATATGTATAAAAGTCAAGCCTACAAATCAATTTAATAGACTTTGAGGTGACAAGCACAAATGCTCAAAATGCCGGTCATCACCAAAAAATGATCAAATGACTCCTCGATGACGGACTTTGTCATCACATTAAATGTCAAAATTGATCAAGATATAAATCGTATCATAATAATCCTATCAAGCGCTCGAGCTATTAATATGTCGATGCACATATTAGAGTTGGGAAGCTGCGATGATGTTCAATCTCGCCATAAAATTGATCACTCCGTTAGCTTCAAAACATCAAAACTATCAAATGAAACGTTTACACTCAATTCGGACAAGTATGAATGTGAATGATTTGATGTGATAGCAAATCAAGAAATGCCCACAGCATCACCAAAATCAACTCAAATGACCTCCGATCGATGAACGGATTTTTCCATCACATTCAGAACATCGAAACTAGTCAAAATATAAATATTGTGTGACTTGATGATCAACCGATCAAGCGCTCAAGTCGTCAACATGCCTGTATGCATATCGAGATCAAGAGGCACCACGGTCCAAAAGACCTCCGTTCACAAAATTGATTGCTTCGTTAGCTTTGAATCATCAAAATCTATTAAGTAAGACTATTTGTACTCAATTCAGACGAGTCTGCACAAATGTCGAGCGGTCGAAAGCGGAGACTCACATTTTGAGATGAAATGGACTCGTTGACTGACCAAAACCTGTGAAATAAAAGCGTTATTGGTATATATCGTAATAATCTTAAATTGATATATATATATATATTGATTATTTAATCTTGTCAGCATAAAATTCAATTTAAAGTCAGTTAATCAATTTAAAAAAATCTATTTAAAATCCCTATTGTAACCAAAATCCCTAAACCACTCTAACACAAATCGATCCGTGCCCTAACTCGACCCGGTTCTTCTCCTCTTCATGCGTGAAGCCCACGGCCGAATGAGCTCCCTCCTTCGCTTGACCACGCATGCAGGAACCGAATGGCCAGCCTTCGGCTCTCCCTTCACGCTCTCGGGTTATACGAAGCCAAGTTGCACGCAGCCCTCATGCACGGCCTCCCACAACCATTCCCTCCCTTCTCCAAACCGAATGGCTTTTCCTCCAAACCGTACGCAGAAACTGCAGGCAACCTTCCTCCCCTTCTCCATTCTCCAAAATTGCAAAGAACCGCTCTCTCTAATCCGAAAACTTCTTCCCTCAAGCAAACCGAAAAAGAGAAAGGTGATATTCTTCTTCTCTTCTCCTTTCTTCTTCTCTTTCTTCTTCTTTCCTTTTCTTTTCTTCTTCTATTTTTCCCCCAATCCGAAAATCATTTTTTTTATTTTCTTTTCCTTCTCCAAATCGCAAAGATCTTCTCCAATTTTCCTTCTCCAAACCGCAAAGAACTCCTCTCCAATCCAAAATCAATTTTTCCATTTTTCCTCTTTTCTCTCCAAAATCAAAAATCAATTTTCAAATTCCCTCATTTTTCACCAATTCAAAATTTCCCCCATTTCCCTAATCTGAATTTCGCTATAATCACTTCACCGTAATCGGAAAAAGCAACACCATCAAGAGGCAGGTTCTTCTTTCGGTTTCCAGCGTCGCACTCATTGCATCACCCTTCCAATCTTGCTTTCAGTGGAGGAAGAACACGTCGAGAGGGTTCTTCTTTTTTTCGCATCACTCGTATTATTCTTCTCTTCTCTTCACCGGGAAGAACACCGTCAAGAGATGGGTTCTTCTTTCGATTTCTGGCATTGCATTCCTCGCGTTATCCTTCTAATCTTTGCTTGACCTGGGGAAGAACACCATCAAGGAGGGTTCTTCTCTTAGTTTTCAGCATACCCAACCTTCCTTGTTGATCATTGTAATGTACGAATGATTAGTCATAACATGTGGATCGTGAATGTGGATATTTATACATGCTTTATGTTTCTTTGGAGGTTGAAGGCCTCATCGTGCTGAGTGCGACGAGATGATAAAAAAGCTTGTGGTGTCAAGACACCGCCATTATGCTCAAGAGGGTCTACCGAGTAAACCAACATCCATTAGATGTCGCTCCCCCTAGACGAAATGTTGGTGAAATTTTGTCTAATTTCTATACTTAGAAAAAAAATGAAATGAATACACTTTGCACGACATTTCCCGTTTCAAGACCACTAATGCCCATGAGGTAGTGGTGTGAATAGTTGTGGTGTCAGACACCACTTATGCTCATGAGGATGTCGAAAAGCCAAAATACTCACGATGCACTATGGGGATGATGCCGGAGGCTACCAAAATTACGTCAAATCTTTTGACTTAGAAAAAAATAGGAGAGTGAAATGAATTGGCTTAAGAACGTTAAGTAAGAAAACCTGCAACTAATTTTAAATTAAAAGCGTCAAACAAAAAAGGGGGAAAATGAGAATTACTTTGAGGGGTAAATCTTTTTTTAAAATAACAAACTAAATTATTCTTTGAACCTGTTGCTTCAAAACAAAAATTATAGCCGGATCTACAACTCTTAATACAAGCAGATAGAAGACGATACCAAATAAAAATCTGCAAAAGTCATAAGGTTTTCTTCAATAAAAAATTAAGAAATTTTATTCTAATTATCATCTTCAAAATTAATTATTTCATTAATTAGATAAAATTAGCTAAGTTATAAACACCTGCATGTGCTCAGACATAGAGGTTTCAAGTGCAAATTTTAATGTATAAAAAGAGTGCGCAGGCTAAGTTGCAATTAGATGAAAATCTAAAATCAATCTCATAATTAAGAAATAAACACTACATAAAGTCTTAAATACACCCGCATGTGCCCCGACACTGCGTTGAATGTTTAGATTCAAGTGTCTGAGGATACTGTGTGGGTTGCTTCCCGGTTTAGTCTTAGGACTGAGTCCGAGTTAACAAAACTTAAAAACCTATAATAACACTTTCAAATCAGTGAAATATCGAGATTGTCGAGATAATGATAGATCTAATTCTCTATTAGAAAAGCGAGTTGACGATCTAAAGCTCTTAAATATATTAAATTAATCAATTTTTTTAATCAAATTAACTCAAATCAAATATCAATCTGAAACTGCTTAAATGGAATTATATCATTAAAAGCTTAAATCAAAACTCAATCTATCCACCTTTCATAATTATTTGTCGAGGGTGACGTAAAAGAACTCTAGCTCACAAAGCCAATGTCAAATCAAGTGTTCTACTATGTTCACTCAATCAATCTCTTACCAGAAGGGCGTGGCTGTCCTGGCTTGGCCATAGGCTCCACAGATGAGCGATTGACCGAGTCCTCGATGGTGGTTTGTCAATCAAGCTCCATTATATATTACGATCACGACCGTAGCCCGTATGCCCCAATGGCTCTACCCTTTGAATTGTGAATCATATGGTATACTTGATAAGGCAAACAACCCTCTCTCAGCTAAGGTAAACTTAAGTCTATCTTCTTAGACAAACACCACCCCAAGTCTACAAGGATTTCTTGGATGACATAACCCATTTGTTGCTGATAAGGATCCTTCGGTCAGGTTGGGTTGACTACCTCCTCTGACTAAGTAGACTAGGGACCACGACTACCCGGGATGACGAACCATGGGATCTAGATCGGGCACGTCATCATTCCCCCAACCATCCGGTTTAAGCTAAAATGATGAATTTCATTATCTGAATTTTAAACTCCACATGTTGCTACTATATGCTAAGCATTTAGCAATCTAATGACTAGCCTTATCGAAAGTTCTCTCTCACTTATTGAGAGGGGTAATTAAGTAGATATAGAAACTAGAACCAGATCTAAAGTCCTCACAAAATGAGGGCAAAATCTCTAGGTAGTGTATTAACCACTATTTCATTTGCCTTCTGAAAATTACACCGACATATTTAAATCACACTCTCTTCAATTCAATATTATCGAGAGGTCGGTGGTGAATTTTCTGAGCCCACATAGACCTGGGGTGGTGTTTGTCTAAAGAGACAAATTTGAGTCCACCATGTAGAGAGATTTTTTGCCCTATCAAGTGTACCTATGATTCACAACTCAAAGGATAGAGCAATTGGGAACATACAAGCTCTGATCATTATAATATAATGATGCCATTTTGACAACCACCGATTAGAGGACTCTGATTGTAACCGTATCATATGTGGAGCCTACTAGTCAAACCACGTCGAGGACACATCCTTCGCATGAGATTGATTGAGAGTGAACAAAGAAAATATATTTTACTGATATTGACTCTTTTGTGAGCTAGAGTTTTCTTAATTTGTCACCTTCAACAAACAATTGCAGAAGGTGAATTGGATTTTAACTTTAAGTAATTTTTTTCATTTAAGCATTTAACATTTAGTAATTTATCTGATTTTATAGTTGTATTGATACTTGATTTTGATTAATTTATTTTGAGCTTGCAAGCACATTTTAATGATAAGTATCCCCACCGGTTGAAATCTCCATTCAACACAGCCATCATTGAAGTGGATGTATTATTTCGCTATTTCAGATCCTGTTGACTCTATTAATTAAATAATAGATGATCAGATCTACTATCATATAACATAATTAGCTTCACAGATGTCTTATTAAGTTAGAATTCTGATAATATTATTATTAGATTTTTAGGTGTTATTAACCCGGACTCGATCATAAGACTCAATCGGGAATCAACCTGTGCAGCATCCTCAGACACTAAGTTTAAGCATTCAGCATAGTGTTAGGGACAATTCGGGTGTACTTAAGAGTGATTGCACACTTTTTAAGCATTAAATTTAAATTTTAATCATGCATCGTAATGTGTGTATAGCTCACTCCATTGAGTTATTTAATTCAATTTTGATATCATAAATCTGAGCATGATTGTCTCGTGATTTTGTACTATTCATTTCATTAAAATTTTGATTATTTGCATGCATTTTGAGATGATAAATTTGAATATAAGTTCACTTCACAATACATACAATAGTTCAATTGAAGTCTTAATTAACGTCTTCTATTCGCATGATATGTTGTGAATCCGATCACGTATGTTGTATGTTTCATTATCCAACTTTAAATCTTTTGAATTTTTATAACATAGTGTATTTCTTATTCATTCAATATTTTGCTTGCGTTGGATAGACATCTAATTTATTGCAGACTATTGTCAGTCAAATGATTGTAAGCTCAATCTTATCTCAGTAGCTTAGTCATTGTATTTAGTTCAATTATTAATTTCATTACTCATTTAACATTCAAATATTATTCTTTAACTATTTTATTTGTATTAATTATTAATCTCTATTTTGATAAAATTTTGACCTCCTCGCATTATCCCCACTTGGGGTTGCTTGAGAGGGCTAGAGCCTTCCTACCATGCTTAAGACAACATGCATAGTTAGTGTCTTATGACACTGTGGCTTAAAGAGTCTTCTAAACTCACGCTTAAGAAAGCGTGCATAGGCCTTCAATACTTGTGTTTGGAATGAAATTCGGTAGCCTCTCGGCGTCATCCCCATATAGGGGGCTGCATCGGGAGTACGAAAGCCTTCCCACCACACTTATATGAAGCATGCATGGTAGGTGTCTTGCAACTCCGTGGCTTAAGAGGTCTTCCAAACCCACCACGCTTAAGAAAGCGTGCATAGGCCTTCAATACTTGCATAAGAGATATCCTGGTTTCCTCACCGTGCTGAAGCAGCATGCACAAGTACTTATGTCTAGCAAATATTTGCAATTATATTGAAACAACGCAAGAATTTAATATACTAAGCAGGCATATGCACATGTATTTGAATTGAAATTTGATAACCTCTCAGCATCATCCTCGTGTAGGGAGCTACATTGGGAGTACTAAGACCTTCCCATCACGCTTATGAGAAGCGTGCATGGTAGGTGTCTTGCGACATGACAACCAAGAGATTTTCTTGCACCTACCGTGCTTATGAAAAGCATCACATAGGCCTTGCCTTCAAACTTGTATAAAAGACATCCTGATTTTCTCATCTGAAAATGATATGAGCAGTACTTAACAAATTTCTCCACGTATTGAATCAATCATGAGTGAGTACTTAGAATTACAGATTCATCACAATTTTGCTTTTACATATACATTAAGCGATGGAGTTTCCGGCATGGTTGAGGTCAAAAGGTGGACGACATTCAAAAGCAGGGAGAATTCCATAAAATCACAAACAGTGCCATTAAGCCAAGACCAATCGATGTAATACCCCGACACAATCTCTCCATAGCCAAATCAACCAATGCAACTTGGGATCCCACAAAAGCTAACTTCTAAGATTCCAACCACTTCCATGTTTGCTTGAGCATAATGTCCCTCATATATGTAGCTTTAGCCCCATCAATAGAATCTCAAACTACATGAAGGAACCTAGTTTCCATGAAAACAAATAAAGTGGTAATATTTCCACCATATCTACCTCAAAAAGAATGCATCCTTTCGTAGTAAAAGAATCAGATATTTCATCATAGCAAGTAGAAAGCCAAAACCTAGTTTGATATAGCGGTGATTTAATATGACTGAGTCATAGAAAAAAAAATAATAATACAAAATATGATCAACTATTAAACCAACTATCCAACAAACAAACAAAATAGCTCTAAAAATTCAATCAAAAAAATCCAAAATAAAGCTTTATAACCAGCTAACTCATTCCCTCATAATAGTGATCCAAACCCGATGACAGTCCCAAGAGTGATAGCAACATCTCCATAAAGCCGAATAAATGAGAACTAAAATTTTTATGAAGAAGCCCGGCTCCCCTTCCCTGTTCATAACCCACCAGAGCTCCAAACAAAGATTAGTACTTTCCGGCAACTCGACTAGCGACACAAAATGAGAGACAGAGGAGAGCTTGACTATGTTCGGCGAACTCCGGCGAGCAGGGATGAGAGTGACCGAGGAGGAAAGAAAAAATGGCATGCCCACAATCGGTTAGGAGAAGATGAGAAAGGGAGTTCAGTGACTGATTCGTGGACAAATCGAGAAGGATAGAAGGTTGGGTGACTCAGGTAGTTGAGGGAGTGGCCGAATCAGAGTCTCTCAACTGCTGTGCATGGAGCTCGATCTTTCCGTGAGGTTCGGTCGGTTGGGAGGAAGGAATGGACAGGAGTTCGTTCGGTTGGAAGGAGGAGACTGTCGGGAAAGACACGCTCATGCAGCTAGGAGGAAGGGACATGGGATCTGTTCAGCTAACTTTCGGTTTCTCGTTCAATAGGGGAATGAGAGGGGAAGGGGGGCTCGGGATGCTCGATCGAGAGCTCTTGTGCGGCGCGAATGAGGGTTAACGGGCTGTTGGAGTTGTCTTAGGGTTAGGTAATAGGATTATTTATAAAGGCATTTGTTTATTTGAATAAAAGCAACCCTAATTTTAATTTTTGTGATGATACTATTATATAATCAATATATATCAATTTTAGGTTATTCCGATGTTCCGGATGCAACGATCCGTGCTCGTGATCGAGGTCGCGTTTGGTTCACGTTGACATCAAATCGAGTCAATTTCAGTTCAAAATTGCGTGTCGTCGCTTTCGACCTCCCGACATTCGTGCAACTTGTCCAAATTGAACACGAGCAATCTCATTTGATAGTTTTCACGTTTTGACACTAACAGCGCAATCAATTTCATGAACGGAGGTCGTTTGGGTATCGTCGCAACCTCCCGACTCTGATATGCGTGTAGGCGCATCAACGGATTTCCTTCTTGATTGGTCGACCGTCGAATTATCTAATATGTATATTCTAATTAATTTCGATATTATATATGCAATTGCGATGTCCGTTCATCGATCGGAAGTCATTTCGACTGATTTTGAGGAAGCCTAGTGCATTTCAGTTCGATTTACGTCGTTATATCCGAAGTCGATCGACTTCATCTTGTGAGCTCGATTCGATTGATTTGACATACATGGAGGTCAAGAGAAACAACGCCTCAACCATTCAAGCAATTATTTCGCAGCAAGTTTATGATAATAAAAAAAAAATAAAGAATTTTCATTTATTTTGTCGATTTTGTTTTAAATAAATTTTGAAAAACTTCATTCAAGCAGATTTCCTTGCATCACATTTTCATCAATATAAAACTAAACTAATTCCTGTATATTGTTATAGAGATTTCGGCCAGCTCTTCGCGTCTATTGCGGTTTAAGCCTTTGCACG
This sequence comes from Cymbidium sinense, assembly GCA_021442155.1. NCBI lineage: Eukaryota > Viridiplantae > Streptophyta > Magnoliopsida > Asparagales > Orchidaceae > Cymbidium > Cymbidium sinense. The sequence continues at coordinate 48,987,575 of CM038218.1, forward strand.
CTTCATCATTTCATTTCTGCTCTCTACGTCTAGTTAGGTATTTCCATAATCCCATCATCCCATCCTTTATAATTTTGCATCCGCCTAAGTATCTCTAAAAGCTCGTATATGCACATCATATCAGAAAGTGATAAATTGCAATCTGAATTTGTTCACACGTGTATGTAAATGTGTAAAATTATTTTTTATACATTTATTTTACTATTAAAAGCTATTGGTGTATGCTAAGAATCATGCACAACATGCCTTAAATTCCATGCACACATTTATAAGTATCATCAATTTAGAACCATATACACTAATTTTCACAGATAATATACCAACCATCATAAAATTTAAATATTAAAAAAATGCTTAACCATTTTTTCATAATATGTGACTTTTACTTGAGACCACTTTCGCAATCATCCTTCAATTGCCTACTTTATTCTTAAGCTTATCTGGTTCGATCTCTTCTTCTTTCTCAACATTCTCTCTGCCTTTGTCTTCGCCTTTGACTAAAATTATTATTCATCATTGTGCACCCATAGAACACTACTTTATTAACAATTTATGTCAGGAACTTTCATGTTTTCCCACTGAAACCTTTACGGTAGCATTAAAAATGAGCTTGATATGGTTCTAATTCAGTTAATGGTTTATTTTGAGTGGAATGAACCCGGTTGAGGAATGATTAAGGGTGTTGGTTGATCGGCTGTCTCCTGAGCCGTCGGATCGCGCGGTATTTCTCTAGTCGTTGGATCTAGCACTTGGAATTACCTGATTAACCTTGATTGGTTGTCGTTTGATCCCTTTAGCCGATAGTGGATTCCACATGTGCCTCTCGCAGTTCGATCTCGTGCATTGATCATTACTTGGAATGAATTTGAGACTTTGATTCAAACTTATCCGGCTATTCTGTGCCGTGTGATGAAGCTTCTAGGGGAAGCTTGCTTTAACCTTTTGTTTTGTTTTGTTTCTTTTGATTCCAGCCGCGCTCGGAGAGGGAAAGAGAGAGGCGAGGAGAAACCCTAGGTTCTTTGATCGGAGGTGAGCGGCAGTTTCCAGGGAAGAAAACCAGAGAAGGACTCAGGAGAAGAGGTAGAAGAGAAGATACAGAAGAAAAAGGAAGTTTGCTTTCAGAATATTTCATTACTTTCTGTTTGTCTTCTTTACCCTATTTATAGTTTCTATTTTTTCTCTACTATCTTTGATCTCACTCTCTTTTCTTATTTTTTCTATTACAAGCCATTTTCTTTCATATGGTTGGAATGTTCTTTTCTTCAGTTATCTATTGTTGTAAGTCTCAGGTCAATAATACTCCTTCTGGTTTCTTGATTTTCTTATGGTAGGCTTGTTGTAATAAGTTTGATCTATTTAGATTTCTATTTCTTTTTGTTTTTCAATTATTTCTGTTGTAGTCATTTCCCTTGCTTGTGTTGAGTATTTTCTCTATTATGTATTGCTCCTGGGTTGTACTGCTTTGATGTATAATATATTTTCTTGATCTTGTTGTAATAAGACGTTATATTTAATAAGTCTTCTTTCTCCTCTGTAGTCATCATAAGTGGCCTCTGTATATTGATTTTCTGAATCATTTGTGGCTGTATTTGGTCTTTCTTCTGCATCGAGTCGTTATCATTGTAATTCTTATTATTGTATGTTATAATTTGGCAATTAGAGGATTTGGGGTCATATCATTACTCCCCTCCCCACACTGACCTTGTCCTCAAGGTCACAATCATGAATTGCCTTGTATGATTCCTCAATTCATACCTCCGGATCATCAATTAATAGCATTCCCTTTCACTGGACTACTATGTCTGCTTGCAGTATTGTCTTTTGTTCTAATGAGTTGGATGGTTTTTTTACTGATGTAGATGTAGGATCCTGTCCCCTTTGTATTACTAGTTTCTAATTGTTGGTAGTTATGTTACAATTTTGTGGTTCACTTGTAGTAGGTCCGGCAAACCTATCTGAAAATGACTCATCATTTGTATATGGTCAGTATTATATGAGACTTCTATGTTTGTCCATCTATTTAAGGTCGGAAAGGACTGTGCCAAACCTGACTTATTACTATGGACTATCTTATTTCTATGCTCTATGGTATTCTATGTAGTTTGTATATAAAAAGAGAAATAGTATGAACTATGTAGGTGGCTGTAACTAGCTGGAAGGCTGATAATTATGCATACTTTAGATAGTCTTTCTTAGCCTGGATTGAATGACTGATAATTGAAGCTTATTTCTGATAGTTCTTCTTGTACCCATTATTTTTCTGTTTGAGTATCTTGTTGTAGTTGATACTCTTGGTCATCATTTACCATCATTAAGGCAAATAATTTGGATTGACATAGATGTCCTCTATGATATTTTTCATCATAGTTGAAGCACAGTCCTTTCTTTCTTCTTTCTTCCAACTATGTAGCTGTCAAAGTTTGAATTGGTATTATCTGTTTGTTGGTTATATTATTGCTATGGTTAGGTAGTGATGGGGTAGGCATTAAAGGTGGTTGGTATATCTGTGGTTGTTTTGCTGGTGGAGCTTGGTTGACTCTTTGATTTCTGGCCATGAAAATTTCATCAGCTAGTCTATCTTCCATTAGCTTAGCTAATTGAAAGGCCTGCTGAAGGGAATTGGGCTGTAAGGCTCTTACTTCCCTCTTAATATCATGTCTTAGCCTTGATTCAAAACAGACTTTGTAGAAATTTAGGTGGAATACCTGAAATTTGATTAGCTAGTTCTTCAAATTCATTATAGAAATTCTGAACTGTTGTTTTCTATTGTAGCTTAGTTAATTCTCCTCTCAAATCTGCAGCAGAGGGTCCAAATCTCGAATAACGTTCTTAATGTCATGAATGCAACCGATTGTTTGCATCCATTGATACCGAGTGTGTCCATCCATGTAAATTGAGGCTATAATAAACTTTTGGTCTACTGATAAGCTATAGTTTTGGAAGAACTGATCTGCTTTGAACAGCCATCCCCTTGGGTTTTCTCCATTAAACCGGGGCATGTCTACTTTAACTGGTCTTGTGTTTTGTGTGTTTGCTCTATTTTGAGAGTAAATTCTCTGTGAGTTGAGTTACATACCTGTGATTCCCGTTCTTGACCGGATTTGTCCTTTGTCTTCATTGAAAGTCTTCTTGATACTTCATTTAGTATGGTAGTGATTGAAGTTATTTGTTCATCATTCTTGTTTAGTCTTCCTATACATTCTTCCAATGTTTTTGTATGCCTTGTGCCTTCTGCCATTGCTGTTTGCAGGAGTCAACAAGAGCACCAATGATATGGTTCTAATTCGGTTAATGGTTTATTTTGAGTGGAATGAACCCGGTTGAGGAATGATTAAGGGTGTTGGTTGATCGGCTGTCTCCTGAGCCGTCGGATCGCATGGTATTCCTCTAGCCATTGAATCTAGCACTTGGAATTACCCGATTAACCTTGATTGCGTTGATCCCTTTAGCCAATAGTGGATTCCACGCGTGCCTCTCTATGCGGTTCGATCTCGTGCATTGATCTGTGCCCCGGGGAATGAATCTGAGCCTTTGATTCAAACTTATCCGGCTGTTCTGTGCCGTGTGATGAAGCTTCTAGGGGAAGCTTGCTTTAACCTTTTCTTTTGTTTTGTTTCTTTCGACAGTTCGAGCCGTCGACGCTCCAGAGAGGGAAAGAGGGCTGAGAGTGGGGAGAAACCCTAGGGTTCTCCGATCGGAGATGAGCGGAGGTTTTCGATGAAGAAAACCAGAGAAGGACTCAGGAGAAGAGGTAGAAGAGAAGATACAGAAGAAAAAGGAAGTTTACTTTCAAAATATTTTATTACTTTCTGTTTGTCTTCTTTACCCCATTTATAGTTTCTATTTTTCCTATACTATCTTTGATCTCACTCTCTTTTCTTATTTTTTCTATTACAAGCCATTTTCTTTCTGTTATGGTTGGAATGTTCTTTTCTTTTCAGTTATCTGTTTGTTGTAAGTCTTTGTGCTGGCAATACTCCTTCTGGTTTCTTGATTTTCTTGTGGTAGGCTTATTGTAATAAGTTTGATCTATTCAGATTTCTATTTCTTTTTTATTTTTTCAATTATTTCTGTTGTAGTCATTTCCCTTGCCTGTGTTGAGTATTTTCTCTGTTGTGTATTGCTCCTGGGTTGTACTACTTTGATGTATAATGTATTTTCTTGATCTTGTTGTAATAAGACTTTATATTTCATAAGTCTTCTTTCTCCTCTATAGTCATCATAAGTGGCCTCTGTATATTGATTTTCTGAATCATTTGTGGCTGTATTTGGTCTTCCTTAATCAAGTCATTATCATTATAATTATTGTTGTATGTTATAATTTGACAATTAGAGGATTTGGGGTCATATCATTACTCCTCCCACACCGACCTTGTCCTCAAGGTCACAATCATGAATTGCCTTCGATTCCTCAATTCATACCTCCGATCATCAATTAATAGCATTCCCTTTCACTGGACTACTATGTCTGCTTGCGGTATTGTCTTTTGTTCTAATGAGTTGGATGACTTTTTTTACCGATGTAGATGTAGGATCTGCCCCCTTTGTATCTTGGTTTCTACCTCGTGTTGATAGTGTTACAATTTTATGGTTCACTTGTAGTTATGGTCCGCAAACCTATCTCAAAAATGACTCATCATTTGTATATGGTCGTATTATATGAGACTTCTCTGCTTGTCCATCTATTTGAGGTGGAAATGACGCAAACCGACTTATTACTATGGACTATCTTATTTGCCTATGCTCTATGGTATTCTATGTAGTTTGTATAAAAAAGAGAAACAATACTATCATGTAGGTGGTCAGAACTAGGAAGGCTAATAATTATGCATACTTTAGATAGTCTTTCTTAGCCTGGATTGAATGACTGATAATTGAAGCTTATTTCTGATAGTTCTTCTTGTACCATTATTTTTCTGGTTGAGTATCTTGCTATAGATACTCTTGGTCATCATTTACCATCATTAAGGCAAATAATTTGGATTGACATGATGTCCTCTATGATATTTTTCATCACCGCTTGAAGTACCTTTCTTTCTTCTTTCTTCCAACCGTAAATGGCCAAAGTTTGAATTGTATATCTGCTTGTTGGTTATAATATTGCTATGGTCGGGTATTGTGGGTAGTATTAAAGGTTGGTATATCCGTGGTTGTTTCTTTGGGGAGCTTGGTTGACTCTTTGATTTCTGGCCATAAAAATTTCATCAGCTAGTCTATCTTCCATTAGCTTAGCTAATTGAAAGGCCTGCTAAAGGGAATTGGGCTATAAGGCTCTTACTTCCCTCTTAATATCATGTCTTAGCCCTGATTCAAAATAGCTTTGTAGAAATTCAGGTGGAATACCTGAAATTTGATTAGCTAGTTCTTCAAATTCATTATAGAAATTCTGAACTGTTATTTTCTGTTGTAGCTTAGTTAATTCTCCTCTCAAATCTCTGTACAGAGAGGGTCCAAATCTCTGAATAACCTGTTCTTTAAACTGTGTCCATGAATGCAATTAATTGTTTAAGTGCATCCATTGATACTAGCTTAGTGCAGGTCCATCCATGTAAACTGAGGCTATAATAGACTTTTGGTCTTCTGATAAGCTATAGTATTGGAAGAATTGATCTGCTTTGAACAGCCATCCCCTTGGATTTTCTCCATTAAATCGGGGCATGTCTACTTTAACTGGTCTTGTGTTTTGTGTGTTTGTTCTATTTTGAGGAGTAAATTCTACAGGAGTTGAGTTACATACCTGTGATTGCTGCTGTTCTTTACTGGATTTGTCCAGTTTGTCTTCAATTGCTGAAAGTCTTCTTGATACTTCATTTAGTATGGTAGTGCTTGAAGTTATTTGTTCATCATTCTTGTTTAGTCTTCCTATACATTCTTCCAATGTTTTTGCTATATGCCTTGTACCTTCTGCCATTGCTGTTTGCAGGAGTCAACAAGAGCACTAATGATATGGTTCTAATTTGGTTAATGGTTTATTTTGAGTGGAATGAACTCGGTTGAGGAATGATTAAGGGTGTTGGTTGATCGGCTATCTCCTGAGCCGTCAGATCGCGTGGTATTCCTCTAGCCGTTGGATCTAGCACTGGAATTACCTGATTAACCTTGATTGGTTGCCGTTTGATCCCTTTAGCCGATAGTGGATTCCATGTGTGCCTCTCTGCGCGATTCGATCTTGTGCATTGATCTGTGCCCCGGGGAATGAATCTGAGCCTTTGATTCAAACTTATCCTACGTAGAGGTGATGAAGCTTCTAGGGAAGCTTGCTTTAACCTTTTCTTTTGTTTTGTTTCTTTCTTCAGCCGGCCGATGCTAGAGAGGGAAAGAGGGCCGAGAGCGGGGAGAAACCCTAGGGTTCTCCAATGAGATGAGCGGCGGTTTCCGGTGAAGAAAACTAGAGAAGGACTGAGAAGAGGTAGAGAAGATACAAAAGAAAAGTAAGTTTGTTTTAGAATATTTCATTACATTTCTTTGTCTTCTTTACCCTATTTATAGTTTCTGTTTTTCCTCTACTATCTTTGATCTCACTCTCTTTTCTTATTTTTCTATTACAAGCCGCCTTCTTTCGTTATGCTTGGAACGCGTTCTTTTCTATCTGTTTGTTGTAAGTCTCGGTCGGGCAATACTCCTTCGGTTTCTTGATTTTCTTGTGGTAGGCTTGTTGTAATAAGTTTGATCTATTCAGATTTCTATTTTTTTTTTGTTTTTTCAATTATTTCTATTGTAGTCGTTTCCCTTGCCCGTGTTGAGTATTTTCTCTGTTGTGTATTGCTCCTGGGTTGTACTGCTTTGATGTATAATGTATTTTCTTGATCTTGTTGTAATAAGACTTTATATTTCATAAGTCTTCTTTCTCCTCTGTAGTCATCATAAGTGGCCTCTGTATATTGATTTTCTGAATCATTTGTGGCTGTATTTGGTCTTTCTTACTGTACTGAGTATGTTATCATTGTAATTCTTATTATTGTATGTTATAATTTGGCAATTAGAGGATTTGGGGTCATTCATTCAGTAGAAGTTGCTATATGAAGAAGTGATGAGTAAATAATTTTTCTATTATTTTATAAAATTTAAATCATAGTTTTCTAGCCACCACTGTAGATAATTAAGTCTGATTTAAAAATACAACTATCCTATCTCAAATTTCTCAAAACTCAGCTCTTAATAGCATAACAGTGTATTTACACACTACACTACGAAGGCATCGCTCCCTGATCAAACTATGGATATCACTTATCAAAAAGAAGATATGCTAAATTTCAACCAAATTAGCATTAATAACCAACTTATATGACGTTGATGATGTTTGTAAAAAAGTTGATAGATTAATTGAAAAAATATTGATGATGATGAAGATAATGAAGAAATCTCAGAAACAATGATAATGATTCATATGAGTTCCTATAATCAATTTTTTATTTTAATAAATTAATTCATGTAGTTTTTTAGTTAAAATTTATAATATGATCTAATACTCTTTATATTTTTAATGTAGATAACACTCCTTGTAGGTTAATTTCTTTCATATGCAGATAAAAAAAGACTACTTCAAGTCCTCCTCAGAGCACAACATCCCATACCATTACCACTACTAGTGCCCCAACTCTTAGTTCAATATATCACTTGCTAAATCTTTCTCAAACCATATTCTTCATATACACCATCGGCACCATGTCATGCTAACCCATCCATATATTATTATTTGACTCCTAGTCACTCATAACCTTATTATGCGAGACCATCCACGTGGTGGATCTACTTTACATGATAATCATATATACATTGATCCTAAAATACATATATATTAATTTTGCTGTAAAATTATGATTTATTTGGCTACTACTAATATTTTTGTATATAGCTTTCATCAGTCTAAATAGCTTAGTAATAAAGTTGAGATATAATAAAGTGCAAATTTAATTCTTTTTATATTTCATGGAAGATTCTACAGGATGTTCATGATATGTAATTTTGAGAGTTTAAGATAATGTTTTTTATACTTGAATAAATTTAGTAATATTGCTTCATAATTTTTTAGTTTATAGGAAATTATAATGGTTTCTATAAAACAATGACAGTTAGAAGAAATTTTGAGTAGAGTGGCTCAAATTTCATGAGTGATATGCTCCCTAATATCCATAAATCAAGCAAGATGCTTTTATAGTTTATTTATGCACATTTAGAATAATCCAGAGTATGCTAAAATGAGAGGGTAGAATAAAATCAAATTTCTGACTCATTATTTGGGGAGTTCCCTTCATACTAGTAGCTTAATACCACATACTTTGTATAGAAGAAGGGTAGTCTATATGATTTCACACTGACACTGAGTTATGTCCATAACATTTACAGATAACATCGATTCACATCACTTTGAAAGTAAGCTATAATTTGATACATATTACAATAATTCAAAGAATTGGAAAAATAATATATAATCGGTAATTTCTAAAGGATTATATAGGAATAATCGTTAAGCCATCATCATAACCTTGAACTCCTCAAAGCTGAGCACGCCATCATGGTTGATGTCAAATTTATCAATAACTTCCTGGCAAACCTCTATATTCCGAGAATAACCTAACCTGCTTAGCATCCGCTTCAGACTCTTAGCAGTTATGCATCCTTCGTCTTCCATCTCGTACATCTTGAAGGCTTCCATTATCTCTCTATCATCTTCCTCTCTCCTCTCCATCAACTTGATGAACTCCTCCGAGCTCAGCAGCCCATCGCCGTCGGTATCCATCGACTCAATGATGGCCTTAACTTCCTCTAGGGATAGTTCATAGCCGACGCCGCTCATGCATGACCTGAGCTCAGCCGACGAGATTCGTCCATCGCCATTTTCGTTGAAATAACAGAACCTCTCCAGAGTTATCTGGTTAAGGCTCATTATCGCTTCAGTCCAAAGAAAAAATTGATTTTGATGATTAAAGAGCTGCGGGTTGTGCTGTTGTTTGTGGTGCTTAAAGGATCTAATTTTGATTGGAATATATAGAGATGCATGGTTATCTGCTCGCAGCATTTGGGGTTGGCCTCAACGTGAAGGTGAGGTTTTGAAGCTTATACGCGTTTTCCATGTTATGGTAAATAGTGGAGGTCTGCAATTCCACAGGTTTGGTTATGTGTTAGTAGTCTAAAATATGTTCTATTTTATA